>OY720678.1:97922767-99201934 GCA_963170755.1 Amphimallon solstitiale
TCTGACGATGATACTATAATCTGTATAAAACTCAACGCAAAGAGGAATAAATAGGGAGTTTGCATTAAAAATTGTAAAGTAGTTGTCGCAAAATACAATTTATCAAGGCTTTTTTTTAAAATTTGTTTCCTATAAAAGTAAATAAAAGAGTTATGTGTATTGACACTAACGCTTTGTAAGGTTATATCCGGAGAGGGGGTAAAACAACCTACACTACCCTACTCACTTACCAGGGTTATGAAAACCGAACCGGGTTGTTGAACCCGGTTACTTTTTCGATTTTACGAACACGGTTGTTTTTACCCGACTGAATTAACGAACGCATTTTTGCTAACCGTGTTGTAACTCGAATGCCCGGGTTTAATTTCCGAAAACGCCTATAATATAACCAGTTATGATGTCATGTTGGTTGCCGTCAGTGGAAAATATTTTACAGAAGCACTTGTGTTTCTTTTGAGACAATTGTAAAGGGAACAGCACCATACAATAACTAATACTAATAATGTTGTCTTTATATCCTGTGGCATTGTCTCTATTTTCACATTCTGGATATAACACAGATATTGGTTATCTTTTAAAACGACTCGGTACCTATATACCTATTTATCTTGCAAATTTCACTCTTTAAAAAGTACTAACATAGACAATTAATTTATTGCCCTATACAAGCTGTTAGATGCGGAAATAAATTGATAGTAGTTTAACGCGATAAAATGTAATTTTTATATCTGCATATACCCACATAGCTACAGGTGGCCATATTTGTTAGTATATGTCAATAATTTTTAAAATTATTATTAAAAAAACGCGGTTTAGTTGAATTCTAGCATATGCAGAAATTGCAAAACATAAAATTCGCTAAAATGCAAAAGGTCGATCAGTGAATCAATTACAGATGCGTTGCCTAATATGTATGTATTTTAATAGGTTGTAGATCCATGGGGAAAAATAATTGGAGAAGGTGTGAAGTACACAGAACATATACCTACCAATGAAAGCGTAATAATTGCGGAAATAGATGATAGTACTATTACTAAAATTAGAAGCGATATGCCAGTCTTGCAGCATCGACGAAACGATATCTACAGTCTCATAGAACTTGAAAATAAAGAATATTTGCCAGATTGTAGACCTAAATACATGTTCGCTGACAAGATAATAGAGTCATCCACAGTATTTTATTGTACAAAGTATAGTTTTGCCTTTACCAACATCAGATGTGTTGTGCCAGGTCGTATCCTTTTAAAGGGTGTTACGTAGAGGACGATAGAAAATAACAATCTAATGGGTGGGGCAGAAAAACCTATCCGATTTCAAATCCCTTTTTCTCAGGAGAGGGAACAGGTAGAGTAGTGGGGTAAAAACCGTTAGAAGGCCGGTTTTATGCCATTTGTCAGTAGTCAACATGCCTTGGTCTGGTGAACATCGCGCGTTTGTTATTGAGCGGTTTATCGAAAACGGCGGTTCGATAATTGCTACACAACGTGCGTTTCGAATTCATTTCGGACTCGGGAGTCATGATCCTGTTCCACATCACGCTACGATTAAAGTGTGGGTGTCAAATTTTCGACAGACGGGATCAGCATTGAAAAAGAAGTCGCCTGGACGTCCCAGGACAGCAACAGGACCTGAAAACGTGGCCAATGTGCGAGCCGCGATTGAACATTCCCCGCGTCGTTCGGCGCGAAAACATTCGCTCGCTTTGGCGATTTCCAACCGCAGTATTCGGCGAATTTTGCACCGGGACCTCAAAATGCATCCCTACAAAATGGTTGTTGCACAGGAATTAAGTGAAAGGGATTTTGAAACCCGTACGAACCTTTGTCGCGATCTCCGAGAACTCCCAAACGACGATGTTGTGCTCTTCACGGACGAAGCCCATTTTCACCTTTGTGGCGCCGTAAACAGGCAAAATTTTCGATATTGGAGTGACGAAAATCCTCGGGAAATCCATCAGGAACCCCTCCATAGCCCAAAAGTGACTGTGTGGTGTGCTCTTTCCCGCCTAGGCGTCTGGGGGCCTTACTTTTTTGAAGAAAATGGGCAAACCGTAACGGTCAACAGCGAGCGCTATTGTTTCATGCTGGAAAATTTTCTTCGACCCAAAATGGAAGAAATTGGCGTGGAAAATGTGTGGTTTCAACAGGATGGTGCAACCGCCCACACATCGCGACGATCAATGGACATTCTCAGGGAAATGTTTCCCGGGCGCCTCATTTCTCTGAGAGGTGATCTTGGCTGGCCGCCGCGCTCACCGGATCTCAATCCATGTGACTTCTTCCTTTGGGGTTACCTCAAATCGAAGGTATTCCAGCATCGACCAAGGACCCTTCTTGCTTTACGAAGGGAAATTGCTCGGGCAATTGAAGAAATTCCTGTGGAAATGACGGTGAAAGTCATGGAAAGCTACCGCGAGCGCCTAAATCAGTGTATCCGCTCCCAAGGACGACATTTAAGTGATGTGCTTTTCAAAACTTAAATTTAAAAATGGCATAAAATTTGCGATATGTTAATAAAAAAAATTTTTTGTCAAGTTGACTGGTTTTAATTTTATAACGTTTTGAAATCGGATAGGTTTTTCTGCCCCACCCTGTACTATGCTTAATCAAAATTATCCACTCGAATCTGTAAGAACACGCTTTTGAAGTTCACATCGGTCACACACAGTCGGCTTCTATACATTTCACAGGAGGAGTTCTATAAGTTTTTGACCTATCTCCACGTCTCTGTTTAATGTATACCTATATAAGACCTAACTACCCTCTCAGAAAACGTTGACTTCACAACTAAAGCCTGATTTATAAACTTGACATTCTCGATACAGTCCGCAGTTGCAGTTGCTGCTCAAAGTTGAATACACAGGAAGCGTTATTTATAAACCCCGTTACCATTGCAGTTCAACACTGAATTTCGTTTGACGTTGGACTCCATTCGTACATAACCAATTTTTATGTTTTAATGTTGCCCTTTGCTGATGTCGAACAGTTAACCATACACACAACAGGTAACGATGAAAACGGACAGAAAACAATAGTCAGATATATAATGCCGAAAACTTCATATTATCTTCTATCACTGACATTATCTTCTATCAAAGACACATATTTACAGTTTATATATTATTTTATTTACTTATTAACGTTTTCATTCGAAGTTGGTTGAATGGAAAGTTTATAGTTTATAAATGCTATTTCCGAAAGAACAACAACGAAGTCAACAGAACGAAGGGTTAACTGTAACTACAACGACAACGTCAAGTTTACAAATCAGGCTTAAGGCAGGCATCGACACACAGGTTAACTTTTAGGTGTCCAAAATTCAATGAACCTGAAGCAATAATCAAAATAAATCCAATAAATTTGAAGCAAAAATGTTTCAAAGAAATAAAACCGTAAGAAACATAAATAACGACGCACTATACTGGAACGCAGACAAAACTTTTCGGGGCGGTATTGGATCAACACATCTACGTTATACAGCCCACTTAGCAAACACTCTCAAAACTGTTAATGGAATAACTAAGAGTGAAAAATAACCGGGTTCCATTATTCAAATAATCGGTGTAATTCGGTCTTTGAATACGAGTGACAGGCAGTGGGTTTACTGAGTCGACGCACTAACTGCTGCACGTCGAGGATTGTTGCGAACTGACTAGTTCATCAGTCATATTTCATCACTCGTCACTTGCATTGAAAAACAGACTACCCGGTTATTAACCAGCTTATCGTGTCGGTAAGAACTTCAAATACGCGAAATAAAATTGAGAGTATTAGACGTATTATTGTGTTGTAAAATAAAGAACTTCCATGCATGAAAATGCATATTTATATCTTTGAAAGTACATTTTGCTTTTGTACACTATTTGAGAGTTCTAAATCATTCTATTGGCTCTGTCATTTATAATGTATACATGGGCGATGATGCGAGTGATAATCCGATTATTAAAATCGCCCGAGTAGTGATAATTCGGTTTTGCCCATCACTACTCAAAACAGCCAACGTATTATGCTGTCGCAGCAACTTATAACTGACATATAAGCTTCTAGCACTTAGCCCAATACTTTCGCTACCTATATGTTTCTAGGTAGGTAAATTTAAACATTAAGAGAATCCAACATTTTCAGACTATTCCTTCACAATCTGCGTCAGTGCATATACACCATGAAACTAAAACTATCTTATCTTCAGATAAACAATCATCAATAGAGCGACTAAACTGGTATTGAAGTATAACCCAGACTACTTCTACAAACACAAACGCCCATGCGTCCCAGCAAACCATAACAAATTTATAATTTTTAAAATATATACCATGCTTCGATATAAATGTAAATAACATGATTGATTAATTATTGATCTTTTTGTCCTTAAATTCCTTAATATGCAAAGATGTTTTGGTTTCGTCAATACGCAATGCCAAGAGGTTAGAAAATTTACTCCCGGAAGAAGTAGCTGATTTATTCCAAACAGTAGTAAAAGTGCAGAAAATAATAGAAAAGGTGTATAAATCAATTTCTTCAACAATTTGTGTACAAGATGGTGAATATGCTGGCCAAACTGTTCCTGTAATAAAACTATTATCAGTTTTGCTATTGAAATTGACTTCTCTTTTATTGTAGCATGTCCATTGCCACGTCCTGCCTAGAAAACAAGGTGATTTTGAAAATAACGACGATGTTTATCTACATTTAGCTAAGCATGATAGGGAGAACTCGTTAACTCACATTAGATCATTGGCCGAAATGAATCAAGAAGCCAAGAGTTTAAGAAGATATTTTTATAGGTGATACAATTATATAATTATACAATGTCTTGGGCAAGAACCAACTGCTATTTAGTCAAATAAACTATTTTTAAAAAAATGTTTATTTCCAATTGCGATTGTATAGGTTATAGTATAATCAGCTTAATTGTATTACTCATGAAAAATTCCGAACTGCACAGTCTGTATGTAGATCGTCATCGGAATGGTCTCCATATAGTAATTGTGTCCACATATTAATTTGTAAGGTCTAGAAAAGTTTCCGTACATTGGTTAAGTTGCAAAAAATGATTGCTTAAATTTTATACTTGATGCCAATTATTATCTCGTTGCTGTTTGCTTAGAACATGTTCTATATTTTTGTTTAATTTGATGAACTTTTCAGTGGTTTCTAATAGTATGTATACTATAAAGTTGTCTGCCACCTGTGTATAATGTAAACCAAAATTGTAGAATCTTTGCCCTTTGTGAGATTATTTACAAGGTCACATATTATTAATGTACATTGTGTTTGATTTAACAAATAATTATTATTTCACTACTACTTTTGCACTGTTCACACTATTAATTCACCAAAGAACTTTGTCAAGAAATTTATCAATATAACAGTCAAGGTCAACAATAAATTATCGAATAAATTGAGGCCAATTTCTTGGTCAAGGCATTTGGTGAATGTCATAATTGCCATTTTCACCGAACAGCTTTCTATTTAATATTAATTTATATTGTGTATCTAATCATCATAATAAATATGTAGGGACTAATTCACCACTATTATGATATATGAGGCACAAGGTGGTCCATCTCAAGTGAATCAGGTGGCCTAAATTTTTAAGCTGAAACATTGACTAGTTGTATAAAGGTGTAATAGTATACACATATGGTTTTGTAGAGAATGAAACAAATAAGGTTTTCAATGTCTATAACAAAAATTTCATTTAGATCACAATTTTAGAGGACGTGAGTGTGTGAATAAATAGCAAAATTCAAAATAGGTATCTGTGTAAGAAAATAACCAAAACATCTTATAAGAAAATAGATTTCTATATTAGATACTGCTAAAAGATTCCTCAACACTGCATTTGGTTCTTCCTTGCAAGGAAAATTAAGATGCTAGTGTTAGTAGAAGCATTTTCACTTTTTATGAGGATCTCGAACGTTATTTGTCACAGAGCCATTTTCTTTTGGGGCCCGATTCTCGAGTCGAGAGACCAATGGAGGGGATTCTCTTGAAATGTTAAAAATCGTATTATTGAACTTGAGAGATAGATCCCTTCTCTCAAGAGTTGTGAGACTTTACATCTATCGGTTCAAGTCAAGCGAACATATTAAAAGTTAAGAGAAGCATGCGCGTATCGACTTAAATTATTTGTATAGTTTATTTGAAATTATAAGAATATAACTTTGAACGGCTCTAATGCTTTTATTGCACCACCTGTGACAATAACTACCTGGCCGCTCAATACGATTATTTTTTACGCAAACTGCTGAGGTCCGTAATGACAAAATTTAAGTAAATTGTAAATACTGCAATTTAGATCAAAGTTATATTCTTATAATTTGAAATAAACTATACATGTGACAGCGATGAATGCATGTAGACGAGTAGTATAGGTTATGGGTATAGATAGTCATCACTGATCTGTATAATATAAATGGATAACCAATTCAATAGGATGCGAGTGGCATATTTATGCCAAATTGAATACTTAACTCGGGGCTTACGAGTATCCCCAGTCCCTAGTCTTTTGACATTCGTATGTGAAATCACTAAAGTTCCGAACCCCGATTTCAATAGACGTACCCCAAGCAGCAAAATCACAATCTTAGAGAAGTATGAAAGTATATATTTGCTAATGTAGGACAAGTGTGCTTTTTTTTGCTACTAGGGGTACTAGCTTTCTGTTTATATTTTTGGAGTATTTTTATTAACGAAAATGCGGAAGACATTGAAAAGGATCAAATTATACAATTCCCGACATACTATCACTGACATTGTTATTCCAAAATGTTATTTCTGGTTTTGTTGTCAAACAATTGAAGCGCATTGTTAAGTGTGATAAATGTGTGTTCGTACTAGAAGAAATCTCACAAACATCTGTCGATAATGCTAGTTTTCATCTTTTGAACAGAAAAAACCATGGTGCTTTAATACGTCCTTCAAAAGATGTCACCAAGGTATGTAAAGTAGTTGGAAGTCCAAGCACGCCATATTATTGTACAAAACAACAATAAACTTCCTGCAGAGGCAGTATTTTTTGAACTATTTGTACGTTCAATTTCTAATACCCTGTTAGTAGAAAATAAGTACTTTGTATCCTTAGATACACATATGCTTGATTCAACTATTTTACATGAAAGTCACGTTTCTCTTTTAATTAAGCATGTTGTGCGATGTTATACGAAAATCCGTTGCTATAGCATTGCAAAGAAACAAACAGAAGTAGAACGTGGGGAACTTGTAAGAAAAACTCTCCAAATTAATACTTTTTTATAACAAATAAATATTTCAAAAGGAATGTATTGTTTTTTTGAGTATTTTTTAAATATCCCTTAATAAATAAACATTTCAGTATCCTCAGATGCAGATTTTAATTTGAAAGTTCATATTCTGTTACATACTTTTCAAAGATTTTAGGGATTTCAAATTAGCGCCTTTATTTTATGTTATTGCGCATGTGCGTCTGCCCCGTGCGCAGTTCGTTTTTGATCACAATTTCTAACATGCTATTGCTAATCCATTTATATTATACAGATCAGTGATAGTCATAGGTAGGGCAGTAGAATAGGCACTGTACGTGCATTATCACAGCCATTATACATCTTTGGAGTAACTGGATGAAGAAGAGATTTTTATAGTGAATCAAGTACTAACCGATGTTGCGAAAGTAGAGAAACTATATCAACGTCCTCGGCGTCGTTTTTATATGCGGGGATAATGCATTTAATTTATCTGATATACAATTTAGAAAATTATTTCGTTTAAACAAAGAAACAACAAGATATATCATTAATATTATTTCTGAATATGCTGAACAACCATCCCGAACGTCCGCTATTAACATAAAATGACAAATATAGAAACATATCCGCTGTACTGAAACGTTATAGCATTACTATAATATTTCAAATTTACTAACATAAAATTATCTTGTTTTCCAACCGCTCACGGGGTGCAAATGCAAATTTAAACCAGTATTCCACAATGCGTTGATACTTTAATGTGAATTATATTGAAATATATTAAACATGTATGAAAAATTAAAAATAGGTTACATTTTGATGTTTAGCCTAACACTTTCCGGAAATCCAACTGATAATATAACCCATAAATCCTTTCAACATTACACAAGCTATTTAAAAAGAATTGTTTTCGTATTACATATTACTTAATATAGACTGTTCTGTACAACAATTGTCGCAATCTGCATTCATTTTCAACCTGGCAACATTGCACTGTTATTTCCTACACGATCGACACACATCCCTACTTAAAAATAGCTATTTTTGAAGTTAGGGAATCTGATGTATCACTTCGCTCAGTAGAATGTTCACTTCTCTTAAGTTCGAGAATCGGGCCCTTAGGATCCATAATATACAGCAAGAGCGCGCGAGGTATTATCTTCTGATGGTATACGTAAACTCGCATCTAAACGTGGTCCGATAATACATATTAGAGTAACGGCACAACATACTAACATTGCCTGCTCATATTCGAACTCATAGTGATCTGATTATTTTTTTGCAGATTGACAAAAAGAACAAATTAAATTTTCTCTTTAAGTGATGACGATTGCTTAGATAACTAAGTCGATAATAACGCGAAGATTGTAATACTTATAACGTAATTATGATTATCCTTATGAAATTAAATAATAATGTAGTTGTGTACAAAGTTATAGCAGTACAACTGGGTTTTATAATGAAATAAAAACAACCCGCCTGAAACATCTGCAGAATAAACTAAGATGTCTAGAGAAAAATAAATAAATAGAAATTTCATGGTAAAAAAAACTATAAATAAGTATAACAGGAATACCATAAAATAACATAAAAACGACCCTTGAAATAGAAATTAAAATTAGAGATTCTCTCCAGTAAATATAACGAAATAACAACTCTGGAAAAATAAATCTATATATCTATATCTGGCGAACACAGCTAGCGGAGATCATTTGCCGAATATATGTCCGAAGAATATCGACTAGCATCGGGTGATCATACCCCGCGCGCTCAAGCTGTATACACAATTTACCAACTTTGCCAAATTGAAACCTACCCTCCATTTAAATAATTAGCCAAATCTCCATGGTCAACATTGAAATTGAATCAACCTGTACAATCTTATTTAAGAAATGCAATAATAAATTAAAAAATACCTATCTGTAATTATTATTAAAATTTAATAAGGAAAGATACATATTTACAAACAATAATTAATAGTATTTAAAAAATGGCGTTTTCTATTAATTATTCCTATACATATTTGCCTTTTTACCATTTAGGTCAGTTAGGGTACGTGTTTTAAAATTAAATGATTTAAAAATAGATACACTGTTGAAGTATAGTCTTTTTTTGTCACAAACACTTATTAAACATGGCTAATTCTATTAAATTGTGATTAATCCTCAACATTCTTTTTCTAAGCTAGCATTTTATTTTTATATTATTTATAAATCATCTATACTTCAACAAAAGTAAATGTTTGTTTATAAAACAAAACATGTATGTAGATAATTATTTAAAATAAGAAAAAAAATTAATTAAACAGTTTTTTGTCTGTACACCGTAGCGTATACAGACCAACTTTGTTTTTGTTTAGTATCAAGCCACAGACCCCATTTAAGTTTTTTTTAGTTATGTATTATGTGAATTGGCCTAATCATTTGATTTTCGAAGAGCCTATTAAATTCAGAATGTTATAGTTTCAATTCGATTTTGTTTTTTTTGCATATTATTTGTGTTCCAATGGACACACGTGCCGATTCTGCATTTGAATGTGGGAAAGTTAATGCCATTCTTGCCAATTCACGCAAGTTTTATAAATTATAATGTATACGTGTAGAAAACTGAAAATTGTGTTACTTCCTACCCAACATTGGTCGCATCCAGCAGACGGATCGGGAACCGTTCCCGCTCCAACAGTTCATTTGACAACAGTTGAGTATTTAGAATAGTTGCGGAACTGTTGTGTCTGCTGAATGCGATCATTAATTGGTACAGGAAGTTTGTATTATAATTTGTTGTATGTCCAGTTTTTTGCCATTCTTCTATTAATTTATCTTAAATAACTTCAATGCATGAGAGAGGAATAAGAACATACAAAATAAAAACATTTGTCTATTTAGCGTAATAAATAAGTATTGAAATGAGATCTACATACTCTATAGTAGTTAAAAAGAGATAGAAGATATTTAAACAATTGTAACTTGTTTTATAGGATCCGTCATACTGCGGAAATATTACGATATTAACAAATGTGTGAAATTGCTCGCTAGAAATGTTAAATTCACATTTGGGATTTGCAATGTTGAAAGATGAAATAATGGAAACATATTGAGTACAATATGACGATATTTCTATAATAAGTAATTGCAATTAAGACTACTGCTTACACATTTATAAAAAGATGTCGCACATAAGCTAATAACCAGTAGATAAACGTATCCAGTAACAACGTGTTTTATTTTGCACCACGTAAACACTGCTGTCTTCTATTTATTGTTTTATTGTATAGTTTGTATTAAATATTAAAGTTGAATGGATGAACATGCAGTTACTTTAAGCATTCAAGAATATGTTTAAGCTTAATTAAATTTATAAATAACTCTAACTGTATAAATAGTAATTTAATTTAAATTATATGTTTAGTACCTATATTAGCATATTGCAATCAACATTTATTATTACTTTTGAAAATTTGCAAATAAATTGAAATGCTAAAAATACAGTATGCAAGTGGACTTGGAGGTAACGATTAGATTTCTACGTATTCAAATTGCAAAGGAAGACTGGAAGACAAATCGTATAATTTGCATTTGTAAAAGTACAAATCTGGACAGTAGGTATACTCTTTCTTTCTTGTAAATTCAAGGTCATCGAATCTGCACCAGAATAAGGCCAGAATTACATCTTGAAAAAGTCTCATTTTCTTTAGAATTGACGTAGCGTCATTCAATTATACGAAAATCTTAGATTCGAACCCATAATTTGCGTATTAAAAAGATATGTATTAAAAAAAACGTGACAAATAAAAATAAGAATGTAACTGTAATAGTTATTTACGAACCAAGTGCGGGAAGACTGTTTTCCTGCATGAGCGCACATTGTAAGCACGAGCGACCGCAGGAAGCGAGTGCTTTTAATTGCGCGAATGCGTGGAAGATGTCTTCACGCAAGTGGTTTGTACAATATTTTTTGTACGAACATTAAATTAAAAAAATATTATTGATTAATGTCATTAGTATCATACCTAACCTAAAATAGATTACCTAATTAATTTAAGCATTTAATGTACGTAACTATTACTCACCTTTCCTTAAAATTAAGTTATTATATTCTTACACATGGCAAACATGAGGTATTTATTCTTGTATTTATAAATTTATAGTACGTTTATTGCGATTTTTGGTTTAAATACAAACAATTCCGAACTGCCAATATGAATGTCGATGTGGTTCAAATAGATGGCGCTTGATCTTGCTTAAGATGTCGCTTAAAATATCGTCAAAAAGATGGCGTCACAATTTTTTTGGAAGAATTTTTAATTATTACTCCTATTTCCACAACTTTTAGTGAAGAATAGTGGAGGGAAGTAGTATTTTATAGACTAAATTTTATTACTACCAAGTTAGATTTTTTTTTAAATGTCCCAAAGCGCCAGTGTTTTTTTCAATTTTTACAGTCGCCTCAACCGGGAAAACGTATCTATTTCCCAGTCGAGCTACACATGCGCCAAATGTGACTTTACAGGCGGTGAGTACAAAAAATACATTTTTGCACAAGACGCCATTATTATGTGGATACAAATTGCTATCAGTACTGATCAGTACATCCGTGTCACCACCAGCGTCGCCAACTATCTTGGAAGCGATTATAGTACAGAGTGCTAAATAATTATAGTATTATCAAAAAAAAAAATAGTACATACAAGAAATAAAAAATAAATATATAAGTAAGTATTTAATTTTTAATTTACTTATTACAAGTGAACGTAACGAACTAAACAAGACAAAATGCAGTACAATTCAAATTTTCTTTGTAAAAAATAAAAGTAAATTTAAAACCCCACCCAATTAAGTCAGCGATAAAATTGAAACATTAGTTGAAATTAAGTTCTATCTCAGACATGTCCGAATCTTCAAACTTATTTTTCTGTACATGTACGTACATTAATTGATTGCAAATTAGGTATGGACATTTGTTTTGAAGGGGGAAATATTGTGCAAAAACCATTCCCAACTTTCACACACTGAGATGCAAGCAGACTACCATTAACAATATTTGTAATTTATTTCTCTTTGCAGTGTTGGTCATGTTAACTTTACTAAATCTTCTTTCATACTGGACATTAGAGTGAGGTTTACACAATAAGTTTAACACAAATTTGGCTAAATTTTGAAATTCAAAAATTTCGAAAACATTTTTATATTGTAACAAGCATCACCAAAAATATCTATTTAATTGTTCTTTATTTCTTATTTCCTGTTGTGAAATTGAATGTAACTTTCTCCATTTGTTATCAATTAGTTGTTCTATATCAACTGTATTATAGGGAAGAAATCTTTTAGCATTTTGAAAAATTGGAAATAAACATGGATTTCTATTTCTAAAACTATTAGAAAGCGAATTTCACGGAATAAAGTAGTCTAAATTTTTTAGAAGTGGATCCTTAAAACTAAATCTGCGTTTAATTTGTTGGCATGAGGTAATCATAAAAGATCGACAACGACCCAGAAAATGTGTAATTAAATGGGGATGTTTTTTTACTTCTTTGTTCTGAAGAAGGTTCATGACATGTATGCAGAGATATTTTAATGCTTAAAAATCTTGTTTCATTTCGTAAATCCCGTTTCCGCTTAAAAATTGTAATTCCGTGAATCCCCGATACTAATACATTCCAAAATATTTGCCGTTTCATGATTTTCATGGTTTTTATCCAAAGAGGGGCTTTATTTATGTATGTTGTAAGAAATATGAACTTATACTTATAAATATTTAGTATATAATGTGCGTACTATATCCACTTTGAAATTTTGTAGTACATCGAGTTGAAATTATAGCATTTACTGTGTGATAAAACGACGACACCGAAAGTTTTATGAGTTAGTAAGAGTAAGAGTCACATTATACAAACTGTTCTTTTGGTCGAGTGTAGTGGGGAATTCTAGTACATTTCGATGTCGATGTCTTGTCGACTATAGCACATTATTAAATCACGTTTCGTCCATCTAATTTAGAACAATTACGCGCCAAAATTATTGAATTTTGGAATCATGATTATCTGATGCTTCAACAAGTCTCTACTTCTAAATTATTTAGGTAGTGTTTTTTATTGTTTAATATTATTTCTATCTTCTCTAAAGCAGTACAGTAAATGACTTTATTCTTGATTAAAGAATTTGTTATAAACAGTAACAGTAGGAATTTTCATGGACTAACGTATATAGTAACGATTTCTGCGATGTCGACTTTAACGTAGCTCCACGTAGCTCTAATGTTAGTAACCAGGGCTATAAGGGGGTAGCCCCTTATACTCCCACTTACAATCGACCAGCTTGTCTAGTATATTCATCCGCAGGTAGATCGCGTGCACTGTATAGGCTTTTTACTACAGTTTCTATTAAAATTCAAATTTTTACGCCATCTAATCATTACTAGTAGAACTTAAGAAGCGCGTTACAAGGTTTCGTTCTTATCAATTCTCATCTTTGAATTTTTCTTTTTTACGAAGCACTACAATGTAGTAATAGATGGAGCCGTAATATCAATTTTAAAATAAATAAAATATTTTTAGTTTTACAAGTATTGAATGTAGAAATTTTCGTACTACAGTGGATGATGTATCTCGATAATAACATATGTGATAATGTATACGATTCGCTACTGGAATCACGAACATTCATCGAATGTAATCTGATGATATCTAGCAACGTTTAAAGACAATCACTGAAATCGTAGTTAAGTTGTTGCTGCACTTATGTTAGAATTGCGTTTTTGTAATCACCGCCTGTAAAGTGAGATTTGGCGCATGCATCGCTCGACGAAGCAGTATTTCCCGGTCGAGGCGATTGTAAAAAATGAAAAAAAAACACTGGTTCTTTGGGACATTTAAATTGAAAGTAATAAAACTTAGTTTATAAAATACTACTTCCTTCGACTATTCTTCAGTAAAAGTTGGGAAAATAATGGACCCAAAAAGCGATTAATTCACTATAAACATCAAAATAAAAACGTCATAAGTAAGAATATAATAATTTAAACTAAATTTAAATGTGAATAATACTCGTTAGCTACGTACAAGAAATGCTTAAATTAATTAGGTAATCTATTTTAATCACTTTAATCAATAATATTTTTTTTAATTTATGCTCGTTCAAGAAATATTGTACAAACCACTTGCATGAAGAAGCTCGTGCTTTCAAAGTGCGCTGATGCGGAAAATTAGTCTTCCCGCACTTGGTTCGTAAATAACTATTTTCTTTGGTGTTTTCTAAAGTTTGATTTAATAGGTGTTTTTGATTTTATGTATTGGAAGTGTTAATTTTTGTATTTTTCCTTATTCTTATTAGTCTAACACTCTACTTACAACAAAAATTAATTTTATGAAGAAATAGTATTTATAAAAAATAATATACGTTATACAGAAATTAAAAAAAAAAAGTTTGTATGAATTTTTTGTCCTATATGGCATTCCACAATTGGAGGGATTATTAGCCGCCAATCTCTACTGAGAATTCTTAATATTTAATTTAAGTTTGTATATATCATGACTTATTAGCCTGAAATTCTATTATAAAATAAAAATAAATTCTAGAAAAAGCATCTGTATTTTATTCTAGTAATATTGGCGATATTTTCTTAATTCAAATTTGTTCTTTGTACATTTTGTTCTTATTTCAGTCATTTTAGATTATTAATTATTAATAATTATTTCAAAATGTGTAAAATTTATAACATATACCTATCATCATAATAAATGTAGGACTTGTTAAAAACGTAAGGTCTGAAAGTCTGTGTCTGATATCTCAAGCTGGAGTATCAATCAAATTCTAATGGTATAAGATATTTTACTTTCCATTACCATATCTAAGACGATTTAAGTTGCATCACATTTTTGTAGGATAAATAAAGCTAGATACTGCAGTTTAATCAAGTTGTGCTCGGCTGCAGCTGAGCTGACGTGTAACGAGGATGTGAAGAAAACTAAAAAATTATATGCGACATCCGTGCCAACGGTCTCCTCCGTCGTTCATAAGTTCACTTTCTTTGCAGTTTTTACTCACGTGACTTTCATTACTGTTTTCTTTTTTTGAGTGTTCTTTTCTGTGAGTGTGTGTTATTTTGTGTTGCCGTTGTTGTTGTTACGAGGAAAATTAATTTCTTAAAAAGTTTTGATTCTATTCATTAATAGAATCAAAACTTTTTAAGAAACTAATTTTCTTCGTATTTATTCGAAGAAAAACTTGAAAGAAAACAGATGTGAAGGCTATTACCCGATTTAAACATAAAAAAAACAGAGTATTTTGACGAAAGACAAGCTTATGTTTTATTTGGAGAATAATGAACATGGACGAAGAACGATATTACAGATAGAGTGCACATCTAAAACAATTGAAACACATAGGGAGTCTCAAACCACATATGAATAATGTTTTTATTTTTTCAGTATTTTAATCTGAAACACAGTAATAGAACACAACGCAAAAGTTGACATAACCAAGTATGTATGAGTATAGGTAATCATGAATTTTATTACACTTTCAAACGCAGTAGAATTAGTTATATAAGGACACGGAACATAAGAGATAATTTTGGGAATTGATCAGTTTTAGTTCTCACTTAGACAAAACTTAAAAGTGCATTTTAGTGAGTCTGTAGTGTTTAGAGAATATTGTTGGTGGACATCTAGTCGGCAGGTTTTGGAATTTTGCAAATTCTTCAGGGCGTGATGCGGCTTCAATTTCAAAATGTATTTTAAACTTATTCTATCCATTACTTAGTACTACTTTAACAAATTAATGCTCCATCATACCAGGGTATGATGGATCATTGGTTAGAATAGACTATTAAGTGGTCAAAAAATTATACGAGACAAGTTCCCATCAGCTAATTGTGTTCACTGTTACGCACAGCAAATAAATTTCATGATAAGCAGTGCAATACAATGCATAAATCTGTTTTTACAGCCTTTCCTAAGAGAATTACCACTTTCTTCATAGACTAGATGGAAATTTTATTTCGAAGAGTTATCACACTTTATGAATATAGAAAAGAACTGATAGATGTCATAGAAACATTAGAAGACGAGGACATATTAAATTAGAAGCTAATATTGATTTAGCCGGTGCATACACACCTCGATTGCAAAATAAAGTTTCCAGTTTCTGGTTAATAATTTTCCATAAAGTAAGGATTTAAACAGCTGCAAATACCAACTCCAAGATTTGCAGCATTTATGTAGAATATTAAATTAAAAAATAGGTACCTACGTATTAATAAAACAATGGTTACAAACACGCATCTATATACCTAGCTTATATTCCTTGATAACTGAGTCTTGCTTTTTTCCTCCAAATTCAAATATTGCGAAATAAATGTTCTTATAGAATATTTATTATGTATGTACGATCTTTTTTCTTTTAATATTAATATATATATTTTAATTTTAGGAGGAAATTTCAAAGAACTATACACATTCTGTAGAGATATAAAAGATTTAAAAGCTTTTCGAGCCCTGACAATTATTTATACCTATGTTTATACTTTTCACTGTATGTTGCTATATCAATCATGTCCTCAATTTCATTGTTACAATATAAAAAATCAACCTGTATAAATATGTATATTTTTGTTATCCAATATTAGCGTTAGCATTGTTTATGCAATTTACTTTTGTTGTAAATTACTTATAGGTTTTCTAATCCTGGACCCTTTATATATTGTGTAATTGCAGAATTTACTTTTATTACTAATACGACGTATTGTTTAATTAGGAGTTAATCATATCATATACTAGAATTTTGGTTAATCTCAGTCCAACGTTTTTAATGCATTGGTGTTACGTATGTCCACTTTTGGTTTGATTTTACTTTCTTATACGTCGTATAAGGAAGTATTGTGATGATGAAAATTTTCGACCTCGAGATTTTTGCAGATGTCCACGTTTTGAAGTCCCCTGATACCAAAAAAGTGGTTTTTAAAAAATGTCTCTCTCTCTCTCTCTCTCTCTCTCTCTCTCTCCCCCTCTCTCTCTCTCTCTCCCCCCCTCTCTCTCTCTCTCTCTCTCTCTCTCTCTCTCCCCCCTCTCTCTCTCTCTCTCTCTCCCTCCCTCTCTCTCTCTCTCTCTCTCTCTCTCTCTCTCTCTCTCTCTCTGTGTGTGACCACGATAGCAGTCAAACCGCTGTAGATATCAATTCCAAATTTTATATTTACGTGTATAATCTGCCTCTTGAGATCTGATTAGTTTTTCAGTAAAATCGGTTGACCGGAAGTAGTACTTTACTTCAGTGAAAAAATCGAGTTTTGCAAATATTTCGTCAACTACTAAGTTTAAACAAATTTATAAAGAATTCATATGTACTTAAAATTAAAATTGAGAACCATTTTATTTAAAAAGTTTTTCGAAATTACTACCGGAAGTAGGTCTTTTACTCTTATCAAAAATCAGTTTTTTGCCAATATTTTGCAAGTCATGCTTTTTAGACAGGTACGCTACGGGCATAAAAGTATTTAGAACTTAATTTCCAATATCTTTTGTATAAAAAAAATTTCAAAATTCGGACCGGAAGTATCACTTTTACTCTTACCGAATAACGATTTTTTGCAAATATGTCGTAAATTATGCATTCTATTATATATTTATTAAGGGTACAAAAATATTTAGAGTTGGATTTGCAATATTTTTTGTATACATGAAATTTCAAAATTCGGACCGGAAGTAGCACTTTTCTTCGAATATCTTGCAAAGTATGCATTCTATAGCGATTTATTAAGAGAATGAAAGTACTTAGAATAGGATTTTGAATAAGTTTTGTATAAAGAAATTGTATAGTTTGAAACGCTCATACGTATAAGAAAGTCGTGTGGTGGCCACACCTCATTTTTTAATTTTAGTATAATTAATATGGTTTGGCATACTTGTTAATCTTTGTGGTGAGAGTGCAGTTATTCTAAATTATTTTGATATGTGTTGGACTTAAATTTTGCTTTTCCGGGGTTTATTAATTGTTATCTTTTCTTTATTAATTCGAGTTTGGATAATTTTTATTTGCATTTCTTTATAATTCACAGCATGTTTTGTGAAACATAAATTATCGCGAAGACGCCGTTGCCGCGTTTGCCACTTTTAACTTAATTGATTTGTTCGCTTATAATTTTCATGTTCGTTCGTACAAGACGTAAAATCTAGTGCGTCAAGTTGACTCTTGTTCCAATTTGCAACAGAAGCTTGTTGTCTTTTTATTTACTGGTTTCATTACATTAACATCTATTGCGTTTCCTTTTGACTGTTATATTAAAACGTCTTTTTTGACTGCTAACTCTAAATATTCTTTTAGCTCCAGGTAGCATTCCACTTATTAATTTATCTTTGATTTTGTATTCCAGTTGGTTTCCGAACTGACACTTGCTTGATGCATTTCTTAACCGTAAATACCAACTATGAATTGATTTTCCCTCACTCTGTTTGAGATTGAAGAATTAGATACGCTTTCGTAACACTGGAACCTTTGGCGTGAATTGACCTTTCAACAGCTCGCACAATTGGTCATAAGTCTTGGTCTTCTGTAAACTAGGATCACTCAAGTCTCTAACCACTGCTTTCTCTCCTATTGTTGTTAGTAATACTGCTACCTTCTGGTCTTCTTTTATTTTATTAGCCACCGTATACTGCTCAACGGCTTTAGATCGGGATATCGTGGTGGCCACTGAACAAGGTCCGGTTCGAGCTTACCATATATCGTGTTTAAATAATCAACGACAATATGAGAATAGTTAGCACAGTAATGCATAAACCATAGCCCATGAAAATTGGCAAGTGGAATATTTTCTAGAAGCTCATGAAATTTTTTTGCAAGAAATGCAAGTAAGATATTCCTGAAAGCTTAGGTGGCAAAAAGCAAAAAAAAAAATTGCCCGATGAGATTGTCGCCAAGAAGACCACACCAGATATTTAATGAAAGGTATGTTGGTAATATGTAGTAATAACCGTATGAGGGTTTTATGGGGCTCAAGTATGGGTGTTTCGAAAATTTGTAATCCTATTTCTTGTAAAGCAAAATTCATCGCTAACCAGCACGCAGTTCACGAAATTAGAATCTCGTGCGCATTCTGTAATTAACCTCTAGGAGAAATTTCTGCGTTTTGTGCTAACAAATCTTGCACAGGCGTAACGTGAAATGGATACAATTGTTGTTTGCGCAATGTTCGCCATAAATTGGACGAAGAAACATCAAAACGAAGTGACAATCTTCTGGCGCAAGTACTAGGAGACAACTGTACAGCATCGAGTATTTGTACTTCAACGTTTACAGTTCGTCGAAATCTTTGTCGACCGGCATTTACCTGTACAGGTTTCAGCGTTCCAGCAAACCTTATCAAAACATATTTAACAATGATAAATAAGATCGTATATTTTTTGTAGATAGTAAATATGTTTACAAATTTAAATTACGAAATATCTTATTAGAGAAATTAAAGTAAAACATTGCTATCATCATGTACAGATTTTTTGGAATATTTCAAATTATAAAGTCATGTTATTATATTTATTCTACTTCAATGATGATGTATAAAGTTACATATTTTAAAATTACAATGCAACGGTATTGCAACTTAATATAGACAAAAATTGTTGAATATATAAAAGATAAATGCTAACAAATAATTTTGGAAATATTTTAATTTTATGATAGTTTATATTAAAAACACTTTTATGAAAAATAACCTACCCGTGTGAAATTTTGCATCAAAAGCTGTTGATGTTTCTGGTGTTTCCGTGCAGAGTGAGAGAAATAATGCGGGAATTACATTGGATTCCTTAAGTCATTTAAACACATGTGTGATTCAATGTGTTTACCACACACAAATGTTGTTTGCCATAATTTTGACAAGTCTTTACTTACAAGGTCATTTCCGTTACAGCTGGTGATCCACTGTAAGACACTACCAAAAAGATGAATTATTACAAATTAACTGTTACTCAATAGCTATAACTTCCCGATTTCCTTCTTTAAAAAACGAAAAGAAACTGTAGAATATATTTTGTTGCTGAACATTTTTACAAGTAAAAATACAACATCTACGTACGCCAGATTTCTTCTTTCGTACAGTTTCCATTATTTATATCAACAACAATTTAACTGGCACCTTTACTTATTATTCTTTCGTAAATTATAGGTTATAAAACTTAGACAGGTTATATTTATACAACAATATACAAGTATACAACAAGAACAAAACATGCCATTTTGAAATGTGCCCTTGTTTGATTTTGCTCACAAATATCGGAATTATGCAAGTGAGGCTTTTGTCACTTTTGTTATTCTGTGATAGTGATATTACATACTGGATGTCATCCGGCATCACAGAGTAGTGCCCGCTCGCTGACGTATACCGCTCTCGCCCCGCGCCACTTTTTATTCACTCGATTTCTAATACAAACAGTGCAGTCGCGCGAGATGCCCCGCAGCCTAGGTCAGACTGTGATTTTTAAACGCGCTGAAGAGACGGACTGTTACTTCCGAAAAAATCCTAAGCAGTAAAATCACAAGTTTAAAGAAGGATAAAAATATATATTTGCTAATAGAGGACAAGTGTGCTTTTTTTTGCTACTACTTATTACTTTACAAAAGACCCTGATAATCTGTACTTGACAATGATGACAAATAAATGTCAAAAATATTACGTATTTAGTTGCTAATTAAATTAGCTTTGAAATGATGTGTCACATTGTGGAATACGTTACCGTTTTTTCTCGCAAGAGGGCGCTAAATTCAAAAATAGCGCGACCAACAATCACTTTGCTGAATTCTCCGTACAATTACCTTTTGAATGATGTATCGTACTTAGTACTTTCCCTATTTAAATTGTAATGGTTAGAGTGATGGAGGGGAGGGGAATGACGTATCACAGTTGAAGATATGATGGAAGGGTGTCCCCGTTGGATCAAAAATCGACCTGTTTTTGCGTTTTTTCAAAAAAGTTTTCTCCTTCGAGATATTCAATCTGTTTCGTTTTCGGTGGGGCACCTGTATATATACACGCGATCATATATCGCGGCCGCTGCCATAGCAACGAATAGAGCATTGCTTAAATTGCTCATTATATACGAATTTATAAGCATTTAATTCTTTTCTGTTATACAGGATGAATGAAGAAAATCAAATCGATGACAAATTAAAACGAAAAAGGGAATTATCTAATGCGCGCGTGAAGAAATATCGTAAAAAAAGCACACTAAATCTCAGCAACTGAAATCATCGATGCAGGATGACCCTAATGTAATATAGAACGAAAAAAAAGTTGGATTTCGAATTATTAACCTCGCCTTGATGAAGTTTTCACTTCTGCCGTGTGGTTTTAAGCACACCCATTTTCTTGTTTCTATGGGGTTATTTAAAGTCTGTTGTATTTACCTCTCCCCTTCAAAATTTAGAAGAACTTCGTCGGGGAATTAATGCAACCCACTGCGCGCCGTGGAATTTAATGAGATGTTTTTGAAAATGTACGCCGCAGTTTTAAAGAATGGCTATACCATTCTGAACAATATTGGATTGAATTTTTCTACAAAAAAATATTTGAATTCTTGAATAACTTTGAAAACAAAAATAAAACATTTTAAGCAGTTAAAGTGTGTTTGAGCAATGGATATTTAAGCCTAAAACAAAAAAAAAACAAAAAATTTAACAAACCAAAAGATTTTTTTAAAAATCTTCAAAACGAATTAATCATTTTAAAAAACGAAACGCCAAAATGTACTGTTTCAAAAGACCTTTAAAATGACGTACTAGGCGATACCCCTTTCCATTTAAGATTTTTAAGGTGGTAGCTTCCGGGGGTTAAAGGGGTTAAAGTTAGTCAATCAATGTTTTCATCAAGAAATGGCCCCCACGATAATACTTCACACGTGTCTTAGGAATTTTTCGTAAATTTCCAGATTTCCAGAATTTTAGGGTGGGAAGTTGTATAGACACTTAGCTTGCAGACAATCTTAAGAATTTCTCTTCAGCTAAAAGTAACTCTCGTGTTGCTTAATGGTAATAGATATCTAGAATATCAGCCTGGCAAAAAAAACTAAACTTCTAAATTTGATCTTTAAAATAATAGCTGAATGTGCTAGATAATAATTATCTATCGATTATCGAGTGCTAGGTGTCTTAAAATAAATGGCCAAATATTACTAAAAGAAAGATGATACAAACACATAGTAAAAACATAATTAAATTAAAAATACTGCAATTCACTAAAAAAAATGAGGTGTGGCCACCACACGACTTTCTTTTACGTATGAGCGTTTAAAACTATACAATTTTAAGAATTTTTTTATACAAAACTTATTCAAAATCCTATTTCATTCTCTTAATAAATCGCTATAAAAGTGCTACGTGCTAAGAGTAAAAGTGCTACCTCCGGTCCGAATTTTGAAATGTTTTTTTACAAAAGATATTTAAAATTATAATTTAAATACTTTTATACTTGTAATGTAGGTACCTGCCTAGAAAGCATGACTTGGGAGATATTCGCAAAAAACTGATTTTCGATAAGAGTAAAAGACCTACTTCCACTTGGAATTTCGAAAAACTTTTATAAGACAATTTGTCTCAAATTTAATTTTGAGTACATTTGAATTCTTTATAAATTTGTTTAAACTTAGTAATTGACGAAATATTTGCAAAATTCGATTTTTTCACCGAAGTAAACTACTACTTCCGGTCTACCAATTTTACTGAAAAACTAATCAGATCTCAAGAGGGAGATTATACACGTAAATACAAAATTTGGAATTGATATCTACAGCAGTTTGACCGCTATCGTGGTCACAGACAGGCAGACACACAGACACAGACATTTTCTAAAAACAACTTTTTTTGGTATCAGGGGACTTCAAAACGTGGACATCTGCAAAAATCTCGAGGTCGAAAATTTTCGTCATCACAATACTTCCTTATACTACGTATAAGAAAGTAAAAATTCACGTTACAAACAGGAAAGACTATTGATAAAACGATTCTTAATTGTACATTATTAATGAGGCAAGTGCTCTCCAAAAATACTACACAAGTCGTTCGATCCAGAAGATGGCCGTCGAATAAATTTCAATATATAATCTTGGATAAAATCCAAGTCTTTTCGGAACGCTGAGAATAAACGAGAAGAAAATTATATTCAATAGTGTCTGTTGCATATTGGGGTACGGGTCAACTTAACCATTGGAATTAATGCCTTGTATGAACGAACGTGAAAATTATAAGTGAAGGAAGTAAGTCAAATAAACTTATAAATGAGGTGTGCGCACCACACGAATTTCTTATACGTATGTGCGTTCCGAAATATGTATGCAGAAGTTGTTCCAAATTAACTTTAAATTCTGTATTCCTTAATAAAATAAACCTCTTAGTAAAAGTGTTACTTCTAGCCCAAATTTTGAATTTTTTTGTCTACAGAAATTATACCAAATACTGCTCAAATTAGTGTTATTCTCTTAATAAATCTATATAGAAACATTATTTGAGAAATATTTGCAAAAGACTGCTATTCGATAAGAGTAAAAGTATAACTTCCAGTCTGAATTTTGAAATTTTTGATATATAAAAATTGTTCAAACTCGAACTCTAAATACTTTTTTTGCGCGATCAATCTTTTTTGATTATTTACTAGGCATGTTTCCATGACAGTAAGTGGTTCTTACTGTTTGTTGTACCTAACAAAACGGTAAGTAATTTTTACTTACAGTTCAGCTGAACGGTAAGTAATTGTTTAGTTCATTTATTTGTTGCTTTTAAAATTAAAGGTGCAATTATGAATACAACAATTATGAATATACAATGGCAAAGAATTAATTTCATTGTTTCTTGCTTTCATAGAAACTGCTGCATAAGAAATAGTATCAGAAGACACTTGTGCACCATCAGGAATACTGAAGGATGTGTCTCTAACATCATACAATATTTTTTCTGCAAATTGTATTTTATTTTGAAGTGAATCTTCAACGTAACTCTCGGCCACACTAGAAGATTTCCATCCTCCATGCCGCTTCAATCTTAGAATATCCACCCCTTTGTTGGCCAACAATTTTGCTGATGTACGTCGAAATGAATGGTCGGTGGAGCTAGCTGGATTCGATAATTTTAAATATTCTGCAATATTGGACGGCCACCTTCCAATTGTTCCTTTACCCACTACTTGGTTTCTACATTTACCATTGTGGAAAGCCAGAAACAGACGTTCGGATTTAGCATTGCTTGGTCGAAGTTGAATATATCTCCGAAAAATGTCCAAATAATGAATTTTTTCATCTTGGTTTACAAGTGTGAAGGTCCG
Source organism: Amphimallon solstitiale (assembly GCA_963170755.1). Classification (NCBI taxonomy): domain Eukaryota; kingdom Metazoa; phylum Arthropoda; class Insecta; order Coleoptera; family Scarabaeidae; genus Amphimallon; species Amphimallon solstitiale. Next base: position 97,947,291 of record OY720678.1, read on the forward strand.
TTCAATATTGGTTTTTGTTTGCGGAATTTTTACAATAATCAACTCACCACGATCTTCAACGTCCTTTATAGTTATATTGTATAACTCTTCTCTTCTGCAAGCTCCTGACACTCCTAATATCATCGCCACCTTAATATGAATATGCACCATTAACATACATTTTGAAAATAGGTATTTCTAATTTACCTACCTTATGAATAAGAAATGTTTGATCTGAAGCTTCAACTAAAAACCGGTTCATGTCTTCCCTAGTGAAAACGCTTGCTTTTTTGGGTCTGTATCCTACGTTTTTCCTTTTCAAAAATGCAATAAGAGTCGTAAATTGCGAAATTTTACTCGCATCATGAAGAAAAATTGTTGATCTCAGCATGGAATATTCAGCCCATAAACTGCCAGGTGCCTTTAACTTCTCGCTTCTTTGTACAAAATAAGCCAATATATTTTTTTTATTCATACCGCTTATTTTCTTTGTTTCACACCATTGCTTGAAAGCTCGGTATGTATTTTCGTAACGTTCCCGCGATTTTTCGGATATTACAGCGGAACACCCGGCAGCCCATTCTTGTTCCAAGTCGCTATCAAAATTGTTTTCAACGTCTTAGTCGGAATCGGTATAATTTCTTCTCTGATTTCAATTACTTCACGGAAAACACAAACTGAAGTGACACGACGCTAATTGTAAAACAGAATGTTTGAAAAAACGTCATGGAAACTGTTTTGTTTTTATAATAGCCTATTCCAATTAATTAATTATTGTCAAGTATTTTCGATAATTCCATGTAGTGAAATGAATTGAAATTTAGTTTTGATCGCGCAAAAAACGTTATAAGCATGTCGAACGGTAAAGTTTACCGTTCTCAGACAATAATTGGAGTCGTAGCTTCGCTCCTCCTCCAAACAATTGTTTTCGAACGGTAAACATCCCTTACCGTTCTCCATTCTTAATATACTATTTTGTACTCATCGCCTCTAAAGTGATATTTGGCCCATGTGTAGCTCGACTAGGAAAGAGGTTTTCCCGGTCGAAGCGACTGTAAAAATTGAAAAAAACACCGGCACTTTGGGACATTTAAAAAAAATCTAACTTGGTAGTAATAAAATTTAGTCTATAAAATACTACTTCCCTCCACTATTCTTCACTAAAAGTTGGGGAAATAGGAGTAATGATTAAAAATTCTTCCAAAAAATTTGTGGCGACATCTATAAGACAACATTTTAAGTGACATCTAAAGCGACATTCAAGCGCCATCTACTTGACTACATCGACATTCATATTGCCATATCAGAATTTTTTGTATTTAAACCAAAAAATGCAATAAATGTACTATAAATTTATAAATATAAGAATAAATACCTCATGTTTGCCATGTGTAATTATATAATAACTTAATTTTAGGGAAAGGTGAGTAATAGTTACGTACATGAAATGCTTAAATTAATTAGGTAATCTATATTAGGTAATGATACTAATGACATTAATCATAAATATTTTTTTAATTTAATGTTCGTACAAAAAATATTGTACAAACCTCTTGCGTGAAGACATCTTCCACGCATTCGCGCAATTAAAAGCACTCGCTGCTTGCGGTCGCTCGTACATACAAAGTGCGCTTATGCGGGAAAATAGTCTTCCCGCACTTGGTTCGTAAATAACTATTGTGATGTGATTGTGATTTGCAGAAAACTCCTATTTGATAACAGTACTTCCGGCTCGAATTTAAAATTTATTTAAAAAAAATATTATTCAAAATCAAGGTCTAATTACTTTCGCACTTATAATAAATGTACATCTATATTAAAACTGTTTTTCGATAAGATAAAATGATCTACTTCCCGAAGGAATTTCCAAAAGCTTTTTTTTTATAAAATCTTCTAGAATTCACTTTTTAATACATTTGTAATCTTTAAAAATTTGTCTAAACTTAGTAGTTGACGAGATATTGGTAAATTTGGATTTTTTACAAAAGTAAACTACTACTCCAGTCTAGTACCTCAAAATATGATTATTTAATCCTCCAAAGACTAACGTTGCCATATAGTAACGTAAACAGTACTAGTGATTTTTTTTTAATGTAGGCGCAGTGACTATTTGCTTTACTAAATGTGATTACTTTTCTTTCTGACAGCCTTTTTTGTCTGGCGTGCCATATATAGTATTTATTTATTTATTTTTATAGACCTTGATTTGATCCGCAGCAGACACTTGCAATGCTGGATGATGAAGAAAACGGAGATCATCCACCCCTCGTGTCAAAGAAATTTTTATCATCCGTTCAGAACCAGATTGTTTAGGACAATTTGGTTAATTTGAGTGCAAAACAGTTGCGGTCGCAGTTTGAAATTGTTTATGAAGATAACGCAGGGATTGGTGTTGAACCTGATGCTTCGACGTCAGCTGAAGCCATGATTAAAGGTCAAAAGTGTAGAACACTTTCCTCATGCAAAGCTTACTTGTTTACCTTATGAATATTTAGAACTACGCGTTTAAAAAGCACACTAACTTTTTGACACCGCTCTTTTGGTAAATGTTCATACGTGTTTTAGAAAAGGTCTACTGGAGATATTTCCCTGCCTTTATCATGCACTGACTAGAAAATAAGCGGAAACAAGTAAATAAAATTTTAGTATGTTTTAAAATTGAATTTACATATTTTCTTTTTAATTAAAATTACAGCGGTGAGAAAACGTATTGCCAACCTGAGCAAGCGCCGATACACGCATAACGATGGAGCTTCTCCCTTTTCTACTAGTTTCCACTCAGTTTCGGTTCGAACCACTTGTGGACTTCGAGGGTAAGGGAAAACACGTGATACGCAAATATTATTCGATATTCATGAACTATTATCATCGCGTTATAATGAACAATCGTGATTGAACTTAATTTGTGAAAACAAAGTAAGTAAATATTTATGACGATGTGAATATTGAAAATGTTATGTTTTCATTTTATAATACATCTTAAACAAATGTTTACCATAGTCAAAATATGTTTTTTTGAAATATTTTCCCCAGTTTCTAAAAATGTATTATTATTAAATCTGCAGAAGTGTATTACATTACATAATTCATACATATTTTTAACACAACACAAATTTACTGTAATAATAACCATGTTAAAAATCTTAATCTTTATCTAATTTGTTCTTCTTATATTATATGTTATCAATTAAGGTGATCTTATGAATCTATATTTGGACTTATATGACACAAAATAAAATAATACAAAAAATGTGCATTTGGGGTATAATTATTATTAACTGAAAGACTTAAAGAGAGCTGTAGTTATATTTTTACTAACTCCTTTAAATTAATATTATTAATATAAGTAATGCTTTGGTCCTTGAATTTATAATATTTGCTATTTTCAGTATCAATTTCTTAACTGCTCTGAAATTGCCTTTAATTTATTAATTTTTGTTCATTGGCTATAGATACTGAAAATTTTCAAAATTTTTTTTATCCAATATCCTTTCCTATTTATAAATTGAATATAGTTTTGTAAAACGCATGGGAATAATTTATGCAAAGATAGGAACGGTGTAAGTAGTAATTAGAACTAGATATATTTAATAGATACACATATATAATCCAATGGTTGTAATACTATAATAGAGATGTTTGTTTCACCATCTGATAGTTATTGGGAAAGCAGGTACATAAATATAATATAAATTACTTAGAGTGTAATGAACTCTTTCACATATTTTACGAAATATATACAAATGTGAAATGCAAAATACTATTCCCGTAAAGAACAATTTAAAACTAAAATCATGTAGTAATAAATTACATATAAATATACAGGGTTATGATAAAGTAACGCACAAAATTCATAAAACGTACAATGTTCATTTTTGAAAAAAATGCAAAAACACGTCAAACAGTTTATTTTATTCCGCGTCTTTTAACATAAGTCAAAAAAATAAAACGTCAAATTTGTCAAAGTTATGACGTCATCAATATTTTTTTTAAATAGGAAGCTTGTTTTTTTTTTTTACTTTATTTGATAAAGCTTGTTTTTCTGCATTATAGAGAAATAATTGAAGTAGGGGTCACATAAGAAAAAACTGAGAGAATTAATAAAAAACAAAATAAACTAGTTTTTGAGTTTATGAAAAGAAACTAAATATTAAAAGAATTAAAACTTAAAGTTACCTAGTAATAAAACAACTGTTTGTTGGTGTCAGTTTTACAATTAGTGTCATACCAATTTTATTATGACGGCTCCTTTAACGGAAAGAGAAAGGATAGAAATTCTAATGATGGTAGGTTACGGCGATAGACTTTGAAGTCATGAAGAAGCATGTGTTTTATTTAACGAAACACATTTTGAAAGACCTCCAATTGCTAGAAGCACAGTAAGCAGAATTGTTGCAAAATTTAATGAAACAGGAAGCATAAGTGATGCTCCAAAATCTGGAAGACCGGGAATAAGCGACGATGCAAAGTTAGATATTTTGCTGTTATTAGAAGACAACCCTCACGCAACTACAGCAGACATTGCCTTACAACAAGATGTTAGTCAGTCGTTTGTAGTAAAGTTTTTAAAAAAAGAAAAACTGCACCATATAAAGTTCAACTTGTTCACGAACTCTCAGATGATCCGGACAGACTTTTGGAATTTTGTAAAATCTTCATGAGGCATTGAAACGAAAATCCAAATTTGCTTAGTGTAGTATTTTCAGACGAGACAACGTTTTATTTAAGTGGTACAGTAAATCGACACAATTGTCGCTACTGGGCTCGGAAAAATCCCAACTGGATTCAGACAAAACACACCCAGCGGAATTTAACAGCTGAGCGATATTTGGAACATCTTCGTATGGCAGTGCTTCCGGATCTAATTGCGGCATTTCCGGATCCAAATAATAGGGAAAACTTGGATCCCAGTATTTGGTTCCAACAAGATGGTGCACCGCCATATTATGGTCTTAATGTTCGAAGGTTTCTGGATAACCAGTTTGAAGGAAGGTGGATTGGAAGACGTGGACCAATGGAGTGGCCACCTAGGTCACCTGATCTCACCCCCCTTAATTTCTTTCTGTGGGGTCATTTAAAAAGTCGGGTCTACGTTAACCGACCAGATAATTTAGAAGACTCAATGGAACGAATTAGACATGAAATGACTCGTATAACTCCGCAGATGATCGAAGACTCTGTAAATCAGGTCTACCATCGTCTTGGCCTATGTCAGATAGTGAACGGGACACAGTTTGAACAATTCCTGTAAGAAATCGTTTTGGTTTAATGGACTGTTTAGTTAATTTAAATGTTATTACTATAATAAAGTTTATTTTGTTTTTTATTAATTCTCTCAGTTTTTTCTTATGTGACCCCTACTTCAATTATTTCTTTATAATGCAGAAAAACAAGCTTTATCAAATGAAGTAAAAAAAAACCAAGCTTCATATTTAAAAAAAATATTGATGACGTCATGACTTATGTTAAAAGACGCGGAATAAAATAAACTGTTTGACGTGTTTTTGCATTTTTTTCAAAAATGAACATTGTACGTTTTATGAATTTTGTGCGTTACTTTATCATAATCCTGTATATAAATTTTGCTTTCGAAGTGGGTATACCATGTCATAAATATTTTTCTGGCCTATTTAAAAACACCATATCCCTTAAGTTTGATAAATGTTAACTACCATAGAATATTATTAGAAAGTGTAAACAAAGTCAGAATTTAATTCTGTATACATAATGGATTGTTGAGATTGGAGAACAATGAATTATGCATGAAAAATACAACTGAAATAATATGGCATTCTGTTCACTATACCTAAGTTTGTAAGCAATTCTCTTATTTTATGTTATGCTGAGAGTAGTTGATGCCGTCGCCTTATTTTACTGGTATCCTACGTAATATTTGTTTATAAAAGCTTTAAAATAAGTCCTTAAATCTTATAAGAATTTCAAAAATGCGGTTAAAAGTAAAATAATATACACCAAACACGAAATGGACGTGTACATAATCGATGTTTCCTTAATAAGCACCCGTTTATCTTTTTAGAAACATACTCCATATGCTTGGTTTCAAAATGTTTTGCGTTTCGTAGCCTCATTAGACAATACCTCGTAACATAAAATGCATTGCGGCTGTTGTGCATGAGCTTGATCTATATATGTGAAACCCATTAATAAGTAGTTGCTATTATATTTGCGACATATCTGTTTTGGATTATTAGTTTTAGAACAAGAAGAAACTCCTTCACTACCACTATTTTTGCGTTTGATATTAAGGGGGCTTACGCAGAGGTGCCGATTAACTACCGTGAGGTAGGACGTAAGGGGGTGGCGCCATATACTCTAATGTAAATTCTGGGCTTTACAAGGTTTCGTTAAAACAATAGTACCGCTTTTATTTACGAAATATCAAAACGAAATTTTGAACACACATAAACAAAGGCTCAATGCATGCATTATAAGAAAGTACTCCCAACGAAGCCTTAATTAATCCTTTGTATTAAATTTAATGCAAAAACATAATGAGAAAAACAAAAATGTCTGCTGTTTGTTTTATTTTAGCGAATACGGCGGAATTTACATTAGTGCATATGGCGCCACGTCCTACCTCACCGCAGTTAGTCGGCACCTCTGCGTAAGCCCCCTTAAGTCAACGATCCATTATATGTGACATATAAAAGTCAACTGAAGACAGTACGGGGTGTAATCTAAATTTATAACATGCGCCAACCTTCATGTACCTCGTGGCGACTTGTCAAGACATGCAGGGGGCAAATAACGACGACGACTAGTAGGTAAAATATAAAACAATAGTTTGACATCACCCTTCCTGTTTACCTATTTTTTATTATAGTGTTCAACTTTACTAATTATTTTATAAGTTAGATATATATCTAAGAACATACAAATCTCACTAGATTACTAGAATAGATTTAAAAACGAATTGCAACTAAAACATTTGCAGAAAATTAATAAACGGTTGAGAATCTGTAAAAACCGTCTAATCATTATTCCTCGTCAAAAATAACCCTTCCTATTTGGAAAGAGATAAGACATTATTTCTTAAAAAAGTATAGAAAAGTAAATTTACTGGTGGGGCACCTCATTTCCGTCGGTTTATATACAAAAAGCGGTAATATGTTTTATTTTTATTTTTATTAAAGGTTGTGTAGGTTCATTAGGGGCACGTTTTAAAATTATTTTGAAATATACAGAGTGATCCAAAAAAATTTGGCACACCAAAGTTATGAAAATTTAAATGGAACACCCTGTATATTATGGGATATTTTGATGCTATAAGCTAAATTAAAGCCACTTACTGTTATATTCCCTATACCTAACTCAACCTCTTTTCGAGATATTTCACTATTTTTGAAAATGTAGATCAAAATTTCAGAGATATTGCTGTCTTCCATATTTGGGCGAATTATTTTAAATTGTATTTAATGTACACTCAAAGCATTAGACTCTAAGATAAGCTAAAGTTGATATCTAAAAATTATACAGGGTCTTTAAAAACTACATTTGTGTTTTGACTAACATTAAAGGAAAATAACTTTCTTATTTTAAATAGAACATCCTGTATTTATTGCCATATTCAGATTTTAATTTTAATTGTTTTTAAAACTGTATTAGGGTTTCCTATACCTACCTCTTATAGTTTTTTGGTAATTTAGAATTTTCAATTTCAAACACTAATTTCTTGCAAACTATTTTTCAAAATGCTAATATTTATTAACCTATTGGTTTTGTTTCACATTAATTAAAAGGCCTCATAACTAGGTAAATAAAAAATACATACTTTATTAAACAAACAAAAACTTAAATTGTAAAAGAAAACTAATGTTTTAACAAGTGCTCGAAATGATGTCCATCTGTTTCAATGCATAATCGAATTCTCTCTTGAAAGGACTGTTTAACTCTTGTTAAAACATTTGGTGTTATAGAACGAAACGCTATTCTTATTCGTTCTCTCATATCGTCGGGTGTGGTTGGTGGTGTATCATAAATGATATTTTTGATATATCCCCATAAGAAAAAATCGGGACTCGTTAAGTCTGGGGATCTTGCTGGCCAATTCTGTGGACCGCCGCGTCCTATCCACCTATTGGGATATTGCCTATCCAATTCATTTCTTACATTTACTTGAAAATGCGCTGGCGCACCATCTAGTTGTAACCACATCCTTTGACGAATTTTAAGTGGTATATTTTCCAAAAGTACAGGCAAATTGTCTCTTAAAAATCGAAGAAACTTGGCGCCGTTTAAGTGACCATCAAAAAAGAACGGACCTACCACTTGAGTTCCAATTATTCCACCCTATACATTGACACACCACCTGTGTTGCCTGTCAATAGTTCTAAAAAAATGGGGATTTTCGTCACTGTAGTAATGAAAATTATGTTTATTAACTAATCCGTTATTGTGGAATGATGTCTCATCCGAAAAAAGTACAAAATCGAAGAAATTTTCATCTTCACTAAACTTTTCTAAAACCCATAAACAAAAAACGAGTCGTCTATCGTAATCTAATTCCAAAAGTGCTTGGTGTAATTGAATACGATACGGGAAGAAGTTGTGCCTTTTTATAATTCTTCCGACGCTCCGCCTGCTTATTTCAGTGGTTTCACATATTTTTCGTTGACTTGTATGCGGATTTTCTGCCAGAGCTCCGATAACAACAAAATCATTTTCTTCATTTCCCGTAATTGGTCTTTGCCGTTCTGGTTTCTGATAACGCACACTTCCTGTTCTTCGGAAAACTTGCAATAAATTTTCTAATGACCGCCTGTCTGGATGACGCCTGTTAGGATATTTTTGAGCATAAACTCTTGATGCTAGCAAGCAATTTTCGCCACACTCTCCGATTACTAAAACCATATCCACCTTTTCGTTTTCAGAGTAGGTTCTCATTTTAAATAATTAAAATTATTTAAACGACGTCGAATAGCGTTAATGTCTTAACTAATATGTACTGTCACTGTCAAATAATTTATCTGTTTGAAGTATTAATAACAGCGGCAAAGCCTACATTTGCAAAAAATTGCAAGAAATTAGTGTTTGAAATTGAAAATCCTAAATTACCAAAAAACTATAAGAGATAGGTATAGGAAACCCTAATAGAGTTTTAAAAACAATGAAAAGTAGAATCTAAAAATGGCAATAAATACAGGTTGTTCCATTTAAAATAAGAAAGTAATTTGCCTTTAATGTTAGCCAAAACAGAAATGTAGTTTTTAAAGACCCTGTATAATTTTTAGATATCAGCTTTAGCTAATCTTAGAGTCTAATGCTTTGAGTATACATTAAATACAATTTAAAATAATTCGCTCAAATATGGAAGACAGCAATGTCTCTGAAATTTTGATCTACATTTTCAAAAATAGTGAAATATCTCGAAAAGAGGTTGAGTTAGGTATAGGAAATATAACATGAAGTGGCCTTAATTTAGCTTATAGCATCAAAATATCCCATAATATACAGGGTGTTCCATTTAAATTTTCATAACTTTGGTGTGCCAAATTTTTTTGGATCACTCTGTATATTTCAAAATAATTTTAAAACGTGCCCCTAATGAACCTACACAACCTTTAATAAAAATAAAAATAAAACATATTACCGCTTTTCGTATATAAACCGACGGAAATGAGGTGCCCCACCAGCAAAAACTCTTACAATAAATGTTCAAAATGTTGTCCTTGAGCATCTTGGCAATACCCTAAATGATAATAAAATTCATTTTGAACGTTTTCTATCATTTCAGGAGTGATCCTTCGTACTTCAATCTCCATCCGTTGACGCAAGTCTTCCAAATTTTCAGGTTTAGTTGCGTATACCTTATTTTTTAGGTAACCCCACAAAAAATAATCAATAGGCGTTAGACCTGGCGACCTAGCCGGCCATTCGATAGCCCCCCTCCTGCCAATCCATCTGTTTGGGAAGGTATTCTCGAGATAATGCCGAACATTTCCCGCATAGTGGGGTGGAGCCCCATCTTGTTGAAACCAAATTCTTTGGCTGGGCAAATTAGGATCTTCATGGTTCGGAAATATTTCTGCTAATGACAGAATTAAATAATTTTGTAAAAAATCCAAATACATTTCCGCCGTCAGGTTACCGTTGAAGAAAGAAGGCCCTATAATTCTGTTACCAATTAAACCAGCCCATACATTTAATTTCTGAGGATACTGAGTTCGTACCTCTCTCATCCAACGTGGATTTTGGCGTGCCCAGTACCTGCAGTTTCGTCTATTAACAGTCCCATGTAATGTGAACGTAGCTTCATCTGAGAATAAGATATTTCTGATAAAAAAACGGATCATTATCACACATAGGCATCAGTTTTTTGCAAAACTGTACACGCCTGTCGAAGTCGTCTTCAGACAGCTCATGAACCAAAGAGATTTTGTAGGGATGATACTTAGTTTTCCGGAAAATATTACCAATTGTACTCTTCGACACGTTAAACTCCCGAGCAAGCTGCCGTGTTCTAGAATTTGGAGTTTCCTCTACTGACAATAATACGTCGAGTTGCGTATCTTCTGCGATCTTTGGGCGACCACTTCTAGGGCGATCTCGAACATGGCCTTCATCTTGAAATTTTTTGTGAATCTTACTCACTGCAGAAATACTAATTGGGGCACGCTCCGGATGTTCTGTATTAAATAAGTCGCAAACTTCTCTAACTGAACGAGCCCTATCCCCAAAACCAATCATCATCAATATTTGAATACGTTCCCTCTCACTTAAAACCATTTTTAAACAGATTTTTTTAACTTATTCGTATTTGACAGAATGTCACAAATAAAACAAAATGTGTTTGAAAAATAATCGACTTTTAAGCCAACTATGTTTTTTTTTAAAGACAAACTTTTCCATTTTCGAAAAAGTAATTAAATTTTTCTCGGTCATTTTCTTAAGTAAAATGAAAAAAAATTTTACAGTCATTTAGACAATTAAAAGATCTATCAAAAATAAAATTAAAAATGCGACGTTGCTATTTAAATTTTTTTTGATGACATCATAACTTTTTCAAGGTCATCAAAAATTCCAAACAGATACCATCAGCCAGTAGTTTTTTGAAAATACTAATTGACCTGTTTTTGCATTTTTCTCAAAAATCATCCGTTTCGATTTTATTTGGGTGTTTCCAGACTTTTTGGACACACAGTATATATAAGACTAAACTATTAAATGTACCTACTACTAAACAAAGTTAATCCTATAATAAATAATATATTTCCAAAATAGTTGTCAGGTATTTTAGTTAACACATTACATTTGCATTTTGCAAACCATTATAATTTAGCTAGCATTTTTTTAAAATAAATATTTCTTGTTTGCGCGGTGGACCTCCTGAAAGATCTTTGCGGACCCCAGGTTAAGAACCACTGCTTTACTATATCAAGAGTTTCTGGATGAGCAGCTGTATATTCATATAAATTGAATCAACGGGATGTGAATATTGACAAAGCCATTATCAATATTTGACTCTGTGGAAAAAGCATGTAAATATTCAATGCCGCAGGCGAATGACCAAAACTTTTAACTAATAAAAAGGTGGAAATTAACATTGATAAGTATATAAGTATATATTACTAGCAATTATAGTATGCATGCATTTAAATCCAAGGTGAGTCTTCAGTTGGTCCCGTAAAGATGCGTAAGATTTGAGTTGATCTCTATATTTGTTTTGTAACAATGTTTTTAAATAGTAATACTCGTACTTGCTGTTTCGTTTATTTTTTGTTGCACATTTATAAACTGCAGGTATGTTGCTTAAAAACAGTTTTAGTTCACATGTGTTTCATATAGATATCAAATACGATATAAAGACACAATGAAAGCAAACTATTTGCAATAGAATAGGGTAAATGAGAAAACCGACATTCATTCACACGTAAAGTATTGTATTTTTTTTGTTATATTCTATTCAAATGGTGCTGTTATTGATTGGCATTGTACTTCAAGCACGACTTCATGTATGTTCATGAAGGCATTCTTAATGAATGGGTACACATCATTATAATAATTAAAATTATTGAACATATGATGTACGAGAATTGTGCATAAAATAGTTGCACTACATACCGTAAACTAAATAGTCGCAAAGTAGCTGAAATAAAACATTTTTCTCAGTGCGAAAAATTCATTTGAAAATTATTATAATTATTTGATTATATTCTTGTCTGGACTACGATTCAGAAGATACTTCTCAAGATTGCCGGTCATATGTCCTGCCATTAAGGTAAAGAGAAGGTTTACACAAGTCACGGATGACAAATGTGACATTGCAAATGGTTGGAGCGTTATTTCATAAAATGAAGCATGTTTCTCTTTGCTAAAGAATTATTTGAAAATTATAATTTCTGCTGATAATAAAATATTAAGACATTTAATTATAAAATTTTCTTGATGGCGATAGGATCCGAATGCACATTTTCAGTTTGAAGGATCAGTGGTCTTGCTACAGAGAAGATGCAGATTCGAATCCAGTCAAGGTCTTAAATTATATCAAGCCACAGATGATAAAATGTGATTTAGCACATTATAGGATCGTTATTTCATAAAATGAAGCATTTTTTCACTGCTAAAAAAGTTAAATTAACACTGATAATATTATCAGTGTTAATTATGATTTTCAAATACTTTTTTAGCTAAATTTAATTAAATAAATTTTCAGGTATGATTTGAACGCACATCCCGAGTTTGTAAACTCGTGCTCCTGCCATTAAGTTACGGAACACAGTTCATTTAACAAAAAATATTGACAATCTACATAAGACGTGCGCGTTTAGTCTTTAACTTTGACACAAATACGAGGTAGGCGTCATAAATTCTCGGCCTGATATACAAAAAAAAACTTGGAACAATATAAGAATTTTTATTTTTCAATGTAATTTCCTTTAACATCTATACATTTATTACAACGATTAATTAATAATTCGATACCCTGGTAAATATAATCTGAAGTTTTTCCGTCAAAATCTTCTATAACAGCTGCTTGCAACTCAATGTCGTCCTTAAAACTACGTCCCCTAAGGCCTTTTCTTAAATTAGAAAGCAAAAAAACACAAGGAGCCCTATCCGGAATATACGGTGGATGTTCCAATTCTTGAAAGCCGCATTCGCGGATGACAGCTTGTGAAATGGCGGCAGTATGGACGGCAGCATTGTCGTGCAATAATCGCACACCTTTTGTCAATTTTACACGAATACTGTCCCTTAATTCATGCAATAAAGACGCATAATATCACACTTGTATTGCGATCTTTAAAGTCAATTAGCAAAATGCCCTCACAATCCCAGAATTTTGTGGCCTTCACCTTTTTCGTGGATTAAACAACATTCGCCTTTCTGGGACGAGGTTCATCAGGTCGTCGCCATTCCATGGACTCCCTTTTCGAAGAAGTCGCGGTACCCATCTAGCACTAATTTTATTCATATCCAAATGGTCATGGAGAATTCGTCGAACACTTGTTTCGGAAATATTTGTTATTACTGCTAATTCCTTCACTTTGAAACGGCGAACTTCTAGCACTAAATGTTCAATAATGGAAATTTGTTGAGGCGTTATTACTTCAATTGGTGGACCTGACCGATCAGAATCTTCCAGGGATTCTAGCCCCAAACGGAAACATTTTTCCCACTTTTTTATAGTTGAATACGAAGGAGATGAATCACCGTAAACGCCGTCTAAACGTTGTTTAATGTGATAAGGTGTATGGTGTATGCCCTTCTTTTGTTAAAAATTTAATGACCGCGCGGTACTCAATTTTCGTTACTTCAGACATTTTCGTGCGCTAGTCACTTTCGTTGGCTGTTTAATAAAAACTACTAGGCTTCGAACCGTCATATTTATACACTGTTAGAAATATTGTCTTGATCTAAGAAAGTATATTTTCTTGTGTATATACAAAGCTTTAATTAACTTGATTTGAAACGGTCCGTTTTATTATAAGTAAATATTTCCAAACCGTTTTAAATAATAGTATATTAAAATACAAGTTTCATAAGACACGATTTTTGCGCACGCGTTCAAGTTTAGAAAACGAGCCGCTAGGCGAGTTTTCTAAAGAACAAGTGCGCAAAATGTCTTATGAAACGTGTATTTTATACTATTTTTTCTATTTCGGTTATTAAAAGTTCAAAAAAGCTTAAAATAAGAGACATGTTTTGTTCGAATATTTTAGAAATTTTGCTTTTTTTAAGTTGGGTACTCTGATTTTTAAGTAGAACGTTTTAAATATTTGAATATCGGTGGTGCTATATGTAATTGTGTTTAAAATTCAGACTGATTTATACAATAAGTTATTTCAAATTATCAACAAAAAGGACGAAATAAATAACTCTACGCCCCCAGAGATTCGCAAAATAGCAGAAGACAATTTACAAAATCTTTCGTCCACAAACTCTCTACATATTTATCAAAACAAACTTTTATAACAGTTGTACTATTCAACATGGTAAGTAAATGTCAATAGTAGCATCCGAAAACTTATCATCCAACTCTGCTTAACAATTTATATTGTTAATTAGTAAGTGAAATGTTAGCATGTGTGCTTTTTATTCTTTGTACAATTTTATTGCACATTTTTGTTACTTCAAAGGCTTATATTTTGACATTTAAATACGATTTGGTTCCCTTTTTTTTGTTACCAACTTCAAAAAAATAAAATTAGCGTGCGATAAAGTAATACTTTATGCAACCAAAACGGGTGTCGTAAAGTGAACTTTATAGCACCGGAATAGAAAAATAAATTAAGGCTTTGTATATACGGAAGAATATATATTTTCTTAGATCAAGACAATATTTCTAACAGTGTAGTGTACACCTCACGTATGTGCATGCATGACGTGACGGAGTTTGAACATGTTTGAATCTGTATAAGCCAGTCCGGCCGAGAATTTATGGCGCCTACCTCGTATCATCATCCATTCTCAAAATAATAATATGAATGTTATCCGACACACTTTTAAGCAAGATCTGGCTACACAAAATATCTATTAAATTACATGATGCAGAACTAAGAACTGCACTTCGAAGTATTTAACTTTTTTTATATTGGTACGAGATATATATTTATCATATATCTATTGTTTGTAATTATTTGTCATATTGACACTACGATGGATACTGTATCTTACCAACGATGGAATTTTATCCAAAAAAAAAAAAAATTGAAATTAATTTATATCTATTTTGGAAACGCTTAGAGATAAGCATAAAGAAGTAACTAGAGATGTTAAATAGAATAGAACGTCAACTCTAGCCATAAATATAGAATATTTTATTTAAAATACAAAAGTTGATCTTAGTGGGGATTGAAAAGTTCACTTAAGTCTGATACTTCAAATACGTCATCCACCTTGGGATACCCGGAATAGATATAATAATACAAGTAAAGTTACACAAGAAAAAACATTGTTCCTGCCTTTTTTTTGCACAGACCCCTTGATTAAGTTTGTATTAATTATAATGAACAATTCGTTACAATACGTATTAAGTTCATTTTCTCTGTTCGAATGTTCAAAATATAGGCTAAAATTATATTTTTGAGAGAAGCTCTCTTAATTTTTATGAGAGGGTCTCTTCTACAGTAAGTATATTAAAATTGTACACTTTTTCTTAATCTGTATTTCTTTGTGAAGCGAAATACTATTATGTAAGTCTTCTGCCACATTATAGAGTAGAGAAAGAATGAAGCCTAACTTTACTTTCCTTAGTTATGTGTAATGTATTTCAATCTTATCGTAATATTAACTGTCAGGTTTTCACTTTACTCTTAAGGCTTACGTTTTCAATAGATAAAGATTAGGATATCTTATTATTTTTTAATTGCTAATGTTATATATCGTGGCATGAGAACTATAACTAGGAAACTCCATTTTTCTCGAATTTGAGTTGTCTACCTCACATTTCATTATGTGAAATTGTCTGTTCAATGCTATACGTCGATATCTCACCGAGTATATCTTGTAACACAATAATCAATTCAATAAGTGGATATGTTTGGGATCCGGTCATTTTCTTATGCTACAAGTAAATAATGTTAGGTTTCTAGACATGCATTTGAAACGGGGTCAAGAAGACGAGATATCTAATTCTAAATCTTGCCAAGTCTGTATCTATAGCGGTGGTTTATTATTTGGATGAGTAAATATTATGAGTACAAGAAAGAAAAAAGTATTTGAAACTATTCTTCGGGGTTCAAAATCACATGCCGATCAGTATATAATCGTCAGATACATCAACTAAACAAGAAAATAGGTGTGCTTAAAACCACACGGCAGAAGTGAAAACTTCATCAAGGCGAGGTTAATAATACGAAATCCAACTTTTTTTTTTCGTTCTATATTACATTAGCGTCATTCTGCATCGACGAATTCAGTTGCTGAGATTTAGTGTGCTTCTTTTAACGATATTTCTTCACGCGCGCATTATACAATTCCCTTTTTCGTTTTAATTTGTCATCGATTTGATTTTCTTCATCCATCCTGTGTAACAGAAAAGAATTAAATGCTTAGAAATTCGTATATAATGAGCAATTAAAGCAATGCTCTATTCTCATACAAATTATAGTAAATGCGTGTGGACGTTATTTAACACCCGGAATATACTGATCAGTTTCCGAGTCATCCATATTATTTTAATAAAAATGCTAAAACTCACCTGATCGCGAAATATTATATTATATTATTATAGAGATAATGTTTCATACACACACAACAAATTTTTTGGTTATCCATCCGCGAAGTTACCAATTAGCGAACGCAACACAGTCCGCGAAATATAATCGCGTGGGTGTACGAATAACTTTAAAGGGTTCCTCGAGGGAGAGATTTTCCGATACGCTTCTACGTCGGTTCGGACGCATGTATATATATAAATATATATATAGACGATATGAATACTCGCTTACGAGTCCCGCGCTGGTCTGATGCTAACGTGCCGGCTTTTCACCCGTGCGGCTCGGGATCGAATCTGCTCGGGGACATGAATTTATTTATTCATTTAAATTTCAATTTAATTGAAATTAAATACTTCTATATGATATATTTCTCTCGTTCCCTTAGTCGACTCGAGCCGACATTACCCTAACGAGCGTTACATAGCCGAGCGTGACGGCTCAGTCTTGTTCAGTGCCCACAATCAACGCAACGGGCCCAAAGAAGTTTACACTTCAAAAAAAAAAAGAACTTTCAGGTTATTTTTTCATAATTTAACAGGTTCAGGATCAGATATTGAGGATTTCCCACAAGACATTTCTGAGAACCAAACGTTTCTTGATGGCGAATCTGTCAAAAGCTTTGTAGAAGGAAGTACGTACTTTAAAGCGGGTGCGACAAGAAGAACAAGTCTTTAGATTTAAAACTAGAAATACTAGAAAAGGAAAACTAAATTATTGATTTCAACGTTTTACTAGACTAGACTTTGGCACGGGAAGACACACTATAAGAACTTGCAACCCTAGAAAGCAGTTAAACGTTCAGAAAATTGAGTAAGGAATATTGTAAAATCAAGAGGATAACGAAAGGAATCTTATATTTCATCGAGGAAAAAGCATATTTCAGGAGCTGCATTAATGTCTCTTTGCCGAAAGGGTTGCAGAAAGCGATGTTGTTAAAAATTCTCCGATGCGAAAAGCCTCGACATTTTTCGGAGATATTGTAAATTAGAGATATATTAAAGAAAGACGGACTTTATTAATAATAATACAGACAAAATCAAAAATAAATGATATTTCTTGCTTCAGTGATCATTGTGAGGGACAGAACCTGCGTTGCTGCATCCGATGTGAATGACCGCTGCTCAGGTGCTGCCAAACTTAGAAACTCTAGGTTTTGAAATTTCGGTCATAGTGAAATGGAATGATATTCAATGCATTCAACTACTACTCCAGAACAAAGAAGAGACGGGAAAGGAAGTCTATCGCTGGCAGTGCAAAGAGAAAAGGCGAGAAGCCTTAAATTTCTTCATTATAAATAACTAACTCATCTAAAGTTTTTATAGATATTTTACTACTGTTCCTCTAATAGGCAAGTTATTCGAAGAGCATTTTTATGGAATCGGAACAATTATGTTAAATAACATCAAAAACTATGATTTTAAAAGAGCCAAATGTATGCCACTTGGGGAATAGCAATAACGAAGTGGAAAGGTAATCAATCTGTTGTAATGTAATTTTCGGTTTATGGAACTCAACCAGGAATGATAGTTCAAAAATGGGATAACAGTAAAAAAAAAAACAAATTAAGGCGATATGCTCAAAGGCAGGCGAATCTGATAACGTTAATATCGGCAGCGTAGACATTTGTGATCAAATGCTTGAATATCAAGGAACTTTCTTCATCACCCCAAAAATATTTATCATACAGCTTCTTGACATGGCTATTGTTGGTATTTGGTAGGAGTACAAAGATTATTACAAAGCTTCCAAGTGTAAGAAAAAAATTCTTCTTTTATTGAATTTTAGATTACAACTTATAAAATACTTATACGTATCCGGGACAAAAGAACTTCTTAAGGACAAGAAATCATGAAAATGACAATTTAGGGAATATTAATGAAGACAAGAAGAAGGACTAATGCTTTGTCTTGCGAAGGTAAACACTTTGATGGTTGTGAACACTATCCTATCAACGATGAATTAAACCACCCATTAAGGCCAAGTGGATGTGGAAGGCGATCAAGGATAGGGTGCCTAAAATGTAATACATATTTATATTTAACATGATTAAAATACGTTTTTTGATAATAAATATGCTAAGAAATTAAGGCTTATAAAAACATCAAAGAAGATTCGGGAGTCAAAGTGATATTATATTGTTCTTATAAAGAATGAAGTACCATAATGTGTAACATTATGCGTTAAATTCAGTATTTTTGGAATATAACCACTCTTGGATTGTGGCTTTGCTTTTCGAACAGCTTGTTATTTTCTCATTCTGCGTTAATACAAAGTATTTGAAAACTCTTTTGTAGGGTTTCGTAATTTTTTTTAATATAAAGAGAAGGGGGTTCTCTTTGAAAATCACTCATTTACATACTATTAAGTTCTTGTCGATTAATGTCTTATATCTTTATTGAAATTCTTGACATCGTTAACCACACACCGATCTTTTGATAGTGTAATGGAGTGTCTATAAAAATATGATAATTTTCCGCAGACCAAATTCTATTGTTCTGTGCATTTACATATCCACTGAGATGGAACCATGCTTCATCACTGAAAAATGTAATATCCAAGATATCGTTATTGTTTTAGCTTTTTTGATGAAAGTTATATTTACCAGTTTTATTGAATGACCTGTGTTGTGAACATGTTGCGGAACTGCTGATGTTAAGATTTTAACTGTACGACACGGTATTCAGAAGTTTTGTCGAATCAAATATTAGGTCAGGTGATGTCAAAAAAACGTTTGTTTCCTTGTCATGTCGATTGTCTGTCTTACTTCAATATATGCCCGCTTTTGCTCTTGTCTAACCTTAATTAAAAATGGCCTCCATTTAAATTGGTAAACAATAGTTCTTTCTCTCACAAGTGAGATACTACAATTGAAATTTTTCAATATAGAATTCATACAGATGTAATAAAGACAATACACCTGCGACACAGATATTTAACGTTTCTAAAA
Source organism: Amphimallon solstitiale (assembly GCA_963170755.1). NCBI lineage: Eukaryota > Metazoa > Arthropoda > Insecta > Coleoptera > Scarabaeidae > Amphimallon > Amphimallon solstitiale. The sequence goes on from OY720678.1 coordinate 97,966,899, forward strand.
TGCATATATAATAATAAGATTTTGAGTTAATTTTAATGATAAAGAAATCTTGTAAATTTTGCTTTTGGCACATTAAACTTGTTTTTATTTTTGGCTATATGAAGTCCGTGCACACGAATTTAAAGATATGTTTTTTGCTTCTTTACAATCAGCAATATTTGGATGGTTTCATAAAAAAATTACAGTATATAAAAATTAGTATTTTATCAACAAAGGCCTTTTTACAAGCCTCGTTTTGATTAAAATTTACCATATACATTAATAATTAGTGTACATATGATTTATTTTTGACATCAATTTCTTATTAATCAGTTATTAAAAATGCCCATCAATTGTAGATTAAGCAGTCATTCAAAATAATATCAAATGTTGGAGATACCAAACAAAAAACCCAATCATGTTTCAGTAGATAACTTAATATCTATTTGATATGCGGTGTTGATAAATTTATTGGAAGATGCTGGTCCGACAATACTTCCGAATTGCATGGTTAGACCTTTAGAAAATCATTTGAAATAGGTTCCCATATATTTGTTGCACAATTAATATTCAGTGGTAGTATATGTCACAAAATTAAAAATATTTCTTGTTATATAAGCAAGTAATAACAAAAAACACACTTGGTATTGTTTCACAAATAAACACAAATTATTTGTGAAACAATACCAAGTGTGTTTTTTGTTATTACTTGCTTATATTTCGACATGTTTCACCAAGAGATTTCCATCACTTCATTTAATTATTTAATATTTCTTGTATTGTGTTCGGTTTTTGATTGAACAATTATGAATTTGGTTATAATATTAGACATGTATACTTTGTAAGTAAATGTTACATTTTTATTGTTTTAAATTTGAATTGTTGTTTGTTACCATTAACTTTTCTTTAATTAGTGTGGCAAATAGTCATATATTTTGTTGTATAAGCTTTCAGTAGGTCAAGTTTCTATAGAATGCGTAGACTGATTTAAAATGTCTTTTCGTAATATACTAAATAAATATGTTGATATCTGCTTATTCTTTAATTCTATAATTTTAATTTATATATAAGGTTAAATACAAAACATCAGACCGGCACCTCCACCAATATGTACAACACTGAAAAAGTTGCTCAAAAGGAGCATTTGCTTATTTAACTTGGATATAGTACAACTTCTTTGTCGTAGGAAAAATTTAGAAACTTTTCTTATTTATACAGGGTGAGTCATCTCGACAGGGAAGACATATTGTGAGTTAATCAGGAAAAATATTTCCCCCTTGGATCAAAAATCGACCTGTTTTTGCGTTTTTTCAAAAAAGTTTTCTCCTTCGAGATATTCAATCTGTTTCGTTTTCGGTGGGACACCCTGTATAAATACTACAGCGTTCAATAAGTGGAGAAAGGAGCATCGAAGAAACACATCACATTGGGTTCAATAAAATCTAACTTCAACATTGTGAATAAATTAATTAATTATGGTAAATAAAGTGAACTCAAAATTTTAATTAGGAGCTCCAAGCACCACAAGCGTTATCCAATACACAGGGTTAACCAATAATAAGAAATAGCCAAAATAACCTATCAGAAACAAGTAGCGCAATCATCCGTAGGCAAAAATACCGAACTAAATTAAAATGCATAATAAAAACACCAAATGAATTTTAAATGTAACAGTATTAATAATATAATGCTTTAAGAATTACATCTGCGGAAAATATTACTATTAGATTGTTCTCAAAAGTTAAACTACTAAATTATTATAATAAAAATTAATTAAATCTAAGAAAAGAACCAATAGCTAGTGCATTATTAGGTACACTATCGGAGATCCCCGGTTCTGTATCAAATTGAGGTATATATTAAATTTTGCAAATAAAATGTTAAGTGTTATGCATTTATCGTGTAACTCCCATATAAAACTCGTAAATAAAATATTATTACGTTGAAAAAATTCTAAGACTAAAATAAGTACGAACAACTAAAAGTTGCCTTATTAAATTTAACAAACTGATTAAAGTGAAGAAAAATTAAATTTAGACGGCGGTTTATTAGCATTGAAGTATAGAGGCTTCTAAATTTATCACAAAATTAATCCAACATTCTGTTATAAGACTGTAAATGTCTTAAATCAACCGTATTACAAAATTAAAAGTATGAGTTAAATTAGTAAATGTACAATTTGACTACGTATGTTTGACCTCTAAGCTTTAATAACTGTGTACTTGAAAACTAAATTTGACTTTTACATCACTATCTAATTAAGCAGTTATAAAATGAGATCAGCAAAAATTTACAGGAAAGAAATATTTTATTTGACTCAGGTTTTAGACTACAGTTTGAGAACCAACCTTGATTTGGACGTGATCGTGAGGGAATAAGTATCAGTCATGCCTACTTATTCAAGTTTCTAAGGCCACTGCTTCCAGACGGAATATAACTTGGGTAGTATTATCATGTGCTATGGATTATTCTGCGTTTCAAAGGAAAAAACAAACACTAAAAATACGTACTGTAGGATAAGAAATCGGAAACATAATGAGCGAGTGCATAATACAAAGGATTTTCTTTTCCTTTAATAAGTTTATAGTGCTGCTCAATAGTAACCTTAAAACGCGTTTTCCAGAAAAAGGAAACAGATTAAACACAAAAAATATATAACATCAGCTAAGATAATACTCCATAATTTTATTACAATTTACATAATGTTCCTTAGACTCCGTCACAGAGCACAAGTTTATACTTAAAAAAAACGAGAAGAAAGCAAGGGGTCTTTGAATATTTTTCCACAAGCCAAGGGCAACACAATGCGACTCAATCGAAAGCCGAAAAAATTATAACTAATTGACACTGATGACTACGCTCAAACTTTTAGATCGAATTCGAAAATAGATGTCGTACTATGCCTGAAATTAGAATTAAACTATATACGAGTATACTATGACTGTTAACAAATATGAATTACATTATTAAAGAAAAAAACGTTTGTTCAAACTTAATTTTCTACTTTTTGCGATACCAGAATTAATAATATTGCATTATTCATAACTTGGTGGCTGATCATGGTTGTACTGTTTCATATAGAACACTCCGCATATTATTACATTTTTGTATTTCCCGTATAATTCTTAGTCAGAAGGCAATAAGATAGTATAAGCCTAAAATTTAAAGTTCTTGATTTATTTCCCATTTTCTGAAAAATCAATGTTTTTAAAAAATTACGTATCTCTAAAAAGACGCACCAGATGGCCACAACTTTCGGTAATGGTGTTCATAATAAGAGGACCTAATGTAAGCATGTTTCGTTTTTTCAACTACTAATTGCTTGCGTAGAAACACTGGATTAAAATTACATGACACATTTTTGTATAAAAGTAATTTCCTTTCTAAATTCTTTAATTGCTTGCCAAATTTTACACCAAAAACATTTAAGATATTACTTTAAAATAGACCATTTCTGAGCTATTGTAATTATTTTGGTATATTATTGTTAATTTTATGTCTTATTTCAATACGATATTTTGGTACTAGGGGAATGTAACAGAAATTATTTATTAGCTCAGAGAGTTTACCAGCAACGTTACCCTGCATTAAGGTTCCCAGGACAGATGCATTTTGAAGAGTAATGGACACTTTTATTAATAATGGTAATGTTATTTATCAGAAACACGGAAACGTAAATATGTGATAAATGATAATCAAGAACTAATTCTTGTGGCAAAAGCAGGAAATTTTTACGTCACTACCCGCAAAGTAAGTCGTTTGCAGGATATTAGCCAAACCAGCGTTGCAAGGATATTAAAATAAAATAATGTCATCCTTAGTGAACACTAAATCCTCATTCATTCACGTAACAATTTCTGTTTCTGCTCGTACTTTAATCATGTTATTAATTTGTTTATTGTACCAAATTCTACATATTTTGCTGGCATATAGACTGCACTGTACATAAAATACACTTATTAGGATTATATAATTAGTAAATGAAAACAAGCAGAGTAATGACATGTTTTATATTTTTGTAACGCAATTTTATAAACAATTCAAATTATCTAGCTAGTAAACAATTTTTTTTTAAACTCTTCCAATAAATATAAAAATCATATCTCTAAGCATTTTTGGAAAAATTCATTATAAAATCATGTTTGCTAACTTATTGAATATCATCCCTTGATTTGTTAATTTCGTAGCACTATACCATATTCAAATAAAAAACATAAAGTTGGCAAAATTATATCAAAAAATCACAATAGCTCAGTAACGGTCATCTTTAAAGTAATAACGCTTTTCATGTTTTATACGAAATAAACAGGTATACAGGCTGTTCCATATGAAAAAAATGACTTCTAGACAAAAATGTGTGATGTAATTTTAATCAAGTTTTATGCAGATGCAGTTAGAATTTGTAAAAATTAAATACGCTTGTATTAGGACCTTTTATTATGAAGAACACTACCAGAAATACGTCGTTTTTGAGAAATACAATTTTATAAAATCATTACATTTTTCAGAAAAATGGTAATTAGTCAACAACTTTTAACCTTATACTATCGTTTACTTTTTGACTAAGATATATACGAGGAATACAACATATACTTTGTTGTATTACTAAATTAATCACGACGTATTATTGCTGCTTCGACTAGCTTGGTCATTATTATTATTTATACTAAATTTAACAATCTGATAAAATGGCTTCTATATTTAAATAGTTAATGCAGAACACTTAATATGAAATAAATGCCTTAAATTTGTAGGTACAACAATAGAATAAAAATCTCTTATATTTATAGATGTTACAATTGGAATTATGATGACAGAATAATACAAATTTCTATTCTTTGAAATATAAATGTTGTCTCAATAAGAACTTGAAATTTAAATAATGCGTCATTTCAGATTGTCGTGGTACCTTACAATTTGGAAGAACGTGTCGTAATTATGAAAATGCATTCAAAACATGGTGAAAATTTTACAGTGACAATTGGTTTAGATGATTATCTGAACTCGTTGACGAACATTTAGTGGAAAATTTCATTAGGTCTTACTAAACAATTGTGATAAAGTTAATATATACTTAAAAGCCTATATTTATTTTTTGTAGAACAGTTTTATTTTAATATTAATATTTTTAAATAAGCACACAACACATCATATATCTATATGATGTGGTGTATGCTATAAGGGAAAATATCAAAAAACAATAATTTTACAATACATTAACATTATAAATGTAACTTTATATTTCCACCATTTTATTTAGATTCTACTCGATTCAAATACTATTGAAAGGTATTTATATTTTCTGAATAAAGGTTTGTGTTTCAAAATTTAAATTGGATTTATTATTGACGGTAGCCTTTCCGTAACAAAACAAGTTAATTTAAATTTTACATAATTTTATTTTGAGTTCACATCGATAAACCATTTCATTTACGTTGTATTGTTGATGACAAATTAACTTTAAATTAACGGGTAATTACGAATTAATTATTCCAGAGAACAATGTGTTTTTCCATTATTTTCGTAAGAAAGAATCAAAACAACTTGAAATACATATGCAACGTATTGATTAATTAAATTCTTTAATTAATTAACCAAGATATTACAATTTTTATAAATTATGCTCTATCAATTTTAACGATTTAATTTATGTTATTTACTAGCATATATTTGTGTCTGGTCACATCAGTTACTGAATTGTGTAAAATTTCTAGATTTAATATTAAATCCGTTATTAAATGGACTATTATTCAAAATGCTTCAATATGCATGGACACTTCGTATCATATTCCTCTGATTTTTCAGAATTTTTCTTTCTATCTATTTTAAAACCTTCTCCTTCGTCAGTGGGTATATGCTTATAATCCATTCTGACTGTGCTACATTACTGCCTCGAAATATGGAGCATTAATACATTTACAATTACTATTGGCTGAATTTAATACGGAGAAGTGTTTAAAAGTTTGCGCTAAAAGATAATTTGGAACAAATAGCCTTGCATTATAGGTCACTAAAAAGTAAAAAAATAGAATCTTCGGAATATATGCACCCACCGACGACAGTAATATAATTGAATGACACGGGGAAGATGTAATGAATGAAAATCGAACAAAAGTTTGTGAACAACATTCAGAAAAACAATGAACGAACTCTTCCAATATAAAGAGATCCATAAATATACATAGATTATTATATAAGACCTTTCAGACGTGAAAGTATGGAGAGACCATTTGCTAGTTAAATAGCTCATAGAAATAAAATACAATAAACGAAGAGCAGGATGCAAACAAGAGAAACAGAATGCAAGAATTATAACCTACAAATTGGAGAGCTTGAAAAGTGTTGATTCACTTTTCAAGCTTACCCATTTATACAGTAATTATTAACTTTTGAAACATACATTGTATAGGCAGTAAATATCTTTTCCTGTGTATTTGAGAATAACACCTTCTACATATCAAAAAAGAACATGCTGGAGAAACTTAACAGAACTAGCACCAATACAACGAGGTTACAACTAATAAAAGAATTAAAGTCTTATCAATTATGAAAAGAAAAAGGGGAAAAAGATAAGATTTGGAACTACAATAAAATGTAGAAAAAGTATCCATGTATAATCTTTAAAAATAATTCATTAGAAATGTTTTTTGGTAAGTCCACTATTTCCATTATATTAAATAATAAATTTATTAATACAATATTATTTATCCGTTTACAGATTTCCGATTCTTTGTTTTTATTTCAATTTTAATGAACATAAACTTCAAAATAATTAGGTTATCATTTTTATAATATCCATTAACAAAACATGGTAAGTTCATCTAAAGATAAAATATTAAACCCAAAAAATTAAAAAGAACAAATACTTTCAAGAATGTGTTCTAGTTGTTGTTTTGTCTTTCATTAAAGATGTGTTGTGCAACATAAAATGTATTCCGGTAAAAAGGGAAAAAAAAGAGCAAGGATTTTTATAATTTGATAAAGACTGAATAAAGTCGAAACGTTATTATGCTTAAATTTTGTTTTATTTAGATTGTAGTCAATACTTTTTTGGAATTTTGAATGTAAGTGTGATTTGGGTTAAATTATATTAATATGGCCGCTACACCAAGAAGCTTTCTCAAGGAATTTCCGAAGTGAATTCTATGAATATTTAAATACAAATATACGGTCAAAAAGCAAATAATATATATATATCAATAAAGTAAATATCGCGGACACATCATAAAAAGAGGAGAAATACTATCCGCTGTAGTGCAACCGCAGACATCTGTTTCAGACTCATTGGTCATCGTCAGTGCGGTGTAGCCAAGGATATCCTTGGAGATAGAAACAAAAGGAAGACCATCGGGAAGACAAACCACCAATTGCAGCTTAAATGTCAGAAGATCTACAGTGACTAGATAAGAAACAGTGGTGACAATAGGGTGTTCACTTTCCTATTGGTTGACTGAGTCACGTGGTAGCGGCAGCCATTAAGAGGCAAAGTTGTCTTGTTTACATTGAGAAGTAATAGGTGTGTTCATAGTGCAAAACCTACGTTTTCAATAGATATTTTATTGTTTTGGTGGAAATTGTTCATTTGTAATCAGAGTGCTCGCACGTGTGAGTGTTATATGACCTATATTCAGGCATTTAAATACAAATAATATTGATTTGGTTGCTTTAGCAGTGGACTAGCTATGCCTGGGTGTGCTGCTGTAGGTTGCAACAATTCAGCCAAGAAAGGATATTTAATGAAACGATTTCCTAAAAATCCAGTAAGGAGAAAGGAATGGCTCATTAAAATGAAAAGGGACAAGTGGACAGTAACAGATTATTCATGTTTATGTGAGGTAAGAATGAGAAAATGCAGTGAATTTCAGTAGGTTACAGTGACGTTATTGTTAACAATTAATTGAAGGGGTCCTGTTCAGGGGTTGGAAAATGGCATCAGTATATTTTATGACAGATATGCTGTCTCAAAAACATGTTTTATTATGACTTCATCATGAGATTTGAAAAATACATTGCTTTTATATGATAGTTATCATTGTTATCTAGTTATGCTAGGACTCCAAAGAGCTTATTCTGAACAATGATGCTTCTTAGTAGAAATAAAGAATTTACTATATTACTTATATATTTTTTAGGTCCATTTTGCTCCTGAAATGTGGGAACGAACACGGGTTGATGGTACACGAAAATTGAAAGTAAACAGTGTGCCCACAATTTTCTCTTTTAAACCACCTGAGATACCGAAACGAAAAGCCCCAAGGAAAAGGACATTTTCAACTTCTGAAGTTTATAACATGACACCTGAAACATTGGGTAAGTTTCCTAATAAAAAATAATTCTTTGTCGAGTTCAATATGTAAATTATATATATATATTTACTTATGTATTCTTCTAGATGGGGTACCACCTGAACCTCTGCAAATTGTTTCTCACCATGAAGAAAAAGCTGGACCTTCCGTTTCATATACAGTTATATCATCTACTTCAAGTAAAGACAGCGAAGATTCAAGAGAAGGTGATATCTCGCAAACTGTTCCTGATAAAGACTTACTTGCCAAGTTGGCGAAATATGAAAATATGTATATTAAAGAAAAAAGGAAGGCGAAGAACTATAAGCGACTGCTTAGAAATACGAAGAAAACACTTGCAAATAGGAGTCAAGCAGTCAGAGTGGAAGAGTATCCCTTATTAAAGCAGATATTTAATGAGGACCAAATAAATGCATTGAAAAAGAGGAAACAAAAAACAAGCACCAAATTAATGAGATGGAGTAACCAAACAACAATGAGATCCCTAAAACTGAAATTTAGTTGTGGGGGTAATGGGTATAGGGAACTTTTAAAACAAGGATATCCACTACCTTCCATACGTACATTACAAAGACGCTTACAGAATCTAAAGTTCGATAGTGGTATTTTAGATGAAGTGTTTGATTTTTTGAAAATCAAAGTGGAGTCGTTCGAACCTCATGAAATGGACTGTATGCTGGTTTTAGATGAGATGGCAATAATTCCAGGAAGAACTTACGATTCTTCTTTAAGTAAGATGTTTGGTGATGTAACATTACCTGATCACACTGGAATGGCTACTCATGTTCTGGTGTTTATGTTAGGAGGTGCGAACACCAGGTGGAAACAAGTAGTGGCATATTACTTTACTGCAGACTCAATCAATGGAGCTGTTTTTGTGGAAATAATAAGAACTATTTTTAAAAGAACCCAGAGTCTAGGGTTAAATATTCTGAGTGTTACTTCAGATATGGGGCCTGCTAATCGAGCACTGTGGAGAACTTGGGGCATAACAGCTGGAAGACATTCAGAAATTAAAAACAAAATTGACCATCCACTAAATCTTGAAAATCCAATATATGTTTTTGCTGATGTGCCACATCTGTTTAAAAACATAAAGGCAATGTTTATGACAAATAAGGTTATTCACCTACCAGAAGACATTAAGGAAAAGTACAATTTGCCAACCAAAGAAGTCTGTGCAAGCCACATTGCTGAGCTTATTATTCATCAGAAGGACCTCTCTTTCAAGTTGGCACCAAAATTAAGTGAGGAAGACCTTATGCCAAACCATTTTCAGAAAATGAAAGTGTCAGCATCGACTAATGTAGTAAGCCATACTGTGAGCAGTGCTTTGAAATTTCTTTCTGAAGAGCTTGACAAACCTGCTTACCTTACCACTGCTTGGTTTTTAGATCAAGTAGAAAGATGGTTTTACTTAATGACATCCCGTCATCCAAGTTGTGCATTAAGCAAGTTTAATCATGCTGCATATAATGATGCAACTGCTTTTTTGCAAGACTTTATGTATGTATTTGCTAAAATAGAAGTAGGTCACAAGAAACTGTGGAAACCATCACAGACCGGTGTATTGATATCAACACAGTCCATGTTGGAAATACAAGCTCACTTGCTAGATACGAAAGAATATAAATTTGTGCTAACAAGTAGATTTTCCCAAGACTGTTTAGAAAATTTATTTAGTGTTTTGAGAAGTAAACAGGTAATTCCGAATGCCCTTCAGGTTAAAAATAATTTAAAATTAATCTGTGTGTCACAGTACCTAAAAAATTGTGATAATAGCAGCTATGAAGAAGATGAAAGACAATTTCTGTCTGGGTTTTTAGATGTGCTTGGTCAGACAAAGCCTCAGTATGATGAGGTAATAATTCCGACTGAAATAAATGATTCTCCAATAAATTTAAATTTTAGTGAATTAAATTCTTTGTATAGTATTTGTGGATACATTATGCAGAGCATAATGAAAACGAGCAAAACGTGTAAAGGTTGTATAGATGCTGCAGGTTCAAAAACACCATTAACTAAACGGTTCACTAGATTTACAACTATAAAACGCTTTAAAGAGAATACCCTTTTTTTTGTGACAGAAGAGTTGTTTTATTTTTTTGTAGAAATGGAATATATTTTCCGCAAATATATATCAATAGTTTCTTCTCAAAATATTAAAGTAACAGATTTTTTTTTTAATCAAATTGCTTGTATAGACTTTCCATATATTCCCAATTGTCACCAGCTTAGAACTAAAATTGTCAAACGATACATTGTATACAGGCTAAAGATTTATTCTAAAATTGTATTTAAAAAGAGTAGCAAACAATATGCAAGCAAATCTGTTGCTTCCCATATATAATATATGTTTTTTTTCTACACTTATTATGCTTTTTTTTTGACTTTTTGTAATGTTTTGTGGTTATATTAGCAATTATTATATTAAAATAAATGTTTTTTTATTGAATATGAATTTGTTTTTCTTATAAATATTTGTATTATTCCGTATTTTTCTAAAATTGATATCCCCAGCTATGCAAATTCTATTTGAATTTGCCACATCATGGCGGATGGGCGGGGCTTAGGTTGTATTGTCACCACTGTCTCTGATATAGTCACTGTAAGAAGATCCCCTTCGCAGCGCCATCTATATCTTTGCATAATAAAACACAATTGTGAGAGCAAACTAGAGTCGATCACATTCTTTAGTAACTGCTTTTTACAAAATTCAAATATCTTTATCTGTTTCCGAGATATTTGACTTGGGAGTTTTAAGTGGTACCTATACACATAGTAAAAAAAAGTAAAAAAGGTAAAAAATTCGACATGGGACAATAAATGCGCACAATTAAGCTCAATTATAGAAGGATCGAGATCCAGAGAAGCTTGGAAAACAATAAACAGCCCGATGAAAAATCAAATGGGAAAAAAAACAGATTAATCCGATAGGCATCGAGACTTGGAATGGCTACTATAGCGCCCTTCTGATAGAGAAGCGAACAGAATATTTGGACACACCATTATATACAGAGGAAGTAGAGGAAAATAAAATAGACCAGATTACGGTAAAAGAGATAAAGAAACCAATAAAGCACTAGGACCAGGTAATCTGACTCGGCTCATTGGCTTCTGGGATATATTTTCAATCAGTACTTTCTAATTCGCGTAAAGGTCATGAACTACTACATGATGGTCAAATGTTTTCTTGCGAATATTTTCGTTTGAGGTAGATATAGATGTAGATGTAGCAGTATATGTGGTAAATATTTTTTTACGAACGAGTTTTGTAAAATGCCTGCATGAAAATGTCGATTATCTAAGCTATCGCCTCGCTTACATATATGTTAGTAACATTCACAACTATTTCCAACATTACAGCTAATTTGTTTATTTATAAGTTCGCAGTATTTGTCTGTCTTGTATCAAGTAAATACATGCATACCTACATTGGTATATCAAATATGTATCTAAATATATATATTTCAAATGAGGCAAACTTTTACATCCTTTATAACTTTTTATACGAACACAAAATATGTATACAATTAGGAAAATAAAAGCATCATCTGAATTAAACTGTCAACTCCACGATTCTGCGTAATCAATCTTGTGTTACATTCAGCCCGGAAGTACGTGATACGTTCAAACGACTTTCAAGTGGAGTGGTGTTGGTTTCCTTTTAAAATGACAAGGAAGCCCACTTTGCTTATAAAAAGACCTCCCATTAAAAGAATAAATGTATTTATAATTGCCTTATGAAGTACATATTTCAAGGTTTTTTATAATAAAATATACATATACATTATGTATTTTTAGGAATGAAATTGATATTTTTTTTAATACGAATATATAAACATTTTTTATATATATTTTTAAAGATGCCGTATTTTTGACATATTCATTATTATCTTATTCCAGGTAATCTATCATCAATCATTCTTTATTTAAGATTCTCGTGAAAGTTGGAAGATTATAATTTGGTATTAGGACTAGTGTGGGCAAAGTATATTTAAATATCGCTTCTTTTTCAAGGAAATACATTTACTTTCTATATAATTTACTATAAATATAAGAAAAATTTCAAAAATAATTTTTTTAAATGGAAAGAATTGGTACCAAATTGTAGTTCGTTTGTGTATTTCAGTATCAACGACTTGTCAGTGTGTCCTTGACGGTAGTATTAGAAAGCATGACTTGCGAGATATTCTCAAAAAACTGATTTTCGATAAGAGTAAAAGACCTACTTCCGGTTGGAATTTCGAAAAACTTTTTTAATACACTTTGTCTCAAATTTAATTTTGAGTACATTTGAATTCTTTATAAATTTGTTTAAACTTAGTAATTGGCGAAATATTTGCAAAATTCGATTTTTTCACTGAAGTAAACTACTACTTCCAGTCCACCGATTTTACTGAAAAACTGATAAGATCTCAAGAGGGAGATTATACACGTAAATACAAAATTTGGAATAGATATCTACAGCGATTTGACCGCTATCGTGGTCACAGACAGACACACAGACACGAAGTAATAAAATGACTGTGACCACTTATACAGATAAATATATACATGTTCTAATTAATTGTGACTTTGTAAAATAAAGCAAATTGAGATTAAAACTAAACATATACAGTGTGCACGCGGTCTACCTGAGGATGAATATATTTCACAAGCTGATCGACTATAAGTGGGAGAATAAGGGGACAGCCTCTGTTACTAACATTAGAGCTACGTTAAAGTCGACACCGCAGAAATCGTTAGCGCGTGGGTACGTAAAAGTTGCTACTGTTACTGTTAATAACAAATTCTTTAACCAAGGATAAAGTCATTTACTGTACTGCTTTAGAGAAAATGGAAATAATATTAATCAATAAAAAATCACTACCTTTATAAGTAGAGACTTGTTGAAGCATCAAATAATCGCAGTAAACAATTTAGTAACGGATTTCATCACAGCTTCCCAAATTGTATGAGTAAATAAAAGAAATGATCATCAATTCTAAAAACTTAAAAATAATAATTTTTTTCTTAAAATAAGAAATATAGCTGATATAAAAAAACAAAACGTAACAATAGCAAAACTCTTATTAAGATAAAAAGTAAATAATTCCGTAGTATTGTAAAATACAAAAGAAAACAAACTAAAATTCTGAAAAAAGACAATAAATTTGTATGAAACTAAACAAAATATTTCAGTAAGATAAACTATAAACGCAGAAACAATTAATTTAATTGGAAGTTAAAATGAAATTATTAAAGAAAAATGAATTTCTACAAGTACTTAATTATTTATTAAATGCTCAAATAAACCTCCCTCTTGAGCTGAGCGGTAACCCAACTGATTATAAAAATTTCGTCGGACATTTGTTTACATTTCCGGGGTAACATGATTCGAAACTTCAATAATTTGGAGCGTAATTGTTCTAAATTAGATGAACGAAACGCGATTTAAAAATGTGCTTGCTAGTCGACTAAACACCGACCGTTAACAAAATTGAAATGAAATGCGCATGTTCAGCTGCTATCCTAAACGCGAGTCAGTCAGCTTCACTACACTCGACCAATAGAACAGTTTGTATATTGCTTTCTCGTACTAACTCATACAAACTCTCGGTGTCGTCCTTTTATCACATAGTAAATGCTATCCGCAGCTTGCCGGCAAGCACTTGGTATACGTTTTACATAGAACATAGACTATTACTTTATAAAATCGAATAAAAGAAAAATAATAATGATAAACGTCCTTACCAACTATAAAAAAATGGCGAAAAAATTACATGACTTAAAATTATTTTTAATTCATTAACAATATTATGAGCAATACAACAGGAGCGCCATACGTACATAAATCACTCTGTATAAAAACAATTTATCGTATTTCGCGTTACACTCCGTTTGGAAGCCGGCGACTGAATAAATTGAAGAAAACGGCAGTTATGAGTTTTGCCAACAGAAAAATGGATTTTTACAGTGTAGATTCACCAAAATTGTGCTCCCGACCAACTGGCGTCTTCAAGAAACATACGTTCTTATCAACTTGATTAAGACAAAACGGTTCGCCTGTACTAAGAAGTGTATATTAAAGGTAAAAGACGCACAGGCAGTTTTTGTCATTAAAGACAAACGTTACACCTTAAAGTATAGGATAAATATAAGCATTTTTAAAATGTTATTATTAAGTAGCATTTTTTTATATAAAATTTTTTTCTTTCCTCAGGTACTTCAATTCAAGCTTAATTAACAAATTACTCTTTGTTTCATTCGATTCTATACAATGGTTACTACACAATATCTTCGATACGAAACGCTTGTAAATTGGCCTCAGCATTACCCCCTTAAGGGAAGTCTTAAAGACGACCGGTAGTGCCACCTGATTTGCCTTAGGATGAAGAGTTGTTCATACTTCACAAAGAATAAAAAAAATTATGATTTTTTTTAAGACTTGTTCAATAAGTATAACAAGTTTTCGTAACAAAAAATAATAACCTCAACATGTAAATAATTACAAAAGCGCCAGTTACTTTGAAAAAAAGATATTATTATATAGCATGTGGTATAATACGAGGGATGCCTTTTATATTTCTGGAGTAAAGAACATAAACTAAAATTAATCATCGTGCATGGTAGTCTTTTTCAAAATATTCTCCATTAACATCAATACACTTTTGCATGCGTTTGAACCAATTTTTGAAGCACTTTTTCCACTCCAATTGAAGTATCTCCAGAATATGCATGTTGAAAGCATCAACCGTTTTATCAGGCGTCGAAAAACATTGACCTTTATTAAACAAACGTGTTGAAATAAAAAAAAACAATATGCAGGGTGTCCAGAAACTCTCCTGACAAACGAAGACCGGAGATTCCTCAGATAATTTTAAGACAATTTAACCCAATTCACCCTAGTCCGAAAATGCTTCCTAAGGGAACTAGAGCTCTTTGAAGATGGCGCCTTGTAATTAGTTTTTTTTTAATATCTCCCGAACGCTTCTATTTAGAAAAACAAAAACTGGTATGCTTATTTATCCTCCAGAGATGAATCGATTCCATCAATTGCGAATTTCTAGTACCGGTCATAGGCGTCTTTTTTTTAATGTTTTTAACTTTTTTGTCTTTAACTTTTAAGCATTTGTGACACTAGATTATTAAATTTTCAGGTATTCTAGTACTAAAAGGTACTCTTACTTTAAGTCGGTAGGATACATCGTTTTCTAGAAAAATCGATTTGAAAATCTTTCGTTTTTTCGTCATTTCATCTTTCGTCATTTCAACTTCGCGAACTGACAACAATTTGACAATTAAAAACGTAGGTTTTATTTCTGTTGGCAGTTCAGAGCGAACTAGTGCAAAAAATAATAAATTGAATTTTAATGACGAAAAAACGAAAAATTTTCAAATCGATTTTTCTAGAAAACGGTGTAAGAGTACCTTTTAGTACTAGAATACCTGAAAATTTAATAATCTAGTGTCACAAATGCTTAAAAGTGAAAGACAAAAAAGTTATGCGTTAAAATAACCGTTTACCTACCCAAAACGGACGCCTATGACCTTAGGAAGCATTTTCGGACTAGGGTGAATTGAGTTAAATTGTCTTAAAATTATCTGAGGAATCTCCGGTCTTCGTTTGTCAGGAGAGTTTCTAGACACCCTGTATAATTTATTAAAAAAAAAATTGATCTATTCGCAACTCACAAATATTTGTAATTCGCATCTAAAAAGTTCAAAAAGAAACATTTTCGTTTATTAAATTTATTTAAACAACAATTAGATAATGAAACGATGCATGCAACAATTAAAAATAAAAAATAGATTCATTCACAATATTTGTAATTGGCATTTAAAAATAAAATCATTTTGACTTTTGCATCTCTTAATCTATTTCTACGTTCAGTCAAGACCTGACCAGCATTAGAAAAAAGCCTTTCACCTGGCACTGGTGAGGCTAAGGTACATTAGTGCTCTCGCGCAACTAAGGCAAGATTTGGGTAATTGTATTTGTGTTCCTGCTACCACTCTATACAATTTCTACTACTTGGGATAATTTCATCTTCAAGATATCTTTGAACTTCTATGATTGCCCGAGAAGTAGAAGTTCCCTTAGGCTGATGGATAGACAGTGTAGACACACTTTTATCAAAAGAACCAGTGATGTGATAAATGTACCTTCTTGCCTTCTAAATAGTTATTCGTATTTCGTATTGTAAGCTGCATCCGGTGAAATCACCGGTCACCGTGAATCCGAATATTGGATCACTGTAGTGACCAGTGATTTTTTTATCACGGTGATTAAATCACCGGTAGTGAAATATTGCTCATTCCTACTCCCTTATACTACGTATAAGAAAGTAAAAAGGATCGTTTTTTTTATTACCACTATATTTAAGTATTCTACGAAGTTATTAGTGTCGTACTGTGGTAGGATTTTCAAAAAGGACTTTTGTCCGCATTTTTCATGTAAATACTCCTATGTGTGTCGTTTTGCACCCGCTAACACTTGACAAGTGTCCAACACAGACACTTTTTTACATTTACATATTTAAAAAGAATATTATATACTGAATTAGGTATTAATTAATTACGGGTGGCATTTGACTGCTACAAACTGTTGAGACATATCATTATCAAGCAGATAAAAAACATTAATAATAATTAGATTTCAGAATAAGCGTGACATTTCTATCATATCTATCAATACAAATATGTAAAATAATGAAGATTATATCAAAAATCAATGTAAAGAACTCTATTCTGATATTTTGTTTGAGAAATATTCAATCACAGTTGTTAATAATAATTTACGTTAGCGCAGTGGATTTTTTTGTGAGAATACAATTTATATTATTACATGTACGCACAGAGCGCAGTGCTTCGGGCTACACTTCTTTGTTATGTAAAGAACATGAGGGGTGATGTAAATACTTCATCATTATTACGTGACTTACAACGAATGTGAGTATTCTCCCATATAACTAAGCTTACGAACATAAAATTCCCAAGATATTTTGGATTATCATAGGTTTTATGTGCGGCATTAAATGACGATGCAAAATAAATTTTTATAGTTTTAGAGTAGGTGCTATTTAGTTAGTGCGTTAGAAATTTACATTGTTTTAGAGGGGTCCTGCTTTTATTTGTATTTGATATTTAGTGCGTATTCCCTACTATAAAATTAGTTTAGTTGACTTCAATTATTCCATTGTATAGAAACATGTAATAAAAAATACTAAGATGTGGTGGAAATATTTTTCTAATTTTACATTTCACAAAATTAGTAAATCACGCCAAAATTAGTAAATCACGCAACATATTCAGGGTGTATTTGAAATAAGGGGACAGAGTATGATAAATGGAAAGGTGCAATTATGTAGAATATAAATCCCAAAAATTGTGAGTCAATTACGACACGAACGCCAAAATTAAAAAAGTGTTTACAATTTTCGGGGGTTTTTAATTTGGCGTTCGTGTCGTAATTGACTCACAATTTTTGGGATTTATATTATTTTATATATATTACATGTGCTGCCTATGGATTTAGCATGTGTCTATATGTCGTAGGCACTCGTAGGTATCGCACCAGACATCGACGGTTCCACACAGGATGAGGAGACGTAATAATTTCCATCGAAATAAATAAACACGCATAGATATACACAATAACAATTGTAGACGTTATAAAAACCCCAATGTTAGCATTGTTTACTATTTCTAAACAGGTGTTCATGCTAAGAGTTCAACAACCTTAATATGAAATATCAGCTTTAAAATATCTTATTTTTCAACAACGAGAATTTTTTTATTGAGATGGATTATTTAGATATTACGTTTTCTTCCGCTATTACTGTTATTATGATTAAATTCAACGCCCTTTTGCTTCTTATTTCTCACAAAAACAAATTTGTGTTGTAAAATTTGCCCAACTCTACTTATGAGAAACTTTTATTTTAATTGGAAGCAAGTAAATTAAAAAAAAGACATAATTTATTTCAGTTTGTGTGTTGTGTAAGCAATAGTCGAAACATCCACACGTAACAATCGAACAATACTGACCTCGCACGCCTTCACACTCCTACTTACTAACCCACCCTTCCATAGCCTACAGTCGTATTAAAGTACAGTGGCGGACGAATATTTTAAAAATATCTTTGTAATTTTTAAATATGAATTTGCGCAAAATATTTTGGATTTGAGTCTAATAAAATTACATCTTTCCATTAATCATACTTTGTCCCCTTATTTCAAATACAGCCTGTATATCAGAATATATTACAATAACCATGAAGCACCCTGACTTAACTTAGATAATTAGTGACTGGCAAAATTACTAATAATTTTATAGGGAAGGAATAAGGAAGAGCCATGGCAGCAAGTAAAGAATTAAATGTGGAAGGGGCCAGAATATAAAATATTTGCATTTCTTGTCATATGAGTTAATGGTGCTGTAACCGTAATTATAGCTTAATAAGTATTCTAATGTCAATAATAATTTGTGTAAATAAATAATAAATTGCTATATGTGTGTAACCATAACATTCGTTCGAGCACTGACAACTAAAAACGTATGAGTCAAACGCGTTGCATACGTTGGCACTAAAAAATCCACAGCCGACAGAAGGCAGGGCGAGTCAATTTTATTATTAATTAATTTTCTTAAATACCCCGCACTGGCTATCTTCCTTCTTGAAGTCAAGCTTATGAAATTATGGGTATTTAAGAGTGCATCATAATCAGTACCACGCGGGGGGCAAACGCCGCTCATTCTGAATGATACATATTTAAAAAACCGTTTCTTCACTCTCTCCAAATCTAGTTGCTGGTACACGTAGCAGGGGTACCATATTATTGATACGTACTCCAATTTTCGACGAACCAGTGTATAATATGGTGTGGTAAATGTTAAGAAATTCGAAAAACCTTTACATGGCTTTAGTAAAAAACCAAATGTGCGTGAGCAGAAGAGCAAATTGATTGTATGTGGCTAGTAAAGTCCAAGACGGGATTAAATAACACATCCAGATCTTTAATGTCGGTCTGTCTAGCCATAATTACTAAGTCCAGCGAGTAGTTAAATAAGACCGGTTTGTTAATTCTTGAGAATGTCACAACTGCACATTTATTAATACTCAGCTTAATTTTGTATTCCTGACACCAATTGTTAATAATTGTAAGGTTTCTTTGTAATGGATGGCAATCGGACAAGTCGTTAATTTTCGAGAATATTTTTAAGTCATCACCGTTAGCAAGTATCCCGCATTTCAATCTATTTAATAGATCATTAACGTACACATTGAATAATAAAGGACCTAGAATCTAGATTGGATCCTTGAGGTACCACCGATGTGATCGTGAATACGTTGGAACTAACTGTCACCATTGTAGTGCACGTAACTCGATTTGTTCTCAATGTAAGAGGTGATTAATTCGGTAAGAGAAGCTGAGAAACCGATAGAACCAAGTTTGAACAGTAGTCTATTATGATCAATGGTGTCCAATGCCTTAGCGAAGTCAGTGTATAAGACATCCACCTGTTGCCTTGTGTCCATTGATGTACTTAGATACTGAGAAATTTCAGCCAAATTAGAAAGTGTAGACCTGTCTCTCATGAAACCAAGTTGTACTGTAGAGATGTAAGGTCTTAAGCAGCTGTATAGCTTGCTATACAGCAAATGTTCAAAGACTTTGGAGCACGTTGACAGAATTGTTACGTTTTTTTTTTGGGTGTATTTTATCCTTTAATGGTTTATTTTTAATTGTCGGAATAAGTAATTAGTTTTGATTTAATTTGTGTCATCTTCCTTCTATTACTGCCATCTGGCGTAGGAGTGCCTAAGATTCCTATTACACGCGTTCTGCCTTGCATAGGTGGGTGTAACGTAAATCTGGTATTGCCGGGTAGATGGCGTCTGTTGTTAATTTAATTAATTTGTTACTTTTAATTTTGACTAACTTCTTTTTTTTTGAACTTCTTTGGGCCCAGAGTTATGCAACAAATTAGTAATAATTATTTTCCATTCTTCTATGGTTATTTGAACCTGTATTTCTGTCGTATGTTTTAAGTATTAGTTGGTTCATTTGTTCTCTTAGCGCGTTTGACGTTTTTGGTTTGTATGGTCGGTTTGGAGATGTTAAGATCTTTCTCTTTTGATTTTTAACGATCGTTGCGAAAGGTTAGACACGAGAGCAGAACCTTTTCCCTTAAGCTGCCTTGAGAATATGGAAGTTGAGTTGTATCGTTTATAATCGCTTAACAAAAGCGGATTTTATGGTAATTCTCAGGGATTTTTGGTAAATTTTTGACGTTTATTTGAGTCTTACGAGGATATTTTCTTCTGGCTTGGGAATTGTTAAGCTGCTGTAAGTATATTTTTCCACGTGTCTAATCGATCCTAATTTGTGTCGTTTCTATATTCAAATTTAGCTGCTGGTGTTAGGCCTGATATAAACCTCATTTGAGCATTGTGGGTTGAAGTTAATACGAGAGAAACACGTGCTAGTAATTTTACGGTGCCCAGGAATTGTTGTTGGATCTTGCGGTGAGGACACATTTAAGGTGCAGTTTATTGGTACACTGTAGCCTTCGAACGCTATCACTTGAGGTGTCGTAAGCCGAAGATAGGAGGGCATATTCCTGGTAACGTGTGGATCCGTTAGGATTTGTCGTGTTTGGAAGCTGTGGATGTGATGTTTAAAGGTATTGTGTCTGTGTAAATTTTCTCTGTTATTATCCAGAGGGTAGAATTTAATTGACTAAACAGTTTGACTAAATTTGTGTCAATATCGTACAATTTGAACAGTGAATTTCAATTTTCCGGCCTAATTTATCAAATAAGTAATCGTAAATTCCTAATTTAACTTCTTATGGCCTGTGAGCCTTTATGTTTTTTTAAATTAATTAATTTAACGTAGTTATTAACAATAGTGACCCCATTTTGGAGGTTACTTTGACATTTTTGGGGACGTTACGTAGCCATTTTTATTTTTGGATTTAGAAATTGAATTAAATTTTGGATGTGTGTGGGCAGTGTGGCCTCACATCGGTCTTGTGTAAATTCGTAGATAATATTTGATGCATTTAATCAATGATTGTAATTTAATTTTGGTATAATTCCGTAAGAAACTAATGAATTTTATTTAATTGCATATTCTACCTGTAAAGCATAGTTAACTAGCGCTATTTCTTTTATAGAATTAGATATTTTACAACCTAGAGTCTGTTTTCTAACGTCGAATAGATTGTCGGATGCCTCTGGTATACAGAGTGTTTCATTTTGGTTGACGTGTTGCATTATACGATCAAACTGTTCGACTTTGGAGGGACTTTTGGCAAATTGCCTTATTACTGTGTACTTATAAGAATATTGTTGGTGAATCAATGTTAGTTTTAAGTTGTTCTTGCGTTCACCTTTTGAACTCCTAAATTTAGTAACGTCACGTCACCGAAAATTTGCAACCGAGTTGCGCTTGTGTTTCACTTTCATTGTTTTATCTTGCCTTTGATTTAAATATCTCTTGGAAGTTAGAGATTTTATATATAGCCGGTTTTGTACAGTACTGAAGATACGCTGTTGAAATCTGAGATTAAATTTTAATAAATTGTTTGTTAAGTTGAATGAGTGTGTATTGGTCTTATTTACTTATCACCTGGGGGTTTTATATTGGATCTGGTCCGGGGTCTGAATATCTGTTGGGCTCAGCACATTATTACGGATAGGCACCCTGACATCATAACCTTCGACTTAGTACGGTGTTCGAACTCGCCCTTCTCTGACTGTAGCTGGAGGCAGTGCTGACTCCCATATTTAACATCGACCCTTGGGGAAGTAAGAGGTAAGACTGAGTGTTATAAGTTGGTGATTAATTAATAGACAAGCGTCCTTTTAAAATTTTGAAAAAGAAGGTTAATTACCGTGGTGGTGCTTAATTCACTACCTTCTTGGAATTCTCTGGGTACCGTTTGTTTAAGGCCTCGGCCAATTTAATTTAATTACAAGAGGGTAGCAAGGATTTTTAGCGCCCAACGTGTGGGGCCTTAGAAAAGGGTTTTAGCGGCCAACGTTGTGAGGCCTTTTTGAAGGGGAAAAAAATTAGTTTTTTTTAATAAATCAAGAATGTTAGATTTTGGGAATTTCAGAAACTTTTGAATCATCTTCAGGGAGTTGATTAATTTTAGCTTGGAGACCTTGTCATTTTTTGTTTTGAGTAAAAGTAAAGTATATACCAGCTTATATCACAGTTACGTCTTACGTTGTGTGTGATTTTGAATGTTATGTGTACTTTTGGCCTTAGTTACTGAATGTTAGAATGTTTTGATACTGTATCGCTGATGTATGTTCCGTACTTTTGAACGTTTCTGTATATCTGATTACTTCCGTATATTTGAATATTTTCGTACATTTGAGCACTTACCGTATACATTGTTAAATAACAGTATTGGAAATCTGAGAACCAATTGCGAAGTATAGGGCCAATTTGTTTGTGAGAAATTTTCGTCTTTTAAATATTTTTGAGTAATATTTCTGTAAAACATTTCGAGTTTAAGTCTTTTGGTTGTGACTTTGTATTTTACAACTTTGTGTATCTTGTGTAGGCTACCGGCATAGTGGTTCTGACCTTCAAAATGGCGGTTGATTGTTTAGTATGGATGTTTAGAGTACTTATTAGTTTTGTTAGTTAATATCTCGTGATTTAGTATTTCGTAGTATGACTTGTATGTGTTAATCTATCTTTGGTTTGGAACTTAGTTATTTCGTTAGTTAGTGGAATTAATATTTTCGAATCTGTTTCGTCACTGTTGGTCATCGCTTATGCAGTCAGTCTCATAGTTTTTTTTTTGTTGTTGTATCGCCCTTGAGTTAATAGTAATAATAATAGTAATAATAGATCTCGTGTAATAGGTTGTTTAATAATAATAATATGGGATTATATGGGATTTGTCACTTCTTAATGTTATTGCGGATAATTTGAATCGCTTTTAAGATTTGGCTTTGGCTGTGTTTGTGTGGTCTTCAGTTGTCTTGGCCTTTCGTGAATATTACTTTTACAATTTGTGTATCGTATGTTTGATTGGAATGAATTATGACGTTTGGTATATTTTCGTATTATTATTTTCGGTAACCCTTTCCGTACCGTTCATGCCGTTGTTATCGTTAATGTTGTTGATACCATTAGTTCATTCTGTTATGTTGTGGATAGATTGCGCTACAATGTTTCTTATGTTGAGTACTCTAACAAATTTGGTACCCCATGTGTGCAGTTTGGCGGTTAATGTTCAAAGAGATGTTTTTAAAGTGTGTGTGATTGTCCCTTATAGGATCATTTTTCGTTTGTCTAATTTGAGAAATATTTGTAGTTACGTATTGGGATAATTAAAATTTCTCGACCCTTTTTCCCTATCTTCGTGAAGTGTAAACCTGTTTGAATTTCACTTTTACAGTTTGGCTTATCGTGTGGAGCCTTCTACCTGTTCACCTAATTTATCGTATAGTACCGTGTAGTTGCCGTATAATTCGGGATTTTTGAACTAAATGGAAGGTTATCGTATCGCTTGGAGTGTCGTCTCGTACCGTATTTTGCAACCACATATGTGGGATAATTTGTATCTGCACGTCAAAAGTCAACGGGTGTAATTGTATTCTTACCTGGGTTTAATTGCTTCGTGAGATAGTAGTTATCCATCTTTCCTTTTATGGTTATTAGAGTTTTTCCATATGTATTGTTTAGTTTTGTGGTCCTTAGTAACTTTTACACTTGTGTGTTGTATGTCTTGAAATCTATTGATTTCCTGTAGCGAACTTTGTTCGTTATCCTCTGTATGAGTTCAGTTGTCAGTTATCGTCATGAATAAGCTCTGTTACGGATCTATAGTCCAGTTAGTGGTGTTGTATGAGCCACTTGTGTTTTTTTTGGTGAATTTAGCAGACTTTTATTTTGGTTTATTGTAGTTTATTGATGATCTGCTAATGTTTCTTGGACTTTAATTTTGGTGATCGATCCAGGAAGTACATCTCCGAGCTTGTAGTTTTTTCTTCCGGGTACATGGAGTGTTGAACATCTTAAAGCACAACCTAACGACGATTAAACTTTGCAAGTCTTTCGGTTTGCAGGTAGGCCTAACGAATATACCTGTGGGTTTAATGCCTGGGCGTAAAAGGCGTCCCAAAAATTCTCAGTGTCCCCCGTTTCTTTTAACATCTTCAATTTTAGTTGTCGTGGGTTCGACGTATTTCCTTACGTGTTCTGATTTGGGATGTTCTCCCTATGTTTTGTCGATAGCCCACACAGCGACGATTGATTTGGGTGGATTAATTTCGTGTAACTCTGTATGTTACCTTTGAGTACCGCATAACTTACGTTAGTTAAGTTATTATTTTCGACTTTCGTATAACTTTGATAGTTATGTATTTCGTACCGATTCTGACTTTTGTTCCGATTTCGACTCTACCGTACTGATTTGACGTTCCGTACCGAATATGACTTCCGTATCGTTTACGATTAAGTAATAACGATTTTATGACTTCGTACCGTATAGCAGTTCTAGAACCTTTACCATTTTGGGATTATGTTACGTATCGTATGGTCTAGAATTTGCATTTGTTAGTTATTCTATCGTGTTGTATATGTCGTACTGACATTCTCTTCCTGATTAGACGTTTATTTGCGAAGGTATAAAGAAGAACGGTCTTTATTTGATAGTTCTCAGCCTTCCAAGGGTCGTGTCCTGGCGACTTTCTTTTGCTAGTGTTATTGTCAAAATGTTCCTCCAGGATTTGATATTGACTTTCGCCTTATGGCTTTATCGCTCGCCTTCAGCGTTTCAGTCGGGACAACGCCGGTCCAGACTTTAAACTCCTTTTGCTATGTCCTTTTTTTGTTTGGCGATCTTCAATTGTTGTGTTTCCGGAATGTACGTTTGTCGCGTGGACGTGCCGTCCGTGTCTTTAGTAGTTTCACCATTCTGCGCTACCCTATCTTTAAATACCTCTCCTTATTCCGCTTTGTATCCCGTATCTGTAGTAATAAACCCATTTTTAGTTCACCTTTTTTTTTTTTTTTGTTTGTTTTGAGATACCGAGGGCCTCACCCAAAGTTCTCTTTTACCGTCGCGTGTCTGCAGAGTGTCGTTCCGGGGGTTGCCTTTCCCGCATCTTGGTCTATTGGTAGTATCTATTCCTATTTCCTGTGCCTTCGACCGTCGTAAGGATCACCGCCGGCCGGGCACACCGTAACTTAACCCGCCTACTCCATTTCCTTTTTGATGCTATCAGTGGTACTGGGCTGTCGGTTGGTCAGGTCTCGGGGCGCGTCTGTGCAGAATCTCGACACCCATTTTTTTTTTTTATTTATCCCTCGTTAATTCCTCGTACCGGCTGAATGCCGAAGGACCGCGTGGTGGTTTTGGTCAAGCGTTTGGTGATGCTGCGTTTGCTGTCGGACATGGTCGCGCACATTCGTCTTCCTTTTTGCCTAGTCGTCGTCGATTTTTAACTTGGTTCCTTGTATCGTATGTTATATGTTGTATTACGCACAGTCCAGTTCCTGGTTTCATAACTCTTGGCTTAACGGTAATTTACAAGTAAATAACCTTTTGTGGTAAGGGAGGAATTGTTACGTTTTTTTTTTGGGTGTATTTTATCCTTTAATGGTTTATTTTTAATTGTCGGAATAAGTAATTAGTTTTGATTTAATTTGTGTCATCTTCCTTCTATTACTGCCATCTGGCGTAGGAGTGCCTAAGATTCCTATTACACGCGTTCTGCCTTGCATAGGTGGGTGTAACGTAAATCTGGTATTGCCGGGTAGATGGCGTCTGTTGTTAATTTAATTAATTTGTTACTTTTAATTTTGACTAACTTCTTTTTTTTTGAACTTCTTTGGGCCCAGAGTTATGCAACAAATTAGTAATAATTATTTTCCATTCTTCTATGGTTATTTGAACCTGTATTTCTGTCGTATGTTTTAAGTATTAGTTGGTTCATTTGTTCTCTTAGCGCGTTTGACGTTTTTGGTTTGTATGGTCGGTTTGGAGATGTTAAGATCTTTCTCTTTTGATTTTTAACGATCGTTGCGAAAGGTTAGACACGAGAGCAGAACCTTTTCCCTTAAGCTGCCTTGAGAATATGGAAGTTGAGTTGTATCGTTTATAATCGCTTAACAAAAGCGGATTTTATGGTAATTCTCAGGGATTTTTGGTAAATTTTTGACGTTTATTTGAGTCTTACGAGGATATTTTCTTCTGGCTTGGGAATTGTTAAGCTGCTGTAAGTATATTTTTCCACGTGTCTAATCGATCCTAATTTGTGTCGTTTCTATATTCAAATTTAGCTGCTGGTGTTAGGCCTGATATAAACCTCATTTGAGCATTGTGGGTTGAAGTTAATACGAGAGAAACACGTGCTAGTAATTTTACGGTGCCCAGGAATTGTTGTTGGATCTTGCGGTGAGGACACATTTAAGGTGCAGTTTATTGGTACACTGTAGCCTTCGAACGCTATCACTTGAGGTGTCGTAAGCCGAAGATAGGAGGGCATATTCCTGGTAACGTGTGGATCCGTTAGGATTTGTCGTGTTTGGAAGCTGTGGATGTGATGTTTAAAGGTATTGTGTCTGTGTAAATTTTCTCTGTTATTATCCAGAGGGTAGAATTTAATTGACTAAACAGTTTGACTAAATTTGTGTCAATATCGTACAATTTGAACAGTGAATTTCAATTTTCCGGCCTAATTTATCAAATAAGTAATCGTAAATTCCTAATTTAACTTCTTATGGCCTGTGAGCCTTTATGTTTTTTTAAATTAATTAATTTAACGTAGTTATTAACAATAGTGACCCCATTTTGGAGGTTACTTTGACATTTTTGGGGACGTTACGTAGCCATTTTTATTTTTGGATTTAGAAATTGAATTAAATTTTGGATGTGTGTGGGCAGTGTGGCCTCACATCGGTCTTGTGTAAATTCGTAGATAATATTTGATGCATTTAATCAATGATTGTAATTTAATTTTGGTATAATTCCGTAAGAAACTAATGAATTTTATTTAATTGCATATTCTACCTGTAAAGCATAGTTAACTAGCGCTATTTCTTTTATAGAATTAGATATTTTACAACCTAGAGTCTGTTTTCTAACGTCGAATAGATTGTCGGATGCCTCTGGTATACAGAGTGTTTCATTTTGGTTGACGTGTTGCATTATACGATCAAACTGTTCAACTTTGGAGGGACTTTTGGCAAATTGCCTTATTACTGTGTACTTATAAGAATATTGTTGGTGAATCAATGTTAGTTTTAAGTTGTTCTTGCGTTCACCTTTTGAACTCCTAAATTTAGTAACGTCACGTCACCGAAAATTTGCAACCGAGTTGCGCTTGTGTTTCACTTTCATTGTTTTATCTTGCCTTTGATTTAAATATCTCTTGGAAGTTAGAGATTTTATATATAGCCGGTTTTGTACAGTACTGAAGATACGCTGTTGAAATCTGAGATTAAATTTTAATAAATTGTTTGTTAAGTTGAATGAGTGTGTATTGGTCTTATTTACTTATCACCTGGGGGTTTTATATTGTATCTGGTCCGGGGTCTGAATATCTGTTGGGCTCAGCACATTATTACGGATAGGCGCCCTGACATCATAACCTTCGACTTAGTACGGTGTTCGAACTCGCCCTTCTCTGACTGTAGCTGGAGGCAGTGCTGACTCCCATATTTAACATCGACCCTTGGGGAAGTAAGAGGTAAGACTGAGTGTTATAAGTTGGTGATTAATTAATAGACAAGCGTCCTTTTAAAATTTTGAAAAAGAAGGTTAATTACCGTGGTGGTGCTTAATTCACTACCTTCTTGGAATTCTCTGGGTACCGTTTGTTTAAGGCCTCGGCCAATTTAATTTAATTACAAGAGGGTAGCAGAATGTTAATGGGCCTCTAATTGGAATTATAATATTTATTTCCCTTTTTAAATACAGGATTGATCTTACTCAATTTCCAGACTTCAGGAATTGCTGATGTACAAAGAGATAAATTGAAAATTGCACATAACGGTTCGCATAATAGTGATGTATATCTCCAAGTAAATATTCCCATCGTGCCCAGTGACCAAATTCATCCTAATCCTAATCATTATTAGAAAGCGTGTTTACATAGAAACAGACCTCTGAAACACTCAAGACGGGCGATATACAGGGTGTATTTGAAATAAGGGGACAGAGTATGATAAATGGAAAGATGCAATTATGTAGAATATAAATCCCAAAAATTGTGAGTCAATTACGACACGAACGCCAAAAGTGTTTAATGTGCCGCCTATGGATTTAGCAGGTATCGCGCCAGACAGCCGGCGACGTCATGAGTCGTAATAAATAATATTTTTATGGAACTAAATAAACATATACATACTAGATACACACACCGCAATAACAGTTGTAAACGTTATAAAAACCCCAATGACAGCATTCTTTACTATTTCTAAACAGTTGTTCATGCTAAGAGTTCAACAACCTTAATATGAAATATCAGCTGATTTGGGATAAAATTGATGCGTGTACTTTATTCGATTTCGTTTGTTCTCTTTTAAAATACCCTGGTTTTCAACAACGAGAATTTCCTTTATTGAGATGCCGACTGCATGAATTTTGTAGTTATTTTAATATTGGGCAGGATTATTTAGATATTACATTTTCTTCCGCAATAAATGTATAGTAAGTACTATTACTGTTATTATGATTCAACGACTTTTTACTTCTTATTTCTCACAAAAACAAATTTGTCTTGTAAAATTTGCCCAACTCTACTTGTGAGAAACTTTTATTTTAATTGGACGCAAATGAATTAAAAAAAAAACATAATTTATTTCAGTTCGTGCGTTGTGTAAGCCATAGTCGAAACATCCACACGTAACAATCGAACGAGACTGACCTCGCACGCCTTCACACTCTAATATTTTAAAAATATCTTTGTAATTTTTAAAATTTGAATTTGCGCAAAATATTTTGGACTTGAGTCTAATAAAATTAAATCTTTCCATTAATCATACTCTGTTCCCTTATTTCAAATACACCCTGTATAACGAGGTTGGTAAATATCAGAAAAGCTTTTAGCGAAGGCTTCAACAATAAAACAACAAATAAAAACTTATCACTTTCTGTGCTTTATAATTGTTGTCATTTGTGTTTGTATTGGCTTAAGAAATTGAATATTGTTCTTTTTTTGTGTGTCTTATATTTCTTGTATTGTATATGCATGTATGAACTGACACTGTCAATGTTTCCACTGTGAAATTTTATGACATAAATATTATTATTATTATTATTATTATTAAGATAGTTTATTTGTTTATAGAGATTTTTTTATTTTCATATGTAAGTGTTCAACATTTTTTGTAACATCTTTAAAATAGGTATATATAATTATGCTTCTGCAGAAATATGTTTTTTTAAATATAAAATGTTGGTAGTTCTTTAGACGAGCTCTCGCTAATGAACTGCCTGGTCGGTATTCTGAAACGATCACGGCACTTGCTGGATCTGATTGCTTTCCCTGTGGTATATCGAAACATATTCGCGGAAATGTAGTAATTATAAAGTTGTCATAAAATACAACAATCTCCGAAGCGTATTATAATTGTCTTCGTATACAATTATTCTTCTTACAAAACTTGACTATTTAAATAATTATTAACTATAAATACATCGTAAAATTCCTTTTTTTCAAAGTCGATTTTCTTGCGGCCGTGGACCATTGAGCACAGCTTTTTGTGTTATTGATTACGTTGCTCAATTCCACATTTCAATAGTTAGTTCAGTCGAACAGAAAACTAAAATACTGGAAGGAAATGCTTATCACTTTCTGCTTTAAATAATACATTATTTATAATCAAAGAAATAAGAACAGCCTATATTTTGTTATTTATTCAATGAATTCTATTTAGAAAACATCTAATACTATCTATGTAGCGCAGTGGTTTCCAAAAGTATTTGCAAAATAAAACAAAAACAATTTACTTAGAGGTTTTTTTCTTTTTTGCCTGGTAAATAAAATATAACGTTCTAATAGAAGTATTCATGCATTATTTTGATCCAAAAATGTTTGGGAAAAATAATATCTTGTTTCAACATTCCATCACTGTATATTTCAATAAGTTTTTCTTTCACGTTAGTTGGAATTTTAAAATGTCGAAGAAAATTGTCCAAAAAAAGATTCAGTATCCATCTTTAATTGTCATGACTGGTTGGAATTTCATTTGGAAAATATACACAAAGCTGTTCATGTAAATTGCACAAAGTAACGTTTATGTCTTAAAAGCTTGCTCAGAATTTATTATATTGTACGTCCATGAGTTCTTGCACGCACTGAAATGAATCACAATTTCTTTTCTTGATTGAAGGTCTCCATAAATAAAGTTTTGTACAAATTTTGCCAATGGTTGTTATTATATTAACATCGCGGCCTTGCTAACCACAATTCAAGATATTTAAGTTTTCGAAAGTATCAGCAAGAAAGACCAGCCCAAGAAGCCAAGGAAAGTTGGAAAGAAAGCATTCTGATTTTCCATTTTGTAAGTACATCAAAAGTTCTGCTTTTAAATAAAAAACTCATTTCAATACCTTAACCTTGAAATTAATCTTCCTTATTTATATATAAAAATTCCATGTCTTTACAAATATTTTTAAAAATACGAGACTGCAGTGCTTTTCTTCTGATATAATTTACAATTATAACGCAATATCCTCATCGTTTTCCTAAAATGCCTAAGCTTGATAGATAATCTTGATTTTTTACTTATTACTATGTTCAACTTGCAAATCCTATTCGGAAGTGGTCCCATCTGGTATCTTTTATTAGACTGAACTTGAATGTTTCGAATCTGACGTAGAATAAAAGAGCTATAACGAGAAGGAAAGTATTCTTTAAATTATTCTATAAGAAAATTTATAAATTAATATTATTGAAAGGAACGATCATATAATATACTCACGCATACCTACATGTAATAGATGTGATAAAGAAATTTTGATGAATAAACTAGCTGTTTCAATGTAAGTATGTATTAATAAAAAACCGTGTATTTATACTTACTCCTGAGATTTTAAACAAAACTTTAAACAGCTGATATTATTTAAATAAAGACAATTAGACATCTACCGGAAAAGAACTGAACTCAATAAAGAACTCTTTTATCACATGGAAAGAATTAATAATAATAATAATTAGGGAGCGGAATCGAGCGAGCCATGACCCATCGCTCATGGGCGCACTATTGAAATGTTGTATTTTTAAAGAGGTTTTAATTTTATTTATATAATTGAATAACAACTCATAAAATACAAAATACATTATTATTTGTTGATTTTGTCGAGTAAAGGAGTATTAATATTCACCAGCAATACTTTCTCAAGGTTCTCTTCTGTAAGATTTGTTCTTTTTGAATGAAGTACATCCTTGTAGATAGAAAACGTCCTTTCTACATCGCAACTGGTTATAGGTGCGTACTGGAAATATTCTTTCATTTCAGCGTATTTAGCAGTTTGATTTTGTGTCATTGTCCCCATCCACAATTGCCACAATGTTATTAAATCTGGATTTCTATTAAAAACTGCGTCTAACTTTTGCCGAAGGCCACATCCGCAGTCACTTGGAATACTTTTGAAATTATTAATAGCCTCATCTAATGTGGTTAATCCATCTTTTAGTTTAAGATTTCGATTTTCAAAATATGTGATTAGTTTAGGCAAATTTCCAAAGTGTTCCTGAAGGAATAACAGCTGATTTTTAAATTTTGTGTTAGTTCCTTGCACTCAGAAATACTTCGAGCATCGTCATTTAAACATGTAACGAAATTTTGTAAACTATCGAAATTCTCTGCATAAAAACTAGTAGCTTCCAGCCATGTTCCCTATCTAGTTATTACTGGTGCGGGTGGCAGTGACAAAGATGGAAGTTTTTCCCTGTAAAGGGCCACTCTCGATGGTGCTTTTCTGAAAACTTTTTTAAAAGCCGATACAAGTCTATCAACTTCCGGATAGTTGTCTCTGATATATTCACAGATTCTGTGGAGAGCATGTGCTACACAAGTAATATGCAGCATATAAGAATATGTTTCCTTTAATAGTCTGCCTGTTTTTAACATATATGCGGTACTGTCACTAACAAATAAAAGTATTTTTTCCCTGTACCTGTCGTCCGAATGAAGCATTTTGTGCAAATTCTCGTCAATGGTTTTAGCAACTGTTTCCGCATCAACTGTATTTATAACTTTAGATGCTATTACATATGCGTTATATGGAATAGTTGGATGTAGTACACCAGCTACAATATTTACCACACAGCGTCCTAATATATCGACAGTTTCGTCGGCACTTATCCATAGGTACTGGTTTGAAAGATGTCTTCTAATGCATTCTACTGTTTTCGTGAAGCACTTAGAAACATAACATTTGCGTAAGGTGGATTCATCAGGAACATGTCGACCAGTATATTTTTGGAGAAATGTTTTGAAAGTGGGATTGCCAAGTTTCTTTAATGGGATATTAGCAGCCATTAAAGCTTCACAGAGTTCTTCGTTAAAATTGTCAGCTTTCAACGGGTCCAATTTCTGTGTATGTTTTAGCGATGCTAAGTGACGTTGTACGTTCGATTTTTTGGCATTCTGTAACGATATTTTACAGACACTGCAATAAATACCGGAATCACTGACAATGGACATACAATCAGTATGACCCTCAATCCAACTCGCCATTGTTTCACGATGTATTTCTCGACGTTCTTCCATATCATATCTGAAAAAGTAACATAAACAATGTTCTAGATCTAAATAAACGATAACTAAAAATTTTAATCTTAATCTTAACAAAATCCAATTAACACTTACGTCGATATAAATGGAAGAAGTAGATTCAATGAACCGGCAGGAACTATTACAAAAATGATGAAAGTACGTAATTAACAGTTAAAACAATGAAACAAGGAAACTAACGTAAGGTATAAATGAAAATTTTATTTCTCTTGGAAATATAACGTAAATATAATAAATTTTAAACACTCCTGACGCCGTTATCTACGACCGTGTATAAAGAATTTTACCTCATAAATTCCTTATTTTATTGCCCTTTTTTCTCTGATTCTCGGTCTCTTGTCGAGCGTAAACAGATGTTGCAGTTCGCCCTACGAATTAGTGCTATTCAGATAATTGTTAACTATAACACAAGACTATAGCAAGTCTACATTTAAGCACCTAATATAAGACCACTAACATAAATATTTTGCAGCTAGAAGTTCTTCATACGAATAAAAGCATTTACCAATTTAAAAATCTCTTAGAGCGTGCTTATATTTATTTAAGCTAGTGTGTTCTTCTATATTCACCGGCAACTTATTATACATTTTTATAGCTCGATATTCAGGAGCTTTTTCAAAGAGAGTAGTTCTATGCCGAGGTATGCATAAATTGTCCGCCCCTCTAGTGCTCATGTTCTTATTGAATGTGGACTTTCTATTCAGGTTTCCTGCATTTTGTCGAGCTCACACTCCGAGTTCAAACAAATATACAGCTGGCAGAGGAAGGATGTTTAACATTCGAAACAATGGTCGACACAGTGTGTTTGCCGGTTTCCTGAGCATGCACCTAACTATTCTTTTCTGTGCCCCAAACACACAAATCGATTTAGTAGAATTTAATAGAATACAATACTTAATTCTAGAATAAACGTGTCCAACATAATAAGTTTTCAATACCTCCACGTTTACATTATTGCGCAAAATACGAATTGCAAAGAAGCGCGGTATAAGTTTTTAAACCAAATCGTTTATTTGTTCCTCCCATGACATGTTATTATCAAAATTCATACCTAGAAATTTACAATTGTGCACATTTCGTATAGATTTACCTTTTAAGCTGAAATATATCCTTTCATTTTTACTATTGTTGAACATTATGGTATTAATTGAATAGTTTTGCACCAGTTACTTATAGATGTGTTAATATCATTTCCATGCTGTGACAAATTTGCCAAATCCGAGTTACTTATTAGGCAAGAGATATCATCAGCATACTGATACAAGAGGCAACCACTGAGAACATCAACCATGTCGTGAACGTAAATCAAAAATAACACTGGCCCCAATATCGCCCCCTGAAGGATACCTCGAGAAATACTTTTTAATGATGATAGAAACTCTTGTTGCAGTGTTTCATTACGCTGGCCTTTAATACTTACAAATTGTTGTCGATAAAATAATGACTGAGCTGGTTGGATAGAGGGTGCAACAATATTTTTGTTATTTATTATAATGTATGGGTGAATTATTTAATAGAATTATTATAATATAACTTTATTTACATATCAATGCAAGCAGTGTTGAAGAATTTGACATTTTTATGGTACATATTAGTAATTTCCTATAACAATGAAAAAATATGAACGCTTTGTCACAGTATTGGCTTTTACCTATTAATAAAACAGATTTTTTTAGTTTGTAACTGAGATCACTATCTTGATTTTACTACAAAAATACAAATTCCTTTTTATTCTTTGTTCTAGGTACAATATGGGAGGTTCCGTTGAAAGAAGTTACGGTGATGCAAGTGAGGCGAACGTCGAGAAGATTTTATCTCAAATCAATGATAGCCACATTGCTTGCGAAATAAAGAAAAATTTTTCTCGTCCAAATAACGGATGTAGCGTTACGTTCGACTCAGTTCTTTGCTGGCCACAGACGCCTCCTAATACCTTAGCGGTTCTACCTTGTTTTTCGCAGTTAAACGGGATCCACTACGACACTAACAGTAAGAATTTTTTTCCATATACATACATTCAAATTACGCAAATATTAGTTTCGCCATAAGCTCCTTCGATTTAAAATAGTTTTGAATTTTTGCTCCTTCCGGTTACACCGGAAATGGATATCAACTTCCTTATTTTAAATGGAATACCCCATTTTTTATGATTGATTCGTATTTCCAGCTTAATTTTAAGGGTAGTTAATCTGATAGACTTTGCCTCTAAAGTTTGCCATTTTTGAAGTATTTCTATTCTTGTAAAAAAATTAACAGCAGACTATTACTCATAACAACATTCCCAATAATTGAATGCATGCACATATTTAAAATTTTAAGTAATCATTTTGGAAAGTATACTGCTTCAAATGCGGTATTATAAACTTTTTAAAATAATACAGGCTGATCAGAAAACCATGTTAAACATTTCATCCAGAAAATATCATAATCTTGTAATTTTTAAATAGCAACCTACATTTTTTTTAACTTCATTGGATTGCACGTTCAAAATTAGGGTCAGTATGTATTTACTTCCCTATAACTAAATGTCTTAGTTTCAGAGTTATTTTGGAAAATGTATCAATTCCTATAAAGTATTATTTTGTATAATCAATTAGGCTATGGAAATTCATTTGAATAAATAAAAACAAGTTGCAATCATATTACCTGTCACGAGTAAGGTATTTACTAGTGCCATTCAGCGGTTTAGTTGTCTTCCGTTTCTGAATACTTGAATAATAATAATAATGTCGAGATCTGGATTTAATAACGAAGATTTTTTTAAATCTAATAATAACATATGGTAAATGTAATAGAGTAATCGAGAGGACATGTCGTGTTTATGCAGAGAATTATCCAAATCGGTCAAGACCTACAAAGAGTATCTTACGCAATCTTTTAAAAAATTGCATTTCCTTCGGATCATTCTTGCCCAAAACAACCAAAAGAAAACCTGTTGTTGATAGTGAAAATGTGGAGGTAGTAACAGCACTTGCTTACTTTACAGCACATCCTAGTAATTCTCTAATGGATGCAGAAGCTGAAGTAGGTGCATCCAGAATGAGCATACATCGAATTTTTAAAAAGAACAAGTGGCATGCTTACAAATTTCAACCTGTTCAACATATTAATGAAGCTGATTTTGAAACAAGAGCGCAGTATTGTGAGTGGTTTTTAAAAAAATCATAAGAAGACGATGATTTCACAAAAAATCTTATATGGACAGATGAAGCAAAGTTTTGTAGAAATGGAATATCTAATCGACACAATAGTCATTTTTGGTCAGAAGATAATCCTCGAGTTGTTAGGCAACGACGTTTCCAAGAGTCTTGGAGTTTTAATGTATTTTGTGCTACTAACATGACAAAATATTTGCTTTGCATTTTTATCATGAAAATTTAAATAGTGAGCGGTTTATAGACATCTTAAGAAACGTCATAAATTTAAATTTAAATACACTGCCCGCAGAAGAAGCTCGTAGTGTATGGTTTCAAATGGATGGTGCACCAGCACATAGTACCAGAGCTGTTGGGGAAGTATTAGACAACATATTTTATTATAGGTGGATCGGAAATAAAGGACCTTATATGTTTCAACGGCGATCACCCGATTTAACGCCCCTAGATTATTTTATTTGGGGCTATGTTAAAGATAAAGTATACAGTATACCTCCTACCACCAAAGAAGATATGATGGCCAGAGTGCGAGGCGCGTTCAGTAATCTAGACTAGACGGTACCATGATTCAGCGTGCCACGCGTACGGTTATTTTAAAAGGAGTAAGAAAGTGTTTAGAAAGAGGTGGTGATGTGTTTGAAAACTTTATTTAAGATTATTAGAAACTATTATTAAGACTACTTCTTCTATATTGTAATGGTTTACCATTAACTATGACTAGGTAACAATATGGTTGATAAATAAATTAGAGGAATTTAATTTAAAGTGTTTTTTTTTATATAGCAGAATTTTTATATTAATAAAATATTTAAAGTATACCAAATGTATATAGAGGTTAATGTCAACAAATGTGTAGTTTATTCTGTTTTCTTCATGCATTTGCATAGATAGTTGTGGCAGGATACTTTGATGCTTAGTTTTCTTCAGCCTGAAAGTAAAGATTTAAATATTACTTGATTTGTTTGTATATGTAATATAATGTTTGTAAAAACTTGTTTAATTAACAAAGTATATGAGAATAGTAATAAGTAATGAAATTTAAAAATATAAATGCAATAAAATAATGAATAGCTAACGCGCCAAAATTCAAATTTTGGAAGTGTCAGATTTTGACATGTATAAAAACATACTACTAGAAATGGGTATTAATAGGTAGAAGTGGAGAAAACAAACTAAAATATTCAATTGAGATTTTATATAGTAAGATTTGGAAATTCTAAATAGGTATTTAAAACATTCAAAAATAATGTAGAAACTTTGTTGAATAAATAAACTGTGTGGAACAATATAATTGGTAAATGAAAATTAATTTATAATCGTCAAGGAAATGGAAAATGAAAAAAATAACAATTCTAATTTTTTCGGGAAAACGCGAATGTGTTTCTCGAGAAGAGAAAGAATTTTATCATTAAATACAGTTAATGTTCATAGTTTTCGCTTCAAAGAGTAATAGAAGTGTTTAATAATTAACGGAGAAGATAGTGAGATTTATTTCAGGAAAATATTTAATAATTAGAAATTTTCCATTAATATTACTGGTGGATAACATAAAGGAAGGAGGAAAGGATAAATATTTAGAACATATAGTAAAGAGAAGAGTGATTTATTTCGAACTTACCTTATAAGCGGATATTTAAGAAGTATAATCCAATACAGCTATAACCATCCCGTCAGAATCGATTAGGAGTTCCTGCATATGAATCATTGGACCAGTTGAATTGAAGAATTAATATACGAATGAGAATTTATGGTGCACAAGTTTGTTAATCCAGGAGTGTAATAATCCGAGGCTAATCGTATTATAAACCGTCCCAGTTCGAGCATTCCAGGAACGTAGAAGTCCAGAGAACATCAAGATAGTGTGTGTTTATTACAGGTGTACGAAAGTGCCGAGTTTTCATCCAGGTACGACAGGAAATCGTATTATAAACCGTCCCAGTTCGAGCATTCCAGAACGTGTACGAGAGTGCAGAGATTTCATCCAGGTACGACAGGATAACTGTTCGAGGTCCGAGGAATCCAGTTTGTTATACTAACATCATCACAAGAGTGAGAAGAAAGTACGCTAAAAGGAAACACATTGAAGAATAAGAAAGAAATTCTATAATAATTATATCAGGTCGTATAAACATTGAAATTAATTTCGGAGTTAAAGTTACATTTATTGCATAATTTCTGAAGAGAAATTATAAATCGTTGTAATGATCGTGTGAATTATTGTATTTCATCTTTATGTATAGTAAATCTAATTCTTTACTTTCTGATATAAAATCATAATCAAATAAGAAT
Organism: Amphimallon solstitiale; assembly: GCA_963170755.1. Lineage (NCBI taxonomy): Eukaryota > Metazoa > Arthropoda > Insecta > Coleoptera > Scarabaeidae > Amphimallon > Amphimallon solstitiale. The sequence continues at coordinate 98,005,396 of OY720678.1, forward strand.
TTGTTTGGAAAGCAAAAGGCTTTTGTATAATCAAACTACATAATTGAAGGACAAAATTTAGTTCTACCCGAAATATTAAGGTTCTGCTTATAAATACTTTATTAAAATTTTATAAAGAATAGAAACAAACAGGTTTCAGATATTGAATTAAATAGTAGTAAAGGTTAATACTTACGTTATTGCATTTATAACCATTGTAGTCAAGTGACAATCTCGTATTAAATTCTTCTCATATTGTTGATTAGACGTGTTGAGGAAAAATTTCCATATGTGTATTTTAGATAATTGTTTATAAATTTCTATAATTACTTCTATATAATTTCAACGAATTAAACAAATCTATACTGATATTTTCTTTTATTTGGCATAGTAAAATAAATGATTAGTTTGAGTGGAGTGGAAAAAGATACAGAAACGCTTATAACCTTAACCTAAAAGGAGAAAATATATATGTCAGTAATTGTAAATGGTACAAATTGTTTTTGAAATACATACCTTGTATAGTTGTGTGAAAAATTGATGTAATTAATCTTAATAGGTACTTGCACAATTACACATAGTTTTGGTATTGTTTGGTAATTGATATAAATTATTTAAATTATTAATTTTAAAGATCGGTAAAAAAGCTATCATATTAGGTTACTGAACGTATTAAGATATAGGGAACTGCTTAAATTATACAAGCCACTGAAAGTCAGCAACCCATATAGCACATTTAGTGGTTGCTTAAACATACAGATTACTGATAGTCAGCAACTCAATTAGTACAAAATATTTGCTTATTAATTTGTAAATATTTTGAAAGTTATAATATCTGAGCTAGTTTTTGGGATAAAATTATATAATAAAGATTTAAAGTTAATTTATTTATCTGAATGTCATGATACTCTATATTAATTAAGAGTTTTGTCACATTTTATGGCTGACCCAACGTGTGACATTTATAATATAAAGAATAAATGTTAATGTTGCTATTTGAATTTATTTGAATGACTAGATAAGTGTGGAGGTTATTCAAGTTGCAAATATTGAATTTACATATACATATTAGTGAAGATTTAAGAATAGGTGTAAAAAAAAACGAATTACCCCCACCACTAGTACAATATATTGTGTAGTTTCCATTTAAATGTTTTAGGACATTATTAAATGATTCCTTGTTTTGTTTTTATTTATTTACATGAGTTTCCATAGCCTAACTGATTATACAAAATAAAACTTTGAAGGAATTGATACATTTTCCAAAATAACTCTGAAACTAAGACGTTTAGTTATAGGGAAGTAAATACATACTGCCCCTAATTTTTAACGTGCAAAAAAAAATGTAGGTTGCTATTTAAAAACAAGATATTGATATTTTCTGGATGAATTGTTTAACATGGTTTTCTGATCACTCTGTATTATTTTGAAAAGTTTGTAATACCGCATTTGAAGCAGTATACTTTCCAAAATGATTACCTAAAATTTTAAATATGTGCATGCAATCAATTATTGGAAATGTTGTTACGAGTAATAGTCTGCAGCTGTCAATTTTTTTATAAAAATTGAAATACTTCAAAAATGGCTAACTTTAGAGGCAAAGTTTATCAGACAAACTACCCTTAAAATTAAGTTGGAAATACGAATCAATCATAAAAAATGGGGTATTCCATTTAAAATAAGGAAGTTGATATCCATTTCCGGTGTAACCGGAAGAAGCAAAAATTCAAAACTATTTTAAATCGAAAGAGCTTAAGGCGAAACTAATACTTGCGAAATTTCAAAACTCAACACTTATTAGTTTTCTGTATTGTTCTAATGAAATCTCGTCGTGGTATACCCTGTATAATAATTGAAAGTGCTTTACTCATAGGTCTATTTATTATCAAAATCTCTATTGTTTACATTTATTTTAAATAAAAATAAACTTAAGTATTTGAAGCATCTGTGTATTTATATGACCAAGATAGTGGCCAAACGGTTAAAGCTATCAACACCAAACCTTGCATTTCACAAGACAATCTACCTCTGAACATATAACTGGATTCTCAATTGCATCGGTTTGCTTCAGTGCATAAATCAAATTTTACCAATAAAAATAAATAATAATCATAAAAGTGAATTTGAAATAACTTTATGAAAGAAGTTTAAGAAGAAGGTGCTTTACTGTTATTGAAAAACAGTTCTTTTCGAATACTCAAATTTACTTAGAGTACGAAAATATTTAAAATATAATTTGGTACAGTTATACGTGAAAATATTCAAAACTCGGACTGGGAGTAATACTTTTACGTTCATCAAAAAACAATATTCTCAAACATCTCGCAAATTAAGGCTTCTATTATTACAGTCTAAAAGTACGCATGTATATAAGTAGGTATACTTTTCATAATCCTGTCTTTGCAAGGCTTTTGAACAAATTCCATTTCACCGATTCTGTTCCGGTCCACGTTGTATATTGTGTGTATTTTTAGTTGCCTTATTTACGCTATGCTTAATAAAGGATTTCATTTGTAAATATTGGGTTTGTTGTGCATATAATAATGTTACAATGATATCTAATTTTAGTTAGTATTTTTGCAATATTATATTTGTATGTCTTATTTAACTTACACACATGTTAGTCCTAAACGATTTAGCACAGAACTAGCGATTTGTTAATTGCTATACTCTATCTTTGTCCATGTGTCGTAGTTCTTTCTGACGTACAGGGAATTAGTGTTTGCTAAAGCACATTAATTGTTAAAGCTCAAATTATTTTTTTTCCTTATTCTTACTGTTTTGAGGCATAACTTGCATGCAATTGCCAGTGTTCAATTTGTTGTAGAAATATACTTAGCAGCTACATTTGGTACCCAAGCTATTGGATGATAGTTAAGGCCTGACTATAAATACATATTAGTGTATAGTTATCGGGCTTAGCTGACCGAGGGTTCATGTGTAACTCTCGAAATAAATAAATAATGAAACACTGTATATTCAACTTATATCAAATAATGTCTTGTAACACCAGGGGCGCAAATACCAAGGTGGTAAACATCACTCGAAATACAGAATCTCATAGTGAAAAATTAATAATAATAATAATAATAATAATAATAATAATATTGCCTTTATTTCATACTGCCCAATAGGCATGAAATACGTCAGAAATACATCTAATATGATACATAAATTTTACCTTATATGTAATCATAACCTCCTTAAATTCTATATCAAAAAAATCATGAATATTATATAAACATTTTTCTACTAAGATCTTTTTAATTTTTGTTTTAAATGCTTTTATTGACATATTTTTGTATTCTGTCGGAATGTAATTGTAAGTTTTCAGAATCTGTGTAACTGCACCTTTATGTATTTTGGCTGATGTTGTCTGTGGTATTCGCAAGCTTTGTTTTGTATTTTCACGTGTGTCATAATTGTGATTCGTCTCGTGTTGGGACAAAAGGACTTTATAGTGCTTTTTGGCGAAACACACACATTCGTAGATGTAGATTCCTGGCATGGTGAGTAGCTTATATTTCTTGAACACTCCACTGCACGTTTCCCTTCTTTTGAGGTTGACTATGCTTCTTAAACAGAGCAGATTCTGAATAAATTGAATGAATTACACGAAATAATCAAAATACAAAGCGATACAATTAATAAACAAAGTGGGATTATAGAAACGCAAAGTAGTAGAATAGAACTATTGGAAAAACCAATTCGTATAGTGAGAAGTGATAATGCCTGCTTTGAATGAGACAATAGAAGATAACAAACAGTGTGTGAAAATATCAACAGAACTAAACAAATCATAAGTCAACGAGACATTTGCTGGTACACCAACTGATAGCACGAAGAACGAAGTGATTATTGAGAATAAAGAGGGCCCCAAAAAATCGCGGATAAACTTTAGAAAATAAACGAAATAATAAAAGGCACGAGCGATGTGAATGGTGGAAACTTCTTGGCGGCTACTTATGATAGGAAGGCGTGGCTAGATGTAAATAATGTTTGTCAAACTAGAGCAGGGAATAATATACACAGTTTTCTATGTAATAAGTTCCCGAATGTGGTTTTCACCGTTGAGGATATACCAAAGCACCCTGATAATTCCTGTAAAGTAAATTTTATAAAGTGGGTTTTAAGGTGGCTACACACATGAACAAAACATCGTACCGAGCTCCGTCGGGCAACATTCCTTGTTGCGCGACGAAGTTGCGGTGTGATAAAGTTTTTAGGTGCAACAGAACATGGTCGCGTAACATAAATGCGAACATAATGCCGTCCCATCGTTCTTGATCAGTTCATGAATGTTTTCCAAGCAAGATGCGGCTGCAGCGTATATAGTTATGCATTTAGTGGAAAAGAAAAAACGTAGGCCAAGACGTTGGTGGCAGATACACTTTTTTTTAACTTTATGTGGGATGCTATGGTATTCCACAAAATTACTTTTCCTCGATAAATGTCGATCAAAGCAAGAATCACATCCTCCGTTCACTCCATACCGAACCGATATCTAATTCAGACTGATTAAACTCAATCGGACGTAAATTCCAAAAAGAACGATTTAAAATTATATCCGACAAATTTTATTACTTGAAAAAGTAAGAAAATGCGTTTTCTTCCATAAAATATGACACAGATGTTTAGAATTATTTTGAAACAAAAAATGAACACAGATGTTTTGAATTATTTGGAAGGAACGTACCCACGCCATAAAAACTTTTCCTCAGTAAATTTAAGTGAAATTAAAAATAATCTCCGGCATTCATTATTTGTTCGCCAGAATGTTCGTCAGGCCCGTCCAGACATGCGAACATGTAGCGCAACGTGAACACGCAACATTTCTTTGATGCGACGGCAGAAAACCGACAACTGATGGGACACCGTTATGTTGCGATGTTGCGCTGTTACACTGTTGCGTGGTTGCGTCCACACTTGAGACGCGACGGAGTTCGGCACGATGTTTTGTTGCATGTGTGTAGCCACCTTTACATATCACATTTTAACTGAAATTCAAAAACCAGAAATATGACCCAGTAATATAACAATACAGAGATTCAGTTTCTTTCGAAAGCCAGCTATCTTTCGAACAGAACATTAGTTTTCTAAATATAAACGTATAGTCAATAAAGAATAAAATCGGTTTATTGAATTTAGAATTACTTACATATGGCATAGACATGACCTGTGTAACGGAACAATGGCTAAGAAGTGAAGTAATTAACATGTGTTTAATTGACGGCTACGGTGTAGCTTGTGTATATACCGTAGAAAGAATTTTATACATGATATTGGTACGAGATGGTATAAAATACGAAGAATATGTGAAGGAACTCTCATATAAAATTAGTACAGAAATAGCATATGTAGACATGGTATCACTAAACGTTCTGGTCGTATCAATTTATAGATCCACTAATGGCGATTTCGACATGTGTTTGAGAAGACTGAGCAACCTGCTATTAAAAATAAAAATGGAAATTACCACAAAGACTGTCCTCATTGCAGAAGACTTTAGTATAGATTTCAATAATAGGACTGTCCAACGAAATATTGTATTGAACCTACTCGGGTAATACAATTTATCTGCTACAATGACGGAGTCTAGAATTACTTTCACAACACAAACATATATCGATTGTATCTTTTTAAATAACGATGAAAATGTTTGCGAAACTTCAACATTGAATCTTCATATATCGGATCATCTGGCGCAGAAAATTGTTCTTACTGGTATTACTCTAAATAAATCTGAAAACAAACGCAAAATAAAACGTATCAGATCAATAAACTGGAAATCAATAAATGATTTTAGGTAGTATATGTCTGCCTGCCGATGTGATAATGCCACATTTTACGGTAAATCTGCAACGGATGCTTGCAAGACATTTTTGCTATGACGTAGTTTTTCCTGAGAGGGAAGTAGTGATCGCAAATGATAGCAGATAAATTCCTTCTAAAGGGTATATAAAAATGCTTTAAATAATAGCGTGAAGGAAAATTATATAATGCAAATAAGTAATTCGTACAATAAACAAAGAAATGCAAAATTATCAACAAAGAATCGACGCAAAGGAAAATGGAAGTACACCCTTTTGCACTGGATGATAGAGTACTAATAATGCGTTTACAAACAGAACGACGCCTACAAGAAATAGAAGATAGATGTTACGCATTGCTCGAAACATATCTAAATAGACATCAGAAGTAATAGATCTTGCAATTTAACACTGACAACAGAAAACGAGGATAAATTAATAGTTAACAGAATTAGAGCTAAAGCAACTGTAGATTGTAATGGAGTATCTACTAGTGGTGTTGCAAATGTCCGTTACTGAAGTACTGGTTACTCGATAAGATCCAAAGTAACGAATACTGGTTTCAAATAATCGTTACTTTTTCAAACAGTTACTCTCATAATATATAACTTTTAGAATACATTCTTGTCTGAAATATTTAATTAAAAAATATAATTTAGAGTAAATAACTTTGAATTTAACCAATTATTAGTATTACTTGTATTTGCATAGGTCGATTTCATTATAAAAGTTTTGTTTGAACTATTGTATTGATGCAATGTAAATTTTGTGCCATGAACTACATTCTACATTTATTTGTGTGATTTAATATCGGGGTCGGGGATTTTTACGGTTTTATGATAGAATATCTCGCCTATCGTAAATAAAATGGGGACTCCTTAAAAAGTACTTTAGGCTTTGGCATTTTACTTTTAATTTTGACTTGGAATGTTTTGTGTGATACTTTTAATGAATTTTATTTATTTAATTTTATTTCGGGTGGTGCAATAGTGTGTCGGCGGAGCTTAGTGTGAAAACTAATAACGCTGCAGCAATGAGACTTTACGTACGTATGTAGTATGCGACTGTGCATTTTCTAATTTTATTTACAAATATACAGGGTGTTCCAAATTTTCGCAACCACATTCAACTTTTTTATTTTAAATACATTGCTATACTTTCTAGATATTATAATGATAGCCATTCAAATTATCTTTACAATGATATATGGATATGTGCACTTCAGACTGTTCGTTTTGATTTTATTGATAATATTGTTAAAATTTTGACAGTTGCAGCATCTAACATTTTAAGCTGTAGTCTGTGAATGGGTAGAATGCCTCACGTAACTCTTGTGTTACTAATTTATGGACTAACACGTTATTTGTTTTGAGGTTGAACAAAGTGAATAAATATACAGGGTGTTAAATATGTCGTGTCTAAGTTATCGATCTTTATTGGTTATTTTCTCGTTTTTTTTAAATCTAACCTATAATATTTTTATAAATCAGCATATTCCTTGTAAAATCGCCTTTAAAATGGTACCAATAACATAGTACTTATTTCTAGTATTTTCAAAGTTATAACCCTTTAATGGGATATACTCATGTTTATAATATGCAATATGCGGGGCATCTAATAGTTGGTTGGCCTTGGTTTAAAAAAAAATGGCTGTACAACCAAACGTCAAATCTCTACTTCAAAAGTCCATAAAAAGTCGTTTTCTGTATTTTCTCTTTTCTGTAATTGCGTTTTGTTGTTATAAATTAAGTTCGGCTAGTGAATTATTAATTTCCGTTTGTTTGTTAGTAGTTGTTACGTGTTGTATTTACCTTGTTATCAGTTATATCGCTTTATTGACATTATTTCTCATTTAAATACCATAATAGTTTATTGTTGTTTTTGCTTTAAAATGAATTTTTCGAAAGAGGAGCTCATAGACATGGTATTTGCTCTTGGCGCGAGCAACAGAAATCCATTTTTAGAATCAAGAACATATGCGATGGAATATCCCGACCGAAGAGCACCGGATAGTAAAACGTTTGAAAATTTGTTAATAAGGTTTCTTCGAACGGGTTCAGTGAATTACGTCGAACATAACAGAAGTAAGACTATGATTACAGAAGATAATGAAGTGATAGTCGTCCAGTCCATTGTGGAAAATCCGCACGTATCTACAAGGACAATTTCGAAACAACACGGGATAGAAGTCACTGCTGTAAAAAGGATTTTAAAAAAACATAAGTTTCACCCTTACAAAATTCAAAATCATCAAGGCTTATTACAAACGGACTTTGAAAGGAGACTAGTGTACTGTGAATGGCTACTTTTACAATTACGACACGATATAACTTTTCTAGATCATGTGCTTTTCACAGATGAAGCAACATTTGCTAATTGTGGAACCACAAACAGAAAAAATACCCATTATTATGACACTACAAACCCACATTTTGTTCAGCCCATTTTATATCAACAAAAATGGACTGTTAACACATGGGGAGGCATCATAGGAAACACTATTATTGGTCCATTCTTTTTTGATAATACTTTAAATTGTGCAATCTACACAAATTTCCTACAAAATAATTTACCATTGCTATTAGAAGGCCTCCCAGATAATGTCATCAGGAGATTGTGGTACCAACATGATGGTGCACCAGCACATTATGGTGCTGCTGCAAGAGCACATTTAGATAGGGTATTCACCAATAAGTGGATTGGGAGAGGAAGTTTGATAAGCTGGCCACCACGATCACCAGATCTCACACCTTGTGATTTCTTTCTGTGGCCAACTGTAAAAAACATTGTTTACGCAACACCTCCTACAACGGCAGAGAACATGCAGCAACGAATAAGAAACGCTTTTCTTCAATTAAGTGAGAATAACTTAGCTGAGAATGTAAGTCTGTCGATACAGAGACGGTTGAGAGCATGTGTAGAGCAGAATGGAAATATATTTGAACACATTTTAAATTAAGATTGTTTTATTATCGAAAATTTTCAAAATGTATTTCTAAAACTAATGAAAAAGCATTTAAAAAACAGGTGTTTGTTAAAATTACTTTGTTTTATTTTCATGGCCAACCAACTATTAGATGCCCCGCATTTTGCATGTTATAAACATGAGTATATCCCATTAAAGGGTTATAACTTTGAAAATACTAGAAATAAGTACTATGTTATTGGTACCATTTTAAAGGCGATTTTACAAGGAATATGCTGACTTATAAAAATATTATAGGTTAGATTTAAAAAAAACGAGAAAATAACCAATAAAGATCGATAACTTAGACACGACATATTTAACACCCTGTATATTTATTCACTTTGTTCAACCTCAAAACAAATAACGTGTTAGTCCATAAATTAGAGACACAAGAGTTACGTGAGGCATTCTACCCATTTACAGACTACAGCTTAAAATGTTAGATGCTGCAACTGTCAAGATTTTAACAATATTATCAATAAAATCAAAACGAACAGTCTGAAGTGCACATATCCATATATCATTGCAAAGATAATTTGAATGGCTATCATTATAATATCTAGAAAGTATAGCAATGTATTTAAAATAAAAAAGTTGAATGTGTTTGCGAAAATTTGGAACACGCTGTATATTTGTAAATAAAATTAGAAAATGCACAGTCGCATACTACATACGTACGTAAAGTCTTATTGCTGCAGCGTTATTAGTTTTCACACTAAGCTCCGCCGACACACTATTGCACCACCCGGTATATTAAAATTGATATATAAGTAAACATTTTGTTTGTACCATATATTAACTATAGATATTCCCGCACCGGACATTTGAACGAGTACTCGGTAACGAATAAAAAGTAACGGATATTGAAATCGAAAGTAACGGATAGTTACATGTATTGGCGGTATTTGACAGCATAGTTTCTCCTCTAACTTATCTAATCAAAATCTGCTTATCGGAAGGATGTTTTCCGAATGAGTTAAAAACTTATAGAATAATCCTGTATATAAGAAGGGTGATGTGAATGATGAAAAAAAATTAGTGTACTACTTCACAGATTAAAAATAATCTTAAAAAAATATCTTGGTCATAATCTTTTACTTTAAATGAATAAGTAAACGAAAAGAATTTGAGCTTGCTTTGAACATTGAAAGCGTATTCTAATATATTTGTTTAAATCCATTATGATTGTTGATTTTATAGTTATGTAGTAGTTATAGTATAGTTATGTGTAGTTTGTCGAACAAGTCTGTCGAACAAAACCGCAGTGTGTGGGCCCCTATATAAACAGGCTGAACCAGATATTTTCAGCAGCTTTGTACGCCAACATCAACGACGGTTTTCGACCCACACACTTCAAATTTGTTCGACGGTTTTGTTCGACAGACTTGTTCGTCGAACAAAACTGTCGAACAAAACCGCTGTGTGTAGGCCCCTTAATACATGTTTATTAATGTGTGTGTGCATTTGATGTACGTGCCAATTATTAATAACACCTTGTATTAAATATCCTTGTTTTATTTACCCAGCTTATCAGAAATATCCATTACAAAATTTAGAACATGTATTTTTTCTAAACAACATCTTCATCACTTTTTAAATCCTGTCGCAATTTTGGTGGTTAGATGCAGATGCAGTAACATTTCATTACGATTGATATTTGTTTACATTAGTTTGGTGTTTTTTAATAATTCTATTACTAATGTTGGTTGTTATATTCTTGCTTGTTACTGGTACGAAGTTGATCCTTGTCTGGAGCTTCTTGCTTGGGACAAGTACTGGCTGCGCCGCCAGATGCGTTATAGTTCCTCCACTTATGACATGATTGGACTACGTCATGCCGTTCTTCCGGCTTCCTTACCATGTGGATCTTCGCCTCCACTGGAATACCGTACGATGCTGCGCCGCCATCTTAACTTCCGCTATTCCGATCGCTTCCTCTAACATCAATGACAACTTTTCTTCTAATAATTGGTCTAGAACAGGTCCTCTTCCGATGCCGCATACGAATTTGTCCCTAGTTGCTGTGTCAAAATACTCTTTGAAATTACATAAAGCCGCTAAACTTCTCACTCTAGCCGCCCAATCTTTTACAGCTTCTCCACTCTCCCGTTTAGCTTCATAAAATTTAATTCTTTCGGCAAAAATACTACCAATAATCCATCGAACTCTTTTTCTTCCGGGGACGCTGGCGAACATAAATTACAGACTAACCTGTATGATTCTTCATCTAACGCATTTAATAAAATTGCTCTTTTCTTCTTCGTTATAATTATATCGTTTGCTTCGAAATAATTATATAGCCTTGCTTTAAAAATTTTCCAATCCGAATCATTCAAATTAAAGTTCGGTATATGACTGACCTCGTGGCTACTTTCCATTTTTTTCCGGTTTTTCTTCTTTCTTTACTTCCATCACTTTAGTCACTATATATTTATACTTTTTCTTTATCCTCGTCGCCACTGTTATATTCTTGCTCGTTACCCGCGATGTTCTCTATTACCTTACAATAAAACAGTCTTATTATATACTACTTTATTTGAAACAACTTCCTTAGCTATCTACATACGAGTGTCTATATACATTGTTAATTCACTCTCTACACTGCTCAGGGAGGGGGAGCGCATGCACTTTGCAGTACTTCATATATTACATTGGTAGTAAAAGTTCCCCTAAAATTCCAATTTTAAAACTTTTCGGATCTTCAGGATTTCGAACCATTTCAGAACCAGGATTTGGTCGGACATGCGCATTAGTATCAGGACTACTAATTCTAGAACGGTTCCGGAACTGTTCAAAACTGGAGGGTTGAACAAACCTATTATTAGAACAAAATACAGCTTCGGTAATTTCGATCAAATGCACTAGCATATATGTTGCCAACTGAGAGCAATAAATTCTTAAACCAGCGTATTTATTCGTATTTGAAAAAGCCGGTTAAAGGAAATTAATGCTTTGTTAACTGAGTATTTAATCGGAGGTGGAAAAACTGACCTAAAAATAGAGAGAAAACTTTTTCTCAGATCGTTGAATCACTCGGTATATATAGGTACACTCATAGTAAATAATATATGTACTCATGTATACGATGTTTGTGTACTCCTTCTGAACATTATATCATTAACGTTTGCTGTGAAAACTTCTACGCACCGTGAATAGTAGATGCCTGAGTGAGTGTATCCCATATGACGGCGTTCAACAGATAGAATAGTGTACAGACGGTGTATAGAGCCATTCAGTCTATAAAAGCTTCACTGAGCTTTCTAGTCGCCAAAGTGTCTGTGTGTAAATATAGCATAATATAAATAAAGCCATTCGGAATTATCTATCCACAGTAAAATAGTTGCATCTAGTCAATTATTGATATGAATGTGGTTGTTATAAAACGAATAATATCTCCTTAATTTGGGATACTAAACTAATACCAACATATATTTTTTTTTGCGTTTATAATATTTCTCTTACTTCGCATCTAAAAGTTTGGTCGTGGAATTGTATTTACAAATGAAAAAGGAATCTTCTTCTGTGAGTTTTCTATTCATTTCCGTTATCCATTTATCAACTCCCTTCGAATAAGAGAGTCATAGAAAGACGACCAACTTTACTTCATTGTTTTGGTTTTTCATAGTTGGAATTCATTAAACTTTTAAAACTATTTCTTTAGCAGAAGTTTTGATTAAATACGACGAGATATATATTTTTTTCAGTTTAGAAATAAATATATGGAAGATATACATCAAACATGTGCAAATTAACCAAAATCTCGGGCCGAAAAACAAATATCACATCAAATCGTAGGGCGGGCTTATAACTCAAATTTATAAGAGACACCTTAAAGAGAAACTCGTAGTTTTATTTCAAAGAAAACATTAATGTGAGGAAGTATTTTTGTAATAAAAAATAACTCTAAATATCTTTATATAAATATAGTTATATTATACATTAAATTTCCTCCTTTATAGATTTTAATTCATTAGCAAATATTTCGAAGTTAATATGGTTTTTGTGATTTGCAGAGTAGGAAAATGGTAGAGATTTTCTGTCATTAGTTGATCCTCCCAGAGCCGTAACTTATTTTGGAATGACTTAATGTGTCCATAAAGTTCATGAACTAGTTATTCTTGGGATTGTAACATAGAATTCAATTCACTACCATGAGCTGTAATATCAACAAAAAATGCAAGAGCACAGAGCCAATTTGTGTTTTTTAGCTCTTGTACAGGTTTTTCTTTCATGTTCATAAAAATATATGCCTCATCTTTCAAATCATAAAATCGCTTTTGCATCTTTTGTTTACTTAGGAAACGCACTCCACCATAAACTTTAAGATATTCATAATCGTATGGTGGTTTAGAGCTCTTAACTTGATAAAATTTATTCACGAAAATAGGGTGCTCATTACAAACATAAATTTCATTGCTTTCATTCAGCAGACACAACAGTTGCGCAACTGTTCAGTGATCATGTGCAGTAAACGAGCGCTCACTCTGAACATGTTCAGGAGCGGTCGCCATTTTTGTGAGCGGAAAAATTCTATGCTCACTTGGTGAACGTATTCTGTACGCATGCGCCATTGATGCATTCCAAGACCAACCTAATACATAATTTTGAAGAAAGTTACTAGAAAAGTAAGATACAACATATTAAAGGTATTGTGCAGAAATAAATGTATTATAATATTGGAGTTCACTCAGTATTTTATTCGGGGTTGGAAAAACCAACCCTTCCACTAAAAACTACGTCAAACCTTAATGCAGAAAAACAATTTATTATTATTGTTTATTCGGTTTAATCTCTATAATTTTAACATATGGCAGCAATGAAAAGTACCAGATGACAGACGATGACATAAAGGTGAGCGGTCCTGTCCACCGAATACTCAACTGTTGTGAAGTGAACGGTTGGAGCGGGATCGGTTCCCGATCCGCCTGCTGAATGAAAGCATTGTTTTTGCATACAACCTTTGTTGATGTGAATAGAGTGGAGTACGTCTATATCTCCTGTACCTATATTCTTACTGCATAGTTCACATTTGATTCTGCTAGGAAATATAGGAATTAACTCACTTGATATCATCGGCGTTATAAAATCATATTTTCAACTATCCATTTCAAGTACATCCACATGTATATATCGCACGCGGATAAAGGCTAGCTAGATATATACAACGTAATCATTTTGAACTGTTCTGGGTTGGCCAAACTGATTTTAATATGGGAACACAGTGTAATTGGCTAACATGGTTATTTATTTTGGTGGTTAGGTTTACTATTTATATTTTTCTTGTGATAAATGTCAACGAAATAGGGTTAGTTTTAAGTTGAATTATATGAAAGAATTTTTGTAGAAATATAGTAACTGCACTTTATTTTTTATCATAAACGGTAATAAATACGTTACGACTTTATTATTGTAAAACACAATCCCATATTTATGTCACAAAATGAATACATTTTATAAAAGTTATTCGAAATGGAGCGAGTCATGACTCATCGCCTATGGGCGCACTATTGATTGAGATGTTGTATTTTTAAAGAGGTTTTAATTTTATTTACATAATTAGATAACAAGTGGCTGGTGATCTATAAAATACAAAATACCTTATTATTTGTTCATTTTCTCTTCTGTAAGACTTGTTCTCTTTGAATTAAGTATATCCTTATAGATAGAAAACGTCCTTTCTACATCGTAACTGGTTGTATGTGCGTACTGGAAATATTCTTTTATTTCAGCGTATTTAGCATACACAATTGCCGCAATGTTATTAAATCTGGATTTCTATTAAAAACTGCGTCTAACTTTTGCCGAAGGCCACATCCGAAGTCACTTGGAATACTTTTGAAATTATTAATAGTCACATCTAATGTGGTTAATCCAATTTTTAATTTGAGATTCGATTTTCAAAATGTGTGATTAGTTTAGGCAAATTTCCAAAGTGTTCCTGTAGGAATAACAATTGATTTTTTAAATTTGGGATTTGTGTTAGTTCCTTGCACTCAGAAATACTTCGAGCATCGTCATTTAAACATGTAACTAAATTTTATAAACTATCGAAATTCTCTGCATAAAAACTAGTTATGTGTATGTTTTAGCAAAGCTAAGTGACGAACGTGCGATATTTTGGCATTCTGTAACGATATTTTACAGACTTTGTAATAAATTTCGGAATCACTGATAATTCATTTTCATATTAGAAAAAGTAACATAAACAACGTTCTAGATATAAACAAATGATAACTAAAAATGTACGCGTATGTTATTGAAACTAAATAACAGTAAGTATATACATATTTACATTATTTCTCTTGCGAAATATAAGGTAAATATAATAAATTTTAAAAACCCCTCAGGCTATCTACGCCGATGTAGAAAGAATTTTACTCATAAATTCCTTATTTTATGGCCATTTTTTTGGTCTCATTCTCGGGCTCTTCTCGAGCGTAAACAGATGTTGCAGTTCACCATATGAATTAGTGTTATTGAGTAAATGTGTGTTGTTTACATTATTTCTTTGCTCCATTGTAACTCCGTCGTAGTTTAACTCGGTCATGTCCGCGCCCTAGTAATAATGGTTCAGAATTTTTACTTGCCCCAGCATCAAATCAAAAGTGCTCTTTCGTCTTAAACGATGACGGACAAATTTATTTCAGTGTGTAAGAATAATAATAGAATTTAAAATTATTATTATAATAATATTATTATGTTATTTGTTCTTCGTCTACTCACCTTACAAAAAAGTATACATAACTTTTCTTCTGGGCATATTAGCTTTTGATGTATATTACATGGTTTTGAAGTTAAGTCATCTCTTATATGATTTAGTACATAATCAAACGACGCTGGTGTTAAGCGAAAGTATTGCCTGAATTTTTCTTCATTGCAGTGCAAATGTCGATGCACTAAAATTTCAAATGTGGCAGGATTTTTAAATATATCACTCTCTTCCAAACGAGACTTTTCGTCATCCGATGACTCCTCACCTTTCAAATATAGTAATAATGCTATGTCTAGATCGTTTATTTTCCACCGTAATCGGCTCAATTGACCGTTGCCGTCTTGTCTGAGTTTACATCGCTGGACGGCCGTTTTATTGCGTCCGCCGCTTCACGTCATATATTGGCAAGTATATAACAGCACCGCTTTCTTAGGAAACCGTAGCTTTAGACATGACATGCTACTGAGGAACTTTGATGCATTGGGATTTCATGATAATCTGGTTAGTTTTCTGATAAGTCGTATCTTCGGGAACGGATCAATTATGTGTACTACAATGGACCCAAATTTGCTGAATTAACTGCCACGTCAGGCGTTCCACAGGGATCTAATTTGGGCCTTCTGCTTTTTATACTATTTATTAATGACCTCTTGGAATAGCTTTCTTGTGATGATCTGGCGTACGCTGACGACTTGAAAATCTATCGTCGTATTGATATAGATGCTCTGCGTCTACAGTGCGATTTAGATACTCTCTATGAATGTTGTCAGCACAATTATCTGGCACTTAATATCAATAAATGTCATGTTATGAGGTATTTTAGAAGGCTGGAACTCATTGACTTGATTATAGCATTGGGGGCAGGCATTGGCTTGCTTGCAGGAGGTAACGGATTTGGGAGTGCTATTTCATCGACACTTATCCTTCGCCAAACATATTACTAATGTATGCACTTCTGCCTCTGGTACATTTGGTCTAATTCCTAGAAATAGTAGGCATTTTGCTAATGCAGCTATATACTATTGAACTTCTTTATTTTTCCCTCGTGCGTAGTAAGCTAGAATACGCTGCTGCGGTTTGGCATGCAATCTATATCTGCTATAAATTGAAATTGGAGAGCATCCAGAGACGGTTTTTAAAGTTCTTGAGCTTTAAGGCAAGTGGAGTTTATCCCTGTAGAAATACTGACCATGCAGTTTTGATGGATCAACATAACTTTCTTCTACTGGACACACGTCGTGAGATTGTTAGTGCCATTTTTGCATGGTTTAGTGCATCACAGGATTGACTGTCCATATCTGTTGGGTTTGATTCATTTCAACGTGCCAGGGCTTTCTGCCCTGGCACGTTGAAGTCAAGTTACGTTTTCTACAAACTACAGTATTATTAACTAGATTAAGAAACATTATTATAAAGTACAATTTAGTTGCTTTAAGATGAAAAATGACTGTCTGCATTTTTAAAACAATATTTATGTTACTCCTACAATTTAATGTAATGTTATGGATCTTAGTTCCGTGTATCTTGAATTAATTTGCACTTAGCTTCAAATTTATAAACATCTATGCGCTTGTGACCGTTATAGCAAGTAAACGGTTAAAGCCATCAATATCAAATCTTATACTTACTATGTTACCCAAGAGCTCAAAATGGTCGCGATTTTAATAAAAGATGGAATAATAGTTATTTACGAACCAAGTGCGTGAAATCATATTTCGAGAATAAGTTACCAGTTTAAAGCGCGAGCCGAAAGGCGAGCGCTTTATGGACACGAATTCGCACGAAGTTTGTACAATATTTTTTGTACGAGAACTATAATAATAATACATATTGTTAAATACGTTATCGTTTATGACACACTACTAATCTCTTGATATTAATTAAAAAAAATTGAGTTGGCAGTATTGATTATTTGAAGTGACATTTAATTTAAAATTATCAAATTCAAAAAATTCCATACAAAATAAAAACCTCACCAACAACATGAATTCTGATAATGAAATGCAATGCACACCGCCTGAAATTCGCGATGCTGCCAATATTGCAGTGGATAATTTATTACCCATAAAATCAAAAAACGTATACAAAAACACTTACACTAAATTCGTAACTTGGGCTAGATCTAAAAATATACAAAAATACTCCGAAAATTGTTTATTAGTTTATTTTCAAAATTTACAATCAAATAAATCATTATGGTCCACTTATTCTATGTTTAAATCATGCTTAATAATATATGATAATACGGATATATCTAAATATGCAAAACTCATAGCGTATTTAAAACAGACAATGAAGCAACATCAGCCTAAAAAATCAGCAGTATTAACCGAAGAACAAATTACTAAATTTATTGTTGAAGCACCAAATTCTTTGTTCCTACTAATGAAGGTAAGGTCATTTCCGTATATATAATTCCATACAACACTATATGTATTTATAGGCTGTATTAATATTGGGTATTTCTGGAGCATGTCGACGTGAAGAACTTTGCAAAATGTCATTGCGAGACATAGAATTTAAATCGAATTTAATTATCGTAACAATTCCAGAAACTAAAACAGGTAACAGCCGTACATTTGCAATCATTAAGCCCGAATGGATTGCATTAATTCGGCATTATGCAAATTTAAGACCGGACAGCCAGCAGCGATTCTTTTTAACATATCGCAATGGCAAGTGTGTTTGTTCACCTGTTGGTCTTAATACAATTGGCAAAATTCCAAGGTGAATAGCTGAGTACCTTCAGCTTGATAGCGCAAGTAACTTCACAGGTCACTGTTTCCGAAGGAGTTCAGCGACATTGTTGGCAAACCAAGGAGGTGACTTGCTTTCAATTAAAAGGCATGGTGGATGGAAATCATCTACGGTTGCAGAAGGATATATCGAAAATTCTCTGCATAGTAGAATTCCATTTGTCTAAAACAATGACCCCGTTAGAGATATCGACTCCGCCTGCAACTTGTTCGACATCTGAAATACAAGATATATGTAATAATACAATCAACGTTACTCTACCTTCGCAATCAAGATCAATTCAAACAAACCAGTTAGTCCCTGGGGTATCAATCTCTGGTTGTCAAAATTGCCTAATCAAAATTTTTAATAATTGTTCCGTTTCAATTTCTGAAAAGAATTAATAATGGTAATTTATATAATATTTGTTGCTGTTCTGACATTGAATTACATGCCTTCCAAATATAACAATTTCTATTTCATTTCCTTTTATTTTTATAGAAAAACAACGAACTGGGTAGCATATTATTAAGGTTAGGGATTTATGATTTTAAAATGTCACTAAATTAATCAAGTTCTAGGAAGTACCAACTTTACTTTTACGCACTCGTGTTTAAAGTGACTTTTTACGCACGCAAATCGAATCGTGAAATGACAGGTTTTGATAAGCGAGTACAAAAAAGTTCTTGCTAGTTAGCTCAGGTGTTGTTCCTGGTAACACTCTTCATTCTTATGCGGCACAGCACGCTGGTGCTGGTGACACTATAGTTTACTTTCGGCACTACTAATATTTAAGGGGAGTCTAATAAAGAGAGTCTGCTATATACAGGCTTATTTACATAAAGCAATGAATAAATGTGCAACACAAAATATATATGCTATTGGCACTAATTTAAACTAACAATTGACGCTACCTCCTACAGTAAATTGAAGACGAAAAACGAAACGGACAAATGTATTTTTCGTTGAGAGAACAATAGCTGTAAAAGAAAATGTTGTTATGCTGTCAACGACAGCCATCATGTACTCCTGAACAGGCTGGTGGAAATTGGTCGACAGATTACTATCGATGCACAAGAAGAAAATGGCGACATATTTGAAAGGGAAAACAAAATTACAATTACTTCAGAGATTAAACCATCTGACGTAGGACGTATCGAGAATAGAGCGTTGAGATGATCTAGTTGCCGCAGTTCTAGATGAAGATGGATACAGGAATTTTGACTTAACTTAATTTATAGGTTGCCGCATGACATATCGGGAACGGAGATGATGCCATTGTTGCTAGTCTTAATGGTGAAGCAGTCGTAGTTCTACCTTAGTTGAAGATTCCCAGAAGTAGATATAGAAAATCGTAGGCGACGAAGAAGTGAATTTCGTATTTGCCGAAGAAATCGTACCCGTAAATATGCTTGTAAAGATGTTTCTCAGCGAGCGATTTGTTAAATAATACATTAAATAATCGTTCTATGTGGTGTCGCATGATTCCTGGAGTCGCCGTATTTAATTAACCTTTGGAATTCTATTTTTATGGTCGGATAAAACAATGAATGCAAGCTGCCAATAGAGGGAGATGTATTAAGCCAATCACTGTAATGTATTTAAATCGAACACAGAAACTTTGAGTTTTGCCTACTACAGCAAATACGTGGATCTCGAATTTTAAGTTTTAATATCTTTAAGTGTAATTAACATACTTTTTTTATTATCTTTTAGTTGCACTATCACCTAGTAAATAATAAGATTAAAACTTCGGATACAAACACATGTATTTGCTTAAATTTTGAAATTGTATTGTAATGTTTTATTTAGTTATCTGTAAGTATAAATATTTGGATAATAAAATATTTCAAAGTATATCTAAATGTATTTCTTCGCTTTTAAAGCGTGGAATGTTGCACGCTCACAAAAAGCTTTACTCCGTGACAGTGTATTGATGAGGCTAATTTATCCTACTCCTAAATTCAGGTGAAAAGTGTATTTTATGAAATCAATATCTTAAAAAGAGGCAAACGAATGTCTCTATTAATTTAAAAGATTTCCTTGTCAGAGTTGTTTAATCTCTCAATCAACGATTAAACTAGTGTATGTATGTTGTAAGTTTGATCGTTGATTAATAACGCGGGCACAATCTACTTCCATTTTTCAATTTGAAGTTAGCGTTGTAAGGAAATAACTAATTTGTAATTGAAATTTGCATTGGCGTTTCCTATCATATTTATTATTCCATATAATCCATATAATTGTCATTGTTATGAGTAATTATGCATGTTTAAAACTGCACAGACTTATTTATATTCAAATTATTGGTCTTAGTGTCGTTGAAAAATATTTAAATTAAGTTTGACAGTACTACTTTATTATCAACAATGCCTATGTTCACAACGGTCAGCAGAATGAACAAGTAGAATGGAATTACTCCGTAGATAAGTGTATTTTAGATATTCCCATAATCAAACTGAACACGATATAACTTGAAACTTCATAGTTACTCATACAGAATCAAATTGTTTTCAAGGAATATATTGTCTGTAAAGGTAGTTCATCTTGGTTGTTGTGGAAAGGTAATTATCATATTGCAGAATATGGAGCTGAAAAATCATAGTTTAGTTATAAAAGTGAAAATGATTACCGTGATAGACTATGATATTAAATCAAAGGCTATTTCTACCAACGGTGTTGAGGTGAAGTATAAAAAGTCCAAGCACAATTGAACAGTTCGGACAAACTTAAGACCTTAAAACAAATTTTAATGCAAGCCATAGGAATAGACTATAGAAATAAGTAATCAAGAGCAAAACGGTTATTTTATTCCCTTGTGGATATTTATAATAGATAAAATTTTATGTTGCAATACTTATAATATTGATATTTACTATTTAATTTTGAGCCGTGTATTTGATAGTGTATCTCTGAAATAATAATAAAGATGTTACATTTTTTTCCTTGTCCCTATATATATATTTGACCATTATGGTTCAGGTAATTGTACTTTGGAATTTTAGTTCATTTGTTGTCGAATGAGTTGTATACCTTTCTTCAATTTATTCTTAATTTTCACTGGAAATATTTAGGATGTTTCCATATTTCATTTATGTTAATTTCGGAATAACTTTATCTGCATTTTATTTTTATTTTGGGTGTAAAATGACTTGCTGGCGCCACCTGGCGTTGACCAGAATTATCGCTAGTTAATGGTGGAGGTGATTCTATTTCCCGAATATGTAATTCTTTATTTTCATTGTACGCTCTATCTCGTCCATGTTTATTTTAATATATTATAGTCCATTCATTTTAAGAAAACAGTACTTAACGCTGCGATCGGCGACCGTATCACACCGAAAAATTTTTGTCTGTAACATCAACTGTCAGAAATTTTTGACATACAAATACATTAACAAATATTATGCGATGCATTTTTTATCATATCTTTTTATTTGAAAACTAAAAAGAAATTTTACACATAGTTCAAAAAATTGAAGACTCCAGGGGATGAAAGTGTAGGTGTGGAGTAAATTTGCCTGGGCTATTAGCCAATCAGAATCCAAGAAATAATCGCCTATCTTACCTAACACTGTTTTCTTAACGTGAATGGAGTATAGCATTTATGCGTTCCTGTGTGAATTTTGTAAAATAAAAACTCTTGTTGGTTCGTAAGTATCGATAAAAAATTACCTGTCGTTGGGCAGATGGCATCTTATTTTACCGATTAAGGAGTCCGCGTCGATGCACGAATGCGAGTTAGATCGTGCGAGAAATCTTCGGTACTTTGCCGGTATCGTTCATGTCGTTTAGAAGCAGCTGATTTCTTTTATGCCGCCGTATTTCTTGCTTAAGGTTGAAAATTTATTGCCGTTAGTAACGTATCACGCTGACTAGTAGCGGAGTTCCCGCAGGAATTACGATTTAATATTGTTATGGATTTGTAAGACATCGACATTGTCGGATAAGTTAGTGTGCATAAAATACCGATCAGCTGGTAAGTTTCTTCTTTCTTTTCGGTAACTAAGATCTTTAGTAACGTTTTCCGTTTGGTTTCCTTGTATATTTAGCTCCTGGTGCGACGCAGAAGTCAGTTATCGCACGAACTATTGAAAATTTCCGGTATGGCTGCCATCGCCATTTTGAACGACATCTTGTGATACCTCGTGGTCTTTCCGACTGAATTTTGTGGAAAGAGGATGATATCGATCGAATACCTCGTGGCTGTGTATGAGGGTTATTTCTCCCCCTGGGGTCAATGTGATTTCGAGGACTTGTGCTTCGACATGGTCAATTTATATTTCCTTTTTTTTTGGTACCTTTTCAAAAGATAATTAGTTTTTAAAAGTGATTAAGTGTGGGCAGGCTTACGTAGATTTAATTTTGTAACTTTGGTCTGAACTTTCGACAGAAATCTGCTGTCACTGCCCCGATACTGTCAATAATCGGAGGGCTGAGACCTATATAAGCTTCTGGCCAACTTTTCATGCTTCTAAGTGATGAGCACATTGCTCTAGTTGTTTTATTAGCTTATTTAGACATTGTAAATTTAAATTCCGGCAGTAATAAATAAAATTAGCCTCATTAGGCTGATGGTGCAATAGCCTCTCACTGTAATTTTAATTTAATTATTTTAATGCCTTCAGCTAGCTTTGCTGCAGATAATTATATGTCTCATCTGTTAGTGGTTTTTTTTTTAATTTAGAATTACCGTATACTGTAATATATATATGCTTGTATCTACAAGGTGATTTGTAGGTAACTGTTGTAAAATACTTGTTAAAAACAGGATCTTGTTTGCAATTTTATTGTCCAGCCGTAATTCTAAGTAACTTTGGCTACCGTATGGTACCCTATTTCTTACTCCAATGTAATTTGTTTTTTTTATATTAATTTAATATTTGAAGCAAGTGTTTCTTGCGAACTTATTATATAACTAAATCTTGTTGCACATATGTTGCGGTTGTATTACTTAATTTCACTCATTTTAATTTATATGAATAATTGCTTATTTGAAATTGTGTTAATATACATGGTGAGCTACCCATACGCCTAATTGCTTATTGAATGTTTTCCAAACTGGAACTTCAGTTGTTTTCTTTGTATATAGGTCCAATGTTTAATACTTCCTTCACTTGAGAAACTAAATGACCTTTTTGAACCAAGTCGTTCAATAAATTGTTATTGTTGTTAACTGGGAGTTTGACTTTTTTTTTGCGAAACCTAGTGCTTACATTTGATTTTTCCCCTGGGTCAAACCAACATTTGGGGTAGGAATTATTTACCTGATAGAAGGTAGGAGGATGGCGCCTGGCCTTCATCCACCTCTGTTTTGACGGAACACAAGCCCATATCACCGGAAGAGTTAGCGGCAAATTCCTGCTTTATATTCTACACCGCACTAGGGAAGCAAAAGGGTAAGGTATACTGAGGGTGGCTCAGCATTCTCCGAAACTTGTATGTATTCTATTTTTAAGTGCAGGGCTATGGTTATTACAGATTAGTTGTGGCACATCTCAATTATCGTCGGATGAATCATTTGGTTATCGGCGGCGCCATTTTGTTTGCGCTTCCGACCTGTATATTATTGCAAGGCTAAATCCTCCCGTATACAGGGCGGGGGCGGTGACAATGTGCTACTTTATCTCAGCTCATCTGTTCATTTCACCCTAGAAAATATTATGTATCAGACTGAAATACATGTGTACAAGCTTAAGTTGTCTAGCCCAACAATACATTATTATTATTAATTGGTACACAAAGGATAATAGGAGGAATTTTCACTACACTGTTCTTAAATAAAGCTTTTATTCTTTTAAAGCCCAACACTAAATATGCTATATATTTATTAACATTTAATGTCTTTATATAAAATAATAAACGAACAGAATAAATCAAAATACTTCCCCAGTCATTCATTGTATATCTGAAATAATTTACAAAATTTGTTATCTAACTATTATAGGTATTATATATGGCATGTTTAACATTAAACATTTTCATTTCAATATATATGAACTTCGTCGCCTTTGTTGTTAAATTGGCAGGTTATTGATTGAATTTCTTCGTCAATCATATCTAATAAAAGAAATTGTAATGCAAAATGTTAAGTTGTTAAATGTTTTTTTATATATGTTAACAATGAAACTCAAATATTACCTGACTTATTTGTTTTTAATTAACGACGTAGTCAGCGTTACTGTCTCAATAGTTTATATACAGGGTTAGTTAAAAGTATGGAGACGGCGATTTATTGTCGTTAATATTCATTTTAGAGAATTATGTTCAATATAAAAGTTTGTTAGGATATTTTAATCTACATTTGAGAATATTTGATTTTTTTTTCTTCAATTGTTTTTTAGTTACGCCTGTCCGCGCAGTTTTTTTTAAATGGGAACTAGTGAATTTTACTCTACGATTCGATAGAGAATTTTTTTCTCTTTGCAATAATATTTTTGTTTTTTTTTTAAATTCATTTTAATAACTTTTACAAGAAAAATTAAACAAATTAATAACAAAGTAAATTAAAGTAAGTGTTCAAATTGTCGTCCATTAGTAATTTGACAATGACCCAATCGATTTACAAAACCCCGAACAGAGTTCTGTAAAAAATCTCGGGGAATTTCTTGTATCGTTCTGGTAATTCGGATTTGTAAATCTTCGACGTTATCGGGCTTATTTTCGTAAACTTTGTTTTTTACGTATCCCCAAAGAAAAAAATCTAAAGGACTTAAATCTGGCGAACGGGCTGGCCATTCAATGGTTCCTCGTCTTCCAATCCATCTGTGGGGAAAAACGTTGTCCAGATATTGACGAACATTTACACCATAATGTGGTGCGGCGCCATCTTGCTGGAACCAGATACTGTCATTGGGCAGGTGTTCATTGTTTTCATGTGGATAGAGCGTAGCACAAGCAGGTATTATTTCATTTTGCAATAACTGCAAATACAGACCCGAAGTTAAATTGCCATTGATGAAAAAGGGACCGATAATATGACCGCCAAGAATGCCAACCCAAACATTAACCTTTTGGGGGTACTGCGTATGGTGCTCCAAAAACCAAAAGGGATTTTCCGATGACCAGTATCTGCAGTTATGTCTGTTTACTTCACCGGTAAGGCAAAAAGTAGCTTCGTCAGAGAAAAGAATATTGTTGACAAAATTTTCATTATTATTGCAAATATTTAACATTTCTTCAGAAAATTGTAATCTCCTATCAAAATCATCTTCCGTTAACTCGTGTACAAGGTGTACCTTATAAGGTTTATACTTTTCACTTTTTAAAAATGACACGATCGATGACTGCGAAATATTGAAATTGACCGCTAATTGATTGGTTGATAAATGAGGATCTTCAGATACAGCTAATAAAATATCCAGTTTGTTATCATCGCTTTTTGCTGTTCTAGGTCTACCACTCCTTGGCAAATCTTTAACGCTACCAGTTTGTTCAAAGCGTCTTAAAGTTTTACCAACAACGGATTTAGAAATTGGATTTCTATTTGGATGCGTATCATTAAATAAATTACAAACGTCTTGTAAACTTCTGCGTGTATCTCCATAACCCAACATCATAAGTATTTCAATTCGTTCATGTTCACTTAAACTCGCCATTGTTAATATTAACAGCAACAAATTGCACAAATGAATTATTTCTGTCAAAGATTTGACGTACACAATAACCACTGATAAAATTATGTCGCTCAAGTTTGTTTATCGCATCGCTTCTGTCTATCTGCGATGTACCGAACATCTGTGAAACACTTGAACCGGCCTTTTCTTATAAAAAAAGTTATTAAAATGAATTTAAAAAAAACAAAAATATTATTGTAAAGAGAAAAAAATTCTCTATCGAATGATAGAGTAAAATTTACTAGTTCCCATTTAAAAAAACTGCGCGGACAGGCGTAACTAAAAAACAATTGAAGAAAAAAAAATCAAATATTCTCAAATGTAGATCAAAATATCCTAACAAACTTTTATATTGAACATAATTCTCTAAAATGAATATTAACGACAATAAATCGCCGTCTCCATACTTTTAACTAACCCTGTATACACTAAACCGTACAATTTAATTTTATGAACGCATATATGTTATTCGCAAGAAAATATCCAATTTAATCCATATTTTATAGTTCAGTTATACATTCATTTGTCGTTAATTCAATTTTAATTAATAACATAACACATTATTTTTAAAATGTACAAACATTGTACAATGTTGTTTTATTCTACATTATACAAAAGTATATGGTTAATGCTTAAGAAAAATGGGTTCAGAGAAAGCATTGAATTAAAAGAACTGATTTAGTTCTAATAATTATTTTCACATCCTTTTAAATATGTGTGAGTAGGTTTTGCCTGATTAATCAATTCATATATTCATCACATCAGTGGTAGCAATCGAACTTACGCAAACGACAGAACGTAAATATTTCATATATTCGGTAACATGAAAAATGTTTTCAAAGCGCACCAATGCTAGAGTTTCTAATTTGAAACTGCATTCATATTTAGTGGCACACTTATCGCAATCAGCTTCGATGACGTGTGTTCTGCTGTTAGGGAACAATTTAAAACTTTTGAATTTGATTTGTAATTAGTTTAACTTGTAATTTTATTTAAGAAATTTGTAATGATTAAACATTATAAAATGAAAAAAGAAAATATACACCCACAAATAGTAAAAATACATGCAGGTCATTATATATAAAGGCTCGTTTTAAAGGATAAAGAAAATAATATAGTATTATAATAAATATATTTCGCATAACTGTAAATTGAATAAAAATAATCCAATAAATAAGAGTTATAGGTATTAAAAACATGATCTAATGCTTTTCATTAACTTTGAAGCATTTTACAGCAATCGATTTAAAGTTAATGTACCGAAATTATGTTTCCAGATACTATCTGCATTGTAGAATGTATGGCAAATTGGAGCTGGGAGAACTTTATAAAAACACAGAAATATAAATTTTAACCACCACCAATTAAAGTGCTAATGATCGATAGTACGTACAGGAATGAGAAGAGGCACTACTATATTGCAGCGTAATCATACTTGGACGATTATTATTAAATTTCATGTCAGTAGTCGAGATGTACCCCTGTCCCGTGATAATGTGTCGTCCCGTAACAATGTATCGATTGAGAGGGATAAAATAAAATAAAGAAAGCGCATACAATTGTTGTTTTACGAAACAGAAAAGTTAGTTAGCACTAACTAATAGATATAATGAAATACGAGAGCAATCAATTTTAAAAGATGTTCTTAAAAAAAAAATTCACAAGAAACATTTTACTTTCGACATATTCCGACAATGCATTTTGCTCAACGTTTTAGTAGACTTTTTACCCTGTTATCGTTAAAACGAGCCGGACGCCTGTTTAACCATTTGCGTATGGACGTCTCCACTGGGTAATTTGAATCACAGTGCTAGCCTCCATTGCT
This sequence comes from Amphimallon solstitiale, assembly GCA_963170755.1. Classification (NCBI taxonomy): domain Eukaryota; kingdom Metazoa; phylum Arthropoda; class Insecta; order Coleoptera; family Scarabaeidae; genus Amphimallon; species Amphimallon solstitiale. The sequence goes on from OY720678.1 coordinate 98,033,042, forward strand.
TCTTTTAGCGGCACAGACAAATGGAAATCGCATGGCGATAAATCAGGGCCGTATATGCTGAATGCTCACGAGTTTCCTATTGAATTTTTATCAGTTTTCCCTTAGATACTCGCGCTGCATGGTCCCATACGTTGTTGTGACGGAAGAGTATCTCGCTTATAAGACAATCTCTTCTCTTTTGTCGATACAGGAGCGTCAGTAGATTGAAGAGAACGCAATAGTATACTGTATGACATGGAAACTGCAACACCAAGAAGGGGTGCGGATTTTTTGACCAAACTTGGTAGAAACGTATAACTAGTCAAAGGCAATAATTGATTAAAATTTCAAAGAAAAAAAACAAAAGACTAACACAATTTAACATAATTTTTATTAATAATGTGTTGAACCGCCCCTATTTGTGTCACACTCCCTCACTCTTCGTGGCATTGATTCGACTAGGTGGTCGATATCCTCTTGGGGTATGGTGTCCCAAGCAACCTGTAATTCATGCCGGAGAGCTATTAGTGTCTGCAGGGGATTGGCTAAATTCATAAGTTTTCGTCCCATAATGTCCCACACATGTTCTATTGGCAAGAGGTCGGGGGATTTGGGTGGCCATGGCAAGATATTGACATGAGCCTCTTCCAAGCGATTTATAGAAATTCTCGCTACCTGGGGAGGGGCATTATCCTGCTGGAAAAGTGGGTCTTCGAGCGTTTGAAGATATGGTAGAATATGGGGTTCTACCACCTCATCAATGTAACGCTGGGCGTTCATGGTGGTTTGGATGAACACCAATTGAGACCTACTCCCATATGCTATAGCACCCCATACCATAACACCCACTGCTCGATGCACATGCCTTTCAACGGAAAACTGAATATCACGACGTTCCCCACGTCTTCGTCTGACCCTCATACGGCCATCATTCATTCCTAGACAAAATCGAGATTCATCACTGAATACCACCCTGTGCCACTCCACGTTCCAGTGCAGTCGCAATCTACACCACTCCAAACGTTGCTGTCGGTGTTGAGCCGTAAGTGGTAACACAAGATGTGGACGATAAGATTGTAAGCCGAAACCCCTAATTCGACGATAAACGGTTCGAAGGGTTACAGGACGACCAATATTACCTAACCACACGTCAGCAATTGATCTGGTACTGGAAAACCTGTCTCTTAGTGCCATTAAGCGAAGGCGGCGGTCCTGTATCTCATTAGTTCTTCTTCGGTCTCCGGTTCCTCTTTGGCGTCTTTCCTGACCTTCCCTAGTCCATGATTGATAACAGCGCATAATGGTGGATTGGTTCCGGTTAAGGCGATTTGCAATTTCCCTGTATGAAAAACCACCTTCTTGCAAACCAACAATTCGACCTCTGTCGAATTCGCTTAATTGGCGATAATTTCCACGTTGCCGCACTCTAGGCATAATAAAACTCTTTAAACACGTTAAACAAAGGTATAATAAGACAAAACCGTTGAAATTAATTTCAAACAAACAATTAATACACCACACATTAATGTCAGCGAAAACTGAATGAAGTGTCAGATGTGTCATGACCACTTGATCTATCGCAACAAAATTTTAATCAATTATTGCTTTTGACTAGTTATACGTTTCTACCAAGTTTGGTCAAAAAATTCGCACCCATTCTTGGTGTTGCACTTTCCATGTCATGCAGCATATGTATGTTTCCTGCATTGATCGTACAACGTTCGCTCAAAAAAGGCACGACCAAGCCCCCCTATCTAGTCCAGAAAACCATTGCTAAGATTATTCGTGTCTCGTCGCAGGCGATGATTCTATGCAGAATAGCATTGCCTTCTTTTTCAAAACAAGTTTCAAGCAGCGGGGATATGCTTAGTCGTATAGATTTCTGATCTTTATTCATTAGTTTCGTTTGTCAATGAGCTGATATTTGCACATTATCTTTGCGGCTGAGATTTCGCGGACGATGAAGCGTTGATCCTGTTCAAAAAATTTGCGAACACGCGTAACGTTCTTAATGGCCGCGGCCGTGCAAAGGGCGAAGACGTTGACGCTGGTTTTAGATATTTTCACGGTCTCGTTTAAAATAATTTGCTCCTTACTTTCACTCTAGACCAGTCTGCGGTGAAGTGCAATTGGTTTTATATTTTAGTATGATGCATTAACAGACATATTGTTGTGGCAGCATAATTGTTTGGTGCAAAATAAATGTAGTATTGCCACACGTTGAGCATTGCCAATAAATTATGCTGTGTGCTGTACCAGCAATATAATTTATAAAAATAATGATAATTTTTATTATATTTAATATATATTCACTTATTTCTTAACAGCACGTACTTTCTGAGTACGCTTGAGTTCTATCAGTGTATTCAACCTTCTTTTCTCCTGATAAATCTCTTGCTTATTTTTTTTTTATATATGGATAAGGTTATAGTTTGTATTAAAGAAAAATCTGAGTCTATATAAAAACATATTATATATATATATGTATATTTTATTCAACATTTTAAGAATAGATAGCCTCGCTATACTATATCCACCCAAGAATTATAAAAGAAAACATAATTGAAAACATTCATACCGTATTCTCGGTTGTAATGTTTTGTAGAATAAATATATCGATAATGCTTAATCAAAAATAAAAATATGATCCTGTTTTAAAACAAAGAAAATTCAATTGAATATCAGTATTCTGTTAATATTGTGCTAATTCTATTCCATCAGAAACATTATATTCGCACGTAATGCTCTGATAATCATAGAACTTCGCAATGGTCAATGTTCGGAGGAAAAGCTTCAATTTGATCATTGGTAACAACCATTCGCACGCATTGCGACCAGCGGCTCAAAATCCGCCACCCAGAAACATTTCCCTTTTCTAAATGTCTATTTTAATGTTTAAATTTGAAATCAAAAATGAATTGCGAGAATTAATGATGCTTGATAAAGTGTGAAGATATACATTCGCACGTTATATCCTCTTAACACCCAACACCATTAATAATCCTATTTGTGTTGTATATAAAAAAAACTAATGAATTAATATTTCTACAGGACAATATCTATTATCCCTGCTGCCCAATGTTATACTGAATAAACACACACATTGTATTCCATATACGCATAGCAGCATTGATAAATCTCTGTATTAAAAACTTACTTTGTATCGTTAAACATCTCTTCAAATTGTGCCATAGGCAGCTCCATTTTTTTAATACAAAAAATATTAACAAAGAAAATTTATTATAATGAATGAAAATTAGATAAAGTAAAATTAATATGCTAATACAAAATGAATGAATTTACATTAAATCGTGGTGTATCTGACCCTACGATTAATTCTTTATTTTAAAGTCTTTATCTTTCGAAGTTGCAGTCAGTATTAGTCTAATCTTGTTCATTCCTGTCTTTGAATTTATACCCGGGAAAAAAATCTGTAACGCCTGTTACGCCACCACCGAACTAAAATTTAGGTTGTCACCCTGCATCATCCGTAAAATCTCTGTCCTAAGCAGCCGTCGTGCCACCAACACACACGCACTTATTGTCTTTGACAGTTCATTCACGTAAACGTCAACACACTGCAAATTGTTTGCTTATTTAAAAGTCTTATTCCCTAAACTATTCGGTATCTTCAAAAGTAGGTATATTTTTTATTAATACAATTCTTCCTTGTATTTGTTTATGAACTTGTTGCCTTTTTCATCATTCGTCACATATTTTCTTTTTCCATTAACCAACACAATCCTTACTTTTCTTTTATTTATTTCAGTATTCGGTAAAATTGGAAACATATTACAAATAACAGGTATTCTTCTTCCAACATTATTCGTACTATCACGATCCGTCTGGCCTGCTATTTCGTCGCTGGTTTCGACCCAATATTTTTCCAATGAAAAAAAAAAACTGTAAACTGTAAAAAAACTACAAACAAAGTTTATACCATTTTTTTTTTTTGTAGGTCATCAAACCATACGAGTCTTTCTACAGTCTATGAAACATAGTGCTACACACACAAATTCATGAATGTATATTTTGTTTGTTCAGCTGTCTTTTATATAAAAACATTATTGCTGATCGTTCCGTGTCAAGATATACTTATATCCTTTTTTTGTCTATAATTTTAAGTGAAGGTAAATTTTATTCTTTAAATATGATTTATATAAATCCCTCTTATAAAGTTTTATTACATTGTGCACGTTTTCAAATTCATATAATTTATTCAACTATATTTTCTATACCTAAATGTATGCAACTCATTATACCCTTATGTTATATGACTTGCAAACATAAACGAACCCAATGTTGAAATCTTTAAATGCAATAAAATCTGATTCTTGACTGTTTCTTTTATTTTTATATACTTAGATTAATTCTTAATGCTATTCTTATTATTTTTAATATGCAAGAGACCACGGCAATATGTACTCGTACATTTGCTTCGCTTATCGTGAAAACTACTACACAAAACGATGGACGAATCTGCTGAGCTGATTCCACCACTCATCTCTGCCAATTAACTTCAAATACCCCACCACACATGGTTATTTTTCCTAACGCTCATTCAACAAAGCATTGTTTAAATTTGATTTGCCCTACTAATAAACGACTTTTATGGAAATCTGTTTAACCCAGCAATTATTGAGATTTCTTATGAACGGGTTAGTGATAATATTGGAAAACCTGACATTGAAACATCTTGAAAACAGAATAAGTGTTATGTGAGAAAACAGAATACATTTGACCAAAAGAAACGAGTGAAAAATTTCCGAAGAAATCGAACTGAGCTAGTAAAAGGCCACGTTCAGATATGTATAAAACATGTAAATCATAATCGTATTCCGCAGGTATGTATGACTTAAATATTATTACGGACGCAAAATTGGATTCAAATCACTACAAACATCAAAAACGAAAGGGCGACGATAATAAAACTAGCAATAAGACCGACATTGCAATCGAGTCCATGGGGAAGAAAGTAAGTGAAAGAAAATAGTAGATATTAATAGAAACTCCTCAGTAAAAGCAATGGGAATGAAAAACTGTCGTTTTGCTTCAAGACTCCACATACAACCGACACAGGAGGATATTAAAAATATATTAAAAGAAAATTGTAAAGAAAACCTGTTTGTGAGTGCGCTAATATTAATATAAAATCTCAAAACATTGCAGAAGTCAAATTTACGATATTAAGTATTGAACAACCAACACATATACAGTATCAGAAAAAAAGTAGGTGACAATATTTATTGAAAATTTAGATGTTCACGTAAATGTTTAACTATGACTGAATGTTAGTAAAGTTTAATGAAAACTTAAATATGCTTATTAACTCACGATTTGATAGTTTATATTAAAGATTTAGAGCTCAATTTTTAATTTAGTTTTTTTTATTATATATATTTAATATATTAAATTAATTTTCTTTTCTCATCATTAATTCTAAGATGGAGGATGGCAATAAAATAGAATTTGATAGAATGTATGATCAAATGAAGTAAGTCACGATATAAAATAACTCAGTTTTTATTGGATATCAAATGAATATTCTCTTGTTTAGTAATGATATTTAGTCTTTCCAAATAATAATAAAAAATATTTATTTCTAGCGGTTATCATGAACCAATTTCAGAGCATTCAAGTAGCAAGAACCTATATTGATAACAAATATTTCCAAAACCAGTGTTCGCCGAATTCTCCATGACCATTTGGGTATGAATAAAATTAGTGCTATATGGTTACCGCGACTTCTTTCTGCTCTCCAACGTGAGCGTCGAGTCGAATGTGCGCATTCGTTTTTAAACATGTGTGGAGACGACCCAAAACCGATTGTGGAGTCCATTGTCACAGAGGATAAACACATCCTCTATCGAAAATGGACTCCATTGAATGGCGGCGACCTGATGAACCTCGTCCCAGAAAGGCGAAAGTCATTCAATCAACGAAAAAGGTGTAGGCCACAATATTCTGGGATTGTGAGAGCAGTTTGCAAATTGATTTTAAAGAGCGCAATACAAGTGTGAATGGCTCATATTATCCGACTTTATTACATAATTTAAGGGACAGTGTTCGTGCAAAACGTCGTGGAAAATTGACAAAAGCTGTGGGATTATTGCACGGCAATGCTCCCGTGCATACTGCCGCCATTTCACAAGCTGTCATCCGCGAATGCGGCTTTCAAGAACTGGAACATCCACCGTATAGTCCGGATATGGCACTTTGTGATTTTTGACCTTAGGGGACGTAGTTTTAAGGACGACAGTTAGTTGCAAGCAGCTGTTATAGAACATTTTGACGGAAAAATTTCACATTATTTTTACAAAGTTATCGAATCATTAATTAATCGTTGTAATAAATGTATAGAAGTTAGGGGAGATTTCTTTTTTGTACATCAGGCCGAGAATTTATGGGGCCTTCCTCGTACTTAGCATACTTATTGGTTCCACATGTGTTTCACTATATAGCAGCAGGTACACCTTTGAAATTTCTAATGCTTTAGAGCTCCGCTATAGATACTCTTTTAATAAGTAAAAGGCTGTATGTGCTTTTGTGCAAGTTTTGCGACTATACTACATGGAAGATTTCTGTGTTTTGGTTTGAGCGTTAATATGTAGTCTATTCATTCGATTGCTTCTGTTTGCCTATTAAGTACGTAGATATTTACTAGTACGTAAATATTATAGTAAATTTTCATCCTGAATGTTAAAGTATTCATAAGGTCTTAATTAAGAGGTTTGAGGCGTTACTAATTACAGAATATGAAACATTTATTTAATATGTTTATAAAATATTAATAAACCACTAAATTATATGCTTTTATGAATTCAGAGTAAGTAAATTTTGTCGTAATACTCGAGAGAAATTATTATAATAAATTAAAAAAAATTAGTGTGGGCACCACACTTTCTTATACGTATATGCATTCCGAATTTGTTATACAATCCTTTTATAAACGTAAGAGTAAAAGTGTTACCTCTGGTCCAAATTTTAAATTTTTTTACACAAAATTTATTTCAAATCTAAGTCTAAATGCTTTTATACTTTTAATAAATCATATATGTGACCTTCTCCGAGAAAAGGGACCTAGTGTGTGAAAATGAAGTTTTGAGAAAAACGCATTTAAAGTTTCATAACGCATTATCACTTTGAATACGCCTTCAGTTGGGAGATGCGATTTGGTATGGTTAGTTATGATTGGGTGCCGACTTTGGTGACGTCATGCCTATGTGGTGACGTATTTTTTTTCGCTTTTAGTGTGACAATACCTTTGCTATTGTTGCTGCTCTGTACACATTGTAAAAATAACTATAAGAAAGGAAAAGAATAAAGTGACGCTTCAGTCTTGTGCCAACTGTATAACGAGTGTTATCAATATCTCAAAAGTTGTTTCGCAATTTTGGTTCTTTTGTAATTTTGTTACTAAGCTGATGTTAATTTGAAGTAATTTTTATAAAAATGGATATTTCTGACAGTTTTGATGATGATTTAAAAAGACTAGACTCGGTTTATGGCGATGATGAGATCGATATGACGTTATCTGAAAGTGTCGGTGCTTATACTTCGGGACTAACTGAAAATCAAAGTTTTTTGCATGATGTTTCCGAATCCAATATTATATCCGAATTGGAGGAATCCGTTGAAGATATACAAGAGTCGATGAACATCGATTTGATGTACGGAGAAAAATCCGAAGTATGTTGTTCGAAAGAATGTAATAAGATAATTCCAGAAAATCTTGCTATACAAAGCCGGCAATTTTTCCAAGAATTAAGTAAACCAGAACAAGATTTAGTCCATTTGAGCCATTTGGAATTTCATCGACAACATTTATCGCTCGAAAACGTTTATAATACTGAAAGTCGGAAGAAGTATGGCCAAAGGGTAAAAAATAAATCCAGAGTTGATACAATGTACTTATTTCGTGGCATTCATATTTGTAGAAAGATGTTTTGTTTTATTTACGATGTTGGTTTAAAACGTTATAAAAATTTGATTCGACATAGTGATAATGTTGGCTTTTCTGAACGAAAGCATGAACTAAGTGGCAAGTCTTCAAAACGGCAATCGCGTGTGTTACCATCGGAATCACTTACTCGTATCGTTCAATTTATTCAAAATTTTGCTGAAAAATTCGCAATACCTCTTTCTGGTAGAATGCCAAACTATAAAGACTGTAAAGTAATGCTGCTACCATCCAGTGAAACAAAAAGTGCTGTTTATCGTCGTTTTGAGAAAGTTTGTCTTACTGAAGATAAAATCGCAATTAAAACTTTTTACAAAATTTGGATGAAGTACTGCCCTTACATCTCGCCTATGAAACCGAAAACTGATCTTTGTGACGTCTGTCAACAGAATACCTTGATGCTACGACGAGTTCTGGAAGAATCTGATTCAGATACAAAAGAAGCAAAATTACGAATGGCTGTTACTCATCTTGACCATGCGAAACGCCAGCGTGAATTCTACCAACAATGCTGCAAGATGAGTGATGCTTATTCTACTCTTGTAGTGAGTTTCGACTATGCACAAAATATATCTTATCCATCCAGTCCACAACAAGTCGGAACGGCATATTTCAAAGCAGCTAGTAAATGTTCAATTTTTGGTATTCATAATGAATTCACTAACGTTCAGTCGAACTATTTATTAGACGAAGAGTTCGAAATAGGAAAAGGACCTAATGCTGTCACTAGCCAAATTCACGATTACTTCACGAAGAATGCCGTTAAAAATTTAGTTTTATTTTGTGATAACTGCGTAGCACAGAATAAAAATAATGCAATGATGCATTATTTGGCCTGGTGAGTGGATTCTGGCTTAAACGAATCGATATCATTAAATTTCCTCCTAACTGGCCACACCAAGTTCAGTCCCGATCGCTCTTTCGGATTAATGAAACTAGAATATAGTGGCTCAAATGTAGATTATTACCAAGATTTTGAAGATGTGGTCAATAGATCTAGCAGTAATAAATTTAACAACGCTGTGAATGGAAGTGAAGTAGAGTGGCGAACATGGGATACTCATTTCGAAGTATTTTACAAAAGATTACCAGGTAAACTGTCGCGATTTTGTGATTTTAATTTTTCAAATTCATTTCAATTAATTTTGTAAACTTTTGCATTTTAGGTATTACCAAGTACCACCACTTTGACTTCAAGAAAAACGAAATTGTATGTAAAGAACTTGTGGACTCGGAAGAAGAAAGATTTAATCTGCGATTAACGGCTGAGCTACCAAACGAATTACCTCCGCTCATTGCACCAAGCGGTTTATCGTTAGATCGCAAATGGTATTTGTATGAGAATGTCAGGGTCTTATGTACTGATTCACAGAAACGGGATTTTGTAGCTCCTAAACCGAGTGAACCCAAAGCGAAAAAAAAATCGAAAAATAAATCTGAACCTGCCAGCAAGAAAAAAAAAATCGAAGCACCGGATCACGAGAAAAAGAAAGCTGAAGTCAAAGTGCCGAAAAAAGAAAAAACTGAAATTGTCAAACGGAAGAAAATCGAACTACCAGATCACGAAACACCGAAAAAAAAGTCCAAACTCCAAAAAAATTCGAAGACTGACGAAAAAAAACAATTTAAAACAAAAAAATAAAATTTTAATGTTTTTCTCATTTTTATCGATTTTCCCAAGTTCGTTTTGTTCGTTTTTATGGGGTAAATAAATTTTTATCAGAAATCTAACTCATTTCATCTTATTCTACACCCTTTTAGGTACCAGAATCCACTCTTAAGTCCAAACCCGTTTTTTGACACACTAGGTCCCATTTCTCGGAGAAGGTCACATATAATGCATAATTTGGAAAATATTTGCAAAACGCTTTTCTTCGATAAAAGTAAAAGTGTTCTTCCGGTTCGGTTTTTTTTTCATAAACACACTTCCAAATTTTGTTTAAATGCTTTTCCACATGTAATAAATTTCTATACAAAACATAATTTACGACATATTTGCAAAATACATGATTATGTAAGTGTAAACGTACTAATTATCGGTCCAAATTTTGAAATTTTGTTTATATAAAAATGTTTCAATGTCAAGTTTTATTAATATATTTTGTATCAAATCTTATAAACCTAATTTTATTCAAGAGTTTTATCAATCACGAGCGAAGCGTAGCTGAGCGAGTATTTAGCCAACAAGTAACTAACGAGTTAGATACTGTACTTCTTCTATGACAGCAAATAATCAACATAATACCAGTCTGTTGACGTTCCACGTCGGGGTAATTTTGACAGTTTGATGATAAGTATCAAGTAACTTAATTGACTTTCAATTGATTTTTGTCATTAAAAGACCTAGAACTTCTGCCCATGACAAAAGCGAATAAAGTCATAGCTTTTCAAAGTGTATTTAAGCTTCACGGAAACATATACGATAAATGCCATTTTAAAGATGAAAGTAAAAAAATACTTTTAAACCCACAATATATTTGTCTACAAAACATGATATGGGAGATATTCGCAATAACCATGTTTCGATAAAGGACTTACTTTTGATAGGAATTTTAAAAAACTCTTTTCATAAAAACATTTTTCAAATTTACTTTCAAGCACTTTTAATATTCACAAAAACTTTGTCTATACTTAGTAGACAACGAGATTTGATTTTCCCCCCTGAAGTAAATCACTACTTCCGTCTACCGATTTCACTGAATGTCTAGTCAGATCTTGCGAGGGAAATTATATTCCTTAAATATAAAGTTTGGTGTTGATAGCTTTTACCGTGGGTCCCCTATTGTGTTCACACACATGCAGACAGATACAAAGAAAAACAGACATATTTTAAAAAGACAATTTTTCCTACAAGTCGAAACATTTCATCAAAATTTCATTAAAATAAGAAAGAAAAAAGGAATCACAGTCTATGCACAATAGCGTAAGTATGTTTTTAATACGAGTTTACGCGGGTAATTATGAAGTAGTAGTGGAAGCAGTAGAGTAGAGCTTTTTTATAATATCTTTCACTGATCACCAAGAGTTTTTCTCTCAACCTCGGCGGACAAAATCCACATTTTGTATTGAGGACAACAATTGTTATTGTGCCGAACCTATGACGTTTACGATAGCCTATCTAGTATTTTGTAACCTGTACAAAGCTGTTCACGTCCATTACCCAGTATTTATTTTGAGTATGTGTTGGGCTATGTTCGTTCGGTCGCCTAAACATGCTTTGTCTTTTGTGATCCAATGCTTTATATTTTACTAAGATATTGTATTATTAATATTGGTATCTTCTTGCAGTTGTTTAAGATCCCCGTCATATAGGCCCATCTTGTTCATATGCACTTTTACATCAGACACCTGCTCAAATGTAGTCATGAATTTGTCTGGCATTTATTGCACAGTAATGCCGATATTCTTTTTAAACCCTGTGTTTCGATTTGGCTTCGGGTTATGCTTTTTGGTTTCTTCAGAGAGAGTTCTGTGCCGATAATTGTTGAATGTTCAACAATTTTTTCGTTGTCTTCGATCCACCTGTGCCGGGGCACCAAAGATAGTTTTACCTTATTCTAGGGAGCCAGTGTTTTTAGTACTCTTTAGTCGTTTGAGGCACTTTCATACCAGTGTTTCCTTCAGTGTATTTTGCCTGTCAGACATTATGTGGTTCCGCTGGTTTGCGATGGCCCTCTTATTGTCTACTATGGCACATTAGGGTAAATATGTTTCTTAAAACAAATAAGCATAATGAACCAGTGCATAGTATTCTTCCTGCCTAGCAGATCTGTCAGCATACCAGGTCCAATCCGGTCTTTTCATATTATGTATATCATCTTCATAAAATGTTTACCTTGCATGATCAGTTGATGTAATATCGTTTTACATGTTTTCATGTTTATATTTTAGTACTTCTTCCTGATATTTATAACATCGAAATGTAATACTACTACTGCTTTGTTTTTTTTTAATTTTTATATAAATACAGTATATTTCTTACTGTCTCCGAGTCTAAGTCGTATTGAAAACTATGCACTTGCGTTAACGTTTTAAACAGTGGCAATAATAAACCTATGTAGTTACTGTGAAATTTGTCAAGTATTGCTAAATTTCCTTGTAACTTAAATTTTCGTATTATAAGAAAACTCATTCTTTAGTACATGTTTTACTAATATGTAATATGTTTTTGAGCAATTTTAAAATTTAATAAAAGCAAAAATAGTTAACATATAATTACGAAAAAATTTCTCTTTCATTAGGTAATTCATAAAATGTTTAATGAAACTGGCACTACTACCCTTGTAATGTAATAAAAGAATCCCCCAAATTCACCAATCCTAAATTGGCTTTCATAGTGTCACTTGAAAGTGTCATTTCTTCCGGAATTGAAATAGCGATAGAAAGCTTCTTTATGACGAATCATAAAGTTACATTTATTTAATGGACCGTACTCTTTGTCAAGCGTCAATAAACTTTTACGTTTGTTCAATTAAAGTCTTAATTTGGACTTTATTTCTGACAATTACTTATGCAGTAACATTAATGAATGTTGGCATAATATAGCTATGTATTAATTTTATGATAATTTTGTGTAATTTTCTAATTTGTATTTATTATTTTCTGGGATACATTTAAATAAACATTTTTTTATTTTGTTAAGAAATTAACGATCAACAATTAATTTAGTACATAAGTTGAGTTACAGTAGAAAATAAATAAAAATAATAATCGCAAGCCAATGAAAATACTTAACAAGAAGTTTGATCAAGCAGCCAAAAGGAATATTCTCAGTTCTTTTTCCGTAGATTTTGAGATTGATTATGAATCTGAAACTGTTGCTAACATTTTTAGTTACTTTCAGTTTTTGAAAAAAGTAGCAAAAGATGAAATGCAAGAATTAATTATGTATAGCAAAGTACTCCTCATGAGATTTGACTTTTTTTCTAGTAAAAAATTCTTCACTCATTGTTTAAATTTAGTTTTACCGTGAAAGCATTTATTAGTTAATGGAAAACTTAATAGTTCTCATATATTATGTTTTTATACATAGTGAGAAAACGATAAGAAACACAGGGTGTTTTTGCTTCTAGTATTAAATGCAACTTTCCATTTACAGCACAAAGAATATTAAACGGTCTGTGTTTAAAAAATATTAATAAGAGATACATAAAATGAGTGACTAGCAACGTTAGGAAAATAGATAAAAATCTACAAAATGGAAAATGAAAGTTTATTATAGTGACAACTACAAAGAACTTTTATTAACATTAGCTATAATGTATTCCAAGGCATGTTTTTTAAGAAGCGTGTATTGGGCGTTGGAAGATGGAATGATTGTGTATTCAGACAGAGTAAGTCAAAACGCATTTGCGAAAAAGAAGTGTTAGCGCATCTATCTATTAATCTGTTATTTTAGATAAGAATCTGGTACTGTATTCATCTCTATGCGTTGTTGAGCTTTAGAAAACATGTCGACAAAGTAGTTCGCCACAATATCTATATATATAGAGGATCAAAACCATCCTAGGTGTGGTACATGTATTTCTGTAAACGTATTTGAATCATACAATAGACCATATTTAAGTCTGCTTCTAACAGACATGAAAAAATCTGATAATCATTACCATACGGTAAAAGGTTCCAACTAAGTTTAACTATGCATCATATTTACAGCAAGATCAGCTGCCAAACATTTTAGAGACACTTACCTTCCTTGGAATATTCATGCTAATTTACTTGGCACAAGCAGATGTAAAACGAAGAGCATATTGAAAAGAAAAAATATCCAAGGAGACTACAGCATATTATGATGAATTTGGGGTGTACTCTCCACAATGGGAACACACAGGATACCCAGACATTGGCGTTGGTTTTTAGCCGATCAAGCATCAGGAAATCTCGCCAAACTAGAAACCAACACCAATGGGGTAGCCGGGTCGAATCCCAGGAGCTTTTACCACTGAACTATTAATGATCCCACTTTTACTTTTAGATGAGTTACCAGACATGAAAATGCACGTGAATAACTGCTCCAGTTCTAGAATACTATCAGCAGTTGATAAGAAACCCTACCCAAATTGCACACCTCTCGAGATCCTTTTACCCTAAATGATGAGGTACATTATATTTACTTATAATGTTGGTACTTTTGTTTTTAAAGCCGGTGGATAAAGCAAAATTCGGTATCAGACATGCCCTTTTCAGCCCTAAGCGTATTTAGCCAGCAACATTACTATTACCCGGCCTCAAAATAGTACATATGTTTTCAGAACTCCTCTTCCACCCTGGTGTTTGTAACGTTGACCAGTGTAAAACTAAACAGGACTCGGCCAGGCCAATGCCCAACTCAATTAATATGCCTCTCAAGATCCATTCATTCAGGTTAAATGGTACATCAAGGCCGTACTACCATACCACAGAGTATGAGTATGATAGACTAGTAAATCATGAACTACAATGATACCCCAAGTCATACCTACTTACTGAACCGCTTCTTTGCGCGCACACTGGGATACAATAGGATTCGCGGGTTGTTCGAGGAGCCCGTCTGTAATTACGTAAACATAATAAAACTTGGCTTATAAAATACCACTGTCCTAAGTTTTTCATCATTAAAAGTTAGGGAAATAAGAGTAATTGCTAAAAATTCTTTCAACAAATTTGTAAGCTCTTATTTGACCGCCTCTTATTAATATTGATATTGACATTTCTACGTTAAAATCGCTAGACGGCAGTATATAGGGCGCCTGTTGGGCGTTATTTGATTAAAATAATAACAATTGTCCTGCCCTCTTAGGATCGCCCCTCCCTCCACTGCATTCCTCTTGTTTTTAGTACCTTTTCAATGTAGGTGCTCACTGCGTTCCATTTGTCCTCGCTGTCCGTCATAGCCTCGATCACGTTATGTTGGTCTAATGTTTGCTGCTTTTGGTTGTTCAGAAAAGTCTAGTCTTCTATCCACCTCTCACATACAAACACTGCATGGTCCGGTGTATCGACCATTCCACAGTCTGGGCAAACATCGTCTTCAGCCAGTTTAAACCTCTTCAGGTAAGTTTTAAAGTGGACGTATCCCGACAGGAACTGCGTCGTATAGTAGTTTGCTACCCTGAACTTACAGTGCACCCAGGCGCTCAAGTCAGTAATCAGAGTTTTGGTCCAACCAACGGTGGACCCCAGGTCGTCCCATTTCCTTTGCCACCTTTTCAGAGTTATTTCTCTCTCGCTTTTTTTGGACATTGAAACTAATTGCTTTGCCTTGGCAGAGAACATCCTCTTGCGTTCCTCCACCAAGAGTGAGATTGGTGGTATACCCGACTATCGCTTGGGCAGCCCCGGTAGGCACTGTCCGGTAGCCGCTAATCACCCTCAGCAGCACTCTTTTCTGCTGTTTCTCCAGTTGTTCTTTTTGTGCATTTTTCGTCAATGTACATGCCCAAACTGGTGCTGCGTATAGCACTTGAGACTGTACTACATCATATAGGATCTCCCTACGTCTGCTTGTATACATTGCAAATGGCAGAGTCCGTAGAATGATTTAAGACTATACTTTGTATAACACAACTAATTACTATTAAAATATTAATTAGTTGTGAGGCTGTAAATGCAGTAAACAAAATACACTACAAAAAACACCTTTACCACAGTAAGTGTTGTAAAAGTGTTTTTTTGTAGTATATTTTGTTTCATGTAGGGATCCGTAGAAGTGGAAAAATACAGTACACCTGTAACCACAAAAGATAATATGCCGGAATATATTCGACAAATATTTAGAAATATATTCAAGTCCTTATTAATGTCGATTTATCATTTTGGAAGCATGTTCTAAACATTTAAAAGTCGATTTGAAAACTTGCTGAAATAATTTTTACCTATTTTAGTTCATATTTAATGTTATTTTATAATTTCTGTTCCACTAATTACTCATCCATTCACCTAACAGTTCCTGTTTTTACAGCTACTAAAATCAAGTTATTAATTTTGTTGGTTTCATTATACCTTATCTTATAAATTATATTGCTGGTATAGAGTGTATTGTAAATAAAATATCTCCAAACTTTTTTTGTTATTTTCCCAGTACATACAAAAATCATATCTCTAAGATCATTTTTAGAAAAATTCATTATAAAATCATGCTTGTCAACTGAGAAGCATCTTATTATAAATGTCATCCTTTCAATTGTCAACGTCACGGCAAATAACGTGCCTATACCGTATTCAAATAAAAAACATAAAGTTGGCAAAATGATATGATTTGCGAAATTTAGTGTGCAATTCAAAAATGAAGGCTGTTCCATTTGAAAAAATTGACTTTTAGGCAAAAACGTGTCATGTAACTTTAATCTCGTTTTTTGCACACTAAATTAGTAATTGAAAAAAGAATAAGCCTTTTATTATAAAAAACGCTACCAAAAATTGTGTCCATCTAATACGTTGTTTTTGAGAAATATAATTTAAAAAAACTTTTCAGAAAACTGGTAAAAAGTCGAACACTTTAAATTTAAACCCTATAATATCTTTTAATTTTTTGAATAAGAATTGTATGGGGAATACAAAAGTGTAATAATATACAGGATGTTCCATTTAAATAAAACTTTAACTACGGTCAGCTATCAAGTTATGGAACACAATATAAATATAAAATATCATAATCATAAGAAAAAAACGCGTCGAATTATCTTGTACTATACATTTTCTTGTTTCTACTAATTCTGTAGAGTTGTATAATTCAGTTGGAGAATGCTGTATATGTTAATTTAATTACCTCCGTTTTTGTGGTTTAATATTAATCTAGACTTTCATTTTTATCGTAATTCTATATTGTGGATCACAATTTTAGGTTTGTCCATTAATTATCCTTTAATATTTAATTTAATTAATATTTGCTACGTCTACTGAAGTATCAGGGCTTAAAAAATAACATATTAGGTATCATCTTCGTTTTATTGTATAATATTTCAAAACTGTTCGGAGGTAAGATTCTTTCTTATTTTCGATTATTCTTACTGGAATCATATCAATGTAATAGCTTATTAAGTCCGTACTTGCAAGAAATTCAGTATATATTGTAGTAATCCTCACGAAACGAAATTTCTTATTCAACATTGTTTGCTGCTACTTCTTAAATTGCTTTCTGTGGGACTGATTAAAAAGAGCCACAGTGTTCGATTAATTAGAGACAATTTTCCGAAATTGAGTTATCTTCGTCTAACCTAATTATGCCAATAAAGCTAAACTGGGAATTAACTTCCATTCAAATTAATCTGTGCGTGAACGGAATTCTGTCAGTTTTAGTTGCCCTGTCCGCCAACATTAAAGAGATAATTCCAACGGTTTTCGAATTGTTATGAAAATTTCGACGTCAGAGATTAAAGTTTATCGGCCGGTTGTTCGTCTCTGGGCGTGTATTGAGTTGATCTTGCATATTTCCTTTGATGGCTGGAAAGTCATACAGATGTATAAAGATCTATCTCCTGGAGTTATACTAAGCCAATAATAGAGTGAATTACTTGCGGAAAATGTTAATTCGTGGTCATTGCGGACAGGAAGCTAGAGAAAATCATTTACCTTAAATAGATTAAATTGATAAATGTGCTTTTTTAAATGATGCTTAGCCTTACTTATTGTATTTTATTTGTTGCTTAGTATTTACTACTTACGAAAATTTAGACACTGAATATTAATTCTATAAAATATTGATTTATTTATTATACTTAAACAGTTTATTACATACAAGTTATATGATTTCACCGATTTATGGCAACTTTGAGAGAAACTCAAACTCAGTATAAGAACACTAAAAGGTGAAACAGAGAAAGTAAATATCGACAGAGGTGTCAAACAAGGGGATGCACTGTCAGCGTTACTTTTAGTATAGGAATAGAACATATTACACGAATAATAAAGGTACAATGAGGTCAAGGGGGGTTAGCTAGTAGCATATGCAGATGACTTAGTGTTAATTGCTAAAAGAATGTTTAACATGTTAACGTTAAGAAGAAATAGTAGAAAAGGGAAAGAAAATGATCTAAAAATAAACAAAAGAGGGATAAAAATAAAGAGGATAAAAAAAGAGCTAAAAAACAAAGCAATAAAAGTAGAGAAATACAAATTCAAAGAGGTGGATAAATTCAGATATCTGGTAGTCGTATTGACCAGCAATGGGGATAGAAAAATTGTAATTAAAGACAAAAATCATATCTGCAAATAAAGCACTGCAATCAAATAAGAAGTTAATGAAAAATAAGGCATTAACCCAAATTATAAAATATTTGCAAAAAATTGCATTCCGATAAGAGTAAAACTGTTACTTCCGGTCCGAATTTTGAATGTTTTTTATGCAAAAGGTATTGAAAATTAAGTTCTAAGTACTTTTATACTCGTAATGTACCTGTCTAAAAAGCATGACTTGCGAAATATTGGCAAAACACTGATTTTTAATAAGATTAAAAGAACTACTTCCGGTAGGAATTTCAAAAAACTTTCATAATAAAATTCTTCTGAAATTTAATTTTGGGCTCATATGAATTCTTTATAAATTTGTTTAAATTCAGTAGTTGATGAAATATTTGCACAATTCGATTTTTTTACTGAAGTAAACTAATACTTCCGGTCTGCCGATTTTACTGAAATTCAGTTTTTTGCGAATATCTCACAAGTCATGCCTTCTAGGCAGATACATTATGAGTATAAAAGTATTTAAAGATTGATTTTGTACTTTTTGTATTAAAAAAAATTCGGACCGGAAGTAACACCTTTCTTATCAAGTAGCAGTTTTTGCAAATATCTCGTAAATTATGCATTCTATATAGATTTATGAAGAGTGTAAAAATATTTATAGCTGGATTCGAAATAATTTTTGTATAAAAGAAATTTTAAAATTCGAACCGGAAGTAACACTTTTACTTTAATCAAATAGCAGTTTTTGCAAATATCTCGTAAATTATGCGTTCTATACAGGTGCATGAAGAGTGTAAAAATATTATAGCTGGAGTTGAAATAATTTTTCTATAAAAGAGATTTTAAAAGTCGGACCGGAAGTACCACTTTTACTCTTATCGAATAGCAGACTTTTGCACGTATCTTGTACATTATACATTATATACAGATTTATCAATAGTATAAAGGTAATTAGATTTTGAATTATCATGTATAAAAGAAATTTAAGAATTTGGACCTAAAGTAACACATTTGGTAACAACTTCTTTATAATTTGAAACGCACGTACATATAAGAAAGATGTGTGGTGCCCACATGTTACTTTTTTTTATAAAAATAGTAGAAATTATTTTTATCTCCCTAATAAACCTGTGAGGAAAATTGTTATTTACGGTCCGAATTTTGGAATTGTTCTATACAAAAATATCTCCAAATAAAACTTTAAATGCTGACAAATTATACATTCTGTACAGATTTATTAAGAACATACGTATTGTTAATAAGTCTGTACAGAATTTATAATTTGTCAGATATTTGCAAAAAACTGTTACTTCCGGTTCGAATTTTATACGAAAATTGTTCCAAATCCAGCTAAAAATATTTTTCTGCTCTTGCTAAATCTCCCTAGAGAACATAATTTGCGAGGTATTCGCAAAAAAATAAGAGTAAAAGGCCTTCCAGCGGTGTTTCGAAGAACTTTTTACAAAATTTTATATTATAGAAATTTTATTTTTCACTTAGGTAAACTACTACTTCCTGTCTACCGACTTGGATGAAAATCTAATCAGTTCTCGAGACGGAGATTATATTCGTAAAAATATGAAATTTGGTATTGATAAGTTTAGCCGTTTGGCCACTATCGTGTACATACATACATACACACACACACACACACACACACACACACACACAAAGAGAGAGAGAGAGAGAGAGAGAGAGAGAGAGAGAGAGAGAGAGAGAGACTTCAAAAAACGCTTTTTCTGTATCATCAGGGGGCCTTTAAAACGTCTCCAGGTTAAAACTTTTCGTCATTACAACACTTCCTTTACTGTGTATAAGAAAGTAAAAATGAATTTGGTTTCATCTATTAACTTAGTCCATATGCTTAAAAGTCCAAACCAGGGAAACAAAATAATAGTGATCAAGAAGGAGAAAAAGGTAGCTTTTTAAATAGGTACTTTTTTTTATATTAGGGCAGTTTTGTTTGAATAAATTTTGGTTGGTTTTATTATATAAATTGATTCATATTGTAACGTTTTCGGGTTCCAATAAACAACTCGTGCAATTATTTATTTAAAACAGTCTGTATATTTATATACTTAAAATTATTTAACAATATAAAAACATAAAACTAACTTAACACACTTAAACTACTACAATTTAATTATCACAGGTATTTATTTACTACTACTATTATTTATATCTCTGTCCGTATTTATTTATATAACAGTTCTATTTATATAAGACGGCACTACTATATTTATTTATTCGGCTACCACTATTCGTTTCCACCACTCGAGACTACCGAATTACTCCGCGATTACTTTTCCGCAATGAATGAATCCCGTAATGAATGTCCCTTTCTCTGTATCGGCTGCTTTTTATACCGGCACACAAGACTCTCGTAATACTCGGGAACTTTCCATCTTCCTCTCGATATTTGCCAGAACATACGTCGGACATACCGTCGCCCACATATTATACACATATGCTGATTCACCAGACTTGTTTACCCGTCGCGCCGAATATGATTTATGGTCTTTTTTTTTGTGCGTGTGACAATTTCGTTTTTATCGCGCCGAGAGATCTGATTCTTTTATTTAATGTAAACACATTTCGTTACATTGCCCCCTTCTTAAAAACTGCGTTTCGTCCCGAAACACACTATTCCATGTTCGTCTCGCTGGCGGATGACGAAATCCACACCGGGACCCACGGGTGCACCCAGCCGTCCTGTGGAAATGGCAATCCACCGCCCCAGGCTGCACAACGGGCTGATTGGGCCGACAGCCGCACACGACCATTTCCATACCAGCACGCCGAAACATCACCTCCAGTATGTTTCCTGCGATTTTCCATACCAAACGGTCTAATCCGCAGCCCAGTTTCGGAATTGCCAGCCTCCCCACACCCTGCTCGAGTGCACGTCCTCGTAAATTGACAAGGGATTCCCATAAGCTGGCTCTCGAGGTTTTCCGGCAATTTGTCACACATCCGCCACTTCACCGCCGTCACGTCCATGGTATGGGCAATTGGTTGAAACACACCATCTCTGGCTCACTATGGGGTGTTAGTCTCATGCGATAAACGACGTCATCTATTTGCTCTAGTATTTCGTATGGTCCCTCCCAGTATTCTTGGAGCTTTGGGGACAGGCATCGGCGACGTTGAGGATCATACAACCAAACAAGGTCCTCTTCTCGGTTACCATCTCTCTCTCGTCTTGCACGTGGTAACAATTCTTCGTCCTGTCGCTGGCATCCTGAGTGTGATGGCGTACTCGCTAGTGAGCATCCTCCAACCTTCGTCTGGATCCGCTGACGTAGTCTTCTCCATTTGGGTTCTCTACAACACACTTGAGTAGATCATCCTCTACCTTCAGAGAGTCCCATTGAGCCCAGTAGGATTCCAGTCCCTGTGAACGAGGAGCCACTTCTTGCCAAGCCGGTCCGCGACCAATTCCCTTCCAAACCATCAATGAACCAAGGTCTTTATCAGCTTCTTGATCAATCCGCAAATTGTCAGGATGCCACGGATCGTCAACCACGATTGTTCCGAATGTGTTGGCCGATTTTTCTTCTAGGCAGTTGCTATGCCTGCAGCCTCCTGGACGTGGTCTTCTTGCAACAGCATCAGCGTTTTGGTGTTGCACAGATGCACTTCGCGCTATTTATTTTGAGGCTCTACGATACTGAGTCGACGATTGCCTCTTCTCATCGACCCGTTTCATTTTTCGCTGCTCCGCTATGGTTTTCTTGGGCCTCTTCGCGCATTTACTATGCGCATGGCCTATTTCCATCTCCATTTCCATTTCCATTTCCAATTCCAACATCGGAGCGTTCTTCTCTTAGGTTGCACCTTATTCACTAACCGTCGGACTACCTGTCTCACGTGTGCATGCCCATACTTCATCTTAAGACGCTTGATTGATTTAAGGTAGTCTTCACACTCTTCTGGAAGTAAGGTCTGCAGAGCATCACTGGCCTGTCTTCTTAATGACACAATCAGACCAGTATCTTTCTTCGGGGACGTCCACCCATTTGCTCCTGCGGCGGCTTCGAATTGATTACGGTACGACATCCATGACGTCTTTCCATCGAAGGTGGGAGGTTTTACCTTTACCTTCGCTGTTCGGGCAATCTCCAGGCTTCCGCTTGAGATATCATGGGGACCGCAGTCGTTCATCGCTGGCAACTGAAGCTGAACCCCAAACTCGTCCCCCATTCCGAACACGCGCTCCTCAACTTTCTGTTCCATGGCTTCGATGGCCTCAGAAAATTCCTGCCTCCCATTCGATGAATTCTCTTGAATGTCTTCCTTAAAAGTAGTCTCGAGTTGTTTTGAATTACTTGCAATTTCATTTCTTAAAGCTTTTGAATTATTTGCAATTTCATCTCTTAGAGTCTTCATACTAGTCTTAAATTGTTTAATAATTTCTTCCGCTATTAAGCTTAGATCAGGCTGTACTTGAAACAAATATTTCTCGGGATCCTCACCTTCATTTATTAAAAGGTCACGAAGCCGGTCCTGGAGAATTGTTTTTTTTCCAGACGCATCTGCGTCCCTTTCTTCCAATTCTGCCCTTAACTCGGAGACCTTTAATTCTTCCAAACGTTTGGTAGCCATTTATTTATTTATTTATTTATTTATTTATTTATTTATTTATTTATTTGCACTTTTATATTGTTTATCCCACCGCTGCCACCAATTGTAACGTTTTCGGGGTCCAATAAACAACTCGTGCAATTATTTATTTAAAACAGTCTGTATATTTATATACTTAACATTATTTAACAATATAAAAACATAAAACTAACTTAACACACTTAAACTACTACAATTTAATTATCACAGGTATTTATTTACTACTACTATTATTTATATCTCTGTCCGTATTTATTTATATAACAGTTCTATTTATATTTCCACCACTCGAGACTACCGAATTACTCCGCGATTACTTTTCCGCAATGAATGAATCCCATAATGAATGTCCCTTTCTCTGTATCGGCTGCTTTTTATACCGGCACACAAGACTCTCGTAATACTCGGGAACTTTCCATCTTCCTCTCGATATTTGCCAGAACATACGTCGGACATACCGTCGCCCACATATTATACACATATGACGATTCACCAGACTTGTTTACACGTCGCGCCGAATATGATTTATGGTCTTTTTTTTGTGCGTGTGACAATTTCGTTTTTATCGCGCCGAGAGATCTGATTCTTTTATTTAATGTAAACACATTTCGTTACAATATATACCAATTTCGTGCACGATTTGACTTCTTTGATTAAAATTGAATTTTTGCATATTCAGTAACTACTGAATTCAGGGTTTAACCCGGTAGATAATTAAGTGTACCTTAAAAATATTTCTATATTGCTCTTAGATCGACAAACATTTAATGACATCCAATAAAATGGATTTTATAGATTTCACAGTTTTGTTTAATACACAATAGCATAAGTTATTACTAGATATTTGGAAGTTCTGCAAAATAGGTATTTTATCCACATAAAATAAGGTCGCAGAGTTTCGTAAATGTTAGTATTCGTTTTCAAAATCTTATGGTGGAGAACAGATTAAAAAGAAGTATCTGTTTTGAGAGATTTAATTCTTTTCCAAGTCCCTCTTTATTTAATAAAAATATTTAAAAGTTTATCAATCCAAAAAAGGTTCTGAAGTCATTTATGTCGATGGAAACGTGTGACCGTTTGCCGTCATGAATCGCTTAGTATCGGCTTCTCTATTCTATAGACTTCGATTTCTATTTTGTTGCCCTTACTTCGAATAATTCGACTACGTGAAACACGTAATTGATTCAAATTAATGCATAAATAGCCGATCTAATTGATGTATGTATAAATAGCACATCTTCACAAAACCGGCATCCTGAACAACAAATAATATACATTTGTTTTAGACTAAATAGCGTGCGACATGTTATCATGATGCTTATGTTAAAATTTAGACCGCCAATATATAGATCGACTTGTATATCAAATGTCTATCAAACAACTCAGCGACGTTTTTTATCAAACCGCAACGTACCCGTACAATTGTAGAAAATATGCATCCAATTAAGCGCTGCTCATATTATAACATTTACTAAAAATGAAAAACATTACTAAAAATCAAATTCCTGTTATTATTACTATGTGTAAATATTTATTATTGAAAATGTTTTAATGGGAGTGTGATAAATGTAATTTTATACGGTCCGCACTTATGTAGCTTTTCCCATAATAAAAATGTATGAGACATGTTATTACACTTATTAAGTGAGACGAGACATTTTTATTAGGAAATCGCAGATAAGAGCTGTTCAATTTTTTTTACTAAAATCTTTCGAATTCATCTGATATTGTAGCGTATACATAAAATTATCATAACACATTAAAAGCGATCGAAGAAATTCTAATAAACTTACCAGTTTATTAAGTATAAGAAATATTTTATGAATGTATTCCAAGTAATTTAAGTTGTAACGAATTTTTGTGCGTCCCTGCATAAATTATCTAACTAATATGCATTAATGCTTTTTATCTAATTTTAGATTAATAGGTTCGGTAATTCTATACTCGCATTTAATGGCTATTAAGACACTCGTATTCATTACAATACTCGCCTTTGGCTCGTATTGTAATTTTCATTCTCGTGTCTTAATAGCTATCATTAAATGCTCATTGCATAATATACTATTAAAGAGCGGCTTATCATAAACTTTTAAATATGTGTGTATTCTCAAATATTTTATGATTTGTCAAAGAAAACAGTTTGTTTAATAAAAATCTCTAAACGTTTAATTTAATTTATTGCAATTATATATTCAACACAAAAGTTGTGAAATTATTCAACAGTCGTGCAATTAAATTAACTTTCAAGCATTTCTTTTGTGAAACAAGTTGGGCGCCAAATTGTAAATTTTTTTGGGCGTCAAATTAACAAAAATGTTGATAATAATAGCTTAAGGGAAACATGTCGACTCAGTAATATTATCACGGTTTAACATCAATGATTCAGAATTAAGTTAATAAAGAAACAAAGCTACCTTTTGAATTCTTTTTATCTAAATAAATACCGAATTAACGTTAAAGATAAATGTAAAATATATCGAACAATATGATGTGTAATCCTTTGACAGAAATCACGTGCCAACGGATGTTTGCTTCTGTTTGCATATTATAAAATATAGCAAATAATCTGCATACTTGGCAATGGCCTCTAAACAAATGCTCAGCTGTGTTCAATCACATATACACGCGTATGATTTGAAATTAGTTCTGTCCTCGAAAGTAAAGACAATTTCATGAACCAGCTAGGACTAAAAGATGAATCAAACGATTTTGTAGAATATTAATAACAGGTTCCATTTTATTAAATGTAGGTTCATCTTCCTTGGTCATCTTCTGGTTATGAACTCATTATTACTAGGGATACGTAATCCCCCCCGCCAAAAAAAACAAATTTCACAAAATCAAAAACAAACATTCAAGTTAGCAACAGAATAATAAAGTTGTAAAATAAAAGAAATTCTCACTTTATAAAAAATATTGGGGCAACATTTTTAAATTTAAGTATAATATATGCATCAGATGGTCTTACTGTTAGTTGAAAGCCAACATTGCTGTCGTTTCTAAATTCTCTACCAACAAATTGGTCCTTTTGTCCGTTATGGCAATGTTGTACGTGCTGAAAAATCAAGTCGATGAAAGTGACTATATGCATC
Source organism: Amphimallon solstitiale (assembly GCA_963170755.1). Taxonomy (NCBI): domain Eukaryota; kingdom Metazoa; phylum Arthropoda; class Insecta; order Coleoptera; family Scarabaeidae; genus Amphimallon; species Amphimallon solstitiale. The sequence continues at coordinate 98,058,857 of OY720678.1, forward strand.
AATAAGCTCATCTTGCGGAACATTTTTACTAAACGGAATATTGGAAGAACACTAAGAAATATTTCCTGTGTGACTGCGTGACAATAGCTATAGAAGGACAAAATAATGGACCATGTGTTGGTAGGCCTCGTTCATTTCATTAGATTCCATGTGCTGCGCTCATTAGCATACTTTTTAGCTCCAAATAAATCTCGCCATTGTCGTATGATAAAATGTCGGTAATAACAATTCTTCGAATAGAGATTACAGATTTTACCAGAAGCGCATCACTTCGCGTTTATTTTCATATTTCGCATTTGTTCGCACTTATTTCGTAAATACGATTCATGCGACCAATTGCAGATATATGTTCCTAGTTAGTCTTGCCTAGAGAGAAAACACTAACGAAGATAACAGTCGTCAAGGCATGTGGACTTTATTAAAATCAAAACTCTTATATATGTAACAAAAGTAGCACTATATTTTATTATATATAGATATTCTTTAACTTATCTACTTATAGGTCTGATTCTTTCAAATATTTAAATTAGTTTTCATTATACATTTTAATGTATTTAAAATAGAAAAATATTTCAAAGTTTTACTTCAATGAATTGTATTGGGTATTTATACCACACAGAGATTTGATTTTGCGTATTTAGGATAGCTTTATAGGAATCGTTTTCTATTACTACAACAAAACAAAATAAAGTATTTTAGTTTCAAATTTAATTTTATTCATTAAAATGTTTAATTTTGTTATTTAAACTCCTATTAATGATAAAGTAAAATGTAAAAGAAATTAGTGCAATCTTACTACATCTTCGAAAAGAAAAACAGCTGTCGTAATGGGAGCATATTCGTTTGTCAAGCAGGAATACAGAAAACCTTATTTAGCAATTACGCTGAATTAACTCCATATTTCGCCTAGAGCCGGAGAATGTTCCTGAACTATAATTAGAATTCCTGACGGAGTAAATAGCAAAATTTCCTTTAAAGTAGAAATAATTGACTATAAATGCTTTGAACGTAGAGATCAGTCTAGCATTAACAATAATAGGTAATTTTCTGTTAGCTTGATTAAATTCAAATTTAATTTTGTCACTTGAAATTGTAAAAGCATGAGGAAAATATTTTGAACTATTGTCTTTTTTATTTAATTTTTATCGATTATTGCTAAAACTTTTATTTCTGTAACCTTAACGCTACAAAGATTGCATGAATATTTTTATTTAATGAATGCTGAGAATGCATTAAAAATTTATTATATATTTTCCTATATGTTTACTCCCTAACAGCATTTCATTTATTCTTATGAGTTCTAGCAGTGATCTTCCTTCTTTTACTCTGGTGTGTCTCTTATCTAGTTTATATTTGGATAAGGTCAATAAAAAAAAAATAAGGTTTAAATTTCATAAAATATTTATAATTCCCTTTTAGCATGATGGTAACAAAAACATTATTATCATGTGGTTACATCAAGTATTTTTCTTTCACAATACAAAAACATAAAAAGAATGTAACTTTCTTTTTATACTGATATGTGTAAAAAATATTATCTTGCTATTTTTATTATTAATTTAACAATATTTATTGATTCAAAAAAAAAATCTTTCCCATACGAAGCTAATTTTTATTTCAACAAAGACATACATTCACACATAGTGCCTTTGATGATCTAAAACTTCGCAACGAGAATGTCTTGAAAATGACCTATACCAATCGCTAAATGCAAATATTCACACATAGTACATTTAACTGCTTGGCGCTTGCCCATCAAGAAACATCTCTGTCTATTCGTATTTATCTATTTGAAAATTTTGATTAATACTGACTAAAATAATCGTTAATAATGTAAAGCAAATATTTGCACATAGTACTTCCAGTGCCCTCAACACCATTAACTATCTTCCCACTATTACAAAAAAATTTAATCCAATTTAACAATAATATTTACTTAAATTAATGATGCTCAACGCCTTTCTAAAAGCAAATACTCTCACATCGTACTTTTAGAGTACGTCTTACACCATCAATTGTTCAAATATGAATATTCATTTCAAAAACTTACTTAAATTCATCATACAATTTGTCAAATTCCATTTTATTTATGTCCTCCATTTTGAAAAGTCTTATAATCGAATATTAAAATGAAATTATCAAATGCAAAAATTTTACTAACAATAATAAAACTAAAATTTAACTCGAATTCAAAAACAAACCTTATTACATTGGAAAAGCAAATAACGAATTTGTAGTAGTGTATAAAACCCCTACTCTTATTCTTTTTTACTATTGCAAAAGATTTCAAAAATTTGTACGTCTTACAAGTTCAAAAGATAGAATTCATCTCCCTCTCTATTCATCTTCGCGGCCTATTATAAATTAAAACAAATGATAGCTACCCATTCGCAGCGCCACGTTCCTTCAACTAACATTTATGTTGGTATCGTCTAGTTCATTTTTTGTTTCCCTTAAGTTTTTCTCAACCACATAAACACATTTGACATTTAATGTATATTCTTCGCCTTCTGTGGGTATGTTCTTCTCTTTTCTTAATACCATCCTTCATTATACTTGTATATGAATGTATTGCGTCTCTCATTGTTATATATATATTTCCTTCTCCCAATGATTAAAGTTATTCTTATTTTCCTTTTGTAGATACCTTTCTTGGATACAATCGGGAATACGTTGTGTACTACTGGAATTTTCTTCATGAAAACTGCATACAAAGAGTACTCGCATCCACCGCATTACCTTCAAGCTCCACCCAATTTCTCTCTGCTTCTAGTATGTCGATTTGCAGACAACTACAAACAATATTAATGTAATGTCTTCTTCGCAGGTTTTTCAAAAAACTACACATGATTTGTTATCCTTGAAGGCCTTGTATCTATGCATACGAAACTTCTTAAATGTATTTTGACTTTTGCATTTATTAACACATAAGACTTATCGATGTGTCGTCTCGAATAAAGAGTACCTTTTTATATATATCCTTTTTGTTTTTAAATATAAGAATCAGGTATTTATTAGACCTTTAAATATGATCATAAAACTCTCTCATGAATTGAGATTATTGGACAGGTCTGAGATTACATTTTTATACATCTGAACTTGTATTTTCTTCTCGGGCATGTCGAGTGTGGCCTTACTCATATAATTTAATGGCATTCAAATGATCCACTCTTTTTATTGTCCCATCTGTTAACATCACTCTCTCTCTCTCTATTATTTACATTTAGTACATTCTTATTTTTGAACAGTGGTCCATTTCTTAAAATATTTAGTGCCACCCTAACGCTTTGTGAGAAATTTGGCTCTGTTTTTCTATACTCTAACCACACATTGTGGTTGTCTTTTGCCTAATATTTAAATTTTTAATATTTAAGCTTAATTTATATATCTATTTTCTTAATGACATTGCACCTTAAAAGTTACGCAACCCATTTTTACTTGTTGTAATTCTTTAACCTATGCTTATTATATTAGTATTTTTCATTTTGAACGAAAAATTAATGTTTTTATCCTATAACTTAACTATTTACTAAATGATATAATTCTTAAAATATAAAGATCACGGCATAAAGTTATGTGACGAAAAAGCGAATAATCCTGTAAAAGTATATATTTTTGAACCAAATTTTGCACAGATGTTTACTGTGTTGACATTAAAACTGATACAAAGGTAGCCCGAAAACAATAAATTGTTTTTGCCGAATTCTAAAGAAGCGATTAGAATCAACTTAGTATACTTTGATTTTTACTATGTATACCCATCAATCAGTTTTATAAATGTCAAGGGTTGAACCTTCTGCCCTAATATTGACTAAGGAGTAACCTTGAAATTTGCTCAAGTACTTAATTCTTTACTTACATTACTCATCCACTCTAAGATGGTTATCAATATGCATTAGAAACTATTTAAAATATCCTATTGCTGTGATATATCCGGTAACACATTGTAGAATTTTATATTATCCACCTAGCTATGGAGGAAGAGAGTTTGGAGGAACTTAATATTTTATTTTTCAACACACATTAATTCCAACGTTTTTCTAATAACGTTATGACTTCAAAAAGGTCCTCAAAAAACTACTTCACCACTTCTTTCAGGCATTTATAAAAATGCCACTATTAGATAGTAAGCAGCTGTTAAATCAAAGGAAAGTAACCCTTGGAAAAAACAGTGTATTTTAATTTGGGAAAGAGAAAATAGTCACTCGATGCTCATCTGGTCTGTAGGGGATCTACACAAAGCCGCATTCCTCGATTACATCACGGGCTTGTCAATCATTGTGAACTCTGGCAGTTTTCAACTTTTTGATTGTTTCCTTATAATCTTCTCATGTTATTTTACAGCCATTTTCCATTTATAAAATCAGTACGATTTCTTCCATATCCCAAGACACAATCTCTATCAGCTTTCTCGATTACTTTTGCGTAATAGCTTTTGTTGGCGGTAGAAATCCTTTGTGATTCTATGTTCTACCTGAATTTTACCGATTTTTTGAAAGCTAACGCTACACAAACAACGGAACTTCTTGGATACAAACTAAATTTATTCAGTAAATATCAAAATGTCACAGCAAATTGGTAGCAAAAATTTGCGATCATCACTTGCTTTAGATAGATAAAATCTCTCCTCGTATCAACAGTTTATCATATTTGCTAATGTGACTGATTAATGTATGTACAAAATGTCCAGCAATTAATTATAATTGCTAGATTTATTATGTTTACATCACATAAATATTCACATTATTCTCGAACGTATGTACAAACAATATTTTTTTAAATTTATAATTGCTATTGATCACGACTTCCCTATTAACTTTAAATATTACATAGAATATTTGAAAATTAGAACCTTGAGTCCCCTTTATTTACTTTAACAATCACCCCAGTACGGCCTAAAGCGATTGGTTTATATGTTTCCTACGTTCGTACTTTGGGAAATATTACACGATTTTCCAGTTTAGGTGAAACAGGGTAGAGAAACCTAACTTGTTGCTACTTTCCTAGAACCAACAGAAATATATTTGAGCCAGGTTCTCTGGTATAATATGTTATACAATAATGAAATATTCTGTAAATATCTCAAAGTAACTTGTGTAAAAATCATTCGTAAAGTAAAATGTGTCGGCTTGGATCTATTAAGCTATGCTTACTCTTTCCATTAGTTGTGGTAAAATATGTTATTCAAAATTGAAAGTAGTTCATGTAAAAAGTATGTATAAATGAAAGTATACATTTTCTAATAATAATTAGTTAATGAAAATAAATGCTGAAATATATAAAGAAGCAAACATATTTTACATATAGTAGTATCGTTGATAGAAATTTAAGACTCATTGTGTCATATATGTATTTATATGTATATAATGTATATGATATTGTTATGATACAATACATCGTTATTGTTTAATTAATACGTTTATAAGGAAAGATACTTGTAATTCCGAAATAGTAATTCTTTGATTATTATTAAATATAAGTATGAAAGGCTTAATTATTAAACATTATTAAAGTTAAATAAATACAACGGGAATATTTTTATATAAATTCATATTATATAACGAAACATACACTAAGACAAATTAGCTTGAATATCTACATCAATTTTATGGCCGATAGAAACAATCCTATAGAAAAACTCACCTTAAAAATAATATTATTTACGGTGAAAACAAGAGACCAAACCTAAACTAGAGAATTAACGCGTGGGTCCCGGTGATTATGTAACGTCTATATATTTTTATTATTATAAAAGTAACGTATTGAATGATTTAAAGTTATATTTAGACGACGCGCAAGTTCCATTATAAGCGTTGACATAAGTTGACAGTCGTTCTATTCGAGTGTTCCATCGATACAGCAATTTATAAATTACTCTAAAATAGAAGATATTTCCAACTATTAAAATTCATCTAGAAACCAGTTATCGGAAATATTTATTACCAGTTAAGTACCAGCTGTCATGCCAGTGTACAATTCAGAACACATTGATGAAGTTTAAGAACTCCATTGGGGGTAGTTTTGAAATTTTTAAGGCGTTTATATACGCGAGCATATAGGAAGTGATCCAAACTAGACATTGACGTTTGGACACTCAGGAGAACCACATTACAGCGTTTTCGAATGACAAGGTAGATTACAACCATTATTGACATCAAAATCTACATTAATCATCCAAAATTTGAACTATTAAAAGACCTACATGCAAGAGAATTCCTAGAAATATTTATCTAATCATTTTTTTAAAGTTATAAATCAAATCAATTAGTTACTCTGTAGTTAATGTGTATATTCAAACAGTGAATAGTATTTGATACCACGTTTAAGAAAAACTATGGTATAGTATTGTAAAACCATTAATTTATTTATTTCAAGGAGTCAAAGAACGCAATTATTTGAGTTATTGAAATTTAAAAATATTCCCAATTGATAAGTTTCTTATTTTGTTGATACGGTCAAATATATTACCCTACTATTATCATTATTATTAATACATTGATATTGAATGCAGTATGCATTTTAAATTTACTATATTTACATGATGTTGAGTTTTATTTCTTCAGAAATAAGTTCCTTCACATCATAATTCAATATACAGGGTGAGTCATTAGTAGCCGCTTCTTCGATTGCTCTTTTGTGTTTTAAATAAAAGAAAAACAATTAGTGGAAGATCCATGGTTGCTTGTGGCGCATATTGTAAAAATACTTTAAGCTCTGACGCACTTCCAGTTTCACCGGAAATGCACGGAACTTATTTTTTTTAATTGACTCACTTTATATATTTTTGATTTTTCTTGTACTGCTTTAAATTGTCTGTACTACTGTCTGTTCCTTTTCAAAATTGAGCCAATAGTTTTTGACTTGTTAATTTTTTTTGAAAATATTTGACCAAAACACGTGTTCAGAAAAAAATCATTTTCACATTGTTTTTAAAAGTAAAAACATTAACTTTGGTGATGCTTGTAGTCAAGAAAATTCTGCATCATTTGGTAGTTGCACTCGACAATACCTCAAAAAACTTTGTTTTTTCAAAGCCTACTTCCTGAAATTTTCACATACCAAAAACTTATTTTATTAAGGCATTTTGTTCTTTTTTTTATTCTCTTTCATTTTTGTTAACAATGTCCTATACCTATATTTTGTAATCTCTGAGATAATCACTGTAGAAGCAATTAGCGGTCAAAATATCATTCTTATTGACGTCCTCCATCTTAAAAATTAAAATAATAAAAATGAAAATTAATTGAATGAAATTGTTTTAAAAGAAACTAAGTGAAAATAAAATTCTAATTCTTAATACAGATTCTTAAATCGTGAGATCATAAATAGTGCATATAAGCCCCTACTCTCACTTTCGCTATCAACATTTTTTTTATTCTTTCCCAAAATTAATGTCTTTACTGCTCGAATTATAAACTTCATCTTCGACAAGTCTATTCTTGTTTTCGCCTTATATACTAAAACAAAAGCCTACTGACAATTTGCAGCGCCTCTGTTATCTAATTAAATTTTAAGTTGGCATTGGTTTTAAAATGTTCGTGATAAAATCTTTCTTGTGTGTTTTCTTTCTACACACTAATGGCGATAACTGGAACTGTTTGTTATTATTGTTTTTCACAGACTTATTACGTTTCATCTTCAGTAAGTATATCTTTTTTTCCTTCCTCTTTATTATAGTCCCTCATTGTACTTGTACATGAATGCATTGCCTTCTTCATCGTTTGTTATATATTTTCTTTTTCCATTTACCAATGTTATTCTTACTTTTCTTTTAGAAATTCTTCGATTTGGTAATACGGGAAAGACGTTGTAAACAACTGAGATTTTTCTCACGGAGCCCGCACTACAAAGATCGGTCGCCCCCATCATATCGTCTCCGATTTCTATCCATGCCTTCTCTTCTGGTAACACGTTGATTTGCAGAATGCTGTAAACAACATTAACACTGTATTTTTCTTTTGCAGGTTTTTAAACCACACATGACCATGTTTCCATTGTCTTTAAAGCCTTTGTGTTCTACATATAAAAACTAATAAGTGTATTTTTAATTTATACATTTACTGTTTACATAAAACATTCTTATTTACGATCTGTCACTTCGCACTAGAAATGTTTTGATTTATATCCTTTTTCTGTACATAAATATTAAGTTACAGGTATTTACTATATCTTAAGTATTATTATCAAAATCTTTCTAATGAATTGGTACCATTATGTATGTTTGAAGTTATATTCTTTCATTTAAATCATATTCTCTTCTCGATCACACCTGATATTACCTTGCTCATATAACTTAATAGTATTTAAATGATTCACTCTCTTTATTGTCCCATCTTTTAACATAACTCTTTCTCTGATATTCACTTTCAATACCTTTTTGTTTTTAAATAATGGTCCATTTCTTAAGATGTTTATGGCTGTTGTAACGCCTTGTACGCAATTAGGTTCTGTATTTTTATATTCAAACTATATCTCGTGCTTGTCTTTTCTACAAAATATAGAGTGCATTGATTTATTTTGTGTTTAATTTTATGCTTAATATTAGTACTTTTCCCTTAAGTGTTGGCAACCTATTTTACTTACTTCAATAACTAAACTAATTCTTAATAATATTATTTCAATGATAAGAAGATCACAGCAATATGTGAAAAATTAATAACAACAAACAATGAGAAAATAAGTGAAATTATGAAAAACATTAAAATATAAACAACTAATGAAGAACATCAACAGCAAGGTTGCAGAATGCAGGAATTAGGAGCGCTCAGCAGAATATTCGTTCTGGCAGTGGGAAGCAGAAGCGCTTCATTCACCCATGATCTTTGAAAAGACACCCGAAAGTTAACCTCTTCTAGCAAATCAGGAGAGTCTTAAACAAAATGATATTCTTTACAAAATTAGCACTAATTAGATGTCGCCTTGCTTCAAGCGATCCAACCTCATGTCGATCCAGGAACAATTTGTAGTCAAATCCACGAGGAGGGTAAGATCCATCTAGTTTATAACACAAATACTTTAGGAAATCGCGCTGTACTGATTCATTTGCATTAATATACCAATTATATATGGGATACCACACGACAAGGGCATATAATATAATAACTTAAAAAATTTAAAAACAAAAGGCAAGTGCACCGGCATTTGAAAGTCAACGGGGTCAACTCTCTCTTTGCATCGGACTATTTCAAATGCCGTGTGTATATATATAGTCAGCCAGTCATGCATGCGTTTCTTATTTGTTATAATATAAATCTGAATTAATTAAGTAGGTGTAAATATACTCAGGTTTAACAGATCTGTTTTTTTGTTCATATTGTGAGGTTCGCTTTGGTTGGCCTTGCGTTCCTTGCACTTTTCTCAAAGAAATAATTAAGAAATTAATATCTCATACTTGCAAAGACCGTTTCAATTTCTATAAATACACAAATTCGAAAAGTACAAGGAACGCAAGGCTATTTATCGGACTGATGAGCGAGTGTGAAACTAGCAGTTAATCTTCGATTCTTTTTGTGGGGAAACAAAAACAAAATATACAGTGCACAAGTTGGCAGGCTAGAAACCTTAGATATTTTGAGAAGGCTAATCATAGAGGCTCTTGAATCCGTAACAGTCGATGTGATTCGTAATGTGCGAGAAAATTTTTATGATAACAAAAACAAAATATACAGTGCACAAGTTGGCAGGCTAGAAACCTTAGATATTTTGAGAAGGCTAATCATAGAGGCTCTTGAATCCGTAACAGTCGATGTGATTCGTAATGTGCGAGAAAATTTTTATGATAGGCTCGGACAATGCCTTGATGCTGAAGGAGGCATTTTTGAACCTATGCAAATAACATTTTATTTTTTAGTATTGTTTAGAGTATATTTTTTATTTTCATTAGAATTCCGTTCTTAATAAATTTATATAATAATTTACTAAGAATTAATGTTTAATTATAATTGTGCTTTTATTTTCTTACTGTGTTGTATTGTATTTCTGTTAAAAAGGACTTTATTAAAATAGTGTCCTGTGAATTCACAACTTTATTGAACTGGTAGTATTAGAGGTCGAATGCGTGTCATCCAGAGATGCACAAAAGCATATCTTGTTTCCTTGTACCATGACTACGGCCAAGATTGGGCGTTGTTGCCGGTATGCCTAGTATACATATATCCTATCCCCAATATGATTTTACACATGCGGTATATATGCGTATGTACGATTTATGTGTATTAACAAATACGGCTAAGAACATTATATATGTGTTTAATATATATTAAAGCGTATTAAATTAATAAAGTTATCCTGAATTAAATAAGGATTCTCCTTTGTCACCAGCGCTTCGTTCACAATATGTATTTCGATTCGGAGAAGGTTAAACATATAAATTATGTTTCCTTCATCTCAAAGAGATAATTAAGAAATTAATATCTCATACTTGCAAAGCCGTTTCAGTTTGTATAAATACACAAATTTGAAAAGTACCCTACTATCGGACTGATGAGTGAGTGCGAAACTAACAGTTAGTCTTCGATAATATCAGACTTCCCACTTATTTCGTTCAATTGCCTCTTCAGGTGTATATACGTTTTAATTTGCGTTTGCAATTGTAAATAATCATAGGTTACATGTATACATCTAGAACGCTATGAAACTATATAAAATTGTTGAAATATTACGAAAAATTAAGTTGAATTTCTGAGACAAAAATTACGTAAAGTATTATTTTCTTAGAAATTAAAAGCAAAAAAGGAATTATGACGATAACACTAATGCTCTACACACGTTAGCACAACATATATAATAATATATTGCACTAGTGGAGGGGATAATATACTTGCAAACACATATAATAAATACTAAGCCCCAAATTATTCAAATCTTGTTATGTGTGTTGCTAATAATATCTCCTCTCTTACCTAGTCATTCAAATTTACTCAAATAATCTCAGGTTATAATATGATAATGATAATGTAACACTCAGTATATAATATTTTAAATTTCTGTACCAAATTTATTATCTCATATGCTATTATATATTTCTTTATTTCTTTTAACTATGCTCAAGCACTTCCTCAGTTTTATTCTTAATCAATTTAATTTTCTATAATGATAATATTCTTAATGCATTTAGAAATAAATATTTATCTCCTAACTCTCTCAAATAGTAATTTAAAAGTCATCACTTCTTTATGGAATTAATTTTCTAAAAATGAAACTAGTTTTTATTTTGACCACGCAGTACTAGCATTACATTTACTTTTATAAAGATGTCGCACTGGTATTTGCCGTTATAAACTGCTACATAAAAATAACAATCTAAATGCTTCAAATAATTCTGTTATAATTATTCTTTTGATTATGTGAATATTTCTGCTATTGAATTATCCCTCTCATAGGATACCAATCGTACGGTATGTATACTTTTACTCTCACAATTAACTTTATAAATGCTATTTTATTTTGTTTACTTACAGGTCATTGACTTATCAAAATTCTATTTCCAATAAGAAAATGTCTAGCACAATGTTTCTACTTTACCAAATAAAAGAAGAATTTCACCACAATAATCGTTTAATAACAATAAATATTTAAATCTTGATTCGAAAATATATCCAATATAATTATACGACATGTACATAAATTGTTTAACCTGTCTAATTGTACCTGTACATTTATTGTTATATGAAGGATGTCCAGCAAATGTTAACTATTCGATAAGGTATGTACAAAATCCAATTCAATGTGACTTTTTCAATTTTGCATGTATTAAACCACGCAATTTAATTATTTATAAATAACTTTCGACTATAAAATGTTCAAACAAGTTCGAAGGTATGTTTTAGTATCAAGGTCATGTAAATTCATTTATATGTGCATTCTGAACTTCTTATTAAAATAGAGATTTAAACTTTTTACAATAAGTATTTCTATTCTTGTTTAATACTATTAAGCAATTCTTAACAATATTTATGACTTTTACTCGATGTAAACTAAAATAAATTCAAGTTTTTCCTTATATAAAAATTATACAACCTCTTATTAACATTTATCTTCTTTCTCTGGGCTATTCAAGTTATATTTTCCTTTTTCCTCACAGGTTCTGGTAACACGTTCGTTGATAACTACAGTGGATCTTCTTTATTTGAAAAAAAAAACAACCTTCCTGGACTCGTTCTGTGCCTCGGATGACTCTCTGGATCTCTCCTAGTATGACTTCTTGTGTATCCTCGTTCTAATCCTGGATCTGGAACTTCTTCGGGTATATCTAACAGGATGTATCTTGTTGTGTCCTCGACAATTACAGGATATCTTCTGGATTTTAATGCAGCTGTACTTTTATCTCGACTTAACACTGGAACTAGACCTCTTCGGAAATATATGGTTCACCGGATCCTTTTAATTAATTTAACATATAACTGGAACGACATCTGTGTTTCTAACTAGTAGGAACTTCTCGTTTTATACAATAAACTGGACTTTGATAACTGGAATCCCTCTTTGGTCTCACGTATAACTGATGAATTTAAAATTCCGCTCGGACTTGGTTAATATTTGGTAAGTACTATTTAAATATTTCCTTTCCTTCGTAAATATCTTCTTTTACCATCCAGGATATCTTTTAATTCAATAATAATAAAATTATTCTATAATTTTATGCTTCTCTATAATATTTTTTTATTCTACCATCAAATAAATATTTTCTATGCTGAAAGAAACACTTTCTCACCAACTTTCGCGGTTTTCGTGAATTTAAAGTATACTTTTCGGAATAAAATCGTGATTTTCCGAAAATTACACGCACCTTTTTTTGAAAAATATTTTCAATCTTCGTTGTTTGTTTTTCGTCACCAAGACAATATTTTCGTTTTTTAATTTCATCCAATTAAATTCCTTTTCTCATATTCTTGTTCAAAATGGTATTATAAAATTTTATTTATACGTTTCAGTGCTTTCCAAATTTCAGTATACCTTCTATATTAAATCTCTAATAATTTATAATAATGAATTACTAAGACTTTGTACTTCACAAAACATTACTAACAAAATTTTATGTAAATGTCAATTTTGACAGATCCGCTTATTCAAACTTTACCCGCGAAATTATTTACTAAGTTGTTTCCTTCATACTTCAACATTCAACACTAAATTACTTTTCTTTACGTAATTGTTAATTAGACAAGTTTTACAAGATAACAAACTACATTTTTACATAAATAATAACTTTAAATCTCTATTTTCAGAATCCAATGAAAATTACTGCAACCAAGAACCTGGTCTACTACTACTCCTTCAAGTAATGTTTTCATAATTGACTGCACACATCTTTACTATAATAAATAACATTTTAAGTATACACAACTGTTCTTTTTTAGTTTAAATATTTTAATTTAACATTTATAAAGAAAAATTAGTACAATTAAATAATCCTTCAAACTTATACAAAAATATACAGTGCCAATCACTCATATTATTACTCAGCACAATATATGTTTCATCATCAAATAGTACATGACAAGTCAATACAGGGCTATACTAATTTACATAAATAATAAATGAAATATAGAAGAAACATGGAACATTACAATTTAATGTATATATTGCATAACAATAACATCTAGTATAATGTATATTATAAGGACAATGAGAATAACTATTCCCAAATACAATTATCATTTAAATACATAGGTACTCTTGAATTGAGTAGTAACATCTAATTATAAAACATTCTTGATCAATCCTGTACAATCAATTCATCGACAGACCCCTAATAGTTGGAGGCAGCTTATTTGTTTAGCTTAGTGTTACCAATACATATCACTACGACGCGTTTGCAGGTGTTTGAAGTTCATGTTAAAATTACTGTCATGTTTTTTTTCCCTAGTTCTGTCATTTTTGACATGACATAAAAAAAACAGAGACGGTTAGTCGAGTTGTGTCAATTTTGACAAAATTGACACACATTATCTACGGTGTTTAAAAGATTCATTTTTATTTCAATAAAGAGTAACTTATTAAAGCCATCTCCTCTCTTTAATTGTGAATCGGAGTGTGAATTATTACACCGGTAACAATTTGGCGCGCCATCGTGTGGCAGAATTTTTCTGTATTAGACGTACAGAAATTCTCAGTGCAGAAAGCATTGACGAACCCAGGTGAAGATGGCTCCGAAAAGATCCTCGAAGAAAAGACAGTCTAGCGTTTCTGAACGCTCATTCTCGCCTGTCATAAATAATGTTTCCCTCATGGAACAAATCGCCGAACGGGTAACACGGGAAATTTTGGCTAATTATTCACCAAAGAAGGGGACTACACCTGAGAAGGTTGATAAGCCGACAGTGCCACCGCCTGTTGCAGAGACAGTGGTTAATGCTGAAGCCGTGGCGACACTCGCTGAGGCACTAAGACAGTTAACTGTCGCGCCAGCATTAGCGCCGACGAACCGACCACCACCACGTCCTTACCATGGACGAATAACGGAAGACCCAGTGTTATTTATCGAAAGACTGGAGGGTTACCTACAGCATTTGGAGTTGGAGGTACCAGAGGATATAGACGAAGCCGTACTTCCACATTTAGAGGGAGAAGCTGCGGACTGGTTTTCCTATTATATGGGAAGTTTTTTATCTACTGAAGATTTTGTACGGAGATTTAAGGATGAATTTCTCAGCCATCAGCGTAAGACAGCATTAGAAGTAGCAGTGTATGCCACAAGGCAGAGTACAAGCGAGTCACCTGACAAATTCTTATACCGCCTTAAGCAGTTGTGTCTCCGGTTAAAGCCAAACTGGCCTGAAGAGGAACTGATTCTGCACATCATTGATCGGATGAACAAAGAGTCCAATTTACAGTTATTCCAAGTAATACCAAAGACAATGAAGGAGATGGAACAACAGTGCTCACGTTGGTTAAGACTCAATGATGCAGATAAAATATGGGAAAAACGGTCTAGAAGAAGACCCACAACGACGCCAAATCAAGAGACCAGGCAAGTGACACGATCTTTAGTCGAGGGTCGTTCTCTACCAAGATGTTGGTTTTGTCCGGAAAGGCACCTGAATAGAGATTGCCCAAAACAACCGCGAGAGTTCAAGGAACGTCATCCACAACCTCAACAAAGACAGGGGGAAGAGCAAGGGGCCGTCCCGAAGCAGTAACAGGAACGGCCCTAATAACTAACGACGACGAGGTAGCTTTGCCTTCAATACGGCTTCAGGTGAATGGACAAGAGGTGGTAGCATTGATCGACACAGCTGCTACCAGGAACCTCATGAGATCTGAGTATATGACTGGAGTAGCTAGAGAAACTCGCCCAATAACATTCACCTGGATCCGAGAGGGTATTGCCTTCCAAGTTCATCATGAAGGCACATTGAAGGCCACAGCTCGTGGTTATACATTCACATGCAACGCAACGTTGATATCAAACATGCGTGTCGCCATTATCTTGGGATGTCCATGGCTCACAGAAAATAAGGTGGTAATCGACATGGCACGTAGGTGCATGCATGTGGGCAAAGAAAGAAGAGAAACATTACATTTCAACACCAAGAGTACTAGGAAACACCCCACCAGAAATATCCAGGTCGACATGGGCAATACACCTTGGACAATAGTGGACAGGGAGATTTTCCAGAAAACCCTAAATGACTTTGGGGAATTGTTCGAGGAAGGGGAGGTCATTACTACAACCGCCACCACAAAACATGTTATCCGACTTTCCGATGACACACCAGTAAGGGTGTCTACCTACCGATATTCGCCGGACAAGAAGCGTGTGATTGGTGAACAGATAGAGAAAATGCTCGCGGCGAATGTTATTCGCCCTAGTCATAGTAACTACAATTCACCAATTGTAATTGTAAATAAAAAGAACGGCGACCCGAGATTTTGCGTTGACTATCGAAGACTGAATAGTCGAATGAAGGACGAGGTCAGTTCTTTACCTCCTGTACAAGAGTCGCTCAAGGACCTAGGAACATCCAAGGTTTTCTCCACGCTTGATTTGCGGAATGGGTATTGGCAAATTGAGTTGGAGGAAGCGTCCAAGCAGTATACGGCATTTACTACTCCGGATGGAGCATCTTATGAATTTAATGTCATGCCGTTTGGTCTTAAGGGAGCTCCGACGACCTTTCAGAAGCTGATGGTGCAGGATGTTCTAGTTGGGTATCTTCGTGAGTTTGCCATAGCGTATCTCGATGACATAATCGTGTATTCAGAGAACATGGAGCAGCATTAACGGCACCTACGGTTAGTTTTTGAGAGACTGGCTCAACATGGTCTGAGGTTGAACCAGAGTAAGTGTCATTTCGCAAGTCGAACATTGGACTATCTAGGACACGTGGTGACCATGGATGGGAACCATCCCCAGACCGGACATATTGAAGCAATTCAGGCTACCGAACCCCCTCGCACTCGGAAGAGTCTACGAAGGTTTCTTGGTTTGATAAACTGGTTACGGGATTACATCCAGGATTGTTCCAGGATAATGGCTCCCCTCACGGATCTTCTAGCCACGAACCAGTCTTACAAATGGACTACAGAGGCGATGAGTGCGTTTCAAGCAATAAAGGAGGCGGCTACCAAGCCTTTATATTTGCATCGACCAAACTTTAAGGAGCAATTTTTTCTGCAGACTGATGCCAGCGCAATAGGTGCGTCCGCTGTCCTCTACCAGGAAAACAAGGGCCTTAGAAATGTAGTAAGTTATGCCAGTCTAAGATTCAATAAAGCCGAACAAAGATACCACTGCAATGAACAGGAATGCTTGGCGGTTATCTGGGCTATTAAACGTTATCGTCCCTACTTGGAGGATAGGCCATTCATATTAAGGACTGATAACAAAGCACTGACTTGGCTTCAGCAATTTAAGGAGACCAAGTCCAAGTTAATGCGATGGTCATTATTGTTACAAGAATTTTCCTACAGCATCGAACACATTCCTGGTAGAGAAAATGAATTGCCAGACGCGCTTTCTCGAAGTCCTGGGAATGACAGAGTGCCCGCTGAGTTGGTTGACATCGAGCGGTTACTTCCCAACGAAGCCTCCAGCAACTCCGAAACTGAAATCACAAATGACTTGTTATTGAGGTCGATGAGCCTTTGATTGATGCTATCTTAGACGCGCAACAGGAGGACCCACAGGTCTTAGAGATGGTGGGCAATTTGGCCCGAAATTCTGCAATATCTGAACATCCGAATGTGGTATTGAAGGATGGTTTTGTAAGATATCGTCTGGATGATAAATGGTTGATATGGATACCGCCTACGATCCGCGAGCGAGTGTTAAACCAGTATCATGATCATTTTACCGCAGGTCATCCTGGAGCGGAAGAGACTTACCGAGCGATTAGAGAACGTTTTTTCTGGAGCACCCCTCAAACCGACGTAGCGAAGCATGTCAGGGCCTGTCGGATCTGTAATGCGTTTAAAAGAGGACCGCCACAGTTTCAAGCTCCACTACGACCACATTCACCGAAACAGCCGTTTGAGGTAGTTTCTGTCGATATCATCGGTCCGCTAATCCAGTCTAGGAAGAAGAACAGATTTGGTATAGTAGTTACCGATTTATACTCTCGTTGGACGGAAGCTTGCGCGGTGAGAAGCGCTACCAGTACTACAATCATAGATTACTTAACCCGAGTGTTTCAAAGGTTTGGTTTTCCAAAGGCCATATTGACTGACAATGGTCGACAGTTCATCTCGGTAGCATGGGACTTGGCTCTTCGAAAGTGGCAGTGCATGCATTGGACCACACCCATCTATCATCCTAGAGCCAACCCGGTCGAGAGAAGGAATCAGGAACTTAAGAAGGGTCTCCGAATCTTACTAGTTGATGCAAACCCCAAGCAATGGGATGAGAAGTTGGATCAAGTTCTCTTCAACCTGCGATGCCGAAAAAACGCTGCCACGGGTTATTCTCCGGCCAAAGCTCTATTCGGGTTCGATATTCACAGACCCGGAGAATGGCGAGATCCGTCACAAGGGCGCCCAGTACCTGCCGACCAGAGGATACAACAGGTACACGCCAATGAGTTACGATATCGCGAGCACCGGTACGCACAACTCGACGCGCCGTTGCCCGTAATATTCCGACCCGGTGAGTTTGTGATGGTGAAGGGACACCATCCGACGGGCAAACACTTCGCCGAGAAGTGGATGGGACCGTACCCTGTGGTCGAGAACGCTGGCCCAACAGCAATATGGGTCCAACGTCCAGGCGCTCAGCGAACAAAATACCACCTTGACCAGGTACGGCCCATGAGACCAGCCAATCCAGCCCACCAGCCTACTGCTCCTCAGCAACAACAATACCACCCAGAGCCTGATGTCCATCCGGAGCACATGGAAGCGCCCATTGTTAATGCGTAACAAATGAACAAACCGCGAGTGCGAAAACCATTTTTTTTTCTTCGCGAGTGCGTCCTAAACCTCTATAGTCTTATAAGACAGACAATTTTCCCATAGTAAATTGTTAAGTTAATTTTGATTACAATTTTTTTTTTCAAACACCCTGCAAACGGCGTCTATCCGAGGGGTGGCCATTTGTTACCAATACATATCACTACGACGCGTTTGCAGGTGTTTGAAGTTCATGTTAAAATTACTGTCATGTTTTTTTTCCCTAGTTCTGTCATTTTTGACATGACATAAAAAAAACAGACACGGTTAGTCGAGTTGTGTCAATTTTGACAAAATTGACACACATTATCTACGGTGTTTAAAAGATTCATTTTTATTTCAATAAAGAGTAACTTATTAAAGCCATCTCCTCTCTTTAATTGTGAATCGGAGTGTGAATTATTACACCGGTAACATTAGTTTATTTTATTATCAAATAGTACATGAAAAGTCAATACAGGACTACACTAATTTACAGAAATAACACACAAAATATAAAAAAAAACACCCAATATTACAATTTAATGTATATGTTACGGGTAAAGTTAGATTAACGGTTAAACTTAGGTTTACCTGGGTAAACCGCGAAATACCTAGGAAACGTGGGTAAAGTACGAAATATAATTGAAATTGGACATGTTTCGCGCTTTACCCGGGTAAACCACGTTCCACCCATTTTTACTTGGTTAAAGTTGGGTGTAACAAAAACAACAAGGTCATAAATGTTTGAAAAACATATTTATTTAAAAACACATTTTTCGAATAAATGTAAGAACACTAAAACTGTGTCCTATCAAAGTAAAGAATACTATAATCTACTTGTTCACGCAAAACAAGCTGCCCTGACATTTCGAGTTACAAAGATTTCCAATAGCTTTACATTTACATTTGTTGGTCATGTATTTAGCTTTACAGTTGCAACTTTTATAACCTTGACCTCCTAAAAGTGACTGTTCATTTGCAAGTTGTCGTAAACCTTTCTTTTCCGGTGATACTCTTTCCAGATCTACAAGTTTCTCACTACACACAGAAAATTGATTCCTGGAAAACATTTCCTCAATAGTTCAAAAATTGTCGTCGGTTTTCTCGATAACTGTCTGAGAATGTTTCTAAAATCGCTCTCCCTCGATCAATGTCTGGAACTTTCACTCTAACTGTATCTCCAACAAAACATGGAGTGAATTTTAAATTAGATAAGGTTTTGATCTTCTTTGCTTGATATTCTAAATTTCTTTTTGCGTCTAGTCTGTTTGAAAGTATATTTTTTTGGCACAAGCAAAGTTCACACCTCATACTGACTGATGTACATGGCTCACCACATTCTGCACATTTGGTCTGATTTTCTAAGGTTTCTATATTATTGGAGTTTTCTCTATAATTATTGTGACGTTTCAACATTTATTTATGTTTTCTTCAGACCTCTGAAATTTTTTAGAAAAAAGAATAATTTAAAAATCTTTTTTTGAAAAAGCTATAGCTTTACATATAATTAAAATTAGATCTTATGAGTTATTATTAATTTTACTTTGTTTAACAATTGATTTGTATAAAAAACTCTGTACAAATAAGTTTATAAAGACATATAACATATAAAAACAATTGTATGAACGATGAAAATATACATTAAATCTACTTACATTTAGGTTGTTTATTTTTGCATTAATGATCCTCTTTTATATTATTTCTTTTTTTACTTCTACATTATTACTTTCCGTTGTCTTTTCTATTTTCTTGGTAGTAATGCTTTTTAATTTAAACATTATTATATTCTAAATTCTATTTTTGTCAATTGGTCAGTGTTATTTTTGTGTCACACCTTGAAATAAGAACTCTAACATCTGCATTTGTTGTTAAGGGGGTCATGCTGGCCTCATGCTCCGTTTTTAAAAATACTCGATCACAAGAACAATAAAGTTCTGAAAGAGATAGAGAATTAGGGCTGTCATTTACCCCAGTGCATCTGACGTGCCATGCAAATTATAGTTGACGTGTTGCCAGAAAATATCGTTCGGGATAGAGATGCTATTGTTATCTGTGTCCAATGTTTACATTTCTTTGCTCGGACACTTAAACTACACTGATATTCGGAAAGGAAAGTGTGTATTCAATCTCATAAAGCATATAGGTAATATACATTTGAATGAATAGGTAATTCATTCGGATCGAGGTCGCCACACACGTTTCTTTATAGATATAAAAAAAAATACCGATATCTAAAGATATTTGAATTTTACCACAAGCCCAGGATTTGCATCTATGTATTTCTTATATAAATAAGTTAACCCGTAACCGATGAGGTGCGATTTTTGTCACGTCGAGTGTGAGGTGGAAGCCCTCAGACTCCCGATTAAATTTATTTTTTTGATTTTAATACGAATTAGTATCTGTTTAAATTAAATATTATGGCATAGTCTGGAATCTACTTAAACTATTTATGTTTAGTCAGCTATTAATTTTATTACAAACATCTACATTTGGTGAAAAATCCCAGGAGCGTACATTAGGGATGCGCGATATATCGTTTTTAAAAAAATATCGATATTTTCTTTTCGATAATCGAGATTAAAATCGATATTTTTTTATTCAATAATATCGACTGATATCGATTTTTTATTCGATAATATCGTTTAATCAAAAATGCCATTATTCCAAATTTCATGCATTTATTTCACATTAATAGACAAAAGAACATGTTCACATTATACAGAATTTATTATCTTTTTAAGAAAAAAATGAGGTGTGGCCACCGCACGACTTTCTTATACGTATGAGCGTTTCAAACTATACAATTTTAAGAATTTTTTTATACAAAAATTATTCAAAATCCTATTCTAAGTACTTTCATTCTCTTAATAAATCGCTATAGAATGCATACTTTGCAAGATATTCGAAAAAGGGTGCTACTCGCTAAGAGTATAAGTGCTACTTCCGGTCCGAATTTTGAAATTTCATATATACAAAAACTATCCAGTTCTAAATACTTTTGTACTCTTGACAAATATATATAGAATGCATAACTTATGAAATATTTGCAAAAAATCGCAATTCGGTAAGAGTAAAAGTGGTACTTCCGATCCGAATTTTGAAATTTTTTTTATACATAAGATATTTAAAATTATAATTTAAATACTTTTATACTCGTAATGTACCTGCCTAGAAAGCATGACTTGCGAGATATTCGCAAAAAACTCATTTTCGATAAGAGTAAAATACCTACTTCCGGTTGGAATTTCGAAAAACCTTTTTAAGACAATTTGTCTCAAATATAATTTTGAGTACATTTGAATTCTCTATAAATTTGTGTAAACTTTGTAATTGACGAAATATTTGCAAAATTCAATTTTTTTACTGAAGTAAACTACTACATCCAGTCTACCGATTTTACTGAAAAACTAATCAGTTCTCAAGAGGGAGATTATACACGTAAATACAAAATTTGGAATAGATATCTACAGCGGTTTGACCGCTATCGTGGTCACAGACAGACATACAAAAATTTTTTAAAAACCACTTTTTTGGTATCAGGGGACTTCAAAACGTGGACATCTGCAAAAATCTCGAGGTCGAAAATTTTCGTCATCACAATACTTTCTTATACTACGTATAAGAAAGTAAAAAGTTAATAATTTGGAAAATGCTTATTGGGATGTTTACTATTTCATGTTTCATTTCATAGATTTTACATTTCGTATAGTTCGCCTTTATGGGGCGTTATCTTCCCATTAAACGTTTTTCAAATTTCCCACAGTATTATTTAGTAACTACGACATTTACATGTTAACAACCCTATTTATAATATATGAGTGGTCATTTTCAGTTTTAATGTTGATGTTACTAAATAATATTGTGGGAAATTTGAAAAATGTTTACTGGGTTAATATTTGTGTTTCTGTATTTGTTTTATACCACTTATATTTTCATTGGAATTTTTTAAATTTTGGAATAAATATATACAGGTGAGTCATTAGTAGCCGCGTCTTCGATTGGTCTTTTGTGTTTTAAATAAAAGAAAAAAACAATAAGTGGAAGATCCATGGTTGCTTGTGGCGCATATTGTAAAAATACTTTAAGCTCTGACGCACTTCCGGTTTCACCGGAAATGCACGGAACTTAAGTTTTTTAAATGACTCACCCTATATATTTTTGGAGATTCTTGTACTGCTTTAAATTGTCTGTTCAACTGTTTTTTCTGCTACATTTCCCGTTGTTGTTTGAATACATTTTTAAATGTTATTATAAAGATCAGAACTTTCCAGAATTTATTTTTAATTAAAAGTGTCACACATACATGTATCGGCCAGACATATTAAAAAATAATGACGGTATCATCTATGGTCAGAGGAACTATGTTTTCCATAATTATACAAGAAAAAAATACATAATAAATAACAATCATATTTATTTATTAACATAGGAAATTGGCATTATACAAATTAATGAATAGAACAGAATAAAGTTGCAGAATTAATGACATAAAGAACTGTATATAGCAGAATATCAGAATAATATAATAAACTTGAAAAAGCTAAAAAATAGGAAATATAAGAGGATAACAAACAATACATAACGCCATAAGAAAGCCAAGACGTGACTATTTATAGTCAGAGTAAAACTAAAATTTAAAATCACTTAAATTTTGTCCGTATAAAGTAGTTCCTTATATCTGATATATATTCTGTTATTTTTTCTACTGACGTAAATCACGAATAGGCATTTTCTTTGGATACTGGGGATCAACCAATTCAGGTAGAAAACATCTGTAAAAGAAAGTCACCAACTGCTCCTTCATATTCGCATCCCAGAAATTATCGTCCCTCATGATTTTTTGTACACTAATTCCGAAAGGTGTCCATATAACAAACAAGCAGTACTTTCTATTTGTTACATGTAGCTGGCCTTGCACTTGGAAATAATAATTGTCTTTACTTTTTAATGTTATTCGACCATCAACTATCTCCGCAAATTTAATTTTCTTCTCTCGAACGGCTTCCGTTGGTGAATACGATGCAGCTGCTGACGGGCATTTTATTTCAACAATGCCATCGTCATCTATTAAACCATCCGGCGAAGCAGCTAAAAAATTCAATTTGCCGTCAATAAAAAGACCAGATTCGTGTACACGAATTCCATAGCTTTTTTCCAATTCTTGTTCCTGTCCCCAACGTGTTGCTGCAGTCTCGAAAAATTTATTGTACAAAAGACGTTTTATCAAATTTGCGCAATGCGTCGTCTTTCGCATTTTGCATATTGCTCCAAAATTGAACGCAGTCAGTCTTACAGAGCGCTGCTGCCTCCATAATAAGTTAGTGCTTTGCCCTATAGTAGCATGTTGTAACTCGTCACGTTCAGAATCCGATTTTTCAATTGAAGTCAAAATTTCTTTTTCTTATATATCGTACTGCTCTTTTGTTAATGTGACAACCATTTCTATTTCTGTGTCACCATAATCGCTGTCAGCAGGTACTATCGGTTCCCTTTTTTTCTTATTTTTACATGCAAATAACTTTTTACTGCATTTTTTCCAAGCTCTTACTCTTTTCCAGCTAGTCATAAACTTTTTGTGTGTTTCCTGGACTTCTGTATACAGCTTTCTTATGAATAACGCGCGGTAAATCGCCCGGTTCCAAGTTGAATACAATTGAAGCGGCTTCGCATCGAGTTTGATATGATCGTCGTCCGCTGAAATTTACTCTTTTCCCGCCAACAAATTTTTCTGAAATCCGGCTAATGTTTATGAATTTTTTAGTACTACAACGGCATGATGTTAATAAAAGCAAGAAAATAAGTGGTAATTTAGACAAGGCATTTACCGATTTTCTAGAACGGACAATAGAAAAGTTTCTGAGAAAGAGATTACGTTAGGAGTCTTCCCAGATTTAATTTTAAATATTCATTATTTTACGATTATGAAGTAATAAAATGACTGTAAGCACTTATACAGAGAAATATACATGTTCTAATTAATTGTGCCTTTGTAAAATAAAGCAAATTGAGATTAAAACTAAACATATATACGTTTTACATAGAACATAGACTATTACTTTATAAAAACCAATAAAACAAAATAATAATGATAAACGTCCTTAACAACTATAAAAAATGGCGAACAAATTACATGAATTAAAATTATTTTTAATTCATTAACAATATTATGAGCAATACAACATGAGCGACATGCGTACATAAACCACATTGTATAAAACAATTTATCGTAATTTCGCGTTACACGCCGTTGCAAGCCGGCGACTGAATAGATTGAAGAAAACGGAGTTTTGCCAACAGGAAAATTATTTTTGCAGTGTAGGATTCACCAAAATCGTTCTCCCGACCAACTGGCGGCTTGCTCTGCGATCGTCTTACGAATATTGCTTTAAGCGCCTGGAATATAGGCAATGTGTATCAAGAAACATACGTTCTTATCAACGTGATTAAGACAAAACGGTTAGCTTTAATGATGTACTAAAAAGTGTGTATTAAAGGTAAAAGACGCATGAAGGTACCCACAGGCAGTTTTTGCCATTAAAGACAAACATTACACCTTAAAGTATACGATAAATATAAGCATTTTTAAAATGTTATTATTCAGTAGCATTTTTTTATGTACAAATTTTTTCTTTCTTTAGGTACTTCAATTTAAGCTTAATTAACAAATTACTCCTTGTTTCAATCGATTCTATACAATGGTTACTACACAATATCGTCGATACGAAACGCTTGCAAATTGGCCTCAGCATTACCCCCTTAAACATATAATAAAAGAAAAAACCAGACAAAAATAACGCGCACACACAGAATATTTGTTCGTATATACAAGGGTTACATTAAAAATAAGCTGTCTTTAATTTAGTATATTTATAATCTAATCAAATAATTCCAAAATAAATGTCAGATAGTCCCTTGATCTCTGTTCGATCATTTACAACATGTTCTTCCTTTTTTATGTGTATCATTTCTAACACGTTTCGCACTTGCTTGAAATACTTGTTTTATCAAAATTAAAACCATGTCCCGTGGTGTTACAATGTTTTTTAATGATGTAACATTATTAGCATATTTATGACCCTTTAATCTTTCTGCTATATGTTGTTGTGTTTGGCCAATGTAAACAGATGTTTTATATTATTATGGTTTCTGTGAGATACTTTTACGTTATATGGAGCAAAACTTTTATTTAATTTTCAGTTAAACCTCGAATATAGGGCAGGCAGACATATTTGTTTATGTTAGATTGAGTTATATTTATATATATATTGTTATAGTATAAAGGCATACTTTAACAATATAATATGGAAAGTTATTAAAGTTACTAAATTTAATTAAATAAACGTAGAAATATTTATTATGATGTGTTTAAAATAAGATTTATTGAGTTATTCATAAAAAAGGTTTATTGCATTTAACAAGTATTCGAATTTTTATAAATAACCACCTGTATATGGAAAGGTTGACCATGTTCATTGTTCTTAGAAGTTCAAAATATTCTGGAAAGAAGAGAGTTGAATGTTAGTTGTTATTGTGTAAAATGTATTATAAATTTGTAAAAACTTGGGTAATTGACGTTTATGAGGTGATAAAAATATTTAGAATCTTATTTTGAAAGGTGTATAGATTAAAATATATATAATCTATATATATATAGAGTAAAATAATTTAAGTAAAGATAAAATATAAAGCTAGTCGGGCATATAAATAAAATACCTTCGTATTATGAGTGAAATAGTAAATGATATATAAAGAGATTATAAAACTAGCACATACGAGGGTTGTTCAATAAATGATAACAATTTATCAAAATATGTCTAGAGTGTTATTTCATTGCATATCCAGTTCAATTTATGACATTTAAACTATAATAGGATTTAATAATTATTTGGAGGATTGAACTGATATGTATGAGATATTACCTAGTACATTATATGACGCATCAACGTGGGGCCCTGTAAAATAAGACTCGCAATATAGTATTTTCAATATTTTATTTACATTATTATATGTGTGAACATAAATAAACATTTTACGAAGTGGATTACCATAGTAAAACTTATATTGATAATATTGGAAATTATATTTGTATTGTTGTCACATAATAGTTATTAAAAATGAATACTAGGTCTAAAAGTAGTTCAAGAATGGATAGAGTAGAATCATCCAGTGATAGTGAAGAGGAGGTAGTACAGAATGTGAATATACCAGAGGGAGGAGAAGATATATCACAGGTACTGGTAGAAGTTTTACAGAGAGGTGAGATACAGGATAGAGGTGATAAGGTAGAATTACAGGGAGAGACTTCTAAATTAGAAATGTCAACTACAGCAATAGATATGACATTGATGTTACAAATGTTTAATGATAATATGGAGAAAATTATTAAAGAGAATAATAAGAAGTTAATGGATAAACTTGACAAGGTTTATAAAGAAAATAATAAGAAATTAATGGATAAATTAGACAAGATGATTGAAGAGAATAAGAAGAATTTTATGGATGTGAAGGAAGAATTAGGTGGAAAGATAGACAAAACGTATGAAGATATTAGAGTTGAATATAAAAGGGATATTGAAGAATTTAAAGAATCTTTGGTATGTAAACCAGATACAGTCGAAGAAAAGGAAATAGAAAATTTAGAGAAAGATGTTATTAA
The DNA here is from genome assembly GCA_963170755.1 of Amphimallon solstitiale. Lineage (NCBI taxonomy): Eukaryota > Metazoa > Arthropoda > Insecta > Coleoptera > Scarabaeidae > Amphimallon > Amphimallon solstitiale. The sequence continues at coordinate 98,085,885 of OY720678.1, forward strand.
CTATATCGACCTTGAACAAAACACAGATGTAATTACGAAAATGAATACAGTTGTGCTATTACAGAAGAAAACAAAATACATGGATTCAGGTAGAAGTATTTTAAGAACTCAATTAGATTCAATTTTATTAGAAGAAGAAGATGACAAAAAGTTATACGTATTCACCTCAAGGCAGATAAAAGGGATATTTATAGGAGACGGAAAGTTTATTGGAAATATATTTAATGTTGGACGTAATAGAATACTAACATATATGAGAAATAGCTTAAGAAGTGAAAAAATTAATATGGACAGTAAATTTGAAGGAATGGTAAATGGTAATAATTTTATTGAGAAGAGAAGAGTTTATTTAAAAAAATATGTGTCACGTAATGTTTATCAGGAGACATTGATCTTGGATATAAATAGTAAAGTGTTATTAGAATGTGAGATTGAATGTCAGAAAGTTTCGAACACATTCATATTAAATCATATTAAGTTTGGAAGAGTATTTAGTAAGATTAGAAAAATGATTAATAAGATTACTTATGTAATGGAACTAGAGGATACATGGTATTTAGGAAAGTTGGTACCAGTAGAAAAATTGGGTACATGGAAGAATAGAGTTAGATTAAAAATAGAAATATGAACAGAAAATTATAGTCAGGACAGAAGAAAAGAGGTCGTCTTCTGAAGGTATTTACGACACATGCTTTCCGAGTATAAATTAGATCTCAAGTTATAGTCAGGACAGAAGAAAAGAGGTCGTCTTCTGAAGGTATTTACGACACCTGCTTTCCGAGTATAAATTAGATCTCAAGTTATAGGCAGGACAGTACATTAGAATTGATTGTGTTTTATAAGTGGGTAACGTCACTTCCGTATCCAAATATTGTTAATACATTCACATGTTGTTTTTGAAGAATCATTAAACTATACAAGAAATGTTTTTATATTCAAGAGTTCAAATTTGTATATGGTAAAGAAGTTAGGGGCATAGTAGGAGTATTTTTTATAACAAGAACATAATCGGATATAAAAAAAAAATGTTGACTTATTTGATTTGTTGAGAAAGGGGCATGTTAAAGTTCATAAGTAGGGTGAATAAAGCCTAGTATATAAATGGATATAAAGAAAGAGGTTCAGAATCAAAATATAGTATATAAAGTTTAGAATATTAGAAATATTTGAAGAATGTTGTTTAAAGAATTGTATCATATGTTACTCTCATTTCTACATATTTTATATATAAAAAGAAAAATAAAACCAAAGTACTATAAGAAAACTTATTTGGAATTAAATGTCTAATAATATACCCAAATATAAAACTTAGAAGGAATATATTTAGTAGTAGAGGAAAAGAAAGAATTATATAAAGCCTTAAAATTGTAAAATAATTGAAGCAGTAAAAGTGATTTGCAGATTAATAAAATAGGTGATGTTATAAAGCTAATTATAAAAAGATAGTAAAAGCTTTTATGATATAATATTTTAATTGAAGGAAATATGCTTGCAATAATTAATAAATATAAAATGTACCATTAAAATATGGAATTATAAAATAAATGATAGAGAATGGGTTAAAGATAACCTAATATGATGATTTATATAGGACTAAAATGTCTAATAAGAGATTAAGGTAGCGTACGCCAATAAAACGTAAAAATAAGTATAATCTTTCATAAATAGAAAGTATGGGGAAGACGAATATGTCTATAGGAATATTATGGGATACATGCGCAAAGGGAATAGAAATAATAAATATGATATAAATGTATAAGTGAGCATAAGTAAAATATTTTATAGAGGCAATAATCTTTACAAGAAAGAGTTGAATGAAAAAAAAAAAATTGAAACTATCACCTAAAAGAAATGTTAAGAGTAATACAGTTACTATGATATTATAAAAATTGTATAGAGGCTAAATATTTATATGTAGAGAACATTTGCTAAATATTAATAGAATGTATAGGGCATAGTTATTATGTATGTAAAATTTTCTTATGATGAATTAAAATAATTGGTACTTATATTACTTTGGATAAACTATATATTAAAAAAAAAAAATTTGCTTAAACATATTTGGTAATTGTTGAGAATTGTGAAATGTTTGTACATTGGATGTGAATATGAATAGTTTATTGTAATAATATTGTTTACAAGATAGGAGTTACTGAAAGTGTAATTATTGAAGTTATATTAGTTTAATAAATGAAAATTTGTTTATTTGAGGTTTAAATTTACATTTATTAAAAGGGGCATATGTTATAGTATAAAGGCATACTTTAACAATATAATATGGAAAGTTATTAAAGTTACTAAATTTAATTAAATAAACGTAGAAATATTTATTATGATGTGTTTAAAATAAGATTTATTGAGTTATTCATAAAAAAGGTTTATTGCATTTAACAAGTATTCGAATTTTTATAAATAACCACCTGTATATGGAAAGGTTGACCATGTTCATTGTTCTTAGAAGTTCAAAATATTCTGGAAAGAAGAGAGTTGAATGTTAGTTGTTATTGTGTAAAATGTATTATAAATTTGTAAAAACTTGGGTAATTGACGTTTATGAGGTGATAAAAATATTTAGAATCTTATTTTGAAAGGTGTATAGATTGTATTGTAGAACAGTTCCCGGGAATAATTTGAAATACAGGAACTGTCATTATTTGACATGTGTTCAAAAATATAAATGTAGAGAGGTATTGGGATATGAATATGAAAAGAAGGGTTGATAAAATTATGAAAAGAATTTAGATATTCAGATAATACAATTTTAAGAAGTATTCAAGGTATATTAGAGAATTTAAAGGCTATGTTGTTGGTGGTTATTGCTGTTGTAAAACTTTGATTGGGGAATACAAAATGAGTAAGGATTACTAGGGAAATGAATAAATAAACGAGAGAATTTTTCAAATTCTAAAAAGCGGTAGACGTGTTTTTGGAAAAGAGAATATCTTTTCTGATATTAACGCGATAATAGATATTTATAAATGAGAAAAGTGAGTCTTGAGTGAACTTCGTTAACTACAAATAAATTAATATAAAAAAAGTAATTGTACTTACCAATTTGTACAAGATCCAGGTATATCCGAAGAAGGGTTGATTTTCCGGGATCATATAAGTTTTCAGAAGGCTATTTAGTACCAGAGTTTTGAAATTCCATTAAGGGTGAAGAAATATTCAAGATCCGGTTATTATAATAGGTAGCAGATTCCAGAAGTACTGGTGTTTTAAAGAGGCAGGTTATCACAAGAGATCCATAAAGGGTGAAGAAATCTTCAAGATCCGGTTATTATAAAAGGTAGCAGATTCCAGAAGTACTGGTGTTCAAAAGAGGCAGGTTATCACAAGAGATCCATAAAGGTTGGTGAATTTCACAAGTTCCGGGTGAATAGGAGAATTTGCTGTGCACGAAGAGATTTGGCTTAATATCGTAAGGACAATTTATTCCCACATCGAACAAGTTCCTGTACAGGATAGCTGGTATTTTTCCTTCAAGAATTTGAACTAGATTGTAGTTTATCAACATCAGGGAAGTGGTATCCGTCCAAAAACGTCATCAAGAAGTGGATAGTACTCATCTAAAAGAAGAAAGCATTAAGTATTACCATTTTAGTATTTTTTTTTGTGTCATTATTAAAGAAAGATAACATTTTGTGAATATTGGAGAAGATTTAATTATTTGCAATATAATTCAGTATAGAAATAGACTGAACTAATTGTTAGTACAACAAGTACATTTGTTATAAACAACATAAGTTATTTTAATTCTCTACTATCCAGTAATAAGTCAAGACATGAATAATTTTCATTTGAATACAAATTTATGGAGTTATCAAGCCAGTAAATAGTTTTGAACACATTATAATAATAGTATAAATTCACTTGAGAAGAAAGTATTAGAAAGAATTACTAAATTTTGTATATCAATAATTAATAATATCAGAGTACGTACCTGCATTATTTAGTTGGGTTTGGAACTAGACACTTTGAGTAAATATTTTACAAACGTCAAATATCAAGTTCCATATTCTATTTATTGTTAGCAAATGTCCCATATTTTTTAAAAACCACACGAATTTTGAATATAAACATATTATTTATTAGTAGAATATCGTTTTATTTTATCATAGTCAAATTTTCATCTAAAGGAAATATTTTGGTTTATTTATAACCTCAATGAAATAAATGTCATTTGATATATTGAAATGGAATGAGTAGTAGTGACATCTAGGTGTTTTATTATACACTTCTTAGTAAATTGGATTATTTAAAGTATAGAATGTATAAAAATATTACAGAAATCAGTATATTATAAAATGTTAGTTTAGAAGGAAAAATAAGTAATTCAAAAAGGATTATTGAGATTTATTAAAGCATATAATTAAAGGCAAAGTTAAATACTGTAAATTAAATTAAGAGTTAGGAGAGAGTAAAATAATTTAAGTAAAGATAAAATATAAAGCTAGTCGGGCATATAAATAAAATACCTTCGTATTATGAGTGAAATAGTAAATGATATATAAAGAGATTATAAAACTAGCACATACGAGGGTTGTTCAATAAATGATAACAATTTATCAAAATATGTCTAGAGTGTTATTTCATTGCATATCCAGTTCAATTTATGACATTTAAACTATAATAGGATTTAATAATTATTTGGAGGATTGAACTGATATGTATGAGATATTACCTAGTACAATATATATATTATATATTATATTACATATATTATATTTAACTGTATAATATATATATATATATATATATATATATATATATATATATATATATATATATTACACCTTGTATATTGAATATATTGTTATATTTTTTTTTATGATTAGATGAGTTTTACCACCGCAAAGAAATCTGCATATCTATTATCTCTTTATTTCTTTGGTTTACATAAAGTATTATAACTTCAAATGACCAGTAACGCACATATTTATATATTTATTGATCGAGATATATAGTGACAGAGAACATTTTTGCGAACATAACAATCGTACACGACTAATTATATCAGTTAATTAACACGAAACAGTATATCGCTAAACAGAGTATGCCGGATACATTTGTTTATGTGCAATTAGTAGCCAACAACACGGGGTAATAGATGTATTTAATTGAATTACGCATTGTATTTAGACATTTTTATGTTAATAACTTGGAAATCTGTTCTGCCATTTGTTCTACTACCGAAAGTCACTTCCGTATATTTAACTAAAAATAAATAAATATCCATTCTTAATTAGATAAAGCAATTACTTTTATTAACAAAGAAGGATAGAATAATGAAATGAAGTTAAATTTCACTATAACAGTGACTGATCACGTTACAGAACTATTAAATTAACATGCAATACACGAGGCGACTTTATGCCAAATATATCTTGAGGGCGGATGTTTAATCCCTACGAAGCTGCACTTATTTATTACTTCAGAAAATTGGCGAGGTTTGTGAACTCTATAATTGTCATGATGGAACACAATCTTCCAATGTGGGACTTTTTTGCTGCATGGCCATTTTTAGGTTTCCTAGTTTATTTTTGTAGACTTCTCCAATGTTATAAAGCCTAGGTTAATGTATTGTATTAGTAATATACTTTAAATATCTTCTTGCCTTTTTTTGGCGGTGAATATACCTTGTAAACTACTGCATCAATTTTTGTTTTGTTGGTTGATTCCTTAGATACACCCACTTGTCTTCACCCGCTTCAATTTTTGAACAAAGTTTATCGTTGTCATTCAAGACCACAAAGATTTCTTCGCAAATGCGTCACGACACAATTTTTACACGAGAATAAGCAATTTTGAAAACTGTTGGAACTTCATTCCTCTTATTTCACGATCAGCTAAGAACAAAACCTCAGATTTCTTTGTGTTTTAGTTGGTTCTTGTTCGGAGAAGCTATCCTCATTTTAGATCACATTCAATTCATTCTCCACCCTATCGAAAATGTTTGGAGAAAATTTCCTATTAAAGGATGACTCCCCATCCAACATATTAATCATCCTATCTTAAACAATCTAGGAATATCATGGGTTGGGTTTACTCAAATCGGCTATTAATATGTTTGGCATAAAAAACGTATAGTCGTATGAAGGCACAATCTGTGTGAAGACAAACAATGGTGAGACTGTTTTCTTTTATGGATCTACAAGCAATACGGAAACCAGTTCAATAGATGCACAGGTGGACAGACAAACGAGATGGTGATTCGGAAGACCTAGAAGACTGAATGCACAGAGGAGGATTAACGTACACTTTCTTAATATTTTTATGTTTATGTTATTAGATTATTACAATTTTCATATTTAGTTAATTTTGTTGATAACACATTTATGTCATAATTTAATACGTGAATCTATATGTAGCATATATGTATAATCAAGAAAGATTACAGTACCTACACTTTTTGTTATACATTTGGTTTTTGTTTTATACTTATTAGATCCATTACACTTTCATGTTCGGTTAGTTATATTGATTTTACAATTAGTTAAATTTATTAGTTAATATGTTTGGTTGCAATTGCATCTAATCTTTTTTATTTTTCTGTCATTGGGGTAGTAGCGATATATCAAATTGATACGTCAAGGTATATATGTAAATGTTGTTTTATGAAATTCTTTTCATTGTTTTTTTATTTTGGGGAAATGTATGTGGATGTCGGGCAGGTGATTGGTCCATACATTGAATTGATCCATATATTAGGGATCTGGATTACTCACCCAGGAAAACTCTTGTTGTCACGAATTATACAGATTACACTTACGCCACAAAACATAAAAACACATTCACACTATTACACAATAACATACGGAGCTTGTCCAGAATATGCATGAAATAAGCGTTTTTGTATCACAGTTTCAACCTTTTGATATATTAGTACTAACGGAGACTTGACAAATAAGCAACTTAAATTTATATGGTAGGGTAGGCTATGATATTCTTTATAACGAGGGAAAGATAAATAAAAATGATGGTGTGGTAGTACAATTTATAAAAAGTGCTCTTGATTATACTTACACCAGGGTACAAATTGAGGGTGTCACTGCGTTGCAGGTTAATGTAATTATTAGAATATTATCGTACCTACCTTTCTGAATGTAGATGTATTAGTAATTCACTTTTTCTCACATTTATATACTGGTTTTTCTTTAAATTTCGTATTATAAATGGACACAATTACATCGATGTAAAATGCAGTTGTTTGTTTACATTTTTCAAGATGTAATGTATTTACACGCCGCTAGGGGCGATGCCAGTAATGTACATCTTTAAGAGTGGGAAGAATCTCTTCAATAGACATACCTGAATTTTTGTGAAAGATATTCCTTATAAATTACAATGCACAATTATTTTCAAGGGATTTTATCGCTGGTGAAAACCGCTCTAAAATACAAATAAGCATTTGGTGTCTGATTAATAATTTTAAATTTGAACTGAAATTTTTAAGAAATAATTTTTATTTTGAACTTGTAAAACTTTCAAGAAATAGTTTCATGAAGTTGTAATAATTTCTAATTAAAAATTTTTATTCGAACTAATTTTTCGAATTAAATAAATATATTTAAATTATAGTCAGGAGATATTAGGATAATTGTTAAGAACCGGAATATTTTATTTTAAAACATGATGGCCATACGCTACATGTCACGATAAAAGATTATGGAAATTATAATAATTTTTCTTTAATAAGGATATTTTGTAAAGAGTTTATTTTTCTTTGAATTGGAGTACGGACATTTTATGTTTTTCTTTTCTATATAATATTTATTATATCTCATTCGTTATTTATTGTAGAATTGGTATAAAATAAAGTAATTAAAGGTGAATATGGAAGATTTTTTTTGTTTTTCTGTGTTTGTGCATTGAAGTCTGACTTGTTGGGACTATATGAATTAGGGATGTATTAAACAAGTTATGCAATTAATGAACTTGTAGAATGGAGTCCTGATTGATTCTCTGACATGAATTTGTGATGAGAATATCATTCAGAAGCGAGAAAAGGCATTTGTGTGAAATTAATATCAGCACAAAGTCAGCATTTTAATGCATATCTAAACACTTGCTATTAAGTTTTTTTTTTGAATTGTGAATGAATATCATTACTTCTTATAAACATTAGAAATTGGACACGTTATTATGTGAGTTAAGGGTGCATTCAGTGAGTTAAAGGATAAACTAATAGGATAACAAATAAATTCTTCTATACTACTATCACTGCAAAAAAAAACGTTATTAACAGTGGAAGATGATGTGCACTTCAAAGTTGTCGGTGGATTTTTGATAAAATCGATGTTGAATATATTTAAGACATGTCTTATAACACGTCTTCTCTTATCAGTATATATATTATATTTAAAACTCCATTATTATATATGCTTATTTATGAAACTAAATTTGGAGTCTGTGGCTTGAAACTGCACTAAAACATCTTCACCACACTAAAGTACAAAAAGGCTAAATATGCTTATCTATGTTAATTACAAAGTCTTATAAATCAGTAAGCAAACTACAAGAATTATGTAAAACTCGAGAGGTTGTAAATGCCAAGAAAAATTAAAGTTTTCATCGCCCAATATTCAAGTATATTATCCCGTGAAAAATTTCACAAATCTATCTGCTTTACGCTGGCGTCATGTACAGCAAATATAGATGCGCCATACCGTTAAAACTACTACGACAAAAACTACTATATAAATTATCTTAATCTACAACTACCCATACTACTGAAACATCGTCAATGTTGAGTAAAAATCAATATATTAAACATATTCAAAAATAGAAACATTTCTTAATTATTAATTTAATTACTAATATTTTGTAAATTTCGAATTATAATCTGAAGAAATGATTTATTCATTTTGGCTTTAAAGGTGATTTGTTATTTCTTTAATATTGCAATAACAGGAACACATTTTTCAGAGAGCTCTCTACTAGTATATTAGGTAGCAGACGAATATTAGGAATCATATGTAGAGTTTTAAAAGCAGAATCCGTCCCCATTTTAAAAGTAGAATTAATATCTGTGAATTGCAATTTAGTAACTTCAAACGTATAGCCCGGAGAGGCTTCCTCGGTGTACTTCCTTACGTCGTCCGCAGTTGTGTTGAATTTACGCCGACCAACAAAGATCTACAGCGTAGGATGCCTTAAAGCTAGTTGACCCAGACGAAAGCTAACACACGTATACTGGATTATAAAGCTATCTCTCCGTTTTGTTCCTATTTTCGATTTCTTTGAAATTGAGTTTTATGTATTAATTTTTATCTGCTATGGCTTGAATAGAAGAAGAAGATGAATTTAAATCTTTCTTATTTTTTATAACTATAGACTTAGGAATATGGCGAGCGGTTTCAGACGCCTTATGATAGCCTACTAAGTAACAAGTAATACTGTTAATGCGTTGCGTAAGTTCACAGATGTATTTATGTTGCAAGTAAATTTATTACTTAATAATTAATTATATGATTTAGAATATTATTTTCCGCATCCCAGTTACAAATAGTTTGAATAAACATTGTACCATTCATGCAAGCTAAAATGAAAATTTATATTCACTGAAAACTACTATGTAATATTAATAACAGAATAGATACTAAAATAAATAAACAATATGTAGTGCGCAAAACACAAATTAAAATCTAAACGTCATCGACAACTTTAATTTCGGTCTGTAAACAACTAATTTACGTGCAGAATCGATGTACAGACATAATATATAAAATAAAAGAAAGAGTATATATATGGCATGTTCTAAACGTATGTTACCTGTATAAATGTAATAAATAAGAGAGAACGTTGTTACTTTTTTCTAAAAACAAAGATGTTTTGATGTGATGCAATGTCCCGTGACAGATTTCAATATATTTTGAGTAACCTTCATTGCAATGATAATAGTCATCTTGATAGAGCCGACAAATATTCCAAAATGAGGCCTCTCTTTGACCTTCTCAATAAAAAAATTTTTGATCACGCACCCATCGAAGAGAATCATAGTCTGGACGAGTCAATGGTTCCCAACTATGTGCGTCATAGAGGGAAACAATTTATTAGAGGAAAACCTATACGTTGAGGTTACAAATTTTGGACCGGCGCGTTGCGGTTAGGATGTATTGTGTATTTTAATCCTTACCAAGGTTCCTCAACGACATTGCCGCAGAAATATAAACACATGGGTCTATGTGCAACTGTAGTTCTACAATATACAGATGTTTTAAAAGAAATGCCATTCCAATCATTTCACCTGTACTTCGACAATTACTTCACTTCACTTTCCCTTCTGAAAGAATTAAAACTGGGAAATATAAAAGCTACTGGTACATTGAGGGAAAATCGCATACCGCCATCCCTATTATCCACTGCAGGTTTACTATAGAAAAAAGAACGCGGTTACTATGAGTACATTTTGGCCGATAACGAAATTATAATCTGTAAGTGGAATGATAACAGTGTTGTAAACTTGCTTCCAATGCTCTCCCTGTTTTGCCAGTGAACAAAGTAAAAAGATTTTCACAATCAGAAAAAAAGCATGTCTATGTAAATCAACCCTGACTAATAAAATCCTATAACGAGAATATTGGAGGTGTAGATCGCGCCGATCAGAATTTAAGTAAATACAGGGTATCAATAAGTGGGAAAAAGTGGTATTTTCCATTATTTTCCCATAGCGTAGATATGGCTGCACAAAACGCCTGGCAATTACACAGACATAATGGCGGAAAACTTGATCTGCTAGAATTTCAGCGATCCATAGCTACAGAGATACTCGAAACTCACAAACAAACAAAAAAAAGAGGACCATCAAAATATCCTCAAAGTCTGCATGAATTTTCTCGCTGCGACAAGTTAGATCATCTAGTCCTATACAATGAAAATCAACGGCGATGTGCCGTATGCCAAAGAAAAGCCAATTTTGTGTGCAAAAAATGTGATGTTGGATTGCACCCCAAATACTGTTTTATAAGATACCATACTCTGTAAGTTTTGTTCGTTTTAATAAAAAATTACACATAAACTGTTCATTATTTTTTCTTCCCAAGTAGTAAGCCATAACCCTACTGTCCTTTTAAAAGGACAGCATGTTTTAGCCAGTTGAAACCTTCGACAGCTTTCTAAAACGAATTTTCTAGTCTAGTTTATTGTTCTTTTTAATAACTACAAGAAAACATTATGTATGTTTGTATGTTAATAGTTTCAGGGCTAAATGGGTTAAGAATATACGAAAGTATAGGTTATTAATCTAGTAATACTGTATTATAAGTTATTATATTATACACGTATCCACAGGTGCCCACATAATGGCTATAATGGGTTTACATTGATTTCCTATCTCGTGTCACCACACTTTTATTATAAAAGCACTTTAACCAAATTCAAAGCCAACTGGATCGCGCGAATTTGATTCTGGTAACCTCAAAATGTTGATTCTTAAGTAGCGTCATCTAGTAATAGAATAATAAACCCAACAAAAATGGTTCCTCAATTTTTTTTAAAATAAACTTTCAAATAACTCTTTAAACGTTAACTTTACAATACTTGATAATGATAATTTAAAAAATAAATAATAAAACGAAATAAAATTGAGAAAATGTTGCTGAAAATTACGTTGTTGAGTAGTTTCAAGAATAAAAATTGTACATACAATTCTAGTTTTTTCTAGTAATGCAAAAGGTAATACTATTTGGGGATCAATTATATTGTAAAGAGTTTGTTTGGATTCTGTAAATGACCTCTGGATTTTAACAAATTTTGTGGTACTGAAGTAAACAAAAAGAAAGTCACTAAAAATATCAAGGAGATATTTAAAAAAGATAATAGATAGTTATTTAAAACTCTCCATAACCATGATTTATAAATTCGAATTGAAGTTTCGCGAAGAATACTAAATTGACTCTAAAGATAACTGTAACATACAGTTTTTGTAGGTGATTGGAAATCTGCTAATAAACAAATACTCATAAATTGATTATCCGGTTATCATTAGGTATACAAATTTACTGCTTAACATTTTTTTGCAGTCAGGTTTTTAAGTTGTATTTCTGATAGAGGTCAACATCAGCTGGGTTTTGTTACAAGAAATATGTAAACACACCATTTTTATCGACATTGGAAGAGATTCCTCCAATTATATTTAAAGTGTTATAATGTTGATTATGATGACCATGGGTGTAAAGTTTGCACTTCGAAATATTAGCATCATCTTTATTCAGAAAAATTGGACAAAATGAGTAAAATACTATTTTAATCTTTTTTAGAAAAATTAATAGATAATTTGTATTTTTAGAAAACAGTTCAAGTCATAGTATCATAAAAAGTGTTGAATTAATTACATTTTCTTCTGTGTTCAACAATTTTTGAATTCTTTTCTTTATGTACACTGCGCAAGAAAATTATGGAAACAACTTATCTATGAAAAGTAAATCGTTGCAATAGTGTTTGTTTGTTTTCGTTTTATGAGATTGTCATGCAGTGAGTTTAAGTTTTTCTTTTGTGACTTTTAGGTGCTTTACATGTTTGTTATGTTTCTTCTTTTAACATTTATCACATGTTTCCATGTAGAGTCCTCTTGCCTGGTTTGGTAAAGATGAATGACGGCCCTCCAATGCGCAATGCACGTAATTTCAGTCACGAGGAATTTGTCCAAACCATTATGTTAATTAACAATGATACTAGTCCAAGATAGGTTGGTAGTGTGTAAGGTGTCCGACAATCGACAATTTTAAAACTGGTGCTTAGGTATAGGGAAACTGAGGGATATAACAGGAGACCAGGAGAAGGGAGAAAACGGTCAACTACGGCCATAGACGATCGCTTTTTCCGATTTACAGCCTTGCGAATAAGGCACTGCACTGCAAGACGGATAAAAAGCGAGCTGCTTACCGTTCGAAATGTCAATGTTACGTCACAGACGATAAGGAAACGACTTAAAGAACAAGGTATACTTGCAAGAATACCGACGACCAAAGGCACCGTTCTCACTAGAGAATACCGACTTCACAGACTACAATTTGTGAGACATCATCGCTAAAGACTGGGCTAACATTCTGTTCACAGACGAGTCTAGCTAGATATTGCCTGTTCTCATCGGATAGTTGCCTACCAGTATACAGACGAGATGGTGGGCCCTTCAATCAGTGCAACTTCAGGAAAACAACAAATTTCGGAGGTGGTTCGAGAATGAACGCGCTCACCCCCACATCGACAACATTGTACAAAATTACCTAAATAAGGTTGATATACGTGTTTTGGAGAGACCAGCTTTCTAGCCCGGATATCCACTAGAGCATGTGCGGGACCACATTGGTTGGGCACTATGAACCAGACAAATTCCAACAAGCTAGAAGCAGCGGTCACTAAAGAATGGATCGAGGTGGGTCAAGATTACATCAGAGGTCTTATTCAGTCTTTGCCTAGACGGATGGCTGCCGTAATACGGGTCCGAGTAGGAAATACTATTTTAAATGAAATAAAAATAAAATAAAACTCTTGAAAACTTTCCACAATTTTTATTTAGTCTTTGCGACATATGTTTCGGTATTGTTCATACCATTATCGAGCGGGGAACTAACAGGTCAGTTTGTGTAGGGTTGTTATATATGTCGTTGTGTTTATTGTCTCTTTTTACATAAGTGTCTATTATGGGGGTATGTGTGTTTGAAAAGTCTTTGTGTGTGTTCGTTACTTTCTCTTTTCCTTGAATTGATTTTTTAATTTCTAATATTTCTAACAGATTTAATTCCGGTCCTTTGTTTACATTACGTATAAGTTTACAACTATCTATATCGGGAAAATGGAGATTATCTATACAATGTTCGGCAAGGCCTGTATTTCTAATATTATGCAATATTGATCTTTTATGTTCTTTTAATCTAGTTTCGATCTTTCTGCCACTTTGTCCGATATAGATAGCTTTACAGTCTGTGCAACTAATTTTGTATACACCTGATTTATCGGTAAGTTTAGTTCTTTCCTTGTTATTGACTAACATAGCACCTAAATTGTTTTTATTTATGTTGACTGTTTTGATACCTATTTTCTTAAATATTCTGTTAATTTTATAATTAATATGTGGAATGTATTGTATAATGTGCCATTTGGTGTTGTCTTTTTCTATTATTTTAGGATAAAAGTGTATTTTGAGTTTTTCTCTTTGTTTGTGTTTAATAATGTCATCTACTATTTTCTCTTTAAATCCATTATTTCTAGCTATGGTTTTAATTATGCGTAATTCTGTGTTGAAATCTTCTTCACTTAGCGGTAAGTTAATTAGTCTGTAAGCGAAACTATGTAGAGCTGCTGTTTTTGTGCGCCAAGATTGTTTGGAATTAGCTGGTATGATTGTATCGGTGTATGTAGGTTTCCTGTATATGTTGAATTTTAACTTTTTGTCGTCTTTCTTGATAGTTAGATCTAGAAAGTTTAATTTTGTTTCTTTTTCTATTTCTATAGGAAATACTATTATTAGTTCAAGTTTACATTAATTAAAATTTTTACGTTAGTGTTACTTTTTCAATTGCTATGTTTATGATGTTGCGGTCTTTAGTTTTACCTCCGCATTTTGTTTTGTTTTTAATATGTGTGTGTACTAGATGTGTATAGAACATAAAATTTTGAAAAAATAAAATATTTAAAAAAAATGAGTGATTTCATATTTTTTGCGTAGTGTATATGCAGCGTTGTGAACGGGCTCAGCAACTGAAATCAGACAATGACCATATCGACAGCATTACTATAATTCTAGTTCTCTTTTAAAACCTAAAATATTTATTGGCGTTTTTTTAGAAGGTGTTCAAATAAAATTACAACTTTTTGTCATTGATTTGAAATTTTTTCATATAAAAATTCTTTGATTAAGATATTTTGCGATCGATTATATAATTATACATTTTTTGCAGATACACGTAATTTAAAAGAGGCATTTTTATTACGTATTAGTGTTTGGTAATATGGCACTTCTTTAGGTACTCACGTATATATTTCTAAAGTTACCTTCGTTTTGTACCACCTATTAAGAGACATATACTGGAAACTCTGCAAGCCGATGACTAACTCTTCAATTGGTCTCTGAATATTGTTTAAGCACTGAAGAAAGCGAATTTGTCTGCCGTAATGTGCTTGGGATGCTTAACCAATTGCTTTTGTGAGGTGACAAGGTACAAAAATGTTTATGATTATTAAAGTGTAATAGTATTCTATAGATAATTCGAAATAAAAATATCCATATAGAGGAAATTTATTCGTTTTTGGTTAAATGGATAATTACTGAACACGTATTGAAAGAAAAGTAAAAAACCTGTCCAAAACAAATTTTTACATGTCGGACATTAAAAGTATAGATACGCACAAATTACGCATGTACAATATTGGCGTCATATGCATGTTGTGTTTTGTACAATTTACCTCCCGAACAGCAAACAAACATGGCTTGTGCAATCGCAAAATATTCCAAGTGAAAGGCGCCTGGATATGCATGAACGGATCTGCATGATGATCTGGAGAAGAAATGAGACACATCAAGGCTCTGACACCACGGATGACAACTGCAAAATCGTCTAACGATTAGAAAAAACAGCCGAATTAAATAAAATATACAAAAGTATGTAGTTCCTTTTGAAATGTATTAAATATATTTTTTGTTATATATGTTAATTTAATTTTGGGTTATACTTTTAATATCGGACTCCCCTCCTATATGGTGTTATGTTCCTGAAGTTAATGAAATGATTTGCAGTTGGATTCAGATCATCCCATCAGAGAAGTAATAAAAGCTGAAACAGAAAATATTAAAAATTAGAAATTTAACAATATTAATCGAAATGTAAATGCATACTAATTAAATATTGTTGAAAAATAAACACTTTTACTAAACATTTAGGTTAATACAGTATCCATATGTCATAAACTATACATACGTAGCATACGCCCCACATGCATGCACTTCAAACATCATACAAAGTACCTAAATGCTCGCCGTCATCGTATGAATTAGCAATTATTCGATCAATTCAACTAATTAATGCGTTAATTTTACCTCTTGTCCAAATACAATTTTAATGCTGATTGCTGGATTAATTCTAGACAAATAACGATTTTGTGTAATGGGATGTATTTTCAATTTACTATAATGTATTAAACATGCATTCGTGTTTCAATAATTATATTTTACATGAATTTAATGTAATTATATGTATTTAAATATTAACAAAAAATCACTCTTAATTTGGACGGTCCTATTATTTAACAAATAATAATAATATTCATTATACAAATAAATTATTTTTTTAGGTTAATTATTTCTTCTCCATCTACCGCAAAATAACCAAAGTAATATTATACAAGTTGTTTGGTCACCACACCGCTTCCTTATAGGTAATGCATTGGGTTCGAATATTGTCAAACAGGTACTATAGGAACTCCTAAGTATCGGGTGTCTGTTTAAACTGACCGGTCATACCTCAGCATCTTGATAATAAAAGTGAGTAAGGAATTGTCAGCAAAAATATCCGTAATTTTCTAAAAGGACTGTATGGGGGCGTAATTCTTAAGGCGAATTAAAAATTTCGTAATTTCTGGTATACGACTAAATATTAAGAAGCCTTTTTGTACGATCATAAAATTACTTTATGCGTTTACGTTTAATAGAGTTCTACAGGTTTTGAAGAAGTTTCTGAAGAGGGGAAGTACTTGCCCTTTCTTCATTTCTTCATATCTCATTTCTTTACATAGTGCTCAACTGTCTGACAGAAAGCACACTTTAAAAAATAATTGTGTATGCATATTATTTTCTATTGATGTGTATATAAATGTCCCTGTTGTTCCCTTATAAATCTTACCTCAGTAAATATGCTTTAACAATTTAAAAGGTGAATCAAATGGTGAATTTATTATTCTGATTACCGTTCCAGTCTATCCGAATTTTCCTGGAGTTTTGGTGAAATGAATTTCAAAATTTCCTACCCTAAATTTATGGAAATCTGGAAATCTATGAAAAATTCTCTGAAACACGTAAGAAGTATTGTCGTGGAGGCAATTCTTGATTCAAATATTGACTCACCCACTTTAACTCCCTGCTCCCGGAAGCTAGCTTCCTTCTTTTGAAGCAGTACATTTTGGCGTTAACTTTTTCAAACTTGATCGATTAGTTTTGAAGGTTTTTAAAAAAATCGTTTTGGTTTGTTTAATTTTTTGTTTTTTGTTTTAGACTTAAATAACTATTACTCAAACACACTTTAACTGCTTAAAATGTTTTATTTCTGTTTTCAAAATTATTTAAGAATTAATTTCTTTTTCCCAGAAAAATTCAATCCAATAATTGTTCCAAATATTGTCCGTTGATCGCTAAACAATGGTATAGAGGTTGTTCAAAACTGCGGCGTACATTTTCAAAAACATCTCATTGAAATTCACGGCAGTTATTGATAAATCCTGCTAAGTCTGTTACATTGATCTTCGGTAGTAAAAACAAGATTGATAAATTGAACACGGATGTAAGGCTGCAGATATTCAATGGCATTATTCCAGTCAAGACGAAGCTAAGAGTCTGGGATTGTTTTTGGACAACTCATTTAGATATAATATACAAATAAAACACTACATACAGAAAGTTTATGCTTACATAAAGCTCATTTATCCTCACAGACACTACTTGTCTACGTATATGAAGTCTTTGTTATGTGAGGCACTTGTGCTTTCACATTTTTTTTACTGTGCTCCAGTGAATGGACCACGCTGAACACAAGACTTGAGTAACCGTATACAGCGGGTCCAGAAATCTTGTCTAAGATTAATATTTGGAATACGCACATATGTGTGAATCTCGCACAAACTATCTGAATTAAAATGGCTCACTATGCATAACCGCAGACTCTTGCAATCTTCCAAGTTGTATTATGCTATAGTTAATACCATTCAATATCGGTGGACATAAGGGATAGCTCATTTAGTACATTTGCCGCTCGGTATCGCGCATACCTATTTGATATACAGTAATCTCCCGATCATTTATTTTTCATTTATTTTTCTTCACCTTCTATCTTTTTCTATTCTGGATGGATATATGTAGATCAGATTTTACAAATGCATAGGTTTTGAATAGGATATGTTTGTTTTAATTTTATTTTGGTTTTCATATTGAGCATCACATTAGGTTAAGTTACTTTAAGTTAGAATTATGCAAAAACATTATTCTTATTTTATTGGTAGATTTTTTTTGTGTTTCAGGGTGATAGTGGAAGAACACGGATTATTATCTAACCTTGAACTATCACCCTGTGATTTTTAGTTCTACAGATATATTTTATTTGTGATATTATTATGCACTGTAGGGATAACGGAAATAAAGCATATTATTATTATTATTATTATTATTATTATTATTATTATTATTATTATTATTATTATTATTATTATAAATTGAAGCGTTTTTAGTTATTTTTTTTAATTTTATGTTTTAATATGAAAAAAGATGACTACAATGTGCCGTGGTTTAAATTGTGGAAGCAATTGCAATTTTCCATATCAGGTAGATCTCATTGTAAAACAATTTTCCAGAGAAGAATCAAGAAATGGTTGCAAGCAATAAATTAAATAAGATAATACGAATGAGAAATTAGGCTTGTAGTGCAAGACTGTTAGGCTACGAATAATTTGCTTAGAAATAGACTATGAACATAAAATAGCACAAACAGCCTCTCATGAATCAATGACAATCTTTTTACTTCTTATAAGTAGTATAAGGAAGTATTGTGATGATGAAAATTTTCGACCTCGAGATTTTTGCAGATGTTCACGTTTTGATGTCCCCTGATACCGAAAAAGTGGTTTATAAAAAAATGTCTCTGTGTCTGTGTGTCTCTCTCTCTCTGTGTGTGTCTCTCTCTGTATGTGTGTAACCACGATAGCGGTCAAACCGCTGTAGATATCAATTCCAAATTTTGTATTTTCGTGTATAATCTCCCTCTTGAGATCTGATTAGTTTTTCAGTAAAATCGGTAGACCGGAAGTAGCAGTTTACTTCAGCGAAAAAATTGAATTTTGCCAATATCTCGTCAACTACTAAGTTTAAACAAGTTTATAAAGAATTCATATATACTTAAAATTAAAATTGAGTATTATTTTGTCTAAAAAGTTTTCCGAAATTCCTACCGGAAGTAGGTCTTTTACTCTTATCGAAAATCAGTTTTTTGCGAATATTTCGCAAGTCATACTTTTTAGACAAGTACGTTACGGGTGTAAAAGTATTTAGCACATATTTTTCTATATCTTTTGTATAAAAAAAATTTCAAAATTCAGACCGGAAGTAGCACTTTTACTCTTATCGAATAGCGATTTTTTGCAAATATGTCGTAAGTTATGCATTCTATATAAACTTATCAAGAGTACAAAAGTATTTAAAACTAGATTTTCAATATTTTTTGTAGATATGAAATTTCAAAATTCGGACCGGAAGTAGCACTTTTACTCTTAGCGAGTAGCACTTTTTTGATAATATCTTGCAAAGTATGCATTCTATAGAGATTTATTAAGAGAATAGAAGTACTTAGAATAGGATTTTGAATAATTTTTGTAAAAAAAAATTCTTAAAATTCTTTAATTTGAAACGCTCATACGTATAAGAAAGTCGTGTGGTGGCCACACCTAATTTTTTTAATTTTATTAAGCTTTTGTAAATCCTCGTTTATAATTCTATCTTGTATATAAACTATCAAATTAAACCACATTCGAAGCAATGTCTATTGCAGTTGTTTGTGCGAAATGTTCTACAGATTCAATAATTCTAATTTCGCCTTTTTATCCTATTGTGATGTTTTATTTTTTGATTATAGAAATAGTAAATATATACTTTTCCTTAAAAACGACACGATAACACGACTTATCGATAAAATTTACTTAAAAAAATATGTGGCAATGTAAACAATTAATATATTTCCAAATACAATAGATAACATAATTAGTAACACTAAGGAATAAGGGCAGTTAACAAAAACATAAAATTAGTTAAATACTCTTTTTAATGAAACGGTACCAAACATTTACAATACTTAATATTATGCAATAAAATAAAACTTTTTTATAATCTTTCTCTCAGATTTAATTGCACGATCTATTTGAAACAAATTTCTTGATAAAGTAAAATTGTATGCTATTTTTAATTATACAGAGCGTTTATAAAAAATGATGTTTTATCCACTTATAGTACCCATCATCAAACAAAATAAAAAGGTACACATTGAGATAACTCCGTCAATTAAGTGGTGGAAGCACAAGATTGGTTATGTATTATCACCTAAATGCCATTTGTATATTTTGCTGAAAATAACCGCTTATTCCAAAACTACCTAGATGTTGTTTAAATGTTGACTGTTTACTATATGCTTCTGTACTACGTATGTAATTTAAAATGCTTTTACTGTACATAGAACAAACGTTAGCTTTATCAATCGGAGGAATACTGGGGACCAATCTTTGCCATTTAAATGATTTGAAAAACAGTACTTGTCCAAAACTGAAGTTGATATCTTCTCTCCATAATATGGCTTTTGTGAAAATTGATGATCCGCTCTTTTGCACAAGTAAATAAAATACAGTCAATCAACACTGGAGTTTCTTATACGAATCTCCAGAAAACTATCCTACAGTAATAATTGGAAGTTGAGATAGCTTGCACCCGTTGGAAATGATAATAATAAAGTAGCTGTCCTCCTTAAATCCTCCTAATTTAATATATTCATATTCATATTTACTTCCCTAGCTACTACTATTGTAATCATATTAGGATTCCTTCTACCCTTCTTGAAACTCATTCTCTGATTCAAGAATAGTTGGTTAAACAATTCACCTATGGAAATTTGAAAAATTTGGCGCATGAGAAGTGTTGATGATATCTGAATTTCCTCTACTCTCTTTCAAACATATTATCTTATTCAGTAATAGTTACTTACCTTGAAAACTAGACATTCTCTGACAACAATTCATCAACGGAAATTTAATTTCAAAATTTAATTGTTATTTAATAGAATTAATACTTTTAAGTTAGTGTCTACAATTTCATACTATGTTTCATAAAATGTCTACCATATAATAATAATAGTTCTCTATTTTTTCTCGTGGCTATTTCACAAAATGTATATATGTATGTACATACAACAGATCTTACATTTACAGCGTTAAAAAGCAAATATAGAAACACACACATACGTAAACATTTACACACATTCATATGCCTACATACTCGTATGTATCTACAAGCACAGGGCAGTTTATATTATTTATAGTATGGCACACGTCAATACACAAGAGTCAATCAATTGCAAATGTAAATATAAACATAAAAGATAAAGTAGGAGATGCAATACATAAAATGAGTAATACTGGTACACTAGATTACTAATAAATGTCCAGTTCCCTTAAACAGAGAATCGCAGCATGCGTCTCCTCCAGAAATCGTAAGTCCTAAGCCGACCAAGGCCCACACTCGGTAACGACTAATGATGCGGTAAATGCTTTCAACCACAATGCCAGAGTCACAAGTCATTCCGCCAACATAAAATAGCTTTTGTGCCTTTTGGAAAACATGTTATATCTTTTAATTTTAAATAATTCGCAATTGTATTGTAGGTTTTTATTTTGATATATCTATATAACTTGTAATAATGATTTGATTTCATCAGGTTATCTCTTCAAGTAACTGCAGTTACAATTATTGTAACAGAATTTATGTTAAGCTAACTGCTTTTCTTATGAATGCTGGAAAAGAGGGTTAGATATACATATATAAAATTAAAGTTAAAACAGACTAAATATATTTATTTTAAGAAGTTTAAATATATCTATATAAATTGTAATATTTAGTTGAGTTCATCAGGTTATCTTTTCAAGTAACTGCAGTTACAATTATTGTAACAGAATTTATGTTAAGCTAACTGCTTTTCTTATGAATGCTGGAAAAAAGAGTTAGATATCCATATATAAAATTAAAGTTAAAACAGACTAAATACATTTATTTTAACAGGTTTAAATATTAATTACTGTGACTTACATATATACCTTTATACGTAAAACGTATATGCATATATGCATGTGTTTGAGATACACACATACATTAAGTGCTATTGTCGACAATCGAACGCACAGACACCGGTGTTTCGACCTATGTGGTCTCATCAGTGTGCGTGGAGATTCTCGACAATAGCTTCAAGACTTAAATCGCTGCTTATGTCATTTTAGCGTATTAAATGCAGTGAGAGTATCACAGCGACATCTAACACCCAAACGATGACACAGAACAAAGCGATGGCTTCTGACGGCATGTTCTGCTATACAGAGGCCTGTATGTTAATAGTGTATCTCATGTAATAGAGCCTTAGGTGGCGTTACCGATCAAAACGAAAATGAAAAGTGTGAACACATGGATGTTAAAACTAACATCAAGCAGTAAATAATTACTGTGACTTACATATATACCTTTATACGTAAAACGTATATGCATATATGCATATTTACTGCTTGATGTTAGTTTTAACATCCATGTGTTCACACTTTTCATTTTCGTTTTAGGTTTAAATATATCTAAATAAATTGTAATATTTAGTTGATTTCATCAGGTTATCTCTTCAAGTAACTGCAGTTAGAATTATTGTAACAGAATCTATGTTAAGCTAACTGCCTTTCTTATGAATGCTGGAAAAGAGGGTTAGATATCCATATATAAAATTAAAGTTAAAACAGACTAAATATATTTATTTTAACAGGTTTAAATATATCTATATAAATTGTAATATTAAGTTGATTACATCAGGTTATCTCTTCAAGTAACTGCAGTTATAATTATTGTAACAGAATTTATGTTAAGCTAACTGCTTTTCTTATGAATGCTGGAAAAGAGGGTTAGATATCCATATATAAAATTAAAGTTAAAACAGACTAAATATATTTATTTTAACAAGTTTAAATATGTCTATATAAATTGTAATATTTAGTTGATTTAATCAGGTTATCTTTTCAAGTAACTGCAGTCACAATTATTGTAACAGAATTTATGTTATGCTAACTGCTTTTCTTATGAATGCTGGAAAAGAGAGTAAGGTATCCATATATAAAATCAAAGTCAAGACAGACTAAATATATTTATTTTAACAGGTTTAAATCACAATTATCCTTAATTTTTTTTTAAATTACGTTTTTATTAAATTTTATTAATTTGTCAGTTTAGTTATCTTTAGATCAATATTCACTTTTAATACATTTCTTGTATATTTGACAATGGGGCAATTTCCTCACTTGCAGTGCTGCGGTCGCATCTGTCCGGAAACTCCATGGATTACGATAACGTTTAATGCTTCTTCTCATAACGTGCGCTTTTCATACAATAGGGTCTCATAAAAAAGGAGTTCTAGTCCACTAATGGGGTAGTGAAACCATCCCCACGGTTTCACTACCATATAAGGGTTGTCTTTATCATCTGTGCAACGTGGAAAATGGCTTCTAGTTGCCTTGTTGGATACTTTTATTACGCATCTGTCAGAAACGATCTCTTCTTGTCGAACCATAGCCAAAAGGTGACCACGCGGTCCAGAGAAAATTTAGCGAGAACAGTCAAATACCCCACTCTCTCGACATCGCATGTATTAATTTACTCTATTTAACACATCTGGTGTAAGTCACTACACTCTTGATTTGTAAGAAATTTATTTGTTTTGTTGATTGCACTCTAATTATAAACAGAATAAATACAAGTGCGTTAGGCATATTTGAATTTTTAGACACTAAGATCATTTATCATAACATAAAAGTGATTCATTAGAATGGGTTTATTTTTTTTAATATCTCTTTTGTTTATTATTATGATATAAATATTTATTCTGTATGTTTAATAAATTATATTATAAGATATTTCTGTACTTTTATTTAATATATCTGACCTGTTAAGAACTTACGTGTACCATCTTTTGGAGAAAGAATATTTCTGCCCCTGAGATAAAAGGATAATTAGAGAAATCATTTACTGAGCTAGTGAAGTGCGACATTGCCCAACCCAAATTTTCGCAGAAATAATAAGATCCCAGAGTAGGTAGCATAAGGCTAAGTTTCTGGGAAATATGCTTGAACACTCATAATTTTAAAAATAAAGAGTTTTAATAATTTCATTACATTATTAATTTGCAAGGGTCACAGCAATATGAAACTGTATTTAATGTTTAATTAAGCTTTTTTCTTTCTCTATTAGATTTAACACAATTATATGGTAACTACTAAATAAATAATATAAATAGTGACATTATAATCTATACGACAAAGTACCTTTGCTTATGCATAAAGAGATACTAAAACATAAATAATATGACAATAGTCATAAAATGCATTTATTTAAATGTAGCTTATTCTAATAATAAGAAAATTACTTACCTCAATATTTTTTGGAAGCCTGTGAGGTTTAGGTTTCCTGTTCTTAAAAGGACAATTTTTTACATTGCATAAATGGGACTCCTTTTTGTTAAATATTTGTAATATTAGAAGAAATTAAATAGAAAAACAAGTCGTAAAATACACAAAATAATGTCAAATCAGTCAAATTTCAATAACGATAGTAATAAATTAGATGCTGCGTATATTAACACGCGATTTTAAGGGCTCACATATACCTGGGTAAATTGGGAAAATCGATTTTTCAAAAAGGTGCTCATTCGAAAGTACTATCCTTCCAGTGTCTATCCTGAACATTTCATAAGGAAATTCGCAATTATGACGAAGAAATATCTCCGCAACTACTGGACCGATCAGGATCAAGTTTTGCACAGTTATGTTTCATAATAATCTAGTACTTATCGAGCCGTTTTTTCGATATTTGGGATTGTTTTTTTTTGTCATAATTACTCAACAATTTTAAGGCGAAAAACGGTCAATTTTATTCAAATGACTGCCATTACCCGAAAAAATTGAATTCGCAAATTCCGGCTCGATAAGTACTAGTTCTGTCTATCTACTTTAAGAAAATAATTTTTGTTTTTTTTGAAATAAGAAATGACAGAGGCACGTCTGGTACCGCGAACGCTGTCGACAAAAACCCAACTCAGGAAAACCACTGTAATTTTTTTACCGTTCGAAATTTTCGAACCCGATTTTCACACAATTTATAATAAATGCCATACTTCAAAATGTATATTATGGTTTTAAAAAAAAATGCAGTTTTATACGCGAAAAAAAATCCTAAACGTGACCCTGCTTTTAGGTGCTCAGGTATATGTGAGCCCTTAAAGGTGCACCGCGAAATTAAAGAACAGAATATACATTTTACATTGAAATAAATCTCATTGCCCAGATAAACAACAAATAGAGCTCGCTTCGGCTACTTTCACTTTCTTTTTAAATTTCGAAACTCTTTAAATTTAACGTAACATAAAACGCGTTGGTAGAAAATATACAATTTCAAATTTTAATTTAAAGATTGCTAGTTAATTGTTCTCTTTTTAAAATAAATAGAATCTATAATAGTGGAGGTACTATTAATTGTGAGTATAGAATTAGGCAATTTAGACCAATACTTTTACGTGAAAAGCGCTCCTATGTGTAAACTATAATTCTCCTCTGTTTAATTATAATAATGCTTTTAGTAGTATCATCTGAAGAATTATTACTTCTTTAATCCTTTTTCTTAATACTTCTTTGTATGAACAAAAAATATTTTTCAATTTTTATAAAGTACTTCACGTTGTTTACCAAGTCTTTTATAATAAACTAGAACATGTTAACAGCAGAGAATACTAACAATGATTTTCTTATGTAACAGTGACTGGTTATAAGTAAAAATTTCAATTTTGTTTCAGATAATGCTACACGATTTTGTTTCCAAAATGGAACTTGGGACCAATATACCGACTACACAAATTGTACTGAACTTATGGACGAAGAATCTGAAATAGAACTTACTACTACTATTTACTTCGTTGGTTACACAGTCAGCTTAGTGGGGTTAATAATTGCTGTTTATATATTCTGGCGGTACAAGTAAGTCTTGAATATTTCAATTATTATTCTTGATTGCTCATAAGCATATTTCAAGATAAACCTATATATACCGCGTTCGCTACTCGCTGGAAAGTGTCGAAGATTTAAAAGTTAATTAACTTTCGTAGTCAAATAAAATAACTTGTCCACCAATAACTCCGATATATCACTTCCCGCTCAATGGACGTTTAAGCTCAATATTTTTGTTTTGCATTATGTGTTAACAGCATCGATATTTACATCACAATTTTAATTCAGTATGTAGAGTATACATAAATATTATTTAATAAATAGAATTTTCGTCCTTTATTTTTATTTAAGTTCAAATTATAGTCGCTTATTATTATTTACATGACATACATAACCAAACTATCAAAATTATGCGTTCTGTGTATCTTGATTACGTGCACTGTCACCAACCATTAAAAAACAGCATGGTCGACTCTAATGAGGAAAGTATTTGAAAGCAGGGCACCTAAACTGAGCAAGTTATACATATTAACACGTTTGCTGCCGGTTGCATTTATTTCTGATAGATATCTGCCGAAGCCAGTTAATGTTATATGAATGCCAAAAGAGAATTTACTTATCGCGCAAATGATTTAATTTTGACAATTTTTTCCGTCAGTGGTACTACACGTACAGGTTTGCAGTCCAATGCCACTGACAGCATTTTTCATCCCTCATTTTGAGCAACTAAATATACCAGTTTGCTGTATATTTGTTAACGTGTTGGACTTTCTTAAACTTGAGGTTTTCTTTTAATACGTTGTTTTTCCAGTTGTCAAAAACAGAGAAATAAATCGAAATGAATAATTTACGGGAAATCTCGCAGCCTCTTAAATAATTACCGGATGATAAGAAAAATCGAAAAATTCATGGACTGTATCCGTTCTTTTTCTTTCCGCATTGCATGATTTGCATCTTTTGCTAGGTGTTGACTAGTGCCAGTTCTCGTTCGAGTACAATATTCTCCGGGGTTTCACATGTCATTGTGCTCTATATAGGAGGAAGTACTAATTTTATATTACTTAATTTAATTTTCTTGAACGTCTTTTTTGCCAGAAAATGTATTGTGCATGGAAAATATTATTGTGCATGGGAATTATAATAATATCATCTATCATATGCAGAAAAGCCTTTTATACAATCTGATTGTTTTTCTTTAGCTGCGCTTGCCCTTCGCAGCTAAAGAAAAGCAATATGTTCCTGCCTATCTATTCATGATAAACTTATTCTAATTGGCAACGGTAACGGCTTAGGTTTCATTTTCTTTCTTCTGGTTTCAACCTCATATTTTGATGAGATATTACATACATTTTTCTTATTCTCCCTCTCATTACTCGTTTCGATTAGTTTGCAATAATCTCCCCTTTTACACTCTTATACGTAGTATAAGGAAAGTATTGTGATGATGAAAATTTTCGACCTCGAGATTTTTACAGATGTCCACGTTTTGAAGTCTCCTGATACCGAAAAAGTGGTTTTTAAAAAATGTCTCTCTCTCTCTCTGTGTGTGTGTCTGTGTGTGTGTGACCACGATAGCGGTCAAACCGCTGTAGATATCAATTCCAAATTTTGTATTTACGTGTATAATCTCCCTCTTGATATCTGATTAGTTTTTCCGTAAAATCGGTAGACTGGAAGTAGCAGTTTACTTCAGCGAAAAAATCGAATTTTGCCAATATTTCGTCAACTATTAAGTTTAAACAAATTTATAAAGAATTCATATATACCTAAAATTAAAATTGAGAATAATTTTATTTAAAAAGTTTTCCGAAATTCCTACCGGAAGTAGGTCTTTTACTCTTATCGAAAATCAGTTTTTTGCGAATTTTTTGTAAATCATGCTTTTTAGACAGGTACGTTACGAGCATAAAAGTATTTAAAATATAATTTTCAATACCTTTTGTATAAAAAAAATTTCAAAATTCAGACCGGAAGTACCACTTTTACTCTTATCGAATAGCGATTTTTGCAAATATGTCGTAAGTTATGCATTCTTATATATTTATCAAGAGTACAAAAGTATTTAATTCTAGATTTGCAATATTTTTTGTATATATGAAATTTTAAAATTCGGACCGAAAGTAACACTTTTACTCTTAAGGAGTAGCACTTTTATTCGAATATCTTGCAAAGTATGTATTCTATAGCGATTTATTAAGAGAATAGAAGTACTTAGAATAGTATTTTGAATAATTTTTGTGTAAAAAAATTCTTAAAATTGTATAGTTTGAAATGCTCATACGTATAAGAAGGTGGTGTGGTGGCCACATCTCATTTTTTACAATTAAGGTATGTTTTTTCTAGATACCTTTACCGTTCCCGTATAGTGTCTTTTTTTGGTCAAAGAGTACACTAGACAACTCAAAACTTTTGTAATAATTGTCCAATATAAATTTACCGTTTCACAATATTATTGACTCATCCAGTAACCCGGGACAGGGAATTGGAGAAAAAGGTAATGCTCGTGGTGTTAGTAAAAAATGATTCCTACTAATGCATTTTGAGATTACTTTCTGGTCAAAAATTTCCAATAATTTTGAAGTTTAAGCATTTTCGTATTCCCACTTGCGGAAATACAGCTGGAAACACCAATAAATCCTCGATCGTCACATCTTTCCAAGAAGTTATCACAATTTATCTATTCTAACAATATTTACAGGTTATTCTAAGCTTTCTTTATGAATACAGCATGTGTTATTGGAATGAATTGGAAAGGGTTTCCATTATCGTACAATACTGCTTTCAGGCTGATCTATGACAAATCTGATCCCAGTTCTTAGAGAACTGGGATCAGATCATCAAAAGCTTCAAAAACTTTACAAAAGTCATCGTAGTATGCCAAATGGCGGCCCATACTATAAAAAATATCAAGTTTTTCATGTCGGTTTCTACTAATTTGTGTTTATTACGCTAAATGTGTCCATTGCTTTGACCGCGGTCCAAGATCTTCTGTTTTTGCTTTTGGAAGATTTAAATTCCGCACCCAGTTTGTCAATTTAAACTGAGAATTAAATGTAGCTGGCATGCATGTAAATTAGAGTCGATTAATTTATCATCACCTTCAAAGCTAGTGTCACTTCGTCAATATGCGGACGTGGAACTAGGTGACGTTCGTCTTGTGGTTGGGAACCACTGTTTCTACATAGTCAAGCTTTCCCTCTTACCGCTGTGAAGTGCCGCTCTCCTATTAGCACAAAAAGAACAATTTTAAACATAGTTCACTGTCCTCTCCAGAGCATAAGAATTGAGAAATGTAAGAAATATCGCTGTCCAGACAACTAGATCTTAGATATCTAGCGTATATAGTACATATTACAAGTGGAACCACAGTGTAGGTAAGGTCGGAGAGCTCTAAACTACCCAGTTCCCCTTAATTGTCAGCCGTCTGAGACACGAGAGCAGCTACAGAGGGAGTTAGCGACAGCGCGTAAATTTAAATATAAACCAACATACATTACAAAATAAGTTAATATATAGGAGTTTCAAAAGTTATGTTGGAGGATCAATATAGCCTCTACCAGAAAAAAGAAGGCGTAGCCAAATGACGAAATAAATTTAAAAAGGAAATATATGGACTAATTTAAAATAAGCACTCATACACCCTGTGACATAGCAAATAAATATTTCAGTTACATATACAGTATGTTACTTAAGATGGCTGCCAGAAGAAAAATAAACCAAACAACATGTTTTACCGAATAGTGACATATACAAGATCGCAATGGCGCAGTAAATTTGAATACAACATGAAGTTCTATGACGTAATAAATATTATAAACAAAATATGTTGGCTAATTTAAAATAACTACATATAGGTATATTGTTTTATTACAAGGTTTTGTCGTCCATGTTTTCATTTCTTGACCAAGTAAATTGAATATAAATCAATAATAGATCTGTTTCTTGACAGTAGGGGCCTGCTACTTATAAATTTAATTTATATATTTAAAAAAAACATATTAACGTTTTTAATCTTTAATAGATGTCTTTATCAAAAATGTACAAATACAATCACATCATATTTTCTGTAATTTATTCTTATAACCTTATAGAACAATTTCTAAACTCACCAACTGTTTGTTTAATTGACTGGTGTGTAGGGCAACACGCAGCATGCTATTAACAAAGAACTTGTTGATGTATGTAATGTTATTAAGATGAAGTGAATTAGATTTATTACAATTTATAGCTGATTTATTTTAGATTTCTTCTTAAATTTATAGTGGAAATATGTCGCCTTTTATAGCGAATGTTCTGTATTCTTAAACTCTGGAAATACTTATATTAATCCCAGCCTACATGTTCTTTTGACTTTTTTAATCAAGATTTATTATGAGATAGCGGCGAAACCAGCAGACGTCCGGGCGACAACAAAAGAAAGGCAAATATTCGGCACGACTGGTAAACATCGTAAAGCAATAAATCATCCATTTGCGTTGTACTGCAAGGAGACAGAATGTCTATCGAATGTTCTACAAACATCGAGAGGAAGATGGAGTTTACGCGAATGCTTCCAGATGTTTCGTATGTGTATATGAGGCGGCTGGGTCACCGATGGATGAGTAATTCCGGAATAAGAACTTCCTTAAGTAGTAGTCGCGCGGAACAGACCAAAGTAGAAATAAATATAAGAAATAAATAAATAGTTCCTTGAATGGTAGCCGAAGAAAAGACATAAATATTAGAGTGTTATATAAATATAAGTGATATAAATACGGTGCAGTTTTTATTATAGTGCGATAAAGATATAAATACTACAGACATATAAATAGTACTGGTAAATAAATACATGTGTTAATTCATTTATAGTAGTTTTAAGTGTGATACATTAGTTTTATATTTTTATATTGTAATTAATTTTAAGTGTATGAATACACAGACTGTTTTAAATAAATAAATTGCACGAGTTGTTTATTGCGAACCCGAAAACGTTACAATATTTTATATATGGTTTATATACAGTGCGTTCGTAAATGCCTAAGATGACATTCAAATTAACCGCTCAAAATTTAAAATTTAATTTTGTAAAAAAATAAATTGCCCTATCTTTATGTCATGTGGCTTATGTCTATTGTGTTCATTTTCTGTTAAACTTTATATTTTGATTTTTTATTCATTATTCCCGTTTCTTCCTGTTATATTGTGTAATTTGAGAACCTGTGGAGCTATAATTTTATTGTAATTCAACAAGGTAATATATATAATAAGGTAATATATACATCATGTTTCAACAACATTATACATTTACCTTTCAGTTTTAAAATAGTGTTTGCTTCTGAGGAATATGCCTTCATTTTAATGGCCCACTATCGCTGTGGAACTCAAAATCCAGATGATTCTTGGGCATACAACTTGGAGTCTTGTATTCATCAATTTAGACAGCAATTTCCCGATATAGATTTTAATCGTCATAATTTTGTGAATCATAAAAATAATATTATTAAGCGATTTCAAGAAAAAAATTGCATTTGTAAGGGTAAGACTTCTAGAAGACCAACAGAATTAACACAACCAGATGATATTGAGCAACGTATGACAGTTAGTCCAAAAAAATCATTAGGAAAACTATCAGCTGAGACAGGTATTAAGGCTGAACGCCCGCTTCAAGCTGAGTTCGATTTGAAATAGGCGTACCACTGCTTTTCGTGCAAATGTAATAAAAGACAAATGTTTAAGTGTCCGCGTGCTCTGTCTTATGCTGACGAAAAAGATAGAGAAAAGAACTTGTCACCTAATCTAATCTGCCTGTAATTTATGGCTGCGTTATGGTCTCAGATAATCGCCAGTTGGCCCACATGTTTGGCAGTCGGGAAGCAACCCCCCCTAAATTAGACAATCTATATTTTCTCAAACACACAAAAAAAGTGAAGCTGAATATGTAAAATCACCTGCCGGATTCAAATTTTGAGTTGGAAAATAAAATCGAAATCGCAAATAGGTCGAAAAATCGTTTTTTTGTGTAAATTTTAAAATTTTCATTTTCTTCAATTTTTAATACTTATCTCGTGATATCTCAGCAATGCAGAGAGCTAGGGATCTGTTTTTTTTAAGGTTATACCCTAAAGTATTTGGATGATACTAGTGTTTTCGATTTTTCTTTATGGTGTGTAAATTTTATAAAAAAAAAAAAGTTTTAGTAGACCACCAATTTGTGTAAGGTATTTTTCAGCTATCGAGTAACTAATCTTATTTTTCAGAATTTACCCATATATATGTGAAACAAAATAAAGCCAACATTCCAAAATTATTTTTTGTGCAAGAAATAAATTTCTAGATCGTTTCAGAAGCAAATTATTGCGTGTCAAATATAATAATTATACTCCCTGCGCGCAAGCCGTGTGAGTCCTAGCGTGCGCTTCTAGCGGTATACCGTTAGGGACGGGAAGAGATATTGCTTTTACTTTCTGATACGTAGTATAAGAATGTATTGTGACGCTGACACTGTATATGTACACTATATTGTAAAGGAAATATCAACGATTTCGATAAAATAATGTCCGAGTAACGATTACTTTCTTAATATACACCGATCTCAGAAGTATTTTACAAACCGCGTAGAAACTGTCCGACATGGTAGGCGGAGCTACCTCTCGACACCATGTGCGAGCGTACCGCATACTCTATTTGATTTCAGTGAATTTCGCCCAAATTTCAAAATTTTGTTTTCCGTTTCGTGACCTTGTTTTTAAAAATTAAGAAAAAATAAAATTTATGTATTGCTGTTGAGTGTTACATAATTTTTAATAAAGGCTTGTTTTTTGAAATTTCTTACATTTTTATTTTTATTTAGGGCCCTTTGGACAATTTCGAAAAAATTACGATTTATCCATTGAAAGGCATTTTTTTCTTAAATTAGCGTGTAAATTCAGTAAGGTTTTCATGAAAAATACGATTAGGAAATGGGAAAAACGATTTCGAGGCCGGGCGTATAGCCTTAATTGTAATTGTAAAAATTTTAGGGCTGTCGCTTGCTACTGTCCATAAAGCTGTTAAGAAAAAACTTAACTGCCACCCTTATAAAATAAGTGTGGTCCAACAATTATTGCCACCTGACTATGCGAATCGCATAAGATATTCTGAATGGTTTAGTGAAAATTTGGCACGCAATAAAATTAACATTTTACACTGATGAAGCGTGGTTTCACTAATCAGGTTACATCAATTCACAAAACATGCGAATTTGGGCCGCTGAGAATCCCCATAATTTTACCGAAACCCCGTTACATCCAAAGAAAGTAGAGTGTGCTATGTTGCTATTTGTCGAAGACGAATAATAGGACCTGTATTTTTTCATGAAACTGTTACAGCAGAAAGATACAGGCGCACTATTTTACAAGAATTTTTAACACAACTTCACGATGATGAATTAAATAATGGTTACTTCCAACAAGATAATGCACCAGCGCATATAGCAAGAGAAACAATAGCATTTCTTCAGGAATTTTACAACAATTGGCTCATTAGTCAAGGGCTATGGCCTCCGAGATCCCCTGATCTTACACCGCTTGATTTTTATTTGTTTGGTAGACTAAAACATAATGTTTTTAAGAACAGGCTCCATAATCTGGAAGAACTTCAAGAAGCAATTAGACATGAAATCCAACAAATTACGGTAGTCTACATGAAAAAGCTTCACTTCCAAGCACAGTGACAACCACCTTTACTATAATACTGGATTTAAACGTGTGAAGCCGTTCATAATTCTAGAATAAGTATACTTTCCTTTTATAAAGGCAAGTAAAACACAAAAGCTTACTGTACTTAATGGAACAATACATGTAAATCACTTTGATAAAATAATATTTAAAAATCTCTAAACTGTGCGACAAGTCCAAATACTAAAAGTTGAATTTAGTATAAAAATATAGATTTTTTTTGTTATATTGATATATAAATATATAATTTAAGTTGGCAATTCCCATCAATTTTAATATGAACTTGTTAATAGTAAGTTGTTTTTAATTAGTGGAATTATTTGTTATCGTATCTATAATGAACTCTATAATAAATTCTGGGTTATATAATTAAAGGGTGTTAATAAATTATTTCTAAATAATCGAAAACAACTTGAGCTTGACTTAATAAGATTAGAGCGACTCATATCTGTGATCTATTTTTATTGCACGTGCCTTATTGATAAGAAAACGTTATCAGCTGGAATTTTCTTAGAAATCGTATTATGTACTTATTTGCAGGTATTATGTAACTGAGCAACAGGTTTTTATCTGCTAACACGATTTCTTACTTTTTATAATGTGATATTGCAACATACGAAACATCGAAATAAATGGGATTAAGTTATATATTAAATTAATATTTATGTTTAGCTTTTGATTTGAGAAAAATCTATTAGAAAATGATAAGTTACTATTTTTATTAAACTTTGAAAGGATAATAAAACCACCAAATATATTGTGTTTGTATTTCTTACACTGACCCTATACTTAAGTGGAATTAGCACTAAAGTAACTTTTGGAAGAAAAGGTATTTTTAATACGGAAATCTTTACTTTCTGGAAATATTTTATTATTGTAATATTGCAAAAAACAAATACATGAACAACATTTGTGTAGCAAATAATTCCAAGACGACACGCCACAAATAGGTTGCACAGAAAATGGTGTACCACCAAAAAGTCTCAGCTCTGAAATGATGCATGCTTAAAATGGTCCATTTCTAAACTGGTGTTCCACAAAAATAATATTATGGTAACAAGGTTACATTCTATGTAAAAGCCTATAATATTGTTTTATTAAAGGCGACTATTAGAATTATTTTTTATGTTAAAGATTTATAATTTTAAAAACTATTACTGCCAAATCCCACTTTTTAATGGAATTAAATTAATAACCTATTTAAAATTTCAGTCGCGTTATGAAGATATACACACATATAAAGATAAATAATTACATCACAATGAATATAATATTCTCAAAAACCAGTACTTACCTTATAAAACGAACTAGTTTTGAAGATAGTGTCGATTACATTATTGTTTGATTTAAATTGTATGTATGTCTACATGTAAATGGTATTGGTGTATCATTTAATAATAATAATAATAATAATAATAATAATATACGTTTATTTAGCAATTGCTATTATTTTACATTTTCTGACATAACAATACTTTGTTGTTTACATGAAACAATTTAACCTAATAAAGAAAATAACAGTAAGCAGACTTATGGACTAATATACTTATATTACATATATTACACAATGTCAGCATCTTAACATAATAGAAGTGGTAATATTTTACAAAATTCCAGAATTTTTGGTTTTGTCGTAATAACAAAGAAACGGTAAAAAATACAATTCCTCTTTTGCATTTTTTTTCAGAATCGGTAAGACTGCTTGGAATAACACAAAGTGATAGTAATTATAATCCTTAGGTGTTCATTTTATTTATACTTGATATAGTAGAAAATTGTGAAAAAGTTTTATATATCGATAAGTTACACGTTTCGGAGTCCACCGAAACGAAAAAGTGCCCTTTCGAATGATAGGAGACCGTTTAGGCTAAAGGTAACGACACACTATTCTAAGCCAAAGCTTTTGATCTTAGTGAGAAGTGCTGCCTAGATTATGAACTAAATTCGAAAACCGTGAGTAGCACTTTATTTTTCCATATTATATTTTATGAATATCTGGTTAACTATTAGTTTCATCAGAATTCATGAAGGATTTGAAACTATTCATAAGTCAGTTTGGAATAGCATTCGTATCAAAAGGATATCGAAATTTGGACCGAATCCTTATTGGAAAATAGCTTTATGGAAACATCCCACAAATAATTTTGCACAGAGTTATTGTGATATAAAAGTTTTCAGAACGTAAAATATAAATATTTTTTAGAATTGTTAACGAAAGTACTACTTTTACTTAGAGATTTATTTTGTCTATAGTCTTAAGAAATGAATACGTTTATGAAGGTCTTCTTTATGGTTACTTCTTTTTAATTCGTGCCTCACATGTCTATAAGAAAGTCATTCAGTGCCACTTTGAATTTATTACACTTTGTCGTTGAAAAAATGTCTTCTGTTTATTTGCTAGAGTTCAAAAAATTATATCCTAAATTGCAAACACTTTTTTGAAAATGCATTATTTATCTCTAGGAAGTAAAAGAATATCTTTTTCCTTAGTGTAATGTAATTTCTAGTTAAATTTGTGAACAAATTGCAACATTTCTAAAATATATAAATCATAGTTAATGTTTGTTTACCTTAAAAACACCTTTGCAGGATGTTTTATATAGTACATGATAAATTATCCTAAAATTTCGTTTTTGCAAAAGTATCCTTGACAAAGTACTTGATGACCAAAAAGCATTTCAGTATCAAAATTTATAAAATAAGAGATTGCAAAACAGTACAAGTCAAGTGCATAATAAGCTAGTATAGCGATTATTTAGGTGAACCTCTTTTTGCGTAAAAAGAAATCACTTTCGTCTATTTCTAATCATAAATGTAAACATAACCAAATCAACCATGATTACACTTACAGCAATTCATGAATAAAGTTGTTCAAGATGCTGTCACATTGTAAAAATAGGGCCGTCTGTAATTATCTTATAAAAGTTTCAATATACAATATACTTACTGATTCACTTTTAAGTAGTATTTTTATTTTAAAATAATATGAATACTAATTCAAATGATTGCGGTTTACTTGGAAAATAAACGTATTATTCATGTTTTGTTAAAAGTCGTGTAGTGCCCACACCTCATTCTTTTAAATGTGTTTTTAAAAAAGCCATTGCCTGTGTAAAACCGATAACACTCGATTAAGATATGTTATTAGACACCACAAACAAATAATACTAACTAAATAAACCAGATAGTTTGATATCGACGGATTTATAATGTACTACCTACGGAGTTTAAGAGAACAGTAGCAGTCGGCCAGCAAGCGCCAACTACGGTTCTTCAATAAAATACGTACATAGGCTTTAACAAAGACTCAGCGTGAATATTTACGCGTCATATATTAGAGGCATCGTTGGATACTCGTTAGCTATACATATGCAGTATAATATATATGTTAGTTTAAAATCAATAACCGATAATTGATTTTCCATGGTAATAAATATCGGTGTGACATAAACAGCGATGGACAATTAATATCCATGCAAGACGATAGACACATCTGTTATGCAACACTGTAACAATGTTCTATGCTACTAGGATATATTTAAATTTAATTATGTCAATATGTTTAATTCGTCCACTTTTACTGTCTCATACGTGCTATAAAAAAAGTATTGCGATGAACATTTTTGACCTAAAGGTTTTTACTAATGTCTGAAATTTCCCAGATACTGAAAAAGTGCTTTTTAATAATCTTTCTCTTTTTCTATCTATGTATCTGTGTATGTCTCTGACAGCGGTCAAATGCTACAAGATATCAATACCAAACATTAAATTTAAAAGTATAATATTCTTTGGGAGATCTGATTAGATCTTCAGCTAGCTTGTCAACTACCAAGTTAAACAAATTTCCTAAGAATAAAATATAAATATATATTTACACCAAAAGTAAATTTGAAAAACACTTGTTTAGACAAATATCTAGAGAATACCAAATTATTCAAAAGTTAATTTGAAAAAAGTTTTTCTAAATTCCAACCCTCTTACTCTTATCGAAAAGCAAATATCTCACAAATTATGCATTCCAGACAAATTTATTAAATTATTAAAACAGGACGAAAGTAATATTTAAAACTTTTGTATATAAGATCCGTACCGGGCATACGTATAAGAAAATCATGTGATGCCTACATCTATTTTCTTTCGTGTAGTATGATAATTAATATTAATCGGTTGCAAACTTTATATTGATTGAAATGTGTTTCTACGAATTTCGATAAACCAGTACGAAAGTAAATTTGAATTAGAATAGAATAATTAACATGTAACTAATTTATTAAATTAGAATTATGACTGTTACAGAGTAAGTAAATACGAATGACTAACAAGAAAATTAAAGTAGAATGTAGACCTTCAACATATGCCGGTGAAAATGAACTAACAATATCCGCGAGTGATTATAATAGGCCGGTATATTCCCCATTCTATTGTCTAGGTCTAGTGTGAAGTGTCGATTGTCCAATAATATTGAAATAATAAAAAATACGTACAACTCTCTGATGTTCAGAGGTATTTTACTGTTTCCCAACACATCTTAAACACATTTTTTTAAATATATAAATTATGAACTTCTATAATATATTGTTAGGCAAAGAACGCGAGAAGCAAACTGTTAAAAAGCCCTTAAATTCATACGATAATGCTTCCACTTCGAGAGATTTTGGCATGTGCAAAAAATCTGACGAAAAACATTTACAACAATCATCCAAAGTTGACTACGCAAATGAAGACATTTCAGCAAGTCAAGAAGAAATAGATGAAGTGCAAGAACCTGAGTCCATTACAACAGAACATGGTGTTTTTAATATCGCTGTACCTCAACCTAGTACCATACCTCATATGCCGCACCAATATCTACCGTTTTACGCGTAATGATCCGTCAACTTAGCCTGAAGTATATGATATCAGAACACTCTTAATAGAAATTGGACCGGTTAAGAAAATAGATATAATTTATACATTAGATCAGGGGTCGGCAACCTTTTTTGGCCGCGGGTCAAAATCAACCAAAATGCGAGTATTAAAGAGACATTTGGGTCAGAGATATTTTCGTATTAAAACAGCATTTTAGTAAATATAAAATATATATATTATTAAGAAAATAATTACAAACATAGTTGAATAAATTTTATTTATAAACTTTCTCTACGATATCAATGGCTCCCCTGATGTTAAACTTGTGACGTCAATTTAGTTAAGTCTGGTTTATAGTTAGTCGTTTTAAGTCGAACACAAGCATCTGAATTATCAATAGTTAACCTGCTCCTGTTTTTGCTTAAAATAAATTTCATTTGTGAAAATATTTGCTCACATTTATAAGTGGACCCGAATGTGGACAAAATGGCAAAGCCAATTTTTTTTAATGATGAAAACCTCGTAGGAAGTGATGCCCAACATGTTGATATGAGAAAATGATTATCTTCTGTATTTTCCAAATCGTTCCGCAATTTCTTGAATTTATCCGTCCATAATGTTGAACTTTTAAAATCAATCATTTCTAAACTAAAGTTGTCAATTCCTAGATATTCAAAATACTGCAAATTTATAATATTTTCTTCTATTTCATCGGATTTTATTATAAATGGAAACATTTCTCTATGTTTCTTAAGACTTTGAAACCGACTTTCATATTCACTTTTAATGACCCACATCCAACTTTCGAACATATTTAGATTGCGTTCATCGATATTTTCTTTTTCATGTTCCCTTTTTAACAAGGGAAAGAAATGAAATTTTTTAGTTTTTATGTCAATTTCAAATAATATCAATTTTGAAGTAAAGCTCTTCCATTCCTCATACATTTTCAAAATTGTGTGGTTATTTTCTTGGAGTCGTACGTTGAAATCATTATAATGGTTCATTATGTCTGTTAAGAACAAAAGTCTTAAAAACCATTGTTTATCATTGAGTTCGAGATCATTTTCACCGACTTCGTGAAGAAATATTTGTATATCATCAAAACACTCTACAAATCTATTAAGAACTTTGCCCCGACTTAACCATCGTATTTCAGAATGTAATAACAAATCTCCATATTTCGATTCAATTTCCTCCAAAAAAGCTTTAAAGCGCCTGTGTATTAATGCTGATCGCGCTATTATCATGTTTACGATCTTAACAACTTTTTCCATTACATCCTTAAGTTGTTGTGTAAATGCCTTTGCAAATAAATTTTCTTCATGTATGATACAATGAAACGATAAAAGTGAACGGCCAAGTTCATTTTCCATTAGTTTTACAAATCCAACAGTTTTTCCCCTCATACTTGGAGCACCGTCAGTTGTTATGGAAAACAATTTACTTTTTAAATCCAATACTTGCCCATTTTTGAAATTTGTAAACTCTTGTACTTGTCGAAAAATATCAGTGCCTTTGGTGGTGTCATTCATTAAAGCAAGAACGCATACTTCTTCATTGACATTCGAGCTATTTATTGATGCAAATCTAATAATTATTGCAAGCCTACCAATACTATTTATGGCCGTACTTTCGTCAACTGCAATGCTAATTATGTCACAAGATAACAAATCATTTTTGACCTGTTCATCAATATTCTTGGCCATATCTTCAACGCGACGCTGGACTGTTCTAGCTGACAATGACATTTCTTTGATTCTCTCAATTATTTGTTTTTTATTTGCGAAGTCATTAAATAAGTGTTCGGAACAATTTATGAATGCGTTTTTTAAAATTCGCCGTCTGTAAATGGTTTTCCGTTAGTACCAATGCTAAGAGCTGCAACAAAGCTGGCAGACGTAGCGTGATTGTTGCTGGTAACAAAACTGTTTAAGAATTTATTTTGTTTTCCAAAATTTAATACACGTTTAGCAATGTATTCAGATTTATCTTCATTTGCCATTTCACTCACATCTTTATGTTTTGAAGAAAAGTGTCGCTCAATATTATAAGTCCTGGCGGTAATTATACATATCTGTACATAAAGTACATATCAATTTGTCACCATTTTCGATACACCCATACTTTTCTGTCCACACATCTTGAAATAATCTCTTTTTTGCTTTTTGTTTGTTCATGGTAATTTTTTTAAATACTGATATTTATTTCACTAGGTCAATATTATCGTGCTACTGTACTACACGTGCTATAACTGACATACAACTGAGATAACGACGCGCGCATCCAAGAATGGTACAATTTGTTCGGACAATGTCGCTGCATTCCGCATACTATCGGCCGATTCCATATCCAGTCAGGCGGGGTGGGGCCTTAACTGATATTTTTATATGTTATACTGGATTTAAATTTGGTACGTTCATAACTTTGCGACAAACATTTTTTGGGAAAAAGAAAAAAAATGTTGTATATCTTATACTTTATTTTCGGAACTAAAGTGGGTCACTTGAAATTACCAAATGGGTCACTCGGTGACCCACGGCTCATAGGTTGCCGACCCCTGCATTAGATGATAATGATAGAGAATTTATTAAGAATTAACAAACATATTAAAAGAGACATGTGAGGTACGAATTAAAAGAGAGAGTGAGAGAGGGAGAGAGAGACACACAGAGAGAGAGAGAGGGTGAGAGAGGGGGGAGACGGGGGGAGAGGGAGATAGAGAATTTGTTGATTTTATGACATAGAAGAACAAACAGACAGCAAAACCAAACACAAACGTTATTAGAAACACGAAAACTTAAATCAATTAATGCAATATTAATTTGACAGATGCCAAAATTACCTAACCAACAATGATAATATTCTAATAATACTTGAAACTAATAAACAATATATTTAAAATTAACTTTTAGACATTAGTGTATAAGAGCTTGTTTGTAGTATTTTATGGTCCTCTATCGCGTGCTTCTATGTTCTGTAGATTTTAATGTATGCACTATGAAGTTTATGAACAAAACGAGTTACAGTTACCAGTGGAGAAAGACATTTCTCGAAATTAATACTTAAAAAACATACTTTCGATCAAAATTATCACAAAAAAGGGTAGTTGATCTATCAATAATTTTATTACGACTGAAAATGATATTTTTTATCAAATAAGCACTGAACTATTAATCAATTTGCCAGCGCCAAAGCAAGGAAAGTAAAAGTTTAATATTTTTGTTTATTTTTAATTTAAACGTTATGAATATTGTAATTAATGTATGTACGTCTATTGAGAATTAAAATTTCTTAAAAATTCGAACATTTTAGTGTTTATTTTGTTATGACACTGTAGCTTTAATACAGGACAACCGGGAGGGCGCAATGGGGGCGTTAAAGGTGCTGGCGCTGGATACTTTCATATTGTTGAACGTTGTTGAAGGTTTATGCAAACAAATATGAATACACAATATCTAATTGTGCCAATAATTATATATTGTGTATATGTAATTATTGGCGCTTTATCTTGAACGTTCGCTTATTGACCGGGAGTCCTGGATTTGAGTTCGATATCTCATCTCTCTGAGTATTGGTTTTCCATGGATTTCAACTCTGATTATAGCACATGGCTACCGAAAGTCTCTATCATTGGTGTGGGAATAATAAGGCATTCGTTACTAAATAGCTAGCTAGTGTTGTCATCGCATAACTTTATTATAACACGCAACGCTCAGAATT
The DNA here is from genome assembly GCA_963170755.1 of Amphimallon solstitiale. Lineage (NCBI taxonomy): Eukaryota > Metazoa > Arthropoda > Insecta > Coleoptera > Scarabaeidae > Amphimallon > Amphimallon solstitiale. The sequence continues at coordinate 98,128,127 of OY720678.1, forward strand.
ATGAAACATATTTTAAAAATAACTTTAAACCACGTTTGTACTCTACATTAATTTAACTGTAGTGTAATATTTTACAGATATTTTCTAAAATTTGTATCGATAAGAGTTGTTTTCATGTTGGTTTGTGATTTTTTTTATTATATGTTTAATATGATAATGACAATATTAAGAGTGATTCCAGGATATGTTGAAGGAAAATTATTACAGAAAAGAAAAGACCAAAACAGGCATAAATTTTCATAGAACATTCGAGAAACAAATTCCCAGATTTATAATGAAATCAAAAGCTGCCAAAAATTTTTTCTCTTCACCAGAAAAATAATATTTTCGAACTCATTAAACATCATCTGTAGTCAGCCAAGAAAACGCATTTTTAAAAACATGTATTTACAAATTATTTATTTTTTAAAGCATATAAATATTACGTTATCTATATTTGTAGTTACACTGTCCATTTTATTCATAAGAGGAAGAGCATAGTTACTAATGTAGGCAATAATTATTATCTGAAAAAATGATTCCATGCAACAGAGAAATACTACAAAAATACAATAGCTGACAGTTACATACGCGCATGTGTTAGAATTCTTAGTGTCTGTATAACATTTCATCAGGTATCCGTAACATCCGTATTTAGTGAATGTTTTAAAAACAGACTCTTATTCACTTTCTTGTTAATTTAATCTCATTTAATGAAATGATATTTTTTATTGACTAGTGTTCAACGTCGTGCTTGAGCTATTTGTCAAAAATTACTTTTTAAACTATTATTACATGTTTCGGCCTAGTGGGCCTTTTTCAAACGGGGTTCTAGAAATATAATTGCTTTCATTAGTGACAGTGAGGATAAGTTTAAAAATAACAAATATTTTAAAATATAAAATAAATTATAATTATAATATATAAATTTAAATTTAGAATGACAAAAACACTATAAAAATTTTGAAAACACAAATAATTACTTGACAACCTGTATGAATGTAGGTTTGAATTTGGTTTTAAATTTGGTCATATTATTTTCTGTTTTGTGATTCAAATATTAATATTGCCGCTTATTTTATTATCAAAGTGCAGGCAGTATGTGTGTATCTGTCGTATTATTTTACCCCTTTTCAGTTTTTTATTTTTTAGTTTGTTGTTTGGTTGTTGCTTTTTCTTCAAATAAGAAAAATGTTTATTTTTAGTGTTTGTGCATATTGCAATTTATTTATCTGTATTTGTTCTTTTTAATTTTTATAGTGTTTTGTCACTCTAAATTTAAATATATATATTGTATTTATATTTTATTTTGTATTTTAAAATATTTGTTCTTTTCTGTCACTCTAACTTTGAATTCGTGTATTGTATTTTGTTATTTGTAAACTTTTCCGCACTGTTAATAATGAATGGAATTATGTTTTTAGACTTCGTTTGAAATAGGTCACTAGACCGACACATATAATAATAGTTATTTTAAATAAGAATAAGTGCATACAAACGCTATTGTTTTTACAAACGTAATATCCACCTAATAGACGCCAAAAAAAAAAGAAAAAAAAACAATTACCACACTAGGTACCACGAAAACTAAACTTCCCTTAACGGGCACTTCTATTAGCCGGGCACTTCCCTTAAACGGATATTTTGTCCGGTCCCGAATTTAAGAGTAGGGAATTCCTAATAAATTGGTTTCTCTTATGCGGACACTCCCTTGAACGGGCGCGGACAGTTATTTAGCTGCTTTTTGACCGCACAGTTTCCATTAAACGGACGGATTTGTATTTGAATACATTCATTACCGCATGATATCTGGCGAAGCCGTTAGCGCAAATCAAGAAAATGTCGAAGCTTTCATAAATAGGTTGCCGTTAATAATTAAAGGGTACAAACTCTGCGATAATTATAATTTGGACAAAACAGGGTTATTTTTTCGGGCACTACCAACAAAGACGATGGCATTAAGAGGCGAAAGATATATGGGCGACATGTTATTGAAAGAAAGATTTACTATAGTGCACTGTGTGAATATAGCAGGGGAGAAAGAAAAACTGTTGCTTATCGGAAAATCAGCACGTCCTGGCGCATTTAAAAATATTCGCGTTGCTTTAATAGTAAAACACATCTTATCGCAGTTTGAGAGTTCTGATTCTGTACATAATTTAACCAATTATATTAGCGTATTAGATGCGATTTATTTTATTAAAAAAGCATGGGATGATGTTTCAAGAAAACAGGATTTCAAGAAATAAATGAGGAGTTTGAAAGTGATCAATATGATCCTGAAGATGAAATTCCTTTATCTAAAGTGGCTGAAATGTGTACGCTAATGGGAAAATTAGGAAGTAATGATGGACAGGAGTTTATAAATCTTGAAGCCAATTTGTATACAGAAGACGGACGATAATCCAGACCATATTTTGCCCGATAATTTAGAAAACGAAAGTGAAAACAGTGATGATGAAATAGAAATTCCTATAACTAATGATTATGAGAAAAGAATAGTATCGTATAAAGATGGTCTACTGGAAATAAAAAAAATAAAACAATTTTGTTTTGAAAAAGATGATGTACAAGCGTTTGGTATGCTTAGTGAGCTATCATTACATTTTGAGGCAAAATTGGCATGTAATACACACAAGCAAACTTCCATTTTAGATTATTTTGTAAGATAGTATATAAATTGTATATGTACCTTACCTACATATATTTCTATTATATGTATGTGTATATAAATGTGCACATAGCCGTTTGAGTTTTATTTAGCAAATAAAGTTTTAAATAATTATAATTTTACACTGTGTGTTCAAATGAAAGTTTAGCTTTGGGTTTCTACTTAATTTTTCTGTCTTCTCTGATAAACGAGCACTTCTCTTAAACGGGCAGTTTTGTCGGAACGAACAGTGTCCGCCTATGGGAAGTTTCACTGTATATATATACAGGGTGAGTCATCTAAGCAGGTAGGGCCGATTATGCCTTTATGAGTAAATATATTTCGAAGCGGTTTTTACCTTGTGATAGCTGTTTATTATGAGCACATTTTAAAAATATTTTGTATTATACAGAGTGTTCCATAACTTGGTGGCTAACCATAGTTATAGTTTTTTAAATGGAACACCCTATATATTATTGCATTTTTGTATTCCCAGTATAATTTTTAGTCAAAAAGTAAAAAGATAGTGTGGGCCTAAAATCTAAAGTTTTTGACTTATTCCCATTTTTCTGAAAAATTAAATGTTTGTATAAAATTATATTTCTCGAAAACGACGTATTAGATTTAGAAAATTTGATACGGTATTGTTTACAATAAGAGGTCCTAATAGAAGCATGTTTTATTTTTTTTACAGTTACTAACTGCATGTGCAGGAAACTGGATTAAAATTACATGACACGTTTTTGTATAAAAGTCATTTTCTTAATGGAACAGCCTGTATATTATTTCATTTTTGAATTTCTTATTAAATGTCATATGAAAAACATGTAAGACATTAATACTTTAAAAGTGACTATTATTGAGCTATTGTCTCTTTTTGATATAATTTTGTCAGTACTATACTATATTAATTAAAACCACAAAACTGACAAAATTATATCAAAAAGAGACACTAGCTCAGTAATAGTCACTTTTAAAGTATTAACGTCTTGCATGTTTTTGATATGAAATTTAATAAACAATTCAAAAATTAACTGATTTATAGGGTGTTCCATTTAAAAAAATTGACTTTTATACAAAAACGTGTCATGTAATTTTAATACAGCTTCCTGCACATGCAGTTGGTAACTGTAAAAAAATAAAACATGCTTCTATTAGGACCTGTTATTGTAAACAATACTGCAAAAAATGTGTCCATCTAATACGTCGTTTTCGAGAAATATAATTTTATACAAACATTGAATTTTTCAGAGAAATGGGAATAAGTCAAAAATTTAAGATTTTAGTCCTATACTTTCTTATTACTTTTTGACTAAAAATTATACGTGGAATACGAAATTGCAATAATATATAGGGTGTTCCATTTAAAAAACTATAACTATGGTTAGCCACCAAGTTATGGAACACTCTGTATAATACGTAATATTTTTAAAATGTGCTCCTAACGAACAGCTATCACAAGGTAAAAACCGCTTCGAAAGATCTTTACTCATAAAGGCATACTCGGCCTTACCCGCTTAGATGACTCATCCTATATATAAATGTACAGAAACAATTTATACTTCATAGAAAAGATAATCAATTTTAGTACATAAATAACGTGCACAACTGTAAGATGTTTAATGTTATTTCTGGGGCAAAATAACGGTGTCTGTTTCTAAAATACCCAAATAATTATTATTATTTTAAGAATTATGTTTTCAGTACTAGTTATCAGATGTTACATATAAATGTATGTTAGGGAAATTTGTAATTATTACTGAGTTCTCTTTTGGTTTTCTGAAAAATATCAGGGACAAAATGAAAAGTGATGCCAGTGGTGCAAAATATATTAATTAAAAAATATGTTTCTTGTTTGACACTGATAATGTACCTAATAATAATTTGGATATACAAGTAACTCAACTGGTTAGACATTTCTACCGGCAATTAGAATTCACATCATAGTGGAAGCCAAACTTTGGTAATAAAATGTTGCTAATTAATCTAAGTAGTTCCCTATAATATAAACCAATAGAAGCAGAAATCATTTTGTTCAAATACTCTTTGTCACTGCCGTCTAAGCCATTCTCCTGTAGTAGAGTAGGTTTACACAATTTAAAAAAAAACATTATTTTTTTAAAGCTCCAATAGAAAAACACTTCAACAACTTTAAGTCATGCATTATGTTACTTACTTACTTAATAAGATAAGTAAGTATATAACAGACAAATAATTATTTGAAATAAATTTCGACATTCGATGTATCTACATACATATGTACTTAGTTCTCATAACGATATTTATCTTATCTTTCCACCTATGTACTTCACGTGCTATTTATAGATGACACGTAGCCAATATCAAATACTTATCATATTCACGTGACCTAATAATTTGTTCATTTATGTGCGTTTTATTATAAAATATATTATTTTTATAATTAAGGAACTTACCCCTAACGCATTCGTTGTCTATTTGTTTTTGGGTGTCGAAGAAACAAGCCCATAAAATAAGATGGAGGAGTTGAATCTCACTGTTCTAATAAAAGTGAAGAGACCACTACTCCACTTACTCATGTGAACTCATGTAACCCTCCGGGAAGCTGAAGATGTTTAAAAAAGAAAATACGTTTCTGTGTGAAAACACACCCGTTCAATTAGCTGACGCGTTAACAACTTCACAACGTTTAATATTTCTCTAAAATAACCACATTCATGTATTTACCTTTCTCGTAATACGCTCTTTGTGATAAAAATTGGTGATAAAACGAGTAAACAATGTCCAACCTCTCTTTATATTATAGTTCAGTCTCAACATGTAGTTGTTTGATTTATCAAATTCGTCATTTTGACGAATTGATATAACTGTGTAATATATACTTATTGATTATGAATAAATCAAAATAAAGTGTGTTAGCTTTTTTGTGCGATTTTATATTTTAAATATTTATTTTTATGAAACTCTCACTTTAACAAATTAGATAAACAGGTTTACTTAAGTGACTGTATTTAAATGAGGCCACTGCTCTTTTAATAATACCACGAGGGGACAATGCATAATGTATATTTTGTTTAGAAGAATGTATTAGAAATATCGTTTTAAAAATGTCTAAAAAATAACGCGGAAATATATCTCTGTTTATAACAAAATACTATAAAAGAATTATTTGGCTTATCCCCTCTTATAATATTTCTCTCCAAACACCAAACAGAATTTAATATTAGAATACATATTATTAAAAAAATTCTCACTGTAACTTGGACATGAGAATTTAAACAAACTCTAATATTAAATTCAACCCTGACATAATAGTATGATATTCAAAATTTAATTAATCGTATAAAGTATTGATTCTATTCAGAGGAAAGTATTTCTAATACTCGTATATAAATTTAATTTAGTTAGTTTGATTGAAGAATTTATAAAGTTTAAGAGTTGTTATGCTACCTACATAATATTAGTTTGAAGGCACTATTATCTTTTTAAATTTAGAATTAAGAAAGTAAAGTATTTCCATGATTAGAAGCTATTCGATGTTAATGTCTAACAAATCATATATATTTTTATGAATTTTTCAAACATAAAGAATTCAAATTTTCCAATTTAGAAATACGTATACATAAATGGCCCACTTAAATATTGTTATTATAATAACATCCAATTTGTGTCTTTTCTATCAATCTTTGCCGGCAGGTAAGTCATTTTAATTTGGTATATCATCTAAAAATGTGACAGTGTATGAAAGAGTTAGAATAAGCAAAAGTTTTTAAATTGTACGATTCAGTAATACATAAAAAAAAATATTTTACTTATTTAACATACACAACGGTAATATCTAAACATTGTGGCATTAATAATGTTTTTATTCTACACAAAATTATAATAAAGAAGCTTTCAAAAATATGATTTTGTAAACATGAAGGTTAAACTATATTCTAAAAACACAAATTGGAATACACCAATTTAATTCTACCCTAAAATTTAAATATTTATTCAAACCAACATTATTATTACTTTATGGTATTATTAGTACTCTAAATTTAGAATATATATTTTATAATATTCCAAAAATGAAATGTAGAAGTATAATTTAAAAAGGTCACAAGGAGTAACTTACCTAAAAGAAATTAAGATCTGTCGAATATCTAAATTACGGCAACGTGGAAGAAATAGATCTGGCAATTGAAAAATGAAAGATGCCAAAGACCTAAACTTCCACCTCGACGAAAATTCAGGTTTCACATCCTTGATCTACCTATGCTAAAAAAGTGTAGAATGATGGTCTTATTAGAAACTCGACGGGGCGCACTGTGCTCTGATCCAGATGAACTTAAAACTTGAGATACGTGATTAACATAAGTTATGTGCGCGTTAGGGAATTTATAGCCGCGCCTAACCTTTATTGATATATTGATATTATCGATATCGATATCCAATAGTGTCGTCTTACTAAATGACGTGTCCATTTATAGATTTCTTATAAGTTTTTTTTTTGCGAAACCAGAAAATCGAAAATGTTTACATAATGCCGGGTATTAAAAAAATTAAGTTCTTATCGTGTCAAGAAGATTCGTCGAAGATAATTACTCACACTTGCCCAAACTGATAACAATTTTATTTGTTTTGTGTATGATACACTTATATAATACAGGAGTAAATTAAACATGTTATACAATCTTAAATATTAAATGTCTTCTACTAGACAGATATTAAAAGTTAATTAGAAAAAAATTACAGAAATAAACGTACAATAAAGCAAACTATAACGACTTGAGTGTGACTGGAGTAATTATTGGAAATTTCCAATATTGCCTGTGATTATCGTCAGAAGTTAAAATTTGTAATAAACAAGATCAGTTGTTTTATACTTGTTGTCTAATCTGTTATCTTATAACTTGAAATGAGTGTCGTTATAATAATAATAAATATATTTCTTAACCATCCCTGATATATAATAACAATTAAAATAATGATCATTGCCACTATTAGAAAGGCAAAGGGCTCATGTGCAATCAGTAGTGACCGGCCGTCAGGGGTACACTGGACTTATATGAATAATGTATTTCGAAATTGGGTACAGTAATAGTTATATCATCACTATTACTGTGCCCAGTTTCGACTTACACACTATTCATCTAAGTTTAGTCCTGTGGCGTATCCTGTTCAATGTTACCTGGTAAAAAATGGCGTAAATTTGTATTTTACACATTTCGACAGATACAAATATCCTATTAATGGTAGTTTTTAAATATAGAGTACCTTACAAAATATTATAATTTAATCTGTAGAGTTGAAATTATAAAATATAGATTATTTCATCAAAAAGAAATATAACATTCTCTCTTATCGAACACTCTACAGCTGAAAATAATTTCAGGTTAGGCTCTGTATAAGCCACAATAAAAAGAAATTTCAACAGTCGGTATAATTTGATGATTTAAATTTAATTGGTCAGTCTTTTTCTTTGCATGTTAAATATGTATATTACAATATTACCTGGTAAAGCATATTTTATAATTTGCGTTGTCATTTTAGAAAATCGCAAATATCTTTAAAATAGTAGATTTTAGGTATAATCTATACTGTAAATAAGATAACTTTTAGCTGTCAAAATTGCAATATTTTATTAAATAAAAGGTATTCCATTTCAAAAAATGAGGTGTGGCCACCACACGATTTTCTTATACGTATGAGCTTTTCAAATTATAGAATTTGAAGAATTTTTTTATACAAACATTATTCAAAATTCTATTCTAAGTACTTCTATTCTCTTAATAAATCACTATAGAATGCATACGTTGCAAGATATTATCAAAAAAGTGCTACTCGCTAAGAGTAAAAGTGCTACTTCCGGTCCGAATTTTGAAATTTCATATACACAAAAAATATTGCAAATCCAGTTCTAAATATTTTTGTACTCTTGATAAATATATATAGAATGCATAACTTACGACATATTTGCAAAAAATCGCTATTCGATAAGAGTAAAAGTGGTACTTCCGGTCTGAATTTTAAAGTTTCTTTTGTACAAAAGATATTGAAAATTATGTTTAGAATACTTTTATACCAGTAACGTACTTGTCTAAAAAGCATGACTTGCGAAATATTCGCAAAGAACTGATTTTCGATAAGAGTAAAAGACCTACTTCCGGTAGGAATTTCGAAAAACTTTTTAAATAAAATTATTCTCAATTTTAATTTTAAGTATATATGAATTCTTTATAAATTTGTCTAAACTTACTAGTTGACGAAATATTGGCAAAATTCGATTTTTGCGCTGAAGTAAACTGCTACTTCGGGTCTACCGATTTTACTGAAAAACTAATCAAATCTCAAGAGGGAGATTATACACGTAAATACAAAATTTGGAATTGATATCTACAGCGGTTTGGCCGCTATCGTGGTCACACACACACACACAGAGAGAGAGAGAGAGAGAGAGAGAGAGAGAGGGAGAGAGAGAGAGAGAGAGAGAGATTTTTTTAAAACCACTTTTTCGGTATCAGGGGACTTCAAAATGTGGACATCTGCAAAAATTTCGAGGTCGAAAATTTTCACCATCACAATACTCCTTATACTACGTATAAGAAAGTAAAAACATAACTTCTAGTTGAAAATAATTTCAAGTTGTGCGTATTAGCCACAATAGAAGGAAGTTTTAAAACTTTTACCGTTTACCAACAATATGTAAACAAAGCGTAGTTAATTTATAAAGATATAAAAGGGCATACGTATAATGAAAATCAAAAACATTCTAAACATCGAATGGCAGAAAAGCTGTGAAACAAGACTTTGAAGAAAGTTGTTTTCAAGAACCACTAGAATTTCTTCAAATCTCGATTAATTTATATATCAGAATATTAAAGGGAAGTTGAGTTTCAGGTAAGCAGAATATAAATAAACAACGGCTATAATTTCTGTTCGGTAATCACAGGAAATACATAAAATATTTTGATTGTAATAATTGAGATTTACATTAACTTTATCAAAACATTGTTTACCTAAACATTACATAATAGAAAGTACACTCTAGATTTATTATAATGAAGTTTTGTATTATTATGTCCTAAAAACAAGACATATATTAAGGCTTCATATTATTATTATCAATCAAGTTTATTGTTTTATTGAAAGTCAATTATACATATAGAAAATCAATGCAAAGGTCATCAGTTAACTTTGAATGTAAAGGCAGCTCCAAAATAAAAAATGAGTAATTACGATTTGAGTTTGTCAAACTTATTCAATCAAGTCATTTTTAATTACTATATTCATTTTTCTACTATTTTGGTATTTGATATAATATGTTTCATTTATTAATTAGTAGAGCATGATTATTTTATCATGTTATTATGTCTCGCACATAGATATTGAATATTTGATATTCATGCAAACATTCATTCAGTATCACACATAAAGTAAATTAATGTTTATATAGTTATAGGAAAGAATTCGAATTATGCTCTTAATAGAAAGTCTCATATATAGAATACAGTACAAACTAGAATTTTCATAAATATTTATTTGATACTACCACTCTGAAAAGAAAGCAATGTCGTAGAGTGTGTGAAGTTAGCCCCCCCTTTTTCGAATATCGGAAATCTGACGGTTGTTCCAGGTTGTTCTAGGTTTGTTCTAAATTGTTCCAAAGGAATTAAAAAAAAAAAGTCAAAATTGGCCGAGATAATTGAAAAAAACGACTTTTTCACCCAGCCCCCCTTTTTTCGAAAATTGAAATTCTGAAGGTTGTTCTAGTTGTTCTAAACATTGTTCCAAAGAATCTCGAAAAAAAAATCAAAATTGGCCGAGATAATCGGAAAAAACGAGTTTTTGCCAGCCCCCCTTTTCTTGAAAATTGTAATTCTGATGATTGTTCTAGGTTGCTCTAGGTTTGTTCTAAATTGTTCCAAAGTATTTCATAGAAAAAATCAAAATCAGACGAGAAAATGGGAAAAAACCAAAGCCAAAAGTATGAAGTCGGACCCAGTTTTTGCAAAAATTAAAATTTTGACGGTTGTTCTAGGTTGTTCTAGGTTTGTTCTAAACATTGTTCGAATACGTCAAAACCGTATCTCTTATATATCAAAAGATATGGCAAAAAAACCAAATCCAAAAGTGTGAAGTTAGCCCCCCTTTTATCGAAAATCTAACTTCTGACGGTTGTTCCAGGTTGCTCTAAGGGTGTTCTCAATTGTTCCAAAGTATTTCAAAAAATAAATCATAATTGGCCGAAAAAACGGCAAAAAACTTTTTTTTTCTGGCGGCCCATTTTTCGAAAATCGAAATTCTGACGGTTGTTCTGGGTTGTTCTAAGTTTGTTTTAAATTGTTCCAAAGGATTTCAAAGAAAAAATCATAATTGGCCGAGATAATAGAAAAAAACGATTTTCCCACGGACCCCCTTTTTGCGAAAATTCAAATTCTGAGGGTTGTTCCAGGTTGTTCTAGATTTGTTCTAAACATTATTCTTATACATCAGAACCGTATCTCTTATATTTCAAAAGATATTGCAAAAAAACGTTTTTAAAAATGTGTGAAGTTAGCCCCCCTTTTTTCGAAAATCTAACTTCTGACGGTTGTTCCAGGTTGCTCTAGGTGTGTTCTCAATTGTTCCAAAGTATTTCAAAAAATAAATCATAATTGGCGGAGATAATAGGAAAAAACGATTTTACAATGGGCGGAATGCACTTTCCGAACATTACTGTGTTGAAGGAAGTTTTTGTATGATGCAGTTCTATTTAAAGAAATAAACATCTAATATAGCAATAAATATATATTTTCGCAAGAAATATAATGTTCATTTATTACAAAACGATATTGTTACCAAATGCTGATGAACTATTTCAAAGAAAAAATCAAAACCGGTTATGAAAAAACGATATTTTTCCCCAGTCCCTATTTCTTAAAAATCGAAATTCTTACAGTTTCAAAGTATTTCAAAAAAAAAAAAGCCCTGGATATGGGTACCCAACTAAAATCAAACAAAATGGGGAAGTCTATCAGGCTCCCTTTGTTATTTTATTTTGTCTAGTAATAATAAAAATGAAATACTGATTTTGAAGTTTGAAAATTTTAATTATAGTAAACCACTACAACGTTATTTTGTCTAGCCGTGGTCTGGCCACTTTTTTTCATGGTTTATGCTCCGGGAATGCAAGCACGTGTAGACATTCCTATCAAGTATGCTTATTTTTTGTAGCCCCTCTTCGTAAACATGTTGAAATATGCTGTCTAATTTTCTCACTAAAACGATTCAAAGGCTACTATTACTTTATTTGGAAAAAATATTATATAGGTACCTATTTAGATAATATAAGAGAGTATATCCGTCAAAGAGTAGCCGATTTGGGAAAGGCTGTTTTACAATACCAAATTGATAAAAAAATATATTATTTATGTCAATGTTATCAAATAATATAATAATATCAATAAATAAATTTTACAGAAAAAATATATATTTTAGATTTTAGGGATAAACTAAAGCATGAACTCTAATAAAAATAAACAAAGAAACATCAACCTAGCAGCTCATGAGAAAAACACTAATCTTTTTATGAGCAAGGTATAATCATTCTCAATATGTTTATGAGGTAGTTTTTAATCTACATTAATAATGTAACTAACGTCACTGTTCTAATATTATTTTATGTTAGGAGCATCAGCATTTAGTAACAATATTGTTTTCAAACAAATGAATTATATTACTTGGGAAAATATATGTATATTTACTGCTTCTGCTTTATTCTGAATCACAAATGAGTATTATTATTCATTTTAAAATATAGATAATAGGTAAAATCGATTTACCTATTATCTTGGGCAATTTCGATTTTTTCTTTGTAATCCTTTGGAACAATTTAGAACAACCTAGAACAACCGTCAAAATTTCGATTTTCGAAAAAAGGGGCGCCAGAAAAAAATTGTTTTTTGCCGTTTTTTCGGCCAATTATGATTTATTTTTTGAAATCCTTTGGAACAATTTAAAACAAACTTAGAACAACCCAGAACAACCGTCAGAATTTCGATTTTCGAAAAATGGGCCGCCAGAAAAAAAAACTTTTTTGCCGTTTTTTCGGCCAATTATGATTTATTTTTTGAAATACTTTGGAACAATTGAGAACACACCTAGAGCAACCTGGAACAACCGTCAGAAGTTAGATTTTCGAAAAAAGGGGGGCTAACTTCACACTTTTTTTAAAAACGTTTTTTTGCAATATCTTTTGAAATATAAGAGATACGGTTCTGATGTATAAGAATAATGTTTAGAACAAATCTAGAACAACCTGGAACAACCCTCAGAATTTGAATTTTCGCAAAAAGGGGGTCCGTGGGAAAATCGTTTTTTTCTATTATCTCGGCCAATTATGATTTTTTCTTTGAGATCCTTTGGAACAATTTAAAACAAACTTAGAACAACCCAGAACAACCGTCAGAATTTCGATTTTCGAAAAATGGGCCGCCAGAAAAAAAAAGTTTTTTGCCGTTTTTTCGGCCAATTATGATTTATTTTTTGAAATACTTTGGAACAATTGAGAACACACCTAGAGCAACCTGGAACAACCGTCAGAAGTTAGATTTTCGAAAAAAGGGGGGCTAACTTCACACTTTTTTTAAAAACGTTTTTTTGCAATATCTTTTGAAATATAAGAGATACGGTTCTGATGTATAAGAATAATGTTTAGAAGAAATCTAGAACAACCTGGAACAACCCTCAGAATTTGAATTTTCGCAAAAAGGGGGTCCGTGGGAAAATCGTTTTTTTCTATTATCTCGGCCAATTATGATTTTTTCTTTGAGATCCTTTGGAACAATTTAAAACAAACTTAGAACAACCCAGAACAACCGTCAGAATTTCGATTTTCGAAAAATGGGCCGCCAGAAAAAAAAAGTTTTTTGCCGTTTTTTCGGCCAATTATGATTTATTTTTTGAAATACTTTGGAACAATTGAGAACACACCTAGAGCAACCTGGAACAACCGTCAGAAGTTAGATTTTCGAAAAAAGGGGGGCTAACTTCACACTTTTGGATTTGGTTTTTTTGCCATATCTTTTGATATATAAGAGATACGGTTTTGACGTATTCGAACAATGTTTAGAACAAACCTAGAACAACCTAGAACAACCGTCAAAATTTTAATTTTTGCAAAAACTGGGTCCGACTTCATACTTTTGGCTTTGGTTTTTTCCCATTTTCTCGTCTGATTTTGATTTTTTCTATGAAATACTTTGGAACAATTTAGAACAAACCTAGAGCAACCTAGAACAATCATCAGAATTACAATTTTCAAGAAAAGGGGGGCTGGCAAAAACTCGTTTTTTCCGATTATCTCGGCCAATTTTGATTTTTTTTTCGAGATTCTTTGGAACAATGTTTAGAACAACTAGAACAACCTGGAACAACCTTCAGAATTTCAATTTTCGAAAAAAGGGGGGCTGGGTGAAAAAGTCGTTTTTTTCAATTATCTCGGCCAATTTTGACTTTTTTTTTGAAATACTTTGGAACAATTTAGAACAAACCTAGAACAACCTGGAACAACCGTCAGATTTCCGATATTCGAAAAAAGGGGGGCTAACTTCACACACTCAATGTCGTATCTATAAATTTATGAACAACTAAATACTAACACAATATGAAACAAAGTTAATAATTAAATTAAAATTCGAAAAAGGTGTACAATTGGATACTTTAAATAAGAGTAAATATATTTTTGCATTTTAATTTAATTTAATCTTTTAAATAAAATTATTTTTGGTTTGTATAAAACAACAAACTTTATCGAATTTTAATGAAAATGATTTAAATATCTTAATTTACGTTTAGTCATACATAATTTGGTAATACAGAAAATGTTTATATAAATTATTGATACATTTAAATGTACTATAAAGTCTCACATGTTATTTTTTCTTTTCTATGAATTTTGTGATTTTACATGTCCCAATAGCTGTAGATTCAAACATCATGAAAATCGTATCATACGGATATTCCTCTCCTGATTCCTTTCCTGATACTGGAAACCTAATGCCATCCTTTCACATCTAACAAAATCGAGGTAAAAGATGAGGTGTGGCCACCACACGACTTTCTTATACGTATGAGCATTTCAAACTATACAATTTTTAGAATTTTTTTATACAAAAATTATTCAAAATCCTATTCTAAGTACTTTCATTCTCTTAATAAATCGCTATAGAATGCATCCTTTGCAAGATATTCGAAAAAAAGTGCTACTCGCTAAGAGTAAAAGTGCTACTTCCGGTCCGAATTTTGAAATTTTATTTATACAAAAAATATTGCAAATTCAACTCTAAATACTTTTGTACTCTTAATAAATATATATAGAATGCATAATTTACGACATATTTGCAAAAAACCGCTATTCGGTAAGAGTAAAAGTGGTACTTCCGGTCCGAATTTTGAAATTTTTTTTATACAAAAGATATTTAAAATTTTCATGTAAATACTTTTATACTCGTAATGTACCTGCCTAGAAAGCATGACTTGCGAGATATTCCCAAAAAACCGATTTTCGATAAGAGTAAAAGACCTACTTCCGGTAGGAATTTCGAAAAACCTTTTAAATAAAATTCTTCTCAATTTTAATTTTAAGTACATATGAATTCTTTATAAATTTGTATTAACTTAGTATTTGACGAAATATTGGCAAAATTCGATTTTTATACTGAAGTAAACTGCTACTTTCGGTCTACCGATTTTACTGAAAAACTAATCAGATCTCAAGAGGGAGATTATACACGTAAATACAAAATTTGGAATTGATATCTCCAGCGGTTTGACCGCTATCGTGGTCACAGACAGACAGACAGACACACAGACAGACAGACAGACAGACACACAGACAGACACACACACACACAGACATTTTTTAAAAACCACTTTTTTGGTATCAGGGGACCTCAAAACGTGGACATCTGCAAAAATCTCGAGGTCGAAAATTTTCATCATCACAATACTTCCTTATACTACGTATAAGAAAGTAAAAATCAATGAAATATTTTGCATGGCCAATAACTACACTAGATCACATGAATAATTTCACAACTATACTTTAGTTTAAGGCTCACAAACGAAATAATAACAATACCACTGTCGCAGAACAATATGTAAGCTAAATATTGTCAAAAATTATAATTTTAAATAAAATCGCTGACTTGTACACATGCCCTAAAAAACATATTCGCGTATTAAGGGGTGTCAAAAATAAAATGTTGGAAAATTCTGTGGACTCTTTATATTTATTTTATAGCTACATGAAAGTTAATGCTATTTGTGTTTATTTAATGTAAAAAAAAAATTCAAAATTTGGACCCGAAGTAACACTTTTACTCTTATCGAATAGCGATTTTTTGCAAATATGTTGCAAATTATGCATTCTATATATATTTATCAAGAGTACAAAAGTATTTAGAGCTGGATTTGCAATATTTCTTGTATAAATGAAATTTCAAAATTTGGACCGGAAGTAATACTTTTACTCTTAGCAAGTAGCATTTTTTATAAATATATCACAAAGTATGCATTCTGTAGAGATTTATTAAAATACTAGAAGTACTTACAATATGGTTTTGATTAATTTTTGTATAGAAGAATTTTCAAAATTCGGATCTGAAGTAACACATTTACTCACAGGGTTATTTTTTTAAGAGGATAAAAGTATTTAAAGGTTAATTTAGAACAACTTCGGATAATTTGAAAGGCATATATGTATAAGAAAGTGCCCACACCTCATTTTTTCTTCATGACAACGTTGTCTTTTATTGTAGTTAACTCAAAAAAAAAATTATAACTTGTCCCACTATATGAAAAATCCAGTTCGACTGAAATGCCGAGAAATTTGGATTTTTCCCTAATTTTTGATACACGTTGTTTATTAGAAAAACATCCTGCGTTTCTACAAGGAAATTGTGTATGCTAAATGCGCTGAAATAAAAGAATACTTCCAGTATGCACCTATAACCAGTTGCGATGTAGAAAGGACGTTTTCTATCTACAAGGATGTACTTAATTCAAAGAGAACAAGTCTTACAGAAGAGAAAATGAACAAATAATAAGGTACTTTGTATTTTATAGATCACCAGTCACTTGTTATCCAATTATATAAATAAAATTAAAACCTCTTTAAAAATACAACATTTCAATAGTGCGCCCATGGGCGATGAGTCATCAACCGTACGTGTCCGCGCCCTAGTTATAACAAAACACTCAATTATTTAAAAGAAACAATTATAACATAAAAATGGGACAAAACTATTGCATTCAACGAAAATATCATACCACTAATTTTTAGTTTTTTCCTGGTTAATTAGATTTTTGTGGTCATGCAGTATATAAGAATTTACCTCATTTTTGCCATATATCCAAAAAGCATATCTCTAAACTAATTTTTAGAAAAATTCATTATGAAATCATGCTTGTCAACTAACAAGCAACTTATTAAATGTTATCAATTTGATTGTCAATGTCGCAGCATGTATCATTATACCGTATTCAAATAAAAAACAAATTAAACTAGCAAAATTATATCAAAAAATGACAATAGCATGTTTTTGGTGCAAAGTAAGTAATTCAAAAATGAACTGATGTTTTATTTAAAAAAATTGAATATTAAAGCTGTATTACACTTATCAATTTCTTGACCAAGTTATTGACCAAGAACTTCATTAAGTTAATTACATTAAGTGTATTATACTTGTCAAGTCGACTTGATCAATTTCTTGGAACTTGTTGAACTAGAACATATTCTATTTTTCTTCTCAACTTGATCAAGTTTTTAGTGATTTCTAGTAAAATTCATGTTATAAAGTTTTTTACCAACTGTGTAAAATGTAAACACAATTTCCATTTTAGAATATCGTTAAAAATTACATGTTAATTTGATACTTCTTGAAAGAATTGTGTGCGTAAATTATTTATTTTCTTTGTATCTCTTGTGCAGTTATTTTTACATTCAATATCAAACACAAATCTTCGGTAAATTTTTAATTTTTTTATTTCGTACTGTTGTACTATCGGTACTACTAATTCACTTAAAAACTTGGTGAAGAAATTGATAAGTGTAATACAGCCTTTAGGCAAAATGTATCATGCAATTTTAATCCAGTTTTACACATGCAATTAGTAACGGAAAAAAAATAAAACATGATTGTGGTAAGGTCTCTTTGTTATGAACATCACCAAAATCATGGCCATCCAATACGTCGTTTTCGAGATTATAATTTTTTCAAAACGTTGAATTTTTCAAAAAAGTGGTAATAAATCGAAAACTTTAGATTTTAGGCCTATCTTATTTTTATTACTTTTTGACTAAGAATTATACTGCGAATACAAAATGTAATAATATACAATATATTTTATTTAAAAAAGAATAACTATGGTCAGCCATCAAGTTATGGCACACTCGATATAATACAAAATAAATTTAGAAGGTGCTCCTAATGATAATCTTCGAAAGGAAACCGTTTCGAAATATCTTCTCGCATAAAGTCACAATCGGTCTTCCTCGCGCAGATGATTCAACCTGTTTACAGAGAAAGAGACACTGTTGAACTCTCATTAGTTTTGTTTATTATTCTTTACTTAAAATGTATTTGTTTTTAACTTTTATACATTTTAAATGTCAAATTATACCAGTGGAGTAAAGAACTATATTAATACTACTTATACCTTCCGTTTTTTACGCATTTTACTTTCTTATACGTAGTATAAGGAAGTATTGTGATGATGAAAATTTTCGACCTCGAGATTTTTGCAGATGTCCACGTTTTGAAGTCCCCTGATACCGAAAAAGTGGTTTTTAAAAAATGTCTGTGTGTCTGTCTGTCTGTCTGTGTGTGACCACGATAGCGGTCAAGCCGCTGTAGATATCAATTCCAAATTTTGTATTTACGTGTACAATCTTCCTCTTGAGATCTGATTAGTTTTTCAGTAAAGTCGGTAGACCGGAAGTAGCAGTTTACTTCAGTGAAAAAATCGAATTTTGCCAATATTTCGTCAATTACTAAGTTTAAACAAATTTATAAAGAATTAAAATGTACTCAAAATTAAATTGGAGACAAACTATCTTAAAAAAGTTTTTCGAAATTCCAACCGGAAGTAGGTCTTTTACTCTTATCGAAAATCAGTTTTTTGCGAATATCTCGCAAGTCATGCTTTCTAGGCAGGTACATTACGAGTATAAAAGTATTTAAATTATAATTTTAAATATCTTTTGTATAAAAAAATTTCAAAATTCGGACCGGAAGTACCACTTTTACTCTTACCGAATATCGATTTTTTGCAGATATGTCGTAAATTATGCATTCTATATATATTTATTAAGAGTACAAAAGTATTTAGAGTTGAATTTGCAATATTTTTTGTGTACTTGAAATTTCAAAATTCGGACCGGAAGTGGCACTTTTACTCTTAGCGAGTAGCACTTTTTTTCGAATATCTTGCAAAGTATGCATTCTATAGCGATTTATTAAGAGAATGAAAGTACTTAGAATAGGATTTTGAATAAGTTTTGTATAAAAAAATTCTTAAAATTGTATAGTTTGAAATGCTCATACGTATAAGAAAGTCGTGTGGTGGCCACACCTCATTTTTACTTTCTTATACGTAGTATAAGGAAGTATTGTGATGATGAAAATTTTCGACCTCGAGATTTTTGCAGATGTCCACGTTTTGAGGTCCCCTGATACCAAAAAAGTGGTTTTTAAAAAAATGTCTGTGTGGGTGTGTGTCTGTCTGTCTGTCTGTGTGTCTGTCTGTCTGTGTGTCTGTCTGTGACCACGATAGCGGTCAAACCGCTGAAGATATCAATTCCAAATTTTGTATTTACGTGTATAATCTCCCTCTTGAGATCTGATTAGTTTTTCAGTAAAATCGGTAGACCGGAAGTAGCAGTTTACTTCAGCGAAAAAATCGAATTTTGCGAATATTTCGTCAACTACTAAGTTTAAACAAATTTATAAAGAATTCATATATACTTAAAATTAAAATTGAGAATAATTTTATTTAAAAAGTTTTTCGAAATTCCTACCGGAAGTAGGTCTTTTACTCTTATCGAAAATCAGTTTTTTGCGAATATCTCGCAAGTCATGCTTTTTAGAGAAGTATGTTCCGAGTATAAAAGTATTTAGAACATAATTTTCAATATCTTTTGTATAAAAAAAATTTCAAAATTCAGACCGGAAGTACCACTTTTACTCTTATCGAATAGCGATTTTTTGCAAATATATCGCAAATTATGCATTCTATATATATTTATCAAGAGTACAAAAGTATTTAGAACTGGATTTTCAATATTTTTTGTATATATGAAATTTCAAAATTCGGACCGGAAGTAGCACTTTTACTCTTAGCGAGTAGCACTTTTTTGATAATATCTTGCAAAGTATGCATTCTATAGCGATTTATTAAGAGAATGAAAGTACTTAGAATAGGATTTTGAATAAGTTTTGTATACAAAAAATCTTAAAATTGTATAGTTTCAAACGCTCATACGTATAAGAAAGTCGTGTGGTGGCCACACCTCATTTTTTACTTTGTTATACGTAGTATAAGGAAGTATTGTGATGATGAAAATTTTCGACCTCGAGATTTTTGCAGATGTCCACGTTTTGAAGTCCCTGATACCTAAAAAGTGGTTTTTTAAAAAATGTTTGTGTGTCTGTCTGTCTGTCTGTCTGTGTGTGACCACGATAGCGGTCAAACCGCTGTAGATATCAATTCCAAATTTTGTATTTACGTGTACAATCTCCCTCTTGAGATCTGATTAGTTTTTCAGTAAAATCGGTAGACCGGAAGTAGCAGTTTACTTCAGTGAAAAAATCGAATTTTGCCAATATTTCGTCAATTACTAAGTTTAAACAAATTTATAAAGAATTGAAATGTACTCAAAATTAAATTTGAGACAAATTATCTTAAAAAAGTTTTTCGAAATTCCAACCGGAAGTAGGTCTTTTACTCTTATCGAAAATCAGTTTTTTGCGAATATCTCGCAAGTCATGCTTTCTAGGCAGGTACATTACGAGTATAAAAGTGTTTAAATTATAATTTTAAATATCTTTTGTATAAAAAAAATTTAAAAATTCGGACCGGAAGTACCACTTTTATTCTTACCGAATATCGACTTTTTGCAGATATGTCGTAAATTATGCATTCTATATATATTTATTAAGAGTACAAAAGTATTTATAGTTGAATTTGCAATATTTTTTGTGTACATGAAATTTCAAAATTCGGACCGGAAGAGGCATTTTTACTCTTAGCGAGTAGCACTTTTTTTCGAATATCTTGCAAAGTATGCATTCTATAGCGATTTATTAAGAGAATGAAAGTACTTAGAATTGGATTTTGAATAAGTTTTGTATAAAAAAATTCTTAAAATTGTATCGTTTGAAACACTCATACGTATAAGAAAGTCGTGTGGTGGCCGCACCTCATTTTTTAAGGCGATCAATAATACGAACTATTTACTAATCTTCCTACCACGGCTACTGTAAATAACGGTAACATAATTATAGTCCGTAATTCCCAAAAGAGCTGAAACTTGTTATACTTTCGATTGGAAATTCTTGGTTGTCTGGCAAAGATAACACCCCTACTCATGTTCTTAAAGAAAGTACTGATGCTTTCTTCAAGTCCCTATGTCACATTATCAATAATTCCTTTGCAGCATTTTGAAAACCGACAAGCGTGTGAAAACAACCTACCGTCACACAGTTACATAATCCGTAACATTTTTAATTATTGCAACAATATAATATACACAACATTAAAATTTTACATCTAGTTGCCGATTGATATTAAGTCAATCACTAGTGAACATTTTTTACGTAGAATGCTATTCAATTTACTATGTAATTAAGAGCCTCAGGCTATTGTGGATTTTTTAAATTCTGCATTGTGAACACTATTTATCCACATATTCTTGTATATTATTGTACGTTTCTGTATGTGTATGTGTGAATGCTTTTGCATCTTTCGTATATTTAACTTTTTCTTGTATAAAATATATAAAATTCAATAAAGAAATTATTATTATTATATGTTAATATAGTTGCAAAACATTTTATTTTATGCTTACAACTCTGTGGTAACTTTAATCGCAAATAATTACCATTTCTCTGTCGCAAATCTTCTTCTGCAAATGAAAACATTATCATTTTGATAATTTTGATGTAGTAGTTGAAAAATCAGATGTTTTTAACGTGAAAACTGATATATGTTCTATATATATATTAATTTATTTTTTTAACGAAAATTGAACTCTAAACTGATGAAAAAGCACACAATAAATAAATTCCTATCAAAACCAAAGAACTTCGAATACGGAAAAATCAAACACAACAGATTGTTTTCTTATTTTTAGAAAGAGCGTGTGCAGTCCTACACATTTACCGAAATAGTATTTCACAATAACTGGTGGATACAAAAGGACTGCTTCTTCTTTATTGGAATGTTATGAAGTATTTACTTACACAAATAATAATGGCCAAACGTCCCTGTGGGCGCTTAATTTGTAGGGGAATATGCGGAGATAAATTTTTATATAACCAACAAACAATTCCAATTTTATTTCATCAACTTAATTTCTCGTTCGCATAAAGCCGGAGGATGATTCTTAATAAGAATGTGGCCTCGAAAATTTTGTCGCTTACTGTATGATTTTAGTCATCTGAATACTTCACTTTACTTTTTTTAAAAATATTTTAAAGTGCACAAATATGCTAAAAGGCAATTAAACTGATTTTTATCTAATAGTGAAATAAGAAAGATTTAAATGGTGTAAATTAAGCTAAATTAGTAGACTTAGCAAAATAAGGCCAAAAATATGTTCATCTTTAAAATCTTGAATCTGATTATATCTTGAAAATAGCATTTGTAATAATTTTCGGAATTGGAAAAGATTAGTATTTGGAAATAGATATTATATTTGAAAAAAATGTATAATATAAATTGTAATCACTAACTGAAACTAGTTTTGTATAGGAAAATATTTTTAAGTTCAATATTTGGTTTGTGAAGTGACAAAGACTTGTCTATATTTATTTAAAAAAAATAATCGAAACGAATTAATGAATTTTTGTTAAAAGAGGGATTACCTGGAACACCAAATTTTATTATGCTGATATTATACAAAATCCTTTTTCACATAATTAATAAATTCTTTGTATTGAACTTAATTTTAATTACTTTAAATTAGAAACTTTCAAGTGGATAATCTTTCAATATTCATTACACTCGTTAGGGTAACTTCTGGTTCAACGAGTATATGTAACGAGGGTGTAAGCTTTTGTACTCCCACGTACTCCCTATACTATTGATATTTTCTTAAATTCGAAAAATTAAAAACTTGTACGTTATTGTGTCGCCTGTCACAAAATGTGTGCAAGTTTTTAGTTAAAATATAAAGCAAAGTTTTTGGAAGTGCATTTATTCCACACTCAGACCGAATACAATAATATAAATTACAAAAGAACAGTTATACCAAAAACTGCACAGGTGACATTACATGAAAATAATTTAAAACAACTCTATTTGGAATACAGTACATGTTCCATTGTGGCGCTGACAAAACCTATTTATATTTAACATGTTTGATGCAAAGAATTTTTATTATCAAAAAAGACTGATCAAAAATAAACTATATTGAAATGGTTATAATATTGAAATTATTTACGCGAGACATATACACCTTGTCAGACTTATTATGTTAGGCACCAAATCGTCCGAATTGGCTATTTCTTTTTCCGCTCAATTGTCACAAAGCTGATTGTGTACAATAATTATACAATCACTCTATAAACATTTGTACTTATCAAAAATCTATGTGATAATGCGTTGCAAAAAATGTAATTAAAAAAATTAGACTTTCTTTAATATGTTTATTTAACAAAATAAATAATGATTTTAGTAAAAACATTTAAAGAAAAAGTGATAATAACGCAACAAGACAAGTAAATTATTATATTAGTGGACTGTAAATAAAAGCTGAGATAGGTTATAAAATAATTGCAAAATGTATCGAACAATACGAATTATAGTCTGAATCTTGAACAGATTCAGATAATTTACGATTCGCCACATTAATTGAAATCATAATCATAATCAGTACTCATATTACAAGAAACTAAACTGGGAGTCTGTGGCTTGAAACTACACAAAAACACTAAAACACCTTCACCACACTAAGGCACAAAAATGGCTAAATACGTATTTCAACAACTAAGTTGTCATCATCAGTTTACAGGGATGGTTTATTTATACTTTTACCTAGGCTATTAACTACCTCATTAACAGTACCTGATCGTTGTACCGTTAAATTCGTCATACTTACTATTCTAATCCTATCCTTTAATTCTAATATTCTATGAAAAACTTACAGTATCTAAAATTAATATAATTTCCAATTTATAGGGATGGTTTATGTATTTTTACCTAAACTATTAACTACATCATTAACAGCACCTGATCGCTATACCGTTAAATTCGTCATGCTTAATACTGTAATTCTATCCTTTATTTCTAATATTCTATGAAAAACTAACGGTATCTAAAAGGGTATTGTTTACACCACAAACTTATATAAACAAGATTAGGGAATTGGCCCGTTATCTGAATTCATTAATTTATGTATTTTTATTTTTCTGAATGTATATACTCTCGTAACTATCTAGTTCTCTATAATTATGCACTTGTTTTATAAGTTTGAGGCCGCTTGCTGGAATATCATGACCTGTGTCCAAAATATGTCGAGCTACACTATAGACTTCTCTGTCCTATTAAACCGAAAATGAGCAATGTGCTCTTTATAGTGAGTTGCAATCGAACGTCTAGTTTGGCCGCTTTATTTTTTCTCGCATTTATTACAATTAATTTCGTAAATTCCATATTTTTGTTCTACCTCAATTTTATCTTTAGTACTGCTCAAACGACTTTTCAACGAATTACATGATTTAAACGCGACTTGCAAACCAACATTTTTAAAAATATTATTAAAGTTTCTCGAAATATTATAAAAAGGTAGGACAACAAATTTCTTATCTATATCACTTTGAGGTAGCAATGTTGTGGAATTTAGAATTACATTCTTACGTTTCATTTTTCTTAAGATATTGTCAACTACGTCTGACTGGAAACCATTGTATTCAGTAATACCTTTTGTAAGGCGTAATTCTTTCTCGTATCTATCTCTTCTAAGTGGGAAGTTTAACAAGCGATGGATTAGAAAATAGAATGAAGACAATTTTTGTTGCAAACAATGATTAGAATCTGCTGTAATGAATCTGTTGACATTGGTTTCCTTTCTATAAATATCTATTTCTATATTGCAGCCTGCTTTAATTACTAATGTATCTAGAAAAGCTAATTGTCCATTGTTTTCCTTTTCAAGAGTGAATTTAATCGTGGGGAATTTGAGTTTAATTCATTAAGAAACACTTCGGTATCACACATTTTAGTGTCAAAAATCGCGAAAATATCGTCAACGTACCTTATCCATACTTTAGGGAAATATTTGGCGTTCTTTTTGAAATCTATTTCAAAATTACTCATGAATAAATCGGCAATAGACAAGCAATTTCCCATGGCAGTCCCATGTCGTTGTTCATAGAATTTACCTTCTATTTGAAAACATTTATGAGACATACAGAGAGATGTTAACTGCATGTATTCATCTATTATAGCCTTTTCGATATTGTTGTTATGAAGCAAACGTTCCAAATATTTCAGGGTTTCTGGAATCAGTACTGAAGAAAACAATGAACTGACATCAAACGAAATCAAAATCTCACCTTCTTGCAACTTATAATGTTTGATTTTTTGAATGAACTCCGGCGAGTTTTTTACTGCAAAGCTATCTTCTTGCAATGGTAAATTTGTGAATTTATTTACTAGCCATTTAGACAGTAAATAAGTCGGTGAGTTTATACCTGACACAATAGGTCTCATCGACTTACCGTGCTTATGTATTTTAGGTAAACAATACATTCTAGGCATGACCGGATTGGACACATTTAACCGAAACTTGAGTGACGAAGTTATCAATTTTGGACAATTATTCAACGCGCTCTTAGTTTCTCTGACTAATTTTGGCAATGGGTTTTTATTTAAACACACGTACGGATCCGTACTAATGAGTTCTTGAACTCGGCAAAAATAGTCCGATTTATCCAAAATTACTAACGTGTTACCCTTGTCGGCCTTAATATAAAAGCAATCTTTCGATCTGAGATTTTTAATAATGTTTAATTCCCTACTATTTCTGTTTTATTTATGTAGTTGTAAGTTCCTTTCAATTTGAACCTTGCAGGCCTCCCTAATAAATAGTTTCGATGATTCATCAAGATTCTTTATGGAAGTTTCAATGCCAGCAATATCTTCTTCTTTTATATTATATATACCGCCCAAACTAGACGTTCGATTGCAACTCGCTATAAAGAGCACATTGCTCATTTTCGGTTTAATAGGACAGAGAAGTCTAGTGTAGCTCGACATAAATTGGACACAGGTCATGATATTTCAGCAAGCGGCCTCAAACTTATAAAACAAGTGCATAATTATAGAGAACTAGATAGTTACGAGAGTATATACATTCAGAAAAATAAAAATAATTAATGAATTCAGATAACGGTCCAATTCCTCAATCTTGTTTATATAAGTTTGTGGTGTAAACAATACCCTTTTAGATACCGTTAGTTTTTCATAGAACATTAGAAATAAAGGATAGAATTATAGTATTAAGCATGACGAATTTAACGGTACAGCGATCAGGTGCTGTTAATGATGTAGTTAATAGTTTACGTAAAAATACATAAACCATCCCTATAAATTGGAAATTATATTAATTTTAGATACTGTTAGTTTTTCTTAGAATATTAGAATTAAAGGATAGGATTAGAATAGTAAGTATGACGAATTTAACGGTACAACGATCAGGTACTGTTAATGAGGTAGTTAATAGCCTAGGTAAAAGTATAAATAAACCATCCCTGTAAACTGATGATGACAACTTAGTTGTTGAAATACGTATTTAGCCATTTTTGTGCCTTAGTGTGGTGAAGGTGTTTTAGTGTTTTTGTCATATTACAAGGATTAAAATAACAACAATAACAATAAATCGTAACAATCCAACCATAGGTAAGGTAATTAGGGTAGGCTAAGGCGGGCGCAAGTTGAGACGCAGCTTGGTGAGGTGAGGTGAAGTGACTCACCGTGAGATTCTGTGAAACGAATAAGAGAATACTACACCGCATGTTCGTACGCAGGGTGAGATGACGCAGTTTTAGAGCGCCCATGAGCTGCGAAGGTTTGTGCTCGTGCCGCAGTTTGTCACTAGTGACTACCACCTGCAAATGAAATATTGTGTTGAAAGTGAAGTTCACGATGGAAGAAAAATTAATAGAGGCAGTTCGAGGAAGGACAGTACTGTACGATACTTCACACGTTGACTAAAAATCAAATTAAAATTATTGACTCTCCGTGCGTCTTTCTTTTTTTGAGATAACTGCATTCTGGAAGCTTTTCACGAAGTAATGTTGATATTACTTGTTCCTCAAGTTCAACGGAGTCAAATTCCGAACTTAGTAATCATTGATACATTGCCATCGCGCACATTTTCGTTTTAACACCAGGCACGAAGTTGAGATAGAACTGCCTCCCAACTTTCGCTCTCCCTGCGCGCGGTTCATTAAATGCTGCTTCCCTCCTTCATCCTGCGTCACCTCACCTCCCCAAGCTGCATCTCAACTTGCGCCCAGCCTAAAAGTTGGCTCACCGTGGTATGTTCCACGTAGTCCAGTAAGGCTAGGTTCACACGGCATTGTACTGCACGTTTTTGTGCAGGATGAATTTTACCGAATAAGTAGTGGCGCATACATTGAGTATAGAACCGTTCACACGTCGCTTGTCCTGCAAAAAAACGTATATACGTTTATACGTTTATCGAATACTCAACGGACTTGTCAAGCAAACCGAATAAACTTAAAACGTATTCGGTCTGCTACATGGAGATTGCTGTATGAAAACTGGGGCTATACGTTTTTTAAACGAATAAAAGCCGTATCATGTGAACAGTCCGCACCGTGTACGGTTAAAATCGAATACTGCTAAAAACGTGCAGTACAATGCCGTGTGAACCTAGCCTAACGTGGGACACTGACGTGAGTGGGAGTGATCTTTACTAGTCTCGTAAATGAATTAACCTAATAATAATTATGGAATTGATCACTATTTAATAATAAGTAGACATTTTTTATTTAAAATGTAAATAAAAATTTTAAAAACTATGTGATTGAATTAAATATTCTATTGTAAGTAGCTGGCAATAGAAAAAAAGGCAAAGTTTTATTGCATTGCCGGAGACTTGTACAAAAGAAAGAATATCTCCTTGAAAAAAAGGAACTTCGAACGTATTTAGACATTTTAAAAGCTCTTTTGATTGCGCGCTATAATATCATTACATATCAAAATTCATAAAGTTATCTGACATTTGTCATGATTGATTAGATCAAATTCGCATTTCATCTGTGCCAACATTTCATGAAATACGATAATTTATGAATGAGAACACGAATAGAATCCTAAACGTATTCGATATCGAATTTTGCCTAGACACATACGACACAACCAGCAAGTGAAATAAAATCAGGCACTTGAATAGCATTTTAGTTAATTTATAACAAACAACTTTTATACATAAGAAGAAGGTTTCAAAATTTGAACTTGAATTTACTCTTACAATACTGTTATTCAAAAACAACTATTTAGAAACTTTTTTAAATTGTACATTTCACCTAAATTTCGAAAAATAGAATAACGAAACGAATCAAATAATAGGAGCTCCACGAAATAACTGTATATATAAAATTTTCGGAATTCAAACTATATACTCTCAAGAAAAACCTCTAGGAAATATGTAATTATTTTATACAAATTTATGAAAACCTTAATTTTAAGTAACTATTTGATAAAGGAAATTAGAACCAAAAGTAATACTTTTATTTTTATGGAGAACTAACATTATGTGTATCTCAGTTTATCCTATCGCTATCTAAGTAAATTTATTAAGACAAGAGAGTTGTTTTAAAATTAATTGGGAGGGCCTGAATGCCTTTGAAAATTTTCGACCTCGAAATTTTTGCAGATGTCTATGTTTTGAAGTTCCCTGATACCGAAGAAATGGTTTTTGCAAGAATCTCTCTCCCCCTCTCTCTCTCCCTCTTTCCCGAATTTTGCCAGTATTTTGTCAACTACTAAGTTTAAACAAATTTACAAAGAATTCAAATGTACTCAAAATTAAATTTAAGAAAAAATTTATGAAAAACGTTTATCGAAATTCTTACCGGAAGTAGGTCTTTTACTCTTATTGAAAATCAGTTTTTTGCAAGTATATCGCAAATCATGCTTTCTAGACAGGTACATTACCAGTGTAAAGGTATTTAAAACATAATTTTCAATACATTTTGTATAAAAAAATTCAAATTCGGACCGCAAGCAAAACTTTTACTCTCATCGAATAGCGATTTTTTGCAAATATGTCGTAAGTTATGCATTCTATTTATATTTATCAAGAGTACAAAAGTATTTAGAGCTGGATTTGCAATATTTTTTGTATGCGCGTAATATTAAAATTCGGATCAGAAGTAACACTTTCACTTTTAGCGAGTAGCACTTGTTCTTGATTGATTGATTGATTGATTTATTTACTCAAAAAAGATGTACAGGGTATGTACAAGTTTGCAAATAGTCATGAATATATATATACAATATTAAACGAAACATAATATATACAAGTAAAACTACATCAAAAATATAGACATGTTCACGTATGTGTAAAAGTAACAAAAAACACAAGCACTGAAAAAACATTAAAACTAACAATAGCTTTCCCAATTCAAGTTCATGAATTCCGGTATATCATAAATTACATTTTCCAGCAGTATCGTTTTTATTCTATTCTTAAATCGCTTTGTATCAAGGCGTCTAATGGTATCGGGCATCCTATTAAACAAAATCTTTATAATACCATTTTATAGAGATTTATTAAGAGAATAGAAGTACTTAGAATAGGATTTTGAATAATTTTTGTATAAAAAGACTTAAAATTGTATAATTTGAAACGCTCATACGTCGGTTATGGCCACACCTCATTATTTTTAATTGACTTTACATACGTATAATAAAGTAAAAAAGTCCGTAGTTGTGATCGACTGCTTAATAGCCCCTATAATCTAGTTAAGAAGTTTTATACGTAAATGTACTACAGAACGCAGATATTGATTTGGCATTAAAGTATATAAGTGATTTACTAATAATCAAAACGTAATAATGTAGCAAACTTTACGTTGATGATAATGATTTAAAAAAGATATGAAAATATTAGTAGTCACATATTGTATGATACTTTTATGCATTCTGTACGTTACTTTTTACAAGCATCTACATCAAATAAAGTAATATCCTTAATTACACTACTTTAGACAATTTTTTAGCTGTTGCTGACTATTATATATACATAGTAAAAATGGCGATACAGTGCGCGTCATGTAGTAAAACGATCAGTCGTGATGATGATTATATATCTTGCAGAAACAAGTGTGAGAAAAATTATCATATAGAATGTGTGAATTTATCAATAGAGAACATCACTACAATGAAAGACTGCGGATCTATCCGCGAATGGTCCTGCCCTGATTGCACAAAGTGTATAACCTCAATGTTACAACAACCAGTAAAGAAACACGAGGAAGGTGAGCTGTTAATGTATATTAGTGAACAATTGAATGTGGCAGTACAAACAATATTAAGTACTACACAGCTAAATTTTCAAAACGTATTAGAAAAATTGAAAACTGAAAATAATAACTTATCAAAAGAAATAAAAGATTTGAAAGAAATGATTAAAATGCAGAATTCTCCTGGAGGTTCAGAAATACTATTAAAAGATGGCGCAACGGCAAATAAACCAAACAGAGAAACTAAGCAACCGCCACAAAGAAACGCACAAACACCCAGCACAAGAAATATACAAAAAGATAAGGTCAGTGAACCAGACAAACAAACGGATCGAATGAAACGGCAAAAAATGATCGATACGGAAAATACCAAACCGAAATACGCAGAGACTTTTAAGCGGAATTCTACTTCAGACACTAACAAGAAAATTGAAGAGAGTAATGAAATTGATGGGAATAACTTTGCACCTGTGATAAGAAAACAAAAAAGAAGTTCAAACTTAAATATACAGCAAACAGTAGCCTGGAATTATTCCGAACAGGATGAGTCTTGGAATGTGGTAAGAAGCAAGAATGGGATTCGTAACAGGAGGACAGTAATTCGAGGATCGAATCGAGAAACTACAATTAAGGGTGTCGTTAATTATAATCACTTACATGTGTATAATCTGGATCCTAGTGTAACAGTCGAACAACTAACTAACTATTTAAAAACCAAGAACATAGATGGATTTCAGTGTACGTTGTTGAACAGTAAATATCCGGATCGATATTCATCGTTTAAGATATCATTTCCATCAAAATTTTCTGATGAAATGAAAAAACCTGACTTTTGGCCTGAAAATGCATGTGTAAATCGTTTTTTATTTCACCTAACCAAGAAGCAGGACGAAGGACGAAAGGACTAAAAATAATACTCCAAAATATTCGCTGCATAAACAATAAATTATCGGAACTGGAACTTATTTTGAACCAGTCCTTACCAATCTCCAGTCCTGGCAATCTCGTGAACAATTGGAATGTATAGCATTGGGTGGCTATGCTTTGACAGCATTCTCCTGTCATGGAATACGTAAGCATGGTGATGTTGCCATTTGCACCAAGAGATCTATACAATCCAATTTAAGGAAAGACATAATGAAATATAACATAAATAATGTTATAGAAATAGGTGCAATTGAAATTGCTCACTTAGTAATAGTAGTTCTATATCGTCCACCACTTTCGGACTTTCAATTTTTTCTGGAAAGCCTGCCCAAGATTTTGGATGTTTTACAGAGTATTGGCAAGCCTATAATTATCGGAGGTGATTTTAACATCAATTTCCTGGTGCCGTCTGTGATGCGTCAACAATTATGTGACTTATGTGGTAGTTATAACATGTTCTGGACAATACAAGAATATACTCGTGTGTTTAATGGTGCTCGTGCGTGTTTGGATAACTTCTTTGTTAATCTTTCTGAAGGTGACTATATTGTGTCCTGTGTTGACAATAATTTATCTGACCATTTCGGTCAAATTATTAATTTATATGTTCCTTGTATAATCAATAACTCTGATGATTTTATATTCAAGCGAAATTTCTGTGCTGCCTCTCTGCAGAGTTTCTATACCTATTTAGAGGGAGAAAATTGGTTATCGGTTTATGAGTGTAATTGCCCGGATACAGCTTTTTCAGCGTTTCTTAAGGGTTTTAGTTATAATTATGACGTTCGTTTTCCCATGCAGCGGTATAAACTGAGCAGGGATGGGGGTTGTGGTAATGTGTGGATATCTTCGGATGTGGTCGCAATGAAGAACACTTTATTATTTTTAAAAGATATTAGTGCACAATATCCGCAGTTTAAATCTGAATATAAAAGCTTTGACATGATCTATAAGGATTTTTTAAACTATAAGCGATTGCAGATCAACGATTTACTAATAAATTCAGCTGATAATAAATCTAAAGCGGTTTGGTCAATAATTAAAAAAACAACAGCAACCAAATCTGACGGACGTTCAACTTTACCGCACAGTCCCTCCACTAAATCTGAATTGTGTAGTAAGTTTAATGAACATTTTCTTTCACTCCCTACAAATTATTAAATGATAAAACAAATGATAAGCTCTCTAGTATGGATTTGACTAATATTAGCGACTCCATAAGGACACCATCGACTTCACCGTCTTTTTTTATGTCGCCAATTACTGAGAGTGATATTGGGAGTGCCATGGCTGACATGAGGTCGTCTTTTTCGACTGGTCATGACAATATATCTAGTTTTGTTGTTAAACACTCATTATCATGTATTAGTTCAGTATTAGCCTACCTCATTAATTTTTCTTTCAACAAAGGCATTTTCCCTTCTGCATTGAAACTGGCAATTGTGAAGTCACTATTTAAGAAAGGTGATGTTGATGTAATATCGAACTACCGTCCCATTAGTTTACTATCTGTTTTTTCTAAAATATACGAAAAACTCATGAACAAAAAGTTAAATAACTTTTTTAACAGTTTTAACTTACGCATTCTAATCAACACAGCGTTATTTAACTTTTTAAAGCAAATTTACATCAACTTGGATCAAAATCACTACTGTTTGGGTATTTGTATAGATTTATCTAAGGCTTTTGATCTCGTTAATCACGAAATTTTGCTGCACAAATTAGAGCAATATGGCATTAATGGTGTTTCCCGTAAGTGGTTCAGTTCATATCTTTCTGGCCGTAAACAGTGTGTTGGGATTGATAACTACCAATCCTCCTATGAACCGGTTGATATTGGTGTGCCTCAAGGTTCAGTTTTAGGACCTATTTTATTTTTAATTTATATTAATGATTTACTCACAGTTTTTGACAAAACAATTCATATAGTCTTATATGCTGATGATATCAATGTCATTTTAAGTTCACCTATTCCATCAGAAGTAAATCGAAAAGCTGAATTATTCCTCGATCAAATCAAAAATTGGATGTCATTTAATAAATTAGTTATCAACATAGATAAGTGCAAATTTGTTTATTTCGGTAATAAAATGGCGAACTTTCACCCGTCTTCTGGCGTGGGCGATGGTTTTGAATCGGTGTTTTCTGTTAAGGTTCTGGGTCTCATTATAGATAGCAACCTTGGTTGGAGTTTGCACATTAACGAATTGTGCCAAACTCTGTCAAAAACGTGTTATGCTCTAAGGCAACTGAAGCGGAGCTGTAGTGGGGATACCCTAGAAACATTCTATAGCTCAAATTTTCTATCTTGCATGCGGTATGGTGTTGTTCATTGGGGCGCATCGTCCGAAGCTCGTAGAATCTTTTTGATGCAGAAGCGAGCAATTCGAATTATATACAACATTAGTTATGGAAACTCCTGTAGAGACATTTTTAAGAATAACTTTCTTTTAACTTTTTATGATCTGTACATTCTTGAAGTACTTTGTTTTGTATATAAGTACAAGCCTGAGTTTTCTATAGGTAAATAGTACTCATTCCTATGATACTCGTAGTAATGATTACTTGCTGCCTACTCGCCACAGAAAAACCGTTTTTCAGAAGGGTTTGTATTTCATTGGTTGTAGATTTTATAATAAGCTGCCTGACTATATAAAAAATATTACAATTTTTTTCCGTTTTAAACGTGAAGTACAGCAATACTTGCTGCCCATTTCCTGCTATGATGTAGATGATTTTTAGATATTAGGTAATATTTTTCACATGACATGTTTCAAACTTGTACCTACTTTTTTGTTTTGTACTCGTTTCTTGAAATAAATATTATCATTATTATTATTATTATTATTATTATTGAAAACATGCTCATTTCAAATATACAAATTAGTAAAAAAAAATATTTAAAAATGAAATTAATTATTAAGTTTCAAAAGCTTCATTTTAAAGCTTTTGTCTTACGAGTAGACTTGGAACATTGTTGCTCGAAGGATCAGCAATAGCCAGAGAGCTTACTTCAGAAACCCTAATAATACTCCTTCACAAAGCGAAAATCCTGATGCATATGCTCTCTCTGCTCCTTGACCAGAACTTTTCATACATCTTCGGAAAATCTGTCAAGGTGATCATGGAGCAAGTGGAATTTAATTTAAAGTTTTGCATTACTGAGGCAGAAGCTATTTAAGCATTTGATTCAAGCTCATTCATCAAATCTGTAAACATAGTATCTTTCGTAAGATATCTTAATTTGGGACCATCTAAAATATCTACTTTAATCTTTTCCATAGTGGGATGAGGAAATATGTCCATGTTTATCAAGAGATTAACAAACTGTTTCATGATGCTCAATTTTTTTTATGTAATGGAGGAAGGTTAGTCGCAATCTACCAATCTATTACCGACAATATTTAGCTTACCAGACATCATATTATTCCTTAAGGGTCAATTTTCTAATGTTCTTGTTTGGCTCTGCTGTCTCAGAGACATATAAAACAGGTAAACTTAATGTTATCGCTTTGTTGACCGAGAATAATATTCACCACCTTTAAATCAACACAAATAACCGACTTGTCTTCATGATAATTTATTTTATCCAAAACTTATAAGTGCTGCAGTATTCTTACTTTAACTTCATACTGTGAGCAATGGGCATCGTGGGGTATTTATTCCCATTAGGAAAGATCTCAAGATATTCTGTTCATATCATTATTAGTCGTTTGATTATTTGAACGTCTAACATAAATTCAAGCCCTTTGAACTTTGAACCGGGGCTGCAAACTTGTTGCTATCCACTTCAACGTTGCCTCTTAATATTAACTGTAAGCATTTTAGTTTTTTGTGTATTTATTTCTATTTCTATTGAGAAATAAGATGTAAGACTCTCAATGAAAGAAACATTATTTTAGGAAGTAAAATATGCTCCCATATATTTTACAGAAGAAACAAATATTATGCATGAATGCAGTTGAAGAATAAAATTAATCTTCAACTTTAAGGTATATGATATTATATCTCCTGATATTAACCAATGCAACAATATTATCTGTGCAAATAATATTTAATCATTCTACTTTAAATTAAGCGCTCATGTATTTATGATGAAAAAAATAATACATTTCTGTGTACCTGCACATATGTCTCTTATCAATAAGTATAAAGTAAATATTTAAAGAGATTATTAGGTAATTATACCAGAAGTAGACGCAGATTAGTTTCTTAAAAAACTAACTGAGAAATCGTAAACAAAAATTATTTGGCAATTATTCAATGATTTGTTTGTGCCTCGATAAGATATTTCACCTGATAGGTTGGTATGCACACAAAATACAAAATATGTATATATTTTTTAATATACAATAAATTATGGGACAAATGCTATTAAATAGTAACAATAAGTATGGGAGAGTTTTATGTAGCATCAGTGGATTGACTGATTTCAAGAGGAGAATAGTATGTTTTTCAAGTGGAATGTAATCGCGAGTCCAGCTTGTGATTGCGGAGATAAGATTGAAACAGTTAAACATATTGTTGAAGAATGTCCTCTAACTAAGTTTGAATTTGGATACACGGACTTACATAATTTAACTCAGAGGCTGTTGCTTGGATTTTAACAACTAAAGACCTTTAGTTTTGTGGCACTGTAATGTAGGTTTTTTATTCTGCAGGTTTTTTTTTCCTACATCCTTGACCAAATGGTGCAGTGTTTTAGAGGGCCCCTTTGCAGTTATGTCCCTTCTAAATATATTTATACTTTTGTAATATAATTTATATGTTTTTTTTTTCTTGTACCTGTCATGTAGTTTCATACGAATATATATATATATATATTGTGGTAGTACTGGGTACTGACCATCAATATTTATAGTTGGTTATGAAAAGAGTTGTATTTTGATATTAAAAGTTTAAGAAACTTATAAATAGAAATAGTATTATGAAAATTGATATTTATTATCCTAGTATTAATATTTACAATTGTTGATTTGATAATGTAGTAAAGTCCATTGGTTAAGGTCCATAGTTCAGCAAATGATACCAAAACCTGTAAAATAGAGATTTTGATATTAATCGTGTGTTTATTTTGTAATATAAAATTGTAAGAACTTGTTCAATTGTCTTAAATGATGAGAATTGATTTTTAAAAAAGGAAACTTTGTTTAAAAGTAACGTTAAAATAGATAAAAACTCCCGCCATAATTTAATTAGAGGAAAAGTCAGTGGTTGACAGATTTTGACATTTTACAGAATTTTTGAGAGAGTATATTTTAAAATTGTTTTGAATACTGAAATACATTTATAAATTCATGGTAAAAATTGTTAAAATATGAATATTGTAATATAGAAAGGCATACAAGAGAATATTAAAATAATAGAATGTATTTTGAATATCATTAAGAGGTGTTGAATAGAGATTGGTCAATTCAAATATAGAAATTATTACTAAGGTAATTGGAGAGTAAATAAAGGAGATTCTTCTTAAAAAATTCTGAGAAGAGAGTTGATGAAAATTCGGTACGAAGAATTTATACCGTATTTTCATACATAAAAGTGCATAAAGAACATATTGTGTATAGAAAATTAATATTCTGTTACTGGGTTATATAAAATATAAAATTAAACTCAGTATTTGTACATCATTACTGCAACGTAGGCAGTATAAAGTGATTTGGATAGCAAATGAAGAGTTGAATGAATATAAAACATAAAAACAAATAAAAGTACTCACCATAAAAGGATATAATTTCTTGGGAAATTCCAGTAGCACGTTACAGTTGGAAAGGAAAAGGAGAAGAATATATCCATAGTAAGAAGTTCATTGTGAGAATATTCTTGAGCGCAGTTCACGAATATTAGAAATATAAGAAGTGCATATCCAATTAAATAAATCCAGCTGAGGTAGGCGTATAACCAGTTTAACTATTGAGCGACCATAGGTATTGAAGATTTTCCTGGGACGAAGACACCGAATAATAGGATTCTTGTACCTGCATATCCAGTAGAATATCCAGCACGAACACTTGTAATTATTTTTCCGAAGCATAAACAGCTGGTAGTTTGTGGAATCCCAGTTCAAATGATGCTACAAAGAGACAAGAATCAACAAATCAAAAGGAACTCCATAATAAGAAGTTACACAAATAAATTATAAGGTTGTATTATTTGATTGTTCCTATTAATATGAAAATCTCTTTAATTTAACGAATTGACACAGAATAGATTAAAAATTAAAGGACTTAATGTATCAGAAATTAAATCTTGAATTATAAACAACAGTTACATAATACTATTTGATTTAGAAATTATGGATATACATTTTTAAAGTTTATTACATGTTGTAAATTAATCTTACCTTGAAAAATAGGGTTAGAATATCAATTCCTATCATAACCACAGATATAAATAACAAGATATTGGACAAGTTTAATAAGAAATTGTTAAATATACTGGCATTTTCATCATATACATGATAATTGTATGTTATTTCTCAACAGCACATTATATTTATTGTTACTCAACCATTTTTGATTTTATTTACGTAAAGGATAGGTTAACATTCTGCAATTCTCATAGTATTTGGACCTCCTAAAAATAAAGTAAACATACCAATTAATGTTTTGGGAAGATATAGAAATAGTTTAAAAGTAACTTACCATTCTATTAGATAAGAAATGATGTAAATTAGAACTTAATCTAAATATAAAAATATTTGTATCAATTAACGAAAACAGTTAGTAAATTTATCAAAGTTAGTTCACATGAGTAGCGGTAAAATCGTTTAGTTGCGGATTACCAACGTTTAGAGTGAAAAGAACTTGGACAATAATCTTTCTTAGATATTTTAAAGAGACAGGTCCGGACTAAGATTATTATGATTAATAATAATATGCAAGTATTAGAATTTTTTAAACGACTGAGTTAGTTAGGGCATATAAATATTTGATTTATAAACAAGTAAAATATAATATTGAAAACATTCTACGTTAATTTATTGGCTTACCCAACGTGTGACGTAGGAAGAAGTTGAATGTCTAACTTAGGGTGGAATTAAGGGATTATTTGGGTGATTGATGGTTATATTAGCTTGATTTTACTTAGATATTTTTATACACTCTGGGTTACGACAATATATATATATGTCAAATATGATTTTTCTGCTTAAGCACTGAGTAATTAAGGTAAATTTTTAATTAGAAAATATATATATATATATATATATATATGTAATCGCGTTGTTTCGGGTTTCTTCCCGCGTGGAAGTTCTGGTGTCCTGAGAAGGAGCGGTGCAACGTTTCGATAAAATCTCATTTATCATCTTCTGGCGTATGTTACTCTCTAACGATCTTCGTCTGACTGCCTGTTATTCGTTTTTCGACATTTATTTGTATAGTTGCGTTGGTAGTTGGAGTGGGTGCAACTCTGCATGCTGCGTCCCTATTGGGTCGTCGAGTCGGTGGTGGGGGAGCGTCCTCGTTTATTCCCTCCAGCGGTGTAGATGTTGTTGGGCGACTGTGATGAATACGTCGCTCCCTTAGTGCCGTTCTCCAAATGTCCGGCAGCCTTTTCGCATCATCCCTTCTGTTGAAATTATCGGGTCGTTTTTCTATCTCTACAGCCTCACGATTATCCGCTTATTCATATGTTCGACTCTTGCTAACATCTTTGTACCGTCAAAATCGATGTCATGTCCTGTTTCTGCATGATGTTGGAACAGCGAGGATGTATGCTCTTTCTTTGCAACCGAGTTTATGTGCTCCTCGTGTCGTACACTTATTCGTCGGTTCGTTTGGCCGATGTAGCTGCCATTACACATTTTGCACGGTACTTCATATACACCCTGTTCTTCTAGGTGTATTTTACTTTTAGGTGTTTTCAGCACATCTGCGATCTTGCGGTCCGTTGTGAATACTGCTTTCATTTCAAACCTACGTAGGCTCTTGGCAATTTTGTCCGTTGTTCCCTTTACGTACGGTAAGAACATTTTAGGCCAATTTTCGTCTTGTTTCCTGTTCTGTGTCATTGTGTCCCGTGCTGTCTGTTGCAGTATTCTATCGACTGTTCTATGTTGGAATTCATTTTGTACTAATACCCGTCGTAGGTTGCTTATTTCAGTGTGTACATGGTCGTCATCCGCTAGTCTTTTCACTCTTGTCATTAGCGTTCTCGGGACTGAGTTTAATTGTGCAGGATGATGATGTGATCTTCCGTTCAGATATCGGTTCGTATGCGTTTTCTTCTGGTATAACGTGTGACCCAGTGTATTATTAGGCTTTTTGTATACGAGTACGTCTAGAAAGGGTAATTGTTGTTGTTCTTCGACCTCCATAGTGAACTTGATGTTTTGGTGTACGCTGTTCAGATGTTCTAGAAATCTATCCAGTTTCTCTCTACCGTGTTGCCAAATCACAAACGTGTCGTCCACGTATCTCAACCATAATTTCGGTCTATTCGGTGCCGTGTCCAGCGCTTTAAGTTCAAAGTCTTCCATAAATAGGTTCGCTACTACAGGGGAAATAGGGGAACCCATCGGTGCTCCTTCTATTTGTCTGTACCTCTGATTCTATTTATGGAAGACTTTGAACTTAAAGCGCTGGACACGGCACCGAATAGACCGAAATTATGGTTGAGATACGTGGACGACACGTTTCTGATTTGGCAACACGGTAGAGAGAAACTGGATAGATTTCTAGAACATCTGAACAGCGTACACCAAAACATCAAGTTCACTATGGAGGTCGCAGAACAACAACAATTACCCTTTCTAGACGTACTCGTATACAAAAAGCCTAATAATACACTGGGTCACACGTTATACCAGAAGAAAACGCATACGAACCGATATCTGAACGGAAGATCACATCATCATCCTGCACAATTAAACTCAGTCTCGAGAACGCTAATGACAAGAGTGAAAAGACTAGCGGATGACGACCATGTACACACTGAAATAAGCAACCTACGACGGGTATTAGTACAAAATGAATTCCAACATAGAACAGTCGATAGAATACTGCAACAGACAGCACGGGACACAATGACACAGAACAGGAAACAAGACGAAAATTGGCCTAAAATGTTCTTACCGTACGTAAAGGGAACAACGGACAAAATTGCCAAGAGCCTACGTAGGTTTGAAATGAAAGCAGTATTCACAACGGACCGCAAGATCGCAGATGTGCTGAAAACACCTAAAAGTAAAATACACCTAGAAGAACAGGGTGTATATGAAGTACCGTGCAAAATGTGTAATGACAGCTACATCGGCCAAACGAACCGACGAATAAGTGTACGACGCGAGGAGCACATAAACTCGGTTGCAAAGAAAGAGCATACATCCTCGCTGTTCCAACATCATGCAGAAACAGGACATGACATCGATTTTGACGGTACAAAGATGTTAGCAAGAGTCGAACATATGAATAAGCGGATAATACGTGAGGCTGTAGAGATAGAAAAACGACCCGATAATTTCAACAGAAGGGATGATGCGAAAAGGCTGCCGGACATTTGGAGAACGGCACTAAGGGAGCGACGTATTCATCACAGTCGCCCAACAACATCTACACCGCTGGAGGGAATAAACGAGGACGCTCCCCCACCACCGACTCGACGACCCAATAGGGACGCAGCATGCAGAGTTGCACCCACTCCAACTACCAACGCAACTATACAAATAAATGTCGAAAAACGAATAACACGCAGTCAGACGAAGATCGTTAGAGAGTAACATACGCCAGAAGATGATAAATGAGATTTTATCGAAACGTTGCACCGGTCCTTCTCAGGACACCAGAACTTCCACGCGGGAAGAAACCCGAAACAACGCGATTACACATTACACCCGCGAAAACCTGCGATACCATATATATATATATACGTGTAGGTAAATTCTTGGTATGAGGCCTTTTTAACGTTAAAACCTAGTATTTATTGCATTTCGTTAAAAAGGCCTCATACCAAGAATTTACCTTCACGAATATAATAAAGGCCAAGAAATAATAGTATTATTAATATAATACTTATTTAAATATATATATATATATAAAATATATTACAATTCTTTGCCAAATATACAAATGTATTGAAAAAATGAATGAAAATCTTCTTGGTAGTAGTGGCATACATTGAAATAAAAATAATAACAATATGACAACTGGTTGTCAATTAGAAAACAATGACAAATATAAAATGTAAATCAAAAATGTATAAATGAAAATGTATTCAAATAAGCATAGGACTATCGGTATTACTTATATAGTCACATCAATTATTATTAATTATTATTTTTATTTCAATGTATGCCACTACTACCAAGAAGATTTTCATTCATTTTTTCAATACATATATATATATATATATATATATATATATATATGGTATCGCAGGTTTAATGAAAAACCACTAAGTGTTTATTTTTGCCGAAAATTCCCACAAAACTCCCCAAGAGTCTTTAAACAAGATAATAACTATCACGGCAACAAAGAATAATTACATATATATATATATATATATATATATGTAATATATGTATAATATGTAATTATTCTTTGTTGCCGTGATAGTTATTATCTTGTTTAAAGACTCTTGGGGAGTTTTGTGGGAATTTTCGGCAAAAATAAACACTTAGTGGTTTTTCATTAAGTTTAATTTAACGTTTCGACCTCATTTTGGGTCTTTATCAGAAATATGATCACTGTAAAACAATGTCCTTAACTAAAATTACAAAATCTATACGCCACATTAGATGATTTCCTTTTTAACATTTTATAACACAGATTAAAATTCATAATCACAAAAACATAAAGATATAAGCAATATAAAAACATATGTATATGTAGGAAAACTTACTCCAAAATACGCAAAACACTGGTTTTGGGCTCATTTTATATTAGTGGCACAATTAATTTATTTATTTATTTATTTATTGAAGCGGATACAAACAGGACGTACCTAATAGAGTATCCCAAATTACAAAATTTAGTACGTATCACAATTGATTAATGAAATAACAAAGATAACAATGTAATGAATGTTACATAGAGCGAGCTGGGGAAGTTCACACCACAAGGCAAAGAGACACTAATTGTTTGGAGAACAATAGATTTTTAATTAATAATAATTTTTTAATTAATATGGCAATCAAACTATAAATACAAGCCTTTGTAGTGAAATTCCTAGTCGCGTCTCACTCAACCACATCAAGTAAACGATATTTAATTTGGCGACTATTGAGATAAAAAATGTCAATATCGATTTGATTGAAAGTCCTGCAGATTCTCACTAGAGGAGAGTTCATTGCTGCATTAGTATTGAATTTTGTTATATATAAAAAATCATGACTTCGTAAGGTCCTCTGAGGTATAGTAAGAGATATAGATGACAAACAGGTGGGTGAATCAAACAGATTTGTCAAGAATTTTGTACATGTTAAAAAATCACTCATCTTTCTGCGTGCTGCTAACGATTTTAATTTAAAGTAGCTGCGCAAATCTCCATAAGAAATTCCGTGAGGGTAAACTTTAAATTGCTTAAAGTAACAATACTTTAGGAATTTGTTTTGAACCCGTTCGATT
This sequence comes from Amphimallon solstitiale, assembly GCA_963170755.1. NCBI lineage: Eukaryota > Metazoa > Arthropoda > Insecta > Coleoptera > Scarabaeidae > Amphimallon > Amphimallon solstitiale. The sequence goes on from OY720678.1 coordinate 98,170,972, forward strand.
CTACTAATGTATATCTCATAAATCGGATTCCATATAGATAATATACATTTAAAATTGTTTTGAATGACAAATATCGAAAAATGTGACAACACATTTGACAGTGTGAAAAACTGGCATACTGTTTTCACTTAGACCGAAAGTCATAACAACAACTGGGGAAAAAATATCTTTTTTGTGTATATATTTTCATATATGAAAGGGTTTCTTTAATGTCTATATATGGGGTTTTGATTTATAATAAATGTCGATACATTACTGATAAGTTTGCTATTTCCCCTCTGTCATTTATTGCATTTTGATGTTTTTGTATTTCGATCATTTCCAATACATTTCTGGATTTTGTGTTATATTTTTTATGCAAAACAGAAGCACGATCAAAATCAAATATATGAGAAAATTGGTTTGAGTGTTTTTTTTAAAGCAGTACTATTTTTCGCATATTTATGTGCTTTGATTCTTTCTTCTAGGTACTGTTTTGTCTGGCCAATGTAGACTCCTTCACAGTCCTTACAAGGAATCTTGTATACTACATGCGTTTTTATAATTATTATGTGCGATTTTTATATTATATGGGGTCAGTATTTTGTCAAGTTTCTGAAAAAGATGGCTGACAAATGGTATAGCCACATATTTATTGACGTTTTGTTTTTGATCAACCGTCTTTCTCAGAAACTTAACAAAATACTGACCCCATATAATATAAAAATCGCACATAATAATTATAACAATTTAAAGTATTTATATACAGAATTAAAACACAAAATACCAATAAAAAAACAAACGCATGTAGTATACAAGATTCCTTGTAAGGACTGTGAAGGAGTCTACATTGGCCAGACAAAACAGTACCTAGAAGAAAGAATCAAAGCACATAAATATGCGAAAAATAGTACTACTTTAAAAAAACACTCAAACCAATTTTCTCATATATTTGATTTTGATCGTGCTTCTGTTTTGCATAAGGAATATAATACAAAATCCAGAAATGTATTAGAAATGATCGAAATACAAAAACATCAAAATGCAATAAATGACAGAGGGGAAATAGCAAACTTATCAGTAATATATCGGCATTTATTATAAATCAAAACCCCATACATAAGACATTAAAGAAACCCTTTCATATATGAAAATACATACACAAAAAAGATAATTTTTTCCCCAGTTGTTGTTACGACTTTCGGCTAAGTGAAAACAGTATGCTAGTATTTCACACTGTCAAATGTGTTGTCACATTTTTCGATATTTGTCATTCAAAACAATTTTAAATGTATATTAATTGTGCCACTAATATAAAAAGAGACCCAAAACCAGTGTTTTGCGTATTTTGGAGTAAGTTCCCCTACATATATGTTTTTATATTGCTTATATCTTTCTGTTTTTGTGATTATGAATTTTAATGTGTTTTAAAAACTGTTAAAAAGGAAATCATCTAATGTCGCGTATAGATTTTGTAATTTTAATTAAGGACATTGTTTTATAGTGATCATATTTCTGATGAAGACCCAAAATGAGGTCGAAACGTTAAATTAAACTTAATGAAAAACCACTAAGTGTTTATTTTTGCCGAAAATTCCCACAAAACTCCCCAAGAGTCTTTAAACAAGATAATATATATATATATATATATATGGACCTCATACTCGGAAGTACTACTAAATTCTTTTAAATTTTATTCCTGAAAGATACAGCACTGATATACACGCGAGTCAATCTTCGGAAAAACTCTCAAAAAAGTATGATTCAACTATACACCGAAACGTTAATTTATATAAAAATGGTAATATTTGATGAATATAGCAAGCAACTGCTTAAGTTTTGACAATATACTTCTAAATGCTAGAAATGTAGAATAAACACATAATACTGTAAAAGGAATATACTGCAAGATCAATATATCAGGTTGCCATCTAACATGATACGTTGTCATAATTTATCATTTCTTTTATTTTAATTTTGGAATTTATTCGTTTTCCTGTATTTTTTGTTTAAATATATTTTTGATCGATTCAGTAATAACAACTTTATAAGAGAGTACAGTATCCAAAAGGTTGTTCACTATCATACCACTAATATTATAAAATCCTGCTGTTACTGAATTACTTGGATTCAACTTCTTGAAGTATCATTACTTGGATAAACTTATTAACATTGGATGAAACTTCAATACTGAAAATTATTCGACTACAATCTCCCTACAATCCCGGATGTAATCCTTAATAAATATCATCTAAAGTCTTGATCATGAATTATGAAATTCGACTCCAATAATTGCTATCTTACTGGTTTTTACAATCTAATAAATGTAATTTACCAACACTTAAAATTATGTCTCTTAGTTATATTTTTTATATAATTTAAAAGTTAAGAATAATTTTAAGAGGTTTGTGACTCACTTTTATATATGTTCACAAGATTAAAACTATTTTAATTAACTTAATTACAACGCAATTTAAATGTACGCGTCCTTACTAAAATTTCTTCCCTATAATTCTTTTATCACCTTAATAAACTTTGTTTTTATCGCAAACATGTATCTAAAATATTTTTATATAGTATCAATATTCTATCCATCTCATTCCAATAATAACTGAATATATTAAGTATATGACAATATTGTAAGTCATTGAATTAATTATCCGTCAAAAATAACATTTCTTAACTTTCGCAATAATTTCAATTTACAATATTACATATACAATCATATTAATCTTTAAATATGATTTAAAACATATTAAAAAATAGTCAGCATTATTTTACAAACTATAACTTTGTTATCGATTTCATATATATAGATAGATAGAGAGATAGATAGAGATATATATATAGTACTGGGATGATCACTACTGTCTTGTACAGTATATGGTTAAAAATTGTCGTGTGCTGCAGTCAATTAGACTTAATTACAACTCTTGTAAGAATTTGTCAAGCTTTCTATTCTATTTAAAATCTAATTTTGTGAGTATTTACTGAAAATGTTTTCACTTCGGCAAAAACCTGTCATCATTGAACAGTAGGATATATCCACACTATATTTTTTGAAAACTCAAGACTGAATTAATTTAAACTTCAATTACCAAATCAGAAATATTGATAGAAAATTATGTAGTCTTATCATTTACCTTAAAAAATATCCTGTTTAAGTTCTTATATACACTTACATACGAATCGAGTTTTCTTAAAGCTAATTATTTTTTTTTTATATTACTAGCTTATTTTTCCTGTATTTGTAAAGTCATTAAATCTATTCAAAGAGGGCAGGCAAAAGTTGTACTTCGGAGAACCTCTATTTAGAGTTGGTGTTTTTTCAATACTACAGAGTGATGAATACAATAAATCTGTTTGATCGTTAAGTAGATTAGGCGAGTTCTTTTGTGGGCATATTTCCAGAAATTTTAACATATTTAATTTTCAATATTTGTGACAAAATTCCAGAATTTTGTTATTATTTAAATTTAGGCTTTATTTATTCCTACAAATGGTTTGAAAAATACTACCTCTTTTCTCTTATATATTAAAAAAAAAACTCATGTATTAAAAAAAAATTTTTACTTGTCCTATACAGATATTATTATTTTTAAATTTACATTTCCGGTCTTACACGTCAAATAAACTGCAGGTATTTATTATAATCAATAGTGAAATTTTGAAATCGAAGTAGGTAGTTAAGTAGAGACAACACAGGTAGAAATTTCCATGTTAGTAAATTAGCAACATGTAGGTGTCTTCCTTCATTTGTTCTGCCACCAGAGTCACAAGTAAATATTTAATTTACAAAATAATCATGCAACCTTGCTGATATGAAGGAATAGAATAAATTCTAAATTTACGTGATGTTAATGTTAATAATTATGAAATTATGTAAGGCTTTCGATATAGTAAATTGCCAAATTCTACTACAGAAACTATTCTATTATGGTATTAGAGGTACAGCACATGATCTACTTGCCTCTTATTTGAGGGGAAGATGCCAGAGAGTGGACTTAAATGGAAAAATATCAAATACTAAACCAATTCATAATGGGGTACCACAAGGATCGATACTGGGACCAATTTTATTTGTGATGCATGTTAATGATCTCCCAAAAAATATAACACCTAAACAAAGTAGTCTTTATGCTGATGATACAACTTACGTAGTAACTGGAAAGTCGATTGACGAAATTGGAAAAGAGAGCAAACGGGTAATGGAAGAAATAAGAAAATGGTTCCAAGATAATGAACTAAAATTAAATGAAGAGAAAACTCAGCATCTCTGTCTCTCAGCAAGAAATGAACAGTCATCCCACGCCATTCGATATCTGGGGCTCTCGATTGACAATAAACTCACCTGGGACATGCACATATCAGAATTAGCTAACTCGCTAACGATAGCATAAGAAGACTATTGCTACACATGCCGCTTAAAAATCTGCGAATCTACGAACTTTCACAGTAGAATAAGTTACGGAATTTTGTTTTGGGGCACATCACCTGCAGCAACAAGAGTATTCTACTTACAAAAAAAAAGCGATTAGAGCTCTTTGTAATTTGAAATACACTGATGGTTGTAAGGAACATTTTAAACAAGAAAGAATACCGACCTTGCCTTGCCTATTTATACTTACATGTATAAAATACGTTAGAAAAAAACAAGAAAAGTATATATTGAATGAAGGGCATCATAATTACGAAACCCGCCACAGAAAGGAGTTCCAAATTCCATATCACCGCCTGCAAACGACACAACGCTATGTAGACTATTGGGGGCCCAAACTGTATAACAAAATCAGGAACCATCTTGAAGAGAGGGACAAATTATTCATAAAAAAGTGGAGGATATTTTAAGTTATCACAGTTTTTATTCAATAGAAGAGTTCTTAAAGTGTGACTTAGAACAGTAATGGTTTTTAAATACTTAGAAAGGTACATTATATACACATAATTGTTTTGTTGTTATTGTTTGTTTTATTGTCATATACAGCTAACTGTGCATTTTTAATTAATTTACTGAGTTTCTTGTAATGGTAATTACATTATTATTATTAGGTATTACATAGTTATAATAATAAAAGCAACAAAACACAACATATTAAATAATTCGAAAAATTGACAATAAATTACAAGATAAGCTCAATCAGAATCGCAGAAGTTATTCATGTTGATTGTTGAAATTTACAGCAGAGTGATATAAAGGTGCTTTAAATAAGTTATTAGTCCCCGACATCGGGTACATAATTGACTTATTTACATAAAACAGAACATATCATTTGTAAGTTAATAAAACCATTACAGTTATGAATAATATAGCCATGTATTTTGTGCGCAGAAACTGTAATCGTTGATACACGCTCAGCAAACGTCAGTACCGAAACAAAACATTCATGTTTTTGACGGATAACATTGAATATGTCGTCGATATAATATGCTGAATAAAATTTACTTTCATAGTATGTATAAGTAACAGAGCAGCAGTTATCTATATTATTTGCAGCAGGTAAAAACTGTACTTTGATAAATTTCTAAGTCGTCAGTATAAGCCAAAACAGGAAATTAACTCACTTTAATGCGATCATTCATGGACAGATTGAATAAAAGGGGACCAATGTTCGAACCTTGAAGTACACCAGATAGGCAATATTGAGTAGTCGATATTGTCAAATTCTCCATCCATATCCATCGTCTCAGCTAACATTTAGGATAAGTTGTATACATTGGTGATAGTTGTTCTTCTTGAAGAAAATCCGTGTTGGTGGAAAGACATAAACGATTTAGTGAGGAAGTGACTCGAGCATTGCTTATCGATTCAAACATTTTCTCAAAAGCAGGCATAATGGCAACAGGGCGATATTGTTTGGGGTTCTCATGGTTACTTTTTTTAAAGATTGGTAGGAGACTAGTAATCTTTCAAAGAACTAAAAGGCGCGTGTGCGTAAAGCCAAGTTGAAGATTACACATAAGGTTATGCAAACACTGTCATACAAGCTCTCAGTAAGAAACAAGGAAGATTGTCATTACCAGAAGTGAAATTATTTTTAAGCCGTTTGTAATCGCACAAAACTTCTTCAAGGACGATATTTTGGACATGCGCTAATGAATGATTAGACAGCAAATCAGGTAGATCATCATCACTTCTCACGATTATTCTATATACTTCATAAAAGTCTCGTTAACATTACTACATTTTTTTATCATTCCCCAGTCAACAAGTAAGAAATCTGAATAAAGTTTATTTTAATTGGCATTGTAAAGAATGTACCTTTTGATGTCATTGGGTATAAAACGTTGTCATTTTAAAATGAACTCGTATGTGAGACAAGTATTGTTGTTAACAGAATTAATTTACAAACTTTTAAAGTTGCATTGTTAACAACTATTTGAGCTGTACCATTATATACATTATGATAGTACTAGCTGTGGCTTTTATGACATTCCTTTGCTAGCTCTACTTTTAATCTTTCAGGTGGGATTGCTGTCAGGTAGTCTAACTGATATCTCCTCAAGGTTGAGCTTTTAGGTATCTCCTCTAGGTTGAAATTTTACTAACAATTTTCAAAAGAAAAAAAAAAGAAATAAAATCTGAATTTCGTCACGGTAGGAAAATTTGCCTAGTTTACTATACCAACATCCAAACACAAAACCCATAAATATGATCTAGAACACAATGTTTTTCAACATTGTAGGAAATCGCATTTTATTTTGAATATAGTATATTTAATCTCTAAACCATGTTGGCGGTTAGATATTTATATTCAAAATAAGACATGAGTTGATAAACTGCAATGTTAAAAAATAGAAAAGAAATACAGTAAGTAAAAATAATTATTAAAAATAATTATGTACAACATTACGTAATTTAAAATAAATGATTTAAGAGGGGCGTTTACCTATCGAAAATTAAGGCATCGCCGTTTCGCGTTTTTTAAATTTATTTTGTAATTTTAGAATCTCAAATTTGGGTTAGTGATGCAAAAGGCATAAATTTATAATGTCAAGGTCAGTTTTTGTACTAATTTATTTTCTTAAGAAAGTTACGTGGTTTAGAAATAACCACAAAAATGCATGAATTTGATTAATGTCTACTAACTAAGGCTGGTACACAAAAGAAAGAAAACGACCTCTACGCGCCAGCTACACATTTGATGTACGACATTAAGAAAAAATCAAATTTATGTAATTATTTTTAAAGATAAAAAACATTAAACAGTAAACATTGTCACACACATTTTACACGAGCTTTTTCCAAGCTAATCGCGTCGTCTATCCCCACTTTACGGTATCTCTACCGGTCCTAGCGAAGACGAAAATCTATCGGAATCGGTCGGCTATTGTAGACTTAAATGCGAGTGACAGTTTAATTACAAACTGTCACTCGCATTTAAATGTCATATATACCTATAATATTCAAGTGTATAATAATATAACAGTTATGGGCAAGCGAAAATTGGCTTATTACAAAACATCAACATCAACAGTTCCGTAAGTACTCTTTCTTTATACATTATGTTTCTCATCTATAGTATTCCTTTATCTATGACAGAATCTGTGAATAAAACCGAAGCGCTGTGACACAACCGAATATCGTGTACCTCTACCTACTCACACCCCCTTGCGTCTACCCGTCCCGCGAGTAATATAAGTTGCATAAGTTTCTATTTGTTGGTAAACGCCCGTCTTAATGCCAGAATGATTTAAGTGTACATTTTACTATCACTTGTCTCAGTATTCTTGAACCAAATCATTCTGTTATAAGTTATTTTAAATTCTAATTATCTCTTTCTCGTTTTCAGAGAAAAGAAATAGTAAATAACAGAAATCATCCTTAAATTAATTAAAAAGGCGTTTGTTGAAAGAAAATGTATTGTGATTATATGTGCAGCTGCATGTAGCCGGTTCAAAGTATTACGAAAGAAGTAAAACAACACAATTGTTTTAGACGTCATATCAGAATGTTATGATTCTTCAGTCCTGGCAGTGGGTCTAATAACACCTAAATTCTGCATGCAAGCTACAGCAATATGGGTAACCCTCTTAAGGGTCGCATCCAACAGCATTACAAGCAATTGCCTGGAGTATTGAAAATTTGGGCCCTTATCACAAAACATGTGTAAGGCCATCTGTACACAGGCCTGGAAGTTTGGATGAGAATTAACCACTTCTAAGAAGTCATCTAGGACATCTAGCCTGGAAATCAAAGTCGTTATTAATGACATTAATGCATATAAAGTAAAATAAAATGGTATTCAGCATTGTACCGGTATTTGAATTCATCACTACCTTGATTATATACAATAAAATAACGTATACTCACAAAATAAAAATCATATTCACAATAGCTTTAATCAATTAGTTCATGTAGATAGTCCCTTATGCCTATCAATCAAGCATGTAAAACATATATGATTGATTCATAAAACCGTATGAAGCATATTGCTGTGAATTATACAAGAATAGAAATTTATATACTGTGTGTTTAAAAATTACACGCCAATATTTACCATCACACATTCATCAAATAATAGAAACCAACGTCAATTTTAGAAAGGAAATTATGTTTATAAAGTACATGTTGCACATACATTATGTTTTAATTAGCATCGTTAAGTTCACAGCAATACATGTGAACATACATATATATGTCAAAGAACAGATAGGCTTCCTTTTCAAACTAATTTCGGAACAAACACGTTAACTGAAAGATTGTTTCAGTAATTATACATAGCAAATATTGATGTTACATCAGAAGTGGCGTATATTGTACATACTTCGTTATGCAAACAAGGAAAAGAGACCCTAGTATTCTAAATCAATAACAAAACAAGATCATGGAGTCTAGAGACATGTTTAAAGGGAATTTAATAAGAATAAGTACACAGATACATAACACATCTTAATGGGCATAAAGTTATTATGCTGAATTAAAATACAGCAAAATTATTATGAAAATTTGCTCCACCAAATGGATATGAAAAGCAGATATTTTAGAAGTTTCGTTCAAAACCGACCTTTAAGTATTGTGTGCCTCAGATATATTTTCATTAAAAATGGCTGTAATTGTCTTTCATGCTACAATATAAGATATATTGAGTAAATTTTCAAATATATTTCGTGCGGTGTGTTAACAGGCTAAACTAAGAGCAAATTATTCATTCAGGGTAACGTTTTTTTTTTGTTGTTCAATTTGCTCTATTCGTATGAATTTATACAAATCTCCTTAATTTTACCAGTAATATTTCGCATATTTTATAGTCTCTCTTTTATAATTACCGTGATTAAATCACACCCTTGTCGATTGTTTTCAAACAAAGGTTGTTTCACATTAAGGTCTAAATATTTTCATATTCTTAATAAATCTGTTGGAACGCATAATTTGTGAGATACATGTAAAAGAATGAGGTGTGGCCACCGCACGACTTTCTTATAAGTATGTGGGTTAATTCAGGTCCCAATTTTCAAATGTCTTTTATACAACATTTATTCCAAATCCGGCTCTAAATAGTTTTGTAGTCTTGATAAATGTAAAAGGTTATTTCTATGGAATTTGTTTTGTCCAAAAAAATTGAAAATCGAACTTTAAATACTTATATATTGATAATATATCTGTCTAGAAAGCTTGCTTGCAAGAAATTTGCAAAAAATTGATTTTCGATAAAAGGCCTACTTCCGATAGGAATTTCGAATAACTTTTTTAATAATTTCTTTCTCAGATTTACTTTTAAGTATATATGAATTCTTCAATGATTTGTTTGAAGTTAGTAGTAGATGAGATATAAGTAAATTTTGATTTTGTTGCTGAAGAAAACTACTACACACACATATGCACTACGATCAAAAAATAATTTTTATTTGTATAACAAAATGTAAACTTTCTCTTAATAAATCTGTGTAGAATGCAATTCTTGCGAGATATTTGTCAAAAACTGCTTTTTGATAGGAGTGCTAGTGCATTAGTACATTTTGTCAAATTTTACAGGAGGCAGAAAAATACTTATGTTAAATAATAATTGAAAATATAATTATTTTTTTATTATATAAACTGTGCTGTCATACATTTCTTTAAAGTAATTATTAACTTTAACCGTATCTAAGTTTTTCAGAGGGCATAAGACATCTTCCTTCAAAGTAACTGGAACAATGCACACTGATAATGAATATTTTATCTTTTGAATTCTTTCATATTACTAGCAAATTAAAATGATAGAAATTCTGAATTCTTACAATAGAACTATAAATACATGTCTTTAAATAAATATAATGTACCAATATAAGCAAATAAGAATCTGATTTCAAATAATAAAAATTACACTAAGTAATATGTTATACATTGTTATCCAACTGATCAAAATGCTTTTTAATGCTACTCCTTAACATTTGTAGCTGGTTCTTCTTTTCCATTCTCATTGATATTGGGTATTTATGTAAGCCTTTCTAAAGATTACGAACAATATTCATAATATTAGCCTTGTTTTTTTAATTTTAGATTAATCTGTTTTCCTTTATTATTATTTTTTTTTTTGAATGTGTAATAAATGATTTTGTAAGATATTTCTGTATTTTATGTAATGTATCTGACCTGTCGACAAGATAAAGAGTACAATCTTTTGGAGAAAGAATATTTCTGCGCCTGAGATGAGATATTATTAGTGAGACTATTATCTGAGCTAGTGAAATGCGACAATGCCTAACTCAAATTTTTGCAGATGTGATAAAATCTCAAATTAGTATAGGGCTAATTTCCTGAGATATATGCGTGAATCTTCATATTTTTAATAATATAGACCTTTAATATATTTTTTTATATAATTAATTTGTAAGGGTCCCAGTAATATGTACATCGTTTTTAAACGTTGATACACCACAGGCTGCGAATGAAAAAAAGGTAAAAGATTTGAAAGTTATTTTTTTAGGAAAGACACAAAGCCATTATATGCATAACCTAAGATTATTTTTAATTGTACAAAATATTCAAGAAGGGAGGCAAACATTAAAAAAATATATAAAATAGAACAGCCTGTATTGAATAACCTAATTGAATTCTACAGAGCCAATTATGCATTTTTGTGTAAGATCGTTATATCTATGTCTTTATTTTTAAGATTTTTCAAAATTGCAGAGCAAATATAAAACTAGGGTGTTTCACCAGGTAACATTAAAAGCACCGAAATGTAATTAAGACGTTACAAAAGGAGTGGATTATTATGTAACAATTAAATTTTATTTATAAAATTATACTGAGTTTAGAATTCGATACCAAAAAATAATATTCATATTTCTAAAAGAATGTGAATAAACTTATAATTCAAAGACTTACAATACAATAAATATAACACTATTTTTACTACTACATTTTACATAAAGTATCGAACTGATAAATATATTCATAAACAAAAGAATACAATATAAGCATAAATCGGAAAACAACAAAACCAAAAATAATTTCTACATCTATTGTAGTCAACTAAAGAAAATCCTCTTTTAAGACATAAATAACCTCGCAATTTAGATGACCCTCTAACATTCTATAGAATCTCTGTAATTATTAATAGATAATCGACTCTTCTGTGGTCCGTTAACGTATATGAGGTGGGATTGTAGACATACGTGTGGTAGAGACTTACTTTCTTACTAACAATTTCGAAAGGAAAGCTTTTGTCAATTCATGCTTTAGCAACTGTAACAGATCTAGGAAATGCGATTAGATATCAGTGGAAATATACTGTTGCAGCTAAACAGTTTTATGCCCGTGTTTGTCCATATACTATCCAAACCATTAATTACACCACGAAAATGACCAGCGAGACTCTCGGATTTGACCTGAATTGATTTTTTACAGGGAATTCATCAAACATATTGTGTATAGGAAACACCAGATGTCTTAAAGCCCAATTTATACGTTTATCAATCACTAATTCCAGAGATTGTATTGAATGTTAAAGAGGCATTCAGTACCAGATTCCGATTTTGCATTCAAATAAACGAATAGCATTTTAAGTATTGACTTTAGTTGATAGTAAAAATATTGTGAAGATTTTTTTTTGATTATGTTGGTTAGCTTAGTTACTTTGCATTTTATTGGTGTACAATTCTAATATTTATCATTTTAAAACTGTATTTTAAATTTAGTAAAAGATTTAAAATATTTATTATATTTTTTATATTGACAGTCTTTGAATTAAAACTTGATACTTCAAAAAATGTTTTTTTAATATTGTCATAATATAAAAAATAAAGTGCTAATTACTAGAAATCTGTTGACGTTAGGCATAGAGAAACCCAATGCACTTATAAAAAGAATTTACACCTCATGAAGCCCTTATATTCAGAATATTTTATTTAAAATAAAAGTTACATATCTGAGAATATTGCCAAATTTGTGTCATATGATTAAAATTTTACGTCATCTAATATTCCAACCCTTTTCTTCAAAGGAATATCGCATTCGTTTTAGGCGCATGATGGTCGTAGTCAAATCCACTGTCGACGAAGAGAAACGCAGTTTTTAAACTTTGGTTTAAGTCGTGAGACTGCAGTTACCTGACATTTCATGTTTTAGGTTGGAATTAGCAGGAGGTAGGACTCCCTCAAAGTAATTTAAATGCTACTATTTATCAAAGGTACATGTTACTATTATTACATTACAATTCGTGTAAGAGACCAACATCAATATTCTCCTTTTCCATCTCAGACCTATCATCAATAAAATATGTATGCTATATGATTGGTATGGTCTTGAACTCTATAATGATCTTACAACAGCTCCGTGACGCCTTCGAATGAACTTCCACTTTAGTCCATAGTTATAATTAATTATATTAGAAGCAGGCTCAATCAAATAGTAGAATGTACGTAAGGAGCGAATTCATTATTAAATTATCTGTATAAAAGTTACGAATTTTACAATACAAATTTAACATATATTATACTCAATATGCATTTTTCTAAAATTCGGTTAGAAAATATTTTACTGGGCGATTTTAATAGATGTATTTGTAACAAAATTTGAATTTAATAAAATGTAAACATATTATAAGAATATCTCTGAAATTTATCACGAAGCAAGTGAAATATGAGTTTAAGAAATTAATTGAAAGTAATAATTATGACTTTTTTTAACTGACCACTGGACATAAAACATTGTGAAGCCATATTTTGTTGCTGACAATGGTTGGCGCTACTACTAGTAGTATTGCTTTCTACCCTATAGACGTCGATTTCGATTTTGTTGTTCGTGGTTCTAATAATTCGGTTGTCTAAAGTAGTCCATTGTTCAATTATTTTTCTACCATAAACTTTATACTCGCGAATTAAAGTTTAACCTTCCCAGAAAATCATCGACTTTGTTTTATATATCACAAAAATATGCAAAAATGCCACTAATATATTGCTGTGAATGTATATGTTTATTTAAAACAAGAATATAAAAATGTTCTATGGTATTCTACACCAGTAGTTACATGAACACTAAATATAAACACAATAAATATAGCGTTATACAGATATTTATTAGTATATTCTACAGTATATGTGGGTTTGAAAACTAATTTTTTTCTATTATCTTTCCGAAGTTGCGATCTGTATGAAAACTTTGACTCTTTCTGCTTAAAGGTAGAACTTCCTTTCTTTAAGATTTATGCTCTTGCGTTTTATCTAGGATAGGTATTTTAATGAATTATAAAAATAAATTTACATAAATAATTATTTTCTTAATTACATGTCATAATCATATCATTTTTAATTTTTTTATGTGAATCAAAAAAAATGTTGTTAAAGCATTTTCACGTCAAAAACAACGCCCTTTGTTTCACTACACATTTATTTATCTAAGAATATGCTGGCATTATGTAATATTGGAATAGTATCGAAATTGTATAACGTCATTGAATATACGTAACTACACACTGTCACAGCATTTGCATGTCTAAAACAATGTTCACTGTTACACACAAGCAATAATGCAAACTAAATGTCCTTAACCAATATTATAGAATGAATTTACTATAACAAAAATATAAATGAATATATAGAAAAATAAAATCAATCGAAATTGGTATTGTATGTGTACTAATTGAAGGGCTCTATGCAAAAAGTCCCTAAGTGACATTTTAGAGATTTTGTACTATTAGCGCCATCTCTAATAAGAATGGATGAACTTTCCATCCCACTTGCTGGTTTCCGTTTAAAAGGCCCCTAACCATGTTATTTTAAATGTCCCATTCTCAGCTGGTTTAGGAATTTTTGTGCAAAAAGTACCTAAGTGTTTAAGAAGTACCTAAATGTTTAAGAATACCCTAGGTAAAAAAGAAGTGGTTAGTTGCATTTTACATTAAAACAGCTCTCAACTACCTATTGTACCTAGCGCAAAATAAATACTTTTTCTAAGATGAGCAGTGATGAAAGTATCGCAGGTAAGTTGCAATGTTAAAAAGTTATGTAGATGAGTACCTATTACAGTAATGTATTGTTTTTATAGAACCTTATCCAGCTAGCGATGATGACGATGTGTGGCTGCCTCCTGATGAGGTTAGGGTTAGGGCAAGTCCAGTAGAGAATTATGACCTGATTATTACTGAAGACGAAAATGGGAATGATGAAGAAAAAGCAAAACCAAAGAAAAGAAGATCAGATCCAAAAAAATGGGAAAGAGAAAACAAAAAGTCAAAGTTAAGAAAATCTCGTATACAGAGTGAAATGCCAGAATGTCGCTGTAAGTGTAAAACCAAGTTCACTGGTATTTCCTATAAGCAAGTTTGTGAACGTTTCCAAAATTTAAGTAACCATAATGAACAAAATTTGTACTTGCGAGGGTGCATCAGTTCAAAACCAGCTGCGCGCCATTCTAATAAAAATAAACCTCCGCGAAAGGTTTTTCAGTATACTGTTGTAGACAACAACAAATCTGTTACAATTTGCCAAAACTTTTTTCTTGCAATGCATGCAATCACTAGAGATAGACTCAGAAAGAAGATTTTAAAGTTTGACATAGACGATGTAAGAGATTTTAGAGGAAAGCACCATAACCGGAAAAATAAATTACCTACCGATACAGTTGAAAAAGTTAACAGTTTTTTGAAAAATCTGCCAGCCGTTGAATCACATTATAGTCGTTCACAAAACATGTGCAAAAAATATCTACAGTCTGATCTTACAGTATCTCAGCTCCATAAGAACTATGGCCAATGTTTTCCTGATAATCCAGTGAAGTATGGAATGTTTCATAAAATTTTTGTTGAAAATTTCAACTATTCTTTTGCTCATCCAAGAAAAGATATATGTGCAACTTGTACAAAATTTATGGCGGATCTTAACTCGGCAAAATTACGAAACAATGAAAATGAAATAATGTCTCTCAGTACCGCTAGAGAGTTACACCTTCGTCGATCTCAGGTTTTTTTTACTCTTCTTAAAGAGAAAAAAGAAAACGCAAGCAACAAAGAGTTAGCAATATGTTTTGACTTCCAAAAAAATTTGCCATTGCCGGTAACTAATATTGGCGACGAATATTACAAAAGGCAACTTTGGCTACATAATTTTGGAATCAATAATATTGTCAGTAATCAAGCCACTATGTTTCTCTTCACGGAAAATTTTGCTACTAAAGGTCCGAACGAGGTTATCACAGCTCTAAATTATTATATCAAAAAATATAAAACCGACGAACAAGAGAAATTATCGATTTTCTGCGATAACTGTTTCTCGCAAAACAAAAACAGATATTTATTCACTTATTTAGATTCTTTATGTGCATCTGGAATTTTTCGAGGTATTGTGGTATACTACCCTATTCCAGGACATTCCATGATGCCTGTAGACCGCTGTTTTGCCCTGATCGAAAAAAAGAGAGTGAAAAGGGAAAAAGTCGATAACCCAGACTATTACATACAGCTTATACAAAATGCCCGATGCAAAGATCCCTTTGAAGTAGTGTTCTTGGAACAATCCTTATTGACCAAAAGCAGCAAAATTACAGGAAATTTTGCGACACTGAAAGTGCTGGACTACAAAAAGTTGTATGGTGACAAAATAAAATCGTCCTTACCGGGAATTTCAAAATGCCGATCAGTTATCTTTTCTGCTGCGGATAAACCAAGACTGAGAGAGGCTATGACTGGGGATTATGGCAGTTGTTTCAACTTATACAAAGTAGGATATCAGAGACTTCTTTCCAACATTATCCCAAGTTTTGCATACGATAAATTTTTAAAACTGAAGGAAGAGAAACTGGCAAACATAAAATTTTTGGTTCATTATATTGAAGCAGAGGAAAACAGGGAGTTTTATAAAGTGTTAGACGAAGAATCCGTGAAGTTGGGAAGAGAAGAGGATCAAGAGTCTGATGTAGAACAGTTCGAATAAGTTTTTTGTTGAAATTATTACGTTTAAGCAGAAAAAACCTTTTATTGCGTGTTATGACAATAAATTAAGTTTGTGGGAAAGTTTATTTTATTATTATCGTATATGACTGGTCTATTTTTACTTGAAATAAAATTTTTGAAACAAGTTTGCAGTAATTTTGTTAAAAAGTACCTAAGTGTAAATTGTTTATATTTTTTTTTGCATTAAGTGTGGATTTTTTACCTTGAAATTTGGCGATAATATAAGAAATGATACAAATAATCTTTAGGAAAAAAAGATTAGTCAAAATCAAAACAATGTGATTTCCAGATCAAATTGAAACATAAAATCTCAAATATCTCAGAACATGAAAAAGTGACTTAGGGACTTCTTGCATAGAGCCCTTCAATTGCTCTTGATTATAAAAATTATCAAACTCTTGCTGATATTGTCTGCGCATATGCAGTAATTGTCTTAATCTAAAATTAATACAATAACATTGAATAAACACTTTATTTAAAGAGAACATAATTTTAATTACAAGTGAGATCAATAGTTCGCTTCAATAAATAAAATTGATACATTAAATTAAAATAATTGTTTGAATTATTTGCATTATTGATATTCGAACCACATAATGCAATTAAAATTTAGAAATAAACTTTTACACCATACAATGTTTTAATTTTAAAACGACAAAAGAAACTCTGTAAAAAGAAAATAGGCGATAGGCGAAATTAATACTCGCAGGTGTGTGACCACATGACACTAACAAAATTTTAAATTTCTCTATAACTCTTTTCTATTCAAATAATTACGAAATTCTTTTTTTGCTACTAATAATTCAGTTTTTTATAACTTCCGATTATTGAAAAAAAACTCATAATTTAAAACAAATGAACGTGATGTTAGACCTGCATGATATAATGTTCTCATTCCTGTTGACTTACATTTTAAATAGCAAATTTGTTTAAAACATGAACAAGTGTATTTAAGTTTTCAGGAACGAAAACTGTTTTAAAATGTTGTTTAACATCTCAAAAGACATTCATCATTATCTAAGGTATGTATTGTTAAACAACAAAAACGCAATGTGTTTATAACTAAAGTTGTCGCTGTTTCACCTTCGGAAAACCAAACACAATCACTAAATAGTGTTCTAAGTATTGTCAGTTTAAGATAGAAAGGAAACTGCTGCAGCTATTCCTTTCTCTCAATACTTTTGATTTACCGAAAAAAGACCACTAACTCAACTAAAATCATTGTTTGTCGACTGCTGTCCTGTTTTTTATGGAAAAGCTCTTGTGTTAAGTTTAGCAATTGCTTATTCATCAAATACAATTGATTTATATCTGGTCAGTAATCAAATATAGTGTTTGGAAATCATGATATAAACATAACCTTATAATTTCTACGATATTTGCTTTAAATACTCTATATAATTTTCCCGGTCCTAAGACCGGCGATTCTTCGGATATTTGTAACTATTGTCCACTTGCCATTTTGATTAACTTTACTAAAATATTCGAAATAACTTTGGATTTAAGAATTTTTCTCTTAATCAGAGTCAAATTTCTGCTCATCAGCATGGTTTTATGGAGAGAAGATCTACTACAGTCTCCAATCTAGCAATTTTTACTGAATATGCGACTAAAGCGGTGGATGGCAGACTACAGGTGGACACCATCTACACCGACTTTGCTAAAGTTTTCGACAAAGTACACCACGCTACCTTGCCTTCCAAGTTAAAAAGTTTTGGATTTAGCGATGAGTAAAGTCAGCTGTTTGCTTCGTATCTATGCGATAGATCTCAAGTTGGTGTATGCCAGCCTTATCTGGTATCCGTATTATCACCTCAGAGGAGCTTGTGCATCGACAATTTGTTGAATTCCTGGGGTACAAAGTTGATGGTGCTTATCCTCCTAGACTCCTAGAGGCTCGGACTGTTCCATACTTCTCTCTCGTTTTGACATTCATTCCCTCTCCTTCGGACGTTCTTATACTAGCTTTACCTTTCTCAACAAGCTGCTGCATGACAAGGTCGACTCACCTGCGCTATTATCACTCCAAGACTTTCTGGTTCCGCAATTCTTCACCCGATCCTCCTCTGCATTTTATCTTTCATTTTCCAGAACTAACGCCAGCTTCAAATCCCCCGTTTAAGTTATGTCCTCCAATTACTACAATCTTATTTTCCCCAGTGCAGACATCCACTACGCTTGCCTTCCTTCCTTCCAGAGCATTATCTATGACTACTGATAGATTCTCATTTTGATGTAAACAATCTTTGTTCAAGTGTTTGCTACCATTGCTGGTATTGTTGGTCGGTGTGTCGATTCTAGTTTTGAATTATTATTAATTTTTTTCTTAGGTGATAGATTTATTTTTACATTTTAAATAGAACACCTGTATATTTAGATGTTTTTTTTTATTGAATTGTTGCTTTCCATATTGTTACATGTATGTTTGTTGTATGGTAAATGCTATTCAACTGTAATTTATTTATCCTGTAATTAGCATTATTTGGTGTTGGATAATAAAGACTATAATTATATGTAATTAACTTTTCATTTTTGTAATTCTAAGTATATCCATTAGAATACTAAAGAAAGTAATTTATACAAATATCGCCATAAACTTTACATCTCTATGCTCTTAAGTTCGTAGTAATATGTATGGTTCATAGAAAATATTCAGATTCCCATTTCATATTCATGAACAGATTCACTATTGCAATTCCTTCGAGTCAGTCCAACTTCAGAACTAAACTTCAATTAACCACTAAGACAGATAGTTTTGCTATCCAAATGAGCCTAGGGTACCTAACTAAAAAATTTTGTGTGGTGGTAGGGTAGTAAATCAAATTATGTTTTGTTAAATTGCAAACTTTACACTCAGAATTTCTGCAATCAACATTTCACTTGCATATCAATTTTCACACCTCTGTGAGGTCACAAACATAATATTCCCTTTCATACTATCTCACAATTATAAAGTAGTACTCACGAAAATAGATAATTATTATAAATTTGGATAGAATAATTTAATTTTGTTTGAAATATATTACTGCTTTAGTTCAGTTTTGTTTCAACACCCCTTCTCTTTTCTTTGAATATGATATACCATATGTTCAAGTTTTATCATTGATGTTACTGTTTCTATGTAGAGCATCTTATTTGCTGTTCGAATCTTCTTTCCTAAACGAATGTTAAAGTATTGTATTAACATTAAATGCACATAAAATACAATAACCGTTTACTCCTGAAATTTGATAAATACACAAACAAAATGTACACAAAGGTTTACATGCATTCATGCATGTTCATTTGTTAAACAACACGCTTCACAATGGATATGGGTTTGGATAGGTTTTGAAATTCAACACAAAGTGTTGAAGTGTAAAATGTATAAACGATTCAATACAAGATAATCTGCACAAGCATACAAATGGTGTACCGGGCTTTTTAATTTACGATGTAATATGTTTGTGAAACATGTGTAAGTCTACTACATTAAAGTGTCAATTTATGTTACAGTTCAATAAAGCATTCAGATAATAATAATAATAATAATGTCTTTATTTAGCAATTTGCTATTATGTATACATGATAAATATATGTTCAAATATAACATCTTAATTTGATATATGTGTTACAAACCAACTTCTAAAGTCAATAATTCAAGTGTATATGCTTATAAGCCAACGTCTTAAATAAACTTAGTCTATTACATTCTTTTATACTATTGGGTAATGTATTATAAAGTTTCAAGCCATTAACGTATACACTTGTTGTTTGACTTCGTTGATATCTACTTATATAAAAGTCTTTAACATTACGTGTGCCATAACTATGCGTATCTCCTACTTGTACTAGCTTATCCGTTAAATATGAAGGTGCCTGACCTAACTTCATTCTATGTATAAAAAATGAGGTGTGGTCACCACACGACTTTCTTATACGTATTAGCGTTTCAAACTATACAATTTTAAGAATTTTTTTATACAAAAATCATTCAAAATCCTATTCTAAGTACTTTCATTCTCTTAATAAATCGCTATAGAATGCATACTTTGCAAAAAAAGTGCTACTCGCTAAGAGTAAAAGTGCTACTTCCGGTCCGAATTTTGAAATTTCATGTATACCTAAAATATTGCAAATCCAACTCTAAATACTTTTGTACTCTTAATAAATATATATAGAATGCATAATTTACGACATATTTGCAAAAAATCGCTATTCGGTAAGAGTAAAAGTGGTACTTCCGGTCCGAATTTTAAAATTTTTTTTATACAAAAGATATTTAGAATTATCATTTAAACACTTTTATACTCGTAATGTACCTGCCTAGAAAGCATGACTTGCGAGATATTCGCAAAAAACTGATTTCCGATAAGAGTAAAAGGCCTACTTCCGGTAGGAATTTCAAAAAACTTTTTTAAGACAATTTGTCTCAAATTTAATTATGAGTACATTTGAATTCTTTATAAATTTGTTTAAACTTAGTAATTGACGAAATATTTGTAAAATTCGATTTTTTCACTGAAGTAAACTACTACTTCTGGTCTGCCGATTTTTCTCAAAATCTAATCAGTTCTCAAGAGGGAGATTATACACGTAAATACAAAATTTGGAATTGATATCTACAGCGGTTTGACCGCTATCGTGGTCACACACAGACACACAGACACACACACAGACATTTTTTAAAAACCACTTTTTTGGTATCAGGGGACCTCAAAACGTGGACATCTGCAAAAATCTCGAGGTCGAAAATTTTCATCATCACAACGACTACTCTATATGCTAGTCTCTGTCTAATGTTCATTAATTGTAGTGCACCCAACATTATCTCTATGGGTGTATATTTACTACATTTCAGTATTACTCTCATACATTTATTCTGTAGTTTTTGTAATTGTTGTATCTCATTTTGCTTTGCATTGAACAGAATTGTTGAACAGTATTCAAAGTGTGGTGCTATAAGCGATTTATATAACATAAGTTTAACATAGTTTGACAAGTTTTTACCTATTCTATTTAAAAACCCTACTTTTTTAGATATCTTACTTATTACATAGCTTAAATGTTTTTTGAAATTTAAATTTTCATCAATTATTATGCCAAGGTATTTTATTTGTGTTACTGACTCTAATTCAACATTATTAATTAGTATTTTAATCTTATCTTTATCATTGTGTTGTAATTTATGTCTACTTCCAATACACATAAACTTGGACTTATCAATATTTATACTTAAATTATTTCTACATAGCCATAATATATATAACGCTTCCAGTTCTTCATGCATCACTTTAACCATATCTTCCATATCATCGCCCGATACGCAGAGCATTGTATCATCCGCGAACATACACACGTCACAGCGGCCGACACACGACGACATATCATTCATGTAAATATTGAATAGAACGGGACCTAAAACAGTTCCCTGGGGCACTCCATACCTAGTTTCTATCGCACTTGATACACTATTATTATATTTTACTATTTGTGTCCTATTATTTAAATAGCTAGAAAACCAATTTCGAACTGTACCACCTACACCTATTGATTCCAGTTTTTTAATTAAAGTGTCTCTATTTATTGTTTCAAAGGCTCTACGAAAATCCAAAAAGACTGCTAAGATAATATTACCTTTATCCAGTTCTTTTAACCACTTATCAATTAAATTCAATAATAATGTTTCACATAAATGATCTTCTTTAAAGCCCGACTGGTCTTTGCTTATTATATTATTGTCATTACAATACGAACTAAGTCACTTACACATCAGTTAGATAAATTTTTTTGAGAAAACTGATAATAATTAGATAAAATTTTATGTTCATAATAATTGAATGTAATTGTATTTTTTTTTTTTTGGTATAACATGATGTATATTATTATATTTTATAATTTTTCTAATCATATTAAATTTATTTTACCTTTCCTTTTCGAAAAACCTTACGTTCACGATTCTCGTAATACTACACCACTTTTTCAAGAGACATTTCTCTACTCTGTGATTCTAAATATGAGGTAATTCAAATCTTATGTACAAGTGGAAGATTATGATATCATAATGCTATAGGTTTTTTCATCAGCTATGTATACAACTTGATCATATAGTAACTTCCATAACATTGAGCGCAGTTCAGAACTTACGAAACTCCGGCATTCACTACCATTTTCATTTTAAGAGTAATATTAGCAAGGTACACATAATTTCTTGAAGTGTAAACTTCTTTAGGCGCGTTGCGCTGATTGTAGGCAGTGAACAAGACTGACCGACCTGCAACGCTCGGATATGTAACGCTCTTCGGGTAAAGTCGGCTAAGGGAACAAGATAAATAAATATATCATATAGAGGTATTTAATTTCAATTAAATTGAAATGAATAAATAAATTCATGTCCCAGAGCAGATGTGAACCGGAGCCGCCTGGGTGAGAGGCCAGCACTTAACCATTAGACCAAGGGCAGGAGTCGAAGGCCAGTATTTATATCGTCTATTTATATATATACATGCGTCCGAAAATCTCCTCAATAATGCTTGCGGCCGAGGCAAGACAATCTCGAGTTCGTTAAAGTTTTTCGCGGACAAGATATACACACAATTTTTTGGGCAACCGTTAAATTTTTCAATCGATTTAATTTAAATTGAGACACAATTTAATTTAATTTAGTTCTAAAGGTGCTAAATTAAAGTGGTTTACTTGCTTTACATGCGTTACCATGGAAATGAGACGAATATAATAAACTACAAATACTTGATAGTCGTCAAAATAAGTCGTAGAATGTGTGATTAAACATGTGTCAAAATGTGTATTTACTTTAACGGCCGCTGCCATAGGAACGGCCGCGAAATTGTATTTCGCAAAACTGTGTTGCGTTCGCGAATTGGTAACTTCGCGGACGATTATTTAAATGTAATATAGAACGAAAAAAAAAGTTGTATTTCGTATTATTAACCTCGCCTTGATTAAGTTTACACTTCTGCTGTGTGGTTTTAAGCACACCCATTTTCTTGTTTCTTTTTCGTTTACTAATTGTTTAATTATAATACAAAGAACTAAACGGCTATTTAAAATCTAAAACAACAACTGCATCCTATTTTTCCATGTAGCCCCAGACTCTCATTTATTTCGTGTACTATTGGTTTGCCTTTTACTAACCCAAATTGTTTTACTCTTTAAGCCAACAGGTATTCTGCTTAAAACCTCGAATAAGCAAATTAGTTCGTATACAAAAGAAAATTCTGTTGGTTTTCTCTTTGACACAGTATTACCGTTTGCCCATTTCATTATATTAAAAAATGTTTTTGTCTTTAATAGCTAATTAAAGACTACCAGCAACACCTCTCTAACGACCTCCATAGTGTCACTACTACATCCATGTTAAGGCTATCCCCTGCTTTACTTCGACTCTGGCTTCTATACTTCCGTAAACAAAGCAATATCTTTGTTATTTATCATTGATTGCGGAGGTGTAATTATTTATTTAGAAGAAATCCCTCACTATTCGTGTCCATGGTGGATTTATATGAATATAATGAGTTACTCAGGTGTCGCGTACATTACAATATTGTTTCTTTACTTTCATTACGAGGTATTTCTTTATTTATTATACCGGGTGTAGAATGGATTTTCGTACATAGGGATTTTACATGCAAAACTAATAATTTGCGAATATTCCCTCCCCTAATTTTTTTATAGGAAAATGTTAAACACAAAAGTTGTAGACAAAAAAAATGTATCTAAATTCTTTGATATTTATTTTCTAACACCTTCTGGTCCTGCTAGACTTGAAGAAAAAGTATTAGGAATGAACCGATTAGTACTAGCCATGAATCCTGTCAGCAATAAATGTCACGTTTTGACAATCAAAATAAGTTTGCTGATTCTTAAAATGAATTGCTATAGCCAAGAAGAGAAAGTCAACTTTATTAAATGGTACTACTCTGGATTGTCTTTTAGGGACATACAAGCAACTTTTGCTGGATTCTACCCGGAGCGACCAATTCTAAATTTGAACACCCTGAATAGAATTGTCAGGCACTTTGAGACCAACGGCACTGTTAATAAGAAATGTAAGTGCCAGAATGTAACAGCTGGTGCAAGTAGAGAGAAGGTAGATGCCGTTCTCTTGAGCGTTGTAGAGAACAAAAATGTCTCCTTAAGACAAATAGGTAATAATTTGGGGATTTATTTTACTACTGCTCAGAAAATTTTAAAGAGTCAAGATCCGCGGTTTCGGTCTTATAAATACGAAAAGCATCAAAAAATATTCGAGGAGGATAAAGAAAAAAAGAATGCAGTTTTGTGAAATAATGATGGAGATGGCCAATGATGACCGAAACTTTTTATCTAGGATTTTATTCAGCGATGAGTGTCGATTTCAGTTAACTGGTGAACCAAATCAACAAAATTATCGCTACTGGAGCACACAAAATGAACATTTAATGTTGCAGACTCATACGCAATACCGGGGTAGTGTCAATGTTTGGGCTGGCATACTAGGTCCTCACATAATTGGACCGTTCTTTATTGCAGACCGCTTAACTGGTGCTGCGTATTTAAATTTTTTGCAAGAAGAAGTCGGGCCAGCTATCGACGAATTGGGAATTAATTACGAATTTTGGTACCAACATGATGGATGTCCGGCGCATTACCAGCGCGATGTTTTAGAGTACTTAAATCATGTATTCCCAAATCGCTGGATAGGTCGAGGTGGAGAAATTAATTGACCTCCAAGAGCTCCGGATCTTTCGCCAAACGATTTTTTTCTGTGGGGCACATTGCATGATCGGCTATACAATGGAAGGACGTATCAAAATGTCGACGCTTTAAGAGCTGCAATACTTGCAGAATGTCGTCAAATATCACACTATCAACTGGCCGCAACTAGAAGAAATTTTTACGACAGATTGGGGTGCTGCTCAGCTGTCGACGGAGATTTGTTTGAGCATTTAATTTAGTTATTACTACAACTACCTTTATTACCACGTTCAATAAAATTTTAAAATCTCTTCAGCACGTTTTTTATTTTCTGCAAACGACTTAAAACCTATGCTTAAAACAGATTTAAACGCCTCTACTAAAATTGTCACATTGTTGTGTTAAATGAATGAATTTTGTTACTTTTGTTGTCACATGTCACGGCTGTTGCTATTTTGTATCATTTCTTCAATTCTTTTTCCTTTAATGACCCGGAGGGTGATAGTAAGCAAAGAAGAAGAAAAATAGGACCTATTTTTAAAGCTCTATAATTTTTGTGTTTAACATTTTCCTATAAAAAAATTAGGGGAGGGAATATTCGCAAATTATTAGTTTTGCATGTAAAATCCCTATGTACGAAAATCCATTGTACACCCGGTATATTAGTTTTTTAAGTAGAGTATAGATATTCTGTCTCTGTATCCACTTACAACGTAAGCCATGACATTTTCGATTTTTATTTTTGTAATTTTATTTGTCGTATTTTGATTTGCATCATGGAATTGCTTTCTCAGTTCACGGGCAAAGTTTTTTTACTGTGAATATCCGGCATGCCTTTTTTCTTGATTTAAGTTTTGATGCAACCTTCAAATTTGAGGTAGATATAATTATTGTCAGCTCGCCAATTATATTTTCCTAGTTTAGTACTGATTTTGTCATATTTTATGTGGCCAAAATAATACCAATTTTACCATTTATGACTTCCTAGTTTAATACAGATTTTGTTATATTGTCGGTGACCAAAATAATACCAATGAACAACATGGTGATTCCTTTAAAGCGTCTTCAGTGTTTATTAACAAGAAGCCTAGTGCTTCCACCTAGTTCACATGATATTCTCCCCAAATGTTACGAATGGCGGTGTCCCACATCACGACCATGGTACTGGAGGTTAACGTAATGACAACTTCTAAAATCCATTGATTTTATGTCCACCAATATAACTCTCAATATATTTCCAGAATTTTGTTTTATATATGTATATATCACGTACTACTATTCATTATACATGATAAAGTTTTCCATAGTAAGCTGTGTTTGCTGGGCTTGCTTATAATCACGATATCTATGTCCTTCGCGCATTCCTACCTCTGCATATGTTCTCTTATAATATGCTTCTTTATTTATTCGTTTTGTAGTAAGCTTCTTGATTGTCTGTCCTTTTCCTCGTAAGTTCATCAGTTATAGAGATGTCGGAGATATACGCCTGACAGTCTTCTGATTTAGACGTTGAATAATAATATTCCTTTTGCGATTCTTAATCTTGTGCCCTGGTTATAATTGCAATTTACACACAGGTTTGAACTATCTGTTCCTTGATACTCCTCTGTTCCGTAACCAAGTTCCAAGCATATATTGCAGTTCAGAATTGTTATATTCTCGCAAAACCTACAAGCCACTATTTCTAATTGACAATTAAACTTATATAAATCTAAAAAATGGTGCACAATAACAATAAATGCCAAATGTTGATATAAAATTGGTATCAATATTGTAAAGGTACTTCGACACTTGTGCTGTCATTCTCAACAAACTTTGAATTAGAAAATGTCACAAGCATAAAACGCTTATGTTAGTGACCAACTAAAGTAAACTAAAATGTATAAAAAAATGCTTTTATCATTATTTTAGTATCTTGGTTTACTTTAGTTGATAATTACCATAAGTGAACATAGTGATAATAACAATATAGTTGTCAAAATACCTATTCGGAATTGATGCTCATTTAGTCGTCAGGATTTTTACTTTTTATTATTTCAAGATATTTGATAAAATCGAAAGAAAAGTAAAGTCTACATTTGCTAACCTAATAATTGATAAACTATTCCGTTGAAAGAAATTACTGCATACTCAATTGAACATCCAAGTCAAAATTCAAGAATTTTGACTTAAATCTATTCTTCTGAAATGTATAGTTCTATATAGAAGGTTTAAGAATCTGTGTGGATGGGATATTAAATCATATTATTACAATGTCATATAGCAAAAGGTTAAAGAAATATTCTAGAGAGAGAATGCGCTAATAAAAACTGGATACATTTACAAAGATGTTAAACGGCGGAAGTTGTTGCAACTTAAAAATTCATATATAACAGAACTCGTTAATTTAGAACGGTTTTATGTTGATTTTAAAAGGATTTACTTAGGTCAAAAACCATTTCCTAATTATCATTACTTCTATTTACCTACATGCAAAGATCATTTAGTAGAGGCATTTCAAGTGCATTAAGATCATAAAAAACCTTACTAATGAATATAACAAATAATTAGCTTTAACGAAAATATCTTCGCATATTCGCCGCAAATTATACAACTTTCCTACAGTTTTGTATTATTATAGTACAGACTTGTCGACCGTTTACCTCCCCCCACCTTTGGGGTGGTACTATTGATGAACATAATAAATTAGAGTGAAATCTAGAATTGAATAAACTAATAATATGTGAATTTGAATGTAATTGTTAAATTTAAGAACAGTAAGTAATAATGACTTTAATACAGGGTGGGGCATGGAAGCATCCTTAATTTTGAAGTTGAATAAAACGGAACTAGAAAAGGTAAAACAAATTTATTTGATTATTTTAAAAAAGCAATACTGGAAGTTTTTTTTATTTAAGTTTTAAACAAAATATCTTTCTAATGAAGGCCTTCATTGTCAATACATTGTTGTAGCCGGATATTGAAGTTTCACATCACATACACCGTTCAGAAGTGATTGCAATCACACGATCATGTTCCTCAAAAAAGTAGGGTCCGACGATGCCTTCACTGCTAACTGCACACCAAACTGTTACCCTATCACTATGTAAAGGTCTTTCTTGGATCTTTCTAGGGTTCAGATATTCTGCCTATTAACACAACCGGAAAGTTGGAAATGCGCCTCGTCGCTGAAAAAATCATTGCTTCGTCAGGCTGATTAGCAATCAAATTTTCACATGCCTGTATTCGGTTATTACAATCCTGCTGTGATAGTTTTTAAGTAACGACCATCTTGTAAGGATGGAAATTATTGTCAATGTGAAGAATTCGACGTACAGTACGGCTAGATCGGTTGAGAGCGATCGCGACTTTCCGAGCATAGCGCCACACCCTGTATAATAGAATCTCTACAAACGGCCTTCCTCCTGCATTATCTGTGGATGTCTAGGATTATTAGTATGTTTCTTCAACTATGTTCATGTAAAGGATAAGACAAAAATTAACGTGTATGTTTTCCGTCAAAGTAAATAATTGTCTCAAGTTACTGTTGATTATATATCGATATCCTTTGAAATGGTACAACTAGATGTGTTTGTATATCTACTCAAAAATAAGTGATAATATTCCTTGTTTACTGTCAGAATACACATGTTAATACATTGTTTTGCTTTTGAGACCATGTATAATTTACTAATCGAAACGCAAACTTGCATTTACATTAAATGAACCCCACGCAATAATTTACTGATAGGAAAATAATAATTAATAAAGAAGACAAGATTAAAGTTTCGTCAGTACAAGATTTGGAACTATAAATAAATATTCTAAGACGTGAATTTTATGTCAGCTAAACAAAATAAACAATAGGTGAGAGAGATGTTTGCTTTAATGATCAAAAATATAATCCTTCATTCTGTTAACGATAAGGTATTTTATGATCGAACGAGAAAAATACTTAACGTGTTTTGATTTGATTGCTACATTCTATTCATAAGTATTCTAAATAAAATACGTTAATCTTCTACTCAACATTTTTTGTAATAAATAAACGATTTGTTTAATAAATAATAAATTCCTTAAATTCGTAAATTTCAGATTATGATCATAGCTAGTGCGTATAAGTGAAACTTACTTATATAGAAAGAGTAAGCGTATAAAGTATTTAGAAATAATTATAGACCAACATCTAACTTTTAAAGGAAACTCAAATATATACTATAGAAAAAAAAACGTTAGTTAACTAGAATAAGTCGATAGTATATTACAGACCCAGATGGAAAGTGTTTCATTACTGTCGAGAGATTAAGTAGCTAACCGAGCCGTGAAGCGTCGAGGTTCACTTTAACTCGAAACAGGAATGAAACTTTTCACCGAGATTTGTATACTACTTTATTTACAACCATAATTATTATATTTATTTCTGACAATTTAATTCATCTGTCAAAAACATGACATTTTAATACACGCTGTGTTAGTTTGCTATCGGATAAACTGCATGTTTGCTGGCGGATAAACTGCATGTTGATTTTCCATGGCAACGAAAATTCAATTCTGACAGTATCGTTCAAATAAATTTCATACATAAACATATGTATTTTTCTCTTTCTTTTGTATATGTATTCAAAGGAATGTTAAATAAAAATATTTCGGTTTATTAATATTAATTAAATGATTCATTAAATTGTCTTACCAAATACCATTCGAGTTTGTGTTTATTTCCGGAACAAACTTTCATTTTGACAAAACTCAAACTTTGTTGCTTAAGGGTAACACGACTCGAACAAATAACAAAAGGTAAAACCGCTCCACCTTCGGTGTCGCGGTTTTACCATGTTATTTGTTCTCATCAGTTACCAAGCAACAAAGCTTTCGTTCAAAATGAAAGTTTGTCCGGATAAACACAAACTCTTATGGTATTACCCCCGACAAAAATTCCGGTAAAAGTTTTGACATATTGAGTTGTTAGATTTGTTCCAGTGTAAACGTCAAATAAAATAAATATACGTCAGTTTTTTTCGGTGAATAGATTATAAAAGAAATGTTGAGTAGTAAAGCCTTCAAGGACTGCACTCCACTTGAACTGAGGGAAACTGTCCTACCGTAGCAATCCAGATATCTTAGCTCGAATGGAGAAGGACAAGAAATCACTATTTCATAATATCAGCAATAGCAGGGCGGCCTATCTACATGAATTCAAGCTTCCAATAATTCTAATGTAACAATTAATTGCAACTCACATTTAATAGTTCTGAGTTTTTACCTTGTTGATAGTATGATAGCAGTAATTTCAGATACGAAAATTGCTGCAAATCAATATAACAATATATTTCTAACTCCTCGGGTGTGCTCCATGTGTCCAATCTTGTACTTTTATTCTATTTATTTTATATGTCTTGATAATTAATAACTTTTATCAATTATCGTTTTAAGCGTATTCTGACAATTTATTGAATTAATTATGCTCAAGATGCTGCCTTTCTTTAAGAGAACATAAATTGAATCACGAAGAAGTGCTCTTAAAGGATGAACAGCGGCAAATGTTAGTTTATATTTTACCACAAAATCCAGTAGATTTTACTTCAATTATTTTATTGACAGCAGTGCAATCCACCGAAAAACACATGTCAATAATTTTCGAGTTACTTTTCATGGGCAGCTACCTTCGGCGATTATGTTTTCCTCAATACTACGGCAGCATTTTATGGATAGGGTTTCATTATCAATATCTGTGGTATTGCTAAATTAATGAATTTGAATGGATCGACATAAAGTTGAATCCTTAGAAGCAAAATTAATTACTTTTAGCTTAATAAGTTTTTTTAATTGAATAACGAATATTTACCGATGAAACCTATGTCACATTTTACCAAAAATTTTAACAGTTTTGTTATAGATGTTGTTCCTTAGTTTATTATTATTATATCTCAGTATTACGTTAATCAGATTAGTTTATTTTTCTGAATTTTTAAATGTCATTTTTTCGTATATGTATCATATTTGTTATTTTGTTTAGATTGCCTGTATAGGGTGACCTGTTGATAAATTTTATAAATATGATTATTATTATGTACAATAGTACATATGTATGATCCTGGGCAGGTATGTATTTAAAAATGATAAACTCCACATACCACTTCCATATAATTCCACTTCATGAACATATTGTATAAGTTTTAGCAAAGTTCATGCCTTATTAACTTATTCAGAACGAGTATACATCATAGAGTACCGTAACTTAAAGAGATATTCTCATATTTATTACAGAACGCACTTCTATCATCAATAGAAAAGTACAGTATGTTTAGCTAAGGTTTACTCTTATCTAACTGATCTACCATAGAAAAGTTTTGCCTTATTTCTTAATATGTATATGCGTTCATCCTTCTATCTTATTTATGTTAGATGAGATGGGTTGAAGAATATATGTATATTACTTTGCCTAAATTAACAGCAAAAGGTTAAAGTTTTGTTATAAAAACATATAAACATAATTTTTTTTAAAAACACGGACCGCAGTAAATTTTGCCAGACGTATTTTTGAAGACAATATTTTATTTATTTTCTTCTCTGACGAATCATCAAAAATCGAATGTGTGGACTGGAATCAGTGGAGATCTAGTAATCGCTATAACAGAAATTAATACGCAAATAAATTCTTGATTTACTGCAACATAATACTATTCCTGTAGTCGGGAATCGCTTTTGTATTATTGAATTTGATTTCAGTCCGATGGTTGTTCTGCCACAGTACGTGGTTTTAGTAATTAATTTACAAACTAGATTGATAGCAATACGGCTTATATTAAATTATCACCTCCGTATCTTCACTTAGCTCTAATAGATTTTTTCTTTTAGCTATTTCTAAAAATACTATTTGGCCTATTAGTTTTTTTCAAGCCATCGAATTCAAGAAAATGTCAACTAAAATTGATTTTTTTATGCGGTTAATAAGAAGAATTCGAAAATTTAAGAAACAATAAGTTAACATTTGTATTTTTAGAATTTTATGTTGTATTAACATTCAGTATCTTTATGGAACTTCTTCAGTTTAAAAATTTTATTTGTTTTTAAATTGTTCCTGGTGTTATAATGAAATTTGTAACCGTAATTTATCAAAGAGGCTCACTGTAAGTGAGAATCTAATACTATTGAAACATAAAGAACAATGAAGCAGCTTTATTTTCATTTTCTAATTTACCTTCACAAGACATTATAAAACGTCAATAAATAATACGAGTACATAATTTATAAGTAGAATAAATTAGCTATGATACTACTTTCGAAAATGATCAATAATATACGAAAAAAGAACATTTTCTTATTAAGATTAACCACATAACTCTCAATTTTACATCTTTAATACGTATGTACATTTATTTATAACGTGTTTATATACATACCATATGAGGTATATTGTCTAGATTGTACATAACTTAACATAACTAACAGTTAAATTACGGTTTATAACAGGCAGAATATAACAAAATAAATTATATACTTTTGATTAGTTTCGTAACTCGTCGGAACATTATTATCCACTTGTTTAGACAGATAACACGATAATAATTAGATCGAGTAAAACTTAAATTTTGTATACCTTAACATAAAAGCACATAGATCAGGTTATGAACGGTGTGCTGTGTAAGTTTTTAACGAAAATTGCTGCTTATAAAGTTTTCCTACTAAGCACAGGTTATTTTTAGTTCATCCTATTACACTAGTTATCAATACCAAAGCCGATATTTACGAGATTAATCTTCCTCTTGGGATCTTATTACATTTTCAGTAAGTCATTGACCGGAACTAGTAATGAAAAAGTTAAATTCTACCAATATCTCGTCAACTACGAAGTTTAGACATTTTTTAAAATAATATAAGAGTACTCTAAAGTGAATATGAAACAAAAATTATAAGAATTTATTTGAAATTTCTGCTGGAAGTAAGTTTTTTACTCTTATCGAAAAACAGCTTTTGCGAATATCTGCAAATACTTTCCAGATAGACGTATTCAGAGTCAGAGTATAAAAGTATTCAAAGCTTGATTTGGTTAATTTTTGTGTCAAATGAAAATTGATAATTCGGGCCGGACTTTTACACTTTTACACATATTTAGCAGCAGTTTTTTTAAAAATATTTTGCAAATTATGCATTGAGTACAGATTTATTACAGGTGCAAAAGTGTTTACAGCTGCATTTGAAACAATTTTGGTATCAAGAAAATATGAAAATTTGAAGCGGAAGTAACATACTTGTGGAATAGTATTTTTGCATACCTCAGAAATTATTCATTCTACTCAGGTTTATTAAAAGTAGAAAAGTACACGTATGATGTTAGCGGTGTGATTCCTGAACTTTTTGTACGATTTATACAGATTGCCTCCAAAAAAAAGTTATTCCATAACTCCCTTCTAAGCCGTAGGCTTCCACGGTTGTCGTTAATATCTTCTTGATTTCTGGATTGAAACCGCGTCGTCGCCAATTCATTTACTGCCGACGTTTCCTCCACTATGTTAAGGGGCATCTTCAGGGCCTCTACTGCTGCGATTACCTAAACAGATTCTTTCTCCCTTATATATCAAAGAATTTAAGTATCTATGCACCAAATTAAATGGTTGCAAATAAGCTACTAAACGGCCTAATAAAATCACATACTGCCCTAAGGGCTTTAAAACTAAAGCAAATATTTAATATAATTAATTTGATAAAGTTGTACTATCTTTTAATGTAAATATTGAATATACTTTGGTAAAATATGTATTATCAGAATTTATGTTCAGCGTAGTATAAAATTGTTCAACGAAAAGTTGAAAAAAATCAAATAAATTGTGATGTTGCGCTTAAGTTAGTGAAGACATGTTAAAGGTTTAACAAGTTTCTCTTATGTTGCAGAGATCTGAGATGTTTGAGGAATTCCATACACATGAACTTAATGATTAGCTATATTCTAGCGGATTTCGTTTGGATACTGACGTATGGTGTCCAGGTAAGTACGTACAACACATAGCTAAGTAGGTAATGGATAAGTAATCACTGATAAAACAAACACTTTTTTTTATGACATGAATAGAACATGGCGTATTTTATGTAAACTTTCACCAACGCTTTCTTTGCTACGAAGTATTGTACATTTTAAGGAAATATATCAATATCGATATTTGTTGTTTGGATTAATGTCTAGCTATATTCAGCAAGTCTAATAAAACTCTATTTGCCTTGGTGTCGCTTTTCCATAGCTGAAACGTTTTGGTGGAACCGATCTTCATGATCGTCGCTTACGGCACCCAAATTTTTCGAAGAGAAATCGAGATGACCATATACAGGGTGAATTTTTAAAGACATATTACATCCCATTTCTCTTAGGCACTCAAACTAGGACGTATTTGTTTTTTATTTGTATGCTTACTCATTGTTAGTATTACTGAGGAATGATCAGAGCTCAAATAAAGTTTTCATCGATATCTACAAAAACAGATGAAATTTTTTAGAGATGAAATCTAGACAATAGAGTTGCAGTTTAATTCTCTTAAAGCTTCTCTGAGTGGTTTTCCTTTTGTAGTTTTAAACCCTAGTCAGTATGCTTGGCTTCTCCTAAGCATAACCTATTTCTTAAGGTAATGCTTAGGAGAACAATAAAATGCTCCCATAATAAAGTTTTGTTTAGTAGTTTTTATGATCACCAGAGTCAGTTGTATTTCTTCAAATTGGATTGGTGCTGATATTCTCCTTAATTATGATTGTATCCTCTTGCCTGGTCTGATTGGTGAGTTGAGTAATATACTTTGTATCCTCTGACTTTTAATAAGATTAGTCTGTAAAATGACTCTCCGAAACTAAGCAGATGTCTATATTCTATAAGTAGAAAAATACTTCAATTTATTGCTTTTTGTTTATCAGTCCATTGGCGTTCTTATGCTCTTTTGTTTTTAATAAAAGAAAAAACAATTAGTGGAAGATTCATGGTTGCTTGGAGCGCATATTCTAACAATACTTTAAGCTCTGACACACTTCCGGTTTCACTGGAAATGCATGGAATTTTTTTTTAATGATTCCCCCTATATACTGTTGATTTTCTAGTGTTGCTTTAAATTGCCTATTCAACTGTTTCTTCTTTTTCAAAATTGAGCCAATAGTTTTTGAGTTTTTAATTATTTTTTTTTTTGAAAATATTTGACCAAAACACGTGCTCAGAAAAAAATCATATTCACATTGTTTTTAAAAGTAAAACATTAACTTTAGTGGTGCTTGTAGCCAAGAAAATTCTGCAGCATCAAAAAACTCTGTTCTTTCAAAGCCTACTTCCCGAAATTTTCACATACCAAAAACTTATTTTTTCTTTAATGGAAGAATGTTTTGTCAATTACTAAGTTTCGACAAATACATAAAGAATTCATATATACTCAAAATTAAATTTGAGAAAAATTTTATTATAAAAGTTTTTTGAAATTACCTACCGGAAGTAGGTCTTTTACTGTTATCGAAAATCAGTTTTTTGCAAATATTTCGCAAGTCATGCTTTTTAGACGGGTACATTATGAATAGAAAGGCATATAGAACTTAATTTTCAATATCTTTTGTATAAAAAAAATTTCAAAATTCGGACCGGAAGTAATACTTTTGCTCTTAGCGAGTAGCACTTTCTTTCGAATATCTCGCCAAATATGCATCCTATAGAGATTTATTAAAAGAATAGAAGTAGTACAGTAGGATTTGTTTATTTTTTGAGAAGATAGAAGTTGTATTTAAATCTTAGAACTACTTTTGTATAATTTGAAACGCAGACACGTATAAGAAAGTCGTGTGGTGGCCACATTTCATTTTTTAGTATTTGTTGAACGGACCTTCGACTAATATTTTGTTGCAGCGAAATTTGACGTTGAGTACTATGTGGATCTTCCATAACGCTTACTATAACATTAAATCCATTTTCCTCGGAAGTGACGGCTTTTTCTCTTTCAGTTTTTCGTACTTTACTGAAACAGTGCGGTTGAAACGGTCGAGAAACCTTTCTAATGATTCTTTTTTCAGCTGTGTTCATGCGGGATATATCGCTTCATAAACTGTTTTTGCATGAACGCAATTTTTCGAACATTCTCCCAATACCCAAATCATATCTGTTAATTCCTCAACTAAATAGTTCATTTTTTGAATATATTTGTATGAATTTATCCTGGTGTTGTATCACTGCCTGCGCGAAAATACACAAACGGAAGGCTCAGCTGACGTTTGACGTTTTCGTGGGGTTTAGGTATTAACACTGTTATATTAGCAACACATGTTGCAGCAGTTTAAATATAGCTATGTAATAATTTAACTCCGATTTGTGCGGTAATAACGCAATTTTTTACTTTTAATTCAAAATATCTACTAAACCCTAACAGTTAGGAATAGGGAATGGTTAACAAAAATGAAAGAGCCGATAAGAATCTATCGAAACATCATAAAAAATGTTAATGAGTAAATTAAGGATCCGAGTTTTGACTCACCTTGTATACGAAATATTTGTTTGTCATTAAATCCACAAACCATCAAAAATACAAGCACAGTTCGAAAAAGAACGTATAATTTCTTCCTTACTAGAACTAACCCTCTTAAAACTCTTTAATTTAGAAGTAAAAATGGTCATAAATTTTTAAACACGCGAAATAGATCAGGCAAATCCTATATGAGAAAACTCCATTTAAAAAGATATAAGTTAAGTCTACAACTGCGTTATAAAACACCCTGTACATGTGTACCTAATTTTAAAATATGACGCTTAAGACAACCTACACCCTTCCTTAATAACTTTTTTTTTCATAACTTTTATAATGTTAAATAAATCAGGCTTCCCCACATTAATGCGCCAGCCTGTATATAAATAAGTAATTAAACCTAGTTATTAGTTTTGTTGTTTCAAAATCTTTTAGTCGGTGCACTACTCCTGTTCTGATAAATAGCTCACTCGCGAGCTCATTAGGATCTGAATTAGTCCGTCTCTATATTTCTCAATGCAGTGTTTAACTTTACTTTTGATGGTGAAGATGTGAAGCTCTTTTTCTACTACGAACGAAGTTTGGCAAGTACCGTGGAGCGTTGATTAAAATTCTCAGGACGTTATTTTGAAACTTCTGGATTATTTCTGGACACTTATTATTATATAATCAGCAAACGTGAAGGTTGTAGTTAGTCTTCATATGTTTGAGATAAATAGCAGATAAAATACCGGTCCCAGAACGCTCCACTGGTGTTCTCAGAAGGTGATTTAGTATACGAGCGTATATTCTGCAAGCTGTTTGACTGAGGAAAAATCTGCTATGCGTTAGTATTAGTTTCATATTTTTTATGCATCAAAAAATATCAACTTATGTTAAATAAATTTACCATCAACCAATAATCAACTTATGTAAAATTAATTCACATTCAATTAACTGTTGGAAATATGGCAAATTATACATAATACGAAACTGGGATGAAAAATTTAGAGAATAAAATAAACATGGCCTTGAAATAAGGACGGAAAACAAATAGTTCTCGTTTTAGAAAGTGGCATTCATATTTTTTAAAACATATTGCTGTGGCAACATAATTATTTGAATATGATAATAGTATCATTGCCATACCTTAGGCCTTGCCAAATAAGTTATGTTGTGTGCTGTTTCAACAACATAAATAATTAAAATGATGATAATTTTTATTATCCTGATGTGTATTTTATTTATTTTTAACAGCACGTACTTTATAAGTATTTATGAATCCTTCAGTGTATCAGAATTTCTTCCCTCTCGTCTAATCTCTTGTTTTTATTTAAGATTGGGATAAGGTAATAGCTTATTAAAAATGAAAAATCAGAAATCATATAACACATAATTGTCGAATTTATTTAACATTTATTACATAAAAATAAATATAGCATTGCTATACTGTATTCACTTTATTTATTTAAAAAGAAACATAATTATAAGAAAAACGTTTGTACCTCGTCCTAGGTTGTAACGTTTCTTCATGATACGAATATATTTTCTTATACTTTATTAAATGGGGGGTTCAGAAGCCAATCAGCGTAAGTCAATAAACTAAAAATGAAATTAAGTAGGTGTTTTTAAAATTACTTATCAAAAATTAACAACGCCTGTAAATTTGAAGAATAAATTGTATATTGAAATGTAACATTTCTATAAACCTAAATACAATAAAATACAAAAGGTGTTAATAATAACATCAAAATTTTTAAAAAACACTGACATGCTAAATGTCCTCTAATTTTTTTTGAAAATTCAATCTATGTAATCCGAATCGTCACTAGCACTGAGATTTTCTGCTTCTACATTGACTTGTTTCGAAGTTGAAGCTCGCGTTTGGTCGTTTAGTCCTGGCAAACTTTTATAATATGAGTGATAGTGTGGCGGAATATAGGTCAGCAAATCAGTCATGTGCTTCTTTTTGATGGCCTTCACAGGTCTGCGATTTGGATAGAGTGGCCTCTGAACAATATTTCCGTAATTGGGAGGTCTTCCTTTTGCTGGAGCCTTTGCAATGTTGATTTTATAAAACGGGAAATCATCTTGCAGCGTTTCTTTATAGAATATTGAATTTGGTTCATTTTTGCAATATCTAAGCCATTTTATGTTTAGCCAATTAACTTTACCTCCATCTGTATTAATTTTTCTATTACAAATGGAATCTTCTAAGGGTTTCGTCGAAATAAATTCTTCTCTCTTCATTTCTGTTACATGAAATGGATTAGTTTTTTTGGCAGTTGCAACTAAATTGACCCAATCTCTAGGACAATATATAAATTCTTTTTTTCTTGATTTTGATTCAATGACGCCAAAGTCTGCGTCGTTTGGAAGATAAGTGTGCCCAGATACGAGAAATTTTTGGTCAATAAAAGAAGCAGTCATTCCTGGCTCTTGCACAAGCTTTAGCAAAGATAAACTCAATTTAATATTTCTGTTCTGCCCGGTGCAACAGTAGGAGTACATAATGATATGATTAGAATTGCTGGCACGATCTTTCAAATGTTTTATCAGGCACGATGCAACTTCTTGGGAACCCCGAGACCCCTCCGTGTCATCCCACATGAACATGTATCCTTTATTATCGTTAAAACTATGAACTCCAAAATTATAAACATACATGTTTACCTTATAGTAAGCAACAGAAGTGCTAAGTTTTGGAAATGGCAGTGCTTTTTCTAGATCGAAGGTAAATACGTAAGTGTTCTCATCAGCAGAAAGCTTGTCATTGTTTAATGATTTTCTTGCCAGTTCAGCCTTTCTTAGGTGAAGTTCCTTTTGCCTTATTTTTTTTCTCAGAATTTTTCCCAAAACTGATGATATTTTGCAAATTGTCGCATAACTGGCAGGTATCTTTGGCTGGTGGCTTAAAATGAAGGTTAAAATGTGTAGAAAAAACGTGATAATACATTTTTTCTTTCACTGGTTCTGAGCCTTCTTGTTCGCATTTCTCTTTATACAACTCAAACATTTTTCTGATATTTAAATCTGGATTTAAATATTTTCTGTTTGGAGCATCAGCACGTGAATAATGGCTTTTGTAACAAGGAAAAGATCGAATATGTTCTATGACGTTCGTAATATCGACTTTGTTAGTTGGCTCTCTATGGCCCCTTTTATCAATGCAAGCTGATGGTTCCGATTGACATGAGATTTTGTAGATACGAGCGTCGCTAATTTGAAACGTGCCTTTAAAAAACAATTTACACACACGAATTGACATTGTGGAGGTGGTTAAAAAATATTTTATTGATTTTGATTTTGGTGGTTTTGACGAATTCCTAGCACGGCGCTGTTTAACAGTGTTATTATGAATTAGCCCACGAAGATAAATATTTTGCTTCGTATTATCACTTAATTTGTAGAACGAATTAAAAATAATTTGTCTTTCTTCAGGTTGTACCTTAGTAAAACAGTGCCGCTTGCACCTACAGTCAACATTTTCAAAAAACTTTCCAGGTACGTTCCTGCCTCTTCTATTCACGTAAGCTTTTCCAGAACATCTATTTGCAGCATTGGCGACTCGTTTCCATGTACTTCGGTTTCTTTTGCGTTTTCTTCCCTTGCTTGTGGCCTCTATGTTGCTACCTTCCTCATTCTCGACTAAGTTATTGTTCTCCAGTTCGACTTCATTTTCTCTAGCCAAATGTTCTGAAGAATCTTAAACAATATTTCAAACAATGTCAGAAGTCAGAAACATTAATAAAAATATTAATCTTGTAGGAGTATTTTCGAAATTTTGAAATACTTTAATTACACAATAAAACTAAATTAAAAGCATATTAATCTTTAAATTGTTACATTGTTTAATGGTTAGAAATCGCTTACCAGAATCCTCGTCAGAATCAGAAGAATTTATCTCATTTTCTGGTGTATATTCTGATCCACTGTCAGAGTAAGGATCATTTTTTAACGACAAACGATGTATATTTTCACTCATTATAGCGTAAGTATTGTTTTTACAACAACAGTAACCTAATAAGATGTTAAAATAACTTACACTAATTGACATCCGAACAATTTGCAATTTTTATTTAGTGGTCAAATTAATTGTCGCCATCTATTGCTGAAATCACGACGTAGTGACTTGGGCGCGTTGGCAACCGAAAGTATGTACATTAGATTATGACTTACACTAAAAAACTCAATTTCAAAAAATATTGACTTATGCTGATTGGCTTCTGAACCCCCCAAATAAAACTCTAAAAATATTTTCCTGTTTATCAACAAATAAATCCAATTTACTTTTGTATATTGTTTATTTTATAGTCAATGTTTGGAGAAAAGCTCGAATCTGATTACTATCTACAACCATTCGCACGCGTTATAGCTAGCATTTCAGAGACCGCTACCCAGAAACATTTTCCTTATTTATTGTAACTATTAATGATGCCAAATACTGTGCCAGAATATATACATTTGCACGCTATATCCTCTTAACACTCAACACCATTAATAATTTTATTTCTTATGAACTTGAAATTAAAGAATGCTTATTACTATCCCAGGAAAATATTTATTATCCCTGTTGCATAACGTTATACTGAATATACGTTCGCACGATATATTTCAATATTCGTATAGCTACATTGATAAGTCTGTGCCTCTAACTTACTTTGAATCGTTGCAAATCTTTTTAAATTCGATCATTTGCATCTCCATTATAACACAAAACAATTAAACAAAGAAAATAAAATAAGTGAAACTTGAATGAAAATAAAATTAATACGCTAATACAAAAGAAATAAATGTGAATCGTAGTGTATCTAACCCTACGATTTATATAACTGTATATAATAAATGAATTAATATTAGTCAAAGAATGCTTGTTGATGAATCAAATCAATGAATGTTTGTTAACTGAATGAATAAAAATCAATGAATGTTTGTTAACTGAATAAAAATCAATGAATGAATCGTGTCGATTCTTGTCTTCAATTTATATCTCCGGAAGAGACATGTGACCGTTTTCAACGCCATCTTCTGAAACTACCGTTTACGTTGTCACCCTGCATCTTCAGTGCTCCTGACTTTTAAGTTGCCGTAATGTTTTGAACACTCACACACACACGCACTCGTTGTCTGTTTGACAGTTCTTCACCGCGAAAGGTCAACACCCCAAGAATTGTCTGTTTACAATTTAAAACTTCCTATAAATTGTACAGCGTTTCTCCAACGTAGGTATACTTGTTTTAATATAACTCTTCTTTATAATTGTCTATAAATTTATTACCTTCTTTATTATTTTTCACATATTTCCTCTTTCCATTGGCTAGTACAATTCTTATTTTTGTTCTTTTTCCAGCTTTCGGCAATATAGGAAAAACATTGCAAACAACAGGTATCCTTTTACTAAGATTACTTGCACCACCATGGTCCACTTGGTTTGCCCCTTCGTAACCTCCTTCTATCCAAGACTTCTCCAACGGTGATATGTCTATCTGTAATAAACTACACACCAAGTTTACATTATATTTTCTTTTTATTTTGTAGGTTATCAAGAACCGTACAAGTACCTCTCTACTGTTTATGATACATGATATTACATATACAAATTCCTGAATGTATTCTATTATTACCAGCTGTCGTTTATAAAAACACTACTACTGATATCTCAGAATAATTTTATTTATATCCTTTTTTTTTATTTATTTACTTATCTAGTAATAAATTAAGGTAAATATTTATTCTTTCTGCATGATTTATTTAATAAATTTTATTTATTACCTTATGCACGTTCTCAAGTTTATCTAATTATTCAATTATTTTTGTCTCGTGCATATCGAATTCTATTTTCCTCATACATTTTTACTGCTTTAAGATGACTAGTTCGTATTACACTACCATCCATTAGCATGACCCTCTCTCGGTTATTTGCTTTCATTTCTTTTTTATTTTTAAACAACGGTCCATTATTTAAAATGTTCAGTGCAATTCTCACACATTTTATAAAGTCAGGTTGTTTTTCATTGTACACAAACCATACATCTTGTTTCTCTTTTCTATAAAAGAAATATATATACATCTTAAATTCTATCTCGTGTATTTTTAGTACTTATTTAAATTGCAAATATAAATTCAATTTGGTGTATGCATAAAAGTGTATGCAACCCAACATCCTCATGTTAAATTCCTTCAACTACCTTAAACTTATTATTATAGTTTCTTTCATATTTTATACACTTAAATTAAATCTTAATACTACTGCTATCATCTTATTAATATGTAAGATATCACGGCAATATGAACGCGAATATAGTTTGGAAAATAGTGTAATCAATCATACATGTAACTTATTTATAATTGCATATGTTATTTATTTATTGCCAACGTTTTATAATATACTATTAATATAGAATATATTACTAAAGATAAAATACTGCCAGTCGAAGTGGTATTGAAAGATACGAATACATATCCTACATAAAAATCTATCATGTATTTTCGAATCTTTCTATAATAAATAGACCATGTACGCATATAGATTATATCTACTTAATAAATTGACACAAATTACTCAACGCAATCTTAGTTTATATCAAGTGCATATTTGCTTAACGATAAGAAACATTTATCAGAACGTCGCTGTAGAAATGAGTGTATTTGAAGTAATTTTAAGAAAATAAAATTTACAGCAGTGCAATCGTGGAGGTAAACACTAAAGAATATAAATAAATACTATATTATTTATTATTTGCATGATAACGATGAGGATATTATATATATTAATTATAGTTATTTACTATAAAGATAACTATAATTAATTAGCAATACTACATTTCAGTATAAACAGCGAAACGACCACTAAATTTTTAATGTTGTTAGTTTGGAGGTGTTTTTTTATTATAGGACATTATCATATCTATTGACATATCGCTAATAATGTTTATAATATTGATTGTAAAGAAAACATTGACAAACATCAATAACATGAAATTAATTACAATATATTACAAATTGAGAAATATTTCTTAACCTGCATGAATATACACATAATTTACACAATTTCTTAATAACTCGACGTTTACTTAGCTACCTTCTCAAATCTAGAATTGTTATATGAGGATCTACTCCTTAAAACATTAACAAATCAAAATGTTATATTTCAACGTTTATGTTTATACTGTTCGAGATTTTTTTATTATATGCATAAGCATGAGGAAAACGGTTGTAATCTCTTGTTGTCAAATTGCTGTGACATTTTGATTCGATGAAATTTTGTTTACATTTAAAGAATTTGTTTCTGTCGTGTACTCTTAACTGACAAGAAATGAGTGAAAGTCATCTAGATTATGGAAAAGCACATTATAGGGAAGGAAATGAGCGAAACAATATTCACCAGAGGATGATTAATGTGTATGGAGAAGATGCACCATCTACTCTACGATAATATTTTTGTCAAAATCATTTCAACTAAGTAGGGAATTAAATGAAGGTGAACCACGTAGGCCTGTTGAAGTAAGAACTAACGAAAATATCTAAAAAGTTGAGGTTTGGATCTTAGATGGTGGAAGAATAAGAGTTTTAATGATTGTCGGTAAATTATGAATGTCAGAAGCAACATTATTAAACATTTTGCATGAGGGTCTAGTAATTAAGGTTTTAGCTTGCTGGATTTCGAAATTTCTTACTTTCGAACAAAAATTGTATCGGCACCACATTTGCGTAGTAAACTAGGTGTCCTTGGCTGACGAAGAAAAACTTTATTGATAGTTATAGCAGGTGATGAAACTTTATTGTATTATTGTGATCTACCAACACAACAATAATTCTACAGTAACAACAAAGGATCTCCACCGGTAAAAAGCAAGAACGCAAAATTCATTAGAAAAGTTGGTGGCTAAGGTGTTTGGGATATAAAAGGAATCTTACTGCTTGACTACACAGAAGGAAGTAATCAAAAATATGAAAATTGCCATACGACACAAAAACTCTATGGTTTTGACCATAGATTATGCTGCTTTGTGAAAATTTCATAGTATAAAAGCTGCTATGTAGAAATAGAATATCTTCTTTACAATCCAGATTTATTTTACTGATTATTATTTCTGTCCTGAATTATAACTGCACTTAAGGGGACGACATTTTTATTCTAATGAAAACATGAAAGAAGCGGTGAAGGAATATTTAAGG
The DNA here is from genome assembly GCA_963170755.1 of Amphimallon solstitiale. Taxonomy (NCBI): domain Eukaryota; kingdom Metazoa; phylum Arthropoda; class Insecta; order Coleoptera; family Scarabaeidae; genus Amphimallon; species Amphimallon solstitiale. The sequence goes on from OY720678.1 coordinate 98,215,607, forward strand.
ACTATCCTCTTTGGAAAAGTGTGAGAGCAAATGTTACTGGGTCACAGAGTGAAAATATAATATTACTTTTCTAGCTAGGTAAATGTTATAAAACTTATTCCCGTAATTAAGCACAACAAACTTAAATCTATATAACATTTGTATTCGTTACTTGCCATAATTTCAAGTAGGTACGTTTTGTATTCATATTATTTGTACCACGCTGCAAAGCAGTATAGGTTGAGATAGGTTAAATTTAGCTAAACATTATTAACAAACACAATTCGTTCGGAATGATACGGAAATAGACATACAATAAGAACGTAAGTCGGAATAAATTAATTAAAAATCAGAAAGTAAATTATAGAAGAATGTCCGGACAAGCCAATTTTTATCTTTGAATAAAGGCATTTATAAAAAAAGACTCCTATAAAAGTTATGATATCGGAGATGTTTTATACAAAAGAAAATAATATTCATAATCTACATCTAATATAAATATATCATTCTAAAAATTTTACTTACATGTTATTTTTGAAATAACTCCCTTAAACAATACGAAAAAATCTACAAGTTTATTTTTATTATATATTGCTCCCCTTATACTTACGTAGTATAAGTAAATATTGTGATGACGAAAATTATCGACCTCGAGATTTCTGCAGATGCCCAAGTTTTGAAGTCTTCTGCTACAAAAAAGGGTTTTAAAAAAAAATCTCTCTCTCTCTCTCTCTCTATCTCTCTCTCTCTCTATCTCTCTCTCTGTGTGTGTGTTTCTCTCTGCGTGTGTGGCCACGATAGCGGTCAAACGGCTGTAGCTATCAAATCCAAATTTTAAATTTACGAGTATAATCTCCCTTTTCAGATCTGATTAGATTTTCAGTAAAATTGGCAGACCAGAAGTAGTAGTTGACGTCACTGAAACAATCGAATTTTACCAATATTTCGTCAACAACTAAGTTTAAACAAATTTTCAAAGATATTAAGAATTTTTAAGAAATACGATAATATTAAATTTGTGAATAAATCCTGTGTCAGACTGATTATTATTGTTTAATTCACTTTTTTTCTTTTTCAGGAATATTTAAGTTTATGAATTTTACTTTTGCTGCGTTGATATGTTTTCCTTATATATATATTATTAGCTCTGCAGGCCTAGTAGGCCCTTGGCTTAGTGCGTTATCCTCTTCCACTCTTCTCTATCTCTTGCTTTCTTTCGCCAGTTGTTTATTCTCAAGTACTTAACGTCCTTCAGCAACTCGTCCATCCATCTTATTTTGGGTCTACCTCGTTTCCTCTTTCCTCCTACACCTCCTACCATTAGTCTTTTGGGTACCCTCTCGTTTTCCATGTGTTCTATGTGTCCTAACCATCTTATTCTATATCCCTTATCTATTCCTATATAATATTTGGTTGGTTATACAGTTCTTGTAATTCCCTGTTGGTTCTCTTCTCCCATCTATCATTACCTTTTTTGCCATTATATATCCCTCGCAGGCATTTTCTTTCCCATACTGCTAGCATTTTTTTGTTCGTTCTTATCCATTGTCCAAGTTTCACTTCCAAATAATACTATAGGCCTCAATATTGTCTGGTACACTCTCTACTTTGGTCCCCTGGACAGCAACTTACTGTTAAGTACACTCCTTAGTTGGTATATACATTTGTTGCCTTTCTGTATCCTGCTCTGGATCTCTTTTTTTATATCTGGCTTCCTATTAAATTCCACTCCCAAATATGTGAATGACTTTACCTATGTTTTCCTTAGGTAGTGTATAAATAAAACAATTCTTTTACATAAGGCTGGTGTTATGTATATTCAACTTTCGATTCAACCATAATTCGCCTTTAAAACGTGCACAAAATCCTCAGAACTCGTGGAACAAATAAATAAATAATTAGGGATTATTTGGTATTATTGGAATTATATGGGATTATATGGGATTACATGGAATTATTTGGAATTGTGTGGAATTATATGGATTATGTGGGATTATTTACATATAGTGGGATTATGGTGTACACTTTTGAGTCAGCGAATTTCCCTTGTAAATTAGCGAAGAAATTATTAAAAAAGTTTTTCGAAATTCGTACCGGAAGTATGTCTTTTACTCTTATCGAAAATCAGTTCTTTGCAAATATCTGGTATGTCATGCTTTCTAGGCAGGTACATTACGAGTATAAAAATGTTTAAAGCTTTATTTTCAATACCCTTTTTATAAATAAAAATTCAGAATTAGAACCTGAACTACACTCGAATAAAGATTTTTTGCAAATATGTCGTAAATTATGCATTCTCTATATATACTTATCAAGAGTACAAAAGTATTTATTTTTTGTATAAATGAAGATTCGGGCCGAAAGTAACACATCTTTGATTTTAAATAATTTTTGTATAAAAAATTCTTAAAATTTGGACTTAAAGTAACACACTTACTCACTTACTCACATTTTAAGAAGATCAAATTACATACTTAAAATTTAATTTAGAACAACTTTTGTTAATTTGAAACGCTCATACGTGTAAGAAAGTCATGGTGATCAAAACTCATTTTTAGATTAAAAATAATAAGTACAGAGATGTTTTTTGTTTTTTCATAGAAACCCCTATTTTTCATTCAATATTAAAATCTGCAAATTATTTCAAATTCAGTTGATATATTGTAATGACTATATATTAGTTCACCAAAAAACTAATCAAATATAAGTTTAAAATAAACCAAAAATAAAAACTTGTTATAATTTAAATCCAGTCGGCATAAATCATGTGTTACTTTTATCACTAACTTTACGTACATATCAAATTTGAAAAAAAGATTTATCGAGGAATATTAAAAACCAACCATTTTATAATTAAGTACATTTATTAATTGCTCAAGCACAATACATTTATCAACTGGGTGGCGATTTTAAATCTGTCGATTATAAAGAACATCAAACCTAAATTATACATCCGAATATTAAGAAATTTATTTAAAAAAAAAGCAAAATATTCCATAAATAAAAAATTAAATATTGAAGAATATACCAGGCAGTGTTAACAAAACTAATTTCAGGGATCAGCCACTTCTTGCATAAAAAAAATTTTCGCAATAAAGATATGTATCAAAAATCGCACTTCACCAGGAAAATAAATAAAAATGTAAATCAGCAACACAAGTTTATCTAAACGAGACAGATATGTATTAAAATAATTCACTTATATACAAAGATAATGTTTATAAATTACAGAAGCACGCATATTAATTTTATGTTACAATTCTATGGTATGTACTTTTAAAACTATGAACTAAAAATAAGCTTTTACTTAAAATAAAACTAACTTAAATTTAACTAAATTAATTCCACAACAGCTAGAGCAACATTATAATATAAATAATAGTAATATATTTAACATATTGCGCCACTGGCGTTCTTACACTTGCCATAACAACGATACACAAAAAAATATAGAAAAAAGGCAATAGAAATGCATAAATCAGTAATTAAGTAATTAATTGAGTAAAATAAAGAAATTCTTTAGCTCTGTAAAAAGCATTAGCAATTAAAATTTAATAAGTTTTAATTGTTGTTTTAAATTTTCCCTTATTTATCATTTAAGTTTTTCTTTGAGAAGATTTAAATATTTTATGTCGGTTTTTAACCGATCTTTAGGTTTTTGAACATTGTGAAATTGCCATTACAGTGTTGTATCGGGCAGAGTAATTACGTAAGTCAGCCTGAACTTGGACATTTTCTGTTTCTGCATAGATTAAACATTTACATATGAAATTGTTAAAATTTTCAATTACATAAAGAATGTTTCACAGTGTTCTCTGTTACTTACACCGACCATCACTCTGATACATTTCATTTGCGTATTAAATATTATGCTGTCAGAGAGAACAGAGTATTGTTATTTATTGCTACTTAAAATTTTGAATAATATAATAGCATGGCTGTATCTATATAGTGCTTCAAGCAGAATTTAAGCATGAATAAGGTATTATTATTCAGCTACAGTTCAGTACGAGAAAGTTGTCTACTAAAAAGAAGGCAAGTATCCGTTGCTATAATATTCTATTATAACTGAACAAGCGAATGAATCTTTTAAACAACTCCTTATCAGTTCAAGACATATTTTGGTGAAGGTGCCGGGCTAACGTGTTACATTTCACTTTATCTGTTAAGAATAGAAAACGTAAACGAAATTATTTATGATATTATGAAATTAACTTTTATAACAATCAATACATCCTATAGAACATTTGCCTAGTGTATGTAAAAAGCATATTTTTAATAAGAATTCCGACATTTTGAAATTTTATAAAACAAAATACATTTGCCACACTAATTGATGAAACGGTAAGGGTAACGGCCAACAATTAAGGATAACAACCAAATTTAAAATAATAAAAAAGTAACAAAAGTGTAATATTATAAGACTATCCACCACTATTTTTGATTTTATACCAAGACTGTCAATATTAATTCTACAAGAAACATAGATATATCTACTTCAAATAATGTATTTAATTCTAAATTAAAATTACTACAAATATAAAAAGAACATTTACATGAGAAAATTAAAAATATGGTATAAAAAAGTACATTGTTAGAAACATTAAAATAAGTGCACAAAGATATCCTTCATCCATTATTCTAATCATAGTAATATTTATAAGCCGCATTATAAAAAAAAAGCATACACATTAAATAAACCTAAGAATAGTTTGAAAATTATTATATTCTAATGCAACTACCAGCATTAATAACAATATATACACAATAATCAATGTATCTGTATTAGCAAAAGTAAAGATACACAAAAATAATAAAATATAATGAAATTATTATACGAATTTTGTGATCACCACTGTTACAAATGAAGTATAAAATTCTTTGGTACAAATCTACAATATTATTTAGGTCAAGAAGAACATTTTTAAAACAATAATACTTTAAATGAATATAAGTCTCTTATACATATAAAAGGTTATTATATGTATTTTATGACAGGTTCAATATGATGACTTAAGAAAAATATTTATGTCTGTTCAAATTCAAATTTATTAATTATTGTAAAAAAACATTTACAGTAAAATCGTCAAAATATATACTATATAAATGTACAAACATAGATATATAATACAATACATGTTGTATATCAATCTCTACTACCGCTGTTAGAAACTTCTTGAGCAATTATGGCTTGAGTGAGTTTAATCAAAGGAACTCTAACAAAGATATTTTTAAAAAGAAAATTAATTTTTATTTTTTCCGATTATATCGATAATGCTAGTTAAGAAACACGTCGCACAAACAAATAGATTATAATTTAATGGTGGAAAAGGACGTAATCCAATTGAGGCTCGTTTTAAGTATATCATTTGGAATTGCTCGAATTTCTCGAGTAGCAGATTCCGTAAAAGCTTTTAGAAACCGTAATTTTTCAATAATTGCTAGGCGAGACGGCACTGCGTCAATCAACATTGAACTGTGGCTGCACTGATGTTCCAACAAAGATGACATCAAAGAACGAGAGAATAAAAACCACCAATATTATTATACCATCTCATATTGGTGACAGACCCGCAATGCAACAATACTTTGACGGAAAAAAATATCCACTTATATGACGTAATTTTTTGCACTTAAAGTGCATTATGTTCGTTTGTACTATATATGTCTTAAACGGTATTATGTGTTAACCTTTGGGAAAATAAAAATTGTTATTTGTACAAAAACATGTGTGTTTGAGTGTTCTAAAGAAGACAACACGTCCTTAACAGAACGTGTAATATTATTATTTGTCATAGTTTTGTTTATTACAAAATACTAATAATCTTTTCTTAATAATAATTAGTATACACTTTTTTTCTAGAAATTAATCCCTTAATTCATAGCCATATGCTTCAAAATGAGTTAGAAACCAGAAGCTGTAGAAATTGTTGACCAAAGAATTTGGAACTCACGAAAGAAAAAGCGTTGATATTACTAAACATATCTAATTAGATTAAAAAGGTAACATAATTTAATAAAGAAATATAATAATCTATCCCTTCAAAAATTAGCTCAATTTAATGATATTGTAGTTTACAAGAATAAAATATCTCTGAAAGAAAAACCACAGAAGCGAATTTAGAAAATATCAATTTCAAAATTATTTCAAAATTTTTTAAATAAAATTAAAGGTTTTTATTATTACTTTTAGTTACTGAATATAATAATTAAATAATATATCTCATTTATACAAGATACATAAATGTATTTATATGTGTTTTTGTCTACAACGCCAGAGCAGAATTATATAATTTACTTTCCCGCACTCCCTTTTACTTAACCAGCCACCGATAGGTATTTCAATTCGTTTACTTCTTTTCATTAAAACATGGGGTAATTAACGTTATATTGAAAATCAATACTCCAGCATTATATGTACCCATAGGAGCTTACGCCCTTCTGACCTTTCGGCGTCTTTATTGTGCAAATATGTTTTTCATTTGATAAGAGTTTTGCGCAAGAGCAACAAGTCATTAATGTTTAAAATAAAGGATTGAAAGATTTCCTAAATGTAAGCATAATCACGGTTTCTAGAACTTTCATTAACAGTATTGCTTAATTACATAGAATAACATTATAAAGAGAAAATAAGTAGATGAACTATGTACATTGAAACTATTTTCCGCTTTCGAAATCACTATTCCAGCAGCAAGATAAATCAAATTTATTCATTACTTGCTTAATATAGAACGTCCTCCGTTAGTTGAGTATTTTGTAGGTAAGAAAGTAATTTTATGCAATGAAACAAAAATATAATTACATAAGAATAATAGTACTATACCCTGTCTCAGAATAAGAAGGAAAGAGTAAAATATAATAATAATATAATATATTTATTGCCATCCAGACGAGGTCCAAAATAGACAAAGAAATAATAACAAAGTAGCGATCATATATAGATACACAATACAATTCAACTATTTTAAATTTTATTATTTATTTCAAAAACATTAAATCTATATTAATAAAATTATTGCACTAAAAACTTTTGGATCAATATATAAAATCTACTTGAAATTAGGATCGAATTTGGTGTTTAACTTAACATATCTGGTAAACACAAGGATCTCAATATTTCAGAAAATCGTGAATTACAATTAAGGTTTCAAGAACTGTATTATTTTTAACTAAGGATTTAGTTGTTTTGTGTTTCATTTATTACTTAGTTAGGAATGTAAATCTTCATACAACAGTAATAAATACTTATAAAAATTTACATTAGCTGAAGTTGCTTACATGAACCGCATAGATAATTACGTATACACATTACTAGTTAATATATCTGGTATTTATTTGTTTTGAAAATATGGTGAAAATTTTTTCACTGAATTATTTACACTATCTTATAAAGTAAAGAAAAAGTGTATCTAATATACAGTGTGCAAAGTGGTGTAGTTTCCTATAGGGAAAAGTATCTTAATATGAATTTTAGGAGAAAAACGTATTCTTTATAAAATAATTTGATTATATCGAAACCCCTTCCGGTAAATAAGAAAAAACAGTAATCATTTAAATTACGACAAAAAACTTGAAATTACGCTGAGTTGTTGATTTTAAATATGACTAAGTTCGAATGTTACATTAATATCGCATTACCCATGTATTAGTCATTAACCAACGACATTGCCTGACAGTTCAACTAGCTTCATTTATGAAAAATGTTGACGTTAAAGTATCGAATCTATCTGGTGACATGTTATGGTATAGATGAAGTCTTGTATATCTTGTAAATTATTTAATGAGAAATACCCGAATGTAAGTGAAAGAAGAACAGCATTGAAGAAATTAATTGATAAGTTTGATGAAGCGGGATCCGTTTCCGTCAAAAAGAAGCCTCGCAAAGTGTGTGACCATTATGGCTATCGAATCAGTTGCTGAACATCCCAGGATTATACTTTACACCAACGAGCAAGTGAACTCAATGTTAGTTATACATTATTGCAAACAATTCAAAGCGTATAAAATTTGTGCAAATAAACTTATATTTCATAATCGCTTTTTGTTTATGGGTTGGGAAGAACACTATGGAACATCTCCTTTTTTATCAGAATTTAATGTTTGGTGACGAAGCAATATCTTCGATAAATTGTACTGCTTCCTCACATAACTGTAGGTATTGGTCAAATTTTAGAATTAATGTCCGAAATCAGCGATATCAAAAAGTCAATTTTTGGTGCGGAATGTTATGAAACAGAATCTTTGGACCCTATTTATTTAATGGAAATTTAAAACAGCACAATTACTTGGAAATGCTTCAGACTTTTTTATTGCCATCACATAAGCAAGAGGAATTGCAACGCATCTACTTCCAACAAGATGAATGTCCAGCTCATGGTACCTTGATTGAATGGGAATTCTTAAATTTATTATTTTATAATACATGGACTGGACGACATGGACCAATACATTGGCCAGCTCGGTCACCTGACAGCCTCCCATTGGATTTTTTTCTTTGGGGTTACCTAAAACAAAAAGTGTTCAGAGAAACATTGGCAAATGATTTAAATTACCTAAAAATGCAGATTACGGCCGCTGTTCGAGAAATTAATGTTGTAATGTTGAACAAAGTTTAGATATAATTTAGAAAAAAGTTGAAGAACGCGATGGATGTGGAGGAGATTATGTGGAATAATGGTAGAGTTATGTAGACATTCCTTCTTATAACACAAAAACAATGAAAGTTTTATCGAAATGACATTTGCTTGTTGTCTAACATTAACAATGTAATATTAGTCATATTTAAAATCAACAACTCGACATAATTTCAAGTTTTTTATCTTATCTTTAATAATTACTGAGTTTTTTATTTACCACAAAGGGTTTCGATACAATATTTTTTATCTTATAAAGAATACGTTTTTTCCTAAAACATGTATTAAAATATTTTTCCCTACAGAAAACCACATCAATTTAGACACTGTATATTGGAAATAAACAATAATTTACTTTTCCATAATGTTAAAACGATTAAAAATACAACAATTGAGACCATAAACACAAAAAAAAAGTTGCCACATAAATTAGTTTGATTCACTTCTGCTGGACATTAATAAATCGCCTTATTAATAGTACGGCATTTATCTATTAATCCACCTATGTCTCACGTTCTTGTTTCTACCTTAATTACATCGTCGGCACAAATTTTCCAATTATTTATTGTAAAATTTGTAATCGCTTCTGCTAAAAGTTCTCGTGCAAGTGATATTTTGAAAGTGGAATTTTTCTAAGCAACTTCACCTTCTAATTGGGCCCAAATCATTTTAATCGTATTGATCTCGCAATAATATGAAGGTAGCCTCAATACAGTTTTATCAACAGCTGCCATTTCCAAATTGAGCAATATTTGTTGAAAACAATTCTTCAAAAATGTTACCGATCATTTCATGAAACAATAGTTCATCCTGATCTCAAATTAAAATTTTTCATAACCTAGCAATTGAGCTTTTAATATTTTTTATTCTTGAAAATAAATAAATGTAGTAATTGTAACTCTAATAAATGCATGCAGGGGTGTGCAACTACGAGATGATTTGCAGCCACATGATTTCAATATTGTTGCGAGGTACTTTTTATGGACGGGATCGGTACGTATTGCCCCCGCTTTTTCGCCCCGACCGTTTCTCCCTCCCGTTCTGCTCCCACCGGTTCGCCCTGGCACAGCGTCGTTTCCGGCCGTTTTGCTCCCAAGATATCATACAGCTTCCTTCATACATATATAATATAATTTTTCAATTTATATTTTGCAAAAATTGAGTTACTAAATAAAATACATACATATATTAATCTCCAAAACAATTATTATATAATTACAAAATATATACATAATATAAGCAATATTTTAAAAAATTCAGAGTTCAAAATGATGTGCAATTCCTAGTAAATAAGTAAATAATCCATCTTTACATACCGTATGACTCAATAATGTATTAGACACATTTAACTAGTATTTTGTATTTTTTTATTTTTGCTTGGATGGATAAATAAATGTTCTATTGTAGGTGTTCCAAATTTTGAAAGGAAATTCAGGAACTCGTTTTTGTCTTCTGTTTCGACGTCCTATGTAGGTATCTTTAAATTTATCTGCAATGGGCAAAGCATCCAATGGAAATCCCTGGTTTTCTACTATTGCGTCAAACGGAGCAACTGCTTTTATCGAATTGAAAGCAAGTGCAGTTATTCTTCTAACCCACAGTGCAAATTCGTGGGACCCATGATGTCGAGTCTGAAAAGAAGTAAAATATACCGAAATTTTAGAAATGTTCTTGAGATGTGTATATCAATTAAAACATAAAAGTCAAATTACTTACTCTAATACCCTGTAATGCAACTGCCCGGTCTAATGCTTTGACCTAAAATTAGATTGGTATTTGCATATTCATGCCACCCCCTATAAATTATCATTTAAAAAAATAATCTTAATTATACGTAGAGTTAGGTTGTAAAAGACGCAATAAAATAAAATTTGTGAAACTAAAAATATGAAAATTACATATATTAAGGCATATCACATATTAGTACTTTGCAAACTTTATAGCTGTTTCATGTACTGGCGCCAAACGGTCAGAGTCAAAAGGGCGCGGTAGTAAAAAAGCTTGGGCAAAACCCCGGGGGCGAAGCAGCGGGAGCAAAACAAACCAGAAACTTCATGGACATGACTGGTGCACATGTGTTTAATGTGTGTTTTAAACTCTGTCAGTTATTTTCTTTTATTTTTCTACTATAATGGAGTAGTGTTATGTATCTCCTTCATTAATTAATTGTCTAGTAAAGTTGGTTTACTTTATGGGAGTACTTAATAATTGTTTTTGTAGCGCCTTCATTACTTGCAAATATTGTACGACGGTAGATTGTGATCGTCGATTATTCAGTGAACCAATAAAGAAATGTTCAAGCTCAGAGATGTGTAAAGAAGGCATGTTATTGATTTTTTTCGTCAACAATACTTTCCTTAACACTGTTATAATATCCACCTATTGTCTTTGTATTTATAGTTTCAAATCATTCAATTATGTCTTTCTGAAAAAAACATATTTTGTTTACTCTATTTGAATTTACTTTTCACTAACTTACTTAAAATGCTCTAACTCGCACCATATTTATTTATTTTTTTTGTTTAGAGCCTATATCCAAATAATTTTAAAATAAGCATTTCATTTTCATTCTGCATACAGCCTCCGATTTAAAATTTACGCGAAAAATACAATATTCATAAAAGAAATTGGAGAACGCATTGAATATTTCTGAGCTGTCAATTGCCGATATTTTGCATGTTATATTATTTAATTTGAATATTGTATTTCTCGTGTAAACCATAAATCCAAACTTCCCTTTAAATTGAAAGTGGAGAGCTCATTTATCAAAATAGTTAAATAAATTTATAAACTAAATTGTGTAAAAACGTAAATAAAATTGTTATAAAATTTAAGAACAAATTTAATATAATCTAATTGATAAAAAATAGTTTAGGAAATGTATAATAAGTTGCATAAGCATATCATAAATAAATGTTTTAGTATGTTATATACAGAAGCATAATAGATACAACAGAGAAATATCAAAACTTTTTGAAGTAGCATAAGCATTTTTTATACATTCACAATTACTTATGTATACTTAAAATATCTTAAACACTTGTAAATGTTTAATCTTCGAAATGAAAATATAAAATTTCTATAATCAGGACATCATTACAAGATACGTCGATAGTAAGAAGGCTATCAATCATCACTCAGCGGAAATAATTATTTACATTACATTTTTGATTTGATTTTAATTCTGATTCTATATTAGTAAGTTGATTATGTTTTGTGTCATTTGTTAAGAGTTGACTTGTTCATACTATTGTATAGAATTTTGTCTTATTTATTACATTATATGTAATGACGTGTCATATGATTTACATTATTATGACTAATAAAGACAGATTACTGATTACTGATTACATCTACGAAGATATATGTACAATCGAAAGGCAAAGATCTATTAACATACTGCAAAGACTTAGAACTCCTGAAAGTATTAGTCAATGTACGAGTGGAAATAAATCAAAACAAATAATAATTCCTACAATCAGAATAACGAAGGCTAGAGTTCAGAGGTAGAGAATGACAATAACAATTAAATATCGTTGATATTATTTAGCATACTAAATATATGTCCAATTTTTTATTAATGACTGATAAATAACTATGTGAAACCTTTTTTTTTATAAAGCAATATATAAACTAGCTAGCCATGAAACAAAAGAGTGACGATGTCAAACAAATTATTGAAAAATTGCTGTCACTGTTAGAAGTACATGTGCTAAGTTGTGTTTAGTTTATGGTGTGTATAGAGATTTGAGACGGTCCATTTCTCGATAAAATGAGTAAAACTAAAATTGAACATCGCAGCGTAATAAAGTTCCTGACAAAGGAAGGCAATAGTCTAAAAGCAATTCATGAAAGAATGGTTGCTGTATATGGGGAAGATACACCATCTTATTTCCAAGTAAAATATTGGTCTAAACTCTTTCGATGGGGCCGAGAGTCAATCAATGATGACCCAAAGTCCGGACGACCCGTTGAAGCTCGAACTAAAAACATTGTACGAAAAGTCGAAAAGTTGGTACTGAAAGATCGCGTGTAAAGATCTCTGTCATTGCGAATGAAGTCTGTATATCCGAAACAAGTGTTCTCAAAATTTTGCGTGACGATTTGGGTATGAAGAAGGTGTCTGCACGGTGGATACCCAGATTGCTTACACCTGAACAAAAACTGTGCAGAAAAGAAGTTTCTCAAGAAAATTTGGTCAAGTTGGAGAGGGACAAAACATTTTTACCTCGAATTATTACCGGGGATGAGACTTGGGTATATTACTGGGACCCTCCTACTTAACAAGAATCCATGCAGTGGGTTCATAAGGGCTCTCCACCACCAAAAAAGGCCAAGACACAATTTTCTGGAAAAATACTGATGGCAACTGTTTTCTGGGATGCTAAAGGAGTTTTGCTTATTGAGTATATGCCGAGAGGATCTACCATAAATGGAGAGGCCTGCGGAAACATATTTAGAAATTTAAAAACTGCTCTGGAGGAAAAACGCCCGCATTCTTATCCACAAAAAAACTTGTTCCTGCACGACAATTGTCGGGTTCATAAGGCCAACAAAGTACAGCAGATAATCAATGACTGTGGGTTTATAGAGTTAACTCATCCACCTTATAGCCCCTACCTAACTCCGTCAGACTTCTTCTTATTCAAAAATTTAAAAGAGCATCTCAGAGGAAAGCGTTTTGCTTCTGATGAAGAACTCAAAGAAGCTGTTGAAGAATATTTTGCGGGGTTACTGAAGCAATTTTTTTCCGAGGGTATGGGGCAACTGGAAAAAGGTGGAATAAGTGTATTAGTGTTGAAGGGAGTTATGTAGAAAAATAAAAAAAATTGTTCTCTTATGTGCTGTTTTTCATGGCTAGGTAGATAACATAAAAATACACCCTCGTATTTTAAATAACTTTAAAAGCAATCTTATAATTTTTGAAAGATAATTTATATCAGTTAATAATATCATTTCAAAAATACTTATCCAAAGTTCAAAACCCGCAAAGAGTATTTTTCTATCAAACCTCAAATGCAATTTATATATCTTCAAATGTGTGAAGGAGAAACTTGATGTTACATATAATATAAAGTATTAAATATAAATCTTATACACGTAGACAAAATAAATGTGTTGTGTATTCCAATATTTGTGGTTGTTAAATTTCTTTTACTTAAATAACGATCTGGAGAGCAGTTGTCGTGCAATAAAGATGTAATCTAACGAATGGATAAATGCGAACCAAACTAGAATCTAATAACTAATTAGAAACATTATAATTATCACAATGCGCCTGCAATTGATCTATTTACGTTTTAGAATTTCCACCTCTTCCTGAATTAATTGTCAAGCTTGACATTAGAATCCCACCAGAGCAATTTAAAGGGTTTTCTAGCAATGATTTATAAAATTATGGGTATAAACTAATCATCTTTAACATAATACGAATTGAAATTACGGGTTATTAATACTATTTCATAATATTCGCAATATTGTATATACTTATAAAGTTATGTTTATTTTGTAAATTAAATATTCAGACAAGCCTAGGATCGAAGACAACATGAAAAAAGACGTTTGTTGCCGACTTAATAACATCAGAATTTCTAAATTGCAAGGCGTAGTTTAACTTCAGAAGCGCATTATGTATACATATACTGATACATGTAAGTATTGAAATAATAAATTTTTGGTTTAATGGCAGACGTAGTACAGGAAAACGTAGTAAACATCGTCCCTTCATCATCAAAATTTTATGGTGCCATTACCTTACTTCGTTTATTTTACCACTAAAAAGGTAGGACACATCCATAAGGAATAGATTACTTTAAATCTACCCCAATATTTTCATTAACGTTTAACACATAAGGAATTTTTTTCTATAGTAAAAGTGATGACATAAAAATCTCTACAGAATTATTAGATAACTATTTTTTTAAGTATGAGCGAAGGTACTGTAAGTCATATTTATTTTTATTATTACTACAAAATAATAGCAGCACAGTACGTAATATTATTACGCTCTATAAACAAAACACATACTTAGACTCAAATTAAAACTAAGTAAAGAAAGGTGACAATAAAAGAATCAAAATAAAATTAGAAATTCGTCTAATAGTAATTTCCCATTGAAAACAAAACCATATATGAGTATTAGAAGAGAATATAACAGAAAAGAAGAAAAACATGCCTATTCAATAACAATAGTGCGGTTCATTAATTTTAGATAAGCTTCTATTGGTCAGTAATATTTCGAAGCAAGATTATCACGTTTCTTGGATATCTTGTTGTGAGTCAAATTGCAGGTAGAAGAATCAAAAGATAAAAATAAATTAGAGATGATTGTTTTTCCGTATTAGTGGAGTGTGAGGGATGAAATTAAGTGAAGACTATGGGATGTTCCAAGAGTCTAAATGTATAACTTATACAGAGCAACTTCTGAAGAGAATCTCATTCATAGATATTTCTCTGTAGTTGTTTGTCTTTGTTTGTTTAAGTAGTTTTCGATAGTAGTGTATATTAAAGCTTACTTAAGATCGAGCTTTAGAGAACTAGAGGTAATACTTCTGCATTTTCCTTACTAAACACAGTAAAACAATGCATTCGAACACGGATATTATAAAGCAGTACTGCAAGCGTTAGTAATTAAAATGTTCTTGCACAAGAAGCATATTGATGACACATCTCTGTTAGTACCAGTTCAAGTCTATCATAATGAAGTTGTTGAATGGTTAAATAAAAATAACTCGAAAAAATCAACCTATAATCTTAAAATCTGAATAATAAAACCACCACACAACTCTAAATATCCGATTCAACCTAGCACCAGCTAGCCCGAGATTATGGCTGTAAATTATGGAAGCTACACATAAGTGAGAGACAGCGTCTGTGAATATGTACTTTGTAATATCTACTATGAATGTTAATCTAACATTAGATTATGAACTGTTATTTCTATCAATTAATTGCTAATATCTTTATATCATACGCAAAAGTAAACTCTGACCAAAACAAAGTCTTGCATACGTGGTTTCAATTTTTTGAAGTGTAAACTTCTTTGGGCGCGTTGCGTTGATTGTGGGCACTGAACAAGACTGAGCCGTCACGCTCGGCTATGTAACGCTCGTTCGGGTAAAGTCGGCTCGAGTCGACTAAGGGAACGAGAGAAATATATCATATAGAGGTATTTAATTTCAATTAAATTGAAATTTAAATGAATAAATAAATTCATGTTCCCGAGCCGCACGGGTGAGAAGCCGGCACGTTAGCATCAGACCAGGGCGGACTCGTAAGCGAGTATTCATATCGTCTATTGATATATATATACATGCGTCCAAAAATCTCTCCGTCGAGGAACCCTTTAAAGTTGTTCGTACACCGACGCGATTATATTTCGCGGCCGCTACCATAGCAACGGCCGCAAAATTGTATTTCGCGGACTGTGTTGCGTTCGCTAATTGGTAACTTCGCGGACGGTTAACCAAAAAATTTGTTGTGTGTGTATGAGACATTATCTCTATAATAATATAATATAATATTTCGCGCTCAGGTAAGTTTTAGCATTTTTATTAAAATGATATGGATGACTCGGAAACTGATTAGTATATTCCGGGTGTTAAATAACGTCCACACGCATTTACTATAATTTGTATACCAATGCAAAACAGAAACGTTGAGAATAGAGCATTGCTTTAATTGCTCATTATATACGAATTTATAAGCATTTAATTCTTTTCTGTTACACAGGATGGATGAAGAAAATCAAATCGATGACAAATTAAAACGAAAAAGGGAATTGTCAAATGCGCGCGTGAAGAAATATCGTCAAAAGAAGCACACTAAATCTCAGCAACTGAATTCGTCGATGCAGGATGACCCTAATGTAATATAGAACGAAAAAAAAAAGTTGGATTTCGTATTATTAACCTCGCCTTGATGAAGTTTTCACTTCTGCCGTGTGGTTTTAAGCACACCCATTTTCTTGTTTTTTAATGTACAATTTAATAAAACTAAGAACACAAATACCTTCTCTGTATACAAAAATTTATATTTTTAAATTAATATGTAATACGTAACAACATATAGAAGTTTATTTGAATTAGCACTTATTTTCATACAGATTTCTATAAATTACTTAGGCTCATACACCGATTGATTTAGATGTACAGTGCTGGAAAGATTACAAGAAATTGTATATAATAGACAATAGAAAATAATTTACTTAGTATGACAACCCAAAATACTGCTATTGTTAAAAAAATTTTAAATAAGAAACCAAATACACAAACCATTTTTAACAATTTTACGCATCGGTTAAATTATTCTTCACTAGAACATATAAAAGCAGCCTGTGCGCTTCTCAGTCAATAACATTAAGTTTACCTCTGTGCCTACTAGGGAAGGTCTGTAGCTATAAGTGCCGTCTAAAACTGAAACGAACCACACAGTCTGTTAGACATACTGGCTTGGAGTATCACAGGTTGAAGCGATCAGTAAGTACATCGTATACACAATACTGGGCTCTTGTGGTGAAACAAAGCTTACGATATCCTCTGATATCACAAATATGAAGCCGTTCTATTTATTGAGCACAAGCGGAAAACAAAAAAAATCAATTTAGATATCTCTAAATTTTATCCCTTTAAATGCGGTTAACGCCAAACAATATATGGTGAACAAATTAATGAAAACCTGAGTGTGTTTAGTACTTGCAATTGCAGAAGAAATGATCTCTAGAAAAGTGCTATGCAATTGGTAACAACACATTGACTCGAGAAGCGGTGAAGACTTGATTCTAGCCTACAAACCAAAAATACTACCTGAGCGTTGAATAAGACGAAATACCTTGGCGAAAAAATACCTTGTCTCAGCATTAAAGCACTTGCTGAAAGTATGAGTTCAACTTGTACTCATCTCTATAGTATACACTTTATCAACTATTATAATTCTGAGAATTAGCCACGTTGCCAAGTGAATGCTGATCTAATTACTGTGACTTACATATATACCTTTATACGTAAAACGTATATGCATATATGCATGTGTTTGAGATACACACATACATTAAGTGCTATTGTCGACAATCGAACGCACAGACACCGGTGTTTCGACCTATGAGGTCTCATCAGTGTGCGTGGAGATTCTCGACAATAGCTTCAAGACTTAAATCGCTGCTTATGTCATTTTAGCGTGTTAAATGCAGTGAGAGTATCACAGCGACATCTAACACCCAAAAGATGACACAGAACAAAGCGATGGCTTCTGACGGCATGTTCTGCTATACAGAGGCCTGTATGTTAATAGTGTATCTCATGTAATAGAGCCTTAGGTGGCGTCACCGATCAAAACGAAAATGAAAAGTGTGAACACATGGATGTTAAAACTTACATCAAGCAGTAAATAATTACTGTGACTTACATATATACCTTTATACGTAAAACGTATATGCATATATGCATATACGTTTTATGCATTTATGCATATACGTTTTACGTATAAAGGTATATATGTAAGTCACAGTAATTATTTACTGCTTGATGTTAGTTTTAACATCCATGTGTTCACACTTTTCATTTTCGTTTTGATCGGTGACGCCACCTAAAGCTCTATTACATGAGATACACTATTAACATACAGGCCTCTGTATAGCAGAACATGCCGTCAGAAGCCATCGCTTTGTTCTGTGTCATCTTTTGGGTGTTAGATGTCGCTGTGATACTCTCACTGCATTTAACACGCTAAAATGACATAAGCAGCGATTTAAGTCTTGAAGCTATTGTCGAGAATCTCCACGCACACTGATGAGACCTCATAGGTCGAAACACCGGTGTCTGTACGTTCGATTGTCGACAATAGCACTTAATGTATGTGTGTATCTCAAACACATGCATATATGCATATACGTTTTACGTATAAAGGTATATATGTAAGTCACAGTAATTATTTACTGCTTGATGTTAGTTTTAACATCCATGTGTTCACACTTTTCATTTCCGTTTTGATCGGTGACGCCACCTAAGGCTCTATTACATGAGATACACTATTAACATACAGGCCTCTGTATAGCAGAACATGCCGTCAGAAGCCATTGCTTTGTTCTGTCTCATCTTTTGGGTGTTAGATGTCGCTGTGATACTCTCACTGCATTTAACACGCTAAAATGACATAAGCAGCGATTTAAGTCTTGAAGCTATTGTCGAGAATCTCCACGCACACTGATGAGACCTCATAGGTCGAAACACCGGTGTCTGTGCGTTCGATTGTCGACAATAGCACTTAATGTATGTGTGTATCTCAAACACATGCATATATGCATATACGTTTTACGTATAAAGGTATATATGTAAGTCACAGTAATTATTTACTGCTTGATGTTAGTTTTAACATCCATGTGTTCACACTTTTCATTTTCGTTTTGAATGCTGATCTATCTCACATGGTTGTATTATCTGGTAAGTGTTAAGTAGCTTTGATGTCGAGTTAATAATCTTAGACAATCATATATTAAAGTAACGTGAGCCGATGGAGTTTATACTTTACTATATAGTCTCCATACTCATCGAATATATTAGTTACTAGCAAGATTACTTGCCGCCATGTAGCAGCATATGGGGAGATTGTAACCTAATTACTTGTTTTAGATATCTTTCATGAACTACGTGTCGCAGTTACTTTACTTACTTATCTTCCTGTACTATCAGGTAGAGATGTGCTCCTGTGTATAGAACCATATTCACATACTTCAACTCTTTTCTTCTTTCAATAGTAAGCGTCGTTCTTTTTCTAGTAGTTCTATTTTAGGATCTTTTCTTTCTTCCTCGGAGTTATTTTTTTCATGCGTATTTATTGCCCATTCTGATTCAGGTCTTTCTTCAATTTCCACAATCATTGATTTTACTTCAAGTTTTTTCTTATATCCATATTTTTCATTTTTATCCAATCAGATAACCCCGTCTACTTTTCGGGAAAGTTTCATTTCTACAGCACCACTTTTCGAACCATTTTCCTTGTTAGTGCCTGCGCTATTGTGAGAAGAGGATACTTCCAAAAAGTAAAACGTCTGAAGTATCTTGGAATAAGATACATGAAAACATTACTGAAGCAGAGACCGAAATAAGCGTACTGGAAATATTTACTGCTAAGAAACAGAACCTCAGAAAAACATCTAAAATAAAAATATTAAAAAATACGTAAGACGGAAAACGGATTAGTAATAACATATGAAGAAGAAACATTGTGCTCACAAACATAGACGAGGTTATTAGAAAGAGAAATTCTTAAAAGTGTTCTAGGGCCAAAGAAGAGCCATGAAATAAGAAATTTTATCCCCAATACAGAAATCGTAATACTCTTAGTCGAGGCGCGCACCAAAGTGGTGTGGCGATGGCGTGGTGACAACGTGGCATGTGGCAATTTTTAAACGAGTGAAATCAGATGCGACAGCGCGCATCGATATGGCGCTATGGCAACTGATTTCACTAGTTAAAAATTTGCCACATGCCACGTTGTCACCACGCCAATTCCACGCCACGTACGTACCATTTCGGTGCGCGCCTCGACTTATAAGGAGATCAATAGAGATGAAACCAACGATATTTCTTGATGTTCATGAATATCTCCATATTCTACTAAAAAATGAGTTACATTGTTGCATATTAACTTGATTCATTTTGGCATTGCTACATTTTTAGGTCTATAAACATTTATATATTGTTTATTTATATTTTCTAAGTGGTAAAACAATTTCATTCAGAATATATTTTTTCTGTATTTTTGAAGAATCTACGAATACTTTCCTAGATTTTGGAAAATATATCATAAATTATTGTACAAGACCGATACAGAGAAGTTTTTTCTACTTCTAATATTTTAGAAAAATATTTTCATTGTATCCCAAATAAACTCTGTTGCAATCTCCTGAAGCTGTTTCTTGAGTTTTATTTAATTAATTTATTACAACATAACCATAATCATACAACGATAAATATATTTCTTTCGTTCGTGATGATATCAATTTAATCAACTCTTCAAGGTCTATCAAAAATTTAAAAGAATGCATAACATTCCATTTAAAGAAACATATTGCTTTGGGCTAGAGTTATAAATTACAGGACATTTTTGAAATAAAATTTCAAAAATGAACTTAGAATAATTTTACAAATGATATTGTTGGACTTTAAATAATTTTTAACAAACAATTTTACAGAATGTAGAATATTTTTCAAATGAAATTAATTACATTGGAATTATGTTTAGAAGATATCATTATTTTAATTAAGGGCCGGAAGATTTTATTTTAAGACATGATTGCTATACGCGAAAAGATTCCGGAGTTTGTAATTAATTTAGAATAAGGACGTTTTATTTTTCAATTTATCATGAATTTAAAATAAGGATACAGATACATTATGTTTTTTATTTAGTTATGCAATTTAAAGTGCATTTTGTTATGTTTTGTAATTCTTTAATAGTTTTAAGTATTTGGTTAATAGTGTTCTTGTTTAGTGTGGTGATTTATACATATATATATATATATATATATATATATATATATATATATATTATGTAGAAGTAAAAATGGTATTTTTCTTAGCCGTTATTTTGTATATTTTCTCTTTTTGTTCTCGGAATGCGGCTTTTTTTTATATTATTATTGGTGGTAAGTAATAATTGAAAAGTTAACGTTTCGACACTTTATTGTCTTCATCAGAAACAGTGTATATATATAGAAATTGCAGCATCTCTGGAAACAATTACACATTATCTCTATTGTACTTTTTTAAAAACAAAAAAAAACATTCACAGCTTGTTATTTATTAACATATTAAAATTATTTAATCTATAATTTACCTAAACATGACGGTTGTTATTATTAATATTTAATAATATTTTCTTCAACCATCATTTGTTTTTAAAAAAGTACAATTAAATTACCTAATTAACAATTAAACTAATTTTAAATTAATTTGAAATTAGTATTGACCTCTAAATCGTCCAAGAAATTTAATTATATATATGCACATGAATATGTGAATAAGGTCAAGAAAAATTTAGAATTATTATCATATACAGCACATGGACGTTTCGGTGCTTATATACGCTGGTATACCAGCAATACTTTCCATCTGTTACTTGCTATATGTATATGTATATGTATATCAGTACAATTAAAGGAGTCAAGACCGAAAGCCCGTGGTAGTGTAGTGGATAACACACCTGACTAGTAATCAGGAGATTTCGGGTTCGATTCCTGGACCGCTGGGTAATTTTTAAAGTTTAAAAATTACCTAATTAACAATTAAACTAATTTTAAATTAATTTGAAATTAGTATTGACCTCTAAATCGTCCAAGAAATTTAATTATATATATGCACATGAATATGTGAATAAGGTCAAGAAAAATTTAGAATTATTATCATATACAGCACATGGACGTTTCGGTGCTTATATACGCTGGTATACCAGCAATACTTTCCATCTGTTACTTGCTATATGTATATGTATATGTATATCAGTACAATTAAAGGAGTCAAGACCGAAAGCCCGTGGTAGTGTAGTGGATAACACACCTGACTAGTAATCAGGAGATTTCGGGTTCGATTCCTGGACCGCTGGGTAATTTTTAAAGTTTAAAAATTACCTAATTAACAATTAAACTAATTTTAAATTAATTTGAAATTAGTATTGACCTCTAAATCGTCCAAGAAATTTAATTATATATATGCACATGAATATGTGAATAAGGTCAAGAAAAATTTAGAATTATTATCATATACAGCACATGGACGTTTCGGTGCTTATATACGCTGGTATACCAGCAATACTTTCCATCTGTTACTTGCTATATGTATATGTATATGTATATCAGTACAATTAAAGGAGTCAAGACCGAAAGCCCGTGGTAGTGTAGTGGATAACACACCTGACTAGTAATCAGGAGATTTCGGGTTCGATTCCTGGACCGCTGGGTAATTTTTAAAGTTTAAAAATTACCTAATTAACAATTAAACTAATTTTAAATTAATTTGAAATTAGTATTGACCTCTAAATCGTCCAAGAAATTTAATTATATATATGCACATGAATATGTGAATAAGGTCAAGAAAAATTTAGAATTATTATCATATACAGCACATGGACGTTTCGGTGCTTATATACGCTGGTATACCAGCAATACTTTCCATCTGTTACTTGCTATATGTATATGTATATGTATATCAGTACAATTAAAGGAGTCAAGACCGAAAGCCCGTGGTAGTGTAGTGGATAACACACCTGACTAGTAATCAGGAGATTTCGGGTTCGATTCCTGGACCGCTGGGTAATTTTTAAAGTTTAAAAATTACCTAATTAACAATTAAACTAATTTTAAATTAATTTGAAATTAGTATATATATATATATATATATATATATATATATATATAACAAGGTTAGTACTTTTATTTAGAATTTGTATTTATTTTACTTAATTTTGTGTTTATGCATTGGAATTAGATATGTTGAGTTTTTTTTTTTTAATTAGGGATGTGACATGAATTTGTGTTGAGAATGTCATTCAGAAGTGAGAACATGCATTTGAATGGAGTTAATATGAACAGAGACTCGGTGTTTTAATGGCTATAAAAACACTTTTAATTTAAAGTTTCTAATTTAATTTCATAATAATTTTTCAGTCATTCTTTTTGAGCATTAGAAATTAGACACGTTGTGACGTGGATCAAGAGTGCATTTAATGAGTTTTAAAAATATAAACTCATAGAATGGAGCCTTGATTGCCTCATCAGCGTGAATTTGCTTTGTGAATGTTATCCAGAAGTGAGAAAATGCATGTGTACATTATATTGAATTTTTCTTTTACAGGGGTGATGACTCATATCTGGTATGAGTCATTACCTCTGAGAACCCGCAGAGGGCGGTGTGGCACCCAATTAATAATGTGGACGGTAAACGGAAACCTGACTCAGGACAGTGTGTGGAGCTTACATCGGTAGAGCTTAACGATTACTTTTTCAGTATCGGAGAGAATGCGATGGAGCAAATTGATAAATCGAATATAGAAGTTGGTGCTTTGCTAGGAAACATTAAAAAAAATTGATCAACTCATGGTATCTACACCCAGTAGATTTCGAAGAGATTAAAAAAACCATACGCGACTTAAAGGGTAAGAGGGGAGGGAGTATTCCCTTCGGAACTGAAACTGACCAAGGTGACGCCATTACTCACGAAGAGAGATCAAACCAAGGTTGAGAATGATAAGCCAATATCTCTATGCCCGCTTTATCAAAAATTTTCGTAACGCTGATCAAAAATAGACGTGTCTCTTTCTTCCAGAGTTGGGACTTACTGTCGAAAGCACAGCATGAGTACAGGAAGAGAAGATCGACACTTACAGCTCTGACTGAGTCTGTTGATGCAGTACTGACTACCAGGGACAATCGTGAGGCAACGGACTTGGTATTGTGTGATATGAGTACGGCTTTTGATACGGTTCCACATGACATACTGTTGCACAAGCTAAATTATTATGGGATGAGGGCTGTGGCGTATAACTTATTAAGGTCCTACCTACAAGACAGAAGACAAGCAGTTAGTTGGAATAATAAGACAACGAATCCACAGCTTGTTAAGTTTGGGGTACCTCAAGGATCGATTCTTGGGCCTGTTCTCTTTATTATTTATTAATAATTTACCAGCAAACTTGAGTGGCTGCAAAGTGTGTCTGTATGCTGATGATACCTCCTTTGTTATGCGGAGTGCGGATGCACCTTCAGTGGGAACGGTTAAGGACCAGCTGACATCAATGAAAACATAGTGTGATGTAAATAAACTGAAAATAAACGACAGAAAAACTCAAACGATTACCTTTTCGGCAAACAAGAGTGGCGCGGCGGTACTATTCGAATTGTCGGACAAGACAGTGCTTGCAATAGTTTTTAAAGCAAGTAAATTTGAAAATCATTTTAAAATGGCTTCTAAACCAAAAAGAAAACGTGAAATGCTCACTATTAGTGAAAAAATAAAAATCATTAATATGATTGAAATAGAAAAAAAATCTATTGCAACTGTTGCTAAAATATACAATAAAAACGAATCTTCGATACGAGAAGTGTTGAAAAACAAAGATAAGATTCGAACTAGTTTTTCTAGTGCACCCCAAACTGCAAAAGTTGCAACCACAATACGTAATAAAGTGTTACTTAAGGTAGAAAATGCCTTAAATTTATGGGTGGAAGATATGACAAGAAAACATATTCCTATCGAAGGCAAAGTGCTACAACAAAAGGCGTTGGTTTTATATGAAGATATGCAGACCCAAGATTATACTGAAGAGGAAGGAAAATCATTCACAGCAAGTAGGGGGTGGCTGCATTGATTTAAAACTCGGTTTAATCTAAAAAATATAAAAATGACGTGGACTGATCATGTAGCTGCTGCCCTGTTTCCAGAAAATTTTAAAAAAATTATTGCAGAAAAGAATTATCATCCTAAGCAAGTTTTTAACTGCGATGAGACTGGTCTGATGTGGAAAAAAATGCCTCAACGGACTTATATTCATAAGACTGCAAAGAGTGCACCAGGCTTTAAAGCAATTAAGGATAGACATACCTTAATACGTATTTTGTACAAATGCAGCTGGTCGTATAATTAAACCCGGACTTGTCTACCGATCACAGAATCCACGTGCTCTTAAATACAAAGATGCCTGTGTTTTGGCAATCAAATCGAAAGGCGTGGGTTACGGCTGTTCTATTTACACAATGGTTTCCTCAATGCTTTATTGCGGAAGTGAAAAGATATTTGGAAAAGAAAGAATTACCATTTAAAGCACTACTGATACTAGACAATGCTCCTGGGCATTCTGTGTCACTAGGCACAGGAGATAAAAATGTTGAAGTGTTTTTTTTACCACCTAACACGACCTCATTGTTTCAACCCCTTGATCAAGGTATCATTAGATGCTTTAAAGCCATATATATTCGACAGGTTTTCGAAATTCTGTATACAATGGCTAACGAATGCTCTGATATCGGGCTCATAGAATGCTGGAAGTCATTTACAATTGCTGACGCAATTCTATTTATCAAAGGAGCGATGGAGGAATTAAAGTCAGAAATGATAATAGCATGTTGGAAAAATCTGTGGAATAACATCGTTCTTAGTTCTGAAGACACACATGATATTAATTCACATCTAACAACAATATTTAACATAGCGCAGAAAATAGATAGAGAAGGATTTAACGATATAACCCAAGAGGAACTCAGTGATTACATAAACGAAGAAGATCAAGTATTCACCAACGAGGAATTGGAAGACCTTGTGAAATCTTCTCCAGAAGCGAGTGACGATGAGGATGAGGGTCAATAAGAACCGCCAGCATGGACGCTTGAGAAATTTTCAGCGATATTTCGAACTGCTCAAACATTAAAAGAACAGATAGTAGAATATGATCCAATAACACTGGTCAACAGTGAAATTGCTTCTTAGGTGAAAGTACCCAATCCTGAATGAATTCAACGTGCTGAACACGAATATCACATTGAAAAAAGTTGATTGGCTCACGTTCAATAGATATTGACGTTTTGTCCATTGTATAGATGCTATTGCATAATGTAATGCAATTTAGTGAGAAATTACGAAATTTTGCGTCATATTGCATCACCCCTTCATGCAAAGAAGTTAATGCAGCATTTACTGTAAGTTTCCATTGAGAGTGTTGCGAAATTGACTGCGCAATATCAAGCAATAGCTAATTATAGTTTATTTATAAATGGCCGACGTGACAGTTAACTCGTGCAATGTCCGTTCATTCGCGCATATTTTTCGAAGCTCTAGCATACATAAGTGATTGCTATAGTGTAAAGTAACTAAACAGTAGCAATGCCTCGTAACTGTGTTAATAGTGTAAATAACTTCTGTTATTTTTGCGGAGAAGTGACATTTGCTGCACAGAAAAGGAACATCAGTGCAACAGTTAAGAAAGCGTATCATTTGTATTTTGGTTGCAAGATAGGCGACCAGGACAAAGACTGGGCTCCACACGTATGCTGCCGCACTTGTGCCGTAAATCTTTCACAGTGGCTTAATGGCAAAAGAAAGGCAATGCCATTTGCTGTGCCCATGATTTGGAAGGAGCCCACCAATCACGTTGACGACTGTTATTTCTGTATGGTACGACCAGCTTCTGGAGGCATCACCAAGAAGAAGATGTGGACAGTTGAATACCCTAACATACAATCTGCTCTGCGACCTGTCTCTCATGGCGAAGGACTCCCAATTCCAGAACCTCCTACACCATGGAGCAACGGTACCAAGGCAAATGGTCTACGTCAATGCTAGCTGACTATTGTTGGACAATCAGTAGAGATGCTCCACAAGTCCACTACAAACGGCAGGCCAAAAGAAGTCGAAAGCCGGAATCAGACTAATGTTTTCGTACCATGTATTATAATATTGACATAAGTACACTTTTTCTGAAATATGCGTAAATGTTTTCTTACCATGTATTATAATATCGACATAAGTACACTTTTTCTGAAATATGCGTAAATGTTTTCTTACCATGTATTATAATATTGACATAAGTACACTTTTTCTGAAATATGCGTAAATGTTTTCTTACCATGTATTATAATATTGACATAAGTACACTTTTTCTGAAATATGCGTAAATGTTTTCTTACCATGTATTATAATATTGACATAAGTACACTTTTTCTGAAATATGCGTAAATGTTTTCTTACCATGTATTATAATATTGACATAAGTACACTTTTTCTGAAATATGCGTACATATTACCGAAAACCCGTAGCCAATTCAGCTTTTTCTTAGTCATTTTCGTGTTCAGCACATTGAATTCATTAAGAAATGACTATTTTCAGCTTGGAAGCATGAACTTTTCGAAAATTTGTTGCCCAGTGTAATGGAACGCAGTATTAAAATTACTCGTACTGTAACAGAAGCCTTGAAACCTTTGGAGGATTTGCTTATTGAAATGAAAAGACAAAAACGACAATTACCAATCACAATGTACTTTGAAAAAGCTAACTTGGACTTGGAGGAAGATTAATGAATATGTAGCTCACGATGATAAAGTTTTTCTTGTTGTATATTTTCTTGTTGTGTATGTAAATATGTACTAAATATATGTACATATTGCTGTGATACTTGCCTTTAAATAAACTTTATATAGTTTATTCATTTATTTGTTAAATAAATAAATAAAATTGAAGCTTTTGCTAGCTCTATGGGCAAAACAGCATAATTCATTATCTCTCGTGGGTTCTACTGTGATTTACTTCTTTCCTTACTTGTTTCACTTTCGTTATTATTTTGATATTGTGTGGGATAGGGTTATAAATAATTATGACACCAGATTACTCATGTGAAAAATGTATTATATATTTATTGATTACAATAGGTAAAATTTATTATTGACTGTATATTATTTATTTTATTAGTTTATTTACAATTCTTACAAGTAACAGTTTTCACAATAATATCGTGTTCGTTCATTTTAATATGAATTCAATCAATACAGGGTTTCTCCGCTTTCACTCTTTTCTTACGAAGGCCTGTATATTTGGGCCAAATTGTGTTGACTTGATAATGAAAGTACTGACTAATCGGCTTTATGCAAACATTCACACGTACTACATAAAGCTTGGATCAATCACCACCCCAGATACGTTCCTAATGCATCACAAACTAATTGTCTAAACCTCTATTCTCACGGAGACTTTAGATTCTTAGTGCGAAGCGTTTAGGCGTTCCTGTTTATAAAAGTTTGAATATTGTTCAAAGCTGTACTTACTAATGTCTTTCTTAATGAACACTGGTCCGTTGTGCAAGTATTCACACACAGTACACTATTAAATTAAATTAAATTAATTTTTTTATTAAAATTGTGTCCCTATATTTACGTTCTATTATTTAAATAAATAAGTATTAAAAGAAATGGAGTGTTTAGAGAGAACCTGTATATTTTTGATTGAATTTAATAGTTATAACAATATTATTTACTACTCACTGCGTAGATTCATATAATTCCTCGAATTCTTGTTGAAATTGGTTTTCCATTTTTGTGGATTCTTCCCTCCTTGGAATCTTCTATAAATTAAATGGTGACGCTCACTTTTTGCAAATATGGCGACGAGAAAACAATTGGAAATTATTCCTATAGAAGCGTGTATGCTTCTTGTTTGTTTGTGAGTTGTTAGGTAGTTTATTTATTAATTTGTTCTGCGGTAATAATGGTAAGCGTGTAGCAACTCCACTTGACCATTACTCGCTCAACACATAGATGTATTATCTATTTCAAAGGACGCTATTACTTTGTTGTGAATTAGAAGTTTTTAATGTCACAGGAACCAGCTAACAACTAACTAATTTTCTGTTTCGACCCGCTTTTTATAGTTGAAAATAAATGCCACTCGTTATTTAATTGTTTTGCGGACTTTTATTTTTGAATTGTTCGTTATAGCGCCTCTAGCGGATATCTCGATATTTATGCCTTATCTCTTCTTCCTCTTGTCGTATTTTAGGTTGGTATTTATTTTATTATGTTCGTTCCTGACATTTGATATCTTCTACATTCACCAACGACAGTATTTGTTGTTGTTCCATTTATTTATATCTAATGTGCAGTAAGTATATTGATATTTATTTTGATGTTTTTCTTACATTATTTTATTCGTTTATTGCTATCGTAAACATTCATTGTACTTATAAATGTATTCATTGCTACTTTTGTTGTTTCGTAGGTACATTCTTCGACCAAGCGCTAACCTTACTCGTATTTTAGTTCTGGTGCTTTTAATCGGAAAGAATGGAAAGAAATTGGATATTGTTTCGATCGCCAGTCCCTCTGTCTGTGGCTTTTCCGTCTGTTCCGTTCTCTCCTTGAACCAGTTCACTGTCCGTGGAGAGTTTTGTATGTTTAATATGCTGTAATAAATCATTGCTTTTTTATATTAATGCTGCTTATTCCTTTGGTTACAGATGTTCGTTTGTATGTGCACTAAGTTTGGAACCATGAAGAGGATTGCAATTACTCGCTTTACAATGAGAATTGATACCTTTGTTGCATATATTAAAAATATTATACGATTTATACTTTATCTTAATATCCTTTACAACGCAAGTGTATGTATTTTATTTTTAAGTTACTTGAGTGCATTAAGCCTCTTCATATATATTACGAGCATATCTTATTTTATTCTCTGAGTATAGTTTAATTGCTTTTAAATGATTGACTCTTATAATTGTTCCGTTAGTTAACATCACTCTTTCACGGTTGTTGGTTTTAAGAGTCTTTCCATTTTTAAATGTAGGTTCTTTGCATAATATACTCAGAGCTCTTTTTGTTCCTAACTTGTAGTCAGGTTCTTTATTTTCAAATTTAAATGTTATCTCGGGTTTTTCGCTTCTGAAAATAAATATTCATTTGTGTCATTGACTGTTATTGTTGAGGTTCTTCCTCACTTATTTCTAAATGATGTGTGTATATATATAATCTTAATTAAAATACTTATATTCTAAGTGCATACCTGTGTTATCGTATGATCTAATAAATTTTTATTTTAAAATAAATATTTCTTAAACTATGAGTGAGTTTTCTTATTGCTAATATTGATTTAAATACACGAGTATATCTTAGTGTCAACATTAATCATATCTATTTCTAACATTTTATGATTATATACAATATTGTTTTAATTTCTAAAGTAAAGTTCACGGCAATATGTATGAACTTATATATTTATTAAACTTAAATTCTATTTGTGCCACAGCACAATATTTATTTATTTATTGTTTATTTATTTTAAATAAATATTATATAACTTATTCTTTCTTGTTTCATTGTTTTAACTTTGCTTCATATTTCATATTGTACTCGAAAATAAAACGTTCGCTACTATCCGCGGTTTTCAGTATCCGCGGAAGACCACAGAACCAAACCCCCGCGGATATGGGGGTACTATTGTATATAACTACTACAATTAATATAATTAGTTACCTAGAAATGGAAAAGAGACAGTGGTTTTTATTGTGAGTGCCGCTTTCGCAATAGTAAATTCTTAATGACGAATGCTTTTCATAAATTATTCTATATGTTTTTGACGAATACGTATCTATACAGTATTAAAATTTAGTAAAGTAGAACATGTTACGCATGCCGTGCGTAGATATATAACTTCGTATATTATTTAATGTATTTTATTTGGATTTCAGGTTTCCATGCCAACAAGTAAAATCTCCTGTGTGCTGCTTATCCTGCTACTTCATTACTTGCACTTAACGAATTTCTTCTGGATGTTTGTCGAAGGTATCCAAGACAACAGTTATACATTTCCCTAAATAAAAAGGAATGGCATGTTTATCGGTGTTTGTTATTTTGCGAAACTTCCTAACATGATATATAATATAAACCGCTTTAAAAAAAATCTAATTTCGATTTGGCGCTGGAACCAACGGGAATTCTAAGCAAATATTTTTCCAGGTCTCTACCTTTACATTTTGGTCGTGAAAACTTTTACTGGAGAAAATATAAAGCTTCGTATCTATGCTATTATTGGTTGGGGTAAGTTTTTTGTGTATTATATGTATATGTTTTCATATTTCGTTGAGTCTTTTGCTGCTATGAAAAAAATACAGTTAAATTTACGGTAAAACTTAAAAAAAAAAATAAAAAAAAAAATTAAAATTGAAGGTAAAATTGAAATTTAGAAATATGATGCTCGCGTTTTTTTTAATCAAATTAATATATCGAATTACGGTTGTGGCTAGAGTATAATTTATATATATATATATATATCAAAGAAGAAGGAATTATCGCGATATTTTTCTTTTTCTTGTATATATATAGGCTGTGGAGAAGAATAAATAATTTTGTATAGTTTGTAGGCACTAATACCCAATTTTTATTATTACAATCTGTTGAAACAAAATAGGAATTACAATAATAAAATATACTTGAAAGTAAATGACAGTTTTGATTAATAGCGATCATGAATGTGTAGTCTAAAAATAATTCCATAAATCTATTTATTAACATATTTTATTATGTTAATAATATTAACGAAAATTTAGTATTAATTGTGTATTATGACATATATAATATAAATTAGAAACATAAGTATTTTTACCTACAGTTTCTTTTATATTTTTAGGTGGACCAGTTCTCTTTGTACTGCTTTGGGGAATAGCGAAAAGCTTCACGACCTCGACAGATGATCAACAGGTTAGTTTTAGAAACATTGATATCTCTTCCGTATATGTCTTTTGTTGCTCGCAATGTTCATTATCAATAAATATCACTGCGTGGCTGACTTAACATTAGTCCTTCTATTAAAATGTAGATAAAGATATTACAACAATGCGTACACATGTCGTTCACTTGTTTATATACTATACTGTACTATATAGTATTTCTACACTAAGATAGGGTGTTTATCAATTTACATGTTGGGAGTATTGATTGTGTCATCAGTTTCCGATCATTATTATCAATACCTGAGGTATACATGTAATTCACAGATATATTAAAATACATAATATAGTAAAGACAAAGGAAGTTGTCCTCTTCACAGTAAGTGTTAGAACCAATTATTTCTATAAAGACACTCACTTTACTCTATCTCTCTATATAACTTAAGCACCTGCTTTTTAGAAACCAAACGCAAACTAAAAATAGCATGGTAATAATTTGAAAATCAATAGGGTACTTAATGCCCTTGTGTATTATATATTATATATATTCGTAGCCATATAAGATAACGTTAGAAACATATAAAAGAGGCGAGCCTGGAATAACGATATATGTACAGTATACAGACTGAGTCCTGACCGATGGGAGGAGCCTCGACCTATAAGTCGCGCAGATTTACAGGTGACTGTGTAACAAAGAAAGTATTCCGAAAAAAGAAATGATAACATTTGTTCACCATCACATACATTAGCCGGACGAAAGAGTAAATGCAGATAAGAAATTTTAATATACTGAAAACTGATACATATATAGGAAATATATTGCACTGCTCGTGTTTATCTAATATTATAAGAATCCACTGCGCATCTTGTGGGAAGGGCATCTCACCGGCCAGGTCTCAGTCTGCGAGCTGTAGTTTCATGTTTTGAGCGAAATTGTGATTATAATATGCCAGCAATAAAAACAAAACGACATAATTATAGTTCAAAAAGAAAAAGTAGATTATACGATATTAATCCCTTAATTTAATAGTAACTGTATATGTAGTAGTTGTTATATTTAATGAGCAGCTTTCTATTTGTGGAAAGTAGAATAATGTACTATGCAATACAAATAAAAATAATAATAAGAAGAAAAATAAGAACAATTTATTCATGCTGGTATACTTGTTTGTATGAGATAATCCTTAATTAGAAGAATTATTTATTATACACACGAATGTCGATCTAGTTTCACTTTTCTTCTAGGAAAATACAAATCATAAAGTGCTATTTATCTGCAGTAGTCATTTTTTCGACTCACTACGAACAAATGCCTTTAAATTAATATGAAAATAAAAAAAAAATTAATTTAATGGCATTAGTAGTGTGTAGAAAAGTCACTACTTCTGAAGATAAGTTATTTTTAAAATATTTATAAAAGTGTAGAAACTAAGATGCGATGCATAAAAGGATGAATTAAAAAAAGAATGAAATGTTTCATAAGCACTTGTGATACGAGGTATGGAGTATCTTCCATCCATAAATTTTAAGGGAATTGTCTATATAAATTTCCAATAAATGATCTCAAAGTTTAGTGACTAATTCAACTTGGGACTGATTCTCCACTCGATCAAAGGCGAAGCAATCCCCAACTTCTGATGTAAAAATGTCCAAAGACGTGTTGTAAGAATTTTAATACTTCTGATTCTTTTTCTAAATTCTTGCTAGTCTAAGTTCTTGGATTTACACCAAATTTTTGATATACAAAAATTGTTCAGACGCGGGTTATAAATACTTTTTTGTACCAGTAGTATAAAATCATAGCATTTTTACACATAATAAAACGCCATGAAATGTCATTTCTCCACCCGAACTAATAACAGGTAAATAATGAGCATATTATTGACCTAGGTGAATAATGACAACAAATAAAGCGAATGCTGCTACCATTCAATTGCAGTAGTATGCCAAGTTGTCAACCGTCAAAATTCATTGTCGTTTTTGGCCAGTTTCACATTCGTATATCCGCATATCATCGTCGATTTATACCATAAATCATACCTAAATTCTAAAACTTATAAATGCTCGACCTCTAAGGTAAAATAAATAACTGTATTTTAGGTTAACAATAGCAAAATATGTATGATAGTATAATATGGAAACAATATAACGCGTAACTATTATAGATGTAAAGAAGGTAAAATAAATAACTGTATTTTACAACGAGGAAAGAATAGAACAGGAGAGAGTCTAGTTAAAAATAATATTTGTCCAAAGTGGTAACTCAATATGGCCGCCGCAATGTATAGGCGTGCATAAATGTTTTGTATAGGGTATATGTACACTTCCTATGTTCTCGAAAATCATTTAATATAGGTTCTTAGTCCAATAATAATTAAAGAAATATCGTGAGTGCGATATTTTTTCAATCCTTTTATTCTTTTTAATATAGTAACATTTGTTCTAACTGTATTAAAGAAAACATAAAAAACATGCCTAGAATGTGCATGTTACGCCACTGAACACATAATCAAACATGTCAGATATATGAGAAGTTATTCAAAATACTCATTTTATAAATTATGATTGATCAATATAGCCATAACTGACCTGCCTTAAAGTGGTAACTTCCGTCTAAATAATACCTATTCCCCCACCAGTTTATTATCTCTCATGTTCTATTCTTTCCTCGTAGGTATTTTAGGTTAACAATAGCGAAATATATATAATATGGAATCAATATAACACGTAACTATTACCGACGTAAATAATTATTTAATTTATTTATAAAAATTGATAGTGCAATTATGGCACGTCAAATTTATTGATGGTTCAATTTTATTTGAAAAACCAGGATGGTGCAGATCTGTAGGCACATTAATGACAGTATTATTAATTGAGTTAATTCCATAAGTATTTACGATATCTTCAGTCGAAATAGATCCTGATTGTACTGCTCGAAAATTCCTGTATTTATTGCAGGTGTGGTTGCGTAACATACATCCTATATTTTTTTTATTTACTAGGGAATCTTCAATATAACCGTCAGCTACACTAGGAGATTTCCAAACCACCATGTTGTTTTAACTGAAGGATATTACCACCATTGACAGCTAAAAGTGTAGCCGAGGTTCTACGGAAGGGCAACTTTTTTTGGCATCTGTCCTATTGTGTTATGTCCAATGTTTTGTCTAGTACATTTACCATTCATTACGTACACTAATAAAGAATTTTGCTATATCTGGAATTGGTCTAATTTTTAAATAGTTCTTAATTATTTTGATCCAAAGTGGCTCAATTATTACAAACTTTCGAGGCGAACCATTTTTGCTAATGCGGATGTGAATAATAATTAAATCATCTTTCATGATAGCATCAGAAATTAATAAATTACACAGCTCATCAATTCGGCATGCACCAGCAACACCAATTACAAGAGCAGTCTACATGGTTATAAATTGTCAATAATTTCAAAGTAGTAATATTTAAACATACTACCTTAGTTGCAATGTGACATGTGTCGAGTGCCTCAGTAAGGAATTTTATAATTTCCTCTTGAGTAAATACTAATGATTTTTTGGGCTTATAATTTTCATTTTTTCTGTTTAAAACGGCATCTAATTTAAAATATCTTTATGTGTTAATATCCTGTTTTAGACTATGTGTAGCTTTCAACATTAAGTCGAGGCTTTTTTATTTTTTGAATATTCTTGAAAATATGACAGAAGTACGTTTTCAGAAATTACTACTGTATTTTTGGAATTACACCATTTTTTAAATTCTGTATATGTTTTCACGTTTTTTAAAATATTCTATCAATACCAAAGCTGGTGGTAAGTTACCGAAATAATCAAAATAATTGAACTGCACACTCACAGTTATTACGCAAATTGTCTCTCATAAAGACACCTCGAAAGTTAGGTATGTTTTCTCCAAACTTCAAAATATCTTTCTCTGTGAGAGCTCTTCGCGGCAGTCGGCTTAGTAGTTTTTTGATTGTGGTTTTAAGCATAGTCCCAATCCTTTCCTGTACGGTTTCAAATATAGACCCTGACCTTTTTTCCCAATGCAGCAGCCTCCATCGCTTTATTATGTCGTTGTGTTTCAGCCAGTAATTTTTGGGATGTCTTAGCTTTATTCACTGCCTGTGTAATTCCGGCAGCTCCTCCAGCAAGAGTGTCCAAAGCTCTCAAACCGGCAAATAATGGTATTAGAGGTATAAAATCGCCAGATTTTTTCTACCCCCATTCTTTCTAACAGCAATTTTAGCAGCAGCGAGTGATATTTTTGCTTGCTCCGCAAAATCCTTAATTTTTGATTTCGTCAGAGCTGATATTGCTTGTGCTACAACGCCCCTTGTGAAGGGAACCCTTCTACTCTTAATACCAGCTCTTTTCATTCACTTTCTACTACTCGTTCTCTTCAATTGTGTATTTAGCATTACACCCATCCCCAGTTTTCTTTTAACTTCTATACTGTTAGTCACCAACCAGCCAGCCGCTCTCTCACCAAGACTAGCGTCTATTGATTTGAACACGATTCCAAGCTTTTTCTTCAAGAACTTGATTTACCTTTTGACGATCTTTAATATCCTTATTTTTGGAGTTTGCAATGTCGTGCTCTTTACAAGCGGCGTCGAGTGGGTTTATTCCAGTATCTCCTCGAGCTAAACGCTCTTTTACTTTCGTCCTAGGGCCGCACCACTGGTATTGGGGCAAGTGTAGCTCTACAGGAGAAGTGTTGATAAGTGTGTTTAAGATACCACCTCCTTCTTTGAACGATAGCATTTGAGTGAATGATATTTGATTCGATGAACT
The DNA here is from genome assembly GCA_963170755.1 of Amphimallon solstitiale. NCBI lineage: Eukaryota > Metazoa > Arthropoda > Insecta > Coleoptera > Scarabaeidae > Amphimallon > Amphimallon solstitiale. The sequence goes on from OY720678.1 coordinate 98,252,215, forward strand.
CCCTAAATACACTTAGTATCGCATCATGCGTCTTGTTAAACAGAAGCTTAACCTCCAAGTGAAAAATTTGGATAATGAATTACTGTCTGAAAATCTACATAATACATATATTATACGTCCAAAAGTCTGGATTCACGTGGATTTTGAGTAAACTATTCACTTTTTTGGAAAACTGAATTCTGTATCTTGAATGGGAATAAAATTGCAACTCAATAGTATTTTTTATTTCAAAAAAATTGTTTATAATTTTGAGATAAAGTTAATAACAATGTTTTTTTAAATGGAAACCTACCGTGATTTTTATTTCAGAGAGAGTACTTTCGATAAGAATTGCATTGGCATAGAAATTTTGGCTATAAACCTTACGATTATTGTTTAAATTAATATTAAATTTTCGATCCGAACACTCGTTCGCGCTTGTTCGGGAAATACACGAACGTGTCTTCTCTTACCACGTTTCCAACTGTAGGCATGGGTCCACCCCCTAATAAAGCATTCTATTGAAGGCGTTACGTTTATCTTGAATGAAAGCATTTTTTTTTATAAAATGGAGATCTACCGCGATTACGATATTTAAACGTTATGAGAAAGTACAACGTAGTTTAATAAAAAATAATTTTATGGTCTTTTTCCGTTTTTAGACACTTGGAAGGTCCAAATCTTATCTCATTCTGTTTTTGGTATTACTAGTGTACGTTTACGGAGCGAATTTGAATTTTTATTTTCTGTTTTCTTGAACGTTTTGTTTGTTGTTAATTGTGTTGTTTTGGTATTGACTTTATCTATTATTTTTGTGATCTGTGATTTTGAACAATTTGCGTAAATATGGAACTGGTAGAGAGAGAACGGATAGAAATTCTAATTATGGTGGGATACGGCGACAAAAAGCGGTAGATCTCCATTTTATAAAAAAAAAATGCTTTCATTCAAGATAAACGTAACGCCTTCAATAGAATGCTTTATTAGGGGGTGGACCCATGCCTACAGTTGGAAACGTGGTAAGAGAAGACACGTTCGTGTATTTTCCGAACAAGCGCGAACGAGTGTTCGGATCGAAAATTTAATATTAATTTAAACAATAATCGTAAGGTTTATAGCCAAAATTTCTATGCCAATGCAATTCTTATCGAAAGTACTCTCTCTGAAATAAAAATCACGGTAGGTTTCCATTTAAAAAAACATTGTTATTAACTTTATCTCAAAATTATAAACAATTTTTTTGAAATAAAAAATACTATTGAGTTGCAATTTTATTCCCATTCAAGATACAGAATTCAGTTTTCCAAAAAAGTGAATAGTTTACTCAAAATCCACGTGAATCCAGACTTTTGGACGACCCGGTATATATATATACTGTCATTAATATTTGTCATTATATTTTTATTTATAATGACAAATATTAATGACAGTATGACACTTAATGGTATAACTTAACACAGACGTTTTACATTCCATGGCAAACCTTTATCAATATAATTTTTGATCTCGCGGTACAAATCAATTTTAACATAATGTGAATACGAAATTACAGGTCCTTTCATGTAGCCTTGGAATCATAATTTCATATTTTATGGCAGTTTCAATGGACGTTAACTGAAGTTAGTTCACTAAAGGTTTTGTTTGCTCATTTACTTTTATTGTCAATGAGATATATTTTATTGTGGGCACTTTTATTAATGTTATAGTTTGCAAAGGTCTCCTGTTTACAGTTAATTTCCTGTAATAATTAACCTGTAAATAAAATGTATCTGTTGCAAAATAAATGCATATTATTTTTATATAATGCTATAAATAGTTAAGAGTAAAAGAGCACATTATTATATTATCAAATCCTATATTACAGAGTTTATAAGCAAGAAACTGGACATGTGCGATCAAGTTGATTTTGTGTATACGGATTTTAGTAGTTCTTTTTGTACCATAGACCATTTATTATTACTACAGAAATCATTGTTTCGTCTGAATTCATCTTTATTAAGATTATCGTAGTCACACATATGTGTGTTCTAAAATGGGTTTAAATCATTTAAATTCTGTCATTAATAATATTAAAAGTGTGCCACTATGACTTTCCCATAACAAACAATTACAATATATTACAGTTTTTGCCTTTCAAAAAAAAAATGAAAGCAAAGAAACATTAGGAAATGTCCTTATCTAACTTAAAAAATAATCACTGCTAAAAGATAGGACAACAACTTGAGTGGAAAATGTCTGTAAATTACATCAAATTTGTATACTAAAGAATGTTTTAATAAAATTGTCACAATGGAATAATTTTAATTCAGGAATGGCGAATGTTATTATTGTTGCAGAATAACATTATTTCCTGACGGATACTTAACTATTTAAACTTGATATATCCTTGGCTATAACATTTCTTGCTATTGTATGTTTAACCTGCCTAGAGCTAGGACTACGGTACTAATTAAGTTTCTAGTATGTTATGTATGTTTATATGTATAAGAATTTCATCAAGTTATGTATATGGCAACTCTCTTTACATGAACTACACTGGTATTTACTTAGGTGTATAGTATCCACATCGTATAAACATATTTTAAAACTTACAATAAAAGCAGTTTCCTTTTTCTTCACATAATGTAAGAGAATTTTCTTAAGTATGATAAAATTAATTTATCTTGCAATATCATTATTTATGGAATATTTTCAATTTATTTTATTCGTTTTAGTTTGAAAATTTGTATATAATTTTATTCATTTCGATTAAACACTACTTTTGTGCATAAGTTTAAATAAATCAATTGACTTTATCAAATTATATTAACTAGTTCCTTTTACTTAACAGAACTTAAATATAGCAGGTGAACTATTGTGTTGGAAATTTTCTGTTTATTGTTTATTGCTGTTATGATTAATTTAATTAAAACATAAATCAAGTTTAGTAATGATTGACGAAAACAAAAGATGAAATGAGTAGATATCCTAGGGGAATTTATAAAAAAAGAGGATCAAATTTACCAACATAACTCACTAAACACCATAGCAATAATACACAATGCTTGTAAATTTTAAGCATACCAGTTTTCTTATTGAAGTTTAAGAATTTTCCCTATTAGATTGTATTTTAAAATTTAGTTGCCATAAAGATAATGATAAAATTCTACCTTCAATACATTAAACCACAATCACTTTAGTGATATACAAATTTAGACAATATCTTATGAGTCTTGTAAAGACGAATAATTTATGGATCTTCAAACAGAAATAAAATTAGACAACAATTTTCTGAACCAAAAAACATTAAAATACAATTTGAATTTTGTCGTCTAGATTATTTCATGTAAAAAATATTGAAATAAATATATCGTCATATTTTGACTACATGGCGACATATTTTAGGCAGGATTCTAATATAGAATTTAAAGTTTTGCAGCTTTCACGAGTTTCCAGATATCATACTAAAGTTCTTATTTTAAAAAAGCTTTGACTATATAAAAAGAATCAAGTTTACTATGGCTTATTTTCTGCACCAACTTTGCTACATTCTTTTAAGTTACCTGCGATGTTCACAAATCAAACACCATCTAGAATACATACATATCTATATCAATACCAAAGCATGTGCAGTATTACCTATGATATGTTAAGTAAGGTTTCTTTGCTTGTTGCCCCTATGCCTAGCCAAAGATATTGTACTTTGGCATTTATGAGATAAACAATAAATAATTAATTGTATTATCGTATGACACAATGTCAATAATTTCTATGCCTCTAATAGGTTGACTTCACATGTTCAAACTTTTGTTACGGGTTAATATTATAAACATCCAATGCAAATATCCGCACACTTGGATCAGGTACATACGGCAGGTAGAACATAATTTTAATGAATGCGTATTGAGTACTTTAATATAAGGAATTTATATCAGGCATATGTCAGACATGTATTCCGACATTCCATGTATTTAACGGTATTAGAGAGCTATTTCTTATATATTCACAGCAAGCTAATTCTACCAATATGTACCCATCAATTAACAACCCATAATGGTTAATTGCCTGTGAGTGACATTATTACCAGGCCTATTCTTCCAGGTTATAATATATAGCTTCTAAAATATATATTTTCAATTTTATATTATAAATTGTGATAAAAAATATTTAACAGAATGTGAATTCTAATTACTGTCATATGAATTTAAATTTAAATTTATTAAATATAATGCTTTATTTAGTTGTTTTTTGGTCTGCCACTACACACAAATGCAACCAAATTGCCTTACTTTTGCTGCAAGTAGTTTGGACAATAATGCCAGAGAATAAAAGAACTTTGTTGAAGATGATGAAAATAAGTGATTGTTTCTATAGTTAGAAGTTGCATAAGGAGAAACATATTACTGTGACCTTAACTACGAGGCATTTCCGGGAGAGAAGTACGGTTTCGTTCTACCGCCACGGTAGCGCTATTGTCGTAGTTGCGCGCAGGCACAAGTGTCTCTCTGGTCCATAGCCTATCCGCTGAATGACGCCATTACAGCCGGATTGTGTTGTGTTTACATTTTGTTAGTGATTGTTCAAAATGTTTAAGACAATTTCTGAACCCGCCGACTGTGAAGTGCGTTCTGTAATACGATTTTTGAACGCAAGAAATACTAAGCCAGCTGAAATTCATCGTCAACTTGTAGCGATTTACGGAGAAAATGTAATGAGTAATGGCAGATGGGATGGTGAGAAAGTGGGTTAGACAATTCAATAATGGACGAACCAATATTCATGACGAAGTACGTAGTGGGCGGCCTTCTGTTGTCAATGATGTTTGGTTGCAAAAAAAGTATGAGAAAAATTGTGAAAACAGACAGTTCACAATAAGAATTGTTAGGAATGAGTTTCCACTACTTTTGATAATAATTATTATCTATGTTATATATTTATACATTAATATGCAATTTCAGAAATCTCAGGATACGCTATAGATCTCATTTAATCCGCAATAATAAGTTATATAAGTCGTTACTGTTTATTCAGTTTATTTTTCTTATGCTATCAATATCATTAGATAAACATTCATGTAGAACAGGCTGCCTATGAGACAGGGCTACCTGAACTTTTGCCTGAGAATTCTTATTTATTTAACTTATTTCTCTGGAAATTCTTAGTAATCTAATTAAATGCAAACTATAAATATCTGCACAATCTTCCATAACATTTATTTGTATATCACATGCAGTATTTGTATTTCGTATATGCATTTGTTATCCGATCTTACTCCGGATTTCTCTTGTTCGTTCTGAACAAGTTTACAGAAGAGATTTTTATTACTGGAGTTCTTATTTATAATTCATATTCATTTGAATGACAGCAAATAAACAAAATTTCCATTATTATAGTGACAAAAAATATTAACAATTAATCACCACTACATATAGTATATAAAATTGTCAAGAGCAATACTACAAACTCGTGTAATAGGCCCTTACTTTTATTACAGCAGTTTTAATGAGCAAATATTCCATTGGTCTGTCGGCAAAATTTTGCAGAAATTATAGAACATATACATTCTCTGATAAGTTTTCTTTTCCACTTATCAAAGAATATGTACACAAAATTATGTAACCAGGACTAGCTGACTATAACAAATATTATGTATTAAACATTGTCGGCACCACCTGAGGACAGAAAAGTCGTAGATGACTACCCCTTTAGAGAATAACTCCGCAAATGTCCAAGATTGGAATCACTTCTAACAAAAACGAATTTCTTCATGTATTGCAACACTGAATTCAATTATAAACATATCTTACAATACTAAATTATTACATTTCTTTGATATTTATTATTATTAAGTGCTTTGCATTTAATATTTATTTATTTATACAAAATGCATCTGTAACACTCTACTATTTAAGTTTCTTATTGAAAAAGAAATTATACTAAACTAAACCATTGCACAATCTAATGATAAACAATCACACTTCTTATAAAACGCCTTGGTTTTGAGAATTTTATGTCATTGTTGACATTGTTTATACAGCCAGGTCCTAAGCCACAATCAAATAGCATTAATGATAACTCACGGATTGGACCAGTAGATATTTCACACCTACAGACCTTTCAAAGCGATTTTATATCACACACAAAACTAGGCAGTAGACAGACAGGATTTTTCCACAAAGATATTACATATACAACTTGCCCCAGATAACATTTCCAGCATGGGGCATCACTTATTTTAAAAGATACAGGTTTGGTTAAATTAGATGAATTATTCCTAAGAATTAGTGAAATTATACGATATTCTTCATTTTCAAAATTTCCATGTATTTCAGGACTTATAGTAAGAAAAAGAAAAATGTTAAATTTCTTGTAATAACTTTTTTGTTTTAGTAAACATATAATTTTTATTTGCACTTTCTTAAGGCACCTTATCCAGAATTTAAAAATCGACTTGGATTTTTTCTTGCACTTTCCATTTTTTATTTTTAACTCATAACATTAATTTTTCTTATGCAACGTCAAGTCGGCTTTGAAAGAATCGAACGTGTTTCTTATCCTCTTTACAAAGATATAGCATAATATGTGCTATACATTTTTAAAAACAACAAAGAAAATATTAGAAAATATATTTTATTAAACACTCAACAATAAGTTGTTCAAACAATTGACCATCCCGTTCTACACATAACTGTGGCTTGCGCAGTGTCGACGTAATGGCACTGCGTAGTTTTTGCCTTTTAATGCTACCAAATGCTGCAAAAACAGCTTCACGAAGATCTTCGGCGTTATCAAATGTTCACCCGATCTTTTACATACTTACCCAAACACAAAAATCCACTGGCGTTAAGTCCGGAGATCTAGGTGGCCACAAAATCGGTCCTCGATTACCAATACACGAATGTGGCAACAGCTTATTAAGTGTAGGGCGCCATCTTATTGGAAGCAAACGTTAATATTCTCAATCAACGGTAAATCATGAAATCTATTTTCTAAATCAGTTTGTAATAAATTCAAATACCTATTTATTACATTTTTTAATATGTACTTTGTTGTTTTTTAAAATAAATAGCACATATGCTATATCATAGTAAAGAGGATAAAAAAAACACGTTCGATGAGCAAAACTTTATAGATAAAATACTTCGTTTATGCCGCAACTTCAATGAAAACCGATGTCAACCTCGTCGCTTAAAATATTATTTGAAGAAAAAAAGTATGTTTGCCTGAAAGGTGATTTTTTATCAAAACAGAAGAACCGACATCGTCAACATCATTACGCCGACCGCGACTCACGTTTTCAGAAAAATCGCGATGGTCTAAGAAGAGAGAAGCTCCGAAATTGCAGGAATGGCTGCTCGTCAAGAAGGAAGGCCCAATATAGCGACAACTTTAAAAGATGTACCAAGAATCAAACTTGACCTGAAAAAATAAGAAAAAACGTCGTTTCCCCAAAAAATCCCACGATTCTGTATCCGGAGAGGCACTGGGACGAATTTTTGCTAAAGTTGAAGGTCTCAAATTGACGAAGTTGTTTGACTCAAAACCAAATACTCTACAATATGGCGTAAGCTATCATACTTGCATGTATAGATGCGGTTTTTTGAGTATATTCTCCTGTCAGAGGAGCCGAAAATCGTGAAATCTTCAATGATAAAAAAAGAATTACAGACACAAATTCTGACAAACGTTTCCATGTAGATACCTTAATTAGGAAACTTACAATAATTTTAATTTAATTTGTCGTTCGTGCCAATATCAAGTATATGTGCAAACTTGTGAAAAGTTTTGTCTCGAAACTACTAAGTTATACATGACGAAGTACGTTTGGTACCAAATGCCCCAAACATTACACAAAATTTGACTATTTTCGAAAAGATGGGTCTGAAGCCAGAAACAAAATTTATAAACACAACCAATATTCCGTCTGGAGTTATTTTACAAAACGGATCATAAGAAGACAGTCAAGAAAGTCAAACTAAACAAGAAAAGAAGGATGAACACGAGAACGATGACTACGAAGAACAAGATTACGAAGATGAAAAAGAGACGTTTTAGAAAAGATACTTCCCACACATTTATTAGTAAATATGTTATAGTAAATATGTTATTATTGTAATTTAGATACGTAAAATCACAGAACTAGTTTCGTTTTTATTACTAACTACCGTAGAAAACATTTATACCGACTAGTTTTTTTTCTGCAATGTTCATAATTTTTTCTAAAAAATTAGGCCCGTGAAACCATAGTGGGGCAGAGTACTTGTATCGCAGGATAATTTTATGGAGGTCTCCACAGTATTTATTTTGCAATATATCTTTTAGGACAGCAGTATATAATTTGAGTGTCAGGGTTCATTTTTATATAGGACAACTTTGTTTACACGTCGTTCCTCATTTAATATTCATAAATTGTTGGGTACTGTTCTGTCGTACTTCGGAAACGGTTCGGCCAGAACATTTAGATAAACTCTATTTCAGAACGTTTTCGAAAAATAGTCCCAGTCGTTAGGGATTGCAAATGAAAGCATAGCGTCGCTTTAGTTGTCGCTGTTCAATTAACCTTATGAGGGTTTCACACAATTTGATTATGTTAATTTTCGGCACCATGAAATTAAAATAAAAAAATATTTCTTGGTAACTCTATTATATCAAGCTTCAAGTGGAAGACTGGACACTGCATATATGTCGTAATCCGGTATGATTTCCCTGGAGAAATGTTATTATACTCTCTTTCTAATAAAACTTTGTAACTATATTATTTTGTAGACTTTAGGAAATAACGATTATTTTTAAAATTGACGGGGTCAATAGATCTCTGTAGAGTGATTAATATTTTTCTAGAAATGTAATATCTATAACTAATAATGATGTCTACGCATTTTGGACAATTACAAAAACAGGTATGCATTTACTATAAACATGCGAATCATTTTGAAATAATTCACAACTTGCATAAAACTATAGAAGAACTTAATAGTAAAATTTAAAAAAGAGCTATGACGCATAACCTTACACAAAGCGATTTCACATCAACATCAAGTAGTCAATCCCAAACCGATATCTGGCCTGCACAATCTGCATACACTCAAACTGAGGGTAAGGTTGGTGATCTTCACTATTCTGGGGCAGCTACTTCTATAAACACAGTGGATACCGTGGAACCACTTGTTTATGAAGACAAAATAATGAAAGAATTGCTTATTGCTCATAGTCCTGACACCCCTAACGACGTAGAAAGGAATCGCTGTGAGACGCACCGAGAAAAGTACGCACCTACTTTAATGAAACTAATAAATATGAGGTTATTATCTTGGGAGATGGTCATGTACGAGATCTTGCTGACGTATTGTTGGAATATCTGCATTCTAAGGTTTTGGATACTGCAAGCCAGGAACTACTCTTGAAATTATGTTGAGAAATATTGAAACACTTACGAATAGTTTAGGATCTGATGACTTCGTAATAATAATGGGTGGAGTGAACGATGAACCTAGTTTTTTTTATGTATCACGGAGCACTAGGCAGAGTCTGACGGAATTACTCTATTCGTGTTGTCTGCGGTGACTCCAATATTGATTTGAATGCTTTAAGTAGACAAACTTTAATTATTCGTGATCTCTTGGATTCATTTAATTTGAACGGTGGTTTTGGAAAAACAGACTCGTGTAGTTACCCGTAGGGATAGTTTGCATTCTGAGTTTATGCTCGATTATGTACTCATAAGTGTGCCTAGCAATTGTTGCGTATTTGATGTCTTTGATGTCCATATTGCGGATCATTTTGCTATGTTTATGCGAGTGCTTTATGATGCAAAAATGGTGACATAAAGAATAGTACGATTGCGTCTCGAATAGATATCTCAATCAAAAATATACGAAATCTCTGCTCATGTTGAGTCAGTTGATTAGTGTAACATTTTAGTCCAGGTCTTCAATGTTAGTGATTGTTTTAAAAAATTTGTATCAACTTTTAACTATTACTATAATCTTTGTTGCCCTCGACTTGAATTGCGTGGAACAAATAAGATATCAGACAGAGCATGGATAACCCAGGAAATTATATTCAAGAGTCATCAGGTAAGGGATTTATTTTGGTTTGCGCGAAATTGCCATGTTCCTGATCGTCGCGCGGACTATGTTCAAAAGAAGAGTGAATATAAATCATTAAGAAAAGAAGCAAAGTATTCTTACTTTGAGAGATGTTTTGATGCAGTACTGGTAGTGCTAGGGCTGTTTGGCGATGCCGTTAATGGGGAACTGGGCTGTAAGTCCGTGACACTCCGCGCGAACAGACGTTTTCGGTTGTTCTGAATACGTCTCGTGAAAGACGTATTCAGAACAAGCGAATGACACACATGATGTGGATTTAAAAACTTTCATAAAAAAACGCAGTGGAAATAGCTATTAGTGGACTTGTAGGGACTATAGAGGATTTACAGAGTAGGGTAACCAAACTAACCTTTCTAACAACTTGTTAAACGATATAATTGAAAATAAAATTAAAAACTGTTGTGAGAAATTGTATTTTAAATAACAATAGTGACCTTAATTCCTTAAAAATACGGTATTTTCTGATGTTACTGTCATGAATGTAAACAGTAAAAAGTTGTATTCTGAAAAAGTGCAAATACCAAAATAACAACACGATATTCAACTGGAAAATAATAAACAAACACATTATACAGATATAGCAAAAGACTTAATATCGTAATTGATGGTACCAATAATAATGTGACAAATGCTAATCCTGTTGCTACATTTAGTGCTACTGAATCACGTGCTTGGCTATACGTGGGTCGTTGTAGTATGAGTATTACGGAAGAAAGTATATGAACTATTTGCAGCGAGCCATTCGTTTGAAGTCTTTCGCCTCGATTTTAAGGGGTCTAGTGCTACTTTTCGCGTGGCTGCCGACTTTGCTCTTATGGATGTTCTTTATGATACTGGTTTTTGACCGAGGGGAATCGTCGTTAGGCGTCTTACATTTTTTTGACGACCAAATAGACTTTTAGACATATTCTAGGAGACATTACAATAATACGAAGTTTATACATGCGAATGTTCAAAGCATAATGAAAAAACTTAATCAGATTAAATGTATTTTAGCAAACGAGACGCCTGCATTCATGTGCGTGAATGAACACTGGTGCAAGGATGAGCAGCTTAACATGCAGCTAAGAGATTGTTTCCAGTTTTTCTAGAAATGCTCATATACATGGTGGTTCATTAATAATAGCACGAACGGAAATTGCATGCTGCAAGCCTGATTTGTTATGCGGATGTCATCTGAACTATGCATTGATTGTTCTGGGATTACGTTTGTGTCCGGGAGTAGGAGATGTTGTTTGCTGGCTCTGTATCAGCCGCCGTCTGGATGTTTTGAGGTGTTCCTCGACAGGCTGGTTTTAATTTTGAATAAAGCTTATGAACTCGCTGTTAATGTGATCCTGTGTGGTGATTTTAATATTGATTGCCTGAGACAAAGTTTTGAGAGAGATATGTTTCTTGATGAAAAATCTAAATATCTCTGATCATCTATCTCACATTCTCACTATTCATAACAGTTTAGACATTGTACCTGATAATAATGTTGTTCGTACATATAGATTCACAGGTGATAGCAATATAAATCACTTGGTTAGTATGCTTTCCGCGGAGGATTGAATTGGTGTGTACAGTGCCGGGAGTACTGATGATGCGTTTTGGGCGTTCTTGTGTACATTTACCTGGTATCTGGACGTGGCCTGTCCTATTGTTACAAGAGCTCGTAATCAACGACATAATAAGACATGGGTGACTCCTGAGATTGCAATGGAAAGTAAATCGTTGAAGCAATTATTTTATTTGGCCAGCACTTTGAATGAAGATCATCTGTATGCTGTTTATAAAGAAAGAGAAAAGAACTACAGGTATATGTTGGATATTGCCAAAAAGAATTATAATGCTACTTTATTGGTTGAGTCCAAAAATAAGTCACGTCGGATATGGAAAGTTATTAATAGGGAATTAGGCAAAATAAACACAGGGAAGTTACCCTCACTGACTCCAGCGGTAGGACTTAGCGGCGAAGTGCGTGGCTAATGCTTTTGGCAGTTTTTTAGCAGCAATGCTGAAACTAAGATGACGTGTTTTGCGGGTATGTCCTCGCAGATTTGTACTCTTTCTTTTGTTTTTCCATGACATCACTCATGAGGAGATTCTTGAGGCGACTAAAAAGCTAAAGAAGAGGAATGGTGCTGGTGGCGCTGGTTTTCCTACAATACTTATAAAGTGTTCTTCGGAGTTCTTATTGCGACCCATGCATTATTTGTTTAATCTGTCCATAAGCACATCCACATTTCCAACTGTCTTCAAAAAGTCATCAGTGGCGCCCATTCATAAACGGAGGAACGCCACATCTGTGTTAGATGAATTCTCCAAAATATTAGAAAGAATTGTGTCCGACAGACTGACTGCACTTCTATACAATTGTGTTAAAGGAGAACCAACATGGCTTCGTGCTGGTAATTGAACTGCTACAGCTACTTACAGCTTTGTTGATGCAATTCATAGGCATTGATGATGGTGGACTCTGTAGACGAAATATATAAACATCTATCTATCCTTCCTATGGACAAACTTTTCTTATACAGACTTGCAACTCACACATTTGCCATCATGAAACAACTGCCGAAGGTGAACCACGAATATACCACTAGGCTGAGGGAAGGGGAAGGTATTGCCAGAGGTGAAGTTCAAATGAATAAGTATGGAGCCAGAAATTGAGAAGTTATGTTGCCGCGGTTATCAATGCGCTGCCGAAGGAACTGAGGAGACATGCTCTGGGACTCTTTAAACGTGGTCTTAAAGTATGGCTGTTGGATCGGGAAAGTAGACTCTTTCATATATATTATAGAAATTGGCTTTCCTTAACCGGTATTTGTTACTGATTGTTTTTCTTTTTTCAAGAATCAAATACATAGGCCAATAAATATGGAGCCAGACTTGGGAAAATTTTACATAATACGAGTATAAATTTAAAAATTTGGTGGTGAATTTGAAATTATTGTTACTGCTATTGTTATTGTTATTGTTGTGGAAAAATTACAACTGTGCGGGTGAGGGCGGTGGTCGTTCCATTAGCATTTGTGTGTTGGTGGGGCGACCGTTGTGTGTGCTTCGCGTGAGGAACCCCTGGGGCATCTCTAGGCACTCACTGCTGTGAGATGTACTGGATTAAGGTGGAGAGCGTGGAGAAAAAAACTAAATAATTTAATAATTAAATTATCAAAAAAAATTATTATTATTATTATTAAATCACATATTAGAAATTACAGATTTGTTTATGTCTATGCCCATATATTCCCTCAGAATAGCATACCTACACATTTTAAAAATATTTGTTTAATTCAGATATATTTTAAAATGAAATTATTTTACGGAACTATATTTTACAAAACTATGTTTTATCCAAATTGTTTTGGTATGCATTCGTTTTCTTTAACTCTATATATACATATTTATAAAAGAAGGAATTCTAGAAATTAAAATTTCGCGTACGGAACAATTAAAAACCTTTCCGCACGCTTGCCTTTATTTAAATTAAATCGCTATGATAATGTAAATTTTCATGTCATTTATATACATAATTAATTTAATAACTCAACTTTTCTTTCTGTAACGCGCAGAACCATTTGTTTTTCCTGTTTATTCTTCTCTCTTATCCAATATTCCGTTTGTAATCCTGTTTTGAAATGCGATGTTTTCGCTTTGTTTGCTCTGGATAAACTCTGATAACGAGAAAATTCTTTCCTTAGTGAAACCCAACGAGAATATAAGGGTTTTTATTCACTTTTCATCTATATGTGCATATGTAAGTTAAATATGAAAATTATATGTCTACATAGATTTATTTTTATATTTACAAAATCATGAGAGTTTGCTTTAAATTTTGTACTCATATCTCTTAAAATAAATTACCTGTATCATCAACATAAAATACATTCTTTTAAAATAATTAACAATATGCTATATATAGGATCACATACTTGTTATAAAAGAAAGAAACCGCAAAATAAAGATCTGACGTAACTAAAAGACAAAATTATCAATTGAAAAGATTAAATTTTCGTCGGTTTTGCCGGCCAATAGTCAGTATGTTACACTGTCACTTTATAGCTAATAGGTCTGGAGTTCGTGCTCCGGTATTTCGCTGAATGTTAGCCATCTTTTGTAATCGACACTGCTATGGCAAATAATGGCAATGTAGCGAGCACGAACTTCAGCTGAATCGTAGACGTTCGCATAATATTGACCAATAGACGTAGAACACCTCTAATTAACGTAGATGTAGGGCGATGTAAATTCATGAATTATACAGGTTGATTGACATAAGACTACACAGCCTGTGTATGACATACGATAAAGCTATAAAAAAAAAATTGTTGCCTCTAAAACGTATAGTATTTACGAACCAAGTCCTGGCCCGGATGCTATGTTCCTTGCGCGAATATGTGGAAGAAGTCTTCACGCAAGTGGTTTGTACAAAATTTTTTGTACAAACATTAAATTAAAAATATTGTTGATTAACGTGATTAGTATCATACCTAACCTAAAATAGATTACCCAATTAATTTAAGAATTTCATGTAGGTACTATTACGCACCCTTCCATTAAATTAAGTTATTATAACCTTGCACATGACTTATTTATTCTTATACAATATGGCTATTAATTTACAGTACTGAAACGGTAGGCCTTCTACTAGTTAAACCTCTAAGAATTGACACTGTTATTTGACATAAACATTTTGTTTTGGTTAGATGTACTGGTATGTTTGCAAGTTCGTAATAGTATATTAAGTATGGAGAACGGTAAACCTTACCGTTCGACATGCTTATAACGTTTTTTGCGCGATCAAAACTAAATTTCAATTCATTTCAATACACGGAATTATCGAAAATACTTGACAATAATTAATTAATTGGAATAGGCTATTATTATTAAAATCGCGGGAACGTTACGAAAATACATACCGAGCTTTCAAGCAATGGTGTGAAACAAAGAAAATAAGCGGTATTAATGAAAAAATTATGTTGGCTTATTTTGTACAAAGAAGCGAGAAGTTAAAGGCACCTGTCAGTTTATGGGCTGAATATTCCATGCTGAGATCAACAATTTTTCTTCATGATGCGATTAAAATTTCGCAATTTACGACTCTTATTGCATTTTTGAAAAGGACAAACGTAGGATACAGACCCAAAAAAGCAAGCGTTTTCACTAGGGAAGACATGAACCGGTTTTTAGTTGAAGCTTCAGATCAAACATTTCTTATTCATAAGGTAGGTAAATTAGAAATATCTATTTTCAAAATGTATGTTAATGGTGCATATTCATATTAAGGTGGCAATGATATTAGGAGTGTCAGGAGCTTGCAGAAGAGAAGAGTTATACAATATAACTATGAAGGATGTTGAAGATCGTGGTGAGTTGATTATTGTAAAAATTCCGCAAACAAAAACCAATATTGAACGGACCTTCACTCTTGTAAACCAAGATGAAAAAATTCATTATTTAGACATTTTTCGAAGGTATATTCAACTTCGACCAAGGAATGCTAAATCCGAACGCCTGTTTCTGGCTTTCCACAATGGTAAATGTAGAAACCAAGTAGTGGGGAAAGGAACAATTGGAAGGTGGCCGTCCAAAAATTAAGAATATTTAAAATTATCGAATCCAGCTAGCTACACCGGCCATTCATTTCGACGTATGTACATCAGCAACATTGTTGGCCAACAAAGGGGTGGATATTCTAGGATTGAAGCGGCATGGAGGATGGAAATCTTCTAGTGTGGCGGAGAGTTACGTTGAAGATTCACTTCAAAATAAAATACAACTTGCAGAAAAAATATTGTATGATGTTAGAGACACATCCTTCAATATTCCTGATAGTGCACAACAAGTGTCTTCTGATACTATTTCTTAAGCAGCAGTTTCTACGAAAACAAGAAACAGTGAAATTAATTCTTTGCCATTGTATATTCATAATTGTAGTACATATTCATAATTGCACCTTTAATTTTAATAGCAACAAATAAATTAAGTAAACAATTTCTTTCCGTATATCATCTTCATTCTCTAATTTTTAAAAGTCACAATTAGGGGAAGAGGGGGCAAAGTGGAAAGGTTTAGCCATTTTCCCTCTAGGACCTTTATGTCGGCCTTTCAAAAATTAAAAAAATCCCGATTGTGTTTTCTATAGACTTAGCTACTTACTGAGTTCATTTTTTTAATGATATTTTACGAGGTGTTTGTAAAAAAAATGAAAATCTACAAGCTTGAATTTTTCCACTTTACCCTCTATACAAGGGCAAAGTGGAACTACATTAAAGGCAAAGCGGAAAGATAGTAAAATCTTTTATTAACTGCAAATACAATAATGATCATTTACAATTATCGCAAAAGTAATGTTCGTCCATACCAGTAAGGTCCGCACACATTTCATGTGCCCAATCTCCACATTTATCACACTGAATCCAAGTTTCAGTTGGAGGCAATATATATTCTTCACCACAAACCAGGCAAAACGTGTCTTGTTCTTTTCCTGTGCCCTTAATAAGCGGTCCCCTTATTAGTCCTACATGGCTTAGAATGATTTTCGCCTTCTATCTTCGATAAAAGATTGCATGATTTTGGCCTTTTCCTTTTTTCTTTCTCTTCAACCATTAACTTGTAATGCGAGCTCGTAAGAATTTCTGATTTCTGGCATTTTGCTTTCCTAGTTGCATTGGCAGCATGCGCTGCTTTAGGTAGAGGCAAGATGTCTTTCGGAGATATTCGCACCACCTTCTTATTTTTCAATGGTGGTGGAGTTGAATCAGCTGTAAACGTAGACTGTAAATTGCTGTAAGATGTTTCTGGACTTTTGTCTACATTTAATGAACCTAACTTGATTGGTGTCACCTTTGGATCCAAAGCTAATGTTTTTGAAGAAACACATGAAGGACCAGCTTCAGGCTCAAAGTGCACCAGTGCTTGCGTGGTTGAAGTTGCATTTGGTGATTGATGATAAGACTTATCATTGCAGGTTACGGTAGAAGTAGAAATTTTGTGCCTTTCTTTAACAGATGACAGTGGGATATCCTCATCCGAAGAGTCTGTGTTCCTCTGCTGGTGTGCTTCATCCTCTGAAGGAATATGATGAACCTCTGCAGGAGCAAAATCAAGACTTGTAAAAATATCTCTGTTGTAAGGGAAAATACCAGCTTTTCTAAACCCATTTGATGCTGTTTCAATAGTAGCACTTTTTTCAAATGCAACTTTAACAAGTTGTGCAACTTCAAACTGAGTTATCCGTCTACCAGGATGATTTTTTTGGTAGTTATCCACAGCTCTTTCAAACGCAGTCTTAAAGGGTTTGTACACAGCTACGTCAAGTGGCTGTAGCTTGTGTGTTGTATGAGGTGGAACAGAAAGGAGTATCACTCCAGATGATCTTGCTAAATTAAGAGCATCTAAATTTTGATGTGAAATGTGGTTATCCAAAATTAGTAATGCAGATGATTCTTTACTTGGACGTACACAATCAATGAAAAATTGCAACCATTTCACAAATCCATCCATCGCTGTTAATCCATCCAGAATCAGAACACCATGCTTTAGAACCTATTGGCCCACCATCAAGCAGCCTTTCATTAATTTTCTTTCTATTTCCAAATATCAAGCATGGCGGAATGAATCTCCCAGCAGCGCTACAGCAGCATATAACAGTTGTGAGCTGACCCTTTTCGGCTGAACTTATAACTCCCACTTGACGTTTTCCTTTTCCGGAAAGAACTTTTGGAGGTTTCTGTGCGGATGTTTTGACACCGGTTTCGTCCATGTTAAATATGTCATCTGGACGTTCTTGTAGGTGGTATTTTTCTATAACTGTCCATAAGTTATCGTAAAAATGGTCAACCTGTCTTTTGTTGAATGCAGAACATCGTGCAATGCTGGTTGGTTCTGGTGTGCGAAACGACAAGTCAGGATTTCGTGCCATAAATCCTTTCAACCATGCTTCACCCGCATTATTATTTTTAAATGGATGTTTTATGCCATTTTGGTTAGCAACCTTAAATGCAAGCTCTTTCAGGGCCTCTTTTGTTAGGCCATAGAATCTGTCATCAAGATCTCTAGCATGATCACTCAATTCTTTCTCCTCATCTTGGCTAAACACACTTCTAAATCTTCCAAGTTTCTTCTCATGTGTACCACTTTTTACATGACGATGCAGAGTTCCTAATGGAATTCCATAGATTCTAGAAGCACGCGCTAAAGAGGTTTTTTTTGCTTCTTCTATCGCTAAACGCATATTTTCTTCTGTCCATGAACCCTGATTAGTTTTTCTTCGATATTTGTTCACCATCTATAAAAATATATGGTTTAACAAACAAATCCTTACCGACACAATTATCTGTTCAATGTATTAACATCAATTTATAAGTTTTATATTAATATTATCATCACTATTATTACTTACAACTTATTTTTAATGAGAAATTTACTACTCAGGGCAAAGCGGAAACCTTTCCACTTTACCCTCTCTTTCAGGTTTCCATTTTGCCCGTTCTAGCAATGTTTCATATTTTGTGGTTAAGCTAATAAAAACTTTAACAAAACCTGATTGTGAACATGTTGTACTGTTGAGTACATCTCAAGGCAAATTTTGCTAAAGCAATACTCAGAAAAATATTCTTAGAAAAGGTAAAATATTAGTTTTTAACTCACCTTAAATATCGTTGACACTACTACCAAAAACACAAACCGCGTTGTACTGTGGGAAGAGTGGCTATCTAGACACTGATTTCATACGACATCTAGCGGTAAGAAAAGGCACTTTTGAATTATGCATTCAATTTATTTGCAGTTCCCTAGAAAGAGTTGAAACTTGGACTTTCCAGTTTGCCCGCTCCTTCCACTTTGCCCTCTCTTCCCCTACTTACCGTTCAGCTGAACGGTAAGTGAATTAGTTACCGTTTTGTTAGGTACAACAAACAGTAAAAACCACTTACTGTCATGGAAACATACCTAGTAAATAATCAAAAAAGATTGATCGCGCAAAAATATTGTTATTTATTGAAGAAAAGTTTAGTTGAGCATTATTATCGCTCATACGGTTTAGGTAGACAAAATTGTCCAAGCATTAAATACGTTCGCGATCAACTTTCGGAACATTTTAATAAACAAGCACCAACTAATGGTGTTATACTGAACATTATAACCAAATTTAGCAGAAATGGAAGTGTGCTAGTTCAAGGGAAAGGTAGTGTTGGACGTACAAAATACAGTGCATACCAACGAAAATCGCGAACGAGTATTCAATCAAATTATGGACTCACCACGTCATTGTCAACGGAGATTTGCTGCAAAATTGAATGTGAACAGAAGGACCCTTCAGAAGATATTGAAACAACTTAATGTCCACTCATAAATTATTTAAACGACCCAACAATTGAAAATGGGTGATTATGCTGCAAGACTTGAATATTGTGTCAGAAGCCTTGCTCTGCAATATGATAATCCCAGTTTCATCGGTGCCGAATGTCATTTTCATTTGTCGGGTCATGTAAATAGGCGTCGCAATAGATTGTTAGGTTTCCAACGACCAAGAGAGGTGCAAGAAATACCATTGCATTATGAAAAAGTGGTCATCTGGTGCGCAGTTTCTGGACTAGGAATTATAGGGCGTTGCTTCATTGAGCAAAACGCACGCAAGTAGAAAAGTGAGCTTTTTGTTAATTTTTATCTTCGTCAACAAAGCTGAAGAAAATAATTTTCGTTTAAATTTGAATGACACTCGTATAAAAGTTGGCTTTTAAATACATACAGTTACGCAAGTAGAATGTTGGAAAAAAATGAAACAGCAGGTATAACAAAAACATCTCGGCATCATGGAAACATTCACTAATAAATTTCAAGATAACTGTAAGCCTTCACAATCACAAATTAAAAACAGTCTTAAATTTACTTGAAAGTTTAGACAAAACAACACATTTAAACATTTTAAAAAAGGTTTTGGCAAAAAATTTTACAAATTTAAATCCAATCTTATGGCAGGCAAATGGACTCTCAAATCGCCGGAAGAAACGGAGTCCCTACTATGAAAATTGATTTCCTTTTAAGTCCCCCTGATCTGATATTACTCGACCAACTTAAAAAAGCAAAAAAAGAACCAAAGTGTGGTAAAATTTAAAAATAATATCACACTAATATGACCAATATAATAAATATAATCAATATAAGAAAATTAGTATTTAACTGCGTTTGTTCTATTACCCAAAAAAAAAAAGAAACGAACAATCTATTGTAGTCTATGTGAAACTGATCTTAGACTTAATTATATTTATCACAAAAAAGAACTTGTTGAGCTGCCCTAGCGCTCATTCTTGTATACACAAGAAACATTACTGATGGATTAACACTCGAAGAGTAAAACGCAAAAATCTGAATAATTCTGTGTGTAAAAGTGGCTTAAGTGCAATTAAAAGTAAATTGAATTTTAATAATTGCATTGCAATTATTTTAAAAATTTTGAAAAAAAATATTTTTGAAGGATTATGATATATGTAATTAATTATATTGGCTATATTAACATGTTTCAATTCAAGTTGAAAGCATGTATGCACAGATATTGAATGTTATTAATTCTTTTAACATTTATACTTTGTTTTATATGCCTTCCCAAGTTAATGATTTTTCAACAACAAATTTCTGCTGTGTGAATTTATGAATAAATCTAAATTATGCAAAATAATTCTTTACCAAATAAAATAAATTTTAGTTTTTTGACAGTTTTCATTTACAAATGTCCTCCTAGGTTCTAGAGAACCAGAAGTTTGGAGCCTTAACTGCAATAAACCCGAAAACAAATACATTAGAATTGACATATTCGAAACTTTCTTACTTTTTTGTTTTAAGATTAGATGTTTTTTGAATATGTACTTGCAAACTTCTATTAATAATTAAGAACACATTATGTATTGAAAAAAATTAAGTGGTAATGAAAGTGTATTAAAATATATAAGCTTTTTTCCAATACAGCTCATACTTTTTTTTTGCTGCAGGCGACAGGGATTAAGAATTGTCCTTGGAGATCGAATGCCTTGGACTGGATATATCAACTTCCAGCTATCATAGTTCTGGTTATCAACTTAATTTTTCTACTAATAATTATGTGGGTAAGTAAGTAAGTGTCTAATATTTGTCGTATATTGCAAGTATGACGGTATTCCTCTAAAGTTTTCCATTGAAAGTAATGTATGTATTAGCGGAAAAAAAATAATACAAAAAGTTTAGATAATCATGAACTATGCAATTTAATGTTTAAGGTGCTCGAGAAAGCCGAACCAACACAAACCTACATATACTTCGAAACGGAATTTAATGCATTTTATTACATTATGGATTGACTAAATTAACCCCAATTTGTGTTAGGCAATTTGCAACTCTTTCTGAAACATTTAAATCATTTAAAAACATTTTAAAAATTCCTATGAAATAACGATTAAGATGAAAGAACTGTTATTGGCTAAGTAAAAGATTACTTTCCACTACGTCAATTTAATGTTTTTTTCGACATTTCATGCCTGCGAACTAAAAAATTAATGATTAAAAATAAGCATGTTCTTTGCGTGTATGAGCAATGTTGCAAAAGTTATAGAATATTATATTTGGATAACCTTACTAAGGTGATGAGTTGTCATAACCTGCATTACACATTGCATGACTAACACTCTTCGAAAAAAAGTTACTTACAATACTTTCTATCTACAAATTTTAAAACCCCTCTAATGACAAACTTGAAAATTCATTAACACCATTTACTTTATTGAAAAATAGATATTTTGTAAAAACATGGTATAGTTACTATTTGTATCACAGTTATTATAAGTCATCAACTAACAATTCAAAAATAGGAAAAAGATGATAGGCATAAATAATGTTAGTTTACTATATTACAACGTATCTATAATTTAGTATTTAACATAACATGCGCTCGAAATTGATTAAATTGATGACATTGCATTTTTCACTGACTTGACATCAAATTTACTTCTACTTTTTAATGTGGACCTAGAATTTTAGATAAATTACTAAATCTTTATCATTTCTAATTCAAATTTATCGCTACCATATTTATTGTTCATTACAATATTATTATTTTCCATGTCATTGTGCATTTTTTCCATATCAAGTGTGGTTATAAGAGATTATGCATTTCGAAAAGATTAGTAGACAGCCCATGTTCGATACTGCCAACAAAATGACCATAGTCATATTTTTCAAAAAACTGTGCATGAAGATTGTACACATGACTCTGCTATACTACTGCCGTTCACGTTGACTTTCATGTGGCAAGCATATCCTGTGCATTAAGAAATGTACACTTTCCCACAAGAGGATGGTCATGAAAACTCCAGGTATTTGGTCAAACCTGAGTTTTCGCCAGAACACAGTGTCAAACACAAATTCGAAGTATGGTCATCCAATGAAAAAAACTTGTCCACTTTGCTACCGAGAAACATTAATTGTATTTGCATTCAAACAAATAAGTACTTAAATATCAGCAGTAAACCGTTTTTACACACCTCTCTGAGATAGTCGAAACACAACCCATCACTCACACAACCCCCAAGCTGGCACCCGAAACCAACCACATTGATGTCATCCGCGTATTAAAAGACGCCATTAACATTGACTCAACAATTGAGATTATCAACAAAGAGCCTGAGAAATACGTGCTTTAACACTCATAATCGACGAGTTAGCTCTATAGTTAAGATCGAGGCAAGCTGAACGCAAAAAGTTAAAAGACCTATTAATACGTGTCACTAATGATAGTGTAATAAAGTTAGCTATGTATTTAAGGATATTGCAAGGAATTTCATCATACTCAGAAGATTATCCTGAACAGAAATAACCAGTAACGAGTCAAAAAATGTAATGACACAAAGAATATACAGGAAATTAACATACTAATTGTTCCTTCATATAGTTTAACATGATTTTGGTTTATCATTAACCTTTCTCGCTCTTCAGTGGCTAACTCAAGGTTCGAGAAGAATTCTAAATAAAATATCCGCTTGGCAGTTAGAAATATACTTACATAGGTGTATATATACCTATACTTCACAGGTGTACGTCAAAAGTGTAGAAAGCCGCGTCACATGGCAATGGTTGCGTTTTACAGGAAATTGTATAGAAGGTGTAAGCGGACGCAAAGAGGCAATTGAAGCTCAAAGAGATTGTTGAGCAGCTAGTAAAACATATAATACTAATATAATACATGTATATCTTTAACGCCTGCCACACAACTTATCTAATGATTTTTAGAATTTTTTTCATCTCATTAACTTTTCTTAATAACAAATTCTTCTTTCCTCCTTTTCTTTACTACGGAATAATAAAGATGTGGGTACCTAATATTAATTTCTAACTATACTATTTTTGTAGAGAGTTGAATGTGTTTGTCGTTATAATATTCTATTTGCCTTTTAAAAAGGTCATCAATCAATATCAGTCCTATCGGAAAGAACATCCGCGATTTTACGATCAATCCTACAAAACTCACATTGCCAGTCCTTTTTTCTATACCGACCCACCTACTTATCGTCTTCAAAATTGAACTACATTTAAAATGCTGCATCCATTAACAACAACCACATGGTATATTTCTCTAATCCATTTTTAATTCACTCATTTACCGATTATCAAAGTATTAAACATAAATATCTTAGAAGGAAGATCACCGGCATTATGAAATAGAGATAAATATAAATAATACATTTTAAATAAAGGAGAGAAAATAAAAATACATAGTCATATTTCTTTTTCAATATATTCACATGTAACCCTAATATATTTTTCAGATCTTTCAATTAGCTTGGGTATAATTTCACATCAAAATGTTTTATCTGAAAAATACGCCGAAACTGCGTCCTTTAATTCTTCATCACTAGTAAATTTCTTTCCGACGCAGCTGTCTTTTCATTTTAGGGAACAGGTAAAAATTGCTACGAGCCAAGTCTGAACTATAAGGTGGGTGATTTAAAATATGGAAGCTCCGACGGCTCTGTTGGAAGGGGAGCGTTTGTGGTGCATGAGCAATACACCTTTTGCTAGTATTTCATTTCCTTTTTCTTAATGAGATCTTTAACCGCTCCAGGATTGTATCTTAATATTCTCCAGTTATGGAAACGCCTTTGTCTTTATAATCAATTAACAGGATATCTTCTAAATCCCAAAACAGTACCATTGGAGGGGGTGCTTTCTTTATGCCACTGCATGGTGACTTCCTTGGACTCAGGTTCATAATGATGAACCCAAGTTCCGTCCCCAGTAATAATTCGACTTAATGCGCCAACACACGAAAACATTTCAGGCGCTCTTATTTTTGCAGCAACGCACACAGGTATGCATTTCAATTCTAGGTGACAAAAATAGGAAAATAGATTAAATCTTTTCATGAAAATAGGGATAACGAATTTTTAATGGCCCCTCGTAATTACCCCCCACTCCGTTTACTTAAAACGTCTATAGAACAAGCATAACTGGAGGTAGAAAACCAATATAAAACGGTAAGTTGACTGAACCTGACTAGTCTACTAATTTAAGTGATCCTTGAGCGTGATTTGTGAAAAGATAAGAATATTACTGCTGTGTATAGTGAAATATTTAGACGAGTGTAAGTAATGAAAATCCTGATGATGATATAGGTGAATAAGAAGATGATGATGCTGACGATGATGACATTGAAACCAGTTCCTGCTGGTGAGTACGTTTAGGTGGAGCAATTACATAGACAAGACTGATTCGTTTTTTATCGGTGATATACTCCCAGATGCCGAGCATATCATCGATAATAAACGAATCCGTCTTGTTTATGTAATTACTCCACCAAAACGTAGTCACCAGCTGGTTGAAACTGATGAAGATACTGACAGTAATTAAGTAAAATATTCATGTTCGTATGTTTAATTGACATTAGTTTAATTGAAATTAGTGCTTTTTTTCCATAACTTTTACACTATTTTTGAGTCGATTTAAAAGAAAATATTTTTGTCATCCAAGATCCGAATTTCATAACTATGTACAGCGTAAGCATTCTTGGCACCCGTTTTGTGCTGACCTTATTCATTCCAAGATGAGCATGAAAACGTTAAAAATGGTTGGATACTCATTCCTGCAAGTTGTGTCTTCTTTAATCAAGCATCTGCCATTACTATTTTCTGGACTTTTTTGACAAGTTCTGGAATAGTCACTTCGATAGACCACCCCGGCTGTCGGTCGTCCTAAAATAATTCCTTACCTTGCTTAAAGCGACTGCACCGCTTAAAACACATACTTTGTTCTGAGCAAGAATCCCCCGTAAACCGACGTATGGTTTGAACAGACTTTCCTTGTTTTGTAAGGAACTTGATTACGACGTGATACTCGATTTTCACATTCCCTTCCCGATTAAGTCTTCGTGGACGATAGTTTAAAGACTATTGACGCGATTGTGTTAAAACTTTATATTTATACTAATAATGGGTCACTGAATACATTACGACATGACTACTACCATCCAACTCCTCGATTCCGCGAATTTGAAAACGCTCCCTCGTAAATATTAAAACTATTCTCTAAACTTTTTTAAGTATGGATGAAAGTTCGTATAATTGTCAGCCAATTCCTTGTACATACAAGGTATATATTTCTCTTCTTTAACATTGTGTATATCCATAATAGTTTTTTTTTTTCTAAATTGTCGGGTGTCCATCTTCTTCATGAAGAAATAAAACTATGTCAATATCAATCAGTACTCTGTCAGTGTAATCGCCTGTGTCTGGTTACATGTAAATGCATGTATAAAATAATATAGTTGTGTGTTTTTCACGAGCCCTATTTTCATTAACATGAATCCAGGTTTAATGTCTAAACTTATTACTTTGAACACAATTATAAAATATTAAAATATATTTCAGATAATCCATTGATATCAGTTCTATCATTTACCGCTTTATTATGGTTTTTTATCTGAGTCATTTCTAAAACATTACGGGCTTTGGAGTTATTTTATTTATTCAGAACACTTGTGTTGTCAAAATCAAATCTATGTCCGGTAGTGTTATTATGTTTATTTAAGGAAGTCATATTTTGGGCATATTTGTGTCCCATAATTCTGTCTGAAAGATGTTGTTTAGTTTTCCCTATATACAGTTTATCACTGCCTGAACATGGGATTTTCAAAAAGACGTTGAAAACTTGATAATTTTAAAAAAGGAAATGAACCATATATAACATATTCAACATCAAACGTCAACTAAGATTGATAGGAAATAGACACATAGAAATTCGAGAACGAACCGTGCTTATAGCAACATTCAAAAAATTATATTATTTATAAGCCTCCATTATTTTCAATTATTGCCTTTGCATCTTACTACATACCTGCTCCATAAAGCAAATATGTGCATAAATGATATGTTTCTCTTAGTTTGCACAATATGAAGAAAAGTAAGGTATACTTGTATCCAGAAGTTTATGTAAAAGACGCTATTGTGTAGCTATATATGTTCGTAATTTCCTTTTTGGGGAATAACTCCGCTAATTACACTGGTCTACAAAATTTTTTTTTTTTTTCACACGAAAACTTATATAAAATTTTGAATCTATTTTGGCCACAAAACAATAATATATCAATGAAAAAAATTGACATATCAGGTTTCTTTGTGACATCAAAACATGTATTTTCATGAAAAGTACAAAAATCACCTACACTTAAACAAATTATTACTTAATGTACAATAAATAGTTATGATTTTCGTGAGTGTTTGGCTTCTGGTAGGTCCCTTTTCAGTCTCCAACAGTAATCTGCTAGCATTCCTGGACTCCATTTCCCTTGATAACGCTTCTCTATTAATGATATGTCCTGATGAAATCTCTCGCCTTGTTCGTCACTCACAGCACCCAAGTTTTCGGGAAAGAAATCCAGATGAGAATCCAGGATATGTATTTTCAAGGACATGTTACAACCCAAAGCTTTGTATGAGGTTATAAGTTCATTAATTAAATGTTTGTGATTTTCCTAGAAAATTGTGGACGACATTCACAAAACATTTCCAGGCCAATTTTTCTTGATCATTCAGTTTTTCTTCAAAGTTCTTATCCTTCATTAATTTTTGCCTCGCTGAGTTTAGGGAATTTCTCTTTCAGGTATGCAAATCCACTACCATCTTTATGCATAGCTTTTACAACATTTTTCATCAGGCCGAGTTTTATATATATATATTTTGGCAGACATTCCTTTTTTGTCTTTATTTCCTTCTTCTCAGAGTTTGTCGCCCACAGTTAGTCGAATAAGATAGTTATAAAGTCGCCTAAATTAACTTATTCAAACAAAAACACGTAAATGAGGTCAGAAATGATCATATAGCTGTCACGAAAAAACTGGATGTGACTGTAACAAAATAATACATTTTTTTTAATGACGGTACACTAACACAAACAAAACTCATCACAAAGTTCATGTGACAAAAACAGTGTTTACCAGTGTTATATTTTAAGATGTATACATACATATGCACTCACAGTGAGTATGTTCTATTAGTACTGGCAATTACAGTTAATTACCAGTAAATTTCATCAGTTCCGACAACTTAATCAATAGGCACATGTTCGTATATGTGACAGTGTTTACAATGTAATGCATAAGTTTTTAATTAAGATTTGCATCATACATTGTTCTGACAAGACTAGTATATGAAACATACTAGTCTTGTCAGAACGTAAAATTAATTAATGTTTCATTCACTATTGCAGATACTGATAACTAAATTGCGGTCGGCTACCAACGTAGAAACTCAACAATACAGAAAAGCTGCTAAGGCCCTTCTGGTTTTAATACCCTTATTGGGAGTTACTTACATACTCGTTATAGTCGGTCCCACTCATGGGATATCCAGAAGCATCTACGAATGCGTCCGAGCCGTTCTTCTCTCAACACAGGTAGGAATCATTATATAATATATATTTTATCAATAAGCTATGTAATGGCAGGTAATAAATGAAGGATTTATTTTTAACACAGAAAATGTACTTAATTAACTGGACATGAAGAATAAACATTTAAGGATTAAATGTTATTTATTACCGTAGTCGTAATTAATTATAACTATGGTGGAAACGCGTTACATTCAGTTGCACGTCATACTATATCCATAACGACTCGCCTTGTATATGTTGCCGGATCTATTTTTATTTCTGTCAGTGACATTTGATATAACCAAAGAAAAAAATTATTCACAATACAATAACTATAACGTAATATATTTAGTAATTGAAATGCTCTAAGACTTCAGTCTTTCTCAACTTATTTATTATATTGATTTAGATTGTCGAAAAACCTTAAATGTTTCATTACGTATCTATAATATAATTTAAAATAAGCAATACTTACGCTAATCACATTAAATTTAACACATGATCATAGAAAAGTTTGGAAAAAGCCTCGACTGTTTACAGAAACCTTTCGGCATTATATTCAATGGACGCAAATAAATAATAAATACACTTCTAAGAAGCACTGTTTTTAAACAATTTATATCAAAGCAAAAATAAACATGAAAAATTTGACAGGAAGAATATACACAACGCACGTCTTTTTAACAGATATGATTTATCTGCCAACACCGAATTGAACTATTAGTCTATTAAAAATATGTAATAAAGAAATTTAATATTGAAACGGAAATTATGTGTTTATTTGCCATGAATGTGTATATTACGATCAATTTATAAATCTTCTATTATTTAAGCTAATGAAATAAATGCCCTCAAGTATAATTTAACAAAGTAACTTTTTTAGTTTCTCTAATACAGTTATGACAACATGTAAACGTCATTGATAACGTGCAACTGAACTTAACGCGTCTCCAGTATAACTACTGCCAATTTCTCCAAAATAAAAAAAAATAATCAAAACGAACTAAATGGTTCTATAATAAGTTTAGTTTTTCCTACATTACATTTTTTTACAGAGAAATAGATAATATTTAATTGTTGAAAAAAGAGTTGAAATCTCCGCTAGGCAAAAACAAACACAAAATTTGTATCTAACAGGCACAAAATTAAATTAAAGTGAAACAACATAAACATTAAATTCCTTCAAACGAATTATAAATAGATAGTTGATTATTCTGAAAAATCAATGTCAGCGATAATATCATTACTGTCAAAAATGATAATTTGACGCAATTTTGGCCTTTGTAAAAGGGCTCATCGCTGTCGTTATTACGCCTGCCACAAATCCTGCATTTACAGTGTGTGCAGCAAATCCATTCTGATTCCGTCCAATTCTTCCAAGCAACAATATACATTGGACATAAGTTATTTCAATTTTTTACTCTTCTAAATTTTTGCTTCTTAATTCTAGAATGACCTGGTTGAGAAACCACTTGACTGTTTTCCTGGCATAAATCATTTCGCTCTTTTGCTCTTCTACATCTTTGCTTCTTAATTCGAAAAGGACCTGATTTATGATCCGCTTCAGATTTCTTCTTCATTTTTGTTTTTGGAGAAAATTTTTCTTGTAACTTTCTACAGCTATTTTGTTTTCTTTCGGCGTCAATTACGTCTTTTTTTGTTTCATAAATTAATCTGTTACATTTCTCAACTTTAATAAACCTCGTCTATTAACCCGTTTTAAATTTTTTTCTTAACTCTTGGCATGGATGATAGATTTCTCATCAAATCTGCGGGTAATATTATCGGCAAAGTGAGGAAGTGGTCTTAGAACGTATTTATTTCTGTCTTTCGGAACTTGAACATTACCAATAATTCTTGAGCTTGTCCTGTGAGTACGATGTAAAGAACGACACACGGGCAGTTTGATAATATAGCAATCTATAGTTTGCCAATTTAGCAATCCAATGCCTGATCCGGCGCAATAATTCCATAGAATAGTAAATATTCTGTCAATAACCGATATATTAACAATATTCTCAATAGAATGATCATCTTTTTTCTATTTTAAATAATAAAAAAAAAGCTAAGTATCTAAATTTCTTCATTACGTCCTCGACATGAATTCAGCTAAAAGAATACCCCAATATTTTGCGACGAGTTTCTTTACAATTACACCGCTGATTATTTGACGGTAATTTTTCGTATAGATGTTACACCCAAACAGCGAAAACGTTCACTGAGCGAAAAAAAGAACCACAAGACACTGTGATCATTGTAAAGTGACCAAACAACGAAATAAGAAAACTCTTCGCATTGTGGTCGTTGTTACCAACCTGAACGCGTTATGTGCAATGCAAAAACGACCACGATGCGGTCTGGCGGATTTAGAACACCCGCAAACAGTTTCAAAATTAAAAAGACCGTTAAATATGTATAGTTACTTAGTTTATTTATGTAGCAATATACGGAAGATACTATACAACAAAAATAAAAGGTCTGTCATTTATTCTTGCAAACATTGCACTGCCACTGTCATATTTGGAATTGCACAATACCTCTTTAGGCCGACAGTTACACTTTTTAATAATACAAGAACGCT
The DNA here is from genome assembly GCA_963170755.1 of Amphimallon solstitiale. Classification (NCBI taxonomy): domain Eukaryota; kingdom Metazoa; phylum Arthropoda; class Insecta; order Coleoptera; family Scarabaeidae; genus Amphimallon; species Amphimallon solstitiale. Next base: position 98,282,737 of record OY720678.1, read on the forward strand.
TGCAATGGCACATGAGAAAATATAGTTTTGAACCATCCTGTTCAAAACAAGCTCTGGCATCTGCCAGAGCTGAAACTTGTCTCAAACTTAATGAAGAACTGGGAATATCCGAGAGGGTAATAAAATTGGAATCCGCGAAGGTAAACTCATTTCGACTATAAAGAGTTTTCAGCGTCCCTTCTTTGGTTTGCAATTCATACAAACCAGAGTCATTAACGTTTAGAACCACAGCCAGGACATTTCTAGGAGCAAGTCGTCCTCTGTCAACGTCCGAAATTTTGACCATTACGTTTTGACCCACCGCGGCAGGAGCTAGTTTTTGACGGGACAAAGCTAACATTTTTTCAGTTTGTTTCTCTAGTCTAATTTTTGCGGTACTACGTTGTTCTCTAATAGCATCAGTTCTGTTACAACAGCTACATGTGATTTCGTTTCGAATTACAATTCCACACCTTGAATACCTTTAGTCTGCATTCTCAACATGGCTGAAGCATCCCATAATCTTCGCATTTGGTACATAAAACTGTGCTAGTTAGAGCTTCTTCTACTTCATGTCAGCTCAGCGCGTCATCCCATCCAAAATGCGTTCCAAATCTTCTTCGGTTTTCATAGGTTCATATATTTCCTTTTCCAACGAAGAATCTGTCAATCCAATTCTTTGCTTACTACTAAACATGGCTTCATAAGGGCTTTTTTAATTCCTTCATGTAATGAGCGATTCGTTTTGCTTTGATTGAATCTTAAACCGTCTGACCATTATTTTATTTTATTATACAGCATCCACGCAACAAACATGTCTCTTACATCCTGATTAGACCGCTCTACCGATCCATGGCTCTGGGGATGTCAGGGTTTCCCATGCATGTATCGGTTAAACTTTTAAACAATTATTTTATTAGCAAATTCTCTTTCGTTTTCACTTTGGTGAATAAACGGAGCTCCAAAAATACAAAAGATATCTATTAAATTATATGCGATCTCTTCAGCAGTTTTAGTTTTAAGAGGTTTGAGTGACGTAAATTTAGTTAAATCGTCTTGATAATTCAAAATAAAACGATAATCTCTATCCGGTTCAGTCTGCATACCGATTAAATCCACTTGACATGGTGAATTCATATGATTTGACAGAATAGGCGCAAAGACGACCTTCTTCATTTTCTTTTTTTCTTGACATTGTTCACAGAGCGACAAATGTATCTGAATAGCGGCTCTAAGTAACGTTACAATATGTCTTCTTAATCTGTCTTCATAACTAAAAGAAGTAATAAAGAAATACTTACGTACCTATATATTCTAAAAAGAAGACCTCTTAATCTCTTATGTCCAGTTGCAATATGGGCAGCTTCAATGATGTCAAACATATCATCAATTTTACAGTACTTAATATTTAAAATGTTCTGTCGATGTTGCATAGGGTGCTTTAATTAATTTTTCGTTTCCCCCAATTATTACTGTGTCATACCTTTTCTGTCTTCGATATTGTTTGTTCGACAGCGGCATTTTGGTGTCTTTCAAATGTTTTGCTGCTTTCACCTCTTTTACTATTTAATTATAACGGTCATTCGCGAAATAATCATTCCGATCGTTGCTGTTATCAACAATGCTTTTAATTTTTTCGTCAAACGCATTCTGCATATTTATTTATTATGCAGATCTCACAACAAAATTCCAATGTGTTAAAACAAATATAACAAACCAACAAATACAGAAACGCACTACTTTGTTTAAGCAGAGTGCTAAGCGAACTGGCGTGTTTTAACAGTGATGCCAGATCAGAGTTTGATGTTCTCAACCACCGTATCGTTGTCGTTTTTGCATTGCACTCAACGCGTTCTGGTCGCTAACAACGGCCACAACGCGAAGAGTTTTCTCATTTTGGTGTTTGGTCATCTTACCATGACCACAACGCGTTGTGGTTATTTCTTTCGCTCAGTGAGCGTTTTCGTTGTTTAGGCGTAACATAGACATAAATCAGAATGTAGTATAGCATTTAATTCACTCGTAGATCTACCCCGTGGTGCACGACATGAGATATTCTTTTTCAAAGTATTAATCTCTAGTTCCTCAGTATTGGCCCAGTACCAAAAGATAAGTAAATCAAGTACCCTTCGCAAGCATCGACATTATTCGACATTGATATGACAGCGACAGAAGTTTATTAATCCGCCTTCCGCAGTGAATATTAACGGCGAATCAAAATAAAATCCCAAAAGTTTAACGCTTTCGAAACCTTTAAACTGTGTGTTATCGATATACAATTTATTATCACCATTAATAAACAAATATAATGTCTTATTAATCACAAGTATGCATACATACATTTATACGTAAACGTATATGCACATATGTACGAGTTGAAACTGTAGTGTTCGGTGTCGCGCTTGGATAGCAGATGTCGCTGAGATATTCTCACGAGCATTTTGCGGTCCAACCTACATAAGATACGATAGTTGTGGATCATTGCCAACAGCACCACGTACACTGAAGAGGCCTTGAAGGCCGAAACACGTGTCTGTGCGTTCGCTGTTGGTAATGACACCTAAGTGTGTGCTGTGCATCCCAACTCGTACATATGCGCATATACGTTTACGTATAAATGTATATATGTATACTTGTGATTGCAAAGTATCCATCTAGCAAACAGCAAATATATTTTAAATAAATTGTCATTAATTAATTGTATCTTTTTTTTTTTTATTTTACAAATACTTTGCAATGAAATTTAATATTATTTGTTAGTTAATATTTTTTCGTACTTCTAATACCACTTCAACTTTGATAACAAAGTAAACTACATTTTAGATATTTATCTGTTTAAAGAATTTTCGCTACTTATAAAAATACTTTTTGCGGAACATATACTATAGTCATAGCGTTTTTCTCAAGAATTTCATATTATTGGCATAGTTTAACGTAAATGATATAGTTTTTAATTAATAAATTCTATTTTTAGTCCATAAAATATGAGGCATTAATAATTATGTAATCTATAAACCCTTTGTTTTGAATAATAAAAGTAAATGCGTTTCACAGTATTTTAAATAGGAAACATATTTTAAACCCTCATATCAAACTTCTCTTTATATTATGTTGCCATGAACACTGAAAAGGATAGATTTGTTTAATACAGAATATATGAACATATATTAGATATTTTTGGTCTTAAAATTAACAGTAGATTGCTTTAAATCTCTTTTTAAGTTAATATTATATTTCAAGAGATGGTTACAATTTTAAATATTATATTATATATTATACATCCTTAAAAAGAAACAGATGACATCCTCAGATGTAGTGTGTATTTGTTATTAATTTTAAAAATGCAAAAATCGCAAATACTAATTATAACGTATAATTAAATTTGAAACAAAGCAAGGGTTCCAAACCAAAATAAAAGTGAAATACCTTTCGGCAACTAATTGGCATTTTCAGTAGAAAACCTACAAATAAACACTGTTAAGCGCAGCCTTTCTCATGTAAAGATATGTTCTTTACCATATCGCTAATGGAGAGTCCACCGCTCCAGAAATTGTGATTTGGTTCGCACTTCAACCGTTAGAAATATGAAATTCCACTGGTTGTCAAAAATACGTCCTTTTGTAGAGACGCTGTAGGGGGTAAATTGTAAAAAGCATCCCAGAAACAAGATGGCCCTATTCGACTCTATAAACTGGAATACAGCAAAACGCAAAAAAATAAGCAAGGTAGTTGAAAATTAATTTTTATACTAGATGAGAAGCCGATAATGTATGCACAAGGTCGCTCGTTAATGAGCACACTTCACTTCCAAACTTCAATCTCATTTCTTTAGTAACGTTTTATTTTCTTATTACGGTTACTCTGTTAATTTTTAGTAATGTCCTTATTAGTGGAAGCATGATGTTTAAATGGTTGCTTTTCGTCGGTCGTAACAATACATAATCAAAAGGATCAGGCACAAATAAATTAATGGTTTTATAAGCACCTAGTAATTATGAGAAACATGGAAAGAACATCATGAGTCTCATACGCTTTTAATTAGTTTTTAATGGTCACTTTCGGAATCATGCGAATCTTTATCAGCTTCTGTTGCAATATTTACTTTCGCTTGGTTGCAACTGGATCCATGTCCGAGGCATTTACACATAGCAATACAATCCAAATGCTTCTTTTTACCAGAACATTGAAGATCTGCGCAACCTGCAAAAAACAGTGAATTATTTGTATATGAGAAATGTATTAAAAGTGAATATATATCATTAAATAGCGGCACTATAAAATGACAATTTGACAGCAAGCTTTAATTTGAAATGTTTCAATGAATAACAAGATGCAATGCAAAAAAAATAAAATGTAGATATAAAAGTGAAAATGTGATCAATTATGCATAAAACCATCGCTATTATTTATGTAGTACCTATCATCAAACGATCTTCGTATATAAAACACGTGCATTCAATAACCCCAAGCAAATAATATCGACACAAATTGCACAATTCAAAGTATAGGTATGTTTACATTACTTATTCTTTTAATTGAGCAATTTCCATCTTTATTTATTTGAAGTTCAAAACATTTTTCAAATTGTTGCTATCTTCAGAATGTAACGTTAGCAAAAAACTGAATAATAAGAAACTCTCCAACAAATCGAAACGTTCACCAAATTGAGGGAAATATCTAAAATTAGAAAGTAAAAATGAAGTCTGTAACATATTCATCATGTGACTTGTAGTGAAACATTCGAGGTTTTTTTTCTTTCACGAATATCGAAAAATTCGAGCTTTACTTTAATTACCTGTGCTAAAATAGACGACCGATTGATAAATGTGGTAAAGCGTTCGCTTTTCTTTGCAAAATCAAATATGTTTTAAAATTTCCTAATGCTTCGACACATTCTTCAAAATCTATGTGAATTGCTGCAACAAATTTTTAAAGATTATTTAGTTTTTCTATCAAATCATGCCAAATTATTACTGAACATACTCGTATAATGTTATATGAACATCTTTTTTCCGCTAAAGAGTTAGCTTTTAGTCTAGCTACACAACCTGTTGCTTCTTGGGAAAGTTGAATCAGCGCAACGAATATATTTTTATGATCTGTTTGCAGTGGTCGTAATACATTGATTCGACTTTCCTAATGAGTATCGCGTAACAGCTATAAAGTTAAGTTTGTAACTGTTTCCTTCATTTCTATGTTGAAGCTGAAAACAAAATGTATAATTCTTGAATATTCTAAAAATTTGCAATCTCTCTCCTTGATTTAGTAGCGTCAATTACTACATTCAAATAATATGCCGCGCAGGGTACAAATGCTCAAGGAATAATATCTTATATTCTTTTTTCAGACCTATATTATCTCCGCGTATGTTGGCGCCATTATCGTACCTTTTCTCCGAATATTTGGAATATCTAGATTTAAAGTAGAAAGTACATCCTCTAATAAAAAAAAATTAATAAACCTTCTCCTGCAGTATGCTTAATCGGATAAAATCCTACAAAATATTCGAAAATAGCTGATTTGCCATGTAACATGTTTACATATTGCATTATAGAGGTAATTTGTTCAGGATGAACAATGTTCGGTGTACAGTCTAATATAACAGAAAAATATTTGGATTTCTCTATTATTTTCATTAATCTGTTTTTTAGTAGAATCACCTAAAAGTCGAACAATTTTATTTTGAAGATGTTGACCTAAATAGCGATGGGGTATGCTTGGTTTTTTATCCTTAGATTTTTGGAAGTTATTTATGTGTAAAATAAAACAGGATCGACTTTGGCTATTATTTCCACCGCTTTTAAAAAGTTTCTATTGTTTTTTCATATAGGCTTGAACTACTGTCCCTAAAAGCTAAGTTCTACTAGCCAAACATTGCACAATAGCAATCATTCGTTCGATAATTGCTCTCCACCCTTTCTTTCCCAACGAAAAGAAGCTTTGTTGTTCTCTACCTATTGTGATATTGCTATTGATGCTTAGCCGTGTTTTCAACTCCCAATAAAATTTAACACATTTTATATGTTTTGTATTATCCTCTTGCAAAAAATTGTCAGAGCAATAACGCCAGTCTCTGTAATCAAAATTAATTAGCTGAATATTTTCCCCTCTGAACCAATGGAATAATTTACATGGAACGCAAAAGACGGCATCTAATAAAACAGAATGGTGAAAAAATTCTTTTAATTTTTTCTCCATTTTTGAATATTTTGTAAAAATACGAATAATTGAATCGTTTACCAGTTTCACTAATAGGAGATTTAAAATTTTCATTAAAAGTTCAATAAATCTAGAAGTTAACTTAGAAGGCTAAGTACCAGCATCACTGACGGTAAAACCGAAGGTTGCGTTTTCCCTGGATGTTCCAGGATGAGCCCGTGCAAGATCAGATTCTGCCATGTCTGCATTCTCAAAATCCACGGTCTTACCCGACAAAAAAAGTACATCCTCCGGTGGTGAATCCAAACTGTTTTCTGACTCTTCTGTTGCTTCTATTTCCGCACTGCTGTCGTGGTGACCATCTTTGCATCCGGTCAAATGTTTAGAGTTAGAACTTATATTAAAAATATCAGAATCAACATTCTACTTCAAGAGTCCCATGATGTTTTTTTTTCAGATTCCTTCTTTTCTCTTCCTTTTCTGTAAAAAACGCCAGTATGCATCTTGGTTTTTCTTTCACTTTGTGATATTTTTCTAACTCTATAGATAAAGTAGTATTTTAATTTTTTGTATCGATTCCTGCTACATTTTAAAAAATGTTCTATGTATTAGGGTGAGGACTGAAAAATGCCGAATTTATTATATTTTTTGAAATGACACTAATGGTTACTTATAATTTTATCTCCATTTTTTAAGTTCTACCTTATCAAATTATGGAGTCAACATTAAGTTTTCATTGATATCGTCTTTATCAGTCGTCAGTCAACCAGCAAAATATAGTATTTAGTTAATTAATTAATACTTACTTTATTTCTACCTCCATTAGTAGTGACACTTCGTACCCATCGTAATTAGCCAGGAAATACACTTTATTTCTTTTTAAAAATCAAAGATATTAACACATCTTTTTCCTTTCCTCCGTAAAAACACGTGTGTGTTATTTTAATGATAAGTTCTAGCTATTGCGAAATTTTAGAATACCCTACAAATCTCTCGATTTCCCCTAGTGTGACTAGAAGTCTGCTTTCTTTTAAAATACACAAAATAAACAAGGATACGAATGAAAGAAACTGAATATTAACGATTATCTGCTCCCAATAGCAGAGTTGTTATTCTGTGCCGATAGAATGCGCTGATGACATCGCAGTAGCGGGTGGTTAGGGCTACTACGTGCGAGCAGGCCGGTTAGGGGTATTGTTTACTCACAGTTTTTGTTACATTTAGCTCAGGCTTTTATTTTACGTTGGTTGATCATCATTTCGTTGCCTTTAAATTTGGCCGGCTAGGTGCCATGGACCATCTTGCCCGCCCCCCCCTGATGGTCTTCCGTTTATGCTTATGTCTTCAAAGTTATCCCACCGTATTTCTTGGCTACACCCTACTGATGACGACCAACAAGTCAGAAACACGTGTCTACGGGTTGCTCTACAACGGAATTACCCACTATTCTCTACGTTCTAAATTATGAACACGAAAAGAGGTCATCTTTCATCTCTAGTACAGACCATAACTATAGCATACGACAAAATAATTATGTGCTGCCATTTCAGAACAGAACAACTTTTTTACAAAGAAATCTGCTTTACACGGGATGCAAATTATATAATAAACTTACATCCAATATAAAACATGAATGTTTAAAAGACGTTTAAATACAAAATTATGGAATTATTATTAACAATAAACTGCTCCTCCTGTGAGAACTTTCTGAATATGTGATATATTTGACCTATATTATTCATAGTCTGATTTTAATGTTTTCACCAATGCCTTTTTTCGTATAGAAATGTCTGTGAAATAAATATATTATTATTAATATAAGAATATCTATAAAAACGTCCTTCCCCAGCAAGAGTGAGGAATTTCAAATAATTTACTTTGTTAGTATTTTAATATAAATTACTTGAGAATTTTTTTTTAATAAATTACCACACCTATCTAGCACATATTTTACGTAAGACACTTTTTCAGAAACTTCTGCAAAAGATAACTACTCAGACCACTCTGTGACTACTCAATATTGCATTTCCTCCATTTTAAGTACTACTCCGCTCTAAGTTTATTAACTTTCATATTTATTACTAAATGTGAAATGATAATGAACAAATGTAACTAGAATGTACACTATCTTCATATGAAATCGTTAGGTGCATTTTAGCTCATCTGCACTATTATAAAAGACCCTGAAATATAAAGTCTTATACAGAAAAATAAAGACCACGTCTTTTTAGTTTAATAGGATTACAGCTAAGCTTGTGTTTAATAAATCTTACCATTTCCTACAAAAGACAATTAATAATTAATTAAGTAGAATCAAAGCTTGTCTCGAAACTTTAAACTTAATGGAATAATCCCCTTAATTTTATCGTCTAAAAGATTAATGTAAAAGTAATTGCGAAAGAGTCTACTCCGACAACCCGATAATTAAAATAACACGCGGAGTTTGTATAGAAAACGGTTTTACTTGATACTGGAAGCAAACAAATACCAAACTGTAAGTAACTTAATAATAGACCTGTATTTAACCCAAACATTATTACAAATATTACATAGAAATGAATAACGGAACTAAAATACATATTTCTAAAAATCCAGTAAAAAGGAATATGTACATACAATCTGTTTATTAATATTCGTAATTTAAATATTAAAGGACAGAATAGGAATATAGTTAATCAAGAAATATGTTCATGATAATTATTAGACGAATACTATGTTCTTCAATTGCTCAACTTTATTACCATTTATAATCAGCATCTTCATACACGTTAATAAAATTATAAAAAATATGTGGCAATTAAAATGTGGTTAAAATATTACAAAAAAACATTAACAATAACAATAATGTGTATTTATTTGTACATTAGTTGAACCCAGTACACTTCAGACATAATTATATAAACTGTACTCGAGGTAAAGATTTAATATGATCTGGAAGTACATACTCTAAAATTTTACTTTTTTAACATTTAGCAGCTTAATGTAGTTTGGTCTCAATAAAGCACACACACTTGCTCCGTACTAGTGGTACTGTTCAACTGTAAAAACCCAATTCAGAGAGCTCTCCATTACATAGTACCATTCAGATCTGATTAAGTAATGAGATGTGGTTCGTCAGAAGGAGCACACGTCAGATCACTTGAAAGTACACATTCAAAACATCGTTTATATCTTCCTTGTCCATGGAATTTGCAGAAGAAGTTGAATGCATTGGAATTGGAAGCTCACAGTCAGTTCTTTTCAACGGTTTGCTTACAGGTGAAGTTTATATCTTCCTCGTCCGTGGAATTTGCAAAAGAATTTGAATGAATTGGGGTTGGAAGCTTTATGTTTATTTCTTTTTAAAAACTCTTCAATTTTAACAAGCCAGAAATAACAGTCTGTTACGTGATCTGCTAGTTTACCCCAAATCATGAAATCTTCTGACAGGATTTCCGAAGAATTCTTGTTTTTGTTCCACTGAGTTAATTTGACATGACACGAAATACAGCATATATGTGGTACCTATGTCTTGATTATTAATTTTAAAGCCAAAATATTGTTCAAAACATCTTTGAATTAATTAACTTAAAGGCGATTTTGTAACATATAATCCACAAACATAACAAAAACTGTCCGGAGAATTTTTACAGCCTCCTGCACGGTATTCCATTCTTGAAAATTACACGCAACACAACTTGCGGAACACTGCTTCAAACTATCTTAACTAAGTGACAATTCTGTGACATTTCGTTTGTCTCTTGCAAAAACCGCGTCAACAATTAAACAATAAATAAATCAATACGCCGGCTGCAACCTTCGTATATGCACGTATCGATTCCAGATGTTTCCGTTTTAGTATATTCCGCGATGACTAATATATTAGAATTCTCTCTGGAATGTGTGGCGTCGTATCCTTTATAGTTGCCGCTGCCGTTCACGGTATAGCTGCGAACATGCTCGGCTTTGTTACAATACCTTTTACTTTCTTATACGTAGTATAAGGAAGTATTGTGATGATGAAAATTGTCGACCTCGAGATTTTTGCAGATGTCCACGTTTTGAGGTCCCCTGATACCAAAAAAGTGGTTTTTAAAAAATGTCTCTCTCTCTCTCTCTCTCTCTCTCTCTCTCTGTGTGTGTGTGTGTGTGTGTGACCACGATAGCGGTCAAACCGCTGTAGATATCAATTCCAAATTTTGTATTTACGAATATAATCTCCCTCTTGAGAACTGATTAGATTTTGAGCAAAATCGACAGACCGGAAGTAGTAGTTTACTTCGGTGAAAAAATTGAATTTTGCAAATATTTCGTCAATTACTAAGTTTAAACAAATTTATAAAGAATTCAAATGTACTCAAAATCAAATTTGCGAAAAATTGTTTTAATAAAGTTTTTCGAAATTCCTACCGGAAGTAGGTCTTTTACTCTTATCGAAAATCAGTTTTTTGCGAATATTTCGCAAGTCATGCCTTTTTGGCTAGTACGTTACGGATATAAAAGTATTTAAAACATAATTTTCAATATCTTTTGTATAAAAAAAATTTCAAAATTCAGACAGGAACCTTATCGAACTTACTCTTATCGAATAGCGATTTTTTGCAAATATGTCGTAAGTTATGCATTATATATAAATTTATCAAGAGTACAAAAGTATTTAGAACTAGATTTGCAATATTTTTTGTATATATGAAATTTCAAAATTCGGACCGGAAGTAGCACTTTTACTCTTAGCGAGGAGCACTTTTACTTTCTTATACGTAGTATAAGGAAGTATTGTGATGATGAAAATTTTCGAACTCGAGATTTTTGCAGATGTCCACGTTTTGAGGTCCCCTGATACCAAAAAAGTGGTTTTTAAAAAAATGTCTCTCTCTGTGTGTGTCTGTGTGTCTGTCTGTCTGTCTGTGTGTCTGTCTGTCTGTCTGTGACCACGATAGCGGCCAAACCGCTGTAGATATCAATTCCAAATTTTGTATTTACGTGTATAATCTCCCTCTTGAGATCTGATTAGTTTTTCAGTAAAATCGGTAGACCGGAAGTAGCAGTTTACTTCAGCGAAAAAATCGAATTTTGCGAATATTTCGTCAACTACTAAGTTTAAACAAATTTATAAAGAATTCATATATACTTAAAATTAAAATTGAGAATAATTTTATTTAGAAAGTTTTTCGAAATTCCTACCGGAAGTAGGTCTTTTACTCTTATCGAAAATCAGTTTTTTGCGAATATTTCGCAAGTCATGCTTTTTAGACAAGTAAGTTACGGGTATAAAAGTATTTAAAACATAATTTTCAATATCTTTTGTATAAAAAAAATTTCAAAATTCAGACCGGAAGTACCACTTTTACTCTTATCGAATAGCGATTTTTTGCAAATATGTCGTAAGTTATGCATTCTATATATATTTATCAAGAGTACAAAAGTATTTAGAACTGGATTTGCAATATTTTTTGTATATATCAAATTTCAAAATTCGGACCGGAAGTAGCACTTTTACTCTTAGCGAGGAGCACTTTTTTGATAATATCTTGCAAAGTATGCATTCTATAGCAATTTATTAAGCGAATGAAAGTACCTAGAATAGGATTTTGAAATAGTTTTGTATAAAAAAATTTTTAAAATTGTATAGTTTGAAACGCTCATACGTATAAGAAAGTCGTGTGGTGGCCACACCTCATTTTTGATAATATCTTGCAAAGTATGCATTCTATAGAAATTTATTAAGAGAATAGAAGTACTTAGAATAGGATTTTGAATAATTTCTGTAAAAAAAATTCTTAAAATTCTATAATTTGAAACGCTCATACGTATAAGAAAGTCGTGTGGTGGCCACACCTCATTTTTTACTTTCTTATACGTAGTATAAGGAAGTATTGTGATGATGAAAATTTTCGACCTCGCGATTTTTGCAGATGTCCACGTTTTGAGGTCCCCTGATACCAAAAAAGTGGTTTTTAAAAAATGTCTGTGTGTGTGTGTGTCTGTCTGTCTGTGTGTGTGTCTGTCTGTCTGTGACCACGATAGCGGTCAAACCGCTGGAGATATCAATTCCAAATTTTGTATTTACGTGTATAATCTCCCTCTTGAGATCTGATTAGTTTTTCAGTAAAATCGGTAGACCGGAAGTAGCAGTTTACTTCAGTATAAAAATCGAATTTTGCCAATATTTCGTCAAATACTAAGTTTATACAAATTTATAAAGAATTCATATGTACTTAAAATTAAAATTGAGAACAATTTTATTTAAAAAGTTTTTCGAAATTCCTACCGGAAGTAGGTCTTTTACTCTTATCGAAAATCGGTTTTTTGCGAATATCTCGCAAGTCATGCTTTCTAGGCAGGTACATTACGAGTATAAAAGTATTTACATGAAAATTTTAAATATCTTTTGTATAAAAAAAATTTCAAAATTCGGACCGGAAGTACCACTTTTACTCTTACCGAATAGCGGTTTTTTGCAAATATGTCGTAAATTATGCATTCTATATATATTTATTAAGAGTACAAAAGTATTTAGAGTTGAATTTGCAATATTTTTTGTATACATGAAATTTCAAAATTCGGACCGGAAGTAGCACTTTTACTCTTAGCGAGTAGCACTTTTTTTCGAATATCTTGCAAAGGATGCATTCTATAGCGATTTATTAAGAGAATGAAAGTACTTAGAATAGGATTTTGAATAATTTTTGTATAAAAAAATTCTAAAAATTGTATAGTTTGAAATGCTCATACGTATAAGAAAGTCGTGTGGTGGCCTCACCTCATTTTTTACTTTCTTATACGTAGTATAAGGAAGTATTGTGATGATGAAAATTTTCGACCTCGAGATTTTTGCAGATGTCCACGTTTTGAGGTAACCTGATACCAAAAAAGTGGTTTTTAAAAAATGTCTGTGTGTGTGTGTGTGTCTGTCTGTCTGTCTGTGACCACGATAGCGGTCAAACCGCTGGAGATATCAATTCCAAATTTTGTATTTACGTGTATAATCTCCCTCTTGGGAACTGATTAGATTTTCAGCAAATTAGGTCGACCGGAAGTAGTAGTTTACTTCAGTGAAAAACTCGAATTTTGCCAATATTTCATCAACTACTAAGTTTAGACAAATTTATAAAGAATTCATATGTACTAAAAATTAAATTTAAGAAGAATTTTATTAAAAATTTTTTTCGAAATTCCTGCCGAAAGTAGGCTTTTTACTCTTATCGAAAATCGGTTTTTTGCAAATATGTCGTAAATTATGCATTCTATATATATTTATGAAGAGTACAAAAGTACTTAAAGTTGGATTTGGAATATTTTTTATATAAATGAAATTTCAAAATTCGGACCGGAAGTAACACTTTTACTCTTACCGAATAGCGATTTTTGGCAAATATGTCGTAAATTATGCATCCTATATATATTTATTAAGAGTACAAAAGTATTTAGAGTTATATTTGCAATATTTTTTGTATACATGAAATTTCAAAATTCGGACCGGAAGTAGCACTTTTACTCTTAGCGAGTAGCACTTTTTTTCGAATATCTTGCAAAGTATGCATTCTATAGCGATTTATTAAGAGAATAAAAGTACTTAGAATAGGATTTTGAAAAAGTTTTGTATAAAAAAATTCTTAAGATTGTATAGTTTGAAACGCTCATACGTATAAGAAAGTCGTGTGGTGGCCACACCTCATTTTTAATTTTAAATTATTCGTTAATCTTAGTGAAAAGAGACAAAAAAATTATTTTGAAAATGTGACGTGATACCCTATGCTAGAATACAGTTTTTATGTTTAAAACTAAAATTTTAGACTGTTAAGTCCGTTACAAAAATCGTGTCGCATAGTGTAATTAGTGTACTTATGAATTAGATTATAAAACATGAGGACTATTGCGTAAAATTTATATTAAGTTTAAACATTATTGAACTAGTACAGATTATTTATTAACATATAAAAAGAATTTAAGTAATAGATTAACCTTTGACATCAAGGCTGTTATATTTCAGCGAGAAATTACCAAAATAAAAATAATTTTTCAAATAATGATATAAACGTTAAATCAGGAGTTCTCAACCTTTTACTATTTGCAGCCCAATTTTCAATCACAATCTTATCCCCCCCCCTCATACAATAATGTTCACTGAGATCTTGCTGTAATTGTAATATTAGTTTCTATTTAATTTAATTATATTTTGACGCTGAAGCTGTATGCGACCATAACAAAACTGAAAAATTGCTTGCAAATTAGTTTTTTTACTGCAATCTAAGCGTAAGCATACAAAATTTTCTCATTTTCTCGTCAATTATCGTATGAATTCTACTTATCAATATTCAAAATAAGTAAATGCATAGCAATAAAGATGCTCATTTAATTGTCTATGTTCGATTTTGTGATGGTATGTCAGCAGTAGATATACTATTCTGCAAAGTAATAGAACTCAAAGCAACAAAAATCTCCACAGTGTATCTGAACACATTGCATGATCCACAGAGAAGCTCTGAAAAGAGTCCTGGTCTGAATATTGTGCTAACGACAGTGATTACCATAGTAAATTATATAGAAATGTGACCCCTAAAATCAAGAATCGTTTCTGCACTTTGTAAATACTTGGGTGCAATACATTCAGCGTTACTTGCCAGGCAAGATGGATATCACGTAGGAAATTTTTATAACGCGGTTATGAATTAAAAGGTAAAACCAACATTTTTCTAGAAGAGGAAATCCGACCGAAACCCGAGAAGTTTCGAGATGATTTATTTGTTATGAAATTGAGCTACTTGGCTGACATATTCGAGAAGTTAAATACGCATACGAATGATAAAGTTAATGTTTTTTGTAGAAACCTGGAATTGTGGAGAAGAAATGTAAAGTAAAAAAACCTAGAAATGTTTGCAAATGTGGATGAATGTGTCAAAACTTGCAAGGCTGAAGAAAAACATGTAGAAGTTCTTTTGTTAACCATTGAAAATCATTTAACCATACTGGCAAATAGTTTTAAAAAGTATTTTCTTGCTGATTTCAACTTGATACCAAGTTACGAGTGGCTTGGGGATATATTTCAAAATACTCCCGAAAGTCTCTCAACTGCCGAAGAAGAATTCTTTATAGACGTCACGACAAATGTCTAAATCGAAGGACAATTTAGTAATAAATCACTCTTTGAATTTTGGGCAGGGTTGGATGATGAATTTTCTGCACTGAAAACAAGAGCATTTCGTATACTATTACAGTACCGGCGCGTAGTTCAATACTTTGGAGATACACAACGTTAGAATAAAAGACAGTGTTGGCAAATCGAAAAATTTTTTAGGGGCCACGTAGAAATTATAGGAACTAAGTAACTTACCTCGACGAGTACCTTGGCCTCGCCAAACAATTGTTTATAAATAGATAAATGTATAGTAGTTTTTATAACACGTTAGTATTGAAAGTCAATCCCTCTCCTTTTTTGAAATAAATTCTTCATTGACAAATTCATTAAAATTAAGAAATTCTGCCACTGTACTTATTACCATTTTCACATCCTACCTATGCAAAACCGTATTTTCTGCGGTGGCTGCTTTCAAGACAAAATATATATCTCAGCTAAATATAGAAGTAGAGCTTAGAATGTGAATGTCAATTTTTAATATTAAACCTCGTTTCGAAAAAATTTGCTGTGCAAGACAGGCCCAATTGGGTCACTAATACTTATTAATCTTGTTTTTAATCTAATATTGATTTATTAAATACATTGTGCAATACTGATACAATCCTATTTATAAGTGGATTATATCAGTGTAAAAGTGTATTTTATTTTTTATTATGACAGTATGTATTTTATTGCTATTTTTCAGTAAATTAAATAAATTTCTTACTTATTTTTTTTCTCGATATACTCGCGCCCCCATTTAGTCTTATCACCCCCCCCCCCTAGGGGGCGCGCCCCACAGTTTGAGAATCGCTGTGTTAAATACAATATTATATAACTCAAATACTAAAATGTTAACTTACCATATACAGGGTGTCCAGAAACTCTCCTGACAAACGAAGACCGGAGATTCCTCAGATAATTTTAAGACAATTTAACCCAATTCACCCTAGTCCGAAAATGCTTCCTAAAGTCATAGGCGTCCGTTTTGGGTAGGTAAACGGTTATTTTAATGCATAACTTTTTTGTCTTTAACTTTTAAGCATTTGTGACACTAGATTATTAAATTTTCAGGTATTCTAGTACTAAAAGGTACTCTTACTTTAAGTCGGTAGGATACACCGTTTTCTAGAAAACTCGATTTTAACATTTTTCGTTTTTTCGTCATTAAAATTCAATTTATTATTTTTTGCACTAGTTCGCTCTGAACTGCCAACAGATATAAAGCCTACGTTTTTAATTGTCAAATTGTTGTCAGTTCGCGAAGTTTATCTTTTAATTTTTTACTTTGTAGCATTCAAACACAACGATTTCAATTTAAAAAAAATGGTTTTTACTAATGAAGAATACGCCGATATGCATTTAGTTTATGGCGAAATGAGGTGTAACGCTCGAGCAGCGCAACGTAGATACCCTGAAAAACTTCCCAATCGTCAGCATCCCACTCACTCAACATTTACAGCTCTTCATCAACGATTAAGAGAATCAGGTTCAGAGGTCCCAAAAAAAAAATGAAACAGGGAGACATAATGATGTAACAGCAGAACATGAAGATGTTATTTTAATGGAAGTTGAGGAAAATCTAGACATTAGCGTTCGAAGACTATCTGCCATGTACCCCACAATTTCAAAATCTTCCGTAGGAAATATCATACACAAAGAAAATTTATATCCTTTTCATTTTACAAAGGTGCAAGCACTGCTAGAAGGAGATTTTCCTGCTCGTGTAGAATTCGCTAGATGGTTACAAAATCAGATAAATCAAGATGAAGATTTTTTCAGGTACATTTTGTTTGGTGACGAAGCTTCATTCTCAGAAAATGGAATTTTTAATGTAAACAATGCATACTATTATTCGTACGTTGGTGACAATCCCCACGTTGTTCAAGAATTTAAGCATCAGCATAGGTTTAGCATAAACGTCTGGATTGGAGTAGTTGACGATTATCTACTTGGACCTGTGGAATTACCTGCTCGTTTAAATGATGTTGATTACTTACATTTCCTGCAAAATATTTTACCTGATTTGTTAGATGAGGTGCGTTTAAATATTCGGCAAAACTTATGGTTTCTACAGGACGGCTGTCCGGCCCACTTTAGCAGGAATGTACGAGACTTTCTAGATAATAACTACGAAGACCATTGGATTGGAAGAGGCGGCCCAGTTGCTTGGCCAGCAAGGTCGCCGGATTTGAATCCTTGCGATTATTGTGTTTGGGGATACATAAAAGCATTTGTTTATTCTGTTCCGATACAAAATCGTGCACAACTCTGGCTAAGGATACAAGATGCTTGCAATGAATTTAGAAATAACTTTGGAATTTTTGCAAGAATTCGGCGTTCACTAAGCAAAAGGGTAAATTTATGCATAGAGACTAATGGTCATCACATCGAGCATCTTTTGTAACTATCTACCTTTGATACTTGTTCTTTTTTTGTTAGTTTCGTTCCATTGTAATAAATACTTTGTTTTTAAAAACCTTCAGCTAAAATTTTGTTTCAAATTGATTTTTGCTTCTTTTCCCAAACTTTTTTTACGAATTGTGTGCTGCATTTATTGAAACAAAAGATGATTTATTAAATTAATTTTCATCCATGCCTTGATAGTCCTAGCCAACTTGGTCGCTAAAAATAAGTAGGTAAGTACATAATGAATTGAATTTTAATGACGAAAAAACGAAAAATTTTCAAATCGATTTTTCTAGAAAACGGTGTATCCTACCGACTTAAAGTAAGAGTACCTTTTAGTACTAGAATACCTGAAAATTTAATAATCTAGTGTCACAAATGCTTAAAAGTTAAAGACAAAAAAGTTATGCGTTAAAATAACCGTTAACCTACCCAAAACGGATGCCTATGACCGGTACTAGAAATTCGCAATTGATGGAATCGATTCATCTCTGGAGGATAAATAAACATACCAGTTTTTGTTTTTCAAAATAGAAGCGTTCGGGAGATATTAAAAAAAAATAATTACAAGGCGCCATCTTCAAAGAGCTCTAGCTCCCTTAGGAAGCATTTTCGGACTAGGGTGAATTGGATTAAATTGTCTTAAAATTATCCGAGGAATCTCTGCTCTTCGTTTGTCAGGAGAGTTTCTGGACACCCTGTATAATTAATACCACTACACTTTATCTGTATTAAACATTACATATTTTGAAGCTCATATATGTATAGGCTATGGTAATAGTTTTATATCTATAGTTAACACTAAATGATTATATTTTTATTACATATTGTGCAGTACTACTAAATTTCTTCTAGCTTTAAATTTACTATTTATCAATTATAAAAATAATTTTGTAACTAATACTATTCATAGAATTTTCGTTATCTTTATCAAGCATTCACCGAAGCAACTCCCAATTTTCTTTATTATAGCAATGCATAAATTCAAAAAGATATTGTATACATATTTTTCTTACTTTATTCTGATGCAAAAGTATTTCTGTACAATTTAAGGTAGAAATCGAATTTAAATGAAAATTCAAGTATTAGAATAAAAGTCTCAGCGCTTTCCCAAATTTATTGAATCTTGTTCACATTCGGCGGTTTAGTAAATTCTCATTCCCTTAATTGAATTTTTGTCAACAAATCATCGTCACCCTCATTGTGACAGCTGTCCCCTATCCTCAGGATACTACGTAAACAAGAGGAATTTAATTTCACTCCAGAATGAAGGAGGCATATTCATGAAATCACACTACATCAAATAATAGCATTTATATTTAATTACTTGTTTTTTAAAATAAAATATTCTGCCGGCCTAAAATATAAAACAAGTCTATCTTTCACACATGTATAATTTTGAAAGTTATAAGTATATTACATTAGTCTTACTGAATTTACCATTAAATGATTGATTTAATGGTTATACTTTCTTCACTTGCTTTAAAATGAGGCTATGGCAATAATAAAATAAGGGCTGAGTCACCGAAAATAAACCAGGCAGACTAAATAGTAATAGTAATTTAGTAGTATTTACAAAATACACAAAAAATGAGAAAAAGATATACAGGTTATTAATACAATATTAACTACAAAAATATTATTAAGTCGCAATGGTTCAGTGTTTTTTCTTTTTGTTTCGGAGGAAGAAAAACCCTCATGGGCCCGCGACATCCTATTCTTTCTCAGATGGTAATGCCTACTAGTCATTCTTCTTCTGGGCGCTCCTTACCATTCCTGTCCTCATCCTCTTTGTTTCTACTCCTCCTCCTTTGTCTTCATAATCTTGGTGACTACTTCTGCCACAGCAAACCATGCTTCTCGACCTCGCAACATTGTCGGTACCATGTTTTCCGCTGTCAGTTTACCGCCCAGTCGGAGCTCCAGCATCTTTCTTGTCTCCGTCCATCTTAAGCATTGCATAAGGGTGTGCTCTGGGGTATCTATTTTTCCGCAGTACACACATTTATTATCTTCCTGCAGCTTGAACCTATGTAAGTAGGCACTGAAACACCCGTGGCAGATCAACGAATGTGTCGACGTAGGGGATGAGTCGCTTCGTCCAGTGTGACGTAGCAACCTCATCATTCCATTTCGCCTAACATTTCCTGAGTGAATCCTGCCTTCTTTCATCTTTCCTCTTCCTAGAAGGACCATAAAATACTCCGTCTCCAACACAAGTAGGTGGTATGGGGACGCGGCTCACCACCATCTCTTGTGCAATATTGTCTACTACTTTATAGATTTCAACGAAAATTGTTATAGTGAAAACATACCCAAAAAATTAGGTGTGGCCACCACACGACTTTCCTATACGTATGAGCGTTTCAAACCATACAATTTTAAGAATTTTTTTACACAAAAATTATTCAAAATCCTATTCTAAGTACTTCTATTCTCTTAATAAATCGCTATAGAATACATACTTTGCTAGATATTCGAAAAAAAGTGCTACTCCCTAAGAGTAAAAGTGTTACTTCCGGTCCGAATTTTGAAATTTCATATATATAAAAAATATTCCAAATATATCACTAAATACTTTTGTACTCTTGTTAAATATATAAGAATGCATAACTTACGACATAATTGCAAAAAATCGCTATTCGATAAGAGTAAAAGTGGTACTTCGGTCTGAATTTTGAAATTTTTTTTTCACAAAAGATATTGAAAATTATATTGTAAATACTTTTATACCCGTAACGTACCTGTCTAAAAAGCATGATTTGCGAAATATTCGCAAAAAACTGATTTTAAATAGGAGTAAAAGACCTACTTGCGGTAGGAATTTCGAAAAACTTTTTGAATAAAATTGCTCTCAATTTTAATTCTAAGTACATATGAATTCTTTATAAATTTGTTTAAACTTAGTAGTTTACGAAATATTGGCAAAATTCGATTTTTTCACTGAAGTAGACTGCTAATTCCGGTCTACCGATTTTACTGAAAAACTAATCAGATCTCAAGAGGGAGATTATACACGTAAATACAAAATTTGGAATTGATATTTATAGTGGTTTAACCGCTATCGTGGTCACACACAGACACACACAGAGACATTTTTTAAAAACCACTTTTTCGGTATCAGGGGACTTCAAAACGTGGACATATCCAAAAATCTCGAGGTCGAAAATTTTCATCATCACAATACTTCCTTATACTACCTATAAGAAAGTAAAATGCATAAAAGCAATACAATTCAATAAATTCCTTCATCCAAATATCAAGCTCTGTGTATAATATTTTAAAAATATCTATTATTAGTATTAAACGAAAATTATAAAATCAAGAGTGATTAAGTTAAAGTTCTTTCTATATGTCATTATCTTTTTTTCAAAATAAAACACTTCACACCAATATATAACATATACAAATATTATATTTATCACAATTGGGATAGTATAATATCCCCAATCATGATAAAAGAAAATTCTCGATACATTAAACAATTTCATCAAAATATTTTAACATCAAAGATGTTTTTTGTCTCGGGTTTCAAATCACACGGAAATTTTGAGTATCGATTTGATCCTTTTTCGTGCTTGAATTGGCACCGAACAAAGTATTTTTGGCGGTCGTATTAGAGACAAGTATATTATGTAAACGCTGCTGATATTAATTCAGATTATTCTGACAGTTTTTTTTTTTTTCATTCTTCGCGCAACAATAAAATTTTCACGCACGAGTATGTCTATTTTCCGCACAAACAAACAGCGCAAGTAATATTGGAAACCGGAATTACTACAAAATTCACGGTGATTTTTTAACGGAAATAGTTTTCAACATACTTTATATGCATGGTATTTCCAAGTTTGGGCATTTATATGTACATATATTTTATCAAATAGTATAGAATTGATAAAGGGTTGGTACTTTTGCAACACAAATACGAGCAGAAATTAAAAACTACTTGTATTTCAACAATAATAAAAACACATTTAAATATTATTCATTTAAAAATGTAATTTGAAAATATTTAGTATCACGTAATTTGTCTATATTTCCTTATGTTACTAAAATACACAAATGACTTCCCTACAACAGTTTCTATTATTAATTGTAAATTGTTAGTATACGTAGCACTATAGAAATAAACCTTGAGTAGATTTACTAGCTCTACACTTGCTTAGAAAATACTTCTAAAGATAGAATAAGACAATATACACAGAAGAGGTTGAAATCGATGAAAATAAAGTTTGCCCCGTTGTTCGTGTTATGTATTACAACCATTAAGTATTGTCGCGAATCAACACTCTGTATAGTAGTAGAATTATTACAGCGGTAACCTAATTCCTGATTTACCTAGCGCTGAGTCGATACATCCTATCTGTCCGTTCGATGAGTTCAACCGAAGTTGATCGAACGGAAGGAATGTGCGAATTCAGCGGGGTAATGACGGACTTGGCGTTACCGAGGTAATAAAAGAGGATATTCCGAACAGAATAATAATTAATAAGTGATCTTCTGATAGGACGATCACTTGCGATCCTTCGCAGTTACTGATTATTTTTAGTGGTTAATAAATAAGTGGGTGAGAAGTAGTATTTTATTCAGACAACTCAATCTCCTCACCCCTTGAGAGTCCAAGTCCGGCGGAGAAGAAAAGGTAGGTGCCTTTTGCATTTTGATACTTTTATAATTATAAAGCGACTGCTCGCCCCTGAGCAACCCCTCGTCACGAGATTAGCGACCGTAACGCGAAAGGCTCCGTGACAGTAGTAACGTTTTCGCAATATGATATTCTTCTTTTGATTTTTAATTAAGAACCATAGTAGACCATGATGACATCCGTGTTTTGTCTAATTTTAACGAAGTACGTATTTAATTTACTATTCGTTTATTTCAATTAAGACAGTCTTGAATTAAAAAATATATTAACCAATTTTTATAAACAAGATAAATGTGTTTAAGCAAAGAATATATAAACTTGATGTCACTGTAAAAGGAGAAGCCTGTTGCGATTGGAATAGAGTGTCTTCTCCTTCTTTAAAATAGAACTATGTTCTGTACATAAATGCCTAGTGGTCTTTATTTGATGATGACATCCAGCTGTCCTTCCATCTTTTGGGTGGTGTTTCTTGTCGTTTGTTATCTGGTTTGCATTAAAATTTAAGAGAATTTTCGTTATTCATTTGTTCCACGTGGTGCCTCCAATTTCTGCATCCCTGCCTTATCCAGTTTTCTATCTGAAGAATCCGAAATTCTCCTCTTATTCTGGTGTTTCGAACAATGTCTCAAAGGCTTCTTTCCGTGATCATTCGCAGCGCCTTCATCTCTTGTTCTCATTGCTTCTTTGGTTTTTATTGTCACAGTTTGAGTCTCCGCTCAGTAGGTCATGATCGGACTCACGCATCTCATAAATTCTGGTTTTGCTATCGATATTCCGATCGATACCTTAATTTTCGTACTACTTATTTATGTACACTAATCCACAGGTAGATATCTAATTACAAATAAGGAACTACAAAAATTATACTAATAACAACTGAAAAAAGAATGAAGGTGAATACATGATATTAAATACAACAAGAAAATGTGTGTGCTTAAAACCACACGGCAGAAGTGAAAACTTCATCAAGGCGAGGTTAATAATACGAAATCCAACTTTTTTTTTCGTTCTATATTACATTAGGGTCATCCTGCATCGACGAATTCAGTTGCTGAGATTTTGTGTGCTTCTTTTGACGATATTTCTTCACACGCGCATTAGACAATTCCCTTTTTCGTTTTAATTTGTCATCGATTTGATTTTCTTCATCCATCCTGTGTAACAGAAAGGAATTAAATGCTTATAAATTCGTGTATAATGAGCAATTAAAGCAATGCTCTATTCTCAACGCTTCTGTTTTGCATTGGTATACAAATTATAGTAAATGCGTGTGGACGTTATTTAACACCCGGAATATACTGATCAGTTTTCGAGTCATCCATATCACTTTAATAAAAATGCTAAAACTTACCTGAGCGCGAAATATTATTTTATATTATTATAGAGATAATGTCTCATACACACACAACAAATTTTTTGGTTAACCGTTAACACTTATATACATATGTGAAAACATCTCGAAGTGTTCTCGTAAACTCCATCTCCCTCTCGAATGTCTGTAGAATATTCCTAGACATTCTGTCTCCGCTGGACTATGCCGTACAGCGTGGAGATTGATTTATGGTGGTGTGTAAATAAGAGCGTTTTTATACGTCGGGCCGAGATGATTTATGGTCTCTTTTTGTGCGTGTGACAATTTCGTTTGTATCGCGCCGAGAGATCTGATTCTTTCATTTAATGCAAACTCATTTCGTTACAATATATATATATATATATATATATATTTGCTATTCTTTGTTGCCGTATTTATATATTGTTTGACCTCTTGATGAGAATAATTGGGATTTTTCTTGCCGAAAAATCCCAATTATTCTCATCAAGAGGTCAAACAATATATATATATATATAGACGATATGAATACTCGCTTACGAGTCCCGCACTAGTCTGATGCTAACGTGCCGGTTTCTCACCCGTGCGGCTCGGGATCGAATCTTCTCGGGGACATGAATTTATTTATTTATTTAAATTTCAATTTAATTGAAATTAAATACCATATATTTCTCTCGTTCCCTTAGTCGACTCGAGCCGACTTTACCCGAACGAGTGTTACATAACCGAGCGTGACGGCTCAGTCTTGTTCAGTGTCCACAATCAACGCAACGCGCCCAAAGAAGTTTACACTTCAAAAAATAATAATAAGTATAAAAAAGATAAATTGCTAATCGGTAATGACGTCTCTAATATCACGGATATCACAAATTGAAAATATCAATAGAGTGATATCTGCTACAAATAGTATACATGTAACACAGTGGTAAATATTTAAGGATATTAGTGCGCGGTGCAGGTAAGTAAAACTTGAATGTCGAACGAGAAGTTACCCGTGAAACAACTGTCCAATGAAAAGCGCCGCAACATATCATCCTGCGGTATGCCAATCACGGGATACTCACCATCATCTTTAAAATAAAAATATGTCAGAAAACGGTGCTGAATATAATCAAGAGCATTAGAATATATGTCATAGAAGGGTTTCCACACTAAAGATGCATCTTCCAATTTCGAACTAACAAAAGCACAGTATAACTTGGTTATAGTGAAGTAATTAAACTCCTTGGTATGACGAATGACGAAACCGAGACTTTTTATAGTTTGAGATATGATAGATACTATGTGATTGTTGAAAGATAGCTTACAGTCAAAAGAAACACCGAGATCACATACAGTGTCACGTTTTTGAAGGAGAGATCACTATAATCATAAATAATAGAACCAGCCTTCTGAGGGACATTTATTTATGTTTAGGGGCAGATCATGTAGTTCACACCGTTCACATACTTTATCAAAGTATGTGAACGGTCATCCAGATTTTTCACATAAGAGAAGATTTTGAGATAATCAACATACAACAACTTACATCTAAAGGCTCTCTATTATTAATAAAAATGTAAAAAAATAATGGACCCAGAATGGATCCCTAAGATACTAGTGGTGTTGCAGTCATGTAGTTAGATCGAAAATCATCAAATAAAACAAATTGTGTATATACCCTGTGCAAAGTAAGATTTAGAAAATAAAGTAATATTGTGTGATATCCCAATTGTTGACAGCTTATTCAACACATTATCATGATTCAACAGGTCAAAAGCTTAAGAGAAATCGGTATACAACACTCAGTCTGACCATTGTCGATGCCAGTCGCGATTCATGACTGTTGAAGATCCTGTATAAAGCCATTTTTCACGTAATTATAAAACAGTTTGTAGACACATTTTGCAACATCTTTTGCAAACACACAGGATCGAGATTGAACGATAGTTACCAACGCAGTCCCGTCTACCTTTTTTGAATAGGGGGCAAATTTTGAATGTTTTCACCTTTTCGGATATTGAAATGTTTGCAATACGTTAAAAAGGGTAGTAAGAGGAGATGTCAAGACTGAAACACAATCCTTCACTATAAAAGAAGACACCGTCAGGGCACTTACGTTGCCTTTGAGAGTCTCAGTGAAAGAGTTAACATAAAAAATGTCTCAGCCTTTGTCACGATCCATCCCAGATGAGGAATTTGAATGGTTCTTAAATGATGATTGAAAGTAGTCAGAAAATGCATTGACAAAGTCGAGAGAATTGGAAATGACATACAAGGTCGTCATACAGGGCCACGTGATGGAATGACGCAGTTTTAAGCTTCCTGGACCGTCACATAAGTGCAGTATCTTTTGTATAAGAAAAATTTCAAAATTCAGACCGGAAGTACCACTTTTACTCTTATCGAATATCGATTTTTTGCAAATATGTCGTTATGCATTCTATATATACAGGGTGTAACAGTGGGAACGCCGTGGTCTCTGGTAGTCAAATGGTAACAATTTTGAAAAAGTTGCATACTGGAATATATATAGGTGGATTAGATCTACAATTTAAAAATAATAGGCAATATACAGGGTGTTTCAAAACTTAGCAATGTACCAAAGTTATGTTTTTCTTAATTGAACACCCTGTATTTTATGTCATTTTTGAGTTGTACACTGAAATCTAGATCAACTTTATTTAAGGTTTTCTATGTCTAATTTTTGTAGTTTAGGAGATATTTCAAGTTTTTTGAAAATGCAATGTTGCACGAAAAGTTTAGTATCTCGAAAATGACTTAATTCAGAGAAGTGGAACGAATAGCGTAAATGGCAGATCCTTTGGCTGATTGAATGCCATATTCAAAGTTGCCGAGTATTCTACAGGTCGTTCATGTACCGAGAGCAAACTTTGTGAACTTCTTTCGTGCATAACTTTATTATTTTAAATGGAACAGCCTGTATGTATTTATGTTATCAGATAGAACATTTTATTGTCTAAAAACCAGTATCAGGAATCCCTATGACTATCTTTACTAGTTTTTAAGTTATTTGCGTTTTTTAGATAACTTACGAAAATTGTTATTATTTAATCTAGGAGGTTGGATCCTCATAGAGAAACTGTCAATTTGACGTGTACTCTGTTAACATCATGAAGGCATACTCGTTGCAAGAAAGAACTGATATGATTTTAGTTATTGGTGAGTGTCAGGAAAATTGCTTCCTTGCGTCTCGGGTGTATTCGCAGAAGTACCCAAATCGAAAACATCCAGATAAAAGGGTATTTGAAAATTTGTTGGGTAGATTCCGTGCCACAGGGAGTGTTGCATACAAAAGGCGAACAACAACTGTAGACGTAGAAAATGAATTCGTGGTATTGGCAACAGTCACTGAAGAACCGCATAAAAGCACACGACAGATTGCCAAGGAATTAGATATAACTCATATGAGCGTATCTAGGATACTAAGAAAACACAAATACCATCCCTATCACTTACAATACCATCAAAATTTATACGCAATGGATTATGAATGGCGAATTGATTTTTGCTTGTGGGCTCTTGATAGAAACGCAGAACATAATGATTTTTTTAATTACGTTTTATTTACCGATGAATCCACTTTTCATAATAATGGATTAGTAAACCGTCACAATTTTCATTATTATGATACCGAAAATCGCCATCTTTTTCGTACCTTGGATCGGCAGCATCGCTGGAGTTTGAACGTGTTTGGAGGCATTATAGGCGATTATGTAATTGGACCATACTTCTTCAATGGGCACCTAAACGGAGACGAATTTCTAAGGTTCTTAAAAAGGGACTTTTGGACCCTCTTGGAAAATATTCCCTTGAATATTAGAAACCGGATGTGGCTTCAATTAGACGGCGCTCCTGCCCATTTTAAACGGTCCGTTAAAAACTACCTTCACAGGAAATTTCCTAATAGGTGGATCGGAAGAGATGGTCCGTGCAATTGGCCACCAAGGTCTCCGGACTTAACATGTATGGACTTTTTCCTATGGGGGTATGTAAAAGGGATCGTTTACAATATCTTGCCCACTACAGCAGAGGATATGAAAACGAGAATCAGAGACGCCTTCAGTTCAGTAACACCGGATATGCTGAGGAACGTTAGAACAGCATTTGAACAGAGGGTTATTTTCTGTATTGAAGAAAATGGCAATTATGTTGAACGCTAGCACTTTTTCGTTTATTTTGTTGTTATGTTTTTTCGTTTATTTTATACGAAATCCTTTTTTCTTAATCCAAATACAAAAATATTTACTGCTGTTTTGTTTAGTTTATTTTTATTACTTGGAATTTATGTTTTCATGTAAATTGTGACAATATAAAATCAACTTCTTCGAATAATAATATTTATACCCATCGATGTAAAGATATACTGGGTGTTCACTTACAAAAAACAAATTTAGTTCACTTAAATTATCTAAAAAACACAAATAACTTAAAAACTAGTAAAGATAGTCATAGGGATTCCTGATACTGGTTTTTAGACAATAAAATGTTCTATCTGATAACATAAATACATACAGGGTGTTCCATTTAAAATAATAAAGTTATGCACGAAAGAAGTTCATAAAGTTTGCTCTCGGTACATGAACGACCTGTAGAATACTCGACAACTTTGAATATGGCATTCAACCAGCCAAAGGATCTGCCATTTACGCTATTCGTTACACTTCTCTGAATTAAGTCATTTTCGAGATACTAAACTTTCCGTGCAACATTGCATTTTCAAAAAACTTGAAATATCTCATAAACTACAAAAATTAGACATAGGAAACCTTAAATAAAGTTGATCTAGATTTCAGTGTACAACTCAAAAATGACATAAAATACAGGGTGTTCCATTAAGAAAAACATAACTTTGGTACATTGCTAAGTTTTGAAACACCCTGTATATTGCCTATTATTTTTAAATTGTAGATCTAATCCACCTACATATATTCCAGTATGTAACTTTTTCAAAATTGTTACCATTTGACTACCAGAGACCACGGCGTTCCCACTGTTACACCCTGTATATTTATCAAGAGTACAAAAGTATTTAGAACTGGATTTGCAATATTTTTTGTATATATGAAATTTCAAAATTCGGACCGGAGGTAGCACTTTTATTCTTATTGAGTAGCACTTTTTTGATAATATATTGCAAGGTATGCATTCTATAGAGATTTATTAAGAGAATACAAGTACTTAGAATAGGACTTTGAATAATTTTTGTATAAAAAAATTCTTAAAATTCTATAATTTGAAACGCTCATACGTATAAGAAAGTCGTGTGGTGGCCACACCTCATTTTTACTTTCCTATACGTAGTGATGAAAATTTTCGACCTCGAGACTTTTGCAGATATCTACGTTTTGAGGTCCCCTGATACCGAAAAAGTGGTTTTTAAAAAATGTCTGTGTGTCTGTGTGTCGGTGACCACGATACCGGTCAAACCGCTGGAGATATCAATTCCAAATTTTGTATTTACTTGTATAATCTCCCTTTTGAGATCTGATTAGTTTTTCAGTAAAATCGGTAGACCGGAAGTAGCAGTTTACTTCAGTAAAAAAATCGAATTTTGCCAATATTTCGTCAACTACTAAGTTTAAACAAATTTATAAAGAATTCATATGTACTTAAAATTAAAATTGAGAATAATTTTATTTATTTATTTAAGTATTTAGAACTGGATTTGCAATATTTTTTGTATATATGAAATTTCAAAATTCGGACCGGAAGTAGCACTTTTACTCTTAGTGAGTAGCACTTTTTTGATAATGCTTGCAAAGTATGCATTCTATAGAGATTTATTAAGAGAATAGAAGTACTTAGAATAAGATTTTGAATAATTTTTGTATAAAAAAATTCTTAAAATTCTATAATTTGAAAAGCTCATACGTATAAGAAAGTCCTGTGGTGGCCACACCTTATTTTTTTATGTAGTTGTTGTGTGCCCTTTTTGGTAAATAGTTTCATGTTATATTTTGTCACATACTACTTCTGAAGTTGTCATGCATTCCTAAGTCGAAAGAATTTAGTGCTCTTAGATCCGGCACTTCATGATGTAGTACTTTTCTATTGGTTAGCATATAATATATGACTGACTCTTAATCTCTGCTGTTTCCAAATATCACCAAGTTCCAATTGTTTGGAAAGAACATGTTGTTTATCCTCATTTCGTTTTAGACACCAAGTTAGTTTATTCTCCCCCTGAGATGGTTAATTGCCGATACGTGCATTGAAGTCTCCCAGTATATTTTTTATCTTCGTTCGGTATGTCATTTATCTGATGTAGCAGAGTACTAAAGAATGTCTTCCTAATTTCTTTGGGTTTTGAATCATCTGGTGTATATATACTCTGTGCTGAATTATGGTGTACCTAGTGAATAAAATTCTTTTTTTGTGAACTTGCTACACTTTGATACTCTTCACTGATTTGGAGAACTACTCCTTGTTGACGCCTTTTTTTCGATTCATCGCTGTAAATGAAAATATATCTGTTGAAATTATTATTTCTTTTCCACCTTGTTTCTGACGCAGTACAAACATCTATTCTCTATTTGTTCATTTCTATAACAATTTCCTGATCGTTACTATTCTAGAAAGTGACATTCCATTATGCCAATCTGTTTATAATTTTTTCCAAAATCAAAATCGTTTTCTTCGCTAATGTGATTCATTTTTACTGCAGATAAGGTAACTAACTTGTTCTGCAAACCCTTCTTTTTTGTCCAAGCTTGATACCGGCAACGATGCTAGTTAGCTGCTCAGCCCACTATCAACACCGCAGATGGACCATTGTTTAGTTTTACGCAAATCTTGTGTTTAGTTACGTTTTTTACTCATATTTATGGTTTATTATTATTTCAATAGAATATATAATACGAAGCGGTGTAATTATTGACATTTTTTACATAAAAATTGTTTGAAGTTTAGATCAAAATACTTTTATAGTCCTAATAAATCTGTACAGAATCTATAACTTGCAAAATATTTGCGGAAAGCTGCTTTAGAGTAAAAGTATTACTTCCAGTCCGAATTTTGAAAAACTTATTTTTCTGCACTTGAAAATAGAGGATATATTGGTAAAATTTCATTTCTTCAATGACGGTCTACTAATTTCACTGAAAATCTAATCATATCTTGAGAGCAAGATTATATTCTGAAATAGAATGTATGATATTGATTACTTAAAAAGTTTTGTCACTATTGTGGTTAGAAAGAGACATATATAGAGAGAGATGTTTACAAAAAACAATTTGCGTGAGAAGAGCATTTCAAACAGTTTCATCATCATAATACCTCCTTTTGCTACACATAGGAAAATAAAATCCAACTGCGCAAGCTTATTTCTTAAATGTGCCGCTTGGGAAATATGAGAAAAAATACTTAAAAATATGTAATTAAGAAAATTTATTCACATAATCTTCTAATTTAGTGGTGTTTCAAAGAAGACTTGCAGTATCACAAGTTACCCATTTTTCATATTCTGGGCATGGTTTCATATTTCTTTTCCGTTTTTGCATTCCATACAAAACTATTTCTCGAATATACTTTTGGGGAACATTTTAGCATTTAAAACTCGCATTTTATCTATCTTGAATATTAGTGTACACTATCACTTGTTTGTGTGGGTAATTCTTTCCAACTAGTCAAAACAATATTGGATGTATACGGTTGCCATTGAGGCAAATTGAGCTTTATTTTCATAAAATTAGAATACGATTGCAGTTTCATAAACATGCTTGCCAGTTTTAATTTTTTTGAGCATATATTAGTTTTTTCGGTTATTTGAAATGCTAGCTTTTTAATGCCTTCAATTAACAGCCTGAAGTTAATTTCTTTTGAATTTGACAGATGTGTCATGAAATTTGTCAGACCCATCGCCATGTTTGTTTCCAAGCCTTATTTCTAGGATAGCCTTAGTTATAATGTATAAGGATAAAAATATCACTTATACTTTTTAATTCAATTTAATTCAAATATCACTTCACCTCAAATTCTGCAAATCCTAGTCCAGCTTCTATTTGTATTATTAACGGACTTCATCCACAGATGTAGCTGGATGCTATTAGTACCTAACTTGTTTTTATATATTATTTTATCATGACTACAATTTCTATAACATCACGTAAAATCATTTACGGACACATATTAAAGTCGTATTTTAGCTTCACAATGATGATACAGATATTTTTCGGTTAATCGGGAAACAATTATTATCGAAAACCTATGAATTTAAATTTCCCAATAAATTATGTATTAATTGATTTGTTTGATATGTATACAATAGCTTTTAGCAAAAACCTGTTCGTTTTGCATATTCGGTGAACCTGAAATATTGAAAAAAAGGTATCCAAACACTGAATTACATTTCGTCGTAAATTACTGAATATTAAATAGGCACATATTAAATTACTCTGCACAAAAGCAATTTTAATTTGCTTTTCTCTAGAATTATTATTAATTTCAAATTGACTGCATTTTTGGTGAACTACATTTTATCGTTGGTGCATCAAAAACAAGCCATTTTCTGTATATGACACGTGTTGATAAGCAGTGAAAGCAGGAGCTAAAACACCATCCACAGACATCTTTATTAATAACCATGCATATGCAAACTGCAATCATTCTTATATCTTTCGAACAAGCGTATTATCTCAAGTGTAATGTCCAGATCAATTCATCATAAACCATATCCATTAATAATTACGTTAGTCGTATATTATGCGTTAATGCACGATATTATTGGTTTTCTATTTTTATAATCTTAGTTATTTATCACACGTAAATTCAATTGCACATAAAGATGTCAAACCTAACGACACAAATGTCACGCAACAAATTGAATTGCGCTTTATAATGTAAGGAACACTACTTCAAATTTAAATGTGATAGGTATACACTATACTGTTTTTTAACTCCGCGGATCACCAAGTAAAGCCATGTGTATGTACACTATACAATATATGTGTTGCATTTAAAAAGAACCGGCCAACATTGAACTATTGAACTCATTCACCCGTGTATTACTTGTTAAATATTTTTATATCAGTCTAATTTAAATTAATTCCAAATTATTTACAAGTTCTAAATAAATTACGTCTTAAAATAATGATTAAATCTATTTCAAAATTAAAATCTGCGTCATATATATTTTATTTAGAATATTCAATTTAAAATACTTAGTTCATGAACAACTCTTTGTTCAAATTTAAGATACGCAATATTTATATTTTTTATCCTCCAAGGTTTCTTTATCTAAATCGTTCGCACAGTTCTTTGTGTGCATTGAGTTTGTTGCGTATTTGGCTTTTCTAGTGGCGTCATATAAACACGGGGAATAACCGTTGCAAATACCGCGCCTCCCTGTCGCCTGATTTGTCTAGAATATTATTACCCCCACACACCCGAGTCTTTAAAAGGGTCCAACGCGTCTAAAATTATTCATTATATTACACCTCATAGTAATTATTCATTATACTTCAGATTATTCGTTATTAGTCAGTGAGTGGTAGTTAAATAATCAGAAACACCGGTTCCCATCGTCGAAGAGTCCGTTAGGCTCACCGTGACAAAATATCTATTGAGCCGAGGTATTAATATTCAGAAATACGGATACACGCTGATGCCATCTTCTTGACACCTTGTCGTATTATTTTCTTGGTAGTATAGCTACCGCGACAATATATTAATTTTATAATTATTCGCCTATTTTAATCTTTTTAGTATTGTATATCAGTATAGAGGTTTGTGTTGTATATTATATTTGTGAACAGAACTGTAATTAGTATCGTGCCCTGACTTTTTTATGTTTCGTTCGTATCATATTTTAGAATATTTCATATTTTGAAAATTTAACTAATCGATTAAATTTGGTGCACATATTTACCTAAAAATTTCTATGAACTAATTATCAATAAATATAATAGAAAACTTACTAGATTTATTATATTAATAATAAATTGACTACTTTTACTAAGAAATACTATTACAGTACAGAAAATGAGGTGTGGCCACCACACGACTTTCTTATACGTATGAGCGTTTCAAACTATACAATTTTAAGAATTCTTTTATACAAAAGTTATTCAAAATCCTATTCTAAGTACTTTCATTCTCTTAATAAATCGCTATAGAATGCATACTTTGCAAGATATTCGAAAAAAAGTGCTAGTCGCTAAGAGTAAAAGTGCTACTTCCGGTACGAATTTTGAAATTTCGTATATACAAAAAATATTGCAAATCCAGTTCTAAATACTTTTGTACTCTTGATAAATATATATATATATATATATATATAGAACACATAAATTACGACATATTTGCAAAAAATCGCTATTCGATAAGAGTAAAAGTGGTACTTCCGGTCTGACTTTTGAAATTTTTTTTATACAAAAAATATTAAAAATTATGTTTTAAATACTTTTATATTCGTAACGTACTTGTCTAAAAAGCATGATTTGCAAGATATTCGCAAAAAACTGACTTTCGATAAGAGTAAAAGACCTACTTCCGGTTGGAATTTCGAAAAACTTTTTTAAGACAATTTGTCTCAAACTTAATTTTAAGTACATATGAATTCTTTATAAATTTGTTTAAACTTAGTAGTTGACGAAATATTGGCAAAATTCGATTTTTTTTACTGAAGTAAACTGCTACTTCCGGTCTACCGATTTTATTGAAAAACTAATCAGATTTCTAGAGGGAGATTATACACGTAAATACAAAATTTGAATTGATAGCTATAGCGGTTTGACCGCTATCGTGGTCACGGGCAGACACACAGACAGACACAGACAGACAGACACAGACAGACAGACACACAGACATTTTTTAAAAACCACTTTTTCGGTATCAGGGGTCTTCAAAACGTGGACATCTGCAAAAATCTCGAGTTCGAAAATTTTCATCATCACAATACTTCCTTATACTACGTATAAGAAAGTAAAAATATTAACGTAGATATACCGTAAGCGTCAAATTTTAATTTCGGTTTGCACTTCTATCATATGCAGAAGATGATCTTATACACATGCAGCGATGCCTGCTTGCTAACAGTGGAGGGAGAGCAACGGAGTGGCGGGGGACCCCCACGCCTTACAAATGTCCAGTGTGGCAGCCTCGCTTATGTCTATCTTTAGTTTAATTCGTCGCGCTCTTTTCCACTTACTACTTTCCTATCAGAAATTAAAATATGACGACCTCGGTATATGTACAAACACAAACAAGACTTCGGATGTACGTGCCTTGTACGTGATAATGTTTAATGATAATAAATAGACATCTAATGCTTGAAGAACGACAACAGTTTGGTAGTTATATACCTAGTTTAGTTATTTCGCGGCACTAGGTAAGGTTAATGATGTTAAACTTAAATACCTGGTAAATAGAAATTTCTAGCGCTCGCAAAGGGGTCAGGTCCCAATCGTCGTTCTATCGATAGTCCGATACTTGTGTTAATTAGCGGTGGCCCTTGATGTTGTCGGTGGAATAATATCTCTCACATCCGGATTACTCCGTGAATGGAAGACACTAAATGCTTCACAATTCTTTAAGGTTGGGTATTGAAGTAAAAAGAATCTCATCAGCGTGTATCCGTACTTCTGGATATTAATACCTCGGCCCAATAGATATTTTGTCACCGTGAGCCTAACGGACTCTTCGATGATGGGAACCGGTGCTTATGATTATTTAACTACCACTCACTGACTAATAACGAATAATTTGAAGTATAACGAATAATGACTCTGAGGTGTAATATAATGAATAATTTTAGAAGCGCTGGGCCCTTTTAAAGACTCGGGTGTGTGGGGGTAGTAATATTCTAGAAAAATCAGGCGACAGCGAGGCGCGGCTATTTGCAACGGTTATTCCCCGTGTTTATATGACGCCACTAGAAAAGCCAAATACGCAACAAACTCAATGCACACAAAGAATTGTGGGAACGATTTCGATAAAGAAACCTTGGAGGATAAAAAATATAAATATTGCGTGTCTTAAATTTGAACAAAGAGTTGTTGAAGAACTAAGTATTTTAAATTGAATATTGTAAATAAGATCTATACGACGCAGATTTTAATTTTGAAATAAATTTAATTGTTATTTCAAGACGTAATTTATTAAGAACTTGAAAATAATTTCGAATTGATTTAAATTAGACTGATATAAAAATATTTAACAACTAATATACAGGGGTGAATAAATTAAATGTTAGCCGCTTTTTTTTTAAATGCAACAGATGGCATTTATTTTTGACAAATTTATTATATGGGTTATGTACATTATGTTATGTGCATGCGCACTGATATGTCCTGTCCAATATTTTTACACCGAGATTTATGTATTCAAATATTTTTAGTAAATTTCTGCAGTTACTTTCGAATATTTATATTGAAATATGGCAACAATATTTGATTTTGGTCAAGGAAGTTACAATAGATTTACTTACTATTTTAATAGTTTTTCATGTTTACAGAGGGAACTGAAGAATATATTGCTAAATACAACACAAAAAGTAAAGAATATTTTCTAATGTAGAACAAGTAATTTTAGAACCGGATTGAAGAAGCTTGTCTTATATTTTGGTGCATTACACATTACTTCGACGGGCTTTAAACTTGTGATGGCGCTATTTTATTTAACATCTGTTTCGATCTCGACCATTTTCTTCTAAGCCGGCGGCCGCCACCTCGCTCTTGCATAATATACGTGCAAGACCGCGTGGTAATGACAACCAAGCTGGCCTCGCATACCGAAGAACCAGTGACATGCTTTTAACGTCCTTGTCGCTTCTCATTGATCGTTACTCTCTAGTCTTACTACGAGCAAGGTCATTTAAATCTGTTTCTTTTTATATAAGTCAAAATGGTAAAGATTAGTTCCCACAGTTGCAAGAATTTATATTTTTTCAAATATCACTCAAAATGTATACTTTTAGTTTATGTAATAAATTATTATCAATGATTGGTTTTGAAAGTAATGCATATTTCTTTCAATTTAAAATCAAAATCTTCAAAATGCCTGTCTTATATAATAAAATTGTTTTATTTACAGGGATTTTCGGTGGCTCTTTTTTATTGTTTTTTAAATGCCGAAGTAAAAAATACTGTGAAGCACCATTTGAATAGCTGGAATACAACGAGAACTTTAAGCTCTCGAAGAACACGTTACAGTAGCAGAGACTGGTCGCCAAGATCTAGAGATAGTTTACGGTAAGTATGAAAAGAAATGCATCAATTAAATTATAGATTTTTTTCTCGTCGCAAAAGTCAATATACGAGGGCGTATTTTTATGTTATCTACCTAGCCATGAAACAAAAGAGTGACGATGTCAACTAATTTATTGAAAAATTGCTGTCACTGTTAGAAGTACATGTGCTAAGTTATATTTAGTTTATGCTGTGTATAGAGATTTGAGACGGTCCATTTACCGATAAAATGAGTGAAACTAAAGTTGAACATCGCAGCGTAATAAAGTTCCTGACAAAGGAAGGCAATGGTCCAGCAATTAATTAAAGAATGGTTGCTGTAAATGGGGAAGATACACCATCTTATTTCCAAGTAACATATTGGTCTAAACTCTTTCGATGGAGCCGAGAGTCAATCAATGATGACCCAAAGTCCGGACGACCTGTTGAAGCTCGAAATGAAAACATTGTGCGAAAAGTCGAAAATTTGGTACTGAAAGATCGGCGTGTAAAGATCTCTGTCATTGCAATGAAGTCTGTATATCTGAAACAAGTGTTCCCAAAATTTTGCATGACGATTTGGGTATGAAGAAGGTGTCTGCACGGTGGATACCCATATTGCTTACACCTGAACAAAAACTGTGCAGAAAAGAAGTTTCTCAAGAAAATTTGGTCAAGTTGTAGAGGAACAAAACACTTTTATCTCGAATTATTACCGGGGATGAGACTTGGGTATATTACTGGGACCCTCCTACTAAACAAGAATCCATGCAGTGGGTTCATAAGGGCTCTCCGCCACCAAAAAAGGCCAAGACACAATTTTCTGGAAAAAAACTGATGGCAACTGTTTTCTGGGATGCTGAAGGTGTTTTGCTTATTGAATATATGCCGAGAGGGTCTACCACAAATGGAGAGGCCTACTATGGTCCAGCAATTAATTAAAGAATGGTTGCTGTAAATGGGGAAGATACACCATCTTATTTCCAAGTAACATATTGGTCTAAACTCTTTCGATGGAGCCGAGAGTCAATCAATGATGACCCAAAGTCCGGACGACCTGTTGAAGCTCGAAATGAAAACATTGTGCGAAAAGTCGAAAATTTGGTACTGAAAGATCGGCGTGTAAAGATCTCTGTCATTGCAATGAAGTCTGTATATCTGAAACAAGTGTTCCCAAAATTTTGCATGACGATTTGGGTATGAAGAAGGTGTCTGCACGGTGGATACCCAGATTGCTTACACCTGAACAAAAACTGTGCAGAAAAGAAGTTTCTCAAGAAAATTTGGTCAAGTTGTAGAGGAACAAAACACTTTTATCTCGAATTATTACCGGGGATGAGACTTGGGTATATTACTGGGACCCTCCTACTAAACAAGAATCCATGCAGTGGGTTCATAAGGGCTCTCCGCCACCAAAAAAGGCCAAGACACAATTTTCTGGAAAAAAACTGATGGCAACTGTTTTCTGGGATGCTGAAGGTGTTTTGCTTATTGAATATATGCCGAGAGGGTCTACCACAAATGGAGAGGCCTACGGAAACACAATTAAAAATTTAAAAACTGCTCTGGAGAAAAAACGCCCGCATTCTTATCCACAAAAAAACTTGTTGCTGCAGACAATTGTCGGGTTCATAAGGCAAACAAAGTTCAGCAGATAATCAATGACTGTGGGTTTATAGAGTTAAGGCATCCACCTTATAGCCCCGACCTAGCTCCGTCAGACTTCTTCGTATTCAAAAATTTAAAAAAGCATCTCAGAGGAAAGCGTTTTGCTTCTGATGAAGAACTCAAAGAAGCTGTTGAAGAATATTTTGCGGGGTTACCGAAGCAATTTTTTCTGAAGGTATGGGGCAACTGGAAAAAATATGGAATAAGTGCATTAGTGTTGAAGGGAGTTATGTAGAAAAATATTTTTTTTGTTCTCTTATGTCCTTTTTTCATGGCTAAGTAGATAACATAAGAATACGCCCTCGTAATTCAACCAAAAGAAAACAAATTCGGTTGCCTTGATACATTTTGTATTTAATGCCGATGAATGATTCCGAAATGAAAAATACTCTAATATTAGTACTAGTAAGATATATAACATAAATAAAATTATAAAAGAAAGACTAGTTCGTTCAGAAAAAAAGGTCTGCATTGCACCAAATGTCTGTATGTATTTTTACAGATCATGTATTAACTGTTTATTAAACCCATTACATTCTAACACATTTGATTTCCAAAGACCTTAAATAAAAACAGGTTGATTAAGGAAACTTCTTTCCAAATTGGTTTACATAATTTTAACCTAAATAATGTTATGATCTGAAGGAAATGGAGTTTTACAGTGCGAGTATAATTGATAGTGTGGAATTTAACTACACATCAACTTTTCAAGTATGTACACTATTCATCTGAACTCGGCCAGTAAAAAGTACGTATAGTGTCTGCAAGAGCTCCCCATCGTAAAGTTGCCATGTTTGCATTTTTATTTGTAATATTTCAATATAGTTTTATTAAGCTAAAGACATATGAAGAGTGAGTCCAAGATATGTTCGAGTGAAATTATGGTGCCGTTAAAAGTCAAGACAAAGAGAAAAAGAAAACGCAAGCATAAATTGGCATACAATATTCTCAGAAAAACAAAACTCATTTGCCCTCACCAGAAAAGATAATGCATTCGTAGTTATAAATTAATTATACTTCTATAGTAAGCTAAATTTTAGCATGCATCTAACTTTTAGCTGCTAAAAGTTAGATGCATCCTTTTATAGCAGATAAATGTTGCTTTATTTATATTTTTAATACTATTGTTCGTTTCATTTATTAAAGAATCAGTACAATTACTAAGTCACTGATAAAAATTATTATTAATTCCAAAAAAGTCTTTCATACAGCAAATAAATGCATATGAAAGCATAATCTATGTCAATAATAATAAAAACTGAAATTGTCTAGGTTATGCGCACGTGTAATAAATTTCATAAATTCATAAATTTTTCTGTGGGTTTATAGAGTTAAGGCATCATCCACCTTATAGCCCCGACCTAGCTCCGTCAGACTTCTTCGTATTCAAAAATTTAAAAAAGCATCTGAGGAAAGCGTTTTGCTTCTGATGAAGAACTCAAAGAAGCTGTTGAAGAATATTTTGCGGGGCTTTCACTATATTTTTTTATAGTTATTATTTTATCTGGTGTCCGAAACACCGATTAAATTTTCTTCAATTGCATTTATAAGTAATCTGTTATTGTCGCTAAATATCCCTAAATTATATAATAGATTGATTATAAAATAAAATGTTAGAATATCATTATTATTTATTAACCTTACTTCGATAATAATGTGTAATGAGTAATCTATTCGATTAATTTCAGTTTATCGGGCAGCTTTTTCAAGAAAAGGGAATCGACCAGCTCTATCGGAACCACCACTACGTTAGTTTCCATCCCAATTAGCAAAGTTGGCTCGCAACATGTTCGTTGTCCTCTTCTACCCTCCGGAGATAACGGCTGAGAAAGACTGCCACGAGAGGATCGAAGGTATATTGCATTTAAAACCAATTAATTATAAGATAGGTACGATATTAATTAGGACGTTCATTAATCTTCTCTCAACTAAAGTACAACGTATGTACATACGAATATATGTGTATGGAATAACACCGATGTATGATAACGAAAGATCATTTCTTTTACAAAGACTATTTTTCCAATTTTGCATTTTACGTGCTTTTACACTAGAACTAGCATGCCAATTTTGTAATATGCAAAATCAGTTAAAATAACTTAAATATTTGGCCTTGTCGTCATACTTTAATTAAAATACATGTTCTTAGACGTCAAAATGTTCTCTCGTTAATGAGGAAATTTTCTTTAGATTGATATTTTTTATCAGATTTTGCTTTTTGGACATGAAGAAATGGAAATGTTACTTATTTAAGTAAAATCGAATATGTATTGGCAACTTGATTCACTTCTACTCGAACAACGTTACAAATTGAAGGATATACGAGCATAATTTGGGCGAAGGTAAGGCTCGCGTATCAGTCTTAGGTTGTGAAGAAATTGGTATTATTTTCGAGTAGGCCATGCCTTTACATTACAAGGTTCAGTGGTTCAGTGGTTCTGCTTACTGGAGGCGGTATTCCCTCAGGAATGGAAGTGTGCACTTGTTCTTCCTCTTCCGAAGATCAATCAGCCTAAAGAATTTAAGGATCTCAGACCAATAAGTTTGCTTCCTGTCATGTCTAAAATTCTGGAAAAAATCATGCATCACCAAATCACAACGTATGTGCAGGAGTACAGTATTCTACCTGATACCCAATCTGGGTTCAGGAGGGGTTATAGTTGTGAGACAGCACTTCTC
The DNA here is from genome assembly GCA_963170755.1 of Amphimallon solstitiale. Taxonomy (NCBI): domain Eukaryota; kingdom Metazoa; phylum Arthropoda; class Insecta; order Coleoptera; family Scarabaeidae; genus Amphimallon; species Amphimallon solstitiale. The sequence goes on from OY720678.1 coordinate 98,323,869, forward strand.
GGAATTACAGATGACATACTGACTGCTGGGGATAGTGGCCTCGTAACTACCCTAGTATTGCTTGACTTTAGCAAAGCATTCGACATGGTCGACCACTCTATATTCCTTTCTTTGCTTACTTCCGTTGGTTTCAGTAGCCGTGCTTGTCGTCTTGTGGGGAGTTTCCTGGAGCATCGGCGGCAGAGTGTTGTGTTTGATTCGAGGGAATCGTCTACCTTACCAATACATCGTGGTGTTCCTCAGGGTTCCATAATCGGACCACTTCTTTTTTCGTTGTATACACGAGACTTGATTGAGAGTATCAGCTTTTGCAAGACCCATGATGATACACAGCTATGTCTGTCCTTTGACCCTTCTGACTGGGAGTCAGCTGAGAGGAAAATTAATAGTGATCTTGAATCTGTGTCGAGGTTTGCATCGGAGAGAGGGCTTGTGATTAATCCCAGCAAGTCTCGGGTTCTGATGTTCGGTGGTCCTGCCGCTTGCGATCGGATTAAACAGTTCATTAATATTGAACTAAGCAATTCAACTCTGCCTGTGGTGGATTCTGCGAGGAGCTTGGGCCTGTTCTTAGATAATAGTTTTAGGTATAGACATCAGATTAGTAATTATATAAGAAATGCATATGCAAATTTAAGAAAGTTATTTCCGCATAGGTCAATCTTAAGCATTAAAGCTAAAACAATTTTATGCGAAACTTTTGTCCTATCCCAGTTTACCTACTGTGCTCCTCTTTATCACTCATGTATCGATAAGTATACGGAATACAGGATTCAAAAAATTCAGAATTGTTGCTTGAGGTTTATTTTCGGTCTGAGAAAGTTTGGTCGCGTTTCTCACGGACTTGGCCGCTTGGGATGGTTGAACATGTATAGTAGGAGGGAGTTGCAGACCCTATGTTTATTTCAGAAAATTATTCTTTTTAAAACGCCTCCTTACTTACACAGAAAAATTAAATATCGATGTGATGTTTACAGCATCACAACCCGGTTCAGGGGCCTCATTTCGCCACCACCACATCGTACCTCACTATTCAAGAGGGCATTTTCGTATGTTATCTTTTCTAAATACAATGCGTTACCTATTGAACTCAAAGGGTTGTCCTTGGCTGGTTTCAAGCGTGGGCTTAGGAGGAGATTGACTGTGGCTGTTGGCTGAATAATGTGTCTAGATAATACTTTTTTTTTTTTCTCTAAGCTAAGCATAAGTATCTCTGGGTTATTTGTGTATATTGTGCATCGGTAACTAGGTTTGTTGTATTATAGGTTTACTGCAGTGACAAACTATCACTTTATTTTAGGCATAATCTCTTGTGAGGATTTATGCTGCAGCCAGGGTTTAGGTGGTAGAGCAGTCTTCGACTGAACCTCGCCCTGTGACTTGCGAAGGTTAAATTGAATCATACCTTATTTAGAATATCACTTTTGTACTTTGTACTTTCGCAATAAAGATATTATTATTATTATTATTAAGTTGTAACATGAATGAATTTGTTATTCGTTGTGCAATCCACCAGTGGCGGCTGGTGAGTACGTTTTGGTAGTGCACGTACGTTTGTTTTCGGTGATATACTCCCAGATGCCGAGCATTTCACCGATAATAAACGAATCACTCTTGTCTATGTACGTGCTCCACCAAAACGCACTCACCAGCCGCCACTGCAATCCACTACTATTTTTTAGAAAGATGAAGAGAACTGAGTTTTAACAGACACACAGCAAACATTGGGCAACGATGCCCATCGAAAGCCACGATTTGCCACTGGCTTGCTCCTGTTAGACTTGGTGAAGATGAATGTCCCAAACCATCAAAACGTGTTAATTTTCCAGAAATGGTTGAAAAAGTTCATGATATTTTAAGATTTGAAGACGATTCTTCTTACCGACTATGTCCCAAAAAGGCCAAACTATCAGCGGGTAATATTATCCTGACATTCTGGACAAAGCTATTCCACCATGACACAGTCTCGTCACACATCAGTAGCATTATTCGAGAAAAACTGGATGAATTACGCTTCTAGGTTATGCCCCCACTCTACTCACAGCATCCAGTCTCACAATCCAAGCTATTTCCTGCCGGAAAGAAATTCAAAACAAACTAGGAAATTATTGCAAAAGGGAAGCAGTATTTTGACGACCTTGATGGTGATGACTATCAAACTAATATAATAGTACTCCATGTTTTAGAAGATATTTGAAATAATGCAGATCTACTGTCAATAAGTAATTCAGCTTTTCTTTGAAATGATATACTGACACATATTTTGACAAATATCGGTTCTATTGTAATGTGGGTTTTGTGTTTCTAAATATGTTAATCGGTTATCAAATAATAAATAGATGGTTATTCAAAATGTGATAAATAGTATTCATTCCAAGAAGTAACAATCAAAGAACACAAGAAATTGGTTCACATAGAAGAAACTGAAAAATCTCGCTTGAGACAACACGCTAGGGAAGGAGGCCATGAAATCAAATGGAATGACGCGACAATTCTGACGAAAGAAGAACATAGCACCAGAAGGAAGATAGAAGAACCCGCATATATGGCTACAGTAACCAATGCTAGAGACTAAAGGGATCTGAAGCCAATTATTCGTGATAGCAAGTATGACATAATTCGTCACATAGAGGTTTAGAACTGACATAAGTGTTTTACACAAATTTCACCTTAAAACACGTTTTAATCTAGTTTTACAAAGAAACAACCCTTTATAGGGATACCGTGAAGACAGCAGACGTAATGTGCGCCGAAACGTTGGTTGGTTAGAAGCCAAACGATGGAAATAGCACAAATAACATATCGATGTCGTCATATTCACAACGTCGAAATAAAATAGATCCCACATAGCACAATTACAAATATTCCTATACTTGCCTCTCTTCATATCCAGAAATTTTTTGACACTAAAGATTTAAAACTTTGCAAAAATTTCTCTTGTACAGGGTCCGGCAACGAAGCGGGGACGGAAGATTACATGCTTATTTGAAAGTTAGTCAAATATTTAGTCATCGGATATTCTTGCGCGCCATCAAGCGCACGTTTTAAAAATATTTTGGTTTATACAGACTGTTCCAGATGGAAATGCCAGACTAACGTTGCTTTTTTTTTAATGGAACACCCTGTATATTAATACATAAAATGATCCACGCTTGAAAGCTGGTTACATCGATATAATGCTGTATGGATCTAAAGTTGATAGTTTCTGTGTTAATAATTATTTTACTTGATAAATTAATACATTTCAGTAGGCTATTCTGCATAAGGAAAAACAAAAGATCCGAAACCAACAGAATAGAATATTTTTTACTAGTATTGAGTTTCGGTGCTACGTGAAATAAATTCTGTAACTGTTCGCGTTATACAGAGTGTTCACAATTTCGCAAAATCGAAGAAATCTCTTAATTTTTAAATGGAACGCCCTGTAAATCAGTTCATTTTTGAATTGTTTATTAAATTTCATGTCAGAAACATGTAGAACGTTAATACAGTAAAAGTGACTATTACAGAGTCATTATCGCTTTTTGATATGCTTTTGTTAGTTTTTGCAAAAAAGTCAATTTTTAGAAATGGAACATCCTGTATATTATTTCATTTTTGAATTTCTCATTAAATTTCACATCAAAAACATGTAAGACGTTATTACTTTAGAAGTGACTATTACTGAGCTATTGTCTCTTTTTGATATAATTTTGTCAGTACTATACTATATTAATTAAAACCACAAATAGCTCAGTAATAGACACTTTTAAAATATTAACGTCTTACATGTTTTTGATGTGAAATTTAATAAGAAATTCAAAAATGATGTACCATTTAAAAATTACAAGATTTCTTCGATTTTGCGAAATTGTGAACACTATGTATAACGCGAACAGTTACAGAATTTATTTCACGTGGCAACGAAACTCAATACTAGTAAAAGATATTCTATTCTGTTGGTTTCGGATCTTTTGTTTTTCCTTATGCACAATAGCCTACTGAAATGTATTAATTTATCAAGTAAAATAATTATTAACACAGAAACTATCAACTTTAGACCCATACAGCACTATATCGATGTAACCAGCTTTTAAGCGCGGATCATTTTATCTATTAATATACAGGGTGTTCGATATAAAAAAAAAGTAACTTTAGTCTGGCATTTCCATCTGGAACAGCCTGTATAAACCAAAATATTTTTAAAACATGCGCTTGATGGCGCGCAAGAATATCCGATGACTAAATATTTGACTAACTTTCAAATAAGCATGTAATCTTCCGTCCCCGCTTCGTTGCCGGACCCTGTATAATAATTGTGATTGTATCTATAATAAGCAATTACTGTAGTTTTAGTACCTAACACTACTTTAGTAAACCTAATATAACTTTTTTTATGCAGAGCTACAATGGAAACACTTCTGGAAGAAGATGGCTGTGGTTCCTTCGAAGTAGACTCTCGTGGCAGGATTATTAACGTCGCCGAAACTTCATTTTACGAAAATTAAATAAAGAAAATATATATGAATATATTGTTATTAAAATGGCAAAATAAGTATGATGCATATTCCCATTTTACATAAACTTCTATGTTTATTTTTACCCAGGTAGCACTCAAATGTTGTATGGGCATACACAAGGCATTATCAGATGAACTATCCTACGCTCGAAATATGTCCATATCAGAAAAACTCCTAGAGACATGAATTCGGCCGTTACTTCGTGCTTTCTAAATAGTGTCAGGCAATGGTCATCCATAGGATTTTTGGTACGAACGTTTATTGTACTTGAACAAAATACTTGAGAAACAAACTAATAAAATAACATTATTTTTTTAAAACTCGTAAAATATATATATCACACTCAAATAAGTAACTATATTTTGTTTACATTCAATTTTCAATTCATTTCTCTTCATGCAAAATTGTATTCCTGGTGCAGGTTCTATCTATAGCATAAATACCTTATTAATACAATATTGTAAAGATTTTCATCATAAACACGATAGTTTATAAATTACGTGATCACTTCAAAAAATCTGAAAATCCAAACAATATCAGTATATTATTACAAAATTTTGTAAATTTCAGAGATAGGGGTTAGGTTTCTACCTTGGTCCTCCTTACGTTATAAATGACAATAAAGCATGGGCGAAGTGTTTATCACATCTGAGGAATATAGCCCTGGTATGAAAAACGTGTATGTTTTTTAATATTGTGACAAGGTAGATAACGATATTTTTTACATCATAGATATTAAAACTAAAAACTACGTACGCATGTATATATACAAATATTATAATTCACATACGAGTACCCGCGCTGGTCTAATGGTAACGTGCCAGCCTTTCACCTGAGCGGCTCGGGATCGCTTCTGCACGCGGACAAGGATTTTTCAGAAAATAAAAATACGATATTTCGGGTATTTATTCTAAATTTCAATTTAATTGAAATTAAATACCGTTAGTTAGTATTATAATACAAAGCCGAGCCGACTTTACCCGAACATGCGTTACATTTCGAGCGTGACGGCTCAGTCTCGTTCAGTGCCTAACAATCAATGCATCAACGCGCCCATAGAAGTTTTCACTTAAAAATTTGCAAAATAAGGAGAAACTAGGAGAATTGTTCCCAAAGTTGAAACTCCAAAGACTAAAACACACTGAGTAGAAATTCATTAAAGAGTACTGTAGTATGATAGAGAACCACTGGCTAGTTCATTAGATAGAGTGCAAGGGGAATTAAAATGTTTTCTGCGTTTTGTTGCTCCCACTTTATTCATTTTCCGCATCAAGTTGATGAGATCTCATCTTTTGTTCACTGTAGTGCTTTGAAAGTGGCCATAATCAAAGGGATTGAACAGAGATTTCAACACTTGTTTGACATGGAAACCTACCTAGCCAAAAGTAAAGCTTTCATTCTGTCAGCAATGAGTCACCCCAAATTTGAAACCAAATGGATTCCTGACAGACTTGTTAATTACTTTAAAGAAATATTTATAAATGAATTTCCTTTTTTAACTTCAATAGTCCATTACAGATAGTGAATCCAAAACGGACGACAGCGACGATTTTTTTTAAATCGCTTTCCGCCAAGGAACAAGAGTCCGAAAAGAAGAGACGAAATGTGGACACTTCACTTTAAATATAACACGACGCTATCATCTTCAGCACCGGTCGAAAGACTTTTCAGGGCACCTAAATCCTACTTCCATGTAGAAATCGACTATCCGACAAACCTTAAGGCCTGATTTCAAGTTATACTTGCTCGATCGCAACTTTGTATTACATCTGTTTTTAAAATCTCATTCTCATCCTTCCTATATCAATTGATACCTAAACCACGTTGAATTCTAAAATAAAATTCTGGGTTCTGAGGATTTTACTAAATTATCTATTGAATTTTCTAGATAAATTGTGCTTTATCTGTCATCTTTATCTAGATAATCATTTGCAAAATCATCTTTTATCTGTATCTATATAATATTTTTCGGAATTATCTGTTATCTTATCTAGATAAAAAATGGTTATCTGTGTCCATTTGCTTTCTACTGCAGGACGTCCATGGGAAATATTTCAATTTACTTCCATTAGATAGTGCTTATAATACATGCTACATTTAGGTTTGTATACGAAATGAATTAGAAACGGACGTCCATCGCACATTGTATGCTATCTGGGTAAACTTCATATATTTCAAATACATTTTTAAAAACTAATATACGTCAGCGAAGCGGAAATATTATAAAAGCTTGAATATTCTTTTGATGTTTGGTGTGGGAGCTTTCTATATTAAATCGTTTTACAAAAATGGTGATTCCGTGACAAATCAGTTGTAACGGAGAGTCGCAACTGATTTAACAATCGCTTCAAATTTCATATCCCACTTGGCAAAATCACTATATGCTCACTTGTTCTACATTAGCAAATACGTATTTTCATCCTTCTCTAAAATTGTGATTTTGCCAAGTGAATTATTTTATGGGTGAAATCGTTTCCTTAGTATTTTGACATTAGTCAAAATACAAACATGTATTAGCGCTAAATATTATAAACGATGGATATGCAGAATATTACACAACGCTTGAATTTGAATGAATGTACAGTTCTGTGCAATAAAGTGGCGTAGACGTCTTATTGCAAATTTTGACATTATTTTATCAATGTGAAAATGGCGTATTTTTTCCTGTACTTAAAGGTTAAATAATGCCTTCATTATTGACATTAGTTGTCAAATTGATTGGTTCCAATTATCTTCTATCTTGATGATTATTTTATTTAAAATTATCGAGCAGAACCACGTCACATACATAATATTCTTTCCTCCTCCCAGCGTTTCTTAATTTTTATCACAGTAGATTTATTTATGCCAAATTGCTGTACTACTGTTCTAATTGACCAATTATCTTCGTTTTTCGCTATAACACGAGCCTTACTTATCAAATCTAAATATGCGGACATATTGAATAGCTGTATCTGTCAGTTAAATATGACAAAAGTATGACAAATTGAATTGACGCTATATGACAAATTGAAAACAAAAGTCATATTCACACAGTGGCGGCTCCGGGCGTGAGCAACCACACAGACAAGACCGACTCGCCCATTATCGGGATATTTATTCACATAATCGTATATTAAGTGTACGCCAGCTTATTGTACAAAACTGTACATATGACGGCAAGTAAAGGAAATTGTTCTATTTTAACATTACAATCGTGTTAGATGATAACGGTGCCCACCTATCAAAGTGAAGAACATTTTGCGAAAAGCTTAGTTAAATTCAAGAGTTTAAAATTTTTCCACTTAACTGACGTTCCCTGTATAATAATTAATTTTTTATTGATACAGCGACTAATTGTTATCTTAATGAACAATCTCAAAATGTCATTCAAGTTTTGAGACTAAATGAACAAAATAACATCATAACTAATAATGACACATTATATGTGATATTTGAAAGAATTTATTACATTTACTAAATGTTTTATATATGTATAAAGCGTATTTAAATAATAATTGATGTGTTCAGGATTAAGTTACGGGTATATAAATGAGAGAAAGTACCAAGTAACATGAAAATGTTCTAGATTAAAGATTATTTGTTAAACCAACTACTACGTACTGTTTATAATACAATGGTAGTTGCGATATCTTAAAATTAATTCCTTAATATGCTACCGATAGCCTTGTAATTACTTATCATTCAAAATAATATAATTAAAATGTGCTTTAAGAGAGATGTTCTACATATTTCAATTTAAAACCATATCTTAATTATTTACTAGAAGGCATAAGAAATTTGAATATTTGATTATTTGTTTTTAATAACAGCTTTGTGAAACAAATATTCCTCAATACATGTTTGGATTAAAATGCACTTGAAGAATCAACCTGAAGATACCACATTCACATGTGTTATACCAGAATATTTCAGTTGAATGTAAATGTATTAAATCAGAATGCAATATGTTATATATTTCGCGACCGAATAGAATATACAGGTTGAGTCATTAGTAGCCGCGTCTTCGATTGCTCTTTTGTGTTTTAAATAAAAGAAAAAACAATTAGTGGAAGATCCATGGTTGCTTGTGGCGCATATTGTAAAAATACTTTAAGCTCTGACGCACTTCCAGTTTCACCGTAAATGCACAGAACTTAAGTTTTTTACACGACTCATCCTATATATTTTTGGATTTTCTTGTACTGCTTTAAATTGTCTGTTCAACTCTATTTTCTTTTTCAAAATTGAGTCAATAGTTTTTGAGTTATTAATTTTTTTTGAAAATATTTGACCCAAACACGTGTTCAGAAAAAAATCATTTTCATAGTTTTTAAAAGTAAAAACATTAACTTTGGTGGTGCTCGTAGCCAAGAAAATTCTGCATAATTTGGTAAAGTTGCACTTGACAATACCTCAAAAAACTTTGTTTTTTTCAATGCCTACTTCCTGAAATTTTCGCATACCAAAAACTTATTTTTTTTAAATGGAACACCCAGTATTTTATTGAGGCATTTATTCCTTTTATTATTGACTTTCATTTTTGTTTACAATGTCCTATACCTATCTTTTGTAATTTCTGAGATAATCACTATAGGAGCAATTAGCGGTCAATTAAAGAACTACGAGCGCTGTTGTTCTATGCACCAAAATATTCGTTCAACCAATGGAAGGCAGGAATGGTGCTTGACTTCCTTAGTCAACTGTCAAACAAAGTAAATGTTAAATCCAACTATCCCAAAAGTAATAATTTTACAGAATGGAGAGCATCGCATTTCAATTTTTTAATTCCGGCAATGTCCAGTTGCAGTATTTAATTTTTGACTCTGTTGGCTAACATCGAAATAAAATAAAGGTTAAGTTTACTGACATATTTGAAGATGTCTTCAAAAAGTTTTGAAAACCCGTCCGTAGATAGCGAAGATACTCTCCTCCATTAACATTTACATCAAATAAATAAGGTCCAATTATGTAACTATCCACTCCACTCCCCACAGTTTTAATGACCAACGATTTTGAAAGTTTGCAGGTGACATCAAACGGAGTACATATGATCTCCCTCTCGAGACTGATTAGAATTTCAGTAATATCGGCAGACGGGAAGTAGTGGTTTACTTACAGTGATAAAATCGAATATTACCAATACTACTTACTACTAAGTTTATACTAATTTATAAAGCATTCAAATGTACTCAAAAGTGAATTTGAGAAAACTGTTATTAAAGAAGTTTTTCGAAATTCCTACCGGAAGTGGTCTTACTCTTATCGAAAACCAGTTGTTTGCGAATATCTCGCAAGTCTTGCTTTCTAGACATACATTATGAGTATAAAAGTGTTTACAGCTTGATTCTCAATACTTTTTGTATAAATATTTTTTTTCATTCATCGTTAATAATGTTGTAAAGGCAAGGCGTGTTTCCCTTGCAAAATTCAATATTTAAAAAGGAACGCTGACAATGTGTAAAATTTTTTTGTTCTATTTCAAATTAAATTGTTTATAAATAAAGAAAAATATGTTCTGTTTTATTTTGACTTATTATTTCAACCTATACAGTACGTCCACAAATAATCGTACAGTATTTACAACAAAAAACAGAACATTAGTTCCTATAGACGTGGATCTATAGGATATCTTATTGCTTCCCAGACTAAGCAACACGCACCTAAAAAAGAGCCCCACCCAAGCCAAATCTCACTTTCCTAGCAAATTATCATTTTAATATATACGGTTGTAAGGGTACAGTAAAATTTAAACATTTTACATTTTTTAAAGATGACTAAAAATTACTTTTGATGACATGTATGTAAGAAACCGACTATAAATTTCTTTAAGTTGTTTATTTAAATGTATATCAACCTTGCTACCGCATCTACGTCGCATTAAGGTAACGGCAGAATTCGGAATTGAAACGGAGAGTCGCAATAGGGGTTGTTAAACAGGATAACGCAGGGCCGAGCTAACTCTGTCGCAGACGGCGTGACTGTTCAAGAAAATAAGAACACCTATAAGTAGAGCGTCGGTCGGCAACGACGCTTGCGACGTTGTCCGGGCACCAGGACACTATGCTATCTACAGATAACCTACCTGCGCCTCCTACGAACTACCACTGGCTGTGTCCCTCCAGTAGGATACCTATTGAACACCCTGTATATTTGAAGCACCTAATCTTATGTACGTGCTTGTCACAATAATATTCAAGATAAGCAGAGGTATAAGAAATAAAAGATAAGGTATTCGTAATGTAACAAAATTTAATTAAATTTGATGTGCTGTATGTTTTTTTTTTTAAAAATAAGAAAAATTTAATTTGTGTAGTTAGGCAATAAAAAAACAAACGTTGGATGAAAAGTTAAATTTGAATAAAGTGTAGTAAAGCTAGACAGTTGATAAATAAAAAAAACCAAACGTTAGATGACAATTACAAAATTTTGAAAGTATAAAAAAAAAGACTTAATGGTTTAACAAATACTCTGCGCTTCAGCAGAAGTTGGTCGGTTGCAGAAACGTTTCCTTCACCTCACATAAGGTGTACAGGTGTTTTCAAGGACACGCCACAACGGCAATGTCAATACAAAGGTGTAAATATATATAAATTTATAAGCGCAAGAGAATTAATAAGTCAGTACAAAGACTTAGTCTAAAATGAGGAAAATTCGCTAAATATATAAAAAAACGCCAGGTTTGATTACATGAACTAAATTAAATTAAATGAAGGTTATTTATTAACAAAGTCAAATATTTAAGTCAAAAGTTAAAGGTAAAATTTAGAAAAGAAATTACATAAAAACAATAAAACCCTGAGCTTCGAGAATCAAAGTTTGCTACTACAGAAAAGAATTAATCTAGCTCAGGTAAATTAATTGATCAACGGAAAGGCAAAATTTACAATCTTACAGCAAAATATAAACGTGCAAAATTATTAACCAATTTTAGATTACTTAAATGCGACACATCATGTAACATACAATTATAGTATCAGAAGTGATAACACTAGGTATATTACTAATAAAATAATAACCACCCAAAAGATAAGGTGATAATATATTACATGTACTAGAATTAGTTTTAATTAGATATTTGCCACGATATAGGGCTACAGACATTCGGTAGTGGCAAAACCAAAATTCAGGTTAATCTGATTTATACGTAATAAAACAAAGAGAAATTATAACGGTAATTTAAAAAAAAAGGATTAAATTGTGACCACGCAGATTACTAAGAGGTGCGATAGTTATTTAGCCACTCAAAATTCTTGGTATTAATTAGGCCAAAAATAAGTCTTGCACTCAGGCGTAAAACGTCGAAAATCAGACGAAAAATATGAGGTAAAAATTACAACCTTAGCTGGCAAGATGGTTGCCGGAAGGACGCTACAGAAATCCCAAAATGGCGGCGACTCCCTTGATGGAGAATTTCCAATTCAACAGGTGGGCTGGATGTTATGAAGCGTCTTCTGATGCGTCGGAAGAAACACCACGCTCTTTGACGTAAATGCGGGGCTTTCCCACCAGAATTAGGGCATCAGAGGGCTTTGTGCCCGACAAAAGAATCCTATTAAAATTTAGAGAGAAAAAAAACCAAAGATAAAATCCCGAAAATTTAACACAGAATTTTGAAAACTTACCCCAATTATGAAGAAATAATATGGAGATTCCACGGTAAGGACTCAGAAGTCACACATTGCACGAAAATAATTCAAAATCCACCTCGTGGCATTCGTAAATTAGATAGCGGTATTGCGATAAAAAATTAATTCACGATAAACACCTAATTAAGGTATCGATAACTTAAACTTATTTCATTAAAGCCGCTTAAGCGTTAGTCTAACTTTAGACAAAGTGATAAATTCACCAAAAGAAAATAAGCATATCGTGCCCATGCACTTATAACAAGCTTGACTTCGAAAGTGACCCAACCGTGACCTTTTCGGTAGATACGTACCAACCAAGAACACGCACGCTCAATGCATCGCACTGGAAGGATTCAAACTAAAGGCGGGAGTTTTCAAATAAACATAATAAACACACAACTAATCTGACAAAAAAAGGGAGACGACATCGTGACTTAAACACAATTAAACGTAACCCTACACATATCTTAGACGGAAGAACATAAGCGAAATACTCAACAATTGTGAGTAGAAAATATACAGTCGACAGCTCGAGAGGGTATTTCATGCTGGACGTTGGCAATCCGTGTGCAGTTAGATCTGTACTACATAGCCGATAGATATGACAGAAATAAACAAACAATCTTCCACACGTAGTTTCTATTTTTATTAGGCGAAAGGACAGAATCTCTGCAGGTAAATAACGAAATATCAAGCTTTAATATCAAAACGCTGCAAAAGACGGTAGAGAGACCGATCTTAAACTTATGTTACAGAGAAATTACGATCCTAACCCCTACGATGGTGCTGGGGACGAATTAACAGAAGTTCCTAATACTAGAATATCGAAGATAGAGCAGCAAGGGATCGGCAACAATTAATAGTATGCCCTCTACTCCAAGCATTTCTTTAATTAAAACTCCTTACCTTTTTTTAGACGGACGTCTGCGAAGGAAAAGGAAAATAACAATAATACTCGGGCCTGCTCGAGAACTGCGTTTAGCAATACGCAAAACATGTGAAACAGTTAACACAAAAACTTGACTATCGTCTCAAGGCGTTTACAAACCACAATAAATGCATTAGGTAGGGATCGGACGTAATGAATAAGTAGATATTCTTTTAAGAAAACTACGCAAGGCGTAAAAGTAATTGCAACTGCGGAAAATACGAAACTACAGGTAGGTTAGAATAAGCTAGAACTAAGATAATTAGAGTTAGTTACTCAGACATAGAGGCTTACACAAAAACAGGGTGTAAATGCCCGATCTTACACAAAATATATCTGTCATATTCGCGGTACATGGTTTAGAGCGGTGAGGGCTCAATAGTAGGTTTAATACCTACGGAAGCATACGGCAGGCAGTCTTAGTAACCGGTGCAACATACAATATACAGGGTACGCTCAAAAAGTCACGATCTTTACACAAAATTCCACGTATTTAGACAAAAGCACACAATCTTTCGAGAACTATAAATAAAGTAAATTTACAACGTAACAACCTATGTATATGTTACGCATTATTTAGATTAGAAAATATTTGTATATTACATTTAAAAATAAGTGCGTAGTATATCTTATGAGTAAGACTCGTGACGCCGTTGGGAACGTGCAAATATGTGGGAACGGTAAACTCGAAGGTGAAGAGAAGAGGCGTAGTAGTAGGTGCGACTGTTACCTATAGATTTATCGACAGTACACTTTTTATTACTTTTTTACTAATCAAACAATAAATAATATTCACGTTCCAAATTCGACAAAAATGTCAAATTGACCACTGACCTTTTTTATTTTTAATGATGTTTCTAAAAAAACATCATTTGTCGACATGATATTTTATCTGGACGTCAAGTCGAACAGCGTCGTTCTGTTTGTGAGGGGTCAATGGTAACATGCGCCCCCCCCGCCTTCTGAAAGACGCTTGTTCGATTGATGCTCCAGATCTTGCTGGCTAGTCCAGGGCTGGGGCTCCTGCGATGGTTGTAGGCCTGCCCCTGGGACCGAGTCCATTCGTGGGGCTGGTCCCTGAGGTTTTGGTTGCTAAGGAAGTCCCCCATTGGCTGGGCGGGCGATTCTTACCTGGTCGAGGTGGTACTTGACCCATTGTGCGCCCGGTCGCTCGACCCAAATGGCGATAGTTCCTGCAGCATCTCGTACTGGATAGTAGCCCATCCAGCGGGGCCCAAACAGTTGCTCTGGCGGGAGGTGAGCGCGCACCATGACCAAATCCGCAGGTTGAGGTTTGATGGGCATTGGAGCTTCTGGTTGGGCATAGCGTCGCTCCCTATAGCGTAATTCATTGGTATGAAGCTTCCGTTCTCGCTGTTGTCTTGGTTCTCGTTCGTCTCGTAGTGGATCACTCCAATCTCCGCGTCGGTGTAGTTCATACTCCAGTAATGCTTTAGATGGGGAGTAACCGGTGGCGGCGTTTTGGCAAGTTAAACAGCACCATGTTCAGCTTTTCGTCCCATCGCTCCGGTGTCTCACCCTCTAGTTGTAGCCTTAGGCTTTTTTTTAATTCCTGGTTGCGACGTTCAACGGGATTTGCTCTCGGATAGTAGATGGGCGTTATCCATTGCATGCACTGCCATCTCCGCAGTGCTGCATCCCAAGGAATTGAGGTAAATTGCGGGCCGTTATCCGTCAGTAGGCTTTAGGGTACCCGAAGCAATGGAATACCCCGTCGAAGTAGGTGGTTATTGTGTTTGTGGAGGTGGTCTTCACTTCTTGGGCTTCGATTCACCTGGAGTGTATGTCCATGATTACTACTCCAAAGCGATTACCAGATCGGGATCGAGTTAGTGGTCCTATTATGCCGACTGATAGCACTTCAAAGGGTTTCTTCGGGGTATGAGGTCTAAGAAGTGCTTTCTCCTAGATGGGTCCTCGTTTAAAAACTATGCACAGCCTACACCCCCGCACATAATCTGCCGGAAGCCGGAAAATTCCCCGAAAACAATTCACCGACGGAAAATTTCCCGACTACAATTCACCGACAAACAATTCCCCGACAGGAAAATTCCGCGACAGGAAAATTCCCCGACAAACAATTCAACGAATGGAAAATTCCCCGACAGTAACAAACTTCCCTTCACAGTTTGTCCCGGCTTAGGACGAGTTTAGAAGGTTTTTTTTTTTATAATAGAAGTTTTTTGTCCTTTTTTTGTTTTTTACATAGATAGTAGTAATAATAACAATAATAATCGGAAAGGCTTTTCTCGTCATAATTATGTACAAGGGCTACTACTTTTTATTGTATAAGCAAGTAATAACACTTGGTATTGTTTCACAAATATATATAATTAAACACTCGATGTACATTTCGCCTTGCGGCATCGTCAGGAGTTCTAGATAAACTAAAGTAAAATTCAATATACTGTAACTACCTACTTCAAACAAAAATGTAAATAGAAAAAATACAAAAAATAGAAAATTATGAAAGGTCATGACTTATCTGGAAAGACCGTTTTTACAATGCTAGGGCTTATTAACGGTGAATTTATGAGTTCGGTTTGGTCATTAAGAACATTGCCTGGTTGTAAAAGTAAACTTTCTTTTATAAAATAACCTTCTAGAACATTCATTTTTTTTACTTTTATTTAAACTACACAGTACTTCTAAATTGTCTATTGAAAAATGATGTCCCGTGTCTAAAACATGGTTAGCTACACTTGAATTTTCATAATTTAATTTAACGGCTCGCATATGATCTGAGAACCTTAATTTGAAATTTCGCCCCATTTGACCTATATAAAATTTATTACAATCACTACAATTAATTCTATAAATTCCTGATTTGTTTAACTTAGAATTCGCTGTTTTAGTATTCGTTAATTGACTTTTTAAAGTGTTATTATTATAGAAGGCTATATTAAAATCCAGCTTCTTTAAAACATTGCTAATTTTCATACTTATACTACCTAAATATGGACTTTTAACCCATTGTTTTAATTTCAACTCCTGAGACGGGGGAAATGCTAATTTTAATGTAATTGATTTATTTATTCTATTGACTAATTTATCTATTAGAGACGAGTTATAACCATTATTTTGTGCGATTATTTTAATAGTTTTTAATTCTTTAGTAAAGTTAACCGTGTACATCGAGTGTTTAATTATATATATTTGTGAGACAATACCAAGTGTTTTAATTGTTATTACTTGCTTATATTTTCCTAAGCCGGGATAAAGTGTGAAGGGAAGTTTGTTACTGTCGGGGAATTTTCCATTCGTTGAATTGTTTGTCGGGGGATTTTCCTGTCGGGGAATTTTCCTGTCGAGGAATTGTTTGTCGGTGAATTGTAGTCGGGGAATTTTCCGTCGGTGAATTGTTTTCGGGGAATTTTCCTAGATCCTAATCTGCCACCTGGGCTCGAATGCCATGCCAATATCTTTGTGTTATCACACTGTATGTTTCGTACGTCCCTGGATGTCTGGCAGTGTAATGATCATGATATTGGTGCAGGACTTGCCATCGTGCGGGTTCGGGTACAAATGCAGGTTGGTGAGGTCCATCCCGATATCTCACCAATCCATTGTTGTAGGTGGACATCTGATTTTCGGCAACTGGAGGCTCTTGAAGTAGTTGGCGGGCCAGTTCTTGGACCTCGGGATCATTTTGTTGAGCATCTTGTATGATGTGAAACAAAGGCTACCCCTCCTGGATGATACTCACGTACTCTTGTACGGGCTGCTTATGTGGTGGGGGGCGGTGTTTTGAGCTAACCGATCTGTATCTTCCAAATTCGGAAATGTTGTCTCCCCTCCTGGGTGTCGGGACAAGGCATACGGGAACTCTTTGTAGCGTCCAGGTATTTGTTCCACCACGTAGTTGAATTACTGGAGGAGGAGTGACCATCGTATAAGTTTGGACTTCGTGTCTTGGAAACTCTGTAACCATGTGAGCGCCTTACTGTCGGTTCTTAAGGATAACTGCTTATCCTCCAGGCATAGGTGGTACCGTTTGACAGCACAGATTACGGCTAACCATTCCTGTTCGTTCAGTTCACATGTTAATTTCTTTCTGTTCTGTTAAAGCGGAGGCTCGCATAAATAATGATACGACGGTGGTCCTCCTCCTCTTGATAAAGTACGGCCGAGGCACCGACAGCGCAGGCATCCGTCTGCAGGACAAATGGACGGTTGAAGTTCGGCCTGTACAGAAATAGAGGCTGGGCGGCGGCGGCCTATATCGCTTCAAATGCTTCTGCTGCGAGGGTGGTCCAGCGGAATGCCATGTTGATCGCTAAGAGGTCCGTCAGTGGAGCCATTATAATTGACGCGTTGGGAATAGAATCTCTTAGCCAATTTATGGTTCCCTAAAAGCGTCGTAGGACCTTCCTGGTTTTGGGCGGATCACTGTCTTGAATTGCTTGTATATGGGCAGTTTGGGGCTGGTTTCCATCTTGTGTGACAACATGACCCAGATAGTCCAGGTTAGGACTGGCGAAGCAGCATTTTTGTAGATTCAGACGAAGACCATGTTGTTACAGACGCTCCAGTACCAGTAAGTGACGGAGGTGTTCGTCCATGGTGCCGTAGTAGATGATTATGTCGTCTAAATATGTCATCGCAAACTCCTGCATATATCCCACCAGTACGTCCTGAGCCATCAGCTTTTGGAATGTGGTGGGGGCTCCCTTTAATCCAAACGGCATTACGTTGAATTCAAATACCGCCCCGTCGGGGGTGGTGAAGGCGGTGTACCATTCAAATTTTTCCTCCAGTTCCACTTGTCAGTATCCGCTTCTTAAGTATAGGGCTCAAAGAGACCACATCGATATGGATTTGATGTATATAAATTCCCGCTTTTTAATGAATCAAAAAGTTTGTCCGTAAATTCTAAGAAATTTGCTGTATTCACTTCTTAATTCGCCCGTATCAGCGCAAGTTCTTATAGCTGCGACCATTATCTTAGTAAAAACTTGAACAGCGAATTTTACACTCATTTTATGAAAGGAACTGGGTGGTATATATGTATCTGTTATTTTTGCTAGTGCTCTGTTCTTCTTGTTTTTCTAATCAATATTATAGGTCTTCTTTATGTCATTGAACGAAATAATTTTATTATCCAAGACATAATCGCCATTTAATAAATTATTTCGAAAACTCTTAAATAAATGAGGTGCAAATCTTTCACCAGCACTGCGACACACTCTTTGACGGCAGCCAATTGGACATTTGATGTAAAATCTCGACTCTATCGTCAGTAAAAGGGATATTGCCTCATTTTTATATAACCCAAATTCTAGGATATGCATGCATATAAAGCTATTAAATTGATGTAAACATTTTTTGTTCAATAATCTGCTAAATAGGTAACCGAATAACTTTATTATGTTTCAATGAAAGGACAATAATTACAGATTCAGAATAATCTAAGAAATTATGATCGACGGACGAATCTGACTTCAGTGAAATTATTCCTGACCCTTTTTATGTTTCATTCAAAGCGAGATGTAGATGCCTAGCAAACATAAACGTGATGGCTGAACACCGGCCGTAATAACCCCTGCCGCAGTGTGTTTTACTGGGACAGAGATGGAATTCATTATCGGCCCGTTACCTATATAGGTCACTCTGACCAACTTTCGGCCGAACGTCTGACAACCGGCATTGCCTGAATCGGGTCTATATCGGGCGATTACCGGCATGGCGCCTCAATAAACGAAAGCATCAACGCTGGCCCATTGGAGTTTTAGTACTGAAAATTATAAATGGTTTCATACAGGCAGTAGTACGAAAAAAACAAGAGATAACTTAAAAAAATTAGGAAACAAATAATATAATATACATACTTATTATTATAAAATATCAAAAAGAAAAACTTTTTGTCAAAAAACATAACATATGATGTGTTATTTTCTTGCCTGGCAACACAATACATTTTTTTGTATTAAAACCTTAAGATAGAATATACATATATAGCTATTTACCTGATAAAAAAATCACGTCCTTTAAGTATAATGCCTCCTTATATATTTCTGTTAGTTCTTCCAACTTTCCTATCCGGAGCGTTCCTTAACCAGACTTTGTTCACATTTTCTATCTGTTTTATTGCTGTATTTTTTAAAAAATGGATTCTTTCTCACAGCAACTGTATGAAAACAGTAATATTCTAATTGAAAAAAAAAACTTACCAGCTATCATATTCACAATATTTTTCAGTGAGTTGAAATGATGTTTATTGTTTTTCCCTGTTTCGAAGGCACTGGAAATGGTCATGTGTGATTTAGGTACCTGCAAGAGAAAAATACAACGTTAATATTTGTTTATAGCGTTCTACAAATAGATATTTTACCTGAAGAAAGAACGTGGTTGGAGAACAGGGAAAAAGTGATGGGAGGCTGCAGTTCTTCACAAGACGGAACTGGCAAAGAAAATCCATATTATATGTAACGTCTTTCCTTTGCTTCCAGACCGACGGGCTAATAAAAGGAGGATCAGAATAAAATTAGCAAACGGCGAGAGGAAATATTTAATAAACAGAGATATATATAGTTACAATGAAGGTTTATATTGAAGAGAAGAAACGATACACTTACCTAAGATGGGAAGCAACAAATTTGTAAACTTCAATAACAAATTTAGAAGCGTCGACATTGTTGCGCAACTGTCAGTGTGGTTCATGTGTATTGTTATGGGTGTAAAATTTGATTAAATGAGGGGGGGCACTTAAGCTGCGGTTGTCATTTGTTTGAATATATAAGGGGAAAAACATGATAAGACATGCAGAGTTTACGAAGGTAATTTGAATTGTAAAGACGTAAAATTTATAAAGCGAAACTCCTTAGACAATAAGTGAGAGTAGGGCACATAAGCACTGCTTACTAACTCACAATTTCGTAGTTTAAGTTTCTAAATTAAAATTTAAGTTTTAGTTAGTTCTTTTGAACGAATTCATTATATTAATTTTCTTTTATCGTTATAAACATTGAAATGGAAGATATCAATAAGATAGAATTTGATTGTTTGTATAATCGAATGAAGTAAGTCATGATATAGAAATATTTTAGTTTATTGAATATCAAATGGATATTCACTTGATTATGTACATTGTGTTTAGTCCATTACAAATTATAAATATATTTAATGGTGTGCAACATGCTATAAAGGTACTATGTGCGAATATTTGCCTTTAGTGGATTGTTGGGCATTATTAAGTATCGAATGTTCATTTAATTAAAAATTCAAACGAAATAATACGAATATACTGGGATGCTTTTGATGGGCAAATGCTAAATGGCTAAAAGTACAATATGAGAATGTTTGCAGCTAGCAGTTAGTATGAACCAATTTCAAAGCATTTAAGTAGCAAGATTCTAGGTTACTAAAGCACTATGTGAGAATGTATATTTTAGTAAAATAGTCACAGCATCGTATTAATAAGATTTAACAAAAGTCAAAATATTTTTGAAGTCGAAAGAACATAGTGAATATTCATTCAAACATGATTATATATAAATATTCTATACACATTATGACTCAAAAGAGAGTATAAATGTTTTCAAATTAAAATAAAAATTTACAAAAGGTTGATATTGTTAGCAACTATTATTCAAAAATATAGATATATCTTGAATGTGAAGTTTATATATTGTGTTTAATTTCCTCACCTTATCCCCGAACAATACTAAATAAGAGAAAGACCTGAGATGAAGAAGTAAATCACTGCATGAACTCATGAATAAAATTTAAAATTTATGCTGATACGAACAAATAGATAATAAAAGTTACATTATTAGTATCAATTATCAATTTCAAATATATTTACTATTTATTAGCAAGGTTGCATCCACAGCAGAAAAATGGGAATAAGTCAAAAACTTTACACTTTAGGCCTATACTATTTTATAACTTTTTGACTAAAAATTATACGGAGAATTCAAAAATACAATAATTTTTAAATGGAAGACCCTATATGTGTTCCATTTAAAAAACTATAACTATGGTTAGCCACCAAGTTATGGAACACTGTATAATACAAAATATTTTTAAAATGTGCTCCTAATGAACAGCTATCATAAGGAAAAACCCGCTTCGAAATATCTTAACTCATAAAGGCATAATCGGCCTTACCCGCTTAGATGACTCACCCTGTATATGAATCATGTAGCCTACGTTGATATTTCTTGCTTTCATATCAATATATTGAATGATGTGCGTAAATATTATTAAATGTAATTATTGAAAAAGTGTATTTAACCTGTTTGATAATTTGTTTCTTTTTTCTTAAAAGCAGTTCATTGTATAAGATTTTATTTTGTCTGTAATCACCTATAAAATCGTTGATTTCGAATATAATTATTATTTAAATTATACAATGGTATTTTATTATATTAACACCCAATAATGCTTTAGGAACCTGTTAATTTAATTATCTCTTTTACCCAATCGCCCTCGAGATTAAGAATTGAGCTGGCAAGCAAAACAATCTACTTTATTACTTTCTTATACGTAGTATAAGGAAGTATTGTGATGATGAAAATTTTCGACCTCGAGATTTTTGCAGATGTCCACGTTTTGAGGTCCCCTGATACCAAAAAAGTGGTTTTTAAAAAATGTCTGTGTGTCTGTCTCTCTCTCTCTCTCTCTCTCTCTCTCTCTCTCTGTGTGTGTGTGTGTGTGACCACGATAGCGGTCAAACCGCTGTAGATATCAATTCCAAATTTTGTATTTACGAATATAATCTCCCTCTTGAGAACTGATTAGATTTTGAGCAAAATCGGCAGACCGGAAGTAGTAGTTTACTTCAGTGAAAAAATCGAATTTTGCAAATATTTCGTCAATTACTAAGTTTAAACAAATTTATAAAGAATTCAAATGTACTCAAAATTAAATTTGAGAAAAATTGTTTTAATAAAGTTTTTCGAAATTCCTACCGGAAGTAGGTCTTTTACTCTTATCGAAAATCAGTTTTTTGCGAATATCTCGCAAGTCATGCTTTCTAGGCAAGTACATTAAGAGTATAAAAGTATTTAGAACACACTTTTAAATATCTTTTGTATAAAAAAAATTTCAAAATTCAGACCGGAAGTACCACTTTTACTCTAACCGAATAGCGATTTTTTGCAAATATGTCGTAAATTATGCATTCTATATATATTTATGAAGAGTACAAAAGCATTTAGAGTTGGATTTGGAATATTTTTTGTATAAATGAAATTTCAAAATTCGGACCGGAAGTAACACTTTCATACGTATAAGAAAGTCGTGTGGTGGCCACACCTCATTTTTTTATTTTATATTATTATTATTAATATTAAATTTTATATTAACAGTTCCATTTTTAAATTATAATAAATTTATACTTAACTACCATTTTTAACAGTACCATTTTTACATTACATTAATTATTAATTTTATTATTAATGGTCTTTTTCATAATGGCGCGCCAACTGCAGGGCCGATAGAGATGAAATTTTAAAATAGTTTATATTGGTCAATAGAGATGAAATTTAAAGTTTATTTGTAAAAGTTTGGTATTGGATAAAGTCTTTTAAAATATTGTTATATGGTTTAACACACTATATATATCTTGTTATTTTGAATTTCCTTTATTTTGATATACAGCGTGTTACATAAATAAAGGTCAATAATTCAAGAGGGTATTGCTAATACAATAAGGATTGTAGAAATACATATTATACAGGGTGATCCAAAAGATAGAGACCTCTTAGTGGGGGGTCAAAAAGAATTATTGCAAATAAATAATATTTTCATATGCAGAAAACGGATTAATTCAAATATCAAATAGGCTGCAATCTTTTAGATTATCACTTAATATAAAGAAAGCGCACTACGTATGCTTCTCCATCACAGCTAAACAACGTCCCGAGTTTGAGGCACTAGCCAGGGGGGGGAGTACAAGGTAATAAAGGAAACAGACCAGGTCAAATATTTAGGAATATATATATATATATATATATATATATATATAGATGCAAATCTTAAATGGAAGGTACATATATAGTATATCTGCAATAAAATTAGATGTCCTGTACATAAATTCTATATACTATGCGAAATGTTAAACAGAAATTATTATTCATGCTCTACAGAAGCCTGGAGGAATCAATACTACGATATGGTATAATACGTTGGGGCGGAGCGTATAATGACACCCTAAAGTCATTAAATTCTGTTCAAAACTACTTGCTTAAAACAATATACAAGAAAGATAGACTTTACCCTACCATAGAATTATATTCCGCATACATTCTTAACATCAGATCTTTATATACACTGACATCATGTACTTTTCTTCAAAAACATCCTGAAATAAGTGAGGCTATATATCATAAATACAATACAAGATACAGGATAATAGGCGGGCGTGTGGAAACAACAAGTACCTAATACAACATTTTACCAGAGATTCTTCTGTTACTTAGAACTGAAACTATACAAGATATTACCTGAAATAAAAATAATTAAAAGAATAAAAACATACGTAATGCTCTTAAGAAACTTTATTATTATTTTTATTAACTTAGAGGGGTTAACGGGGGTGTTTTAAGGACATACTGTTGCTTGGAAAAATATCACACGTGATAACAAACATTTCGTAAGTGAATACAGGCGCAATTCCCCATGTACCTGAGACACGAGTCAGATTATATTATATTATTACTTTCCTATTTTATTGTAAAAGCATTTTTTCTGTGACGGGAAAAAAGTTGACATTTTATCCTTCTTGACAGGTATTAAAATGTCGCTTTTTCAACCCGGGAAAAAAGTACTCACTTTTTTCCCGGGGAAAAAAGTGCTCACTTGCTCGGTAATTTATCTCACTCCGCTTCGCGTCGTGAGATAAACCTTACCTCGAGCTAAAATATAATACTTTTTTCCCTTGTATAATAAATAACTATTTGTTACTTTTTAATGAAATCTTTAAAATAAGTTTCTTTTTATTAGGTAGGTCTACCATAATTTTATGTTTAGGTGCACATGTATTCTTATTTAAATAAATAAATAAATAAGTATGTTCTTATGTATTTATCCTTTTACTGGATGTACCTCTTAGACAATAAGCCATTATTATTACTTAACATTTGAAACACTTCACAAGATTTAATTTTCGTCCTCAAGGAAAATGAAACAGTTTGAGTTTGAAAAAATAATTTATTACAATATAAAATTCATTTTGGTATAAGTAGATAATGTACAACATGAAACAGTAAATATATTCAATTAAGTGTACGTTAAACATTCAAATAAAGCATATTACTTATACAAAATGATACAAAAGAGATTTTAAAATGTTCAGAGATTTCTGATGGTGTCAATATAAAGACTTTTTCTTAATATGTAATCTCATAACCCCAATGCTACTTTTCCAAAATTCAAAAACCATGGACAAAATGTCCCAGCAAACAGAATAACTACATCAATATAAGAGCTACATCAAACTGAAAGATTGAATTTCATGTAGTGTACGTGGCGTAATCTATCTAAATCTATTCATAAGTGACCGTCAAATGAGGCTTCTGTATAAGATAACGTTCATCATCACTTTTTTTTTACCAACACTATAATTTTTCTATTTATTAAATAATAAAGACGAAATTATGTTTATTATGATTTAAAAATATGGGTAATTATTGAATAATAATAATAGTGAAGAAAGTGAAGAGTTTATAAAATCCTGCTATTCTTTTGTAATCTTTGTTTACACATTTGTTTTGTAGTTTAGTTTTTTATATTACACTTAAATCTAAGATTTGCCTTCATCAATAGTACATTTGATTTTGATGAATGTCTCCTTAAAATAATTTTACTAAAGTGCTGTCTATACACGTGTCCGAAAAGGATTTTGAAAATACCACCTCCGAATGGTTCCGTCAAACGGCATAACATTTTATAAAAAAAGAACAAAAAAGTTAATACAGTTTTTGTAGAAAAATATGTTTTTTTATTGTAAAATAACAATTCTTACTGCTATAAGAACAGTGTATTTGAACATATCCATTACAGAACAGACTTTACGTTACATTTATTTAACAATTCCTGTAACCAGTATGTCTATATCTAAAAGTAACAGCTACAGGAAAAAAATATGTAGATGGAATGTTGATAGAAACATTGAGGTGTCATTTCTATGACAACAAAATTATGACAATGGAGAGCACATGCAGAGCAAGGTCCGTTAACTATATAGGTTGCCCGATCCCGTGAGTTTGTGGACAAGGGGAATGAAGTGAGGTGCGCGGGCAAATGACGTACTTGAGTTTCCCACTTGGTAATTTAACCTATCTTGTGGTATAATATGTTTGTGATATATTGTTTTTCCAGCTTGTTTTGAAAATAGAATTTTTTGCAAATAGTTTTTTTTAAGAACTCAGTAACTTGTTATAAGAGAGGTGGCAAACTTTTTCCAATATGCCAGGGCAACGGTGTGCTGTGGCGCTTTGCAAAAACAATTTTATAGAAAGTAAAAAACTAGGGTTAAATATCTCCTTTTATTCATTTCCTAAAGAGGAAATATACAAAAAAAACAGTGGATAATGGCATGTTGTAGAAAGGACGTTTGGAATCCTGTTACCAGTCGAATATGTTCAGCGCATTTTAAAGAAGATGATTTTGTTGCCTTATTATGTTATCTTGAAATATATGTTTGTAATGCATTAAAAGTATCTTATTTTTTAGCTGTACCATCTTTGTCTTTCTATGCTACAAGCTGAAGATGTTGGACCATCTGCCCGTGATCAACGAATGCAAAGAAAAGAAAAGAAAGAGTTTGTTGAAGAAATATTATTAGTCTCTAAGGAACCTATGCTAAAAGCTGATGATACAATTTGTATTCAAGATATTCCCTCATGCAGTAATGAATCCAACAATTAAGTGAACAAGATGGGCTCGCTTATATTGCTGGCTACATTGCAAAAAAATTTCGGGGTAAATATCCACATTTGGGTGATCATACACACAAAATCATGAACGCTCATACCTACGCTCTACCGACTTGGTTACAACACCTATCATTTGGGGGACTAACTGAACCATCTAAGGAATGGTTGCAACAAGTCCAAAAAATGGAAAAGTGATTTTTAAAGTTTCACGGTGAAAAATGAATCAAAAGAAACAAATTTATTAGCAAACATACACAAAAGTTTATTTCGAAAAAAGAATCAGAAATTCCTGTAGACTTGGTTGCATTTTTTCCAAATTAAGAACACTTGTAAGAATGAAATATTTAAACAAGAGTAAAGTCGATGTGTCGGACAGAAAAAGAAAATTAAAAGCAAAATATTCTAAAATTCTGCATTAATAAAAATTAATAGTTTCCAGTAAAATCTATATCCATCTACACTGTACATCACATTTCAATTTAACATTTTGTATTATTGTGTATCTTATATCTGTAAATGCATTAATACCTATTATAATTCTTTAGCAGCCTTTTGGCCAATCTCGTTTTCCTGTTATCAGTTTTATAATAAATACAAAATTTGTTTCTTGTTTGTTAACTATGTATATAGATAAAATTCTTTTTCTGTATTTTAATAAAAAAAAATTAAAATCAGTATAATTTTGAAATAAATCTTTCCATAATAAACTATTTTTTTATTTTTGTACCCAACCTAAAATAAATTAGTTAATAATGAATTTTGCCTGTATGTAAGTAAATAGATTTGATGATTTACTACATTATATTTATAGATTTAATACATATATTATGAACTAACATAGCAATGCTCACTTTTTATGTGTTAGTACTGGCGAAAAGTAAGAAGCTTATTTATCTATTCATTATTTTATTTATGCATTTATCCATTAACTCCTGTCCATCTTTTAAATATGGGAAACTGGCATACGTCACTCGTAACTCGCACGTTCATTGGTTGAGACGGGATAAGGGATATAGTTAACTGACCTTGCATGCAGAGTACAGGGAAGGTTTCTACATGCACTTAAATGAAACATCACATGTCAACTGTTTTGGTAAGTACCAATTGCTGGGGTCAAGTTTACTTGTCAATTATATTCTATTAAAACCACCGAAAAGAATGTACCCTTTGAAATCTCTGAAAATCTTAAAAGAATAGGTGAAGGGAAGTAACAAATTTCTTCATGTTAAAAGAAATCAAATCACAAAAAGTAGTGTACAATTATATACATTTCTGAGTAAATAGAACATATTTACAAATAAGTCACTAACACAATATACTTATTCTTCTTTCTGCTCTTCTTCTTCTTTACTTGCAGTCATTTCATTAGCAAGTTCATTGACTGCTAACTCATTCAACATTGGCTCAATTTTTACAGGCAGTAGATGTTTAATTGGCTCTATCATTTCCACTTTGTTTATAAATGAGATGCCCTGCTTCTGCAAATGTTGTACGCTCACGCCAATATATGATGCGACAACATTTGGTGGAAATACTATGTGTATACATTTTTGTAAATAAGCAATTAAGTCATCAGCAAAGCAAATGCACAATCTGGTAAAAGCTTCCTTTGAATTTGAATTAAACGCTTGTCTTTCTTGAGCATATAAGGTCAATATCGCCTTACAAACTGCTGATAGTGATTCTTGTAAATAGTTTACTACATCAGAGACAATTGCTATAGGTGGACATAACCTCAATTCATTAAATGCTGTTAATATTTGGTTCAAATAATCTGCCAGTGGATAAAATTCGATTAAACTATCTGGCGGTTGAATGGCATCGTTACTTTTCATTTTCCAGGGTACACTGGGATGATTTTTATTTATTAGTGTGAATTTTTCCATGTTTTTTTCAAAATTTCTTGTTGCTTTTAAAACAGATTGTTGGAAATTATTTCTAATTACATTTGTGAATATTTTGACCATCAAAGGTCTAAAATCACATCCAACTTTACTGAAAGATAAACCAAAATACATACACTGTCCCAAAACAGATTCTACTGATGAAACACCCTTTTGTAAGTCATTTTCCAAGATTGCAAGAAATTCTGTTATCTAAAAAACAAATTCTCAATAACTTTATGCACATATCTTGCAAATTTTTTTTTATAAATAAGCAAACAAAATGCACATCTAATAAATGAAGGGGCATGTGGATGAAGGCGCTGTTACAAAAAGTTGTTTCTAAATAATTTATGTTTTAACTACGTGAACTGACATTTTCTAATTAAAAACAATTTTCAAATGCGGTTCTTGAATTGGTAACAAAGATTTATTATGTACTTTATAACGTTTATATGATTTTAATTTTTGATTTAAATGTAGATAACTATACTCCATTCAGTCTAAGAATAAAGTAGATGGCGCTACAATTTGAGCACAGTTTACACACGATGAACTTTGTATTTTGAAAACAAGTAAAACATATGTTTACTGTCAGATGGATAGCAGGGATATACATATCTGATATCATTATATTTTGACATTTACGTACATTTTTGTACAAGTTGGTAAGTCATTCCTCAAGAAAAAGGAATGCACATGTCGTCTAATTGTACTTTTTTGTGCTTCATCCAATTTATTGTAAGTATGACGATAATTTCTTTTTCTTGGAGGAGAAATTGGAACTCCATATAATTCCATTTCTTTAATAATGCAGTACATTGTATTCCTATTAATACCCACTTCCTCTGCTGTTTGATTGACTGCAGCTGTTTTAGACATATTGTCTTTATGCTTAATGTACACATTATAAGCCATTTGCCTTTGTCCAGATCTTATGTGTTTCCCTTTACGATTTTTTGAAGGACCTGGAAAATGCTTCCGCCGTACTATAGAATATTAGCGATTACGAAATAACGAAATTGATAAAATACCTTAACAAATGAATATTTCACTTGCGAGTTCTAAGAAGAACTATTTTTTAAGAATATTAACAACAAATAACTATGTAAAATACGGAAATCGACAAAATCTTTGAACAAAACTGTCAGTAAACAAATTTTTGACAGAACGAGCTAAATGCGATTATTTTGCCGGTGTAAATGCACACTCGATTTCAACCAATCACAAACGTTTATTTTAAGCCCTATCTTTCCCAATGCTTTATTCTTAGACTGAATGGAGTATAGACAATGTTATGGTATAAATACAGGTTGACTAAAAAAATGAGGCATATACTTTAATAACAGTAGAAATAAACATACACACTAAATAAGATTCATAATATTATGTCGAGATATTAAGATTATCGAACACAAACAAAAATGTTGAAAATCGTTAGTTACGATGTTTTTTAGGTTGGAATTTTCAACGCCTACTCCAATGATATTTTCAAAATAACCCCTAAGTTCTTCTAGAATGAAGAGCACTGCTGTTTATGAAGTTTTGTTGTGAATAATAGGGAACTCAATGTCGGGTGGGAGGGGATGTAGTCATCATAAATTCCTTATACAGATGGATTTCAAACTCTCCAATACAAATCCATTTTATGCCATCCCTGAAACGAGACGTAATATTTCATATCATTAACCACTGACTTTTTTGTGCACGCTGTTCTAATAATTTGCTTGTACTGGTAAAGTGTAAATACGGTACATTGCTTTCAAATCCTTCAAAATTCGTCAGAGTTCAGATAGGTGTGCCCCACTGCGGAAAGTGTGTGATCAATTACCTAACCAATACCTATCATTATGTTTATTCTGACCGACCCACAAGTTAAACGATACTATAAGAAGCTTTCTTGTTTTCACGTTTTCACAAAATCAAAAAACCACTGGCACCTTCTTCACTACCTCTACCAGCCACATCTTCAGTCAGCTTTACATTACATTACATTGATGCTCCTCAGTAGTGATCACGCAAACAAAATTGTAGAACTATACTAGAGTCGCCGAAGAGATTCAGTAATAGTAAAGTTGCGTGATCACAACGTGATCAAGGCATCCTACGTATAAAAATAGTCAGCGGCAATGATCGTTTACATACATGTGTGTGCATAAGTCTTTAGTGCGATCACGTGAACCCAACGTGATCACTGAATCTGTTCTGCGGTTTGACTATAGAGTTGGTTTGCTGGAGGTCAACATACGTAAAACACGTCTTTTTCGTTCCAAGCTTTTTCACGGTCATCAGACAAAGCCTAGATCAACGTGCCCTTCATCTTCTGCGTTGGACTCTCCAGAATCGCACTTACTGCAGATATCCTTGGATGAGAAATGATTAAACTTATTGCACAAAATGTTTGCATATGATGCTTTTCTTATTAAAAAAGTGTTTTGGTAGTTTCTTTTCTATACATTCATCTACATACAATCTATATATGTCACAAGTTCATATCAAGCTCAAGATACCTTCCATATAGATTGCTGTTGTGTTAATAATGTGAGTTCATCATATTAATTAAATTTCCCACTAAGGAATGGTGTGGTACCTGTTCTACACATCGGCCATTTAATGGGATCTGCTTTCCCGGTTTTAAATTTACTTTTAATAAGGTCACCTTTTTACGACTAATTTAGTATAAGAAACAAAAGATAGTTTAACAAACAAAAATTTATTCATTGTATAAAGTTGAGAATGTATAGGAAGAGGATTTACGTTTAGAATAATTTTGACGCACATGCGCGCTACAGGCATAGTAATTATATTTTTGAATAACAGGACATGTTTTCTGGAATTTTATCCGTTTTTTTTGTAGTTTTCTATTCAAAAGCAAATATTTTAAATTATTTTAATACCCTCAGTAGTGAAGCTCTGTTAATCGGCGATATTCATGAATTACTGATGCGATAATAATAATAATAATATTGTCGTAAGTCTGCATATACATTGACATTGTCAGTAAACGCAATGTTTACTGACAATGTCAACAGCTTACATCAACAATATAATCTAATTCACAATTAAAATTCTACATACGTTTACATAGGAGACAAGCCAAACACTTCATTCATACATACATACACAGAATTACGCAATATGCTCTTCGAACAAGTAGTAACCTCTGTTCAGCAAAAAAAAAAAATCATCTGAGTTTTAAATCCATGACTTTTCGCAAACGAACTATATTTTAAGTCAGTCGACAATGAATTATAGAATTTGATTGTTCTAATTATATTGTCTTTTCAGAAAGGGTGCAGTTCATATATGTATATATAAGAAGGGTATAGTTAATATTCTCTCTCTCAAATTTTGTTTGTGGTAGCTTTTTCTATTCTCTGATTCCAAAAACATTCATAGGTTATCGTCACTTGGAGATGCACCGAGCGACTCTTCTATATTTTATCCATTTTCAGTCATTTTGAACACTTTCTGGCTGAGCTTGCCCCAGTATTTATATTATATCGTGGCATAGAGACCATGTTATTTTGAATTCCCGTTGTTGTTCATAAATTGTTTTGGAGGTTACGTTGTATGCTTTTTAATAATAACTTATTAGTAAATTTATAAATGTATTAGCAATATTTTATTCTAATAGTTTGTTGCTTATTGAAATATATTATTACGTTGACTTTCGGTTGGCTTTTTAGCATTATTTTCTCTTGGCTTATTAAAAATAATAGCTTTTAAGTTTAAGTTTTAAGCCACAACTAACTACAATGTACTAGTAAAACGTTACAGTTTTAAGGAGGAGAAAGGGTTATAAGTATATGACTCCTTCTTCCATAGCAACATTGACAATTATTCTAAGAAGGCTCCTTAATCTATTGGGTATCTGCCTAGATATTGCATGCAGTCAAATGATTTTAAAACAAGACGCATAAGCAAGTAACACCTTGATGTACAGCAAAATTACTTTTTCAGCAATGTTATATAATACCTTCATCCACATGGTTCTTCAATTTTTACAACTATAATCAACTAGGCAATGAAAGAATATCATGATTACTGACTAGCTTCAAATTTAAAATCATTTTGGATGCTCATTGAATGGGCACATATAGGTCAATTACCCAAACAGACGATACACGTCATAACCCGTTACTTCGGGGAAGTAACATTAAATTACAATAATATGGTGGAAACGCGTTACATTCAGTTGCACGTCATACTAGATCCATGACGACTCGCCTTGTATATGTTGTCGGATCTATTTTTATTTCTGTCAGTGACATTTGATATAACCAAAGAAAAAAATTATTCACAATACAATAACTATAACGTAATATATTTAGTAATTGAAATGCTCTAAGACTTCAGTCTTTCTCAACTTATTTATTATATTGATTTAGATTGTCGAAAAACTAAATGTTTCATTACGTATCCATAATATAATTTGAAATAGGCAATACTTACGCTACTTACATTAAATTTAACACATAATTATAGAAAAGTTTGTAAAAAGCGTCGACTGTTTACAGAAACCTTTCGGCATTATATTCAATGGACGCAAATAAATAATAAATACACTTCTAAGAAGGACTGTTTTTAAACAATTTATATCAAAGCAAAAATAAACATGTAAAATTTGACAGGAAGAATATACACAACGCACGTCTTTTTGACAGATATGATTTATCTGCCAACACCGAATTGAACTATTAGTCTATTAAAAATATGTAATAAAGAAATTTAATATTGAAATGGAAATTATGTGTTTATTTGCCATAAATGCGTATATTACGATCAATTTATAAATCTTCTATTTAAGCTTATGAAATAAATGCACTCAAATATAATTTAACAAAATAACTTTTTTTGTTTCTATTATACAGTTACATGACAACATGTAAACGTTATCGATGACGTGCAACTGAACTTAACGCGTCTCCAGTATACCTACAACTACTATACAAAGCATAGCTGACTCGTCCGCCATTTTGGAGATAATTTTAAGGCGGTAAATATGTATGCTAATAGCAAATGTTGAATAGAACTTCGAATAATTCACTTTATTAAGCCGGTTTAGGACGTGAAATAATGTAGGTATAATTTTTTACAATATTCATATATTTAAGAAATACCCAGAATATATAATAATAACTCAAAATAAGTACGTAATATGACTGACATTTATCTCCAAAATGGCCGACGAGTCAGCTGTCCTAAATATATAGCATGTAAACGTCATCAATGACGTGCAACTGAACTTAACGCGTCTCCAGTATACCTACAACTACTATATAAAGCATAGCTGACTCGTCCGCCATTTTGGAGATAATTTTAAGGCGGTAAATATGTATGCTAATAGCAAATGTTGAATAGAACTTCAATTAATTGACTTTATTAAGCCGGTTTAGGACGTGAAATAATGTAGCTATAATTTTTTACAATAGTCGTGTATTTAAGAAATACCCAGAATATATAATAATAACTAAAAATAAGTACGTAATATGACTGACATTTATCTCCAAAATGGCCGACGAGTCAGGTGTCCTAAATATAGTAGCTATACATATACCTATTACGTTTTGATACTTATATTTTTTTTATGATTGCGAAATACCTACAGGGTGAGCCATTAGTAGCCGCTTCTTCGATTGCTCTTTTGTGTTTTAAATAAAAGAAAAAACAATTAGTGGAAGATTCGTGGTTGCTTGGGGTACATATTGTAAAAATATTTGTCCTGACGCACTTCCGGTTTCACCGGAAATGCACGGAACGAATTTTTTTTAAATGACTCACCCTATATATTTTTGAATTTTCTAGTACTAATTTAAATTGTCTATTCAACTGTTTCTTCTTTTTCAAAATTGAGCCAATAGTTTTTGAGTTATTCATTTTTTATTTTGAAAATATTTGTATATTCGTAGTTCTTTATTTGACCGCTGATTGCTCCTTAGTTATTATCTTATTACAAAAGATAAGTATATGACATTGTTAACAAAAACAAAAGAGAATAAAAAATGGAACAAAATGCCGCAATAAAATACCCGGTGTTCCATTTAAAAAAAATATGTTTTTGGTATGTGAAAATTTCAGCGAGTAGGCTTTGAAGAAACAACATTTTATGAGGTATTGTCGAGTGCAACATATACCAAATGATGCAGAATTTTCTTGGCTTCAAGCATCACCAAAGTTAATGTTTTTACTTTTAAAAACAATGTGAAAATGAATTTTTTCTGAACACGTCTTTTGGTCAAATATTTTCAAAAAGAATTAATAACTCAAAAACTATTGGCTCAATTTTGAAAGAGAAAAAACAATTGAATAGACAATTTAAGGCAGTACTAGAAAATCCAAAAATATATAGGGTTCCGTGCATTTCCGGTGAAACCAGAAGTGCGTCAGGGCTTCAAGTATTTACAATATGTGCCACAAGCAACCATGAATCTTCCGCTAATTGTTTTTTTCCTCTATTTAAAGCACAAAAGAGCAATCGAAGAAGCGGCTACTAATGACTCACCCTGTATATATTTGATGTAAGGAAATTGTATTTCTATTTTATTATACAGAGTGTTAAATAATATGTTGCGAACTTCTACTTCTATATGGCAGTATAAACAACTAAACATGACGTATTATTTTTCTAGCATTAAAAGATAACTAATTTTTAATTGTAGAATTGAAAAGTCACCAAACCTATTTACTTAGAATCACACATAATACGTTTTAGTAAATTCTAATTGAAGTGTAATTAAAACATCAATATTTTTCTACCAATTTTTGGATTGTGCAAAAAATTTTATATGATATACGAATTAAAAATGATGGTGTGAAAACATATTTTCACAACGGATCCTCCATCAACTCCTGGTTTTTTCTCGAGTCCGTTCCAGCTTGTCCACCCCTCAAGAGTACCCTGGATAATTTTTTTTTAAGAAATGTAGTATCTTATGCTAGGAACAAAATTTAACTCAATTGTTTCTTCGCCTTTGTGGTGTGTGAATGTACTCGTATGAATTCAGATCGTTGCGCAATTGAGATTGTTTTATATTTATCTACTTTTCAAGGTAAGTTACATACATATACATATTTTGTGTACGTACCGTGCCTAATATAATATGAGTAATGCGAAGACAATGTTAAAAAAATATCTATATCTAACAAATGGTTAAGTAACTGGTATTATAAAATTACATGTCATAAAAGTTAGGTAGACAACATTTTTATAATATTGTAATTTATTTGTTATAGGTGTTATTTATACCGGCAAAAGGAAACGCTTCTCGAAAAAGATTATCAAGTAGCAAAAGAATGAAAGGTAGCACTGCTCCGTTGGAAAAATTCCGGAATGCAAAGGTAAAAATTACTATTGCTATAGGAATTAAAGAGAAAAACAAACAATATAGTGGGGAAAAAAGTGAAGCTGTGGAAAGTACCGTTTTGACGAATGATGCAAGTGTTTTTTCTGAAATTTATGATGCAAAAGTCTCTTTCGGTAGTGTTCAATCGACTAATTCGAATGTTACAAGCACAACGTTTGAAGAGTATCCTGCAAATAATCTACATGTTTCGTTTGGTAGTTATGAACAAACTGGTCAACCAAATACAAATGCATTCACTGAAGCCGATAAAATTGGTGAGTAAATTAAATTACACAGTATCTGGTAAAATCAATTGTATTACTTAGCACTTGCAGTATAAAATACATTATTAAAGACTGTGAAAAATTTAGTGAGGGAACTTGTTTTTGTAGGGTTTATGGAAAGAAATAGAATTGTCGATGTCGCATATTTTTTCGAAACTTTGAAAGATATATGCAAGCATGGAGGTAGATTTGGTTGTAATTTTGGTCCTACATCAACATATATTTTGGAATGCCAGATGTACCGCAAAACTTTCAATTTATTGAAGCAGAGAAATTATGATGATTTAAACACCTCAGCTGCGACTGGAATTATGGGAATTGGCGCAGGTTTTTATAATTTGGAAGAATTTGTTTCCTCTATGTTCCATGTATATCTTCAAGAACAAATATTAGCGTGTCGTCGCAAATGGTTGGAACCTGGCTGCTCAAGATGCTATGAAAGAAGCTACAGCAACGGAAGCTGAATTTGCTCGTCTTTCAAATTCAGTAGATAAAAACGGGTTTCCACTTATTCCTGGTGTTGTTGATGGCTGCTTGTCGAAAAGATCATACAGAAATGGTTACAGTACCTCATCTGGAGCTGCAGCGATCGTCGGGCAGCATACTGACAAGGTGTTATATTTGGGAGTGCGAAACAAATTCTGTTCGTATTGTTGCAGAGCCGACAAATATCTAACTGAGATTCACGCTTGCACCAAAAATTATAGTGGTAGTTCCAATAGCATGGAAGCGGACATTTTGGTCGAAGGATTCCGGAAGAGCGTTGAAATGTATGGAATTAAGTACAATATCATGATTGGTGATGGTGAAGGTGAGAGTAGCAGCTACAAGAAAATTATTGAAAGTCGACCCTACGACAATTTAACGGTAGAGAAAGTTGAATGCCGTAATCATTTACTCAGAAATTTCTCAAATAAAATAAAGGCTATCACTGGGGCTATCACAAATGAAACGTCTATTCCTCGAACGGGCATAAAGTATGCAATTAAATATCGCAAGGAGGAAAACAATAAAACCCAAGCAAGTCTTCACTTACGTCACGACATTTTGAATACCCTAAATCACGTGTTTGGACAACACGAAAAGTGTGGCCAATATTTTTGCAAGCGAGCGATTATTTATATAATTAGATAACAAGTGGGTGGTGATCTATAAAATACAAAATACGTTATTATTTGTTCATTTTGTAGTTCAAGTCGAGTAAACTCTCCTTAGTTTATTTATCTTACGTAATATAATACATTTTAAAAACCCCTCACGCTTCTACCTACGCCGATGATAAATTTAGCTGTAAAATCCACTTTTTTGCTGTCGTTTTCGCGATAACAACAGATGTTACAGTTCACCATATAAATAGTGCTATTCAGTAACTGCATGATGTTTACATTACAGCTTACTCTAAGTAATGTAATTTGTCAACACTGTTATGACGTGTATCGTCTGTTTGGTTAATTGACCATAATATGAGCATATGAGCAAAGAAGAAGTATTTTATAATTCTTATTGACATACTCATTTAGACTGCATTTCAGTTGTGATTAGTGAATTACTGAGTAGAACACTGCTCAATATGAACACTATTATCATAAAAACATGATCAGATGTATGGACTGACTTAGTAATATCTATGGTTTATCTGGTCGACTAACAGTGATGAGAATGCAATAATCTTATTTCCTTAGAAATATTAATAAACGCATTAAAGACATTTTGACTAGTTACAGTCTTACTCTCTCATTCACATAAAGCAGAAAATAAATGCATACAACACACTTAAATGAAATTTTAATTAATATTAAATAGTCTTCATGCCTTTTAGACTGTGATAAATAAGTATATAATAAATGAATGTCTTTATGATACTAAGAGAAGAGTATTTCTGTAAGTTATCCACAAATTTTCTTAGGAGTTATACTTTACCTTGTTTCTGATCCAGCCAAAAAATATTACATTTTGATTTACATGACTATACTTTGATTGAGACAAAGGACTATGTTCGTCATCATTAAATATAGCACGATATTGAGTAACTATCGTAAATAAGTTTACTCTAGTCATTTCTATTGTCTTATTTAAATGATATGTGGCTAAAACAATAATTATAATTATGACAGAAGTGTCTTTAGACCAAAATAATAAATACCATCATCACTTGAAATTCCATTAATACAATTTTGGAACCAGGTATCTCGTGTTTGCAAAAATTTGAGTCTCAATTCTGCTTCTGTAAATACCTCCATTCTTCTAAGATAACCTACTATTTGTAAACTTTTAGGTAATGTCAAGTCCACACGTAATTGAGATAACAACTGATGTAACATAATTAACCAAGATTTTTCTACATCATCCAATATACTCTAAAAAATACACTCTTACATGCAGGCATTTTACATTTTCTAAATTTTATACTACCTTAAATATAGGTATATCTGAATGTTTTAGATATAATCTTCTTACATATGATGCTAGCTCTAAAGAATTTTCATACAAGCCATCTTTTATAAATGAGTCCATTAGTTGAGGCAATTCTAGTATTTCCAACAATTGAGCATTTCTAGTTAATGTTAATGAATTTAATTTACGTAAAGTATTTATATCATTTGTTTCTTCAGCAAACTTCTGACATTTTTCTTCAAAGACTGGTATATTTTCAAGTAGTTTATCTAGATCTAATTCTATGGTATTGAATCTAGTAAATAAATCTTTGGAACATTGCGATGTTTGGATAAAAGTTTTGTAATTAGCCACAGCAAGTTCTTGGGTATGTTCTAAAGTAATACTTTCTTCCTCTTTTAATTTAGCAGGTTCCTTAACTAAATCATCTACACTATTTGCTCCTAACTTACAAATGTAATCAGAGAAACTGGAACTGCAATTCCATTCATCTGTAAAATATTTTTAGGTGATTGATGCCGGTAACAAATACTTATGATTACCTGGATATCCATTTGGAAACAATAGTTTCAAAAAATCGTTTTCGTCTTGCAACATAATTTACTATATTTTTGCTTTTAAAAAAATCATTGGCTTAGCCTAGACAGCAGACCATCATAAGTTACACGGATCACGGATTACAAATTAGCTATAGTTGCGACATCTCAAGTTATTCGATTTAAGTCATGATTCAAATTTACTTATAGCCTTTTTGTATTGCGTGAAAGCCAATATAGATGGCGCTGGCATCAAAAAATTAGAGTTTACAAAAACACTAAGCAAATAGCGGGCGATTCAAAATGGATTTGATAGCGGGAAATTCAAAATTAAGTTTACTACAAATTAGGGTTTAATACCGCGAGATCAAAAATATATTGATAAAGGTTTACCATGGAATGTAAAAATCTGTCTTAAGTTATATCATTAAGTGTCATACTGTCATTAATATTTGTCATTATAAGAAAAAATATAATGACAAATATTAATGACACTGTGACACGTAATGATATAATGGGTTATATGTCAACTATTAGTGCCGTTAGTTACTTGTTCGCATTCTCGGAAAATATGCATGGCTCTTGCTTCTTGCTTGTACGCCGCACACACAATGCACCAGCTTCTATCCATCCTTTAAGTCTAAAAATGCATTATGTCAACTTAATAAAATTATCATATTACTCTTTACAGAACTTACGGTACGATTATAACACCACTAACTAAGTAGTAATAAGAAAAATAATGTTTAGCAACACACACAAAATTTGTTGGTTAACGTTTCTACATGGTTTCTAATGGTTTCCATAAAGTGACAGCGCAGTAGTAGCGACATGTCAAGTCATTCGGTTATAGTCATGATTCAAATTTACTTCTAGGTCTCTTGTTTCTAACACCGTGGCGCCATCTAACATGGCCTGCATTAGGTAGATTAGGCGGCAAAACCCCTCATTTAATTGAACAAACCAATAATCCGTGCTTATAGGATAGGGCACTTTTTCTAACACCGTGGCGCCATCTAATAATGCCGTACATAGGTAGATGTGATAATACTATACAAGGCCGAGATACCCCTATCTTTATATATACAAAGTTTAGATTCACTCAGACTAGACCGATTTGTGTTTTGTCGGCTCTCAGGCACCGTATTACCTACCGATTTCCCCGAGAGCCGATAAAACACGAGTCGGTCTAGTCTGAGTGGAACTCAACCGATTCCCCTATCTCCCAAAACATATATATTTGTACCATGATGTGTGCAAAAGATATTTATTTAACATATATATTGAAACTTATAATATTTTTATAAGCTTCAAACACGGATTATCGGATACTTCAGTTAAATACGGGGTTTTGCCGCTTAATCTACCCAACTGGGTCATTATTAGATGGCGCCACGGTTTGAGAAACAAGAGACCTATAAGTAAATTTGAATCATGACTTTAACCGAATATGTTGAGATGTCGCTACTAGCGCTGTCACTATTCACTATTGGAAGTCATCCAGCAAATAAGGTTTGTGTATGTTTTCTTTATGTTTTTGTTATTACTTTTAACTTAAAAAACATTATTCTTTGTGTTTTTCTTACTACTTTTAACC
Organism: Amphimallon solstitiale; assembly: GCA_963170755.1. Lineage (NCBI taxonomy): Eukaryota > Metazoa > Arthropoda > Insecta > Coleoptera > Scarabaeidae > Amphimallon > Amphimallon solstitiale. The sequence continues at coordinate 98,363,848 of OY720678.1, forward strand.
TGTTAGTGGTGTTATAATCGTACCGTAAGTTCTGAAAAAAGTAATATGATAATTATATTAAGTTAACATAAGGGATTTTTAGAATTCAGGAATGGATAGGTGCGTTGTGTGTGGGGCGTACAGGCAGGATGCAAAAGCGTTGCATAATTTTTCGAGGAATGCGAACAGGTAAGTAAAGGCACTGATCTGAAAAAGGTTTATTATATTGTTGTTAATGAACATAACATTAAATATACAGTGTCATGAGAAGCTGATGCAGTGAGTTTGGCTTATTTCTAGAATGTACCAGTTGAACCGTTCTATTTTCACCGATGAAGTAGTTGAGGTGTCGGACAAAATGACTAGTGTACCTTATAAAGGACATCTAACTGAACAACTTTTTCTTATAAAATTATGAATGCAAACGTAGCGAAATGGAGATAAAAAATAAATTAGGTACTGACCGAGTCAAATTAGCTGGTTACATCTCATTGTATACATCATTCTGTATATTTACAATAAAGAGTATTCACTTCAACAGAGTAGACTAAGTTATCCTTCGGAGAACTTACTTGAATTTGTTGGTGCTGCATTCGCTTTATTGGAAAATATAATTCCACAGTTAATGCAGAACGCAGTGGAGATTGAGAGGAGAGCCACATAATACATTAACGAGAATTTGACTTTATTGTGGATTAATTGTACACTTCATGCTAATCTAATTAAAGACTGTATCGTCCGGGGAGTAGTTCGTATTGGTATTCCTTGGTACTGTACAAGAAGCCTGTCATAACATAAAGCTCCAACCAAAGATTTCTGCTGCCAAGCGGAAATTAAAAAAATAAAACATCAATAAATTAATGTATTTCTTGTTAGTTATTGCAGTTATAATTTTTTTGTTTTCTTCTTGGCATGTAATTAACATTATTTACTTTTTAAAGCCCAAATGTCACTCTTTTAGTTATGTATTGATGATAAAATGTGTACTAAATTTGTTATGTATCTCATGTATCCATATTTTTATTTATGTTCATCATTTATGTAGTACAAGATTTTGTAAATGATGGTAATAAACATGGGCTTCGGCCATTGTGTTATAAGATTTAATTACCTACTTTGTAGTATATTGAGTAGGTACTTGTGCTTTTCGACAGATATTCTATCATATTGTTAAAAATATGTTTGTTAGTTGAATATTCTACTTTTGTTAGATTATGCTATTCGATAATTTATTTTTGTACTGGTAATTTAACTAAAACATACGTGTTGGATGTTATAATTTTTCAATAGTAATCATAAATGTACTTTTTTTCTACTTTGTAGTATAATGAGTAGGTACTTGTGCTTTTTCGCCAGAAATTATATCTTATTGTTAAAAATATGTATGTTAGTCTAATATTGTACTTTAGGTAGATTATGCTATTGTTTATTAATTGATTTTTGTACTGGTAATTTAACTAAAACATACGTGTTAGATGTTACTTATTAATAATCATAAATGTACTTTGTACCTTTTCTACATAACAATATTAAAGTGTAATTATTTAAGTAATTCTTTTCTTTAAAACATTATTGTGTGGTTACAGCATTGTAATTGAATATCGTACTGTATACTGTTTTACTTAGCAATGATTCCTCATTACTATGGGAACTAGTAAATAGTATGCAATTTAATTACAGTGTTGTGATCATGTATCGCGAGATCAAAAATTATAATGATGAAGGTTTGTCATGTAATGTAAAACGTCTGTCTTAAGTTACATCATTAAGTGTCATATTGTCAATATTTGTCATTATATTTTCTCTTATAATGACAAATATTAATGAGAGTGTGACAGTTAATGATATAACTTAACATTTTTTACATTCCATGACAAACCTTTATCAATATAATTTTTGATCTCGCGGTATTAAACCCTAATTTGTAATAAACTTTCTTTTGAATTTCCCGCTACCAAATACATTTTGAATCGCCCGCTATTTCCTTAGTGTTATTGAAAACTGTAATTTTTTTGATGTCAGCGTCATCTACATTTGACCCGAGGCAATACAAAACGCGGATAAAAATTTTGGCTTGACTGCGCCTACTTATCTAATCTCTACAAAATATATGTTTAATAAATAACTTTATTTACATAAACAGGGCTACCATCAATATTTTATAATTATATTTAACCTTCGCTTTTAAGTCTATTAATGTAAAAATACTTATAATACACGTAATTCATATAAAAAAACATTAAAATACATCTTTAAAATGAATTGCACGACTCTAGCAAACAACTAGTGTCTTTCTAAGATAATAAAAATTACTAGTTTTGTTTTCAAACAATGTTGGTGTTAAAAGATAATAATTTTTAAATGAGTTTATTTAAAAACTTGATGAATGTAAGTGTTAAATAAAATTATTTTCTGTAATCTATTTTAGCAATTCCGTAGCCTCTTCGGTAAATGACTTGCAATGCCTATAGAAAACATACAATATTCGGAGAAGTATTGTGATAGCACATATGAATATAGGCATGTAATTCTTCCACCTGATCTAGCGAAATTAGTGCCTCGTCCTCACTTAATGACTGAAACTGAGTGGAGAAATTTAGGTGTTCAACAAAGCCCAAACTGGGTACATTATATGCTACATGGGCCAGAGCCCCATGTTTTATTATTTAGACGACCTATTACCCATGTTACCGATAACTAGAAGGCAAATAACTTCTTGCATAGGATGTTAAGTATCAATATAGAAATAAAGACATTTTTTTAATGAATATATTTATTTTTGTTGTTCAGGAAATGTAATTGGGACAGTTTCATTTATAGACATGTATAAATCTTTATTTTAAACTTATATTAGTTCTATTTTTTAGATTAATCTTTTCTAACAGCAGATGTACCAGAGTTATTATATACTCGGTGCTGACACTGAAGAAGCATGAAGGGCTTGTAAAATATGTAATTTATATAATATATATATATAACCTGTAGGAGTTGCCACGTTACTATTACAATTTACATGTTTCTCAACAATTTCTTGTCACGCAAAGATTAATCAAGACATTGACTATAAGTTGACACATTTCAATAAAAGGAAGATTTATGTAAATGTTTCCTACATTAGCTTTTCCTTGGATATGCTATTTGTATGGTGTTTCTTGATATAGTTTATGTATAATAGGTTTAACTTTCTTTTTCTGATTGCAAATATATTTCCAGTAATCTATTTTACATTCTCTTAGTACTATCACCTGGAAATTTTCTACTTAGAAAATAACTCAAGAAAGGGGAGATCAGCTCTGCATCATTATTAGGTTCTTCAATAAAATCAGAATTTTGAATATTTTCTTTTTTATTATCATCAAGATGTAATGTACTCATGTTTGTATCATTCCTGTATTTTGTATTCTCCATTGGCAAAAAAGCGAATTTAGCTTCTTTAAAACTGAAATTTGTAGCTGCACAGTTTTTATTATCTTTCAAATTTTTGGTCAAAGTTTCTGATGTAATTTCCTTTTCTTGTTTCTTTGCAAAGTATTCTTTTTCATTTGCTAGAGCATCAGCTGGTCTGCTATGACTTGAGCTACAGCTAGAAAATCTTTCTCCTAAATTAGATTTTCTATTTAAACTGCTTTCTTTAAATAGATCTGTATTTTGTCGAGTTGACATTGATCTGCAACTTGTGGGTATATTTTCCCGCAGCAGTCTTTTTGCAAAACTACTGTTTCGTTTGGATAAAGCAAGTTCGTAGGCTAGTTCCTTTTTGTCATCCAAATTTGGTACTTTATGTTTCTTATAACGGTATGTATTTGGATGATCTCTGTGGAGTTCTCGGGTGCTTATTTCTTGAAGTTTGTTATTTCCGTTATAATTATGAATAAAGCTTTTATAATACTTATCTAGATCTACATCATCTCTAATTTTATCTAGCAGCACTTCTGTTTTTGAAGGTTCTATAAACTTTTTCACGGTTGGCATTGAATAAATTTGACTTTTCTTATTATTTATGTAATGTGTTCCTATCAAATGTCTAAATTTGTGATAATTTTGATATTTTTCATCTATTTCCTTTACTGGTTTTAAAGAGTTTTCTGTACTCGTTTTGCTATACTTATTCGTACTTGTTTTATTGATATAATTTATATTGTGTTTTAAAGAACTTCTGGCACTATTATTTGTCAAATAATTCTTTTTTTCCATCCAATACTTTTCTCTTCTCACTTCCGGTATTTTACTTAATCCTTGCGGTTTCAAATCTTTGGAGGAAATTTCAAACAATGGAAACATTTCCGTTGCTTTAATATTTTGTCCATGAATTGGAAGATTTTCCACTTGACTATCCTCTGGTACATAAGCTAAAATTTTTTTTAAACAATATTTTCTTTTATTTATGAATATATCTTTATCGATTGACTTTTCTGTATTTTGACTAATATCTTTGATTGTTGATTTGTTAGCAGATAATGTGTTTGTGACAAATTTATTTTTAATTTTAGGACGAGTAGTTTTGATAGAAGGAATAATTGAATTATGATTGTTATGAATATTTCTAAATTGAGGTCTAATTTTTTGATTATCGAATGTATTTATATTTTCTATTACATTTTGACCAGCTCTCATTAGAGATTTGTCATGTAATTTTCTAAGTTCTGATGTTATACCAATATCGCTTTTAACCTTTCCTATTGGTACACGCGAGAAAGGTAATTTATCCCTTCCTGAATGAATTTCGGTATTATTTAAAGGTGTAGGAAATGCTTCCTCTGGTGGACTGATACAATCAGATTCTGTTATGTGAACTGATTTGGTATGAAATGGTGACAATTTTTCTTTATTATTCTCACTATTTTTTATATCTGTTTCATTTTTCTTTGAAATTATGGATGTAGTAGATAGTTTCGTATGCCTGCTTTCATTTCTTATCGTGGATTGATTTAGTGCCATTAATTTCTTGAAATTATTTTGTTGATTTGAATTTTCAGAACTTTTATAGTTAAGGTAATTTGCAATGCGATATCCATCATTTTCGTTCAGAGATTTTGTCTGTTGGCAATCGTATTTACCCTTTTTACTAGATGTGATTCCTTCACTAATTCTGTCTGTTTCTACTACCTTGTCTGGCGCATTCTCAATAATATGAATTTCAGCAGTACTTAAGGTGTTCATAGCTAAGTTTGTATCATTATCAGCTTGTTCATTTGTATTAGAAAACCTATGTACACGAGTTTCAGTTGCTGATTTATTATTTTCCAAGTTTGCTATATTTTTATCTCGTATAACTAGTTCACTGGATAGTGGATTGGCGTTATCAACCTCTAGTTTTCTTACCGTAGCCATGTGTTTTATAGAGGTTGCTGTTTTGTATTTGTCTTCAAATTTGATTGATTTATTGTTTGTGTTAGTTTGTAATGATTTATGACACAATTGTTCACCATCCAATTTAGGTTTACTAACGCTTTCTAAGTTCTTTTGGTCATGTTGCTTAGGTGCCCTATTGATAAGATTAATATTATACTCTTGTTCTGTAATATGTAAGTCATCATATAAGCACCTTTTATTATTTAAATTTAACGTTTCTGAAATAGTGTTATTTATATCTAGATTTTGACCACCTCCTTTAGAACAAATTTCAATTTGAGATTTACTTTTCTCGTCCCAATTTCTGTCATTTATTAACTGAGTTTTAACGTCAGTTTGATCGTTCATAATTTGAAACTGATTGTTCTCGTTTTTCTTACAACTGGTAATGTCTTCATTTGGATTATTCTTATTTTCATGATATTTTGGTATTCTTGAACTAGGAAATTTATGTAGTTTTGAACGGGATATTTGCATTTGACTATTTATATTTAACATTTTAGTTTTCAATGAGTACTCAGTTGTTTCGGGTTTTGGTTGTTTAATTGTTTGTTCATTTTTTTTTAAATTACATCTTTTTGATGTTTGATTTAGTGATTTTACATTAGTTTCTGCATTATATCCTTCTAAGCAACTAGTAGATTGACTTTTTGTCTTTACTTTATTCTGATTACATCCTTTAAACATGGGAGGTTTATTTACTGTACTCTTATACTTGGAATGGCATTTTGAAGTTTCGTCATCCTCTATTCTAAAACTGCATTCTGATTGTATATACGCAATCCCTTTTGATTTAGAATTTTGGTCTTCGTGAAAATGTTTGGAACGGAATTTATCTTCTTGATTCCTAACATGTGTATTAATTTGTTCTTTTTTTAGAAATTCAGTATCCGTAATTTTAGAATAATCGACGATCTTCGTCTGTAATTCTTTCTTTATTAATTTTGGAGTACAATCTCTAAGTTTATATTTTTGTTGAAAGTTTGCGGATGGAGCAATGGTAAATTTTGATTGCATTTGCGCGGATACATTAATTGGATGTTGTCTGTAATTTAGTCGAGGTATTTTACTAATTTTTTCAGTTTGATCTTCAGTTTCTAGTTTCTTCGACAAGGTTGTTGAATTGTTTTTTTCTTGAACTTCCTCTGTCGATTTATCTGTGGATATATTGATATTTTTAGTTATGAACACATTTTTTGGATTAAAGTCTTTACCCTCAACATTCTTTGAATACGTCTCTTCATTTCGTTTTTCTGTCGATAAATTGTTTCTTTCCATTTCAGTTAGTGATATTCCGTTTTTCTCCTCAGAGTTTGATTTGATTGTAGTCTTCTTGTTTTTTATATTTCTTAAGGCATCTTCCGCAGAAATGTTAGCATTCTTCAAACATCTAACGGTATGTAAATTTGAATCCTTTGTGATGAGTACACTTTTTATGTTCTCATTTTTCGAATAAGGGACGAGTTCAGGATAGAAATCTGAGATCTTTCCGAATGAAATTTGCTGCCTTTCATCATTTTGCATTGTTTTGTCCGGATTCTTCACATGTACATCTTCATTTCTTACGTCACTGCTTTTATATTTTTTTAATTGATATTTCGTTCGAGATTTAGCATTTGTTTCATCTGCAGAGTTTGCAGTTGCATCAGATGTTATCAAATGTTTTGTTTTTGAAAACTGATCTTTCTTCATTATATTTTTGGCGGGAAGGCTATTATTTCGACTTGAAGTTAGTCTGCGCGATATCATTAAATTGCAATTGCTCTTAGAAGGCACTGCGTTGTTTACTTTATTGTCAAACATTTCAAAGGCTTTTGCATTTATTTCCAATATACTAGCTCTTTCTCGGATATCATCTCTGTCTCTGCTAGATAGACTACATTTTGAAAACTGTTTTTGTGCATTTTGTTTATACGAAGAATTTTTGTTAATACTTTGTGGATCTCTGAAGGCACTACTTAACATGTCATATCTACTGCTATATGACCTTGAAATATTTCTACGTAACTTTCTGATATTTATTCCATATTCATTTGGTTTCTTGTTTACGAAATCATCTTTATTTGTGCTTTTATTTTTATCCAAAATGACAATTCTACTCATATCTCTTTCAAAATTATCGAAAACTTTTTTATTTACTTCAAGAATCCTTTCGCGTTCTTTCATTTCTTCTTTATCGGAATTCGAGAGACAGTTCCTAGGATTCTCAATTTCTCGGTAGTTTACTTTAATGAAACACATATTATCCAATCCTTGCCGAATCATTAATTGTGTAACTTTCTCCTCGAGTTTTTGAAATTCTTTTTCATTGACTTTTAGTAATTTAACAACTTCTTTCAAACTTTGTTGCATATCGTCATTAGAATCCACGCTACATCCAGAACTTAATTTCTTGCTAACTATCTTGTTAATGCGTTTCTTTAACTTCTTTTCCAATTTACTTTCAAATTTATTAAAATGTGTAATATTGTGAGCCAGCACAGAAGATCTGTGGTTCCCATCTTTAGTAATTTGTTTAACCTTATTTCTTATCATTTTGTCGTGTAGTTTTTTCTCAAAAAGCTTGAAATATTCCCGATTCTTATTCAGTAACACCATACGATTCTCAATTTCCTGACTAAGACCACGAATAATAGCATTATTATTCCCTTGCATGATATCGTCTGTATTTAATAATTTAACACCACATTTCTTTTCTAGTGTATAACAATTAGAAGAAACCTGAATATAAAAATATTGCATTAGTAGGTACCTAATTAGTCTTCACAATGTTTTAGGTTAATAACCTAGAATGATTATGAAAATGTTTCAAGTCAAATTCGTGATTTAGCATTTCTTAAAGTTGTCGTAATTAAAGCTGCTACACATTAATTTTAGACAGAAATTTATACACCAAATAATATTTTATTGTACATCAAGATTACATTGCTCAGAATGAATTATATTAAACATAAACAATACAATCATCATTCTAGGTAATTATTTTTTGAATTTAATGCCATAGTATACCTGTTCTTTGTTGTCAGAAGTATTTGCTGCGGGTCTCTTCATATTTTTATTTATTACATTAGTGTTATAATAAGAGTCTGTTGGCGACTGCTCTACAAGATAGTTCATATTAATAGCATCTCCGTGATATAGAGTAGATAGTGGTCTTTTAGTCGAATTTATGTATGTGTATTTGTTAATATTTTGCAAAGAAAAAAAATCCTCTTTCTCATCTTCCTCACTTTTTTTTGAGTTCAATTCTAGATTTTCAAAATTTGAAATGTTCATATCGTATTCGAAATCATCTAGTGCTTTGAATACACTGTCTTCTTTTCTACCGATAGCATTCGTATCAACATTTTGCGTGGTTTTAAAAGTATTAATTTGATTTACATTATCGTTAACCACTTCAGACGATTGTTGAAGAAGGTCTTTGCATAAATCGGTATACATATTATCGTATTCAAGATCTTTTCCAGTAAGGCTATTTTCGAGATCATCATAATTCGGCTGCGTGGACAAAGAGGTATCTTTGTCTTCCTTTTTCAAAGGAGTTTCATTGGGCCAATTATTTTTTACTAAAGCATCGGTTCGTTCCGGGTTAATACGTGACAGTTGTCTCATATGCTCTTCCAATTGTTTTTTTAATTCATCGTTCATGTAAGCAAAATGAATGTCGTCTTCAGAGGCCTCTCTAACACGTTCATTTAGTAATTCTAACATATTATCATATGGTTTTACGATTTCGGTTGCTTTTTCATATTGTATACTAATATTATTGCGACATGTTTTGCTTCTATGGATTATTTCTAAGATAGTGCGACCTGCTGCTTGTGAAATATACTTGCCACCCAAGAACAATAATTTAACTATGAAATCCATGTCCATAAATTTTGTTACACATTACCAAAATTTGACACACTTGACGTTAACTGACACAGTGATTAATATGATGTTAAGCTCTCTTGATGTTACTTGCTTAAATATGTATATATATATATGTGTCTCTTGCTTCATTTTCTATTACTAACTTCTGAATTTTGTCATGAAATACTTTAAATATCTGAGCATGGTTTGTTATTTTAAAAGGATGTAGAATTCATGAATGTGAAAAATAACAGAACATAAAGCATATTTATCAAAACAAATAAACAGAAAAACTACCAGCTGGACATATAACGTGATGATATACTTGAAATAGAAGAATAACCTCTTTTGGCATAAGTAGTCTCAGGTATTCTTAGCCAAGTCTTCAGTTCTTGGATTTTGATGTTCACATTCGTAGCACAGCATGCAATATGGCCTGCGACAAGCAGAACACGCGAAACTTGTTTTTCTGGTTTTCCCTATTGTACAAAAGCAGCATCTAACTTTGTTGTTAAATTTACATTAGCTTGCTGCAGGGGGACTACAATTCCCAGAATTTCAGAAATTTCTCGCAATGTTCTTCGTAAACTAGCAAACGTTCTTGTATATGTGGCTCAATGAGAGACATTCCTAACTGCTTTAGAGAAGATTTTCGATGATTGCATCTATTTTCCTTCCAGTGCACATTTGATAGAGAAAACAAAATCTTTGCATTAATTCCACTAGCATAAAGTATACTGAAAAAACTTGGGGCCAACATGTGGTCTTTCGTGAGGTGATATACGAATGGCAGGGCTGATCAAAGGTTTCTCCCTTTATATACATTCATGAGCAATTACCTTTTCCTTATTTCTTCATTCTTTGTTGAGTAAACATAATATCTATGACTTATCTATTTGATTTGATGTAACAAAAGAAACTAAAGTTGATAAAGGAGTGCTTTTATTAGGAATTAACAAACCAAGACAAGTTTTTTAAATAAATGAAACAGTTTGTTATTAGCTGGCTCTTATTTAAAGTTGGATTTAACATCGCGTATTGCCACCTATAGCATCCAATACAGCTTGCATACGCCTTCCCATTCTAAAAATCAATTTTCTTATATGGTCTTGTGGAATTTGTTGCCATTCTTCCTCAGATGCTATTCGTAGGTTTTGACGAGTTTTTGGAGGCGGATTTTGTTTCATAATTTTTCTCTTTAAGTAGTTCCATACGTTCTCTATTGGATTACAATTCGGACGGACTTTTTGCAGGCCAGATTACTCTCTCAATTTCAACATCAGTAAGATACAGTTGTACAACATCAGCAATGTGCAGTTGTGCGTTATCATGGATTAATCTGAACCTATCAAACCCAATAATGCCGGCGTATGGGTAAATATAGTCTTAAAGGATACGTTCCAAGTACCAAACACCTGTCATTCTGTGGGTGACCTCTACAAGCTTAGTACATCCTTCTGAACTTATACCTGCCCAATACATCGCTGAGCCTCCTCCAAAACCAATATTTTTCACCAAAGTACATGATGCAAAACGTTCATTTCTTCGCCTGTACACTAAGTTACGCCCATCTGGATGATACAATTGAATCCATGTTTCACCACAAAAATGCACATTATTCCATTGCTCGGCAGTCCACAATTGTTCTTTGCAAAGTTTCGTCTTTCTGCGCTGTACCGTGGAAGCAATTCTGGAACTTATGCCGGTCGTCTTGCATTTAAACCATTTACTTCAAACCCACACCAGATAAGGCAATAAGTTGAGCAGCTATCGGCTCGCTGTAATTAGGTATATTTTCCATTTTACTGACAGTACTAAACAGACGTTTATGTCAACACAGTCTGAGTACGTTTGAGAAAGCAATAACCTAAGATTATCTCCGAAGCAGTGCAATATACAAAATGTTACAGTACCATTTCTTTTTTGTAAACGGCGATCCGGTTTATCTGCAATATGTTCTTTTGAACGTTCTTATTATTCAAAAAAAGAATATATTGTATTATACAGTGCCCGCGGAAAAGTCTGCACCATATGGAAAAAAAATTTACTCTTTTAATTTTTAAAATTATTTTTTTGTAGTTTGTTTTTGCATAATTAGAAACCAAAAACTAACCTAAAATATTTAACATATCGCATTTGCTTCAATGCGTAAATGTCATTTAAAAATTGCCAACGTCCAAACGTGCCATTATTTGTCAAAATATAAGAAGATGCCATAAGAAACAGTTGTTTGTACTTTCGCGGACATCCTAAATCCAAAGTTTCGTACAAAAATTTTAATTTTAATTTTTTTTTCATAATTTTGTAAAAAAACGCCTGTATATTTTTTAAGTGTATTTTTCTCTCGAATTCTGATAAAAACCTATGTTACCATGTAATGAACAAAAAAAAAACAATTTGTATTTCAGAATAAGGTATATTTTTTTTAAATAAAAGATTTCGTTAAGAAAAGTGGAGGACATTCTTGGACTATTTTCATATTTTCGTATATTAAAAATGTTTATTTTTCAAACATAATGGTCAAAAAGCCTAGAAAATAACACTAGTTGTAAGATTAGAACATGTTATGTACCTAGCCTTGACTGTTTTAAGCAAAATTTCCTTTAGTATCTCTAAAGCAGGAAATAACAAGCTTATTCTTAAACTTCGATAAATTCACAAGTAGGCCTAGAAAATAATTGCAAATTCTAGACATAAACAACTAAATAAATGTCAGTTTTGTGTATTTCTCTAATAGATTTGTTTTAAAATGTTATCCATGGAAGAAAAAATAGAAATCATTTTAATTCACGGAGAAAATAGAACCAACAGGGGGATACGGCAAATATTTTTAATCAAAGACACCCTAACAAATTCGTTTCGCACTCTACTGTTGGTCGTATTGTAGATAAGTTCAAGTCATGCGGTTCAGTTCTAAATGATTTTAAGAAGCCACATGTAAACTGGCAAGTTCAGCAGCATGAAGAACATGTATTATTAGATGTAGTAGAGCATAAAACTACATCAATTGCTGCTATTTCCAACAGAACTAGGGCAAAAGAGACTACAGTGAGAAAAATTTTAAAGAAACATAAGTACCGTCCATTTAAGCCAAAATATGTCCATATACTAAAAGAACGAGATTTTAACGCAATATTTGATTTTTGTATGTGGTTTCAAGGAGAGCTCCAAGAAAACCGTCGTTTCCCCAAAGAAATCATGTTCTCGGACGAAGCAACGTTCTCTTCCAATGGAACGGTGAGTTCGCAGAACTGCAGATGGTGGGCTGATGAAAACCCTAACTTCATCATCGAATGCAGGGACCAATATTCTTTTAAAACAAATGTTTGGTGTGGTATTTTTTATGGTAGATTGATTGGACCCTATTTTTTCCACGAAAATTTAAATTCGCAAAGGTACTTGAACTTTCTCATGACCGAAATAACCGATTTAATTGATGATATGGCATTGGAAGAAAGATCTGTCCTATGGTTTCAGCAAGACGGCGCATCTATACATAGTACACTGGCGGTGAGTAGTTATTTAAATCAATTATTTGGGGACAAATGGATTGGCAGATATTCAGCGTATCCATGGCCAGCGAGATCCCCTGACCTAACTCCGTTAGATTTTTCCTTGTGGGGGTATCTAAAAGAGAAAGTGTACCGCAAACGACCATTTCGAAACATTGAACATCTAGAAAACACAATACGTGACGTTTGCCTAGAAATTCCGGCCACATATTTTGTAAACATTACAAGAGAGTTCTCTAGAAGGATCATCAAATGTATTGCAAGAGAAGGGAGACATACAGAAATGTAGTATTGTTAACATTTTTTTATTCATTTAGTTTAACTGTATAGTAACGGTATTTTTGTGAAATTGGAATTGTTGACTACGCTTACTTGTGAATTTATTTAATTTTAAGAATTAGAATTGGTTTTTTTTGAAATTAACTTTGTTAGTTGAAATAAAATTACTTTTTTTTCTCATTTTTAAAAGGTTATTTTCTAGCTTTTTTGACCATTATGTTTTTTAATTTATTTTTAATGGTACATACGAAAATATGAAAATAGTCCAAGAATGTCCTCCACTTTTCTTAACGAAATCATTTATTTAAAAAAAATATACCTTATTCTGAAATACAAATTGTTTTTTTTTTTGTTTATTACATGGTAACATAGGTTTTTATCAGAATTCGAGAGAAAAATACACTTAAAAAATATACAGGCGTTTTTTTACAAAATTATGAAAAAAAAATTAAAATTAAAATTTTTGTACGAAACTTTGGATTTAGGATGTCCGCGAAAGAACAAACAACTTTTTCTTATGGCATCTTCTTATATTTTGACAAATACTGGCACGTTTGGACGTTGGCAATTTTTAAATGACATTTACGCATTGAAGCAAATGCGATATGTTAAATATTTTAGGTTAGTTTTTGGTTTCTCATTATGCAAAAACAAACTACAAAAAAATAATTTTAAAAATTAAAAGAGTAAATTTTTTTTCCATATGGTGCAGACTTTTCCGCGGGCACTGTATATATGTTGTGACAAAAAATAGTCTTATATATATACATATATATAAGACTGTTAAGTTATTTTACTATTTTACATTTTAATCTGATATACTTAAATTGTGTTACAGTTATACATTTTTGAAAAAGATATTATAAATAATATCGAAACGTTAAAAACCATTGTTAGTTTTTCTTATATAAACAAACCTTATTCAAATACAGGGCCGCTACACCCATGATTTCAAAATAAATTATATATATACTCAAAACTTTTTACGTAGCACAAAATAATAAAAAAATTCTATACTTTCGCTCATGAGTGTATATATAAATTATATTAATATATAGCTCTTTAGTATGATGCTGAACCAAACGTATGTTTACGAGCAGTTTATCCTGAACCTCCATGACAAAACTGAACCATATATATGGTTCAGGATTGGAGACCTTTATAAAGTCACTCGTAGTGACCTCATAACGTGTGTGAATAAATTTTAAAAAGGTTCATTTTTGTACGAATCGTCGATTTCAAGTTCCAGCCTTTTCCGCGCCATATCTTGAGGGCGCTGTTGTAGACTCAGTTTGTATATCTGTATAACAGCAATCCTGAAGCATGCGGTGTTCTCTGATTTCGCAACATTTATGTCTTAGAGTGCCTGGCGTAATTTCGTGTTAAAGTGTGTTTTCTCATATATTGAACAAAATGATTGGTAGAGGTGTTTTGTTGGTATCTCTTACAACAACAAAATTCAGTAAAAATAAGTCTAGATAATGAAACTTTTAGTTTAGGAAAGATACGCCAGTCAATACGGTAAATTCTCTCTTTCATGGAAAAGAATAAATTCTTATAAAACCAACTGAATACTGTTCTTACTATGAATTATTTAGTATTAACATGTTTCAATGCTTATATACAGGGTGAGTCATCTCCGCGGGGAAGGCAGATTGTGACTTTATGAGAAAAGATATTTTGAAACGGCTTTCTTGCTATGCAGTGTGTCAAAACTTGGTGATTGACCATAGTTATAGTTTTTTAAATGGAACAGCCTATATATCACTATATTCTTGTATTCCCCGTATAATTCTTAGCGAAAAAGTTATAAGATAGTAGGCGTAAAATTTAAGATTTTTGAATTATTACCATTTTTTTTGAAAAATACAATGTTTTTATAAAATTATATTTCTCGAAAACGACGTATTAGATGGACCAATTTTTGTGTCCAGCGTTGTTCATAAAAAACATGCTTTATTTTTTTGCAATTACATACTAATTGAATTTGCAGAAAACTGGATTAAAGTCACAAAACAAATTTTTGTCTAAAAGTGATTTTTTTCAAACGGAATAACATTTATATCGGTTTATTTTTTAATTGCTTACTACTAAATTTCCTAAAAAAACGTGTGGAACGTTATTATTTTAAAAGTGACCATTACTGAGCTATTGTGGTTTTTCGAAATAATGTTTTTTATTTGACAATTGCATTTAAGTGAGCCATGATATTCGCTGCGAAATTGACAATTGATTGAATGACATTTAATAAGTTGCTTTTCAGTTGTTAAGTTTGATTTTATAATGGCTTTTCCTAAAAATGAGTTTAGAGATAAGATTTTTATGTATTGGGGTAATGACAAAAAAATGGATGTATCTTATTTACAATACAGCAATATCATTCAAAGACTATATAGAATATGTCACAGTAAACAAATTTTAAAACCGAACAAATTAATAACTTGTTTTTAGTAGGTGTTGAATCAGGAAATGTTATGTGAATGGAATAATAACTCAACATTAATAAGGCATTGAGTACCTACTTATATTTCTAAATATTTGTCGAATATGTTCCCTCATAACTTCTTTTTTAGTTACTAAGTATACTTTATATATGCTCTTTTACGGATCCCTATAAAAAGAAACTAATTTTGTGATGTCTGAAGACCCAGCTGGGTCTACACGGCCCCCATGCGCTAGCCACTTCGTTGAAAACATTTCATTAAAATATTTTGTGTCTGTAGCATTGAATGTTGGGATTCGCCGTCTTATTGTATCTACATATCTTCGTAAATTTAGCGGAACATCTTCCAAAAATTCCACTAAACTGCTTGATGGAAATTACTCATAAACTTCTCCGTTAATACGACCTTCAAATAAATGCAGGCCTATCATCCAATCACCACGAATGCCACCCCATACATTTATGCTCCACCTATGTTAATGATCTATTTATTACTGAAGTAAGGGTTTTGCTTTGAACAGTAATTAAAATTACCTTTGTTAACTATTTCGTTACTATAGTAACCTGCTTCATCCGCAAATAACACACTATCAAAAGGACTGCCCGGGCGTTCATTTTAATTATTTCCTATTGGCAGAACATTCTTCTAGCTTTAAACTGATGGGTGCGTAACTCAATATTTAAATTTAGTCATTATGGACGATATTTCATTTTAGCTCCTTGCAACGATGATTTGGATACTAACGTGTTGATTTTCTGTTATTGCCATAAGAATGCTTAATTAATTTTCATCATTAACCACATATTTAAGTTTCCTTGCTTTTGAATTAGCAATACTACCAGTAGTAATGAAGGCATCCATTACTCTTCTAAAGGCATCTGTTTTGGGACATCTTCTGTCAGGGTTACGCTTCTGGTAAACTCTTTGGGCTAATAAATAATTTCTTTGACATTCCTTCAGTACAGAAAGACCGTATTACAATAAAAAACATAAAGTTGGCAAAATTATATCAAGAAACGACAATAGCTTAGTAATGGTCACTTTTAAAATAAGAACGTCTTACATGTTTTTGGTGCGCAATATAGTAAGCAATTTAAAAATGAACCGATATACAGGGTGTTCCATTTGAAAAAATTACTCCTAGACAAAAAAAAATTATGTAACTTTAATCCAGTTTTCTGCAAATTCAATTAATAATTGCGAAAAAATAAAATATGTTTGTGTTAGAACATTTTATTATGAGCAGCGCTACCAAAAATTGTGCCCGTCTAGTACGTCGTTTTCGAGAAATATAATTTTATAAAAACATTGAATTAACAATAGTTGAATTACTCAGGCTATAATAAAATTTTTAAAAAGATTACAATACCAAACCTTGTATCCATGAAATCAAAAAAAATATATAAACATTTTTATGAAGTCATGGCCAACTATGATCCCATTAAAAAAAAACAAGTTTATGTTATATCTTGATAATAAAGTATGCCATGCATTTTCACCTAAGATTATTCAATTCTACTTAAAAATTACTACCAGATACCATTTTTATATTATTTCTATCTTCAAAAGTTGACAATGAATTTTAAATCTGAAAATACGATCAAGTACTCCTCAAATTTCTTAACAACATCGCTAATTTAGCCAATCCTGTGTCTTCAATATTAAGAAAGTTACCCATGGACATCCTCTATAGGGTGAGTCATCTTCCCGGGGAAGCCAGACTCTGACTTTCTGAGAAAAGATATTTTGAAGCGCTTTTTTTTCCTATGATAGCCACTCAGTAGGAGTACCTTTTAAGTTTATCTTGTATTATACACATAATTTGGTTAATTTGGTGATTCGTATAATTCTTAGTCAAGAAGTCAAACAGATAGTTTAGGCCTAAAATTTAAATGTTTTCGACTTATATACATTTTTAAAAAAACTATAACTATGGTCAGCCATCAAGTTATGTGACACTCTATATATTATAAAATAAATTTAAAAGGTACTTCTAATGAGTGGCTATCACAGGGAAAAACAGCTTCGAAATATTTTTTCTCATAAAATCACAATCTGGCTTCCCCGCGGAGATGACTCACCTGTATACATTATCCTTAATTACAATCCGTACAATATTTTCTTTTATGTCTATTAATTTATACAGAAAAGAAAATATATTGGCTGCAGTAAAACTATGCTGCACAAAAACTTCACAATCCTCAATAATCTGAAAATTTCACCTTTCTCTAAAACGTTATAATGCAATACTTGTACTGCTTTTACTGTTCACACAAGAAAAAACCTTATACATCTCAAAACTGAACGTGGATCAGAATGGCATTATCTTATTAAAATATATACAAAGTGGTTCAGGATAACGTAAAGCTATTGGTTCAGAAACGTATTATTTATTTTGTATAAATATGTAGTTTATTTTTTTCTATTTTTAATGTATACTTTTGAACACTAAGCAACAAAGGTACTATTCATCAGATATATGCGTAAAATGAGACTCTAAATACCTTATTTATAGCTGGAGCAGGATAGTATGAAATTTGATTTGGCTCAGTATGGATATAAAGATGTATATATATATATATACAGGGTTAGTTAAAAGTATGGAGACGGCGATTTATTGTCGTTAATATTCATTTTAGAGAATTATGTTCAATATAAAAGTTTGTTAGGATATTTTGATCTACATTTGAGAATATTTGATTTTTTTTTTCTTCAATTGTTTTTTAGTTACGCCTGTCCACGCAGTTTTTTTAAATGGGAACTAGTAAATTTTACTCTATCATTCGATAGAGAATTTTTTTCTCTTTACAATAATATTTTTGTTTTTTTAAAATTCATTTTAATAACTTTTTTATAAGAAAAGGCCGGTTCAAGTGTTTCACAGATGTTCGGTACATCGCAGATAGACAGAAGCGATGCGATAAACAAACTTGAGCGACATAATTTTATCAGTGGTTATTGTGTACGTCAAATCTTTGACAGAAATAATTCATTTGTGCAATTTGTTGCTGTTAATATTAACAATGGCGAGTTTAAGTGAACATGAACGAATTGAAATACTTATGATGTTAGGTTATGGAGATAGACGCAGAAGTTTACAAGACGTTTGTAATTTATTTAATGATACGCATCCAAATAGAAATCCAATTTCTAAATCCGTTGTTGGTAAAACTTTAAGACGCTTTGAACAAACTGGTAACGTTAAAGATTTGCCAAGGAGTGGTAGACCTAGAAGAGCAAAAAGCGATGATAACAAACTGGATATTTTATTGGCTGTATCTGAAGATCCTCATTTATCAACCAATCAATTAGCGGCCAATTTGAATATTTCTCAGTCATCGATCGTGTCATTTTTAAAAAGTGAAAAGTATAAACCTTATAAGGTACACCTTGTACACGAGTTAACGGAAGATGATTTTGATAGGAGATTACAATTTTCTGAAGAAATGTTAAATATTTGCAATAATAATATTTTGTCAACAATATTCTTTTCTCTGACGAAGCTACTTTTTTTTTTTTTTTTTACTTTAATTTACTTTGTTATTAATTTGTTTAATTTTTCTTGTAAAAGTTATTAAAATGAATTTAAAAAAAACAAAAATATTATTGTAAAGAAAAAAATTCTCTATCGAATGGTAGAGTAAAATTCACTAGTTCCCATTTAAAAAAAACTGCGCGGACAGGCGTAACTAAAAAACAATTGAAGAAAAAAAAATTTCAAATATTCTCAAATGTAGATCAAAATATCCTAACAAACTTTTATATTGAACATAATTCTCTAAAATGAATATTAACGACAATAAATCGCCGTCTCCATACTTTTAACTAACCCTGTATATGTGTGTAGTTTTTCGTTGCCTGAAGATTAATAATTGTATATTTTCTTCTTGGGTAATTTCGACTTTTTTTTTTTTTGGAATAAAATCTCATGTATAATGGGATGTAAAATTTTTATTTGACGTTTCGACCCATAAATAATCGGTCTTCTTCAGAATTTTGGTTATTTCTTATAAATATACGAAGTATGCTTTTCTTGTGGTTTTTTGTATCACATTTGGTTTGAACAGATTTTTTTTTTCAATTTTACAGGTAAATAGTTTCTGTAACTCATTCTTAATTTGTATATTGTTTTCGCATGTAATTGCCGTTTTTGTTTTGTTTTTATATATATATATATATATATATATATATATATATATATATATATATATATATATATATATATATATATATAGGTATATAGAGGTAAAAGAAATCAATATTGACAGCAAAAGTGCAATTTTGTTTTATTTAGGGGTGTAAGAGACGAGGGTGTTATTTCTACTGAAAGCAAAGAGCGATATACCCTTTTCTCTTTTATTAAAAAAAGTAGTAGATATTTCTCTCTTATTCTTCCTCAAAGTTCCAAGAAAAGTTAATTTATATTTTTTAATGGTAGTTCTGTTAGCGGAATTGACCTAAACCAATTGTCTAATGTGAGGTTTCAATTAGTTCCATGAATTGGTTCTAAAGCTGTTAATAAAAACAAGGCAGTACAGACTTCTTGTTTTTTGTTGTTACTCTACCAATATATGGATTTGTATGGATCATATGAAATGTTTTTGAATCGTTATCCATATCAGGCTTACTTTACTAGTCATGTAGATTCATATTGGACAGTTTCTTACGTAGCCTATAAGTTATTTGTCTATGCTGCAGTTTTCATATGGTGTATTATATGATTTACAGTTGTTCACAAAATGCTATATAATTCACGTATATATGCAAATTTATCAACTAACCGCAAGTGGCGTGGGTAGAGAGCGGGTATATGTTAGCGAGAGGGCACTTCTGTGCGGTGCCGGTGACGCAAGTCCAGTATGTAATATACAGCGGTAAGTGTATGTTGTAATTTCTATCGGTGCAAATACAACTACGAATTGCGTTAGTAACATAATCGAAATGATAGAAAATAACACACTGAGCTATGACATTAAGATAAAAATCTAGGTCCACCTAGACCAGATTTATTCATTAAACTTGATGATCACAATTCGAAAACTAATAAAACCGTGACGAGAAAATTCAACAGAAGCTCTTATAGTTTATCAAACTGGTTGTGTGGGTGTAATGTGCAAAATGTTTTTTTTTGTTGTGTGCTAAATTAGGAATTCTCCACAAAGCGACTTCTAAAGATATTAGGGATTTAAAACACTGGTGAAAAAGTAAAAAGACATAAAGTGAAAAACATCTTAGTAACATGATAGAATATTCAGTTTGGGGAAGGTACATATAATGTGCCAGCTGAACACTGCATGTAGATTGATGTAGATCAAATATAATTCAGCACGAAGAAATACGCCGGTTATCTAAACAGTGGTTACATTCAGCAGACCGATCGGGACCCATTGCCGCTCCAACTGTTCACTTTCCAACAGTCGCGTGGCGGCTGGATAGGATCGTTCTCATTTATGTGAACACCTTCCATTTAGTTCTTTTTACTACTGCCATATTAAGAATTATACAGATTTGAGGGCCGGTTTTTCTAACTTGCGTTTTTCCAACGGCGGTTAGCGCTAATCATTGCTTAAGAACGTCGTTAATCGACTAAATTTTAACCTGTTTTACAAGTACCTGATAAAATATTAAACAGTGATTAGGATTACTTACACACGCACATAATCTAGGAGATTTGAATGTTTGTTATTATTGGGAGCTGTTATGTTTTATATGCATTTGTTTTATTGTAGTAATTGTATTGCTTCTTCTATAAATGAAATTAACAGTAAAATTAAAAATAAAAATACTTAGCATAATATTGAATATGTATAACTTTTAGCTTGGAGATAAAAGATCCTGTGGCAATTTATGCTTGCGTTTGCTCTTTTCTTTGTAATTCCATTTAACAGTACCTTATTAAAACATCATTTCAGTCGAGCATATTTTGCACTCACTCTAGATATATTAACGTATTAAATCGTATTGTAAACATAGAGACATTCAGCAGAAGCTGGCAGGTTGACGTTGAGAGCTTTTGCAGACACTTTAAGTACTTTTTGCTGAACTGGGTTTGGATGAATAATGTACATGTTGTAAAATTGACGTGCAGATAAATTCTACACTAATAATTATTATTGACACTGTCAAGCTCACTCTTCAACAAGAATTTTAACATATCATTTTTTAAGTTGAAATCGTGTAAACCAATTTCGAAACAAGGTTTTTTTCAATCAACCTTCTTTGATTAAAGGACATAAAATTAGTTGGAATGTATTGTTTTTAAAAAACGCCTAATATATGATCTTTCAGTAAATGTATCTGGGTTTATTCGTTCTAGATGTTGAAAATAGGCAACCAATCTCATCCCTGCAACTCATACCGCTGTAAGTGGCGCTGCTTAGATATGTATAAATCAGTAATTGATGAGTATGATTTGATGATAAAAGAAATAAGTGTCAATTAGAATTATAAGCAGAATATGTAAAGTTTCTAAAGGTATTAGAAAGTAGTAATTAACAGAATAAACGAAATAATAGAAGTGTGGTGATTTACTATTACGACATATTATTTTATCACTAGAGAAATTTAGTGCATGTTAAATTGTCTCAGACATGGCAATGGAAAGTAGAATATCACACTATTAGAATGTTATAGATATACCAGCTGAAGACTAGTGGCGAAAGCCATGACGAAACACAGCGCGAATCCGGGGATTTTTTGTGGATTGGTTAATTTATTGGCAGGAAATGACAGCACCCTCAAGGACCACATCAACTAGTCTAATAATAGAGTTTTTATGGGTTTGTCAAAAAACGTTCAAAATGAATTGCTGGACAGTATCTACGAAGTTACTCGCACTTTGATTCTAGACGAAATTAACAAAGCCCATTATATCGCTATACAAGCAGACGAGACGACAGATTCGGCTACATTTTCCCAGTTAGCTTTTATAGTTCGATACGTGTTGAGCGGAAATATACAAGAGCGGTTTCTGTCTTTTCGGCAACCAGAGAATCATACTGCTAATGGCATTAGCAAATGTTTATTGGAAGAACTTAGGAAAATTAAATTGGACCAAACACCTGCAAAATTAATATCCCAAAGCTACAATGGCGTCTCAGTTATGAGTGATAAAAACAACGGTGTTCAAGCAAAAATTAAAGGTATTTACAAAAATGCAAATTATATTCACTGTTACGCGCACCAGTTAAATCTGATAGTTGAATGGGCTGCCTCACACAAACAAGTGAAAGTTTTCTTTTTCAATCTAGATGGTTTTTCTACTTTTTTTTACAAGTCCCTAAAGCGTACTGCTATACTGGTTGAGTTTGTGAAAAATCTACTTCCGCGGGCTGCACCAACCAGATGGAACTTTAAATCAAGATGTGTTGTGAGTGTCTTCAGATATAAAAAAGATCTTATCACATGTCTGACGCGGATCATAGATGAATGTGACCAGCAGACAATAAGGGAAGCTGTAGGCTTGAAGAACATTTTAAATGATTATGATTTCAATTACTGGTTATATTTTTTTTAATAAAATCATGCCGCATTGCGCAATTCTCTACAATCAATTACAACATCGTCAAATTAAATAATTAAAATTCAGTCTTGTGTGACATCTAAATCGTCAATTCGGCATGTGAGGAACTCAACTGATTACGATTATTACAATGAAAATAGTGATAACGATGAAAAAGAAGAGGAACATTTCCAACAACGGAACAGAAAACCCCGTTATGAAGACAAACACAAAATGGTTGCTAAAGAAGTGTGCGACATTATTATTAACAATATTGATGACCGTTTTTTGTTTAATGATAACCTATCTATAGATCTTCTCTTTCAACCACACTTATTTTCAACATATCAAAATTCTTTCCCCGAAACTGAATCCCAGATGGCCGTGAAGACTTTTAATTTGGAATCAAAAAAAAGTTTTGTATAATAGACCAGATTTTGGAACTGCTTCATCTGCTCTAACATTACTGCAATGTTTCTATGAAAATAATTTAACAACTACATTTGCGGAATCTGTGAAGCTCTTGAAAATAATTTGTCCCATTCCGATAACAACAGCTGAAAGTGAACCGTGTTTTTCTACTTTGAAGAGAATAAACATATTTTCTAGAAATACCTTGCAGGAAAGCAGATTATGTGCCTAAGCAATGTGTTCCATTGAAAAACAATTACTGACATCAACACTAAACTTCAATGAATTAGTTATTAATCATTTTGCTGATCGCAAGGAACGGCGGATGGACTTTATTTTCAACAAGTTAATTAAATAGCATATTGAGTTTATTTTTTGTCTGTACTTAATTTTTGATATTAAACATTCAAACAGATTTAAAATAATTTCGGATATTATATTAGTTACATGGCACTTTATGCTATTCTGTAATGACATCAATATTTTTTATCGACGACTAAACAATAAAGTAGGTATTATTTATTTTATATATACTAAAAGCCAATTGTCTCGCTCTTTTTAACACGAACGATTAAAACGGCAAAGCTATACCCCAAAATTGACGAATTGGGGAGACAGTTTTCTGAGAACCTGGCGCATCTACGGTGGGAACGAAAGTGTCACGCGACGGGGACCACGGTCCCACGTGCCTTAGGCCATTTTTCACGTCTCCGAAGAGAGAACGAGGGCCCGAAAGGAGTTTTTGAAAATTTTAGAACGTGC
Source organism: Amphimallon solstitiale (assembly GCA_963170755.1). Lineage (NCBI taxonomy): Eukaryota > Metazoa > Arthropoda > Insecta > Coleoptera > Scarabaeidae > Amphimallon > Amphimallon solstitiale. Next base: position 98,387,943 of record OY720678.1, read on the forward strand.
AGAAAAAGAGTATGAATCATAGTATTTTGCCATAAGGCCTACGTGTAAAATAAAAAATATGGACTAGGTTCGATTTTAAAATGGCGGTGGATCGATACAGATGACCGTGACACATCAAACTTCGGATAAGGTTAAGTTAAACGCACGAAAAATTCAATTTCAGGTTATAAATTATCAAAACCGTCAAATCAGTTTGAGTTCGCGATATGGCATTTGCCGGGAAACGTCAAAATTGGCGGAAAGCACCAGTCGTGCAATACACACATATAATGACTATCTATTCACGTTTATCGATCGGTTGTCAAGTTTAAATGTCAGAAGGCCGACAAATAAAGGGATTATGAAGGAAACGTGGTACCTTTCAGATACGTATTAGTGTTATTATTATCAATTGTTACTATTTCTTTTCTATTTATGAATATATGAACAATGCCGACGGATATGATAAAATAAACTTAAAGCGTATTATCGCACGTAAGTACAGTGACAAATATAACGATCTTTCTATATTTTATTAATATATATTAAATACAAATTATATATGTCATCGAAATGTCGTCACTTCTCGCGAAAGAAGTACTGAAGCAAGCCTAAATAAAGAATCATCTGAGTTTTCTTTATTTGTCAGATGTGTCCGAAACACTTCGATATAACATAAATACACCAAATATGTAAAATTCCCATAAGCATTTATGTAATTTCGTTTATCAATTCAGTTATAAAAGCAATCATTTAAAGTATGCGACTATGCGGGTTGACACAAACTAATCAGAAGTACATTTTCGGTTAAATGGTATTAGGAGCCAGCAAGATTTTTGATTGGGTTTTACAAAGTACATATATATACTATTAAAGCGTAATATGAAAATTAATTAATTCTCTCAATGACATGTAAGTTTAAAACATGTTTTGTTAAAGTTCATCATGTTATGTTGTTAATTTCATTTTACAATTGGAAAGACAATTTGGTTAAGCACTGTCAGTGTGACATTTCGTTCTCACAAGTTTATGTGTGAACGAATACACTACAACGATGTATTGTCACGATGACAGGTGGATCGACAATTTGGTTAAACATCAACTTTTCATTGTCGTATAAGTGTCACGATGACAGTCTGTCAATAAATTTGAAGTAGACACTATTTTTATCGTAAGCTTGACACAAGGCATGGTACTACCAATTTTATAGAACGAATAACATGAAACAACATTTAAATGCCGAACCGTCTTGGTTTTTTTTTTTTTTTTTGGTCTGTCGACGTTCACCTTGGGCTAGATGCACACAATTAGACAATTAGACTTAGCAATCAGTAAAAACATTAATAATACCATAAAGATAGAAACTGAAAGTGTCATGAGCTCTGATCACAATCCAATTATAATAACTTGGAACGAAGACATAACCGAAAGAACATATCACACCTTCAAGACAGACTGGGCCGGCTACAAAACAGAACTAGAACAAACCATCACTGCAGTTCCTAAAATACAAAACACTGCAGAATTAGAACAGAACATAAAATCACTACAAGATAAAATAACAAACGCTGTTGAAAATAACACTATCAAAATAGAAAGGATATATAAATCAGGTAGTCTACCACATCATATTAAAGAGGAAAAGAACAGAGCTAGGAGAAGACAAAACTATACTAAACAACCTTCAACATCAAGTACATAAGGAATTACTGGAACTGAAAAATGTAGAATGGCAAAGAACACTCGAAGAAATAGGTGCTGACCCCTCTAAGACATGGAAATAATCAAGGCAATCAAAAGAGAACAAATACAAATCCCACCACTTCAATTCAATAACTCCACACAAGTCACAGCAGAAGAAAAACCAGAAGCTCTAGCGGAATCAATAGAAAAGCAATTCACTCCGAACTTGGATGAAGTAGACATGCAACACGTAATGCAGATTCACAAAGTAGTAAGCAGAGAAATACGTGAACCCCACTCCCCTAGCAACGACCCAGTCACAGCCGAGAACCTAAAAGCAATCCTTAAAGCATTAAATACCAAAAAAGCTCCTGGTATAGACAACATCACCAACAGATCACTACAACCCCCCCCCCCCCCAAAAGCAATAATGTCAATTCTAGCAATAGCAAACTCCGTTATCAGACTCCAAACATTCCCAAAGATATGGAAACATGCCACAGTAATAGTTATACCTAAACCAGGAAAACCAAAAACAATACCAAGCAGCTACAGGCCCATAAGCCTGTTACCATCCATTAGCAAAGTGATAGAAAAGTTAATCCTACAGAAGATAAAGTACCACTCTGACAATCAAGACATAATACCAGAAGATCAACATGGGTTTTTAGAGAAGAACATTCAACGATAACACAACTTTCAAGAGTCACTGAGATTATCCAAGACGGATTCAACAAAAATCAAGTGACAGCAGCTGTATTTCTCGACATAGCAAAGGCATTTGATAAAGTCTGGAGGCAGGGACTCATATATAAAATGATAATACACAATTACCCAACACACGTCATAAAAATCACGAACAGTTTTCTCTAAGGACGCTGCTTTCAAGTTAGCATCCAGAACACATTTTCCTCAATAAAACATCCAACAGCGGGAGTCCCTCAGGGCTCATGCCTGTCACCTCACCTATATACAATATTTACAGCAGACATACCAGTATCAAATCCTACAAGATACTTAAATACGGCCACCTTTGCAGATGATTCGGCACTGCTCTCAACATCAAGATGTCCGACGAACGCGGTACAGGAACTCCAAACGCACCTAGACAACACGATAAAATGGTTCAAACAATGGAGGACAACAATAAACGAAGACAAATCCCATGCAATAATCTTTCAAAGGAATCTGAAAACAACAGGCAACGAAATAACCATCAACAACAACACTATACCATGGAGTAGAGAAATTAAATACCTGGGAATATACCTGGATATAAAGCTCAATTATAACACACACATAGCAAAAACGATAACCAAAACCAAACAAACAAGATGTCAACTATGGCCTCTTATAGGCAGAAAAAGCCAGCTGAACACGAACAACAAAATTCTACTTTACAAACAAGTATTAGGTCCAATATTCACATATGCATGGGTGCATATGTGCAAGACCAACATCAAAAAACACCAGTCTTAGAATGATACTAAATGCTCCATGGTATATGAGAAATAATCAAATAATGAATGAAACAAATACCCCAACCATTATTGACTACATCAAGGAAAGAGCGCTCAGTTTCTATAACCAGATGGAAAACCACTCAAATCAAAATCTTAAAAGAGCACTTGCTCATCAATTATCATCAATTATTATTATTATTACTATTGTATCGGTCATTTATCGTATCTTTAATGTCTTGGACACATCTCTGTCATCTTTCTACATACAAATATACATACAGCGTCTTTAATTTAAATTTAGAGTAGCTTATGCTATCAATATTAATTTGGGAATACTGTGCTATAGTAATGTTTTTCATTTTGACTACCTACTGTCATAGTTAAGTCAATTTATTGAAAAGTTCCACAGTGTTTTCAAATTAATATTGAAATCGTAGGTTATTCCAAAAAAAATTAATTGAAGGCACGGTATGTCTACAGTGACATTCAATTTGACAATTCATTCTCGCAATAGATCGAACTGTCACCACCATGACAGTTTGCAAGATAATTTAACGTATGGGCAACGTTTATCATAAAACTTGAGACAAATAAAGTTAGAGTACTACCAAATTTAAAAAACAAAGAAATTTATATATGATACAACAAATCTTGATCATACAACCATCTTAGGTTTACCTGTTCGGCCTACTTACATTCAACTTAGACTAGGTGCACACGCATTATATCAAACTTGAATGTCAACGAAATGTTCCAAGTAATCAGCTTTCAGTAAATTCTATAGAAATGTTAAACATTTTATGGGAAATTTTTTAGTTAATAAATCCATTTGTCTATAATTATAGATGCCACAATAATGTATAATTAATTTCTAGAGATATTTCATTTAATTTGCATCTTCATTCATAAACTAATTAAAAGAAAATTTATAACCGTTAAAATTCAAGTGCCTCTGCGACTGGCAGTAGTCACGTTCCAAAGAAGCAATTCAAACTCGAAGAGTTTCATGGAATAACAAAAAGAGCAAGTATTCTATTAAATTAATGTGTCCTAAATAAAAAAAAGGTGGAAAGAGTAAATTGAATAATCAGCACTTGATGACTTATATCGACATTTTATGACAAACATTATGGAGCACTGATGAGCTTGATTATTTGCAACCAACGTCATATAAATTTATTTCTATTGACTATTGTCCCGGAAGCCCTACGTTAATTGTAATTCAAAGAAACGAATACATCATGCTGATCAAAATTGGTGAACATAGTATATTATTAAACTAAAATTAAGTAACAGTTAAAGGGTGTAGCCATCTTTACTCATCTATTATTATTTTAACACCGATATATTTAACTAGAGCATACGCGAAATGTTGGTCAGCTCAACATTCACGTTAGGTGGCTTAAATGTTACAGGAAACGTCAGAATTGTCAGAAAAAGTCCATCTGACTTTTGATTAATGTTGGCAATTTCACAAAAATTTAATTGCAGGTTATAAAACGTCAAAACGATCAATCGATTTCAGTTCGTGATGAAATCTGAACTGCTTTCATGATTTATTTGAATTATTTCAAAAAAAAAAGGTTAAACACCCTGACATCTGTCTGATATTTCATGGTTCATGTTTTTAAGCTTCATCGATATTTATTGTAGACCTTGACACAAAAAGATATGAAATTACAAATTTTATACAGCGAAATGACTAAAATATTAATGAAAAAAGTGCTATCAGATCCATTTTAGTTTTGCCTATATACCGTGCCTTCAAATACCTACTTTCCGCATTAGAGACGGCCATGCTTTTTTTTTAATGGTTGGTGACAGTGCATAATTTTAATAGTTTGGTTATGTCATATAAATAATAATAGGCGTCTATAATTTGAATTTAAGTATGACAACTGTCAGAATTTGAAGTTTTCAAAAAATTAGCATGTACACCAACATTGATTAAAAACTTCAAAAACAGCCTACTCTAATGCGAAAAGTATTTGACGGCACGGTATTAGACAATTACCTTAAAATATGATTTATATTATTATTACTAGGTGACAGACGAATCAAATTCCAATGTAATGACAATTGTTTTGTAACTATTCAATTTACTAAAGTAAATTTTTTTTTTATATATACTAAAAGCCAATTGTCTCGCTCTTTTTAACACGAACGATTAAAACGGCAAAGCTATACCCCAAAATTGACGAATTGGGGAGACAGTTTTCTGAGAACCTGGCGCATCTACGGTGGGAACGAAAGTGTCACGCGACGGGGAGCACGGTCCCACGTGCCTTAGGCCATTTTTCACGTCTCCGAAGAGAGAACGAGGGCCCGAAAGGAGTTTTTGAAAATTTTAGAACGTGCAGAAAAAGAGTATGAATCATAGTATTTTGCCATAAGGCCTACGTGTAAAATAAAAAATATGGACTAGGTTCGATTTTAAAATGGCGGTGGATCGATACAGATGACCGTGACACATCAAACTTCGGATAAGGTTAAGTTAAACGCACGAAAAATTCAATTTCAGGTTATAAATTATCAAAACCGTCAAATCAGTTTGAGTTCGCGATATGGCATTTGCCGGGAAACGTCAAAATTGGCGGAAAGCACCAGTCGTGTAATACACAACACATAATGACTATCTATTCACGTTTATCGATCGGTTGTCAAGTTTAAATGTCAGAAGGCCGACAAATAAAGGGATTATGAAGGGAAAGTGGTACCTTTCAGATACGTATTAGTGTTATTATTATCAATTGTTACTATTTCTTTTCTATTTATGAATATATGAACAATGCCGACGGATATGATAAAATAAACTTAAAGTGTATTATCGCACGTAAGTACAGTGACAAATATAACGATCTTTCTATATTTTATTAAGATATATTAAACACAAATTATATATGTCATCGAAATGTCGTCACTTCTCGCGAAAGAAGTACCGAAGCAAGCCTAAATAAAGAATCATCTGAGTTTTCTTTATTTGTCAGATGTGTCCGAAACACTTCGAAATAACATAAATACATCAAATATGTAAAATTCCCATAAGCATTTATGTAATTTCGTTTATCAATTCAGTTATAAAAGAAAGCATTTAAAGTACGCGACTATGCGGGTTGGCACAAACTAATCAGAAGTACATTTTCGGTTAAATGGTATTAGGAGCCAGCAAGATTTTTGATTGGGTTTTACAAAGTACATATATATACAACTATTAAAGCGTAATATGAAAATTAATTAATTCTCTCAATGACCTGTAAGTTTAAAACATGTTTTGTTAAAGTTCATCATGTTATGTTGTTAATTTCATTTGACAATTGGAAAGACAATGTTGTTAAGCACTCTCAGTCTGACATTTCGTTCTCACAAGTTTATGTGTGAACGAATACACAACAACGAAGTATTGTCACGATGACAGGTGGAACGACAATTTGGTTAAACATCAACTTTTTATTGTCGTATAAGTGTCACGATGACAGTCTGTCAAAAAATTTGAAGTATACACTATTTCTATCGTAAACTTGACACAAGGCATGGTACTACCAATTTTATATATAACATGAAACAACATTTCATTGCCGAACCGTCTTGGTTTTTTTTTTTTTTTTGGTCTGTCGACGTTCGCCTTGGGCTAGATGCACACAATTAGACAATTAGACTTAGCAATCAGTAAAAACATTAACAAAACCATAAAGATAGAAACTGAAAGTGTCATGAGCTCTGATCACATTCCAATTATAATAACTTGGAACGAAGACATAACCGAAAGAACATATCACACCTTCAAGACAGACTGGGCCGGCTACAAAACAGAACTAGAACAAACCATCACTGCAGTTCCTAAAATACAAAACACTGCAGAATTAGAACAGAACATAAAATCACTACAAGATAAAATAACAAACGCTGTAGAAAATAACACCATCAAAATAGAAAGGATATATAAATCAGGTAGTCTACCACATCATATTAAAGAACTAATAAAGGAAAAGAACAGAGCTAGGAGAAGACAAAACTATACTAAACAACCTTCAACATCAAGTACATAAGGAATTACTGGAACCGAAAAATGTAGAATGGCAAAGAACACTCGAAGAAATAGGTGCAGAGCCCTCTAAGACATGGAAAATAATCAAGGCAATCAAAAGAGAACAAATACAAATCCCACCACTTCAATTCAATAACTCCACACAAGTCACAGCAGAAGAAAAACCAGAAGCTCTAGCGGAATCACTAGAAGAGCAATTCACTCCGAACTTGGATGAAGTAGACATGCAACACGTAATGCAGATTCACAAAGTAGTAAGCAGAGAAATACGTGAACCCCACTCCCCTAGCAACGACCCAGTCACAGCCGAGAACCTAAAAGCAATCCTTAAAGCATGAAATCCCAAAAAAGCTCCTGGTATAGACAACATCACCAACAGATCACTACAACCCCCCCCCAAGCAATAATGTCAATTCTAGCAATAGCAAACTCCGTTATGAGACTCCAAACATTCCCAAAGATATGGAAACATGCCACAGTAATAGTTATACCTAAACCAGGAAAACCAAAAACAATACCAAGCAGCTACAGGCCCATAAGCCTGTTACCATCCATTAGCAAAGTGGTAGAAAAAATAATCCTACAGAAGATAAAGTACCACTCTGACAATCAAGACATAATACCAGAAGATCAACATGGGTTTTTAGAGAAGAACATTCAACGATAACACAACTTTCAAGAGTCACTGAGATTATCCAAGACGGATTCAACAAAAATCAAGTGACAGCAGCTGTATTTCTCGACATAGCAAAGGCATTTGATAAAGTCTGGAGGCAGGGACTCATATATAAAATGATAATACACAATTACCCAACACACGTCATAAAAATCACGAACAGTTTTCTCTAAGGACGCTGCTTTCAAGTTAGCATCCAGAACACACTTTCCTCAATAAAACATCCAACAGCGGGAGTCCCTCAGGGCTCATGCCTGTCACCTCACCTATATACAATATTTACAGCAGACATACCAGTATCAAATCCTACAAGATACTTAAATACGGCCACCTTTGCAGATGATTCGGCACTGCTCTCAACATCAAGATGTCCGACGAACGCGGTACAGGAACTCCAAACGCACCTAGACAACACGATAAAATGGTTCAAACAATGGAGGACAACAATAAACGAAGACAAATCCCAAGCAATAATCTTTCAAAGGAATCTGAAAACAACAGGCAACGAAATAACCATCAACAACAACACTATACCATGGAGTAGAGAAATTAAATACCTGGGAATATACCTGGATATAAAGCTCAATTATAACACACACATAGCAAAAACGATAACCAAAACCAAACAAACAAGATGTCAACTATGGCCTCTTATAGGCAGAAAAAGCCAGCTGAACACGAACAACAAAATTCTACTTTACAAACAAGTATTAGGTCCAATATTCACATATGCATGGGTGCATATGTGCAAGACCAACATCAAAAAACACCAGTCTTAGAATGATACTAAATGCTCCATGGTATATGAGAAATAATCAAATAATGAATGAAACAAATACCCCAACCATTATTGACTACATCAAGGAAAGAGCGCTCAGTTTCTATAACCAGATGGAAAACCACTCAAATCAAAATCTTAAAAGAGCACTTGCTCATCAATTATCATCAATTATTATTATTATTACTATTGTATCGGTCATTTATCGTATCTTTAATGTCTTGGACACATCTCTGTCATCTTTCTACATACAAATATACATACAGCGTCTTTAATTTAAATTTAGAGTAGCTTATGATATCAATATTAATTTGGGAATACTGTGCTATAGTAATGTTTTTCATTTTGACTACCTACTGTCATAGTTAAGTCAATTTATTGAAAAGTTCCACAGTGTTTTCAAATTAATATTGAAATCGTAGGTTATTCCAAAAAAAATTAATTGAAGGCACGGTATGTCTACAGTGACATTCAATTTGACAATTCATTCTCGCAATAGATCGAACTGTCACCACCATGACAGTTTGCAAGATAATTTAACGTATGGGCAACGTTTATCATAAAACTTGAGACAAATAAAGTTAGAGTACTACCAAATTTAAAAAACAAAGAAATTTATATATGATACAACAAATCTTGATCATACAACCATCTTAGGTTTACCTGTTCGGCCTACTTACATTCAACTTAGACTAGGTGCACACGCATTATATCAAACTTGAATGTCAACGAAATGTTCCAAGTAATCAGCTTTCAGTAAATTCTATAGAAATGTTAAACATTTTATGGGAAATTTTTTAGTTAATAAATCCATTTGTCTATAATTATAGATGCCACAATAATGTATAATTAATTTCTAGAGATATTTCATCTAATTTGCATCTTCATTCATAAACTAATTAAAAGAAAATTTATAACCGTTAAAATTCAAGTGCCTCTGCGACTGGCAGTAGTCACGTTCCAAAGAAGCAATTCAAACTCGAAGAGTTTCATGGAATAACAAAAATAGCAAGTATTCTATTAAATTAATGTGTCCTAAATAAAAAAAAGGTGGAAAGAGTAAATTGAATAATCAGCACTTGATGACTTATATCGACATTTTATGACAAACATTATGGAGCACTGATGAGCTTGATTATTTGCAACCAACGTCATATAAATTTATTTCTATTGACTATTGTCCCGGAAGCCCTACGTTAATTGTAATTCAAAGAAACGAATACATCATGCTGATCAAAATTGGTGAACATAGTATATTATTAAACTAAAATTAAGTAACAGTTAAAGGGTGTAGCCATCTTTACTCATCTATTATTATTTTAACACCGATATATTTAACTAGAGCATACGCGAAATGTTGGTCAGCTCAACATTCACGTTAGGTGGCTTAAATGTTACAGGAAACGTCAGAATTGTCAGAAAAAGTCCATCTGACTTTTGATTAATGTTGGCAATTTCACAAAAATTTAATTGCAGGTTATAAAACGTCAAAACGATCAATCGATTTCAGTTCGTGATGAAATCTGAACTGCTTTCATGATTTATTTGAATTATTTCAAAAAAAAAAGGTTAAACACCCTGACATCTGTCTGATATTTCATGGTTCATGTTTTTAAGCTTCATCGATATTTATTGTAGACCTTGACACAAAAAGATATGAAATTACAAATTTTATACAGCGAAATGACTAAAATATTAATGAGAAAAGTGCTATCAGATCCATTTTAGTTTTGCCTATATATCGTGCCTTCAAATACCTACTTTCCGCATTAGAGACGGCCATGCTTTTTTTTAATGGTTGGTGACAGTGCATAATTTTAATAGTTTGGTTATGTCATATAAATAATAATAGGCGTCTATAATTTGAATTTAAGTATGACAACTGTCAGAATTTGAAGTTTTCAAAAAATTAGCATGTACACCAACATTGATTAAAAACTTCAAAAACAGCCTACTCTAATGCGAAAAGTATTTGACGGCACGGTATTAGACAATTACCTTAAAATATGATTTATATTATTATTACTAGGTGACAGACGAATCAAATTCCAATGTAATGACAATTGCTTTGTAACTATTCAATTTACTAAAGTAAATATTCCAGTCTAATTCAACAATTACTTCTACTAAATAGTTTGATTGTCAGTAGAAAGTTTGAAGTATGGGCAGCGTTCAATCATTTAATGCGATATGTTTGAAAATACACCATTAAATCAAATTGTTAATCAAACATTCTGATGATGGTTGATGATGATCGCGTCCCAGGCTGGTGGCTCTTATTTCGATGGATTGGTTGTAATCATGAACTACCTTTTTGTGTTATTTTTCCTTAAATACTTAATAAAAATCACAAAATGATCCAACAATTACAAATTATATTCTTTTTACAGTGTGTGTAAGCAAAATGTTTACACAGATATTCCAACGTCGGTCAGTATTATTTTTGGTTATTGTTTTTAGTTCAACTACCAGCGTCACTACTAAATATTTAAATTATAATAGGATCGTCTCAGCAACCGACATAGCCAGAGCACGATCTACAGGCGACGACTCAATGCCACTGCAAACTCACTTTGACAGGAACAATTTCAGAGCAGACAAATGAAACTAATTATTAATATGGAAGCCAGTTATAAATTCACTATTATAAATAAAAGTAATAAGTCATACTTATTCTATACCAACATTTTATTTAAAACTTGATTCTTCTGTGTAATGGGCATGCATTGTTCACAAATTTGCATTATAACAAAAGGTATGTCAAAAGTATGTTTGCGGGCTATGATAATTGGCAGGTTAAATTATGCAAAATTAAAATAAATCTGATATTACATTTTCAATAATGATTTAGTCCTTTCATTGTGTAAAACTAATAAAACTATGAATCTTTTAGTGTCAAGTCTTAGTATTACGCTAAATAGCATCTAAATTTCAAACTCCAACAACGAAAAGTCAGACTGACGTTAAGATGCTTTAAATTGTCGTTCCACCTGTCACCGTGACAGTACTTCGTGGACAAAAATATACGTCTATACAAGGTGTGCCAAAAGTTTAGAAAATCAAAAATGATTTTTTTTGCGTTTTACAGCGAACTATAATAAAACTGTAAGCGGACGCGAAAAGCGATTCAAGCTCGAAGAGATTGATGGACAGCTAGTATTAATCACTATTGGCTAATAATAACACTCATAATACCCGGAGGAAATAATGAAATGCGACGAGGGAATAATGGGCCATAACGTTACCATTATTCCCTGCATTCCGCCAATAAGAACATAACGTTCCTAACGTTGTCGTAGTAACGATAGACAAGTCCGGCCATTTTACTAACTGTCTAACCGTCAAACGTCATATTGATATAGTAATCTGACATTTTTGTTTAATTATTTTAATTTTTTTAAGTAATTTTCAGTTAGTCGTCGATAAAGTAGTGTATACTAACTCGCAATAATGACTATTATTCCCTCGAGCTGAGTTACTCCCTCGCCGCTTACGCGGCTCGGTTCGTAAATTCAGCTCTCGGGAATAATAAGTGTCATTATTGACTCGTTGTATAAACTACTATTAAATGTCAAGTCTGACAGAATGGTCTTAATTATTTAACATCTTATTGATTCCCGTTTTAATGGTTTTTTAAACTGTGTCACTGATATTTTAACTATATTGATATCTTTTGCCAGTGCCAACTCATTGTTGTAAGTACTATTTTGACTTCTTATGCTTCCTTTTGGCAAATTTATAATGATTTTTATAGCACTCCTGACGAAACTAAGAAACATTGGCGAAATATAGAGACTAAATGAACAAATTGAGTCTTATTTAATAAGGTTACACGGACCGATAACCCCGATATTTTATATATTGTTCTATATACCGTAGTCGTCAAATTTTAATTTCTGTTTACACTTCTATCCCATACAGAAGATGACCTTATAATATGCAGCGATGCCTGCTTGCTAACAGTGGTGGGAGAGCAACGTAGTGTCGGGGGATCCTCACGCCTTACATTTCATACGAAACGGTTGTCGAGTGTACTGTCTTGGCAGCCTCGCTTATGTTTATCTTTAGTTTATTTCGTCGCGCTCTTTTCCTCTTTCTACTTTCGTATCAGAAATTAAAATATGTCGACTACGGTATATATGTGGGATTGCAAGAGCGAGAAGGGCAAGAAGAAAGCGGGGATGCGGGAAAAGACGACAGTATATCATCAGGTTCGGCACGGAATACACGCTATCGGGGTCAGAAGCACGTACAAATATATTAATTTCACACTTATACTTTATCAATATATACATAGTTTAAATATCTGACTATCAAATCTTTTATTTAATGTCCCACATATATATATTCGTATGAAACTACATGACAGGTACAAGAAAAGAAACATATATATAAATTATATTAGAAAAGTATAAATATATTTAGAAGGGCCATAACTGCAGGGGGGGGGGGCTGAAACACTGCACCATTTGGTCTAGGATGTAGGAAAAAACCTACATCACAGTGCCACAAAACTAAAGGTCTTTAGTCGTTAAGATCCAAGCAACAGCCTCTGAGTTAAATTATGTAAATCCTCAATCAACAACAATATGTTTAACTGTTTCAATCTCAGCTCCGCAATCACAAGCTGGACTCGCGATCATATTCCACTTGAATAACATACTATTCTCCTCTTGAAACCAGTCAATCCACTGATGCTACATGAATTTCATTTGTCTTTGGATATACCTTCGGTATTAAGTTGACAAACCTTAACAAGTGGACCAATATTCCTAAAAGAAACACATAATACCTAGACTCTAGAATATGATTGAGAATCATAAAACAAAAAATTAACTCTCTTTTCTTAGAACAGTGTTATATTTATTGAATGTATTAGTTTCTATATTCTATATGTCTTGTAGGTATATTATTTTAGCGATCTGTTGTTGATTTTACAGTTTCATAAACTGTTTTTTTTTAAAATTGCAATGGATTTATATGTGATGAATTAGAGTGTGCTGAAGTGCTTCTTCATACTTTTGAGTGTTCTGTTGATTTTTTACTTAAATATCTCTTTCGTTTTTAGTTTTTACTCGTTGCTTCGTAGTGTTGAGCTCTTCCAAAGTTTTGTTTGCAACCAGCAGTATTCACTAAGCCGTCTTTAAACACTTCCACCTTTTTAACTTCTATTAATTTCCCTTTGCTCTTTAATTTTTTCTTATTACCTCTTCATATTTCTTTTTAGTGTTGTTCTGCTACTTTAATTGGCTTATAGGAATATATCTAATATTATTATGGCAATAGACAGAGCAATTATTGAATTATTTTCTTATTATTATTAAACCTTGCGTTTGTTATCAGTAAATTATCAATATTATCCACATTATTATTCCTAATATTTTCAACTTCCTTTTGTATATATTCCTTTATTACTGCACTCTCATTTTTTGCTTTTCCATTTATATCTCAGAACTAAATGCAATAAGTAAATAGAATCATACCACATAAAAACTGAATAGGGTAAGACTTAAGGCCACGTGCACACCAATTATACAATATATTTGACAAACAATTTACTTGAAGATATAATACTCACAAATTAAGCAATAAATATATAAAACTAAATTATACATTAATCGGACTATAATTTACTACACTATAACAAATAAATTTATTGACACATTAATTAATAATTTGCCAAAGAGTTTAAAATGTTTGTCAAACATTTTGTTTGATTGCTGTTCATCCAGCCTAAAAGAATAAGACATTTCATAATTAAAAATACAGGTATTTCATATACATTTAATTTATTAAGGCATATTAATAAATAAATACAATACCTATGTAATTTATAAAGTAGTTATACTATATTTATTTTATTAAATTTATTACAATGAAATACTTTTAAATAAACCAATTATATTCCTTTATATGTTTAATGACTAGCAAATATATATAAAATACTAAATTATGGAATATTAATTACATGTATAGCTCTTCAAGTCGCTCGTGGTGACTCATCTCTACCTGCACAATGTGAAGTTTGTTTCTAACTGGACGGAATACAAAAGCCTCAGTATTCCATATTACACAAGGTAGAATATTTCGCCGCCAGCCAGGAGTGAATGATTGAGCTATAATAATACTTGTACATAGTAAATATGTACCTATACAATTCTACTTTATTTGTGGTATAATATGTATGATAATTAATAGAATAACACAATTTCATATTTCAAATTTGTACGAATTTGAAGGAATGACATCTTAAAATAGTCAAATCACAATTTATTCTATTTATTTTTTATGTGTGCATGCATAACATGCAAAGCTATACAATAGAATTGTAATAGAAAATAAACTGGGTCTAATTCCAACAGTTGTATGTATGGAATAAATGCAATAGATGAACTATACAGAACTTGTATGTAACTATTGATTGTTGAGTATGAATGTAAAAATCCTTTCAAACATCTCATTAAGGAACTATGACATTATAACTTAGTAATTTGACATTATGAGGATCTGTTATGATTTTTATTGTTTCCTGTCAGCGGTGTTGATCTATTAACATTTATGCCTAATTATTTAACGCGACACATTTATAAACATTTCCTTAAGATAATTTTGCCCCAGCTACTACAAAATATGTTCGTAAATATCCGACAGACCGTGTGACTGCAGAATAGTGACAAGTATGCAAACATATGAAAGTTCATCAGTATTTGAAATTCTAGTGGATGCAACAAAAATTAATTACATGAATAACAACTTCCTGACATCTAAAAAAAATGAAAATATTGTTTGACATTATCCTTGATGCAAAGACGTAGGGGACCTCTTGTCGATTTTCTGCTAATAAAGTCTCCTAGCATTAGCATTAAAAATATTATATCAGTAACTGAAAACCGTAAAATGCAATTGTTTAGACCTTTAACAGCTAAAAACACATTTTCGAGTACGGGCCTTTCTTTAAAACCTCTATAAATTTTGCCCTTATACAAAAAAATACTCCTTACACTTGAAAGTCTGTATTGTATCTGATAATCTGTATTGTCTGTCTATTATAATGAAAAGACCAGTTTTCGCACATGAATACTTTTCTAGTGGCATGAATATCTGTTAATGTTGGATCCCTGACCTTTTATCGGGACTTATGTACAATAGAAGCAGTTAAAATGAGTATTCACAGATAAAACTATAATGAAATAGGCGTCCAACCCATAGTACTAGCCAGTTTATCATCCTAATGTATTTCAATGCTTGAGACTCAATAGACCCTTCCTTACTGCAATTTTATACCTATTTCGGGCATATTACATGGAACTATCTTGTATATACC
Organism: Amphimallon solstitiale; assembly: GCA_963170755.1. Lineage (NCBI taxonomy): Eukaryota > Metazoa > Arthropoda > Insecta > Coleoptera > Scarabaeidae > Amphimallon > Amphimallon solstitiale. The sequence goes on from OY720678.1 coordinate 98,403,891, forward strand.
CATTTATAAGAAAATTACTATAATAACCTGTTCACTTTAAGAATGCAAAATTAACATGCATCAAGTTTGGGTTCTCTTTATACGCCCATAATGACAATATTTTCTATAAAAGCTCGTGCTTTAATAAGTGAATTCAATCTGATATTGACATACAATAATTTATTGAGTAGTATTTATATTACGAGTTCATATTAATTGATATACTAATTAATTCTCTAATAAATTGCTAATATTATACAATAAAATCATTTAAAGTAACCGAATGCAAGAATAAAGTGTGGAGTTTTTTGCGGTTTTGCACACTCCAAGTAATTGGCATAAAGCTTTGGGGAGATGGTAAAGGTATGAATTATTATTATTATTACGTTATGTGTCCTAATATTATCCAATTAGAGATCCAAAAAAAAAAAATAACATCTATACCAAAGAAGTATTCTCAATGTGAATGTAATGAAATGTTGAAGCAATAGTACAGGTATAGAGATTCCAGGGTAAGTAGCTCCAAAGACAAGTTAAACCAATGGATACAAGAGGAGATGAATTTTTTTTATATTATATAAAGCAAACTGAAACCATCAATATATAAAATACATAATATATATTGATTCATGGTTGTGAAATGTTTTATAAGGTGCAAATATTAAGATCAATGCATTTAATATCACCCTAATATTTTCGTGACTTTCTTATATTTAACTAATATATATATTCCATAAGCAGTTAATATCTTTGGGTGAAATACTAATAATAATTAAAGTTAATATTTCTCTGTTAGAAAAGCATTCGTCAGTCTCAAATTCTACTAACATCTAAGAAACATAACTACAAGCATTATTTATTACTTTGTTGAATAATGAGCTTATTCTTTTGTCTAGTCACTTTAGTTTGTGGAGGTGCATTAACAACTTGCAGATGTCTTGGTACAGGTACAGTTTCATGTCTCGCATATCTTGTAAATTTGGCTATCAAGCTGCTTTTATCAACATGTTTACTGCTAGCTCCTGCTACTTGCATGGCCAAAGCAGTCTGTTTAGATCTTTCCAAAACCCTTGACACTACATGTCCATTTTCACCTTCATTAGCCAAATGTCGCATTACAACATGGAGCTTATCTTCATGCTGTTGTTGCAAAGAAACTATTCTTCTTTCTGCTTCTAAACGTACTTGTTGAAGTGCATGATTTAAACCCTGAACTTTGTTTACTAAACTTTCATTCTGACATTCTATGTCAACCACTTGCATTTCCAATTTTTTGCTACTACTTCTCAAGTCTACAACCTTGTCAAAATATTTATACAGCAAAACTCGCATTTCCTGATCATTCAATTTCATTAATCTCTCCATTAACATTTTATCAACATGCTCTTGATCTGGACTTGAAATGAGATCTTCTAAGGACCTACCGCACATTAGTTCATTTTTATATTCAATAGCCAAATCTATAGCTTCAATTGCTTCTTCATATTGTAATAATTTTCTTTCTTCAACATCATTAAGAGTTCGTTTGTTAATTGACTTTGTTGTATCAAATTTGCATCTTTGTTCTAATAATAATTCTCTAGTTTTTCGCAAGTTTCTTATTTCATATCTTAAGGATTCTAGTTTTTCATCTAGTACATTAGAATTCTCTTCCAGATTATTATAACTCTTACTTTCCGATAAAACCAAGGTATTATTAACTGGTTTAGAGATATTATTGCTATTTAAACAATGAGATTCTTCTGCAAGTTGAGATTCTAATGTTTTCCTCTTTTTTTCTTCTTTTCTTTTATACTTTTTCAGTTTTTCCAATTGCCTTTTTGATGTATGTAAACTGTTTTCTAATTCCATGGTTTTTCTGTTACTGTCTTCTGTTATACTTTTTATTGACTCTGCATCTTTAAGCTTTTCTTCTATTTCTGTAATTTCTAATCTACGTTTCTGCTCAAGACAGTGATTGTTTTGTGTTTGGGCATTTGTTAATTTAAAGTGTGCAGCTTGTAAATGTGTTTTTAGTTCTTCACATTTTTGCTCAATTTTTTCTCTAGCGGTTGTTTTTGTATCTTTATGTCTTCTTAATTGCTCCAAAAGCTTCTCTTTCACCTAAAATAGTATTATATAAAATATAAAACCTTTTTAAAAATAAATTTGTTTTGTTAAAATCAAAACAGTGGACCCAATCTAGCACTACTGATATGATTTTATACATTTAGGAATATTAAACAGCTGATAAAGCTAATGTCTTTCTATAAGGATTTGGATGCAATAGAGTGCAGTATAATAATCAGAAATTAATTACATTCAAACTCTCCTCAAACTTAACTAATAAAAATAGTTTGCATCTAAATAGAAATCAATGTTTACTTGTCTAAATAAAATTTCAACACTATAAATAATAATAATGCAGATAAGCCAAATAGAAATTCATGACACTGTGATATAGTTGATTATCCAATTTAATGGACAGGTAAGTACATATTTTCTGATGAAATCAAAATATGTATTCTTTTACAACCTATGATGAAATAAGATTTCAATTGTAAAACTGTTTTATAATTTTTGGTTACAGATCCCTATTTATATCATAATAAAAGAAAGGATGCACAATCCTATATTTATTTACTGTTATCAGTAGTTGTACTTCTAATTTTAAAGATTTTACTATATGATATTACATTCGGAAAATATATGAGACAAAACTTAATCTGCTCAATTTATTAATATAAACCTAAATAAAGAATTCATAATTCTGTAGAATCAACTAAACAAGACAATATAAATTTTAGACCAGCTAAATCAATTTCAGTTTTAAAGATATTTATATAATATAAATTAGTCATATCTAATACTAACCTGAATGGTATGCTCTAATTCATTAATTTGTTTATCGTAACCTTCCAAATCTAATGTTATCTGTTTTAAAAACTTTTGTTTACTTTCTAAATTAATATTTGAATGTTTTTGTTCATTCATTTCTTGAATCAAATTTTCCTCTGCAATTTTTGATGGTGTATTTACTGACATTGAAGGTGATAATTCATCGACAGAATGTATGCTGTTTCTACGTCCCCGTGCACCTTTAGAATGATATTCACTGTTAGAACTGGTAACACTTTCTTTAATTGGTGTTTTTTGTGGACTCTCTGAAGCATCACTAACTTTTGCAACCAAGAGGTCAGTAGTTATACAAAAATTTTTCATCAGAATATCTAATCTATCTAAGATAGTTTGAGCTTCTTCTTCACAAATATTTTCACTTTCAGAGCTATCATAACTGTCTTCAATTTCTTCTTCTATTCTTTCTAGAGAACGATGAGGTTCAGATGTTTCACTTAAGCATTCTTCACATTCCTGTTTCAACGTTAGCCATTGGGATATTTGTTCTGTATCACTTTTTGAAAGTGATCCATTAGTAACTAATTTCTGAAATAGTTCCTCTGCATTTATCACTAACTTGAACAACTGATTTGCTGCAAATTGTAAGCCAAAAACATCTAAATTTTCAGTGTGAATATCTTGTGTTGTATAAGAATTAACTGTTACAATATTTTTAATCATCTGTGCTCTCATTGCAAACTGCATTGTGTAATAGGTTTCCGATATATCTCTTAGTAAAGGAGATACACAACAAATTAATAAAGTTTTAGCTCTACCACCAAATGAATCTTTAAGTAATGTTGAAAGAACAGATTGATTATATGGCACCACAGGAACTATATTAAAATGAGAATTATACGATTCTGTAAGTGTAATAATACATCTTTGCAAAGCTAAAAGACCAGGATCTGTAGGAATGCTTTGTGCTAGCCCATTATTGTCCAATACTAATATTTTTTCAGTGCCTGCCAAGTCAACAAAACTCGCTGTTGATACACGATGTTGTACTACTCCTTCACTTACCCACTGCTGTTCAAGTGTAACAGTAAACAATGTGTGAGCACATTTTGGTGCTAAATTTGACATTCCTAATTGTATTAATTGGAAAGCTTCACTAACGTTTGAGCATTCAACACTTCCAGCTCCTAAAAGGTCTTGTACATTTTCACCACATATCTGAGACCAAGTAACATGTACAGCACAAGTCCTTTCTTTGTATATAGATATTTTGGTAAACATTGCTCTTAAAAATCTTGGTATAATGCCATATTCACTTTCACTCAGAGCAAAATTTAGTCCGGGTCCAAGTAAAGTATATGATTTTCCAGTACCTGCTTGTCCTATTGTGACAATAGATACATCACATCCTTCAAATAAGTAATTCAACTGAGGTGATGCTATTGTAGTATATAAGGAATTTTGATTACAGTCAATGGGTAAAGCATAGTTCACAGGGTAACTTTGTGAATTTCCGAGTTGTACAGTGTTATTGTATATATTTGATTGCAAACATATCACATCACCATTATTGCATTGTAGAGGACAAACTCGAATTGCAGTTTCGACGTTAATTTCCATGTTTCTATAAAATATAAATATTTTCGGGCCTGCCACTTAATAGACATAACCTTATTTATTAGAAAATGACAAATATACCCCGCACCAGGGATGGACAAGATAGACGAATGCCAGTAACACACAGCTCACAAAGTAACAGCCAGTAATTTCGAGTAATTTTAATGAATAAACTTGAATAAAGCCAGACTCGCGTTTTGTCGACACTCGGTGAGAAACACGGATTGCTCGATAGCCGACCAAACACGAGTCTGTTTGTCTGACTCTGTCAAAAGTCGCATTGTAAAGTTTATTCTCTTGCACTTCCCTTGTCTATCACTGTCTATCACTAACCGCTATACTTATTCCGTTGGTTTTAATTTGGTATTGCATTATACGTTATATATTTAAAATATGAACCCTAAATAAAATACAATTACTAATTTCAATTTAATATATTATAATAATTTTTCAATTACACGGGGGGTAACAAGAACGGTATGTCTAAACATTTTTTTCCGTTTCCTATATAAATATATCCATATTTTGATGTCCCAATTTTATGGAAAAAAACATATCCAGGCCAATAAAGCGACTTCAAAACTTGCAAAATACCCCCTGCAGATGCTTGAATTATCCATGAGCCATCTGGTACATCATTATCAATAGTGTCCAAAAAGTCTAATGCATAGTTATAATCAGCGCGCGTCAACAGATTAGTATTCCATTTTTCGTGCGGATTTCTATAATGCACAAAAGATTTTATTTCTTGAGCCTCTAGCCTTTCCAGGCCCTGGAAACCTAAATTTTCAACTACAACACCGTCGGGGCGCCTAAATAGAGCACCTCGCGGCACTATCACCGCTTCTTCGTTAATAAGATGGATAGTACACGACAATCTGTCTTCTTCTTTTAATTGTCTTATTTGAGGGGCATTTAAAATTTCACCAGTGGCAGTTTCATCTTTTTCGAGTAATACATCCACGACCAACGCAGGATCTCCTTGAAATTTTGTAATACATAAAGGTGTCAACAATGTTCCTTTTTTTGATGGCATCGGTAACAATCCCCAGTCTACACAATTAGTACTATAATAAAATATTCTGCCAATTAAAGCATCTTTGACATATCCATAGGCTATAAAGTAATCCTTATCTATTCCACATATTTTTCCCCAAAAATATATTTTTCGGAAATGGTTTTCATTTTGTAAAAGTAATAATGAATTATGTAATACAATACCTTCTTCTGTTGATAGAATATGACCTGATTGACCAATAGTTTCGAGTGTATTTAAAAGAGAATCTAATTCCATTTGTGACAAGATATCAATATTAATAAGTGAAACTATGGTTATTTATATGTATGAAAAAGACTGATATTCTTTGAATTTGCCGCTCAGGTGAATACTTTGTGACACATGTGACGACATTTATTTAGGTAGATGTCGTTGCACGCATTTACATTTTACATTTCGCAAGTACATGCATCAGGCGCAACGTAGGTGAATGTGAAATACTTTTATTTATGTGTTTTATTTTCCTAAAATTTGTTTTGAATTAGGATTAGTGATAGTGTTACCGTTCCCACATATTTGGACATGTGATTACATAGTCGAAAAGTAAGATATTATCACACCTGCTTTTGTACTAGCAGTTTATGTCAGAGAAAATTTGTGTTTCGTGGTCGCGAGTGCAATGCTACAAATTCTTTGTTGATTATTTTCAAAATACAGTGTTTTCCCGTGTCAGTGGTATTATATTTGATTTGTAATTCGAACAAATTAAATATCTCATTCGGTGAAAATGATTATTATTTTGACACTACAATCGATTAGTTTTCACTGTTAGTACAAAAAAGAATGTCATTATTTTTAAGGTTATAAGTTATTATGAAAAACGGTATCGTGATTGATATAATTTATGAATTGTAGGACGTTTTGAGCTCGGGCCTCTCTGTGTAGCCAGGGACCAAAAGGTCACACGCAAAGGTGAGTAATTCAGCCTATAACTGTAAGACCTAGAACATGAAGTTTGTGATAAATGTAATTGTATCATTCTAGTTTCATATATTAACTTGTTGGCATAGATTAGAAGACTGCTTTTTGTTTCTTACATCCTCAATAACATTTATTTGACGAATGATGTATTAGTTTCACATTGCCCATTGCCATCTGTTTTCATTGGAATGTATCCTTTGTATTTACTTTCTTGTGAATATTGTTCATTTAATTCTTGTAACCTTATGGTATATATAAGGTATTGTATGGGAAAAAAGTTAGAAAATACGACATTTCTCTGCAGTTACTTACATGATATCTGACCACGAATGTGCAGCCATTAAACTTATACTTCCGCAGGTTCAAACAAAATTGTTTACAATTCCTGTTATAAAAAAAGTAATTTATGAATTTTCGCGCCAATAATTTTTTATGAATGTGACCTTCACAGTTCGAACCGCGTTCATACATATGATCTTTTCAAGTGAATGAACACTTACTTGATCAAGATATTTAATTTGCAACTTTGGACTTTTGTGATGAAGCCAATTGTATTTATATACACAGATCAGCTGATAGACGATTGTTATATTTTTATTCCTACTACTATGAAATTGTAATTATATTTCATAGTATATAGTTTAGAAATAGGTAAAAGTTATGTCTTCATGTCTTGCAATAGATTGTTAATAAAAAGGGGAAAATAATATAATAACTATAAACACTTTCATATTTTTATTCTAATGTATTGTAACTGATCGTAACTTTCACTTTTCAAGTGTAGAGACAAGTACTTCCATTTGTTATGTGTTCTAGTGTTTTTGCTATTTCATTTTAGGGTAATGCACTTTAGGACATATCCTTTATTTAAGCTCCTGATAAGTTGTATCTCTATTTGTTTTATGCTAGCATAAGCTACTAATTTTCTTACTGCAAACTAGGTCTTTCCATACAAGATCTGTCATTTCTAATTTAATAAGATTTTTTCGTAATATTTCGTACATAAACATTACCATAGCCGATATGTACCACATAAAGAGCATAGAGGCATAGAATATTGTAACTTAATTAGTAAAACTTTTAGTTTTGTGGAAGCTGCCATGGAGTAGCAAAGGTATCAATATATAACTATTCTGCAAAAAATATGTGCTAACTCTATTTTTAATGAAAAGAAGAAATCCATAAGTTATTGGTATTAAATTTGGGGTATTACATTTCTCAAGTTATTGACGATTCGTTAATGTATTCATGAAGTAATTGTAATTGTAAAGCTAACTTAATGCGATACGAATCAAATTCAAATATCAGCACTAGACAAAACAAAACTAAAACTAATTTTAATATGCACAGTTCGAATATCAGAATTTGTTAATTGAAAAAATCAGAAAAGTACCTAATCTTGTATTTTATACGACTTGTGAAAATATGCTTCTTTGACTGATATACGAACAAAATTTAGAGATAGATATAGGTATAGATATTTATTCATGTGCCACTGCAGTGACTATATGTGTACAATTAACACATATTATTCCATTCTAAGTACCTATATGTAGGGTATGTTCCTTGGAAAAAGAAATCTAGTAATTCTTACCCGCTGTGGATTACACCTGAAGTTGAAAGACAACTAAAGATTAAGATTTATTACCACAGAAAGTGGATACAAACGAAGAATGTGGACTTTTATAATGAATTTAAACAGCTAAGAGGGAGGTCTAGAAAAACTAGAAATACACAGCAATTATATTCGTTATCTTGATAATGCAAAACTCCATGACGACAAACCCTACTGTTTCATAGAGTTAAAACACTTTCTACAGAATACCAGGCAAAATACATGACAATGAGGCCAATATTTTGTTGATCTTTATCAAATTGTGGATGTGTTTGTAGATTTTTTCATTTTACACTGTATCATCCGATGAGGACTACATTGTGTATAACTTACTTCTCTACCTTATTTCTTATCTAAAGAAGATATATTTTTACCAAGCTTTATTATCAGATATTGTTGGTACGAGGTTGCTTTGCCTCTCAAAATTAGGTATTATTAATCTGTTCATAATATCTAGTCGGTTTGCAAAGTGTTGGGAACGAACAAGAAATACCAGTCCATAGAAAAGGCAACCACATATGCATGCTGCCCTCGAATTACGGGCCAATTTCATTGATTAGAATTCTACTTTATACAATAACTTTTGTTTCAGATTTGCTTTGTCATATACCCAACTGCTACCTCAATTTGTTTTGCTATTTTTAATGAATATTTTTCTGAGGATTTTCTGTTTAGTTCTGATGTTTTGCATGGGTCAAATTTAGGTTTTTGACAATTTATTTTATTTATGAACGACTTACTTCTGAAAATCCATTGCCCTGCTTCAGAATATGCTGATAACATTAAGATGTATGCAAGAATATCTACCAATGAGGATGCAGACAAAATTCAACACAATATGGATAAACATAGCCATCTGTAGCGGCGATGACTTCCTCATTTGAGGCAAATCTCTTTCCTGCCCGCGATTTTTTCAGGTTTGGGAATAGGAAAAAGTCGGTGGGGGTAGGTCCGGTGAATATGGAGGATGAGAAACTAATTCGTAGCGCAACTCATTCAATTTGGACAAGACGATGCGGGATGAATGAGCCCGTGCATTGCCGTGGTGAAAAAGCACTTTTTTCCGCTGCAAACGAGGCCGTTTCTCCTTCAATACTGCATCGAATCGGGTCAATAAATCGCTGTAGTATTGCCCTGTGATCGTCTTTCCCTTCTGCAGATAGTCGATGAGGATCATACCTTGGGAATCCCAAAAAATGGTCGCCATGACCTTTCCGGCCGATGGAACGGTCTTTGCTTTCTTCGGAGCTGATTCGCCCGGAAAAGTCACTGCTTCGATTGTTCCTTGGTCTCCGGTATGTAGTGGTGGATCCAAGTTTCATCCACGGTTACGAAACGCATGAAGAAATCTCTTGGATTTCGTTGAATCCTGGCCAGACACTCCTCCGAAACGGTCACCCGATTTCGTTTTTGCTCTGGTGTGAGCAAACACGGTACCCATCGCGCCGAGAGATTTTTCATTCCCAAAATTTCGTATAGGATATGGCCAGCGCGTTCTTCTGAGATGCCTCTTGTCTCTGCTATTTCTTTCAGCTTCAATCGACGATCGGCTAACATGACATCATGAATCTTGTCGACCATTTCATCGTTGGTAGCGGTTTTTGGGCGTCCACTGCGTGGTTCATCACTTGTGCTTGTGCGGCCACGTTTGAACTCGCTCACCCAGAAGCTGAAGGTCGAAATGACTGAGTAGATCCTCCATGAACGTCTAGCAAAATATTTCGAATCCACCTTTTAATCTTCGTGCGCCATCACTTGCCGATTCCGGAAACATTTCAGGTCGCCCTCGTATACCTACTCCTCTATATTGTTCTTACCTTTATGTGAAATCTATATGCAATGGAATAACCTTGATAGAAATCATCGTAGATTCCTAAACTTTATAATTTAAAATTGATAGAATATATCCTGAAATGGCTAAAGCTAAGTTAAAGGAGCGACTTAACGTGATTTCCCTAACCAACAAAAGGAGAACACTATATGGAACTTCTTAAGCGAGAAGAAGGTTCGACACGACCATTATGGTCCCATTCGCAAGGATCAATGTAATGAGGAAAGCACCAACCTACTTACTAACCAGATTAGGAAATATGATGGAAGAAAATATCTATGTAGATTAATTGTATTTATTATTTTCGTACATACACATATATTTCATCTTTTCCTGTTACTGGGTTTAACCTGTTGAGTAAATAAGAAATTGTCTTATTATTATTATTATCCTCGCTTATGGTGGTTTGCATTGGTATTTCTAATGCCTAAATCGGGCTTCGTCTCTCAGTTTAAGGTAACCTATTAGTATTCTTTCCGCAATTACTAAGGTGTAGGAGAAAATTCTACATGAACAGTTCGGGACTGTATAATACTATGATTATTTTGATACGTTGAAGGCTAACTATCATACACTTTTACCGACTTCTTCAAATTTCGAAAATTGGTATATTACTGTTTATGATAAACAAAATTTAGGTTTAGTTTAAACAAATTTATAAAGAATTCATATATACTTAAAATTAAAATTATGAATAATTTTATTTAAAAAGTTTTTCGAAATTCCTACCGGAAGTACGTCTTTTACTCTTATCTGCAATTTTTTTTTGTGGTACTACCAACATGAAATAATTATATGTCAGCATTACTTTCAATGTATAGTGATGAAAAATAATACATGTGCTTTGATACATTTCATAAGACAGGTTGGCAGCGTAAAAGTTACTAAAAAATCGCATGCAATTTCTTCAGAAACTAGAACACGCTCTAATACGTGCAAGTTTTCACATGCGAACGCGAATTTTCGTGTAACTTTTCATAAAACTGGAATTGCTGCAACTAATTGCATCAGTATGAACTCCTCTTAATAACATGAAAATTTGTAATTCTAAAGGCGTAATCAATTATAATGGGCACCCATTTATACATGTGTGTGCCCGTAGATGAAAACTGATAATGGGTGTTGTGGTACATATTTATTTCAATATATATTAGTACCGCGCGATCATTTAAATTCTAAATTAGAGCAGGCTGTGAAATTTAAATTAAGTTGGTATATAAGTACTAATTTACAATTTGAATTGTCAAAGTGACGTTTCAAAATGTTAATTAATCAATAATTGACATTCTGGACAACCTAATAAAAAAAATCCCGCCTGCTATAATTTAGAATTTAAATGATCGCGTGGTACTATAGTTGAATACTATATAAAAGTGAAGCGATAAGTTTGAATACATCAAATAACACTAGTCAACACAATTCTTGTTTCCTTTTTTTTTTTCTGTTATTGGGTGTTTCTATGGCCCTTACTATGAAAAAAATACAAAATTTGTATCGAACACTATCAAACGATTTTTTATAAGATTTTCTTGAATGAAAGACTTTAGGTACATTTCGTTGCAAATTCTAGCAGTAGTCTGCCATCATATGTGAGTCCCACCTTCTCTGATAACGCTCTTCCATTCTCCGAAGATCCTGATGAAATCTTTCACCCTGCTCCACACTAAAATCATCTAGATTTTTTGGAAATCGATCTAAATGCGAGTGCAGGAAGTGGATTTTTATGCTCATGTTGCACCATAGCTGTTGCAAATTCGATAGCATGCACTCAATAAGCTCGACATGGTCGTCAGATTTCTTTTTTCCTAGGAAATTACTCATAACCAAAACAAATGAATTCCAAGCTTTGGATTCGACTTCAGTCATTGATTTGATAAAATTAGGATCATTCACGAGTTGGCTAATCTGTGGCCCATCAAAAATACCAGCTTTCAATGTTTCTGTACTTAATCCTGGAAACTTGCATGAAAGAAAATTGAAACATTCGTCACTTTTGTCTAGCGCCTTCACAAACTGTTTCCTTATGCCGAGTTGAATATGAAGTGGTGGAAGTATGATGCGGTCTCGGCTAACTAAAGGCACGTTTATGACATTTTTTTACCAAATTTTAGGTATTCTCGCACTAGCCAAACTTTTTGTGACCAATGGTATTGTTTGTCACGACTGTCCCAGAGACACATGAAACAAGGGAACTTTGTGTACCCCCCTTGTTGACCTAAGAGAAAGTTAACCACTTTCAGATCAACACAAATCACCCAGTTATGTTAATTTTTTCCATAACCTTAGAAACATTTGCGTATTCTTCTTTTAAAGTCGTCGAATGTGCAATAGGTATGGTCCGTACTTGTTACCGTTATGAAGCAAAACACACTTTAAACTTCTTTTGCCGCTGTCTATGAAAAGACGCCAATCACTAGGTTGGTACTTCTTTAAACCCAACGCAAAATACCACCAACATCGTTACAAGAGACTAAATCCTTCTCTTGAGCAAAATACGGTAACAGGTTTTTTTCTCGGGTACGATAAAATGTGATGTTGGTTTCCAGAGTAAGCAATTTCTTTTCATTCAACGAGATGCTAAAATTTGATAAAGTTCTTTCGGTAAGTTCAGATCTCTTACTAAGTCATTTAGTTCTTTCTGATTAAATCGTTCAGGTTCTGAAAAGCTAAATTTGTAGTCTGGATCAGAGTCTTCACTTGATGTATTTCGTTCGGGTTCACAGAGATTTGGATCATCAGCAGATTTAGATGTGCTGGGTCGCACCTCTCGTGATTTTAATAGAGGTCGTTGAGCAGAAGATAAGTTAGGATATGACCATTTACTTCGATTTCCAGGGTTAATTCCGTTTATTTTCACAACGCAGTAATAGCAGTCGTCATGATGGGTTTGAGGTTCTCACCAAATCATGGGTGTTACGAACATTATTGCATCTCTTTTTCCAGTGGATCATAACCGTAGACATACCACACAAAGTATTGGTGATACGCAGTTTTCACAAAATCCGATATAGGTTTTCGATACTTTTCAAATATATATTCACTACAAATATAGCAAAAACAATCTGGATTAAGCACACAACTTCTTCTTGACGAAGCCATATCTAAAACAACAACAAAATATATTTTAGTGTCCAATAAAAAACGAAAATCTAAGTAAAAATGGGGGTAGTTAGCTATAACTCAAAAACAAAAGCTGTTAAGGGGCCACACTGCGTTTTTGTTCGGCGAACAAGTATGTTCGAACAAAAACGTCGCAAAACCGAAGTGTGTGGGTCGAAAACCGTCGTTGATGTTGGCGTACAAGTCTGCTGAAAATAATCTGGTTCGGCCTGTTTATGTCCGTCGAACAAATCTGAAGTGTGTGGGGTAAACAGTTTTAAAAGACGACGATTTGTGTGTAGGTCTATGTAGTATTAAATATTCATATTTATTTAAGTCGTGGTATTATTACTGTAAAACCTTTACCATTTCAAGTTTAGTTAATCTACGTAATTTCAAGATCTGTACACGAACTTATTGTATTCAAATAATGTAATTTAAAACATACAAATATTTTACAAGATTTAAATTACTGCACCAATAACACAATTCTCCGAAGGTAATTATTCCCCACATTAGAGATTTTGTAAACATCTAGTAATAACTTTCGGAAAATCCAAACTGTTTATCACCCTGATCTTATAATCCTTTGTAATGGTATTGCAATTCCTTCCTTCGCCCATTTTGCCCGTTTCTTTTTTTTCTCTTTTGATTTTATGACTAATGCCGCCGCCACTGCACACACATATATTGTCTTCATATTATTAAACTGCCGAACAAAACTGCTGAACAAAACTGTAGTCTGTGGGCAACTGACGTTCGTCGTTTTTGTTCGAACAGACTTGTTCGTCGAACAAAACTGTCGAACAAAACTGTCGAACAAAAACGCAGTGTGTGGGGCCCTTTAGGGAAAAATTGTTGCCGTATTTAAAAAGTACGCGTCAATTTGAGATAGAAACAAACAAAAAATCACAGCAAACAAACAATTTTTCTTTTTTTGTTGACCAGTGTAATTGACCTTTAATTTAGAATCAAGTTGTCGATGTATTTGGTATTGCACAGTTAATTAAACTGCCATGCTATTTTTAAATGTTCAGTAAACTTCATATATTAAGTTACTTATATCTCTGGTACATAAAGTATTTATTTATTCCCTACGGCAGTACGTGTTATCATAAACTGCATATAAACAGTTACAGATGTAACATTTGTGAACTGAATCCTTAATAACCAGTGCTTCCACTGGTAGTAATGCATAATCAAGATTACAGTCATGCTTATAATGCTTATTAAAAAAAAAACAAGATTAGGTACTTTGAGTATGATCGTTAGTTCTTGTCTTATTCTCATAATCATAACTAATTTGTATCGTAATACTGATTACGAAATTTGTTCCTGATGGGGTCCTCCATGACTCTATTGTTAATCGGTCAAATTTTCAAAAATCTCAAAATTTAGGGTTGCATCGTTATTTGTTGTTGTGTTCTTGTAGTTGTTTTACTCTTAAAATTGAGAATCTTAGATATCTATGCACCTAAAATTTAAATTATACTTTCAAATGAAGTTTTCGAATTGTATATTATCTTCTAAACTATTATTCTCATACCAATTATAGTAAGTAGTAATATATCAGGGACATTTTTAAAGTGAACAGCCGTCGTATTTACTCATACAATTTTTATTCTGCTTTGACACTTATAGTTTCTATTTAATTAAAAATATTTTTATAACATTTGTAAAATATATCTAAACACATTTCAGTAAGAAAATCTCATAAATTGTATTCCTTGTGCGTATGTTCATACGAAATGAAATCAGATATTTTTACCTTAATTAACTTACAAAAGAAAAGAGTAATGGCATATTCTTTAAAGTTAATTAATCGTGATTTGCATTTAATCGTGTGAATGTATCTGTATAATGTTTATTAATTACATATATGTAGACCAAGTGATTTCCTTTGTGTATAATGTCAGTAGCTACATATCGTAAAAAGATGCACAGTTATACGTTCAAAAATATTTGCAGTCTAGTCTCTACATTTTTCTGTGTGGAATAAGTAATGTACAAAATATAGCAACTCATTGGGAGCACCTTTTATAATTATTTTGTATTATACAGAGTGTTCAATAACTTGGTGGCTGACCATAGTTATAATTTCTTAAATGGAACACCCTATATATTATTACTTTTTTGTATTCCCGGGATAATTCATAGTCAAAAAGTGGTAAGGTAGTATAGGTCTAAAATTTAAGTTTTCAATTTTTTTATAAAATTATATTTCTCGAAATCAACGTACTAGATGGACACAATTTTTGGAATCGTTGTTTATAATAAAAGATTCTAATATAAAACGTCCTAATACAAACATATTTTATTTTTTTGCTGTTACTATATTGAATTTGCTGAAAACTGGATTAAAGTTACATATTTTTATCTAAAGCGTTTTTTTTTAAATGGAACACCTGTATATCGATTCATTTTTGAATTGCTTACTAAATTTCGCATCAAAAACATGTAAGACGTTATTATTTTACAAGCGACCATTACCGAGGTTTGTCGTTTTTTATTTAATTTTGCCAACTTTATGTTTTTTATTTGAATCCTTTTGTAATGAATGAATGTCAAAGAAATGCCACGAATAAAACGTCAAAAGGCCTGTGGCAATAATAATATGGCGCTGGGTAAATCTAAATTACAAATACTGAATATTTGCAAATAATAATTCCAAATGAGTCGCAACCTCTATGCCCACCTACTTGCTATTCTTGTCACTTAGGCTGCCGCTTACTCAGTGAAGATGGTATGGGTAAAACGACGTGAAGCTAATTTTAATGGGGTGCCACCGCGAAATTAAAGCCTATCGAAGTTAACGAACGCGGATCGTAGATGGTAAGAAAAATCGGGTTGAAATAGGTAAAAGCAACTCAACAATAAAAGAAAACAAGATAATGTGAATATTTATATATATATAAAAAAAGTCAAATATGAAAAGAATAAATATTAATGAAGTGAAATTTAAGCAATAATAAAACAAAATTTATCAAGCCTCTTATGCATACAGATGAGCGCGATAGTACACCCTGTATATAAATAATTATGAAAAGCATCAATCCATAAGGATTAAAAATAAAATTAACGGAACATCAATATCAGGCATCCAAAATCCAGAGGGCTTAATAGACAATTCCCACATACAATTGTGGTCCTATGTCACACGATTACGTCTTACAATTACGTCTCACAATTTAACGTCTCAAGTTTTTCCTGACTTATATCCTTATATTCTTCCAACGTACATACAAAAGTACAAAATTATTGAATGATGGTTCACGATTAAAACACACGATGTTACTTGATTAAGGTCAAAAACAGAAATGATCATATGACATGTACTCGAGGTGTCAAATGCAAGCCAGCCAGATGAAAAGCCGGTAAGTATTCTAACAAAGCCTAATTTATTTAATTCGTATTTCAATTTGGATTGTTACTGAATTATTAAGAAACAAAATAACTCAAACGACCTAAGATAATATGAAAATTATTTTATTAAAGAATCTACATTTACAGATAACCATAACAACAGTTTATCGACTTAATAGTGAACGTACTTAAGTTAAGTGATTCATAGACAGATGACGCTGCTATACCAAAATATACAAAAGATATTCTTCATATCTATTCACAGATTATTATCATTATACAAACGATTAGAAAGACAAACATAATTAATCCTGTGATTTTTGAACCGTTACAGAAATTATTTATTTGCCCAAATAGTTTACCAGCAGCGTTATCGTGACAGAAGATGTCCCAAAACAGATGCTTTAGAAGAGTAATGGATGCTTTCATTACAACTGGTAATGTTGCTAATTCAAAACCAAGGAAACCTAAATATGTAGTTAATGATTAAAATCAGTTAGGAATTCTTATGGCAACAACAGAAAATCTACATGTCAGTACCCATGAAAGAAGTCGTTTTTGCTGGATATTAGCCAAACCATCATTGCAAGGACATTAAAATGAAATAAATATCCGTAATGAATACATTTAAATTTGCACCCATAATTTTAAAACTAGAAGTGTACTGCTAATGGGCAATAACGCAAATGAATGCCCAGGAATTTTTTTTTTTGATAGTGTGTTATTTGTTGATGAAGCTGGTTTTCATAGTAACGGAATAGTTAACAAAACAAAATTTTATTACTATTCTAATGAAAACCCTTACGTCACTAATAAATCGATCATTAGCATAGGTGGAACATAAATGTATGGGGAGGCAAAATTTATTTCAGAAAACCACAATGGCTTAGTAAAGGTTACCTTCAAAATAATAACGTTTTACATGTTCTTGGTGCGAAATACAATAATCAATTTAAAAATGAACCGATATACAGGCTGTTTCATTTGAAAAAAATCACTTTGAGACAAAAATATGTTATGTAATTTTAATCCAGTTTTCTGCAAATTCAGTTAGTAATTGCAAAAAAATAAAATATGTTTGTATTAGTACTTTTATTAATTATATGGGGAATACAAAAATGTAATAATATATAGGGTGTTCCACTAAAAAAACTATAATTATGGTCCGTCATCAAGTTATGGAACACTCTGTGATACAAAATAATAAAGTCACAATCTGTCTTCACCGGGGGATGACTCACCTTGTATATAACATTTTCTTGAGATACATTGCGAATTTCATGTAAGACAGGATTTATGAGAATCACGCCAATTATCCTTTATAGGACAAAATGAACTGCGTTAATTAATCAGAAAATATTAGTGATTAGTAGAAGGCGCACACTTTAATTCAACAAAGATGATCCCTGCGTCATATTGTATGATTCAAATCAATACTTCACCGTCATAATAAGTATTGTAAACTTTAAACTATACGATGAACATGGAAGATATAATGACAATTTATGATTACCGGTTAGATTGGCATCAATCGACCTAGTTTTAGGTTATGTATAATTATATAATCAAATTTTTCATTATTTGTTAAAAATATATAATATGAATTCAACAGTCTTTTAATGTACAGTAGAACCTCGATTATCCGTGCTCCACGGGACCGGACGAGGCACGGAAAATTGAAAAGCACGGATAATCCGAACATTTATTTCTTATATGTATGTATGTATACATACTAAAAAGATAAAATAAAAAACAGAATTCTACATAAGTACACTTTTACACTAAATAAGAAAAAATAAACTCTACAAAGGTAGGTTAACTTGCATTTTTGTACATAAAGCAGATGAAAAGCGAATGATTCCCAGGGATTCCCCTAGTACACTGCTGGCGATATCGATATTGCGTCATCATGCGTATGGCACGGATAATCCGCGGCACGGATAATCCGCACACGGATAATCGGGGTTCTACTGTACTATATTCACATAGTTATGCCAAAATACAAATAATAGAACTTTGTTGAGAAATAACCTGGCTACAAAACAAACTAAAGGTACAATTTACATCAAATAACATGCGATTGAAATTGGTTGGTGATTTCGAATAAGACAAGAGCCCATATTTGCAAAAGCTAACAAAATGAACAAGGGAAATGGAAATATTCCGTAGAATTATGTGCGGTATAATTTGGATCTTACGAAATCACAAACAGTTTTTGAGAAGCAGACAGCGTCTGTAGAGGTACCTAGGTTATCCTGGAGCGCCTCAGTTCTAGCCAATATGTTATAGAAGACTAATGAAACCTGGAATACTTTGTCGTTACGAAATCTTTTTATTATATGATTGTCATAAGTGACAATAAACGACAGGATCCATGTTATTGCTTATTAGATATGCAAAAACAAATAGATTGTAATATTAAAGTATTGTTCACATCCACTTAACATAAATTTAGGTAGTAGCAAAATTAACAAAAGTTAAAACACTTGGCTTCTTATGTTTCTGGTCACAATGAAAATTATTGTACCTAACGTAAATTAACATTATAGTAAGTTGGTCGAACTTTAACGTAAGGGAACTCCTTAATTTACGTTTATTAATTCCACCAGAAACGGCATAGCTGTATGGTGGAAACGCGTTACATTCAGTTGCACGTCATACTAGATCTATGACGACTCGCCTTGTATATCTTGCCGGATCTATTTTTATTTCTGTCAGTGACATTTGATGTAACCAAAGAAAAAAATATTCACAATACAATAACTACAACGTAATATATTTAGTAATTGAAATGCTCTAAGACTTCAGTCTTTCTCAACTTAATTATTATATTGATTTAGATTCTTGAAAAACCTTAAATGTTTCATTACGTATCCATAATATAATTTAAAATAAGCAATACTTACGCCATTCACATTAAATTTAACACATGATCATAGAAAAGTTTGTAAAAAGCCTCGACTGTTTACAGAAACCTTTCGGCATTATATTCAATGGACGCAAATAAATAATAAATACACTTCTAAGAAGCACTCTTTTTAAACAATTTATATCAAACCAAAAATAAACATGAAAAATTTGACAAGAAGAATATACACAACGCACGTCTTTTTGACAGATATGATTTACACCATATTTACACATACTTTCTTACAGCCGCCATCCCTATGGTGCAGATTATGCTAACACACAGCACAATACACTAGCAATATTAGGCGCTTTCCTTTTGACATAAATCTCAGATAATATCACCTCACTTTAGCTGAGATTATATTTTGACGCGTTCCTTTTGTAATCAGCTGACTGAGACGAAGTGAGGTTGGTCAGAACCTTCCTCACTTCAAGTGAGCAGAGACACACACATCACTTTAGCTCAGCTCAGATCTCTAGTAAAAGGAAAGCGCCTATTATCTGTAACAAGAAAAATCTGATGTGGAAAAGTATACATAACCTACCTATATTTAATTTTATCATTTAAAGACAAAGCTGCTTCAGAGTCAAAATTTTGTTTTGTCCACAAATGGTTCATATCTGTGTTCAAACGTAAATGTACTTATCGTATAAATAAACGATATTATTTAAGAAATACAGCTCTTAGAAATTTAGCTACGTGTTCAACAATAGGTTAAACTTGTTTTGTTTGGAACGCGTCCCTGACCTATCCCATCTGTGTGACGTTTTGTGCATAGCTATCCCTATAGCTACTATATTTAGGACAGCTGACTCGTCGGCCATTTTGGAGATAAATGTCAGTTCATATCACGATACACTTATACCGGTATGCTCACTTTAGCTGTCAATGACGTCATTGCGGACAGATTGACAGTTCTCATATAGGCTACATTTTGACGCAGTTATCTCCAAAATGGCGGACGAGTCAGCTATGCTTTATATAGTAGTTGTAGCTATCCCCATTTATATGACAAAAAGCCGTTTTAGAACTTGTCTGATTGGCACTCCAGTTGCTCATACGCCTGCGCACTTAACGTAAATTAAGGCAATGTTAACGACTTCATAAATTTTGTGTTAATTTTACGGTACTCATATAGTATAATGCAGCAGCAACTTGTTTACCTTCCATCATTCTATCTTCTTTTCAACGCGAATATTGCGAATACGATGTGTGGATAGGCAATTCGTTCATATTTGCGCACGAATTATTTGACGAAACATTCGTATACGAATCTTCGGCGATGTGTAGAGGCGGCATAAGATGTGAAATCATTCATCCTTTACTTGTTGTACAGATGTACTGGATATAAGACGACCACCATTATATTTTTCTTGTTGGAAATATTGCAATAAATTAAAACAAGTTCTTGCGATTGTGAACGTAATGTTTTATCACGGTATGTAAGAAATTGTGAAACTAATGCAACATACTTCAATCAAATCCAAACGTCATCCAAACGTCAAAGCCCAATGTCCAAGATAAATGTATGATATGGCGAAAACTAATAGCCCATTTCTACGGCCGTACTTTTTTTTGTCACTAAGTAAAGCTGTTTTTCTTCAGCGTGTCGTCAAATCTGCCCAAAAATTGAACATAATACTGCCTGTTATTGTTCTTTTATTCTCCAAATAGTCGATGCCTTTTGAATTCTGTCACCGCCAGTGGAAGTCCACTGTTTTGACTCTTCTTTCATTTCTGGCGTATAGTTATGGCTCCATATTTTTATCAACAGTCACGAAACGGCAAAAAAACTTCTTCGGATTGGGCTTCGAAGTGGTCATTCCATTCCGCCTATTGTCGGTGGTTCAGGGCGGGCAAAAAGTCATTTTAAGAAAAAGTTAATTTCACCATGTATTTGCAGCAAATAATTAAATAAATAATCGAACCTTATAAAAATATAGTTTTTTTTTATATGAAAACATTTATAATACACTTTCAAGAACACTGAATTTTACTACTTTGTGATTATTGCAAGGAGATATGTATATTTTAGTATCCATCAGTAAGTAGCTATAAGTTCATATTTTACATATATGATACCATTAATCTGTATTATTAACGCTACAAATTTCAGCAACTACTCTTTCCTACTGTCCGATAAAATGACATCTGAAGAGTTCGGTAATACGCGTCTTTTGCATGAGCATTTAAAGTTACTTAAATTAATTTTTCGCACAGAGAAATTTGCCGCGAATATCTTGCCGATTGCATTGTTGTGTCCAAATCTTTATGTAGGATATTCTGCTCACGGTTAAATGAGATACGATCTCAACAATTTCTCCTGATCTTCAGTCTCCGGTCTGCCAGTACGATATTACGTCTTCCGGTCTTCCCATCCCAAAATAAGAACCATCGATCGGTCTTGTATTTTCTTTAAGTTACAGAAAGCCCAAACTTGCTCACTTTCAATAGCTACTAAATTAAAAATGCACAATGAATTTATCTGAAATTTTGAAATTTGTGTAAAAAACAATGATTTACAGATTTGATGTCAGTGTTGCCATCCGACTTCACTGGTACTCGCCTCTCGTATATGTACAGCAAGAGCGCGCGAGGTATGATCACACGATGGTATACGTAAACTCGCATCTAAACGTGGTCCGATAATACATATTAGAGTAACGGCACAACATACTAGCATTGCCTGCTCATATTCGAACTCATAGTGATCTGATTATTTTTTTGCAGATTGACAAAAAGAACAAATTAAATTTTCTCTTTAAGTGATGACGATTGCTTAGATAACTAAGTCGATAATAACGCGAAGATTGTAATACTTATAACGTAATTATGATTATCCTAATGAAATTAAATAATAATGTAGTTGTGTACAAAGTTATAGCAGTACAACTGGGTTTTAGAATGAAATAAAAACAACCCGCCTGAAACATCTGCAGAATAAACTAAGATGTCTAGAGAAAAATAAATAAATAGAAATTTCATGGTAAAAAAAAACTATAAATAAGTATAACAGGAATACCATAAAATAACATAAAAACGACCCTTGAAATAGAAATTAAAATTAGAGATTCTCTCCAGTAAATATAACGAAATAACAACTCTGGAAAAATAAATCTATATATCTATATCTGGCGAACACAGCTAGCGGAGATCATTTGCCGAATATACGTCCGAAGAATATCGACTAGCATTGGGTGATCATACCGCGCGCTCAAGCTGTATATCTATATATTGGTAACATTATACACGTAAATAGCATACATACCTTAATTTAATGCTTCCACACACTGGATGAAATATCAATTAAATAGAACAGTAAAATACTTTTCGATTGATGTCTTATAGAAAGAAATACTGGAAAAGATTATACTTCATACATGTATTCTAGGGAAACCCTGTTATATGTACCCGATTGTGTCCAATTTTGTACAAATACCTACTATTTTTAATTACTATATTATTATAATCCGACATAACGAATAAATAATCTTTACCGGGTTTCTCTGTACGTCCATACATTATAACATTTATAATTTTCTTTTGCTTTCAAAAAATGCATTTTATTTATTCTTGCAGTTATCTCTAACTTACTATTACTTTTCATTCAAATTTAGATATTGAGTAATGAGTGAAAGATTATTTTGTTTTCCAAAGATTTTGTTGTTGTTATACAATAACTCGTCGTTATGCAATAATATAGAGTCACAGCCGAAGTCAGCTGAATCACATAATAGATAGGATGTTACATATTATTACAATAAAAATTGCTGTTGTAGCATTTTTATAATTATCCTTACCAAGACAATTGTAATACCATAAAACATAGTGGGCATAACCAAGAACAATTACTGAATTTAAAATCATCCTTATTATTTGCCGTAGGTGTTAGATACGTCATAATTATTCTTTTTTATTTAGTAAAGACGCAATTTCAAACCAGTATTGTAAACACAATTTAATTTATAAATCCAATTTTTTCTTTTGATAACATAAACTGTGTTAAGGCGCTACAACTTTTGTTTCCTTTTGATTTAATTTGCGGAGAACACTCTACACTAACTAAATATACAGGGTGAGTCATTAGTAGCCGCTTCTTCGATTGCTCTTTTGTGTTTTAAGTAAAAGAAAAGACAATTAGTGGAAGATTCATGGTTGCTTGTGGCGCATATTGTAAAAATACTTTTAAGCTCTGACGCACTTCCGGTTTCACCGAAAATGCACGGAACTTGTTTTTATATATTTTTAGATTCTCTAGTACTGCTTTAAATTGTCTGTTTAACTGTTTTTTCTTTTTCAAAATTGAGCCAATAGTTTTGAGTTATTAATTTTTTTTGAAAATATTTAACCAAAACACGTGGTCAGAAACAAATCATTTTCACATTGTTTTTAAAAGTAAAAACATTACCTTTGGTGGTACTTGTAGCCAAAAAAATTCTGCATCATTTGCTATAAGTAGCATTCGACAATACCTCAAAAAACATTGTTTTTTCAAAGCCTACTTTCTGAAATTTTCTCATACCAAAAACTTTTTTTTAATAAATAACAACCAGTATTTTATTGAGGCATTTTGTTCCTTTTTTTATCGTACTTAATTCTTGTTAACAATATCCTATACCTATGCGTCATTTCTGAGATAATCATTATAGGAGCAATTAGCTGTCAATTAAAGAACTACGAGCGCTGTTCTATGCACCAAAATATTGATTCAATCAATAGAAGGCAGAAATGGGGCCCGACTTCCTTAGCCAACTGCCAAACAAAATAAGTGTTAAATCCAAGTATCCCAAAAGTAATAATTTTACAGAATGAAGGGCATCGCATTTCAATTTTTTAATTCTGGCAATGTCCAGTTGTACTATTTCATTTTTTACACTGTTGGTTAACAACGAAATAAAATAAAGGTTATGTTAACTAACATATTTCAAGATGTCTTCAAAAAGTTTTGAAAATCCGTCCGAGAAAGCGAAGATACTCTCCTCCATTAACATTTTCATCAAAGAAATAAGGTTCAATTATATAACTATCTACTATTCCTCCCCAGGCATTTAATGACCAACGATTTTGAAAGTTTGCAGGTGTGATAAAGTGAGGGTTTTTATGTGTTATAATAACGAAAATTTTGACGATAAGTGTATTCACTTTAATCGTCGGTAAACAACAAAAAATTGAGAAAGCCAGGATAATTTATCTGCTGCCCATTGACAAACATGTAAGCGATACTGAAAATTTCTTTCATCTAAAGACGTCTTTTTCTGTTGAAATGTGTTCAAACTGGTTCAAACTGTTTTAAAAGAGGCCATTTTCGTGTTGCAACGGTGACGTCATACACGACACCGGTTCAACCAGTTTCGAAACGATTTTCCAGCGTGTTTCAATCATTCTATCTCTGTTTGTGGGCGTTTTGGTGTTTTCAAAACACATATAACATAACCTTACAAATAGATGTCACGTGAACGTTTTAAAACTGGTGCATTTTTGTGATAATATTGATGACGTTGCGATCGCAACAGTTTCAAAACGTTTTCGAAACTGTTTCATGATCAAAAAGACGTCTTAACTCTGTGTATGAATATGCTACAGATGAATTACATAGTAATTCATCCGTAGCATAGTGTGGTCGAACAACCCACACTTGCAAGTACCATGTTGTTATTGATCTTTCCGCTTTTTTTCATATTCAGTACATTCTGTTCACTTAAATTAAACCATTCCTTTATACTTTCGAAGGGTTCTGTCTTCGGTTGACGTCTACCAGGGATCGCTGTGCATAAAGTCTAGATGGTAGCAAAGAGTTTCTTTCAGATTCACCGAAAACGTCAATCATATCTATTAACTCTTCATAAGAATAATTCAT
This sequence comes from Amphimallon solstitiale, assembly GCA_963170755.1. Taxonomy (NCBI): domain Eukaryota; kingdom Metazoa; phylum Arthropoda; class Insecta; order Coleoptera; family Scarabaeidae; genus Amphimallon; species Amphimallon solstitiale. The sequence continues at coordinate 98,428,976 of OY720678.1, forward strand.
TTGGATGATAACTAATAGCCATGCTTTTATAAATTTGACATAAATGTTTACCGACTTTCTTTATCAGTTGACTCAGGCAGTCGGCCGCATTCCAGCCTTTATTGGACGAATATTTGGGTGCATAGAACAGCGCTCGTAGTTCTTTATTTGACCGCTATAGTGATTTTCTCAGAAATTACAAGAGATAGGTATAGGACATTGTTAACAAAACCGAAAGAGAATAAAAGAGGGAACAAAATGCCACAATAAAATACCGGGTGTTCCATTAAAAAAAAAAAATTTTTGGTATGTGAAAATTTCAAAAAGTGGGTTTTGAAAAAACCAAGTTTTTTGGAATATTGTCGAGTGCAACTTATACCAAATGATGCAGAATTTTCTTGGCTACAAGCACCACCAAAGTTAATGTTTTTACTTTAAAAAACAATGAAAAAATGTTTTTTTGTGAACTCGTGATTTCGTTAAAAATTTCCAAAAAAAAATTAATAACTCAAAAACTAATGGCTCAGTTTTGAAAAAGAAAAAGTAGTGGAATAGACAATTTAAAACAGTACTAGAAAATCCAAAAATATATAAACTGCGTCATTTAAAAAATTAAATTTCATACATTTCCGTTGAAACCGGAAATGCGTCAAAGCTTAAAGTATTGTTAGAATATGCGCCCCAAGCAACCATGAAACTTCCACTAATTGTTTTCTCTTTTATTTAAAATACAAAAGAGCAATCAAAGAAGCGGCTACTAATGACTCACCCTGTATATAAAATATTTTTTGTATAGCCAGAACCGCATAATTTATTGTGAAGTTACAGGATTACGTTTTAATTGCCGATCTCAGTAATAAAGCACTGCTCGGCCCAATATAAGCCCGAGCAGTATTCTACTACTGAGAACAGCCGTCAAAAGATAGAGGACCTTACCGTCGTGTTAGACCTGGCTGAATGGTGGACGGACCAGGCATGAACTGGCATAACAATTCCCAATAGAACTGAATAGTTTTTTTTTTTTTGTTATAATCGACGAGCATAACGTGCTGATCTGCTGTCTGAATTTGTAGTACGCTGAGCAGGCTTCTTAGGTTAAGGACAGAAAATTGGCCCGTATAGGCTCTACTCAGTAGTATCTCCTCTTGATTTGGGTGTGTAATAAAGCGTCTAACCATTGAGATAATTCCTGTTCTTTTGTTTCATGATTATTTGTAATTTAGTAAAATGTTCTTCACATTGGTGAAACTACGAGATTAATAAGTTTCTACAGCACTAGTATGGTGATATCAGTATAGCGATATCACTATTACTATGCCCAATTTTGAATTACATTATCCATTTCAGTTCAGTCCCGCAATGTATCTTTGACTATCGATCCCAAATAGTAAGCGATAGAAACAAAGACACTGGACCTACCATATTGTAAGAAAAATTGAAGCACTTTTGCCACGCTTGTCTGAAACTTTATTTGTTTTCTGAACTGTTACTATTACGTATATCTAAATTGTCCCAACACACTTTTCCAATACATTTAACTCACTCTTTAGCCAGAGATTTGATATTTGACCTGGCAAAAAATGCATTTAAATATACATATATGGAATTATATTAATTGGCGGGGCGACTGTTTTTGATGAATCTTAGCTAAGGGCTAGACGCTTTAAAAATTTAAAATTGCAATAACATATTCTCGCCTCGATGGCAGGTGCCTCTTGAGACAGTAGATTATTACATGAGTATAATATACCGGGTGTGTCAAATACCATTAGCCATAGAGAATCAGTTTATACGTATGTATGTACGATGTATATATGTATACAGGGTTAGTTTTAAATAGCGTCATTAAAAAAAGGGGGTGAAAGAAAAAGATAAGAAACGCCCGTACAAAAAAAATCGAGGTCCAATGTGCACGCAGTGACGAGAAATTGAGTTTTCTTTCTTCGAGTCCGACCCTGTCGCAGTTAATATACGAGCGGCAATATAGGAATTCACCTCTACGAACAGCACTGATGGGATTTCCATTTAGTTAGAGATAGTCTTCATTGTGGTTAGATGCGTTCGCAATGGCAGCCTACACAAATATCGAATATACCGATATGATTTTAATTTATGGCGAAACAGGACAAAATAGCGTTGCGGCAAAAGAATTGTACGCAGAATGTTTCCCAAATCGACGCCATCCTTCGACAAGGACAATTGTTAGAGCCGTTTGTCGATTTAGAGAAACGGGATCAGTAATTCCCCGTTTCAAAGGTCGCGGTCTTTCAAAATCACGCAGAGTGCAACATGCTGACGAGGATATTTTAAATATTGTGGAAGCGGATCCCGGCATTAGTACAACAATTCTAGCACGGGGAGTAAATGTGTCTCAAACTACGGTGCACAATATTTTGAAAACTAATTTACTTCATCCGTACCATATCCAACGCGTGCAAAGATTAACGGAATTAGGTTATCCTCGCCGACTTGCCTTCTGTGAGTGGTTTCAACACAGAGACATTCATCAGCGAGATCTTGCATCGGTAATTCTCTTTACCGACGAAGCAACGTTTACCAAAGATGGTATTTTGAATTATCGTAATTTGCACCTCTGGGCGTACGAAAACCCCCACGAAATACACCAAAGTTCCTCGCAAGTTAGGATATCCGTCAATGTTTGGGCAGGGTTATTGGGCGATCAATTACTTGGACCACATACATATACTCCCAGAACGGTTAAATGGACAATCCTATTTACACTTTCTCGAACATGTATTACCCGAGTATTTAGATGACGTACCATTGGCGATACGGCAAAAAATATGGTTTATGCACGACGGAGCACCCGCGCGTAGTAGTAGACTTGTAAAAGAATTTTTAAGGCGAACTTTCCCGCAATGGATTGGACGGGGAAGCCACATTCCGTGACCGGCCCGAAGGCCCGATTTAAATCCCTTAGATTTCTTTTTATGGAGATACATGAAAAGCTTGATATATGATCGTCACCATGACATTGAAAATGCCGCAGACCTGCAAAATCACATTTTTAAAAATTTAGAAATTTTTGACGAGGTACAAATAAATTTCTTTTTTGATTTTCAGTTAGACATTTATACGTATTCCTCAGTTTCGTATAGCCTGGTACCTATTTAGCGGTAACCCTGTATATGTAATACGTCGCAGCGCGGTGTCTATACATCGTACATACATACATACATACATACATACATACGTATATACAGATCCCCTATCGTTACTTGACACATGCGGTATAAGCCCAGCTGTAAAATCAATCAAGTTCTTTGTAATCCCATAACATTATTTATAAATAAAATCTCATAAATAATCGTAACACTGTTATACTTTACGTTCTGCACCAAATTGCTACACTTGGTATTTGTTGGTGGTTAAAATTGTAAAAAGTTGTATAGTGAACAATGGGTAATTAGTTACATGATGTCCACGATACTGTGCTGTAAAAGAAAGTATTACAAAAAAAACTAGAGAGTTTTTTATTTAATAAAATAAATAACGAATTAAAAGAAAATTACACGAATTTTTCAGTGTTCTTATATGTAATTCATTCGCCAAACTTTTCCCCGTGCTGTTGGTTGCCGGTGTGATGTCGATCGACTATTGAATTCTGTAGATAGCTTTTTATTTCTATCGTTTTGGCAATTGCAAAAACATATTATCACAATAAGAAATTTGCAAACGAATATAATTCTGGGTTTAAATTTTTCGTTAATTTTGAACTTTTGGCGGTAAAAAATAATAGGTTTTTGGGATTTGTTTGACTACGAAAATGTGGGGAATACTAATAATAGTTGGTGTATGATTAGAAAACCTTAGTAATAGAATACATGTTAGTTGAAATTTGGAAATAACTGAAGAATGCTTGAAAATCAATTTCGATGCGAAAATCTTTAGGAAAATGTACCGAAAAGGTCGCCCCATTGTTATTATATCATATAGATGTACTTGGCTTTGTTATATGTATATGTAACTCGAATGCTGCCTCTAGCCTTTAAAGGTGAAACAACTGCCATAAAAAAACAGTATCAATAATCACATAGTCGGCTTTAGCAATAATAATTACGTATTTTTGTTTAAAATGTGTAATTATAATAAATGTAAATACCTCAAATCTATGTATATACACATATACCTTATGTTTTTATTATTGGCTGCCTCATTGCCATATAAATAAATTCCACACGTGGCTCAATATAAATACTTAAATTTAAGACGCTTTCACTTTCATGTTCGGAATTAATTTCAGCCTATTGTTGTCCCATTAAAAAAAAAAGAACACACACATATTATTTAGAAAAAAATTATCGCCAAACCAATGGTTATGTAGTCGGAAATGCGGATGTTTATTAGATTCACTATTTATAGAGTTACGTACTTCTACGTATTTAGGTATAGTATCATTCGTATAATATAAAATAGTTCTAGTGATTTTGGTATATGGAGTATTGTTTCATTTTTGCATAACTGAGCTACTGTCTCCGAATAAACTTAGAACTCTTCCAATAATAATTTAATAGCCATCAACTACTGCTTTCACAACACGCATCGACCGAATCTCTGATTTTACAAATGATTTTTATTTTATGCCATAATTACGTGGTAAACTGTTCTTTACGCTATTTTCTGCAGCGAGTCAAGGTTATTTATTTGTTAATCATTGTCATAACATATCTGTCAAATATTTTTGGTTGAAGTACTCTAGTACAGTCGCGAGCAATAAATTCTGGTCGCCAATGGAATACAAAACTCGGTCGTATTTTGACTAACTAGAAATTTCAGCTGATTGTATCTTCTTTTTTGTCAATAATAACCAACAAGCTGTCAAATATAAATTTTAGTTGTCTAACTTTAATAAAGTTAGAGCCATTTCGCTAGTAGAAACAGGATTATCTGAAGCTGCTGTAGCAGGTCAGTTAGGGATGGCAGAGTTGGGCAAATTTAATTGTTCGGCCATGGAGAGAGAGAAGATTTCTGGCTAGACAAATGGGTTCTGGATGACCTCGAGCATCAACTGCGGTGACGATTTTATGTTGGTCCAAAATATTAAAAACAACCCTTTTCTAACAGCAACAGAGGCAATCATTCATCCTAACTTCCCAGTATCCGTTTTCACCGCACCATTTCGTATTCGGGAATCAAATTTAAAAAATTACGCTGTTGCTAGAAAGAAAGTTACAGCTAGAGACAAAGAAGTCAGATTGAGCGTTGCATTATAGTACCTTGCGAATGACAATAACTTTTGGGAAAACGTATTTTTAGTCATGGAAAGAACTTCCAGTCGTCCCCCCTTGTCTAAGTTAGAGTATACAGACCAAGGAGTCGGTGGTGTAATGCAAAATATACACAGATGGTTGAACCCAGCAAACAGTCCTTGGATATTATTGCATTTATAAGAATGTTTCATAAGTGATGTTTATATTAGGGTTTTGGAAGAAGTGATGTTGCCCTCAGTGATGCAGAAGGCGCCTTTATATTTTAACAGGACAATTGTTAAGTCCATACTGCTCATAGAGTAACAGAATGGTTCCAAAACCACAATATAAATGTGCTTGACTGAATGAGTTTAAGTCCTGATTTGAACTCTATAGAAAACATGTGGGGAAAGTTGGTCAAAAGTATACAAAACCAACGTTTACATTTTGAAAACAGAGAGGAACTTTTGGTCGCTATATGTACAGTTTGGAATGATCTTCACAAGGCTATTTCAGAAACTTAGGCTTGTCTACGCCCAACGGCTTAAATAAAATTATTCAAATATACTGCGAAATAATCATGTACTAAGGATCTTGTTTATGTATTTATTTTTTAGTCTAATAATTATAATTATATATTCCATATAAAACTTCCTGTTTCTGCAAATCTGTAAAATTACACGCATTATAATAATGCAAGACCCCAATCATAATTGCGACAAGCATATGTATTTTGGAATATACGGATACGCAATTGAAGGATGTAGTATGCAAATATGTCATTGGAGATGTGTTAATTATTTAATTAATTGATATGATTCTTAATGTTTAAATGTTTAATAAGCCACACAATGATCCGATTTTATAAAACAAATATAAATTCAGTGTATAAGACTCATTTAAAAATCATGTAACATTTCATCAATATTATAGGAGTTTTCAAGGCTGTTGTAGAATAAATATCACTATTAGATGAATGCAACACGTAAAACACTCTTTAGTTATTATCAGCAGGGTCAATTAAAATTTTAGACTTTATAATGCACATGGGAAAACTTAATTTAAATATCAATCTGTAGTTATTTTCGAAGTTCGTTTCAAAGTGTGAGCTTGCACGCTATCTGAAGAAATATAAAAAAAAAGCAAAATTAATGTACCTAGTCAGAAAAACATGACAACCGAACGATTAAAGTTTATATTGTCTAGTCTAGGCAATTGATGACAAGATATGACATCGATTATCGTTTAGTCATATTTATTGTGATTGCGTCTATTTATAAATATACAGTAATTTATATTTAGATAATAGCTATCGTTTAAATATATTTAATTATTGGTGACAAAACGAGAAATTGCATAATAATATAGAACATTTATTTATACCAGTGGTCGCCCAGTAGTCGAAATTCGACTTTAATTCATTAAACAAATGTATTTTTAACACATATTATACATACATTTTATCTTTCTGCACGCCTTCTCCATATGAAATTTAACTAGGTATCCCAAATCTCACACAAAGGGGTACAACGTTTTTTATTCACGTATTAATATATGTATAGATTAATGTCCTCTTAACTCCGTTTTTCCGGCTGACGTTAATAAATTTTTGTTGTTCATATATTGTTTTTCCAAGGACATGTGTCTGAAAGACGGGGTAAGAGGAAAACCTGATGCTCTTGAAACACACAGTATTTAGTAAATTTCGTATATGTATAAATTTTCTTTTTCTTTAGAAACATGGAGAGTAAAATATACACTTTTATATTTATTCTATATTTATCTAGTAAACTATGATGCCCTAAAGACGATTGTCATCTTCTACTCGGTTTTTAAAATTACCCCTTATTTCTTGTAACATTCTCAAATTGGTGATGTCTGCTGGTGAGGCACATCTCCGAACTTTGAAATTATATATCATGAAACATACTCTGCAGGTGGGCCAACGAAACTCATACAGTATCGATGGTACCACCATCCATGCTGGTTCCATGTTCATTATTCGAGGTTGATCCACAAAAAAATTCGTTTTACGCATAGGTGTTTTATACTTACCAATATTTATTTACTTAAGTTAATCAGTAGAAGTACATATAAATATTTTAGAAGCTGTTAATATACGAGAGTAGTCTGAAATATTTTGAGCCCCAATATGAGGATAGCGTTACTCGTCAAAACCATTCTGACAATGTAATGTAAAAATGGAAAATATCGAATGCCGTGATTAAATCCTTGCATTTGAAAGGCAATACGCCCACAAAAATTAAAACTAAGTTGAACGCTGTTAAAGGGACTCGCCCCCATCATTTGCCTCCGTGAAAACATGGGAAGTTGAATTCAAACGTGATCGTACCAGCTTGACTGATAATTAATGAGCGTTCGGGAGAGCCAAAAACTGCGACCACCACCGATAACATCGACAATGTTATACTGGACGATCGTCGAATCAAGGTTAGTGAAATAATATGGCTGTGCACATATCCAAAGAGCGTCTTTCTCGTACAATGAATGAAGAATTGGACATGCTGGGCTTGCTCACTATGGACCAAAGAGATGTGTTGTAAACTAACAGAGACCACTAAGCATGATAAAAGGAAGTAAACAATTGCATGAATTACAAACTACAAAAATGTAACAAGAAATAGAAGGTGAACCAAATTTAAAAGGACTAAATCAACAACGTTAAGTAAGAGAAAGGTCACAATCTAAAGGAACAATAGGAATCTTTAAGAATATCGGTAATTCGATATACATAGCTATATTACAGATGGTACCAAAGGTCACAAAAATAAATAATAAAGTAAGTAATACGTGAGTCGACATCGATACCGGCCAATCTGCTAAAGCTATCAGTGCTATATATTTACGAGTATAATCTTTCTCTTGAGATCTGATTATATAGATTTTCAGTAAAATTTTTAGAGCGGAAGTAGTTATTTACTGGAGTAAAAAAAATCAAAATGTACTTATATCTCGTCAACTGTTAAGTTTAGACAAATTTCTAAAGATTACAAAGATACTTAAAAGTGGATTTTAGAAATATTTTATACAAATAATTGTTCGAAATTTAATCCATAAGTAGATCTCTTTGTTTTATCGTAAAAGGGTTTTTTTGTTAGAGCTAGATTTGTAACAATTCTTATATAAAAGAAATTTTAAAATTCAGACCGCAAGTAACACCTTTATCCTTATGGAATAAAAGTACTTTGAGTTGCATTTGGATTAATTTCTGTATAAAAAAAATTAAATTTGGTCCACTCACTTAACGTAATTTGAACAACTTTGTATATACATTTACAGAAAAGAATACTGTAAACAAGACAATATAAGGACGGTATTTTTTTGTATTCGTGATGGAACAAATATGAGTTTATTACTCAAATCCTGAACAACCCGTTTCTTCCCGATTTAGCTCTGAAGATGCTTTGCATGAAACTGATATTACGGAATTGTAAATAGTGTCCAAAAATAAACCTGTATTTTAGGCAAAACACCAAGTGAATGACATTGTGATTAAAAGTTGAAGTCAATCGATTCTAAATAAAACAAAATCGCGAAAGACATTTGGAGACATTCAGAGACATTGCTCGTCTATATAGGTATATTTAGTTACTTCACCCTTGAATTATCTAGCTATCGACTAAAGGATTTAAATACATATGACAATCGATATATGATTGACGTCACTTTTTAAGTTTTGTTTATATAACATGTAATAACAGAAATATTTTACTATAAGTGAATTAAAATATGATTATTTATAGCTTCGTATAAGTAACAGGGGGTTTAAATTTTCATTTGATTTTACATTAGGCGTCTTATTTAAAGGCCACCGATACTACTTTGCACAAAGTGACCCAAGTCAGTTCAAGATGGATATTAATTGTTACCATCTAATATAAACGGACACTGTTCAAATTTATGGCAAATGTATTATGTGAAAATCACATAATACTTTTTTGTACTTACCGCCTATAAAGTGGCATTTCGCGCATGCATCGCTCGACCAGCTAGGAGTACTTCCCGGTCGACACGACTGTAAAAATTGCAGAAAACACTGGCTCTTTGGAACATTAAAAAAAATCGAACTTCAATGTAATAAATTTAGTCTCTAAAATACGACTTCGCTGGACGTTTCTTCACTAAAAGTTAGGGAAATGGGAGTAATTGCTAAAAATTCATCCAACAAATTTTTTGACGCCATCTATTTGACGATCTTTCAAGCAACATTCACATTGATAGTTAATTGTAATCAAATCCTAAAAGCGGTAAATCCACTATAAATATAAGAATAAAAGGTCATGTGCAGGAATATAATAACTATAGACCGGACACGAGCGGTTGATTACTCTTGCCCATGGGCGCACTATTGAAATTTTCTATTTTTAAAGAGTTTTAATTTTATTTATATAATTGGATAACAAGTGGGTGGTGTTTATAAAATACAAAATACGTTATTATTTGTTAATTTTGTTGTTCAAGTCGTGGAAGATATTTACCAGCAATACTTTCTCAAGGTTCTCTTCTGTAAGATTTGTTCTCTTTGAGAGAAGTACATCCTTGTATAGATAGAAAACGTCCTTTCTACATCGCAACTGGTTATAGGTGCGTACTGGAAATATTCTTTTATTTCAGCGTATTTAGCAGTTAGATTTTGTGAATACAATCAGTATGACCATTAATCCAACTCGCCATTGTTTCACTATGCCATTCTTGACGTTCTTCCATATCATAGTAACATAAACAAAGTTCTAGATCTAAATAAATGATAACTAAAAATGTATGGGTATGTTATTGAAACTTAAAGAAATTCAGAAGTAGATTCAATGAAACGGTATTAAACAGGAACTATTACGAAGTATGTAATTGACAGTCAAATCAATGAAAAAACGAACTCTCCGTACTTTATTGATCTTACGAAATATAAGGTAAATAGAATAAATTTTAAAAACTTCTTCTACCTACGCCGATGAAGAAAGGAATTTAGGAGTAATATCGTCTTTTTTGCTCGCCGTTTTCGCAACAACAACAGATGTTGCAGTTCACCATATGAATAGTGCTATTCCGTAACTGCGTGATGTTTACATTATTTCTTTGCTCCGTGGTAATTTCAACCTGGTACGTCCGATCTATAGTAATAACTTTAATATAATGGAAATGTGAGTAATAGGTAGGTACATGAAATGTTCAAATTAATTAGGTAATCTATTTTAGGTTAGGTATGTTGCTAATCACTTCAATCAATAATATTTTTTAATTTAATGCTCGTACAAAAAATATTGTACAAACCGCTTGGGTGAAGACATCTTCTACGCATTCGCGCAATTAAAAGCACTCGCTTTCTTCGGTCTCTCGTGGTTTCAAAATGCGCTCATGCGGAAACATAGCCGTCTCGCACTTGGTTCGTAAATAACTATAACCTATTAATAGTTATTTACGAACCAAGTGCGTGAAATCAAATTTCGCGAATGAGTGACCAGTTTAAAGCGCGAGCCGAAAGGCGAGCGTTTTATGGACACGAATTCGCGAAATGTTTCACGCACGAAGTTTGTACAATATTTTTTGTACGAGAACTATAATAATAATACATATTGTTAAATACGTTATCGTTTATGACACACTACTAATCTCTTGATATTAATTAAAAAAAATTGAGTTGGCAGTATTGATTATTTGAAGTGACATTTAATTTAAAATTATCAAATTCAAAAAATTCCATACAAAATAAAAACCTCACCAACAACATGAATTCTGATAATGAAATGCAATGTACACCGCCTGAAATTCGCGAAGCTGCCAATATTGCAGTGGATAATTTATTACCCATAAAATCAAAAAACGTATACAAAAACACTTATACTAAATTCGTAACTTGGGCTAGATCTAAAAATATACAAAAATACTCCGAAAATTGTTTGTTAGTTTATTTTCAAAATTTACAATCAAATAAATCATTATGGTCCACTTATTCTATGTTAAAATCATGCTTAATAATATATGATAATACGGATATATCTAAATATGCAAAACTCATAGCGTATTTAAAACAGACAACCAAGCAACATCAGCCTAAAAAATCAGCAGTATTAACCGAAGAACAAATTACTAAATTTATTGTTGAAGCACCAAATTCTTTGTTCCTACTAATGAAGGTAAAGTCATTTCCGTATATTTAAATTCCATACAACACTATATATATGTATTTATAGGCTGTATTAATATTGGGTATTTCTGGAGCGTGTCGACGTGAAGAACTTTGCAAAATGTCATTGCGAGACATAGAATTTAAATCGAATTTAATTATCGTAACAATTCCAGAAACTAAAACAGGTAACAGCCGTACATTTGCTATCATTAAGCCCGAATGGATTACATTAATTCGGCAATATGCAAATTTAAGACCGGACAACCAGCATCGATTCTTTTTAACATATCGCAATGGCAAGTGTGTTTGTTCACCTGTTGGTCTTAATACAATTGGCAAAATTCCAATGCGAATAGCTGAGTACCTTCAGCTTGATAGCGCAAGTAACTTCACAGGTCACTGTTTCCGAAGGAGTTCAGCGACATTGTTGGCAAATCAAGGAGGTGACTTGCTTACAATTAAAAGGCATGGTGGATGGAAATCATCTACGGTTGCAGAAGGATATATCGAAAATTCTCTGCATAGTAGAATTCAATTAGCTAAAACAATGACCCCGTTAGAGATATCGACTCCGCCTGCAACTTGTTCGACATCTGAAATACAAGATATATGTAATAATACAATCAACGTTACTCTACCTTCGCAATCAAGATCAATTCAAACAAACCAGTTAATCCCTGGGGTATCAATCTCTGGTTGTCAAAATTGCCCAATCAAAATTTTTAATAATTGTTCCGTTTCAATTTCTGAAAAGAATGAATAATGGTAATTTATATAATATTTGTTACTGTTCTGACATTGAATTACATACCTTCCAAATATAACAATTTCTATTTCATTTCCTTTTATTTTCATAGAAAAACAACGAACTGGGTAGCATATTATTAAGGTTAGGGATTTATGATTTTAAAATGTGACTAAATTAATTAAGTTCTGGGTAGTACCAACTTTACTTTTACGCACTCGTGTTTAAAGTGACTTTTTACGCACGCAAATCGAATCGTGAAATGACAGGTTTTGATAAGCGAGTACAAAAACATTTTTATATTGATACATTAAACAATACTTAACCAGTTAGGTTTCCTGTGAGTTGTCTACTTGGTCATGTGATATCCACGGGCCAGCATTATTCGAGTTTATTTAAACTAGTGGTCGCCCATTGGTCGAAATTCGATGTTTTGATTTAATTAATTTAATGTGTGTGTGACACATATTATACATAAATTTTATCCCTCTGCACTTTCTCCATATGAATTTTAACTATGCCAAATCTCACACTCCTCGGTGCGCGCAATATGCTTAAAAAGGGGTACAAAGTTTTTTTCTTCACGTATTAATGTATATAATTTCGCCAACTAGAGATATGATATTTCTTATTCGAATCTGTACGGATGCTCACGCGTAACATTGCATGCATCTTCTTACCAAAGAAAGGTATTTTGATGCACGATCATCCACAGTATTTACCTGATTTAGCATCGTGCAAGTTTTGATTATCAAAAGTGAAATTACCGGTGACATGCAAGCGTTTTTAATACATTTCCGACACCCAAAATGCATTTGTAATACTCTGGTGATGATTTAAAAAAATAGGTACTAAGAATGATCAGAAGGTTTTAAAACCGTTCTGACACTAGTCACAGCGATAATATTGCGAATACAAAATAATAAAAGTTAAAGATAGCTGATATGTATTTTATTTTACGTTTGCCATATTTTCAGTTAGTAAAACTGTACACATATTTTAAAAGTGTATGGAGACTGGTAATTATTGAATTTTAATAATTCAAAAAATACGTTAGGGCTTACATGACGCTGGTGTAGAGAATACAATCCCGGGATCCCGGCCTTTTTTTAAATCCCGAGATCTCAATCATCCAATCCGTTGAGAATATGCTGATTTTGATTTAGTAAATAAAATTGTTTATGTGCTGACCCCAATTAAATAATTAACATTAGAAGCAATCTGTCGGCGAGATGCTAATTTATGCACAGCTAATGTCGCTTTGATATTTTTTTTTATAAAACAATTGTCTAGCAAAAATTCGGCACTAACATGAAAACATCCTTAGTGGAACGTATAAAGCAACGACGAAGTGATGATTTAACTGGTGTGTTGAATTATTTACAAAATTCTCGAAAAGATGATGAAAATCAGTTATCGGATTTGGAATGTCTTGACTTATTTCCAGGGCCTACACAGGCTTTAGTGAGGAAACAAATAAAGAGTATTGTTAAAAGACTAAATAATCGAGGAAGTAAGGTCAGAATCACAAACAGTCAAGGCAACAAACCTCCCAAACCCAATTGACACTAAAGGAAAAGTTACAGCTGGAAATTAATAAGAGCATGGAATCCCCAGATCCTGAAGTACAACATGAATCGGGGTTGGTAAATAGTCTTAGACGCGAAATGAGCCTGTTCGAAAATGGAGGAGTTCGTGGATATCTATTGTCTATACCTCCAACCAGTGTAGAACCTGAGCGAGCGTTTTCAGCTGCTGCTTATTTTGGCAATAAACTACGAAGCAGGCTTGGAAGTCAAACATTGGATGCTTTGATATTTTTGCGATTGCATTTTCGAAATTCTAAATAGTTTTACGTAGTATAAGGAAGTATTGTTTACTTCAGTTAAAAAATCGAATTTGGTCAATATTTCGTCAATTACTAAGTTTATACGAATTTATAACGAATTCAAATGTATTCCAAATTAAATTTGAGAAGAATTTTATTAAAAAAATATTTCGAAATTCCTACCGAAAGTAGGTCTTTTACCCTTATCTAAAATCAGTTTTTTGCGAATATCTTGCAAGTCATGCTTTCTAGGTAGGTACATTACGAGCATAAAAGTATTTAAAACATAATTTTCAATACTTTTTGTATAAAAAAAATTTCAAAATTCGGATTTTGAGTAATGTTTGTATAAAAAAGTGTTTAAAATTCTATAAATTGAAACGCTCATACGTATAAGAAAGTCGTGTGGTGGCCACACCTCATTATTTGTATTGTCTTTTTTGTTCCTTATTTTAGTATATTGTGTATTGTGTTGTGCAACAATGTTAATAAATAATTTTTAAGAAATTACTTAAGTTTTTTTTTTCATTTGAGCCCAATTAGAAACCACATAGTCTAATCCCGGGATCCCGGGATTGTATTCTGTACGCTAGAGCCGTGATTGAAATGTTCAATATTGCATATGTGGACTTGTTCATCAATGATAAAGCAATGAGAACCAGTCACATGAGAAATTGAGCAGCGTAGTATAACGACAAAATTGGATTGTTGTTTCCATTGGATACGTACCTTCAAAATAATATGTTTGACGATTTTATTAGTTATATGCACCAAAAATGTATTGAGAAATGATACATTACTAATTACAAGAGATTTTAATGTCCAGATAAGCAAATACGTATATTAAAAACATAGGAACAGAAGTACTAGACATACTATCTATTATAAAAGACACTTAAAACAGATATGTAATTTAGTGGCCATAACAAACTCATGCATAATTAGTACGGAAATTAAATGGATCACATACATACTTGTTAAAAAATGGATGAAAGTTTTACATTCTGTCCGGTGGTCATATAGATGAAATCCATAACAATCTATCGAAGATAACGCAGGACTGCTTCATTACTCGTTTACTTTTTACTGCACATGGCTGTACATTATTTAGTAGTATTGTTTAAGTAAAAATCTTATTTGTCAGAAGAAATTATATTGTTAGTGACAAAATGACATTAAATAATTTAATTACTTATAAATAATAGTAATAATAATAATAATAATCTTTATTCCATGCGACTCATAAAGAGTATGAGAAAAGTCATAATTTGTAAATATAATACATGTATATACAGGATGAGTCTTAGTAGCCGCTTTTTCGATTGCTCTTTTGTGTTTTAAATAAAAGAAAAAACAATTAGTGGAAGATCCATGGTTGCTTGTGGCGCATATTGTTAAAATACTTTAAGCTCTGACGCACTTCCGGTTTCACAGGAAATGCACGGATCTTAACTATTTTAGATGACTCACCCTATATATTTTTGAATTTTCTTGTACTGCTTTAAATTGTCTGTTCAACTGTTTTTTCTTTTTCAAAATTCAGCCAATAGATAATGAATCAACTAACATATCCTTAGCAGTCGAATCAATTCTTGTTATATAAATAGTCAAATTAATTAGAGTAACTCGAACAAGGAAAAGGCACAGTTTACAAATTATTTTTAAGCCTCAAATGCATAAATGCAATACTTTTGATGACTTTATTGGATATTATTTTGATAATAACAAAAAATAATACAAAAATGTTGATATGAAAGAGGTTTTTTTTTATTCTCTAAAACAACGAACGCAGCTCCTCTAATTCTTCGAATTTCAGTCAACTGCTAGGGAATATATAGACCATAGGTTCCCAAAGTGGGCGATAACGCCCCCTTGTGGGCGCTGCAGGTCTAAAGGGGGGCGGTAAGAGACCCAGAAAAAAAATGGGGGCGTTGTGTAAAGGCTTAGGGGGCGATTTGTAATTTCATCTAGAATCTAGGAGGACTCTTAGACACCGACTGAGCTCTCGACTCTCGACTAGGGATGGGCGATAAACATCGATGTTCATTGAACATCGATATTTTAGGATCGATGTTCGATGTTTTTGCATCGATGTTTGCAATTTAGATTTATCGATAAACTATCGATGTTAGAAGAAATATAGTGAACATCGACCTTTTAAGCTTGACAAAATGTATTTGCACTAATCACAAAATAAAACAGCGTCCTCTGTTGACAAATACAAAAATGTTTCCAAATTAACAGCTCACATACAGGCTACGAGGATGTAAAATTGTCTACGAATAAAAGAAGTATTTAAATTACACAGTGCTATATCATATAAATTCGAATATTTCATTTTAGGCTCTTTTAAATATTACTCAGTATAAATATTTAAATAATATATAATTAAATACATAAATTTATAGTACTTTTAATGTGCAGAATAAAAGTTAAATTATGTATGCATGCAGAATAAGTGAAGGAGGTAAACGTATTTTCATAGAAAAAGAAGGGAGATAGACATTACCGATGTATACTTCTTCGGGAAATTCCCTAGTGCGTACAATCATACACGACGATACACGTATTAAATGCAACATGACACATCAGAAATATAAAACCATATCCATATGTATCTCGGTATTTGCCAGCGTAGTCAAAAAAAAATGCAAGACTATAAAATCCCAAATAAAAATCGTTCTCTTAAAAAGCTTTGATACACGTAAATGTATATATTTTTTAAGTATCAGACGATTTAAGTCATGTGGTTGTTTCATGCGTAATTGCATAATATTGTTTTTTTATATAGTTTTTTTTGAGTAGTTTCTAAAGTTAACTACATATTATAAATGTATATATTTCTTTTATTATTTTTTTTGAATAGTGATATCTTTTATATCATTTTGTTAAGGACGTAAATTAATTAAGTTATAATAAAGTTTTTGTTAAACTGCCAAAAAATAAATCTATAAATATAATTATCGATGTTTAAAAACATCGATGTTTGGTAGTCGATATTTTGCAACCATCGATGTTGATCAACGATGTTAACATCGATGTTTGATATCGATGTTTACCCACCGATGTCCCATCCCTACTCTCGACTACAGCTTGTGAACATCAACTAATATTAATTAAGAGATTGCTCAAACCAACTCGGTTCGATATTTCTCTCCGAGTAGTTCATATATCTGTCCTGTTTTATTGAATAAATAAAATAAAAAACATATCAATCGGTCGCTCCGTTTCGAAACGAAAAGAGACACAAACAAACAAATAAAAAAGCAACTGTATCAATCGGCTGGTTCATAGAATACTTGTTCTTACTTGTTGAGTACGATTGAGCGTCGAATGAGATAAACGAGTTTATGCATGTTTGTCTTATTCCTGTCGGTGCGTGCTGCTTATGCAATCCTATATAAACAACGTAATATTTATTTTATTTTCATTTGCGGTTTCGCGCGTAATAGATAAGCAGTACTTAAGTTCAACACTTATACTTACGTATTTCTCAAAACAAAACAATGTCGGAAGTAAAAAAGAAGAGACGGCAATACTGTGCGGAATATATTAAATTCGGATTCATTGAAAATCCTACAAACCCATCGTCGCCTTTGTGCCTTCTATGCCTAAAAACATTTTCGAATGAAGCAATGAAGCCTTCAAGACTTCAAGATCATTTGAATAAAATGCATCCAGATAAGAAAGACAATAATGTAGCATATTTTCAAGACCTAGAGAAGAAGCATAATACTCGACCAAGTGTAGCAAAACTCTTTTCGGCGGCTGCTAAGCAAAATGACGACGGACTTCGAGCTTCGTACAACATCTCTTTGTTAATTGCTCAAAAAGGCAAACCACACAACATCGGAGAAGTGTTAATTTTGCCAGCAATAAAGGAAGTAATAACTACTGTGCTTCATAAACCGGCCGCAGATATTATCGGAAAAATTCCTTTGAGTAATAATTCTGTGCAAAGACGAATTGATGAAATGGCCGGAAACATAGAAGAATCATTGTGCAATCATCTGAGGACTAGTCAATTCTCAATTCAGCTCGATGAGTCCACTTTACCAACTAATGAAGCATTGTTGCTGTCTTACGTGAGGTTTATTAAAGATGAGAAAATATGTGAAGAACTATTGTTTGCTAGAAATTTAGAGACCGATACAAAAGGCGAAACCATATTCAATACATTGGAAAAGTTTTGTGATGAGAAAGAGATTCCCTTGAAAAATATTATATCAGTTGCTACGGATGGCGCTCCGGCTATGACAGGGTGCCATAAAGGCTTCATAGCGTACGTAAAAAATAAAATTCCAGATGTCCTTGCTGTACATTGCGTTATTCATAGACAACATTTGGTTGCTAGAAATTTAAGTGAACGACTATTTCAATCACTGCAATATGTCATCAAAGCAGTCAATAAAATCCGTAACTGCTCTTTGAATGATAGATTATTTCATCAGCTTTGTGTTACTAATGACGAAGATTTCAACCGTTTGTTGTTTCATACCGAAGTTCGTTGGCTATCAAGAGGCAATTGTCTGACTCGATTTTACAACCTGTTTGACTCTGTGATAGAGTTTTTGGAAACTAAAGATACAGAATTGCGCAACAAGCTCATTACATCAAAAAATGATATAGCTTACATGACAGACCTGTATAAATTGTTCAACAACATGAATCTCCAACTGCAAGGCGATGAACTAAATTTAATTAAAACAAAAAATGTCGTTGCTGCTTTCGCAGCCAAACTGCTTCTACACAAAAAGAATATGGGCAGACGTGAGTTTCATAATTTTCCGAATTTATCAGTATCCTGCAGTAACGACGACTTGTTTGCCTACTGCCAACATTTGGAAAAGCTCCACATTGACTTCACCGAACGATACCAGGATATTTTGAACTTGGAAATACCAGACTGGGTGTTGGATCCGTTTTCAAATGTCAACACAGCAATATCACCACATCTGGAAGAAGAACTTATAGAATTGACAACGAACGAGGAAATAAAAATCAAGTTCAAAAATGGCTACCAAGAATTTTGGCTACAAAAACCGATCCCGCAATTGTACCCTGGATTGTGGTCAATCATTCAACGATTCTTGATAGCATTCCCATCGTCATATTTGTGTGAACGTGGATTTAGTGCTGTAGCAACGCTGCTTACTAAAAAGAGAAATCGTTTGCATGTTACCGAACGTGGTGACTTGCGGCTGTTCTTGAGTAAATTGGAACCTGATATCAACAAACTTATTAAACAGCATCAGATTCATCCTTCACATTAGTTTTTATATTAGAATCGATTATGTTTGTTTTATTTTGAATTTTGAATAAAAGATACTTTGTCTGAATACTATAAAGTTGCGTTTCAATAATCATTCTCATTGGCAGGTGTAGCCCGTAAAAGTTAACTTGAGACCTGAGCGCCGTTGTGTACTACCTACTACGCTCAGGTCTCAAGTTAACTCATTCATTCTAAACGAGACTTTTACTATAACCCATAGTAAAAGTCTCGTTTAGAATGAATGTTTAATCTCCGCTAATATAGCTCACAATAATTAATTTAATTTGAAGTTATAGTGGTTTTTGAGTAGGTGAAAAAATGGGGGCGCTAAAAAATAATTTATTCTCAAAGTGGGCAGTAGGCAAAATAAGTTTGGGAACCACTGATATAGACAGAATAGTGGAAGTACTTAATAGATATGAAGATAGATCTTACCACGGCGACAAAATTTGTATAATGGATGTAGTAGATTCGAGAAACCTTAGAGCAGAATTGATCTGGATTCGTAAAAATTTTTTCATTACAATATGTATTTATGTAATTAATGTTGGTTGATGACGTTTGTTAAAAATTATATCAAAATATATTCCCATGTGTGAAAACGTTCAGTTCAATTTTCGGACATTCTGCAATCAAATTTTCACATATATTAAAAAAAGTCAAAAATCTGTTTAGTAATGTTTAACAGAGAGGTGCAGCTAGGTGGCAGAAACAGACTGTATTGATATAAACATTAACATTTGTCGAATTATATTTCCCATTGTCTAGGATTCGCTGATTGTTTCTTTTCCCTGTGCACATTGCAGTTCAAAATGTTGGTCAGCATTCTTTCATATTGACAGATAAGCTCTTCTAACTGATGTACATAGTTAACTGATTATCTATTAAATAAGCGTTTTTGAAATAAATTCGTGTAGAAAGTAATAAAAAATAACCAAAACCACTAAAGTATAAAATGTCAAAGACTGAAAACAGTATTTGCGTAACGTAGTTTTCTCATTGTCTCAGACATTAGCAATTGTGTTTATGTTTACCTGCAGCTTTAAACAAAGACGTGCATTCTAAGATGTAACCAAGCTTAGTGTTTTTCAAAAGTAAATATGTATTAATTGAACATATACTTTTTACTTTTTTATACGTAGTATAAGGAAGTATTGTGATGATGTACATTTTCGACCTCGAGATTTTTTCAGATGTCCACGTTTTGAAGTCCCCTGATACCGAAAAAGTGCTTTTTTAAAAAAAATTCTGTGTGTGACCCCGATAGCGGTCAAATCGCTATAGGTATCAATTCCAAATTTTGTATTTACGAGTATAATCTCCTTCTTGAGATCTGATTAGATTTTCAGTAAAATCGACAAACCGGAAATAGTACTTTGCTTCAGCGAAAAAACAAATTTTGCCAATATTTCGTCAACTACTAAGATTAAACGAATTTTTAAAGAATTCAAAGGTACTCAAAATTAAATTTGAGTAAACCTTTATTTAAAAATTTTTTCAAAACTCCTAC
The DNA here is from genome assembly GCA_963170755.1 of Amphimallon solstitiale. Taxonomy (NCBI): domain Eukaryota; kingdom Metazoa; phylum Arthropoda; class Insecta; order Coleoptera; family Scarabaeidae; genus Amphimallon; species Amphimallon solstitiale. The sequence goes on from OY720678.1 coordinate 98,449,665, forward strand.
CGGAAATAGGTCGTTTACTCTTATCGAAAGTCAGTTTTTTTGCTTTCTAGGCAGGTACGTTACGAGTATAAAAGTATTTAGAACTTAATTTTCAATACCTTTTGTATACAAAAAATTTCAAAATTCGGGCCGGAAGTAACACTTCTACTCTTAGCAAGTAGCACTTTTTTCAAATATTCCGCAAAGTATGCATTCGATAGAGATTTATTAAGAGAATAGAAGTATTTAGAATAGGATTTTGAATATTTTTTGTGTAAAAGAAATTCTTAAAATTTGGACTTGAAGTAAGACACTTACAGGTTTATGTTTCGGTTTATTTTTCTAAGGTAAAAGTATTTAGAACTATTTAGAACAACGTGTATAATTTGAAACGCTTATACGTATAAGAAATCGTGTGGTGGCCACACCTCATTTTTTATATATTGAATTACTTTTGGATTGATTACCTTTGAATATAAATTAAGAGAAATACAAACATGACGCCGTGGAATTTCCAAAGATTTGAAAGTATGCCAATTTTTTTAAAGTAGTAATGATTAATCTTTGCAGCCAATTTTCAAAATAAAGTTATTTTCTTTGTGGTAGAAAATTGCAAATCATCATTTAATATGCCAAAAAGTATTTTCATAAAATATGCAGAACCTGGTAATAAAGAAGAGTCGGAAGACTATACAATTATTTGGGAATTACTCAAGTAGGTAACTGTACATATATTATTTCGGTTCAATAAAATTACCATTTAAAAATATGTTGCTTTATAAGTTATAATACCAAGTACAGTTTAAATGGGTTTTAACATTGATTTCGAAAATTACCGATATAAACTAATCAACTTTAACAGAATGTGAGTTTACAATTACAGGTTATTAATGCTATTTCATTATAACGGTAATATTTTATTAGTATTTTATTCAACATTTGGTCTGTATGTTTTGAAGTTATTTTGTTTTATTTAAAAGGTGACTTTTGCACTACTTTTCTAAATGTGCAAGACTTTTTTTCAACAATATCAAAGGAATATTACAATTGTCAGTTTTAATGAGTAACAATTTTTTACTTAATTATACGAAGTATAGGGAAGTATTGTGTTAACGAAAATTTTTGACCTCGATATTTTTGCAGGTGCCAACGTTTTGAAGTCCACTGATAGAGATTTATTACGAGAATAGAAGTACGTAGAATAGGATTTTGAATTATTTTTGAATGAAAAATTCTTGAAATTTTATAATTTGAAACGCTCATACATATAAGAAAGTCGTATGGTGGCCACACCTCATTTTTTTTATTCCTACTTCGACGGTGGAAAACGTTATTTCCAAATTGTTGCAATATTTCAATAAGTAACCCCAAAGATACTTAAAGGAACAGGGTAATGCAAAAGTGGCATTTTGGATATTGAAAAAACAGATCAAAATATTTTCAGACAGTTGCGTGTTTTGTATTAATTTACATTAATATCTGTGTTAGAAGAGTATTTGTAACTTTGGTTATACGTAATATTAATATTACTAACTGCTAGACACGGGCTTTTAAAATACAAAAGAAAAGTGATCACATAATCTAAGTCGTAGGCTTCCACAGGTGTCGTTGATACTTTCTTGGTTTATGGGTTGAAACCGCGTCGTCTTCACCTCTACTACTGATGCGGACGTTTCGGCCACCATCTTAAGTGGCATCCTCTAACCTGTAACAGACTGTTTCAGATTATCGTAGCAGTAGAAGAAACCCTGAAGATGTGCCCTTAGGATAGTGGACGAAACGTCTATTTTGGAAACTATAAAAATGCAGATTCGACCAACATTTGCTTTGCTTCTATATTGTTTGGGCTTCATATAATTCTAATAACTAGTATTAACAATTAATAGTTTCCAATCACAGTATGATAGTGAAAAACAATATGTTTACCTAGCATGTTAAAAACAATTGACACAAATCGCTTGATCGATAAGTAATACACATTGAAAATAATCCAACTAGAAAATATTCGAAAACTGATTAGAGATTCATGCAAAATGTATTTAATTAGATCGAAGAAAGTGATATTCTGTATATGATAACTTTAATTTGTATGAAAATTATTAAAAAATGGTTATACTCGATCAAAAATATCAGTATTGAAGTTCTCTATCTCAGCAAGGTTTAATCTAATTTAATTTGCAAGTAAAAAATTGTATCTAGTCTACATATTTGTTAAGGAAACTTCCTATTTTGAAAGTACCATAAATTAAACTCAAATTCAGTTCAAATAGACATTTATTTATTCTCGGTGTGCGCTGATATTTCGGGGCCGCTCTACTTCGAACATAAGATATACAGCATATATACATGTGAATCGCTCGAGAAGCTATATGGCCCCTATATATACGCACATGCCAGACACTGCCGTCCGTACGTATACATAGGAGGTCTTGCGTCGCCTTCGGTGTATAGTCGTGTAACCCGGCCGGCAGACAATAAACTCGGCCGCTGAGACTGTATACGCCCGAAAGCCGCTCCACATCAGTATGCTCACAATATTTGTAAGTAAAAAAAAAAACATTAAATGACAATATAATTAAAAGTTAAAAAATAAAACATACATTACAAAAATATAATAACACATCAAAATAAAGAAAAACATTCATATATAGAGCAAGAAACAATAATAATATAAAATAAAATAAAATATGTTAAGACCCAAACTGTCGATTGTTGCTTTTTTTCGGGATCATAGCAGTATACCCATGTTTCACCACCTGTGATGATGTACAACAAATGAGACGATTCACGGTTAGAGCGATCTCGTGTAGATCAGCACCATCCCCACGGTCTTCTTTTTGAATTGAAGTCAAATTGAGGGGAATCCACCGAGAACCAAGCTTACGGATCTTCAAATATTTGTGTAAAATAATGTTAATTAACGGTAGTATGCCGCTCTTCTACAATCATGTTCCGAATAAGAGCAATATTTTTTTCTGTAAGTTTTGGCTTAGGAGCGCGAAAACTGTCATTTAGGAAAATCGACCGCGTTGAAATTCATTGTACTACCGCTTTACGGTAGCGAAGCAATACTTCTCGGTAACCACCTCTCTCGGCTTGCACGTGGTAACGACTCTTCGTCCTGTCGCTGGCATCCTGAGTGTGATGGCGCACTCGCTTGTGGGCATCCTCCAACCTTCGTCTGGATCCGCTGACGTAGTCTTCTCCACTTGGGTTCTCTACAACACACTTGAGTAGATCATCCTCCACCTTCAGAGAGTCCCATTGAGCCCAGTAGGATTCCAGTCCCTGTGAGCGAGGAGCCACTTCTTGACAAGCCGGTCCACGACCAGTACCTTTCCAAACCATCAATGAACCAAGGTCTTCATCAGCTTCTTGACCGATCCGCAAATTGTCAGGTTGCCACTGATCGTCAATCACGGTTGTTTCGAATGTGTTGGCCGATTTTTTCTTCTAGTTGGTTACTATGCCTGCAGTCTTCTGGACGTTGCCTGCTTGCAACAGCATCAGCGTTTTGGTGTTGCACAGATGCAGTTTGCGCTATTAGTTTTGAGGCTCCACAATACTGGGTCGACGATTGCCTCTTCTCATCGACCCGTTTCATTTTTCGCTGCTCCGCTATGGTTTTCTTAGGCTTCTTCCCGCATTTACTATGCACATGGCCCATTTCCAATTCCAGCATCGGAGCGTTCTTCTCTTAGGTTGCACCTGATTCACTAATCGTCGGACTACCTGTCCCAGGTGTGCATGCCCATACTTCCTCTCAAGACGCTTGATTAATTTAAGGTAGTCTTGACACTCTTCCGGACGTAAGGTCTGCAGAATGTCTCTGGCCTCTCCTCTGAACGACACAATCAGAGCAGTAGCTTTCTTCGGGGACGTCAACCCATTTGCTCCTGCAGCGGCTTCGAATTGTTCACGGTACGTCATCCATGACGTCTTCCCATCGAAGGTGGGAGGTTTTACCTTTGCATTTGCTGTTCGGGAAATCTCCAGGCTTCCGCTTGAGATGTCATGGGGACCGCAGTTGTTCATTGCTGGCAACTGAAGCTGGACCCCAAACTCGTCCCCCATTCCGAACACGCGCTCCTCAACTTTCTGTTCTACGGCTTCGATGGCCTCAGAAAATTCCTGTCTCCCATTCGATGAATTCTTTTGTACGTCTTCCTTAAAAGTGGTCTCGCGTTGTTTTGCAATTTCATCTTTTAGAGTCTTGAGCAATTGGTTTGAATTATTTGCCATTTCAGTTAACATCTCATTTTTTAGAGTCTCAAATTGTTTATCAATTTCTTCCGCTATTAAGCTTAGATCAGCCTGTACTTGAAACAAATATTTCTCGAGATCCTCACCTTCATTTATTAAAAGGTCACAAAGCCGATCCTGGAGAATTGTTTTTTTTTCCAGACGTATCTGCGTCCCTTTCTTCCAATTCTGCCCTCAACTCGGAGACCTTTAGTTCTTCCAAACGTTTGGTAGCCATTTATTTATTTATTTATTTATTTGCACTTATATTGTTTACCCCACACCTGACACCAATTGTTACGTTTTCGGGTTCGCAATAAACAACTCGTGCAATTTATTTATTTAAAACAGTCTGTATATTTATACACGTAAAATTAATTACAATATAAAAATATAAAACTAACGTATCACACTTAAACTACTATTAATAAATTAACACAGGTAGTTATTTACTACTACTATTATTTAAGTCCGTATATTTATGTAACACTTCTATTTATATAACACGCACCACTATATTTATTTCTTACTACTTATATTTATGTTTACTCTTCGGCTACCATGTGGGAACTATTTATTTCTTTCTTATATTTATTTCTACTGTTCCCACGAACCCACTTCTTAATCGACTTCTTATTCCGCAATTAATTATCCATCGGTGATACAGCCGCCTCATATACGCATACGAAACATCTGGAAGCATTCTCGTAAACTCCATCTCGCTCTCGATGTTTGCAGAACATTCGACAGACTTTCTGTCTCCGACACAGTACCATGCGTAAATGGATGACTCACTGCTTTACGATGTTTACCAGTCGCGCCGAGATGATTTACAACCTTTTTTTTTAACGTCGCCCGGTCTGCCTCATACATATTTCGTTACAATACGAAGGAGATGAATCACCGTAAACGTCGTCTGAACGTTGTTTAATGTGATAAGGTGTATGCCCTTCTTTTGTTAAAAATTTAATGACTGCGCGGTACTCAATTTTCGTTACTTCAGACATTTTTGTGCGCTAGTCCCGTTGGTTGGCTGGTTACTAAAAACTACAAGACTGAACCGTCATATTTATAGTGTACACCTCGCGTATGTGCATGCATGACGTGACGGAGTTTGAACACGTTTGAACCTGTATAAGCCTGTCAGGTCGAGAATTTATGGCGCCTACCTCGTACATAGTTGAAAAATTAAAACGTAAATATTATTTTTGCACTAAACTTTTCTGCTTCCATCTAGTTTTCACCTAAATGTCAACATAAATTATCTCAAATCCGCCTACCATTAGCATATGTTTATTTCAGAGTCCGATGTTTCCTGTTGGATATATGTACTTATACTACAAACGTTACAAATCAATGAACTAGAAATGCGCTGACGTCTGATGAACCTTGTAGGTATTTTCTTTTGAAACAATAGCACGACCTTCACTATTGTAATTATTTATGTCGTATTTCGAAAAATACATTAAATTAAGAGATGTGTATATATTTATTTTTTATTTACGGGCGACTATTCGGAAGAAAAAATAATGATTCATAAACTTGTCGCAGAATTGTTTACATATAAACACAGACACGTAATCACCAATATATTTTATTATTTTGTGTTACCATCTCTCTTATTAATTGATATCGTAGTGAGTCATTCCAAAATCTTTAGAAATCCTGCATCATGTGTTTTCCCTCTTTCATCCTTTACTTTTGATTTGTGTTTAATATAAAAATAGGATAAATAGAACGAGATATGATCATACGAGACAAATACACATTGTTGCCTACAATGGTGTAAGCTTATGCAGTACATATAAAATACATATCAAGGTACTCCAGTTGATTCCGAAACTTTACAGGGTTTACCTCGCATGTCGTACTCGTTGTATTATAGAAACATTGGGGATACCGCGTATCCCCAATTACTGGAATTTTATAATACCGAATATCTTATATTTAATAAAAACTTGTATTGGATTTTTTATCATTATGTGTTCGAAACAATTGAAGCCATTAGTTGAAGATAATAATGAAGAAATTCAAGAATCAGATTCGAAAAACCTAGAAGAAAATATTACTGAAGAACTGTTACAAAATACGGCTGAGGAAAATCGATCAGCAAACGATGAAAATATTAAAAGTAACACTTATGATAGTACTCTAGAACCAAGAGATGGGGAAATTGGGGAAGAACTGGACAAAAAGTTAGAAGGAAATGGAAAGGAAGATAGAGACAGCATTAGTGACGACACAAATAGTTGTTTATTAATTGAAAATTGCATGGAAGATAATGAACAATCATTTGAAGAAATAGAGTTATCTGAAAATTTAGTTGAAACCCACAACCAAGAATATTACTCTGACAATAATGATGATCACACTTCCTACAATGAAGATCGCCACTCTGTCTCTGAAAATAAAGGTGATAATGATGAAGAAAGAAACAAAATTGATAATGTAAGATTTAACACTAATAAATAAATGTTATGTTCAGATTTTTACAAATATTGAATCTAGTATGTTCTGTACACTTATTATGGTGCTATTATATGCATACAAGTGTTTTTATGTATATTAGAAAAGAATTCGATTTGTATTTGGGACCGTGTTCGGTACCTTTATGAGCAGTTGCGCTATTGGTCCTTCTAACATATATCATGAATTTTGTGATGTGATCTCAGATTTTTAAAATTCCTTGGTATGTTTGGTATTGAAGTAAAAATTTGATACTCTTTAATTGTTATGTATATACTGTTTAATTCAAAGAAAAATTGAAATATCCAAGAACGATTCTCACAAATTAATTTTATGCCTTCAAATTCCTGGCTATAAATTTACGTGAACACACACATACGTTGACAAATTTGAGTATTAATATATTATTTATTATAAATTGAACGATTGGTTGTTGAAATACTATGGAACAATTAACTAACTTTTAAACGATTCGAGGTAACAGCAAAAAGTAGTGTGATAAATGTGGAGTAAAGGCGATTTTTGTTTTATTTTTATTTAGAGATTATTCCAGCTATTACAAGTGATGCTTTATAATAAAATAAAACACCTTTCTCACAAAAATTAGTTTAATATAATAACTATATGTCACATTTCATGTGCACTGCACACATCGTCAGTAGTAACTCTTTAAACATATTACCTGCGAGACATTTTATAATAAGAAAAATACATGTTATACAGACAAATTTTAAAGGTAGGGTGCATTAATCGTTTTTTCACCCTACCTTTAAAATTCGTATGTATAACATGTATTTTTCTTATTATAAAATGTCTCGTAGGTAATATGTTTAAATAGTTACTACTGACGATGTGTGCAGTGCACACGAAATGTGACATATAGTTATTAAACTAATTTTTGTGAAAAAGGTGTTTTATTTTATTATTTTTATATTTCACAAGTGCTCAACATATATTACTATGTGATGCTTTCTAAAATTGTTGTAATAATTTGGAAATTTCTTGTGGTAATGGAAGTTGTTTCTATGAAAATATATAAATCTAGGCTTAAGGTCTAAGGCCCCGTATTTTAGATATGCCTTAAGCTTATCATTAAGCTTGGCTTAAATGCCTAAGACCTGCATTTCAGATGGAACTTAAATCTTGAGGCCGACTTAAAGTTAATCTTTAGATCGTTTGCAGCTTTTTTTTATTTATTTAACATTCGATTACCAAATGTGAACTGTCATAGTTCATTTCATATTTCTGAAGCATGTATCTGAAATTTACCAGCTTTATAATGTAATTTTCCGGTTGGATATTTTTGTTATCTAAGATGCGTGTTTGTGTTCATACTACTGGAAAGTGAAATGCTTATTATTTTAGCGGTAGCCCCGATAATGATTCAAGTTACATTTAGATAGATATTAACAATGTGTGCTATCTTTCGAGCACATTATCAATTAATTTAGGTATTCGGCAGGGATCCGTGTTGGGTCTTGTTTCGTTTTTACTTTTACTTTCTTATACGTAGTATAAGGAAGTATTGTGATGATGAAAATTTTCGACCTCGAGATTTTTGCAGATGTCCACGTTTTGAAGTCCCCTGATACCGAAAAAGTGGTTTTTAAAAAATGTCTGTGTGTGTGTCTGTCTGTCTGTCTGTGTGTCTGTGTGTGACCACGATAGCGGTCAAACCGCTGTAGATATCAATTCCAAATTTTCTATTTACGTGTTCAATCTCCCTCTTAAGATCTGATTAGCTTTTCAGTAAAATCGGTAGACCGGAAGTAGCAGTTTACTTCAGTGAAAAAATCGAATTTTGCCAATATTTCGTCAATTAAACAAATTTATAAAGAATTGAAATGTACTAAAAATTAAATTTGAGACAAATTATCTTAAAAAAGTTTTTCGAAATTCCAACCGGAAGTAGGTCTTTTACTCTTATCGAAAATCAGTTTTTTGCGAATATCTCGCAAGTCATGCTTTCTAGGCAGGTACATTTCCAGTATAAAAGTATTTAAATTATAATTTTAAATATCTTTTGTATAAAAAAAATTTCAAAATTCGGACCGGAAGTACTACTTTTACTCTTACCGAATATCGATTTGTTGCAGATATGTCGTAAATTATGCATTCTATATATATTTATTAAGAGTACAAAAGTATTTAGAGTTCAATTTGCAATATTTTTTGTGTACATGAAATTTCAAAATTCGGACCGGAAGTGGCACTTTTACTCTTAGCGAGTAGCACTTTTTTTCGAATATCTTGCAAAGTATGCATTCTATAGCGATTTATTAAGACAATGAAAGTACTTAGAATAGGATTTTGAATAAGTTTTGTATACAAAAATTCTTAAAATTGTATAGTTTGAAACGCTCATACGTATAAGAAAGTCGTGTGGTGGCCACACCTCATTTTTTTACTTTCTTATACGTAGTATAAGGAAGTATTGTGATGATGAAAATTTTCGACCTCGATATTTTTGCAGATGTCCACGTTTTGAGGTCCCCTGATACCAAAAAAGTGGTTTTTAAAAAATGTGTGTGTGTGTGTCTGTCTGTCTGTCTGTGTGTGTGTGACCACGATAGCGGTCAAACCGCTGGAGATATCAATTCCAAATTTTGTATTTACGTGTATAATCTCCCTCTTGAGATCTGATTAGTTTTTCAGTAAAATCGGTAGACCGGAAGTAGCAGTTTACTTCAGTGAAAAAATCGAATTTTGCCAATATTTCGTCAAATACAAAGTTTATACAAATTTATAAAGAATTCATATGTACTTAAAATTAAAATTGAAAACAATTTTATTTAAAAAGTTTTTCGAAATTCCAACCGGAAGTAGGTCTTTTACTCTTATCGAAAATCGGTTTTTTGCGAATATTTCGCAAGTCAAGCTTTTTAGACAGGTACGTTACGTGTATAAAAGTATTTAAAACATAGTTTTCAATATCTTTTGTATAAAAAAAATTTCAAAATTCGGACCGGAAGTAACACTTTTACTCTTACCGAATAGCGATTTTTGGCAAATATGTCGTAAATTATGCATTCTATATATATTTATTAAGAGTACAAAAGTATTTAGAGTTATATTTGCAATATTTTTTGTATACATGAAATTTCAAAATTCGGACCGGAAGTAGCACTTTTACTCTTAGCGAGTAGCACTTTTTTTCGAATATCTTGCAAAGTATGCATTCTATAGCGATTTATTAAGAGAATAAAAGTACTTAGAATAGGATTTTGAATAAGTTTTGTATAAAAAAGTTCTTAAGATTGTATAGTTTGAAACGCTCATACGTATAAGAAAGTCGTGTGGTGGCCACACCTCATTTTTATACGTAGTATAAGGCAGTATTGCAATGATGAAAATTTTCGACTTCGAGATTTTTACAGATGTCCACGTTTTGAAGTCTCCTGATACCGAAAAAGTGATTTTAAAACATGTATCGCTGTGTATCTGTCTGTCAGATCAGTGGGTTGCGTGACCACGATAGCGGTCAAACGGCTATAGAATTTTTCCAATATTTGGTCAACTGCTAAGTTTAAACAAATTTATAAAACATTCAAGTGTACTCAAAAATTAATTTGAGAAAAAGTTATTAAAAGAGTTTTTCGAAATTCCTTCCGGAAGTAGGTCTTTTACTCTTGTCGAAAATCAGTTTTTTGCGAATATGTCGCAGGTTCTTTATGCTCTTTAGGCAATTAAAACATAAGTTTCAATATCTTTTGTATAAAAAAAATTTCATAATTTTAACCGGAAGTAACACGTTTACTCTTATCGAATAGCGATTTTAAGTATGTCGTAAGTTATGACCGGAAGTAACACTTTTACTTTACTCAAAGGTTTATTTTATTAAGGAACACACTTTTAATTTAGAATAATAAGAAAGTCGTTTGTCGCTCACATATCATTTTTTTGTAGATGTACGATATTGTTTATTATGGTTGTTTATTGTGTATGATGTACAGAGATGATAATGAACCATAATCAGCTGTATAAAATCTAGTATGTTCGTCATTTAAAAATGCAACTGTTATTAACAGAATATTACAGTTAGCAGATTGAGAGAGAAACCACACTGTAGGGCTATGATAAGACAAAAATCTTTATTGTCAATACGCATTTTAACATTTTGGGCTCATGAGTACTGCTCTAACGAACAAATTCATATGCTTGATTTAATTTGTATGCTTAGAAATCTTCATAACTCGTTCCCACCATACCAGAATTTAAATCCAACATTTTCTAACACACATTGCGTTAATTGTTTATGCTGCAGAGCTTGTTCATTTAGAGAAAAACCAAAACGTCAGGAAAAGTTACGCAAACTGACTAAATTCGTACATTGCGCAGTGACATATTACTTTCTTATGAACGAGCTCTAAAACTAGATTAAGAATTGATGTACATTAACTACTATGTTAAGAAATTATCAAAACTTGCATAGTACCACCGTAAAATTGCAATTTTCCGGTTTACTTTTTTTTTTTTCTTTCGTTGATATGAAACACATATGTACATATAAGGGACGTCATTTAATTCTTATCTCGATAAATTCTTGTTTTTAAATCTTTCATTGCCTGTACTAAATGAGTATGTATTTTAATATAGACCGGACACGAGAGGCCGATGACTCATCGCCCATGGACGTACCATTGAAATGTTGTATTTTAAAGATGTTTTAATTTATTTATATAATTGGATAAGAAGTGGGTGGTGATCTATAAAATACAAAATACGTTATTATTTGTTCATTTTGTAGTTCAAGTCGAGTAAAGGGGTATTAATATTTACTAGCAATACTTCCTCAAGCTTTTCTTCTGTAAGATTTGTTCTTTTTGAATGAAGTACATCCATGTAGATTGAAAATGTCCTTTCTATATCGCAACTGGCTATAGGTGCAGGTGCATACTGGAAGTATTCTTTTATTTCGGCGTATTTTGCAGTTAGATTTTGTGTCATTGTCCCCATACACAATGCCCCAACGTTATTAAATCTGGATTTCTCTTAAAAACTGCGTTTAACTTTTGCCGAAGGCCACATCCGAAGTCACTTGAAATAGTTTTGAAATTATTAATAGCCACATCTAATGCGGTTAATCCATCTTTTAATTTATTTCGATTTTCAAAATATGTGATTAGTTTAGACAAATTTCCAAGTGTTCCTGAAGGAAAAACAACTGATTTTTTTAATTTGGGATTTGTGTTAGTTCCTTGCACTCAGAAATACTTCGAGCATCGTCATTTAAACATGTAAAGAAATTTTGTAAACTATCGAAATTCTCTGCATAAAAACTAGTAGCTTCCCACCATGTTCCCCATCTAGTTATTACTGGCGAGGGAGGCAGTGACAAAGATGGAAGTTTTCCCTGTAAAGAGCTACTCTCAATGGTACTTTTCTGAAAACTTTTAAAAGCGGATGCAAGTCAATCAACTTCCGGATATGTGTCTCTGATATATTTACGGATTCTGTGGAGAGCATATGTTGCACAAGTAATATGCATATGTTCCCTTTAATAGTCAGTCTGTTTTTAACATATAAGCGGCACTGTCACTAACAAATAAAAGTATTTTTTCCTTGTACCTGTCGTCCGAATGAAGCATTTTGTGCAAATTCTCGTCAATGGTTTTAGCAACTGTTGCCGCATCAACCGTATTTATAACTTTAGATGCTAAATTACATATGCGTTATATGGAATAGTTGGATGTAGTACACCAGCTACAACATTTACCACACAGCATCCTAATATATCGACAGTTTCGTCGGAACCTATCCATAGGTACTGATTTGAAAGATGTTTTCTAATGCATTCGTGAAGCACTTAGAAACATGATATTTGCGCAAGGTGGATTCACCAGGAACATTTCGACCAATATATTTTTGGAGAAATGTTTTCAAAGTGTGATTGTCAAGTTTATTTAATGGGATATTAGCCGCCATTATATGTTCACAGTTTTTCGTAAAAATTGTCAGCTTCCAACGGGTCCAATTTCTGTGTATGTTTTAGCGATGCTAAGTGACGTTGTACGTGCCATTTTTTGGCATTCTGTAACGATATTTTACAGACTTCGCAATAAATTTCGGAATCACTGAAAATGGAGGACATACAATCAGTATGACCCTTAATGCAATTCGCTGTTGTTTCACGATCTCATTCTCGACGTTCTTCCATATCATATCTGAAAAAGTAACATAAACAGTGTTCTAGATCTAAATAAATGATAACTAAAAATGTATGCGTCTGTTATTGAAACTTAACGAAGTTCAGTGCACACTTATGTCAAAATAATTGGGAGAAGTAGATTCAGTGAAATTGTATTAAACAGGAACTATTACAAAAATTACGAAGTATGTAATTAACGGTCAAAACAATGAAAAAACGAAACTAACTCTTCGTACATTATTTATCTTACGATATAAATATAAGGTAAATTGAATTAATTTTAAAAACTTTTTTTTTTTTTGAAAACACTTCAAAATATTAGGAAGCCTGCTATAACGCTCTGATTAATGATTATCCGCAAAAATGAAACATTACATATCATATTTTTCTTCTTCAAATCTATTTTAAACTTCAACGTAGAAGCAAACTGGAACACTTCTTGAAATAATGAACTGGCCTCTTTGAAACCACAATAGCAAAATTGTTGATGCCGAAAGAGAAAATTTAATCAATATATTAATAGATTCTTAACTTTAACCACCTTATATTTACATTCAACATTTTCAAACTTTTATTGCGTTAATAAATATGTCATAGAAATTAATTTTAAAAACATTTCATGCTGTATAGCGAAGTTTCTAACAGGAAAATTCTTTCTTTTGTTGAAGACTGCGACTAACCAATGAAACTTTTTCTTTTACCAGCTATCTAAGGTAGAAATACTTCGTACATACTATACATATTTAGTTTTAAGACTTCTTATTTAAATTCATAAATATATAATATTTCACATTTTCATTAAACCACTAACTTCCGTGCTTATTATTTGGTTGATTCCCTTGTTCGGCTTGTAAAGATTACTCTCATCTCCAATAAATATTCCAGATAGATAGTTCCACCGATAACCGATAATTCCACGCATAGCGACCCTTAATTACCTTCCCCATGGTTGGATTTATCTCATATTACATATCATTTGCATCTACGTAATGTAGACAGTGATTATGATTTCAGTTGAATGTCGCAATCCATGATTTTTATCGAATATTTATCACTTTCGTTGTAGCGTTACCGCTCTTTTTTCTCATTGGTCACACCGCTGGCTGTCTACTCCTTGTCCGTCAGATTACTTTAAAGTGGCCAAGCTTCTTTATAAATTTCCTCGTCACTATGCGCTCTCAATAATCCGTGCTCTCAGCTCTATTACATTACTGTCTGCGTGATATTATTCGTTTAATGCCCGCTAGTTGAAGCGAACTAACTAATCCCTGCATTTATTTACAATTCACTAATATAATAATTTACTGCCTTGAGTTATTATTGCTTTTTATATAAACATTAATTTTATTTAATTCATTATTTATTCCGTTAAAATAAAAAATTGTTTGTTTATTAATGTTTTCTCTTACAGCATATATTATATATTGGTCCTTTAATATGTAACCACGACACCATTACACAGTTATGTTCCTCTTAAACGATCATTGTCCATAATCACTATAACGTTTGTGACGATTTAACCGCCTACAAAGCATAAAAACATTTTTGACAATTTAGAACCCAACGTAATAATATGAATTTTGACATCTACAAAATTTAGTTCTTTGAATTGAAATTGTTATATGCATCTCTACCAACATGTAATGAACAGGTTTTGCAATTATTTTTAACTCTCTTTACTGTGTTGTGCAATTATTAATATTAAGACTTGTGTGTCTTAAGAAAATTTGTATTTGGGTTAATTACATGCAACGCAAACTCTTAACTTCACATTTTCTTCTGATATTCATGTCTATTGATATAATATATATATATTTTTTTGTAGATGGCTGACCCCGACCCTGAAACACTACTGGAATGGTTAAGCAGTGGCCTTGGTGACGAACGTGATATGCAGCTCATCGCATTAGAACAACTTTGCATGCTACTTCTTATGTCCGACAATGTAGACCGTTGTTTTGAAAGGTAACATAAATCAACTTCAGTTTGACAAACTCATGTATAAATACTATACCATCCACAGCTGTCCACCACGAACTTTTTTGCCTGCTCTTTGTCGAATATTCCTAGACGAACAAGCGCCGGAAAATGTCCTAGAAGTAACCGCTCGTGCAATAACTTATTATCTGGACGTTTCAGCAGAATGCACTCGGCGGATTGTAGCTATGGATGGTGCTGTACGCGCTATCTGCAACAGATTAGTTGTGGCTGAATTGTCCTCAAGAACTAGCAAAGATTTGGCTGAACAATGTGTGAAGGTGCTCGAGCTCATTTGTACTAGAGAAGCAGGGGCAGTTTTCGAATCTGGAGGGTTGAGCTGCGTATTACCGTTTATAAGAGATAATGGTAATTATGCATTGCTATTAAATTCTGTTGACTGTCTGCTACAAAGAAAATTTCAATGAAAAGCAATATATTACAATAGAAGTGTTTTATTGAGTCGCAAAAATTTAATGTCGCTTGAATAATTAGCCTTTAAGTTAATTTTAGTTTTAGGAATCATTATAATAACATTCATTTTATATTAATTACAAATATACTAAATACTATATCTATAGGAAATCGCGTGCATAAGGACACCTTGCACTCTGCGATGACAGTGGTTTCTAGGCTTTGCACCAAAATGGAACCAAACGATGTCAATCTTCCCACATGTGTGCAAGCTCTAAGTACCCTACTAAGGCACGAAGATTCTCATGTTGCTGACGGTGCTCTTAGGTGTTTCGCTTCTGTTGCTGATAGATTTACAAGAAGAGGTGTTGATCCAGCACCTCTGGCACAACATGGTGAGTACTCACAAAAATACAGTACTTTTTTTCCCGTCACAGAAAAAATCAATTTATATAGTGAAATACACCATCAGTCACAACTGAACTTCAGCAAATATTACATATATATAAATAGTTATTTAGTTAAACACTTGGTGCTAAAAAACTGAAACAATTTTAGGCCTTGTAACTGAACTTCTTAGCCGGTTATCAACAGCTGCTGGCCCGACTGTAGCAACAGGAACGCAAGGTACCCCTGGTAAAGCTTCATCGACAACAAACGCAACTGCAAACATACCAGATCCTAAGGCTACTGCCTCTTCAGTATCGACCATCATAAGTTTATTGTCCACATTGTGCAGAGGTTCACCTACAGTAACGCATGTAAGTTCGCATTTTCAGTAAATATAAAATAAAATAATTGGGCACTGCGTGAAGTAAATTCTAGACCAGCGGTTCTCTACCTTTTGTTTATCGCGTACCACCATAAGGAAATCACATAAACTGTAGTACCATCAGCATTTAAAAAAAAATGTCTACTTTTTATTCAACAAAAAATATATTCTTAAAATTTAAAATGAAATACATTTAAAAGTTATATCCAAAAAACCTAAAAAAAGTAAAAATAAACTATTCAATGCGATCCTTGCGCTTGTTTTGCAGATACAATTTTTATTCAACAAAAAATATATTCTTAAAATTTAAAATGAAATACATTTAAAAGTTTACATCCAAAAAACCTAAAAAAAGTAAAAATAAACTATTCAATGCCATCCTTGCGCTTGTTTTACAGATACAATTTTTTCAATTTCTGGTTCTGTCAGTTAATTTTAATCTTAAATTTGATTCAATTTTTAATTTTGTTCTGTATTTATTCTTCAGATATAACATTTGTGAAAAACCTTTTTCACATAAATACGTGGTACAGAAGGGCATTAAAAACTGAATAGCAATGTTTGCTATGTCCATTGTAGAGCTCATTCTGATCTCTCTCGAAAATAACATTATTTATGTTGAAATAATGTAAACCAATTTGGATAAAAGGTTTCTCATTCAACATTTTTTGATTAAAGGATTTTTTTTTACATGAAAATTAGTTAGAATGTATTGTGTTTAGTAAACAGCTGGTCTGTCATTTAAAGTACGGTCTTTATTCATTCTACAGAAATTTTGTGCAAGTTAAATCGTCTCAAATATGACAATAGAAAGTGGATTATCTTATACTGTAGAATGTGATTGATAGTACGACTTCTTTTTAGACAAGCTATTCCTACTTTTATGAACATATCATATATTTTACATATTTATAGGTAACTGCTAATTTTATATGAATGTGTATGTAAGTACGTTATAAATTTTTCATTTTTTACAATAGTTTTGTATTTGTAGGAATAATTGTGAATTTGTTTCAATATCACTCAAGTTTGTCGTCCCACTCTGCATTTTATTTCATATTAGAAATTTTGAATATGTGCTATATGCACAGAAATCCTCGGATGCCATATTCACAAAATAAATGCCTACAGTTCATTTACTAAAATGAAATTTCTAATTATACAGAATATAATCATAAAAAAAACTAAAATAAGGGCAAAAAGTTCAAAGAACAAACTCAAATATAGAAAATGACACCAATATTATGAGAACCAAATATAATATATATATTCGTATGAAACTACATGACAGGTACAACAAAAGAAACATATGTAACTTATATTACAAGAGTAGAAATATATTTAGAAGGGCCATAAACTGCAGGGGCCCTTTGAAACACTGCACCATTTGATTTAGGATGTAGGAAAAATCCTGCAGCGTAAAAACCAGAGAAATAGAGTAGGGGAGAACGCGCTTAAAGATGCGCCAACTAAGTTAAATTGAATTCCGCCATTTTGAAGGTTGCTCAC
Source organism: Amphimallon solstitiale (assembly GCA_963170755.1). NCBI lineage: Eukaryota > Metazoa > Arthropoda > Insecta > Coleoptera > Scarabaeidae > Amphimallon > Amphimallon solstitiale. Next base: position 98,467,172 of record OY720678.1, read on the forward strand.
AAGCCTTACAAAAATGTTTGGAACAAATAACTTTATTTTTGGACCAGGTCCACGTTTCAACATTTTTTCCTAGCACATCTAACCACATTTTCAATGAATCACCCCGTGGAAATCTACAAATAGTGCAGAATTAATCGCGCTCTTAAAGATGCAATTCTTTCATTCTATTACGGTAATATTTATACCTAGCTCAACAATTCGCATGTAAAGTTCATTGACTTAGAAAAATGTAAACAAACTTACGTGTGAAAAGAAATGCCTTCCGGCTTAAATCTTCGACTGTTACTGCAGCCCAACACAGAGCACGACATGTTAATAACACACACAAGTCCTTTTTAATACAATTAATTAAAAATAACCTCCAAGCTTGACAATTACAACAACACAAGTGCCAATTACCCTGCAAAATGGCGACCACAATAGCGTTTGCTTAAAACTGGATGCGCACTCGTCGAAGCGCGTTCTCCCCTACTCTATTTCTCTGGTAAAAACCTACATCACAGCACCACAAAACTAAATGTCTTTAGTTGTTAAAATCCAAGCAACAGCCTCTGGAGTTAAATTATATTATTAACTGTTTCAATCTCAGCTCCGCAATCACAAGTTGGACTCGCAATCACATTCCACTTGAATAAATTCCAAAATTCCATTTCCTTCGCCAATCTCTCTAAGTAATTACATTTGTCTTTGGATATGCCTTCGATATTAAGTTGAAAAATCTTAACAACTGGACCAATATTCCTAAAAGAAATACAATATGAATTCAAACTTGAAAAATTTTACCAGTCATATGACTGTGAGTGTCCTGGGAATCTTGTACGGTCTTCCAAGTGTTGCTTATTATGGATAACATTATATTCTCCATTTTGAACCATCGTAAAGATGGTTACCATCAACCAAAATCAAATAAAATTAAAGAAATATAGATTAAAACATAAAAATAACTAGGAAAATAGAAACTTAAAAATGACAAAAATATAATAATAAAGATGAAATGCACTAGCCAACTTTGCCAACTTTGTGCAATAATAAACACTTTTTAGATAGCAGACCTGTTTTTTCGTATTGAGAAACGCCGGTTAGAGTTGATGAATGATTAGGCTTAATCAATGATAAGTTAACAGAGTATTTTATTCGGAGTTGAGAAACCGGCCCTAAAACTCATAATTTGCAAGATATTATCCAGAAACTGTTTTCCAAACATACTAATTGTTACTTACTATCTATGGGGATTCTAAACTTTTTTAAACAATTATTCCAAATTAATTATCTCTATACTCTGATTTTCTGATCAGAGTTTGACTTCTGTTTCGAAATTCGATAAAAAAATTATACAAAACTCTTCTGAATTTATAAATGTTTAATAAAACATATTAACGTCGCGCTGAAGTTAAGGGCAAATTTTGGTTTGCCTCCATTATTGCCTTGTAAGAGAACAAATTAGGCATTATAATGAGAATATTTAGACTTACATATTACATGAACCTTACTCCCTTTGATGATAAACGAGGGGATAATATTTTGAAATATTACTCATATACATACATGGCTCCCTTTGAAAACAACCTGGACTTGTTCCTACATGTTTTTTTAATTACTTAATTTCAAAAATTAAAAAAATAATGTTTGATATATGAACAAAACATATCAACTTACTGATTTTTAATATTCCTGTCAGGATTTGCTGCGCTCGGAACTACCTGATGCAATAGAGAAATCACTCAAAGGAGATGAACGCTGTGCTTTAGATTCGATGAGATTAGTAGACTTACTTCTAGTACTCCTATTTGAAGGACGTAGAGCTTTAGGAAAATCAAGTTCATCTTCGAGTTCGGGGCAGTTAATGCCGAGAATTAGGCGAATGGATTCGGCAGCGGAGAAATCTCATCGTCAACTTATAGACTGCATAAGATCTAAGGATACTGACGCGTTAATAGAAGCAATAGAAACAGGAGGAGTAGAAGTAATATTACGATTTATATGAATATCGTTCTAGATACATTGTATTTATTTTCACAGGTTAATTTTATGGATGATGTTGGACAAACGCTATTAAATTGGGCTTCGGCTTTCGGAACACAGGAAATGGTAGAATATCTATGTGAAAAAGGTGCAGATGTTAATAAAGGTCAAAGAAGTTCATCCCTTCATTATGCAGCGTGTTTCGGAAGACCAGCAATCGCCAAAGTTCTGTTAAGGTACGGAGCTAATCCAGATTTAAGAGATGAGGATGGTAAAACACCTTTGGATAAAGCTAGAGAAAGAGTTGATGAAGGTATGTTATTATATTCTCACCTAAAATATTACTAGAAATTATAAAAAAAAATAAGCGAATATAACCACCAACAATAATACTATGAAAAATTGCGATGCAGATTATGACTACTTATTAATAGAAATATTTACTAAATACGAATTATAAAAATAATATATTTTGTTGTGTGAAATTCTGCATTCATTGAAGATTAACTTTGCTAGCTACCTCGTTAATTTAATAAATAGCTCAATCATATTTTATTAGAATGTATTTAATACAACATTTAAGTATCACTAATATGTACAATAGTACCGTACGTAAGGCGCAAGTGTTATGCGTACACTACTTTAACTCTTATGAAGCTGACATTTCTTGAAATTTTGATAATCACGCGCTATTCCAATTTTATAACTTTAAACGTGTTTTAAGCATGTTAATGACGCACTTTCATGCACTGAACCTCTATACTTTCTGTCAAATTTCCGTTGGATATAAAGACTTCAGATATAAAATCGTTAAAATATTACAATAACAATTTCTAGAACTTCTAATAAAATATTCAAAAAAAAAAATTCGTTCATTGAAAAACATATTAAGTTTACTCTATACATTAGAACAAATCCGAACCCGTGTTTCTAGTTGCAGAAAAATGTGATTATATCCGAAATTCATATCTTGCTACTTGCACTTTTACGGAGTTATATTTTATTTAATTTCTCAGGGCACAGAGAAGTAGCAGCAATTCTGCAGTCTCCCGGAGAGTGGATGGTACCTTTAGACAAAGACAGACCTAGAAAGTCGGAATCAGATTCAGAAGACTCAGTTGAACCTAGGGGAGATCCTGAGATGGCTCCTATTTATCTTCGTCGCCTATTACCTGTTTTTTGTTCTACTTTCCAAGCCACGATGCTCGCCTCCGTTCGTAAAGCCAGTTTAGGTCTTATTAAAAAAATGATTCATTACATTCAGCCTTGTTTGCTGGAAGAACTCTGTAGCCCAGAGTCCAGCGTCAACAACTTTGGTACGCAGCTAGTCGAAGTAATTGCAACAGTTTTGGATAATGAGGTAAATAATAGTATTAGCCCTACACAATGTATTTACATGTGTTTATTTCTTTATTTATTTACTTAAATATTCCTTTGCAGTTTTTGATATGTATTCTTTGATGTCAAATTTATATACATGATGAGTCATCTTCCTGGGAAAGGTACATTGTGACTTTATGAGAAAGGATATTTCAATGCGATTTTTTCCCTATGCTAGCCACTCAATAGGAACACCTTTTAAATTTATTTTGTATTCACAGAGTGTGCTATAACTTGGTGGCTGACCATGGTTGTATTTTTTAAATGGAACAGCCTGTATATTATTACGTTTTTGTATTCCCCGTATAATTCTTATTCAGAAAGTTATAAATATAAAATTTAAATTTTACCAGTTATTACCATTTTTCTGAGACATTCAATGTTTTTATAAAATTATATTTCTCAAAAACGACGTATTACATGGACGCAATATCTTGTAGTATTGTTCATAATAAAAGATCTAATACAAGCATTTTTTTTCAGTAATTACATGTGCAGAAAACTGGATTAAAATTACATAACGCATTTTTGTCTAAAAGACAATTTTTTAAATGGAACACCTTGTATATTGGTTTATTTTTGAATTGCTTACTAAATTTCGCATCAACCACATATAAGACCTTATGTTTTTTATTTGAATACGGAATTGTGAGCCGCGAAGTTGATATTTGAATGGATGACATTTATAAGTTGCTTCTCATTTGACAAGCATGATTTTATGATATAATAAAAATTTAAAATATAATAGTTTCTAAAAATGAGCGTAGAGCTATGATTTTTGTATGTATTGGGCGAAATGACAAAAATTCTGATTTACAATACATTCTACACCAGCGACGCATTTCATAAAATGTGTAGAATATGGCACAATAAACACGTTTTAAAATAAAACAAATTAATAAGTTGATTTTAGTAGGTGTAGAAATAGGAACTTATAAAATAACAATAAATACGATTTGTCGGGTTACAATGGAAATGATAGAACAACATTAACAAGGAGTTCTATATATTTGTCGAATATCTTCCCGCACAGCTTCTTTTATAGTTACAGGTATACTGTATATACTAATTTTGTGATGTCCAAAGGCCTAGCAGGCTAGTGAATAGGGCCTCCACGGGCTAGCCACTTCCCTGGAAACATTTCATCAAAAATATTTGGTGTCCAGCTTAGAATGTGGCAGTTCGCCATCTTGTAGAATCCACATCTCTTCGTAAATTTAGCGGAACATCTTCCAATAATTACACTAAATTGCTTATAAGCTTGCCCATTAATACTACCTTCAAATAAATGCCGGCCTCTCATTCGATCACCACAAATTTCTCCATACATTATGCTCCACCTATGCTGGTTATCTATTATATTACGGTTTTCACTTGAATAATAATAAAAATTTTATTTTGTTAACTATTCCGATACTATGGGAGGTAGCTTCATCCGAAAATAACAAATTATCGAAAAGAATTGCTTGGGCATTAAATTTGGTTATTGTCAATTAACAAGTACTCTTCTAGCTTTAAAATGGTGGGTGAGTTCGTAATTGATTTTCATCATTTATCACATATTTTATGTTTATGTGGTTTTGAATAAGCAAAACTATCAGTAGTAATGAAACTATCCATTACTCTGCTAAAGGAATCTGTTCTGGGACCTCATCTGGTAAAGTCCCTGTTCTAATAAATAATTTCTTTGACATGCCTCCAGTACCAAAATACCGTATTCAAATAAAAATTATAAAGTTGGCAAAATAATTGAAAAAAATATATCTATACAGGGTGTTTAAAAAAGATGCGGCAATATTAAAGGGGTTGATTGTCCAGGTCATTTTATACAAAAAAGTTTATAATAAACAAGGTCCGCAAACGCTTCGTTACCGATCTACAGCGTGTTGAAGTTTAATTAAAAGAAACAGTAAAAATTAGATTTCTCCAAGACGGCATTAAAGATCATAATGAAATTTTAGGTGTGTTATTTTTCAAGAAAAAAATAGGACGCCGCTGATTTCTCTAAAAATAAAAATATGTTTCTATTATTTGTTTAATTGTGAAGAAAAAAGCTCTCTTAACTTTCTATCATACGACGTACCGTTTTCTAGTAAAAAAAACACATTTTAGTGCATGTACATTTATTACAGAAATTTTTTTTTTTAATAACAAGGGTTTTATTTAAGGGCAAAAACAAATATTTTACCATACCAACAATTTTAGCAAGCAAAAATTACAATAACTGTGCAAAGTGACCACCTCGAGCTCGGATGCAAGAATCCAATCTTCTCCTCATCGACTGGCGAACTCTCTCAAAAACAACAGGATCGGTTTCAATTGAATTTCACCCAGCAATGATTCGATTTCTTAAGTCTTCTACGTTTTCCAATGGAGTAGCGTACACCAATGACTTCAAATGGCCCCACAGGAAAAAATCCAGGGGATTTAAGTCCGGGGATCGTGCAGGCCATAAGTGTGGTCCACCTCGGCCAATCCAGCGATTTCCGTATGCTTGTGTTAAGAAATCACGAGTTACTTGACTAAAGTGGGCTGGTGCGCCATCGTGCATATACCACATTGCATCTCTAATTGCTAATGGTACGTCCTCCAGAAATTCAGGGAGCGTGTTTTCCAAAAAGTTGCGATACACCTCTCCGGTTAGTCTCCTTGGTAAAAATACCGGTCCAATTAGGCAGTCACCCACAATCCCAAGCCAAACGTTCAAAGAAAATTGATGTTGAAAACGATTTTCAACAATTTCATGTGGATTTTCGTCACACCATACATGGTTATTATGGAAATTGCGTATTGCATTTCTTGAAAAATTCGCTTCATCGGTGAACAGAATCAACATCAGGAATTGAGGGATTTGAACCATTTTCTGCAAAAGCCATTGACAGAATGCAATGCGAGGAGGAAAATCAGCAGGAAGTAATGCTTGAACGCGTTGTATATGGAATGGGTACAACAAATTTTCCTTCAGAATGTGCCAAATAGTCCCATTACTTACATCCAAAGCGTCAGCAATTTTTCGAGTAGAAGTACCTCGATCTTCTTCAATCATGTCTAGCACATCCTCTTCCAGCTCTACCGTTCTTGCTGTCCTTGGCCTTCCTGCTCCTCCATTTCGTCTTAATGTGCCTGTTTCATAAAGACGCCGATGAATACTTTCGAAAGTTTTTCTATCAGAAGCAATACGGCCAGAAAATCTTTCAGTATACAACCGCCTAGCTTCTAATGCAATTCCATCAGCAAGTCCATAAATGTAGTGCATGTCGGTCATCTCTGCATTTGTATAGCGATTCATGATAAGGAAATTCAACAAATTCGACACATACAAAATTATTAATCAAATGTCATTCAATATGTCAGTGAATAAAACAAGACTGTTTAAAAATATTTTTGTAAGCATGATAAATTACATGCACTAAACTGTGTTTTTTTTTTTACTAAAAAACGTTACGTCGTACGATAAAAAGTTAAGAGTGCTTTTTTCTTCATAATTGAACAAAGAATAGAAACATATTTTTATTTTTAGAGAAATCAGCGGCGTCCTATTTTTTTCTTGAAAAATAACACGCCTAAAATTTCATTATGATCTTTAATGCCGTCTTGGAGAAATCTAATTTTTACTGTTTCTTTTAATTAAACTTCAACGCGCTGTAGATCGGTAACGAAGCGTTTGCGGACCTTGTTTATTATAAACTTTTTTGTATAAAATGACCTGAACAATCAACCCCTTTAATATTGCCGCATCTTTTTTAAACACCCTGTATACTGTCTTATTACTTTTTGGCTAACATTTATACGGGGAATACAAAAATGTAATAATATATAATTCTAATAAATTTAGAAGGTACTCCTAATCTGTGGCTATCATAGGGAGAAACAGCTTCAAAATATCTTTTCTCATAAAGCCAAAATGCGCCTTCCTCAGGGAGATGACCCACCTATATACCGTATGTGTCAATTTTCATTAGGTATAGGGATTCAATGTTTACGTGCGATTTATACGTATACAAGTAAAGCGTGGCAACATGGCACCCCTTCTGTTCGTCACCAACCCCGGCAACAATCGACATCATAACGATTTTCTCCGATCTTCTCACTTCTCTCCACCAGATTTTACATTCAATGTTTAGCTGCGAACACGCTGCGATCTAGTCTGCAATAAAAGCCGTCTTATTACTGGAACGGGAAACATCAAATGGCCACCGCGATCTCCTGATCTAGTAGTTTATTATTATTTTCCGAATCCTTTTTTATTTACCTTATTTTTAATTTTATTAGAATTACGCTTTTGTTTGTCATGCAGCGTGAACGCAGCTTAATAATTCTCTGCATTTACTGAAAGGAAAAAGAAAAACAAATCCTTGCAACTCGTAAATATTATTTCTGAACGCATTACAAACACCCAAGCCGGTGGTCGAATAGTTACTGCTAACCACGCGAACTTGTATTTACGAACATGCATCGGTCGTGCTGGCATTGGAAAGGAAAGAAGGGGTACTATGTTGCCACGTACTGTATGGATTAATCGCCTATGGCTAATGAAAATTGACACATGCTGTATATATATATAAATAATATGTATATATATATATATATATATCAGATATGTGACAGTACTATACAAAAGTGAGTTTTATCAATAATAATCAATATTTAGTTCAGCGTATACATGTTAATTACTATAACAAGTAACTGAGGAAATGGAAAAACAGCTTCACAAAAACAAAAGGGAACTACCATTAGTAGTATCAAATACTTTCATTGTGCTCTTTTAGTACTTTCCTACTAGAATTCAATTAGTAGTATGGTAATATTCTGTTTGACTTGTAATTTGGAACTTTTAATGCCATGTTACGACTATTATTAACATTATCAAATTAGTTACTGTTTGTTTCAAACATGTCTAGCTTTGAAACACGTATCTCAAATACTAGCCATCTTGTAATTGTATCAAGTACAATGAGATCAATCTCAAGTGAAGTGTGGTGGTATCTTAAAATTCCCTAAATTAGGGTATTTTCTTGTTAGGCAGATATATTATACAGGTACCTATTCCATCATTGTGACCTAAATGATTTTTTTTGGTTATACACATTGAAATATATAATTTCTTTTCATTCTCTTTACTGATATAAATATAATATATATGTCAAAATCATATGTGCACATTGTTATGGCCATGCACAATGCTTATACGTAAGTGTTTCTCAATATTACTGGCTAGTCAGTGTTGCCAAATTAAAAATTTAGGCCACGCAACCTTCACTTGAGATTGATCACGTTGTACATTTTGGCATCATATTCTATACAGAATTGTGGGAAAAACAAATCTTGTTTGATTAGAGTCACTTCGTTTATAGAAAGATCAGTGTGTTATAAAAAGCTGCGCAATTCATTAAACGGGTTATTTAGACGACGCCTTTTGTCATATATAAATTACATACGGTAAGTGCTAAATTCCTACATTGCGCAGTCATGTCATTTTTCTCTAAATGAATAACCTCTAATACATTTTTCTTAAATTCTGTCATATTTATTCACTCCTAGGATGTTCTCAATAGTTTGCCAAGATTATCCTTTAAAATATGATTATAATTTTTCTAGCAGATATCAATTTCATATAAATCATCCCTAATTAAAACTGTTAACTTACGCTTATTTGAATATATGCAAATAATATTTAAACACATGTACATAAGTAATTTCTGACAAGGCGTTTTTCCACATTGACAGCTTGTATTTTTATTGATGTTATCTTTCTCTTTATGCTTTCTTGTTGGTACTACATACAACGATCTTTTTTGTTCTTTGAGAATATATACAGATTATAAACCACGCTTAAAGTCACTTCATCGTATGTCGAAATGATTCGGAAAAAAGAGTAGCGGGGTGACGTAAGCGCTAGCGTTAGAACATGGTACAAAGAAACAAGGTATGCTCTTGCGCATCTCTGGATGACGCGCATTCGACCTCTAGTACTACCAGTTCAATAAAGTTGTAAATTAACAGGACACTATTGCAATAGAGTCCTTTTTAACAGAAATGGAAATTTTGTAATGTAAAAAATAATGATGGAATAATTTTAAAAGCAAGAAATATATAGAGAGCATAATGTTAGTTTGTTGACAAATGAATTGAAGGCTGCTGGGGTGTAGGGTTGGTAATAAAATTGATTATAAATTAAATTATATAAATTTGTATATTAATGTTTTAAATAAAACTTACCTCCTTTTTAATTTTGCTTTAGAAAAATAAATTTATTTAAAAATAAATGCATTACATTTTATAGTAGCCAAAAAATATTAAATACTTTAATTATTAATCTTTAATTAGAGGACTTAATTATTTTTAATTGTCAATACATAATACAATTCAAATAAAAACTAATTTTACTATAAGTTCTTCATATTATTTACAATATAATAATAATATGTGAAAATGTTTCCTTTTGCTTATACTTAGGTTTGAACCATTTTATCTGTAGGGTATAATAAACAAACAATAAAATTATTTGGAAAATAAGGGGTGAATTCAGGACTAAAATACATTTTTTTTTTACTAGCTTAAAAATGTTTTATTTTTCTTGTTTCCATTTTCAAACATGTTAAACTTAATTTTTCATTAATAGTTTTTAATCTAATATATGTTAGGGTTCGAAGAAAAGCTAAAATCACTTCTTTCGAAATGCACTAAAAAACTTAATACAAACTAAAACAATGTCCTACACTAAAATAAAACCTTTTGACTATAAGCATATATTAAAGGTAGGCGTCCACATATTCGTATCGTAAGTATCGGACGCATCGCATCGAACGGATCGTAGTATTCTTAGTATAGAAAGTCATACAAGTGCGTCCTCTGATCCGCATCGTACGGTTCGCACAAAATCTACCCGTCGGCAATGCCGATGCCGATGCTCCGAGGGGCAACTTTTACGATGCGTGCCGATGACGTCATACGGAATGCCGATCAGTGGACGGACTCCGGCGCCTTTAAGGTAGGCGTCCACATTTTCGTATCGTAAGTATCGGACGCATCGCATCGAACGGATTATTTTTCTACAATGCGTCCACAGTATCAGCAGCGATCGGATTTGCCGACGCAACTACCAACAATCGGATTGCCGACGCCACTTTCATTCGGATTTTCGTAGTGAGAGGTAGCGTAGTGGTCGGTGGAATGTGCAAGATAATGGAGGAAAACGATGCTGAGCGAGCGAGCAGACGGACTCCGCGCCGGAGTCCGTCCACTGATCGGCATTCCGTATGACGTCATCGGTACGCATCGTAAAAGTTGCCCCTCGGAGCATCCGCATCGGCATTGCCGACGGGTAGATTTTGTGCCATCCGTATGATGCGGATCAGAGGACGCACTTGTATGACTTTCTATACTAAGAATACTACGATCCGTTCGATGCGATGCGTCCGATACTTACGATACGAATATGTGGACGCCCACCTTAATCCGGACAAATCACAAAATAACCTTACGCACAACATAAACATAAGTAGCACCTCTATCAACTATGACGCGCATTCGACCTGCGCGGCGTGGACGAGTTTTGGTTTTGGGAAGAGCATATCTTGTTTCCTTGTACCATGTCGTTAGAATAGCATAGAAGGTAAGTTGCATTCTGTTGACACCCTGGTACTTTATACATTCGCTTTGGCATATTTGCGATTATTTGTTTTTTTATTTTACTGCTTTTACGTTATTTCTCCTTTTTAAACTACGATATTTTTTCCAGAAATTTGTTCATTAGAATGTTTTCTTATTTCTTTATTACCAGTATTTACTGGCTTCTTTAGGTACGGATGTAATGTTTTTTTTTTCATTTTATTAAAGTGAACCAACTTCTGAAGACTACTTAGATGTCTATGCTTTTTTTTTTATTAAAAACTTGTTTTAAATACTACACTGAAATTACAATTTTCATTACCTGTTTAAATTTATCAAAACAGGAAAATGTTCTAACAAATTCTAATAAAAATGTAGTTCCTTTCACGTGATTATCGAAATCATTTGCTTGCGTACTTTATTATGAAATTTAAGAAAAGAAATTTAATGTACGTAAGAAATAACTCAAAATATTTATAACAAATTTACGTTTATACGTATAAAATAGCAACATTGTATTGACAGTGTTACATAAAATGTGATTACCTTCTACGCTATTCTAACGCTGGCGCGTATGTCCCCCCGCTACTCTTTTTCCGAATCATTCCGAACGATGCAGAGTGACTTTAAGCGTGGTTTATAATCTGTATATATAGAATATTTTTATACAAATGGACTTTCGTCATTTTTGGCGTGAAATTCGGGGCACTACAAGTTTACTAAAACAACTTGTGGCAAGTCAAATGTATTAAAGTTAATTTTACCAAATTCTTGTGATTTACATCATAACTGTTTCCTTTTCCATTTTTAACTATATTAGGGCTCTTTGATTATGGTTTTAGTTTCTACCAAAATGATTGGTTACTACCAATGCAATTATTTCAATTCTAACCTCACATTATAAAAACCTCATATGTTTGAACAAATTGGTTATGATAATAACTAGGTATTGTAACTACATTGGAGTTCTAGTTGACCCCTTTTTCGAAATTTAAAACCGCCATTTCATTTATCATAATGTTTTTATATTTTAATATAAACAATGTTTGAATAACTAATTAAAAATAAATTAGTAAATTGTATGGATAATATAGTCTATTTAAAGGAAAAGTTAGTAGTAAATGATGTGTGAGACTTAATGCTAAACAAATGAAAATGTCAGTTTTGTCTGTCTCAACTATTCTTGTTTCATTAATATTTAATCGTAGTTTATACAACGAGTCAATAATGACAGTTATTATTCTCGAGATCCGAATTTACGAACCGAGCCGCGAAGCGGCGAGGGAGTAACTCGGCTCGAGGGAATAATAGTCATTACATTATGAACCACTGGCGTTATGGCCCTCGGTCGACATTCATCCGAGGGGCCCTCGGGCGGAATTAACGTCGACCGCAAAGCAATATAATACCCGCAACACCCTATTTCACTTTAGTATATAAAACATTATTGACAGATATAAATGACATTTTATCTGGCAATAGAATCTTTTTATTATGTTAAAATGGTATTTACTACGAAATATAAGGTTGTGACGGCTGGTAAAAGCCAAAATCATACCCGAAAAGCCTTAATGACTATAGACCTTACTTAATACTTGATAATTCATTTACTATGACCTTGGGCTCCTTTAAAATCAGGATCGTAACACTCGCGCTCACGATGTTCTAATCCCCGTTCACTTTAAATTTTAACGCTAACTCCCGGTATTATTAACCTTTTTAAACAGAGTTTTGTGTCACATACATTATACACCGCTTTGAGGCACGCCTTTATGTACATGTTATAATTCTTACTGTTCATCGTGATGCGTTAAGTTTCAAATATGAATAACGACTTCATCATTTTTTATTTTTACTATATGACTTCCATCCACTACTTTTAATGCAGCACAATGAAGCAAGATTACTCATCAAATAACTGCATTGTTACATGAATGTCCATACGACTAAATTATCCAATCCAGAATATGATATCGAGCCATTTCCTTAGTAGCTTTGCGCTGGACCGCTGCTGATTTACTTTTGGTCAATATAAACATTAAATGACAAATTACAATCGTGAGATATGTCTAAAAATATGTTTTGCCTTATGTACTTGAAGAACCTACTAAATAGTACTGTCACACTTAAACCAATGATCCAATCAAAAAGTACTAACAACCAATTGTAAAGCTTCCAATTTTTAATCTCATTTCCTGTGCTAACCAATGTGTTATTGTTTGGTGGCCCTGTTCAGCTTAAAATTCGAAAATGCAATTTAGAAATTGATTAACTACGCATGTTAGAAATTCTACTTTTATTTATTTTACTTTTGATTGGTTTTTCCTAAGTAAAATATATCCTCCACTTGCCTCTCTGGTCTAATAGCGATTAGGTGCATATGCTAGAGGTAGCTGACGGTGCTGCGTGTTGCAGATTAGCTATTGCTGGCCGGTTACCCGCAGCGTCACTTTGGGTGTGTTCGTGCGCACCGTGAGAGCTTCCCTTACGCATGACAGGCACATTATTCAAACATCCCCCGTCATGGTTAGTTTATTATTTGCCTTTTTCCCCTAGTCCCATTTTTTCTTTTGTTTTTTTTTTTTTAGAGTAAAAGCTTTTGCTTTTTTAAATACTGAATATAAATTATTACAATATAGCGCATACAAAATTATTAAATAACTGAAACAGCTATGTATTAAATACCTTATTTACAAATATTCAGCATAACACAAGTTAGGCCTATATGGGACGATGCTAAATTTTACAGAAAATTTCCATGTAAATTATTACGAACATTTTTTGCTTTAATTTAGCATACAATTTTGATATTATTGCATTACTCCTGTATGACATGTATTATTACATATCAAATTTAGCACACGCACATGCGTAATATATGATGTAGTGACGTAATTTTAGTGTTATCGTAATTGAAAGGTTGGCTGCCCTTCGAGAAATTAGTTTTAAATTCAGGATACACAGTTAACCTCTATAATCATCTTCTCCTTCATCTCTTTTTTGAAACTCCTTATATTTTCTATGTTCATTTAAGAAATCAGTTCTTAGATCATAAAATTTACCTTTAATATCTAATATGTTTGTTATTTAATTGCCTCTATTGCTGTGGCACGAGCATGTTTGTTTTTACACCTTGCATCCTAAACTGCATATAAACAAGGATATTTTTTATATTCCTCTATTAACACAGACACCTGTTCACGTGACCAGGACATCTTTTAATTTATGCAATAAGAACTTAAAAAAACAATATGATCATTCACACACAATCTCGTAAACCACAAATTCATTTTTAGGTTACTTTGGTTTACTTAACTTTGGTATCAATTGCAATTTTATCTCCATTTTATTCTATTGCGCAGTTTTTCACACAGAAATTAGAACCAACTCTAAATAATTTAGCTGCTAAATTTCGCACGAAATAGTGCAAGCACTTTTCTGTTTTACACGTTGCTAAATTTCAAAATTAAAATTTGTATGAAAATTTTCTGTAAAATTTAGCATCGTCTCATACAGGCCTTATGATAAAATTTTATCTTTATTTTAGACGTTATTGTAAATATAATATAAATATATTATTTGAGGTAAATTATACAGATAGTCACTATAATGGCATGGCGTAATGAATTCATATATTAAACACTGAAATTACAATTTATTAATCTGTTATCTGGATATATTTGGAAAAAGAAAATCATTTAATCTAATTTTAGCTGAATATGTGTTCAGTTGAAATACATTTTTGTCCGTAATTGATTTACACCGACGTTATTTGCATCCTAGCGATTTTTACGTTTTACAATTTCCCACTCCTGCACATGAAAAAGTCTAAGGTGCAATGCGTGTGGAATTTTTCTTGCATACCAAAGATGAACAATTGAACATCCCTCATACATCATCCCCCAGTCAGTCTATATTTTTACCTACGAGGAAAGAATACAACAGGAGAGGTAATAAAGTGGTGCGGGAATAGGTATAATTTAGACGGAAGTTACCACTTTAAGGGAGGTCAGTTATTGGTCAAATTAACTTCTTTAGTGCTTTTATAATGGTGAATTATATGGCTTGTGACCGTTCTAAAACGACAGAAAAGAATAATCTCACTTTTTCTCTTCAACGGTAAAGTTAATTTTAAATTGGCATT
This sequence comes from Amphimallon solstitiale, assembly GCA_963170755.1. Classification (NCBI taxonomy): domain Eukaryota; kingdom Metazoa; phylum Arthropoda; class Insecta; order Coleoptera; family Scarabaeidae; genus Amphimallon; species Amphimallon solstitiale. The sequence goes on from OY720678.1 coordinate 98,482,269, forward strand.
CAACATAGGCAATAATAATTTAAAAAGTATGTATTTTGAATAACTTATCATATATTTGGCATGTTTGATTGTGTTCAGTGGCGTAACATACATATCCTAGGCATGTTTTTTTTTTAAAATGTTTTCTTTAATACAGGTAGAAAACAAAAATAGGAGTGAAAAAATAATGCACTCACGATATTTCTTTAATTATTATTGGACCAAGAACCTATTTTGAATGATTATCGAGAACATACGAAGTGTACATGTACTCTATACAAAATATTTATGCACGCGTATGCATTGCGGCGGCCATATTGAGTTATCACTTTGGACAAATATTATTTTTAACAAGACTCGCTCTTGTTCTATTCTTTCCTCATAGATTTTTACCTTCGAATTTGTATTTTGTAGACAAACACTTCAATACCTAAAAAACACAAATACTTATATCTCCACTATACTTTTCTGTATACTCCCAATACAGCGTTAATGATATGAAAGCAAATTAGTATTATCTATAAACTTGGTGGAATTATGGTGTTATAATAAATAAATACAGATCAGAACATGTTGTTTAGCCTTTGAATAAACTCTGACCACAAAACGTTGGTGTTCTAATACAAAACACATCTAACTATATTCATTGTACCAATTTTTTATTTACACTAATGGTGAAATATTATACGAGATGCATTATTGTTGCAGGTTAAATAAATAGATATTGTCACAACTAGCTATTGAGCGACAAATGCTCATTGTTCCATTATCATCAAGCTTTTTTCTCTCTACCACACAAGTCAAACTGCATAATTCTTGAAATTTCTTTTATGCTCAATGATTTATGTATGCCGTAAATTATAAGTTTTTTCCAGCTGTACATGGAAAAAAGTTATATCATTTTATCTTATTTTTTGTATGGTCCTTTTGGCCTTACAATTTTGAGATTAGCCAGACCAAGTGATGCTAACTTTACTTTCACCATTTTTGACATTTTGCTACGACCGTTTTAGAAATACGAGTAGCACTTTTTGCTTAGGTCGATTTTGATATTGCTTACTTTGAAACTAAAATTTATAATTATTTACTTCTATATGGCATCAGTATCACTTTTAGTATTAATTCACTTATAACAATAGTATTTTTCCCGAGTTGGAGGCTAATAAATAAAATAATAAATCTATATTCACAGAATTATTCTGTATATCGTTCTACAAAAATTTCACAGAACTAATTAGTTCATAAACTATTCGATGTCAATCAAATGATCCTGTGATGATTTTAAGTGTATACTACTGCATTACCTTAAGGTCGTTCTCAGTCACAAGTCATGTGTGCATTAATCAACAGTACCTCGTATTACAAAACAAATTTAAAACGAATCATAAAATCATGTTAAAACTTTTATATTGTATTATTGTCGGTACTGCAGATCATTGTAAATCTCATCAAATGTTAAGCAACTCCGTCAAACCTCTAATCAAACTGGAAATAAAAAAAATGAGGAGGAAATTTTCATCATCACAATACTTCCTTATACCACGTATAAGAAAGTAATTATCGTCATGGTGCTATATCAACACCCGCGATGTATAATGAAACATTTAACACAATTCAAATTCATTCAATAAATATTTACATCTATAAAACTATTAGTATCAATAGTAATAGTAATATCAAAAATAAATTTTAATACAAGAATATTTTTCCATATTTTATCTTAAAGATTCGTAAAGTAACTGCCTACATTCATTTAAAATTTGAAAATAATTAAATGAAATATATAAAGGTCATAACACTTGGTTAGAAAACCAAGTAAAGTATTAATTCATTTAATCAATTCAGATGTACAATTTGTTAGTCGCTTTAAAAGTACAGTTCAAGTGAAAATAAAACAACTATTTTCTTCGGATTCCGAATAAATCTCGTCGTTCACGGATGAATCCCCTTTATCCACTGTGCTTTGGATACTCAACATATGACACATTATTTGTTGCATTATCTGTGCATTAGAAACATCGAAGTTTATATTATATTTTTAAGGTGATATACAGGGTCTTTTTTCTAGAGATAATTAATAAAATGGTTATTAAATTTTATACACTGTTTACATTTACATACATTGATAAACTTGATAAGGAATGAGCAGCCACCCTAAGATTAAATATTTTTTCATGCGGTGTTATAGAGAAACTAGCAAGTGCATTTGATAAAATCTACTCTTTGACAATCTTTCTTTACTATATTTGAAAATCGTCTATTTTAATATCGTACAAAATGACAGTACCAATTATCCTATAGTCCATTCATTTTAAGAAAACAGTAGTTAACGCTGCGATCGGCGACCGTATCACACCGAAAAATTTTTGTCTGTAACATCAACTGTCAGAAATTTTTGACATACAAATACATTAACAAATATTATGCGATACATTTTTTATCATATCTTTTTATTTGAAAACTAAAAAGAAATTTTACACATAGTTCAAAAAATTGAAGACTCCAGGGGATGAAAGTGTAGGTGTGGAGTAAATTTGCCTGGGCTATTAGCCAATCAGAATCCAAGAAATAATCGCCTATCTTACCTAACACTGTTTTCTTAACGTGAATGGAGTATAGACTAAGATTCCTACACAGATTTGTTTACTAATTTTAAATGGTTTATAAGACACACATTTTTCCGTAAATTGCCATAAAGGATTTTAAAAAAATAGCTTACGTGATAAACTGACTAAATTAACATAAGGTTAGGTTGTCTAACTTCAGAATTCGATAGCCGATGTAACCATGAAAAGTGATCAGGTTTATGTTTAAATTACGAAAGATGGCAGCAACTTTTAGTATAGCCTATATTGTTGTAAGACGACAGTCTGACAGAACGGACATGTCTCTAAAACTTGAAGATTTTCTTATTCACGACCTACCTAAATTCATAGCCAGAGTTTAGTTTTTCAGTGCTGTTATAACATGCCATCGAAAGAAATCATAATTGGAGTAGGCTTTGAAATTAAATGTACTTTAGCCACTTATTTTGACACAAACGTACAGCTTCAATGTTAAATAATAAATGTCATGATGTGGAAGTGGCTAAATTTTACAGCCTACTTCAATTATGATTTTTTTTGATGGCATGATACTTAGCCATAAAGACTAAATTATTTGCATTCGCACTAGTACAATCCTTACATTGCTTGATTATATAGTAATACATTAATAAATTGTAATTGGCTGTTCAAAATAGCAGTAACCAGACATAATAGACCAAATTGTTTTATAAACATAAGAATACATTTCTTAATTCAAAAGGTTAATCTTATATTCATACGTACTTTGAAAAGGCATTAGTGGATATTCAATTACTTACACCTGTTTAATAAATTTACTGCTACAATTCTGGAGTAAGTATCGTTCTTAACTCTTACTTATCACAATTTGGTGAAAGTAATTAATATATGTGGACACTATTCCCTTTAAACTTGTAATAAATAACCGCTGCATTTGTTCGCACTATGAAACGCTATTTGTATAATTTATCCTTGGTATATCTAATTATTTTAACTAAATAACTAATTCGAAAATTCTAAACGTTGGTTGTTTCATTTTATTGTGTATATGCCCCCGTAAAAAAATTCGTAAGCATTGTCTGTGGATAAAGTATTAAATATTTAGTTGAAATCCGGCCTTACATATACAATACGCTGAATATTGATTTGACGTTTTATGCGTATGTACAACTTTCACATGCAGTGTTCTATATATAGTTGGACCACAGCCTCATTTATGTACTTACAGCATATAAGACCGTCTCAGTTTATTCAGTTTTATTAAAAACAAATATGTTCACGAACTTTTTAACGGAATTGCATGTAATCACTAAAGACCGAGGGTTTTAGATCGATATTGTGTAAATAAATATCTCACCAATTAATAAAATTTAAAATTCTACATCTTAAAATATACCAGTTTTTTGTTTATTGTACCAATATCGTATACATACATACAATGTGTCTAATTGATCTACGCCATCGCCATGCATTTCAGTGATTTTTACGTTTTACAATTTCATAAGCCCAATTTAAAGTTTTTTTAGCAGAAATTTTGAAATTTATAGTTGTACGTGAACATGACAAATGATAATAAAATGATGGGTGGGTATTATGGAAATTAAATAGTTAGGCACAACACTGTCGGTAGAAGAAATAAAGGAAGACGTTTTCAAGTTGCCTATTTAATAACATAAACATTTCTAAATCGCAAGGCTTAAGTCAATTACAGACAACCATTATATATCACTATCCGGGGGTATACGGAGTGGACGAGGATAAACTAAAACCACCGGTCTATAATAATCACATAATGACTGAAATCACTAATCTGCAGTGGAATTCCCAACACTCGACACGACACCAAATTTCTCATAAACGAACTATTTAAAATCTGACCAGTTCGTGGAGAATGATCATATATGCCGAACATTTGATCATTCATCACGAACTAGTCCGAGTGCTAGTAGTACGTTTATGATAATAACTAAATGGCAGTAGTTTTGGTATCTTGTTGATTTCAAGCATCGCATCGAAAGTTTGAAATTTCACTGCTGATCTGACCACAATCAAAACATATTGAAGCAAAATTTACTATATTTGTATATATGTATTATATACCATACATGAACATCAACTAATGATGACTTTGATGCACATGCAAAGGAGAATAAAGACAGGTTGCTGCTTATGTCTATAATTCAAAAAATTAAATTATACATAATAATAATACTAGGCAGTCTAGTTTTGTTCTGACAACCAATTAATCTGCTTTATCATTGATTTGTAAACACTAATTCAACCGCAGACGAAATATTACTTAAGGAAGTAATTCGATGACCTTCTTATATGTAATACATCCAGTCCCAATTTTATCAAATAGGTATTTCAAGAATTTTGAAATTTTCAAATCATCTTCACTATCTATCATATCTTCTAATTTCGGTGATATTGGTTCACTGTGAAGAGACAAAAAAATATATATTTTTTTAAATTCACTTTTGCGTACTTTTGTATTTTTCAGAAAGTTGTATAATCTTGTTAACGAGATTGGTTAAAGTTTCATTATTTACTGGAGTAAACTACTATTTCTGGTCTATCTGTGTAATAGTATCTAAAGAGACCTAGAGGATGATATTCTTAAATATAAAGTTAGATACTGATATCTCCAGTTTTCTCTCTAGCGACTGTCGGGGTCAGAGTGGAAGACACACAGAGAGGATATTGCTTAAACGACTTTTTCATCATAAGTGAACTTTCAAACGTGGGCATTTGCAAATAATCTCGAGGTAGAACATTTTTATCATGTATGACTGTAAAGACTTCCAGAGATCTCTGTTATTTGAGTAGAAGGAAGTCTATTGCATTCGAGGCAATGCTAATAATGATAATACTTCATTGCGTACCCAGCACTAAAAACAACAACAGAGGGAACACTGTAATTTACAATATATACGAATTAAGAAAATGAAATACACTAAAAGTATACATAAATCATTTAAGCTTGAAATCCAAAAATACATTACAAAAATACTTATTTTAATTAGGACATATCTGATGTAGTGGACTTCTCAGCATGACATTTGTCTGGCATGCGGAAACAATAAAACGTAACTTGACTTCTGGAGGAAAGCCGTGTCACGTTGAAATGTATCAGTTCCAACAGATAGATAGGGTCAGTCAATCAATCCTGTTATGCATTAAACCATGTAAAAAGTCGGCACTAGCAGTCTCACGACGTGTATCCAGTAGAAATAAATTATGCTCAAATAATAATACTGTATTGTCAGTATTTTCATAGGGACAGACTTCACTGGCCCTAAAGCTCAAGAACTTCAAAAATCGACTCTGAGTGCTCTCGAATTTCAATATTTTGCATTATTTGCAGTAACCATTACTCCATCTTACTATTCAACAATTTTCAAGAATTTCCGGCGTTAGAAGTAAATAGCGCTAGAACTTGTGGATAGCACTAAAAGTAATGAAACGTGCAAACATACTTTTTGACATTTCACAAATTTTGGCAGAAATATCGCTGTGTACTTTATAATTTTATTATTAATAATATTTTCAAAATTGCAATGCGTAAATCAGCTACAGATACCTGTTACTTAACTTGTAGGTAAAATGAAACAAAAAAGAAACAAACTTAACCTCACAAACATGTAATCTTTACACATAGGTTCAAATTTAAACAAGAACCTGCTAATATATTTTATAAATATCAGATGAAAACGTTCATAGACGACAAGCCTCACACATATAAACTTTATTATACCGATAGGTCCAGCTCGGAACGTGCTATGTGGCAACGTGTGTACGATACCACTCCGCGTGCTCCTATTTTGAGTGACTTTCTTAAAATTTGAATTTATTTTGTAGAGTTATTGATTTTTTTACTTTTATCTTTTAGAAAACGTTATTGTTTTTATATTACTTAAAATTACTTTTCCGTAGCAGCTAAGAATACAATAATAATAATAAATTGGACCTTATTATGTCTGAAACAAATGGGCAAATTACGTATACAGAACGAATATGCAAACGACTATATCCTTGCGCGGTTTAAGTCTTACTAAATTCTTAACTGCAATGTGCTGCTGCTGCGGGTAGAGGGGTTTCGGTGTTGCCACTCATTGCTGTCTATGGCCCTTTCCGAGCTGGACCTATCGGTATACTAGCAGAACCCGACATGGGTTGTAATGTCAGTCAGGGACTCATTTCGTTACCAGTCTTTCCTTTCCTCTTTTCCCGTTGCTCGTCTGTTACACAGGAACGGGGATAAGCAGTGTGTACTCGAACGGTTTGCAGTCTTGCTTCACGTTGCTTGTCTGTTTCTGAAGCTCGTGATGACTTTTCCTTTCTTTTTTTGGACAATCACATAATTTCCTACTATATACACTTCAATTATCTGCAAAATTTTCTCTAATGAGCCTAGATATATTTAACTATGGGAGTTAGATCAAGAAGTTCCTAATGAAAATTATATAAAAACGTATGAAAATGTTGACAGTAAAATTTTAACCTCTCTTAAACTTGGATTTAATGAAAAATTATCAAATTTTTAAATTTACTTAATTTATTTAATTAAGAATTGTGCAGAATTTTTGCTGATTGCCAGACTGTATGAGAAACGGTTGGCGAGATATGACCCATGGCCAAGCTTAAATGGACGCCGGTACATTGGTATCCCAATCCCACTTAGGTTTCTGTAGCAGCTGTTATCATTTTTGTTTACAAGTGTTACATGTTTTTATTCTAATTGATCCGGTACAGTACTGTCGTTCGAAGACACAATCTCTTTCTAATTTTATAAGTGTCAAGAGGACTTTTATTGCTGATGTATTGATCTTTTTTATTCTTCTGTGTTTGAGTTTCGCCTGGTCTTCTCTTGATGCTAATTTGGGCTTTTTCGTAGGCACTTTAATGACCTTATATTGGCTTGTTATTATTTGTAATCCTCGTCGAGCTGAGATATATCACCTACTATGTTCGTAAATTTCTGTATGTTAATACATAGTCTTACTAACCTCTCAGTTACGCAAATATTTTGGAGCTGCAGTTATTTTGCCACATGTTTACAGATTTTTTAAAACGTCATGCTTTTATTAATGTCTACTGTAACTTTAATGCAGACTAAAAATGTACGCATGATATAAAGAGGACTGACAAATATATATAAGCCAGCGATGACGAGATATTGTTATTGAGGATAGTGAATCAATTATAGTTTAATTAATCTAACTTAAGGGATGACCCTGAGGTGCGCAGTGGACAAGTATTCTCACATGGTGGGGATTACATTACTTGAGTTATGTAGTGTGCAGATTGGCTATTTAGAGTGTTTATTCACAGTTATTTTATGATGCCGAATGTATTGTTTGCACAAGTGCTCGCTTTACCTTTTTCACTCTTTATTCCGTCACTCCTCTTGATCTGCATCAGTCACTTTTTAATTAATACAAGCTGAATTGTGCGTCCCGTTTAAGACTATTCTTACCGTCTATGGTAAAATATGTAGCGATATTAAGTTAAATTTAATTGGAAACGTGTGAAACGTCTGCTTGGTATTAATTATAGATTATGATCTATATTTACTATCTTTCATGGATGATTTGTTGATTTACTGTTCTTGTTGATGTGATCAGTTCCTGTTATTGCTATTTTTTATAGACGAGCATGATCAACAATAGTACACCATTTCACAGATTATCTTAAGCAAATGGAACGTCACACGTCGGATAGATTTTTTACCGTAGACGTAGAAAGTAGTGTAAACGTCAGCGTAGTTCATTTAACCCAGCTCAATTTTAACTAATAACGACGTTAACTTACGATTCTTCACATTCTAGTTATTTTACTCAGTTTCATTGTATAAGTGTTATCTTTATTTCCCATATCGTGTTAAGTTTCATCAATAAAATTATTTAGAAAAGCCGGATATATAGCTTCATGTTTATTCTATTATGCAGAATTAAGCGAGACACTAAATCTTTCACATTACTGCTGCCCGGAAAATGTCCACGATGTTCATTCTTAAATTTGAATACTTAATGCGACTGTAATAAAATATACATCGGCATGATAGTACAAATATTCGAAGTTTGACAATACTGAAAATACCCGGTATTCTAAAAATTGATTTATCATGAATTTCTTTAATAAACGAATGTGAAGAAATTGAGCTTATGTATTTATATATACATGACGTGAACGTTTTTCGCTTAACATATTCATCTTCACCAATATCTCCTGCTCATTTATGTTTCTTTTACTATTGTTCATCATTAGTTGATGTATTTCTGTTTGAACTGATTATTTATATAATTCCACGCTACGTCTTCTGTAAACAGTTGCATGATTATTGTGATTATTATATACCTTATATTGGTAAACAAGCGCGAATTCGACGATAGAGTTTGAACTAAGCCATTTACGCATGATCGACATTTTAAAACTCGATGATAACCGCATATGCCAGTATTGAGTTTGAGACGTGTTTACGTACCAAAGAAACAAATTATAGCTGTTATCTTAATAAATAACATTTCCTTAATACTTTTATATTATTATGCTTAATCACTGCTACCTTTGATATGTATATTATAAATTAACTAAATTTCTAAATTATTATTCTTTTAATTTCATTAATATACTTAATTTTTGGATTAAGTTATAGCCATATAAATGCATTTTCAGATTTTTGTTCGTTTAAGTACTGCTAAATTTAAATCATTCAACTTCTTGTCATAGGTATTGTAATATTTTAATTAATAACTTTATTATTTTATTAACCACATTATTCATATTTGTTTACTATACACCGTGTCCAGAAAATCGCGGACAAAGTTCAGATTGAGCGTTTCTACGATTAATACTGAGTCAGCAATCTTCATACAAAAAAATTGTACGGTCTTTCATTAAGCCACACGAAGGGCAGCTGGAAATAATACAAACTCTTGAAATCTTCGAAAAACCATTACTGTTTACAGTAAAATAGATTTATGTAGCACTGCGTTCATGTACTTAACTAATCGATCAACGCCAACACTTCTTCAACTAACTTGCCAAATATACTTTAAGATTCGGTTGGAATAAAAAGCATGATATCAGGTTTTGACGTTTGTAAGATAGACGCATCGCTTTTCCGTTTCGTGTAGTTATACCGTTATTTTGTATTTCATGATCTATAATTTTAATGAATATGCAGACAGTGGTGGCTGGTTATTACGTTTTGGTGGGGCACGTACATAGACAAGACTGATGATTCGTTTATTATCGGTGACATGCTCGGCATCTGGGAGTATATCACCGATAATAAACGAATCAGTCTTGTCTATGTACGTGCCCCACCAAAACGTACTCACAAGTCGCCACTGTAATGCAGATTTTGCAACGGGAAAGCGAATATGGTGAAACACGTATACAAAACAGAGTATCCAATCGGTGACAATCGTCTATCAACAGTTCCGTAAATTTAATCAGCGCTTTCTGAATCTGGTACGTTTGCTGCTACTCTTAAGACGATGTGGCTATTAGTGGGAGTATATTCATGTGTCTTAGGGTGCGACAAAAATTAATACTTAAATATGTTTTTTGAAATGTCTTTTGAAGGAATCAGAATGAGTTTTAGGGTGCCAGGAATAATTGGCGCGTGTTTGGGAAAAAGGGTATATGTCGAAATGATAAGTCTTTAGAAAATCGATGTTGAAGTTGTAAATGTTTGAAGACCTTGCAATTTTATATTTGGCCGAAATTTTTAATTTTTTTTTTTTAGGTAACCTTATAAAATGATGGTCTTTTTAATGGGTATTTTAAAAATCTATCTATTGTTAGTATAAGAAAAAAAACTGCTTTTATACCACTATTCACAAAATTTATTTACTAACTCGTATTTTATGCCCCTTTTCACAAGAAGTCAAATAATAATAATAACTATTATTAAAGTAAGTGAGAATATTAGAAAAAGTAGTAGGTGACAAATAACAAAATCATTAAATTTAAATGAACAAAAAACATATTTCTTCTTAGTTGTCTTCATCGCCACTTTCATCTTCTGACTCCGCGTCTGGTAAGGAATTTCGTAAGTCTTCTTTTGTTAATAAATTCTTATAAAAATCGTGAAAACTGTCATCAACAAAAGGAATAAGTTCAATAAGATTTGCTTTTTTGTCAGCGGTTATAGGATTAGAGGATCTGTAAGACAATGGGACTTTTATATTTTTAGGCCACAACGTACCTTTTCGCAAAAAATTAATTTTTTTAAACGGTGCGTTCACATCAAGGCTTGTTTTATATTCAACTACGCCAGGCTGTTGCGAGTACCTCAACCACTTGATATCTTTCCAGTATACTTTTTCACCTTCAGTGTTAATTTTTCTTTGTTGGAACAGACTTTTAAATAGTGCCGAAAATTCAAAAAAGTCCTCCCTTTTCATTTCAATCACTTGGAAAGATTTTTTTGAACCACAAAGTCGCACCAAATTCATCCAGTCTCTTGGATGATCGATTGGAAGTGAATGTTTTTTCTTCTTTTTTTCGATAATTGAATGAACTCCGTCACATTCCATGTGTGTGTGTCCAGGAACGAGAAATTTGTGATTGATGCAGTGTATATGAGGAAGATCCTTCAGGGCAAGCATGAACATTAAACTGAGAAAAGAATTTTTGTTTTGGCCAGCACAAGTATCTGAATAAAACGTGATTTCCTTCACATGTTGCGAACTTTGTTTCAAATACTTGAGCAGGCACGAAGCTATTTGGTTGCCACCCCTTGCTGCAATAGCTTCATGCCACATAAAATTGAAAGCTTCTTTGTTATTGCATCGGTATAGTGTTAAATTATACGTCCATAATTGGCGTTTGTAAAACGCTACTGAAGTTTCAATTGCCGGAGTCGGGAGACACTGTTGTAAGTCAAAAGTTAGTACTTCTTTAAATGAGTCTGGTAATAATGCCTCTTCTTTGTCTTGACGTTTTGCTTCATATGCCTCTTCTGCTTCCTTTTGGTGTTTTTCAAGACTCTTTTTTATTTCTTCTTTTTCAGGAACATTAGAGTTTACTTTAAGTAACATATTATACTTATCACATGATGCACAAGTGTCTTTATTCAACGATTTAATTTTTATTCCCAATTCGTGAAATTTAGTTTGGTATATAAATCTGGAAACTGGCGTTTTGTTTGAAGGGATCCATTTTTTATACTCATCATACATTTTACTGAGGGTGTAATAGTGAGGTAAGTACTTCTTATCAGTTTTTTTTCTACAATAATGACTTTCGTAAGAAGGGATAGCCAGAATATGCTGACGAACGAGATCTATATCTTCTTCGGGTATTTTATTGGCTGGTGATGATTTGCCTCTTAAATCATCATGTGTGATACCAGATACCGAAGCATTTTTGTTCTGTAGCATATCAGTTATAAATCTGTTGGTTTCACCAAACGTTTTCATAAAACAAGCCTTGCACACCCTTTGCTTGCTTCCATCAATGGGTAAGTGGAAATTATAACTCATTGTTCTGTTTTTTTGCCTTTCAGGGTGCACAGTTTTTACTCTCCAGCTTTTTTTTGGTTGGGTTGTGATTAACGCAGCTATAAATGCTACACGTTTATTGAAATTACCCATAGACCAATATTCTTTGAACAAACTCTGCCTCTTTTCTTCGGTTACATTAGTTTTACATTTCAGTCTACACTCCGCTAATTCCATACACTTTCTTTCTTTCACTACTTTTCCTTTTTTTGTTGTGTACTCAAGTCCGCAATTCCTTTTTAGTTGTCTCTCATTCCGGACTGCTCTTGTTTCATTTCTTTTTGACCTCTTCATTTGGTTTGTATTCTCTTTTATTTTTACTTGCTCTTCCCCGTATTCTGATTCCGCACTTTCACTTTCAGTAATATAATTTGGGTCGGCATCACTATCATCCACAGGCTCATCTTGATCTTCAACACCTTGTTCCATTCCGTCTATCTTATTCTGCCTTCCTTGGTCACTCTCTAGTTTGTCCTGCGACTCTATCAGATAGTTATTTCGTTTCCCAGTTATCTCATTCGTGTTGAATTCATCCTCCGTGTTCATCTCCTTTCGTGATTCTGACACTTCAATGTCTTCTATGATTGTATCAATTTTTATTCTTTTTCCATCCGCTTTGAAGTATGTTTCATAATTTTCATTTTGTAACATGTAATTTGGGTGTGCATCACTATTCTTTACTAGTTCTGTGTTTGAGGTATAGCTTATATCTACTTCATTATTCGAGTTTCCATTTTCATCTGTCTGTAACAATAATACAATAATAAAATTAATGATTATTGTCCAGTAATATTGTAAAAGACATTCTTTTCCGTTATTTACTTCAGTTGCTTTATTTACCTACCTGTATCCTACCTGTAGTGCATCCCCTTCTTCACCATTTGGGACTATTTCTTGTATGCCTTCGTCTATTAGGTCATGATCAACCAAACATGTCACATCCCTTAAAACTTGTATTTTTGGTTCAACTGTTTCTGCAGGGTATAAGTAATCATTTTTACTAATATCTTGATTATCTTCTCGTTTTTCTATTACACATTCAGTATTCAGTAGTTCATCAGATCTCAAGTGAGATGGTGGAATTAAATCGAAAATTACCACAGAAGCTTCTTTGTCTAGCCCACTTGTGTTTGCTAACAGCGGCGTTTCTGAGTTATTATTGTCTTTGTCTAAAATTAGAAGTTTTTACCAAAACCAATTTTATTATAATAGTTTGTTTCGACTTACCGCAACTGAAAGTTTCAGAGGACCTTTTATTTTTCACGTTAGCTCGAAGTTCAGCAATGAATTTTGCTCTTTTTGACTCCGACATAACCTCACAATTTATAGACAAAACTTTATATTGATGAATGTTAGTTAGTAGTTTATGTACTTTACACTTAAATGGGTACTTGCACTATACTAATGTTAGTCACCTTACGTCATCTTATAACCAAAACAGAAAATCACTAGTTTAAATAAACTTTTATTATTAACAACAGACAAGTTCTCTTGACTAAGAAACGTAAAATGTGATAAGTATAATTATTACTCTTGATTTTGGATTAACACAACTGTGAAAACTGGTACATGTAAAGTTATACCTGACAAAATTAAAAGGCTTCGGTGAAAAACGGGATATGTCGATATAGACCTTATTTTCTATGCAAGTTTAAATGTTACATGTCAACTTATATCGTTTTTCACCACTAGTTTAAATATATTTTAATAGTTTAACTAGATATAGTTAGACTTAGGTCTGTATTCTGTCGTGAAAAAAAATTACACGGAATAATATGTAGACATGTACCATAAGAAGGTTATTTTCAATGGCTCACAATCGACATTATATCAATTTTCACGACAGTAACTTTACAAAATTACAGTTATACCAGTATTCACCAGATAAAAATGGATAGTTTGTATTGTAAGACTTACACCACTTTTCCCAGAGGTGCTTTAATCAATTTAGAAATGCCCTGCAGATATAACTCAAATTTTAACTTTTTAGACATATATCACTTTTCCCATACACGCGCCAATTATTAATATAGAATTTAACTGCACGTCAACTTCAACAGCATGTATACTATTCATTCAAATCCAGCCCAGCCAAAAGTACCTACATAAAGTGTTTGCATAAGTTATCAATGTGAACCTGGCAGCTTCTGTAAAATTTCTTCCAATATAGTTTTAATATGTTAATGATATCTAGAGTGAGTACAAGATTTGTTATAGTGAAATGCTCTTTTAATAATGTGCTGTTAAATGCAATTATAAAGAGAAAAAGAAGAAACTCAAGCATAAATTCCTATAAAATATTTAGTATTTTGACGATTTTAGAAAAATTCCCAGAAATGTATAGGAATTAAAAAACTTCCAAAACTCAATTGTACTCAGCAGAAAAGATAATATATTCGTTGTTACCAGTTAATTATACTTTCATACTAAGCTAAAAGTACTATATTATTGATATTTTTAATTACACAATCCATTTGATTTAGAAAAGAAGCAATACAATTACATAATAATGAAATTAATTATTAATTAATCCCAAAAAATACTTTCATACAGCAAAAAATTGCATACGAAAATATAACTGCTGTTTGAATTCAAATCTCCTGGGTTATGCGCGCGTGTAAGAAGTCTCTTAATCACTGTTTGATATTTTATCAGGTACTCGAACCATCGGTTAAAATTTCTCCGATTACCAACATTCTTAATCAATGATTAGCGCTAACCGGAAACGGAAATTTGTACTAACCCGTACTTTAATTAATTAATACGTTAACTGGCATTTTAATCGAAGTTAAAAAAACCGGCCCTTGGTAGTATTAATAAGTATACGCATCTAACATACAGGTGTCTAAGATTAGATAATCTACAATTTACAATCATAATATACTGAAGACTATGCATAAGCATGGCTACCGCAAATATTGGGTGCGAAATATATGCAAATATACAAGTGATCTTTTAGACTGTAACATTGTCTCTAATTATTATAACACAGGCAGACCTTAGGACCGTCGTACGTTTCAGTTGGAAAAAAAATGGATACTGTTCACGATGCTATTTGCAACACCAGACAAATTGACCAAGAACTGAATGTTTCCAGTAAGACAAAAGATTCTTCAGTCCTAACACAAAACTTTTTGTGGCCGTTTCATGTAACAAAAGTGCAATTCTTTGCTGCTTACATTCTTTGCTTACAATAGACGGAATATTTAATAGCCATAATTTCCACGTATTGGGGAATGAGGATCCTACAGCATTCAGAGACTTTGGACGTCAAAGTAAGTTTTCAGCTGGCTAGGCATCTTAAACCTTTGCATTGTTGGACTAATATTTTATCCCAATTTTTCACCTCCATATGCAATTGAGTACGTGAATGTTTTAGAAGGAGTACTGGATAATGTTCTTTTATATCTCAGGTTCAACATGTTTTACATGCATGACGGTACACCAGCTCGCAATGCTCGTCTTTCAATGACATGGTTAAATGAAATCTTTCCCAATAGGTACATATTAATCTTCATGACTTTTTTGGTTTGGAACTTTAAAAAAAAAACGTATATGCGTCTTCATCAGCCAATGATCAAGAAGTAATTAATAGAATAATTAATAACCCCCCGATATGTTGGCCACGCCTATTAAATTCTATTCCCTGAAGGCTCTGCCTGAAAGCTACTGGGTACTCGTTTGCCTTGGTGTTGGCAAACGTACACTTCCTTAAAAAAAAACAATGTGTTTTTTTTGTATTAGGATTTTTGACATAAAATCGCTCTACCTGAAGGTTATCCACGAATTTCTGGCGACGGTGTATATTCAAATTTTTTTCATTAATTTAAATTTCAGCTTTGTTACTGAAACATTTCATATTGTTGTTACAAACGTTTTTAATAACTAATTTGTAACTCTGAAGAAGTTTTTACCATGAACACAATTATTTTTATCATATAGATAGATAGATAAATATGTGTGTATATGGGACAAAATAAGTTCTCTATTACCATTTTTTTAAATGTGGAAACTAGTTAATTAATAAACTATTAGATTTACCAAGTCCTTAAAAAAATTGCTTAATCAATTACTGAAGATAACTTCTTTTCAAAAAATAATACACAATTTAAATTAGTCCTGCTAAGATGTTACGCATGCGTAGATTGATAAGTTGTAAACTCCATCGCCGAACTAATTATTAAGATGTAGTAACTTTTATTATTTCTTTGATATGTCAAACTATCTATTAACTTATAACCAAGTCAAAGTATTGTACGATATTGGAAATGTTGCTTCAATTGTGTTATAATCATATTAATATTTTATTAACATATACTTAGTATATTCACAGTTATTTATAATTTTGAGTTCGCTAATATCTTCTAATCATATATATATATACTAATTTATACTTATTTCTTATATTATTTGTTTCTTTTGCTATTTTCTCTTACCATGTTTTAAGATCCCGTTTACCTTATAAATATCTGTGTGCATATTAAAAGATACGTTCGACCTAAGATTAACGATTAACATTAAAAGGCCATAACTTAATATGAATATAACACGCATCGAATGCGTTTCTTTTTTTAACAGGAAGACGAAGATGGTCATTTGGTGGTATTAGCCGTTATTCAAGATCTAATGGTTAAGTCCCAAGAAATATTTCTGGATCATTTTGCACGCCTCGGTATATTTTCTAAAGTTCAGAGTTTAGGTGGTCCTCCAGAAACTTCTGATATCAACGAAGAAAACGATCAAGTATTAGAACAAGGTGAATATTTAAATGAAATACATATATTAATTTTATATATTAGTGTATTATTTTCATATGTGAGGTCACTTACGGTTTCGCAATGTAACTGATTAAATTGATTCAAAGCATATATTTATATCTATGTAACCAATAATTCATGTCATTATAACTATCAGGCTGTATTTCTATATACCGTAGTCGACATATTTTAATTTCTGATACGAAAGTAGAAAGAGGAAAAGAGCGCGACGAAATAAACTAAAGATAAACATAAGCGAGGCTGCCAAGACAGTACACTCGCGTGAGGGTCTCCCGACATCGACACTGCGTTGCTCTCCCACCACTGTTAGCAAGCAGGCATCGCTGCATATTATAAGGTCATATTCTGCATGCGATAGAAGTGTAAACCGAAATTAAAATTTGACGACTACGGTATACGAGGTAGGCGCCATAAATTCTCGGCCTGATATACAAAAAAGAAACTTGGAAAAATATAAGAATTTTTATTTTTCAATGTAATCTCCCCTTACTTCTATACAATTATTACAGCGATTAATTAATAATTCGATACCCTTATAAAAATAATCTGAAGTTTTTTCGTCAAAATGTTCTATAACAGCTGCTTGCAACTCACTGTCATCCTTAAAACTACGTCCCCTAAGGTCTTTTTTTAAATTAGAAAACAAAAAAAGAATCACAAGGAGCCACATCCGGACTATACGGTGGATGTTCCAATTCTTGAAAGCCGCATTCGCGGATGGCAGCTAGTGAAATGGCGGCAGTATAAACGGGAACATTGTCGTGCGTTAATCGCACACCTTTTGTCAATTTTGTTTTGCACGAATACTGTCCCTTAATTTATGCAATAAAGACGCATAATACGTTCACACTTCTATTGCTCTCTTTAAAGTCAATTAGCAAAAAGCCCTCACAATCCCAGAATATTGTGGCCATCACATTAGTCGTTGATTGAACGACTTTCGCCTTCTGTTTGGATTGAGATAGTGGAGACGAAAAAAAAATTGATCATTGCATTTCCGAGATATACACAATAGCTGCATAGTGATTTTTTACTAAGGCATTAATAATTGTATCAATATCCCTGAAAGAATAAATATGTTAGTAAAGAAAGTAATATGATTAATGAGAAAAATTTACCTATTTGTGCAGTTAAGAACTCTTTGATACAGAAACAAGTTACATCTTTTTTATTTTTACAAAAGGACGGAAGAAACACAAGAACCAAATAATATAATTAAATGATAGTTTACAAGATGACGCTGAAATTTTAATGGTGACATACAAAATTTGTTCTTAATTGCCTACTTACAGCACAGCAGCAAATTCAGACGTACCTCGGACATTAACATCTAAACTGTATGACACTATACATTCTAGATTTTAATGCCTGAGGTGCATTTGAATTTGCTGCCGTAAGTGGGAAATTAAGACAAATTCAATATTTAATGTGACTATACATGAAGGTACATATATAAATTAAGATGAACACATCTCATATATATGCGCAGTTAGTTGTGTGAAATATTACAGCTGTCAAATCTATCATTTTGTTATAAATATCTTAAATGCTCACATTCTTGTTTCAAACAATACACCAGTTTGTAATAAAGAATCTAGAGAATTAGATAATTTTGAAAATGAATTAGCTAAAACAAAATAACTTGCAATATTGGTTATCAAGATATTTATAATACTTTGACTTAATTCTGTTAAGAAACAATAGAGTAATAATTCGTGGTTCTAAATAAATATTGCTGTAATTAGTAATCATTTGTTGAGAAATCTCGTGGCATGAATTAGTATTATTATCTGTAATTATTATTACATCTGTTTTACAATCAGTGCCTGTAATAATAAATATCGATCTATTCATTTACATGATATTGTAACTAGTAAATAAAAAAGAAACACATATTGCGTGTTAATATCATAGCATTATAACTGAAATTGAGTAGTTTCTATCAGATTTTTGCATATAGCCGCCAATATTAGAGGTTCGTTGGATACTTCGCGTGGTCCATTTCTTAAGTAAATAATATATAGACCAATTATAATTGAAGTTTAATACAAAATTATTATCAAAGAATGTAGTTTTATAAATAAGAAGCCCTTATTGTAGATGTAAGTGAGCAGTCTCAGATTGAAGATGCAAAAGAAATATTAGCAGGAAAAGCATATCATTGGAAGGATTGGTGTATATGCCGAGGACGGGATTGTCTTTATATTTGGTCAGATGCAGCAGCTTTAGAATTGTCAAATGGTTCTAATGGGTGGTTTAGGTTTATTTTGGATGGAAAATTGGCAACGATGTATTCTAGTGGGTCACCAGAAGGTGGTGCGGATACTTCCGGTACGATATTTTTTATTCAGAAAAATGATTAATTAGAATAATTTTGTTACATTGTGTTTTTTACGTACCTTGTTATAAGCATGAATTATTTTTGCACCTGCATTTGGTGTCGTGTTCCCTCCTTTGTTATTTCATGAGTAGGTGGAAATACGTTAATGTAACAGATAAGTATTTATGTGATATGTTCAAAATAAATACAGAATTTAATTCCGGTTCTAAAGTAAATTCTTTTCATGTATTTCAAAAATAAAAGATTGTAATTTGCTACTAAGTGGTACCACATTTCTTCAGTAGAAAGATTACATATTTTGAAATTAACTCATATATTTATTACATAAAGTTCAATCGTACTCTATATTTAAACACATTTTGTGAAATCATAATCTTTCATTAGCGGTGGTAGATACCTCTTGTTTAATGTAATTTGATCTATATGCCGTTACTTTTTACAATCGATTGCATTCTAAGTAGAGCTTACCCATACAAATTTTTAAAAATCATGTTTTTTATGCTAATTATTTTGCCTACTTTTCTAATGTGTTATAACACAAGTGATTGTTGTTTTTGTTTCTCTTCAATAGGCAAAGGTCGATCTGCAGACTCTCACACTACTGACGGTAAGTGCTTCTCTACTACTCTGTTGGTATTAATGTTCCTGCTTTTGTTTAAACCTGCATAATAATGAAAGACACCCAGCTTTGTCTTGTTACTTATTGTTTCGTTAATAAATTTAACTGCTTTTGTTACGACTATGCACTATCTATGCTAAATATGGCTTACTTACTTGCTCTTTAATATTATTTTGTAATCTTTCTTTATTTAGAAAATCGAGGCGAATTCTTAGAAAAACTGCAGAGAGCGAGAGCTGCTGTGAAGAATACTCATAACTCGCAACCAATTCTATCGAAACCAGGACAAACACGGTTGGTGGTTGGTAACTGGTCCCTTACGTCGAGGAAGGACGCCGAATTACATATCCATAACTCTGATGGCCAACAACAAGCTACAATTTTAAGAGAAGATCTCCCTGGTTTTATTTTTGAATCTAATAGGGGTACAAAGCATTCGTTTACTGCCGAAACTAGTTTAGGTACGCTTATTTTAAATATTTTATTGTGTATAAAAATGAAGTAGGTACTTAGACATAATTTTCTTCAGTACGTTTGTAAACATCACTAAAATTTGATAAACTTATTCATTGAAGGATAAAAGAATAAAAAACTAAGAGAATTTCAACATGTTTTTTCAACATTTCGAAATTTATTCTGAAGAAAATTCTAATTTCCATTTAAGCCTCTCTTTTGCCATAAAATAATATATTATTACTTGCTTAAACACGTCGGTTAGCGCGTTAATATAAAAAAATAATAGTGTGATGTAACTTCATCCAGGATTTAGTACCTCAATATCGCAAACACATGGTACATCAATGAATAATTGTGAGTGAATATTGATGTAAATAAATAAAGATCAGAACATTTTCTTCTATTCGGTACATGGACGCTGGAAAAAGGATGTTATATGGAAAAAATACTTACTTTTCCCAATTTTCGCCGTTTTTATTATAATAGTTTCTTGCTTAGCTTCAACATCAATGTTTCGCTTATTTCTTTTTTAACCTACTGAGCCTTGGTCACCTTCCTTAGCAGATTATATTAGTCTTGTGGTTAAATTCAGAGAAAAAGCTTTTAAATTTGCCAAGGTTGCAGGCTCTATACAGCTTTCAATAATTATAAGTAACTAGAAATTTAACTATACCGTAGTCGACATATTTTAATTTCTGATACGAAAGTAGAAAGAGGAAAAGAGCGCGACGAAATAAACTAAAGATAAACATAAGCGAGGCTGCCAAGACAGTGCACTCTACAAACCTTTCCTATGAAATGTAAGGCGTGAGGGTCCCCGCGACACTGCGTTGCTCTCCCACCACTGTTAGCAAGCAGGCATCGCTGCATATTATAAGGTCATCTTCTGCATGGAATAGAAGTATAAACCGAAATTAAAATTTGACGACTATGGTATATGACCAAAAAAGAGCTTATTTGCATTACAGTGTCAATAAAAATGTCTTCTAAATATCTCTTTGGGTAGATAATTCATATCCAATTCCCACCTTTTGCCATCTATAGTTTAATATAATTCAAGACGTTTTAAGAATTGGCAAGTACATATCCCTGGTAGCTTAATGGTAAAGCATGGGACCGAAAATCTCGAGATGTAGGTTCGAAGTTTCTATAATAAAATTTTGCAAATTATTATTAATGTATATGTATGTTTTGTACTTAATAAGTATCCATGTTACGAATTCATGTATTTTTTATTAGTGTTATTACTACACGCATACTATATATATTATCTACTTTTTATATTAAATACGGTTGTGAAAATAATAACATTAACGGAATCTGCAGCCTTATCAACACTATCAAATTATATATCTTTTTTACATTTGTCTATTTGGGTATCATGTAATTTAAAGTTGAATGAAGACATTTATTATTATAATTATTAATGAACCCTGCATATAAAAAATGATAAATTTGTTCAAACTTCCAGTTCTGAACAGTTCCGGAACAGTTTTAGACTTAGTAGTTCTGATAATAATGTGCATGTCCGGCCAAATCCTGGTTCTAGCACGGTTCGAAATCCTGAAGATCCGAACAGTTTTAAAATTGGAATTTTAAGGAAACTTGTACTACCAATATTAGTAATAGAAATATTAAAAAACACCAAACTTATGGGAAGAAATATCAATAGTAATGAACATTTAATAGCTAATTCATCTAACTACCAAAATTGCGACAGGATTTACAAAGTAATGAAAAAGTTGTTTATACAAAATACAATTTTCTAAATTTTGTAATGGATATTTCCGCATTTTTTTATATAAGCAATATACTACGTGATCATTTTGAATTGTCGTGAGTTTACCACACTGATTTTAATATGGGAACACAGTGTAATTGGCAAGGCTTTTTTTATTTATTTTTGTGGTTAGGTTTACTATTTAAAATTTTCCCAAAGAGATTGTAATATAATAGAGGAAGCATGAGTGCAGTTTGTAGGCGAGGTAAGTGGTCGCAACAACTGCAGCTGGGAAAGGGGGAATTGGTACATTGCCAAGCGATTATAGTTCTTAAGTGTGATCCGACCTCGTGCTGTCATTGGTCAAAATATCGTGTTCGTACTTGGTTCGTGTGATTTCGTTAAATTCTACACGCATTTGTTTTAAAAGTGTAATATAATAAAATATATTTAACGAGTTCAAAATTATTTAAAATCCATATGGCTTGTTACATACTCTATGTACTTTATTTTTCAACGACGAGAATCTTTTATTAATATTCGGCCTATATGTGAAATTTGTAATAATTTTAATATATTGCCAGAATTAATTAAATATTAAGTTTACTTCTGGAATAAGTATATATTATTATTATTAATTAGAAGTTGTACATTTCTTCGTTATTATTTATCACCATGATTTGTATTTACTTTTCATGTAGACGTTTTTTTTAATAATATGAGCAATGTTTTACAGAAAAATAAAATCGGACAAAACACTTCTGTGTTATAACAATAACAGTGCCTATTTTTTTTATAAAATATAAAAATATGTATGTATGTTCTCTAATTAACGCATGTTTTAAAATTATTGAAAATTTTATTCTTCACAATCGACAATGTTAATTAGCAAAAGTAAATATAAAAATTGCTCCGTCGGTAAGATATGAATAGTTTGCCTGACTATTCAAACTAACCATTAATTGGAAGCAAATGCTAATACTGCAGTTTACAATCGATTGTTACTGATATTATCATTTTTTTATTAATATCTTACATTGTTTATTTTTTCCAGAAAAGCTCCTATGAACTTTTCATTATAAATAACGGTTAAGTATTGGCAGACAAAACGCTCGATCCGTCCCCGCTCTCGTCTCGCCTCTCCTGACGTATACATGTTGCGACCACTTACCTCGCCTATAAACTGCACTCATGCTTCCTTTATTATAGGTATTACAATCTCTTTGAATTTTCCTGTGATAAATGTCAATGAAATAGGGTTAGTTTTAAGTTGAATTATATGAAAGAATTTTTTAGAAATGCAGTAATTACATTTTATTTTTTATCATAAACAATAATAAATACGTTACAACTTTATTATTGTAAAACAATCCTATAAATATGTCACCAAATGAATACATTTTATAAAAGTTGAACACATTGTGGAGTGTTTCCGATGTAATATTTTGCAATTCTATTGTAACTGCCTCTTCAAGTTCATCGAGATTATGCAGTCTATTCTGAAACATTTTATTTTTTACATGGCCAAAGAGAAACACGTCCAGTGGGGTTAAATCAGGAGAATTAGTGGCCCATCGATTTCGACTAATCAATCGGTTACCACAGTATCCTTGCAAATAATTAATAATTTGTTGCACAATATGTGGTTGCCCCATCTTGTTGAAAGTACCCCAGGTTAAATTCATCTCGGTGAAGGCTTTTAATGAAGGGTTCCAATATTTGTTCTCAGTATCATATTGCATTAATTGTCTCATGAAAAAAAATTGGTCCAATAATCCGTCTTTTCGACATTGCAACCCAAACACCAACTTTGATAGGATGGAGACTATTTTCAACAAAAACATGTGGATTCTCTGTTGATCAGGTATGATAATTTTGAGAGTTGATATACCCCGACAACTCAGCTCCAACCGAAAAGAAAGTGCGATTCAATTCTCCTACCTGTTGCAATTATTTATTCTCTGCTCAAAGTGATTGCCTGTCAATGTTGTAGTACAGAAACTTTATATGGGTGTGTATGTAAGTGTGTTTTCAGTGCTTTATGAGTACTTCCGTTGGAAATACCTACAATTTAAATACATAATGCTGTATAACAAATTACGTTTAAGTTAATTAGATCTCTTTACCAGTTTGAGCAGACAGCTTTCATACAGATTTTGTGGAACTAACTTCCATTCGCTGCCTAATGTCTGCGACATCTTGAGTTAAAACTGTTGGTACTTTTTTAGGTTTACATTTACAAACACTCCCCGTTTCCTTAAACCTTTCAATCACCCTATTGCAATGACAAGTGAATGTATTCAAGTTTATTTCCAGATTTCCATTTTCCGTTACGAATTGCTGAAAACACAATCCCAAAGAATATTTCCACAATCCATCCTCCGGCATTACGATAAATGTATCCTGTTGCATCGTAAAAGCATGGTATACGGGGTATATTGTCTTGAAATCGACAGAAAAGCGACAATATAACAATGAAAATACGAAAGTACAAGACACATCAATACATTATATATAGTTTTGAGATTTGACATGTAAATTTAGTATGGGCAATTCACGGAAGTAAATATTTCCTAGTTATTGATAATACTGGGACTTTTTTGTTGCCAACCCAGGACAATTCAAAATGATCTCTTTGTATATTATTAAAAAAAACACCAAACTGGTGGACAAATATCAATCGTAATGAACATTTAAATGTTACTGCATCTGCATCTAACCACCAAAATTGCGACAGGATTTGAAAAGTAGTGAAGAAATTATTTAGAAGAAACACATTTTTCTGAATCTTGTAATGGATATTTCTAATAAACCGGATAAATAAAACAAGGATTTTTAACACAAGCTGTTATTAATAATTGGCCCATGCATCTAATGCACACAGACATTAATAAATATGTATTATGTAACTATAAAATCAACAATCATAATGTATTTAAACAAATATATTACAATACATTTAAAAGATTATGCCGAAGATATTTTTTTAAAATTATTTTTAATCTGTGATGTAGTACACTCTTTTAATCCATTTTGGAGGATACTGAGAATTAAAGCCTTTTTGGTAATTTGAATTGTGATACCTGCATGATTTGGTACTTACATCAATCAAACTCTGAACGTTTTGTGTCATACAAGTCTGACAGTCACTTTAACTTGCAATTTTTTATAATTTCCATGACGTAACAGGCCGGTACAAATACATACATATAATAGATTGTTTGGGTATCTAATATATTGATATCACAAAATCCCTTTATTTTTCTTAAATCTCAAGGGGGACACATCGAATCAAAAATTATAAGTTTAGTTTACATACTACATACTACATTGTCTAAGTTTAACAAATATATCGGTTTGTCTATGAATATATGATAATTATAAATCTCAGAATTTGTAGTCCCAGAACTGCATGGTCCAAACAGTCTTTTTTTTAAATGACATGCGCACTAGTTCTAGAGCCGTTTAGAACTGGACGTTTGAAAAAACCTGATATTATCAACGTAATATGTGTTTAGTAGTGGGTGGCTAATCTATATTTGAATATGTTTAAAAGAGAACTTAGTATATTTATTGTCTCTAATATTATTTTTTAATTTTTAGGTCCCGAATTTTCAACAGGCTGGTCCAATAAACGTGGAAAACGCTTAAGATCGAAAATAGAAGCAACCAAACAAAAAGTAAAATACCAAGCGCAAACCATATATGAACAGTATTTTAAGGCTGCTCAAGCTCAACCTAGGGGAGTGGTAGCGAAACTCGGAAACATCGTAGCGCAAATAGAAAGAGCATGCCAGAAACAATCAACATATGGAAATAATAGAGAAGGAGGTAACTCCTGGAAAGAAATTCTTCGTAACGCCCTAGACGAACTTACGCAAATTTTACAAGAAGATGGTGTTGTTAGTGCTTATGAATTACATAGTTCAGGTTTAGTACAAGCGCTGCTGTCTTTATTATCCACTAGTTATTGGGACCAAGGTCTGAAATTAAATAAAACTAACAAACATCAAAAACAGCGAGTTCAAGTATTTAAAAAGAGTTTTGAAGATCAAAACGAAAATGAACAGTGTCCGACATTTATATTGGTGCATAAGTTAATTGCGGTGCTCGAAAGTATAGAAAAATTACCAGTGTATTTATATGACACTCCCGGTTCAGGTTATGGATTACAAATACTGACCCGACGACTTAGGTTTAGGTTAGAGAAAGCACCCGGGGAAAGCTCCTTAATAGACAGAACTGGAAGAGGTTTAAAAATGGAGCCATTAAGTACTATCGCTCAATTAGAACGTTACCTATTAAAAATGGTAGCGAAACAGTGGTACGATTACGACAGATCGACTTTCCAATTTCTTAAAAAACTTAGAGAATCAAAATATCAAAATTTTAAACATAATCATGATTTCGATGAAAATGGAATTATATACTTCATCGGTACAAATGGAAAAACTTGTTCGGAATGGGTTAATCCCGCTCAATACGGTCTAGTAATAGTAACAAGTTCAGATGGCAGAAATTTACCTTATGGAAGGGTTGAAGATGTTTTATCACGTGATACGTCAGCTCTTAACTGCCATACAAATGACGATAAAAGGTCTTGGTTTTGTATAGATTTAGGTCTGTATGTAATTCCTAGTGCATACACATTACGACATGCACGTGGTTACGGAAGGTCTGCTTTGAGAAATTGGTTGTTTCAAATGTCAAGAGATGGTGCTACGTGGACGACTTTGTATACTCACACGGACGATACAAGTCTTAATGAACCGGGTTCCACTAGTACGTGGCCGATCGAAGCACCATCAGATGAGTACCAAGGGTGGAGACACATACGAATACAACAATGCGGTAAGAATGCATCAGGTCAGACTCATTATTTGAGCCTTTCTGGTTTTGAAATTTACGGACAAGTAACTGGTGTTTGTGACGATATGGGAAAGGCCGCGAAAGAAGCCGACGCTATATTGAAGAAGCAAAGAAAGTTACTGAAAGCGCAAATGCTGAAACATATAACACTGGGTGCGAGAGTAGTAAGAGGTATGGACTGGAAATGGAAAGATCAAGATGGAAATCCGTCGGGTGAAGGTACCGTTACCGGGGAATTACACAGCGGATGGATTGATGTAACATGGGACCATGGCGGATCAAATTCATATCGAATGGGAGCCGAAGGTAAATATGACTTAAAATTAGCGCCCGGTTACGATGTCGAAAATGCGCTTTCGAAAAATTTAAAAAGTAAAGATAAACAAAGTGTTTTAACTAGTCGAAAAAGTAGTTCTACTCCGAGTTTACCAGAGGCAACAGATGTAAAGACATCAGTTGCATCCACAGAACAAGCCGCTTCTGCTGATAACCTAGCAGCGAAGCAGGCAGCTGAAACAATTGCCGAAAGTGTATTGTCCGTTGCACGCGCTGAGGCCATCGTGGCAGTAACTTCAGAATCACAAGCCGCAAATAATGATTCCGAATTATCTGTAGTCGTTCATCCGTCAAGAGATACCCACAATGACTTGTCTGCAATTAACAATTCGATATCGAGTGATTTGGCGACGATTGTGGAGAGCCTCACCTTATCCGATACTAAGCCGAACAATTTCCCACACACTAGAAGACAACAGAGCTGTACCGAAGAAACAGCTCATACATCGGACTCACACAAGACTAATTTGGTCACCAGCAATTCCACTTCGAATCTCAACAAAACTCTGCATAGTAGCCGGTCAAAAACTAGCCAGGTTGCGGTTGCTGCTGCACAGACATTTGTAGATGCTTTAGATAAAATTAGGGAGGGATCAGATATATTCAGAAATAATGCCAACAGTTTATTATCTGGTAAGTATTGTTCTTCTTTGCATTTCATAGATATACATTTGCAGTAATCGAATGCATATGCCACCACACTATTATGGAAAAGTAATTTGTTATATAGTATGTATGGTATTTACCCATATGCAGTTGCCACCTAATTATTTTGAAGGAATTTTTATACCGCATGTGTCAAATATCATTAGGTATAGGGATTCAATGTTTACGTGCGATTTATACGTATACAAGTAACACGTGGCAACGTGGCACCCTTACTGTCCGTCACCAACCCCGGCAACAATCGACATCACAACGATTTTCTCCGATCTTCCCACTTCTCCCCACCAGATTTTACATTCAATGTTTAGCTACGAACACGTTGCGATATAGTCTGCAATAAAACCCGTCTTATTACTGGAACGGGAAACATCAAATAGCCGCGGCGATCTCCTGATCTAGTAGTTTATTATTATTTTCAGAATCCTTTTTTATTTATCTTATTAGGGTTATTTTTTAATTTTATTAGAATTACGCTTTTGTTTGTGTCATGCAGCGTGAACGCAGTTAATAATTCTCTGCATTTACTGAAAGGAAAAAGAAAAACAAATCCTTGCAACTCGTAAATATTTCCGAACCCATTACAAACACCCAAGTCAGTGGTCCAATAGTTACTGCTAACTTGTATTTTCGAGCATGTATCGGGCGCTGGCATTGGAGAGGAAAGGGGTGCCACGTTGTCACGTATTGCATGAATTGATCGCCTATGGCTAATGAAAATTGACACATGCTGTATATACTATTATCAGCTATCTCTAAAGACATTCACTGTATAAAGAAAATATATGATATGAATGTGGAAAAAAACAATTAAAAACATTCTTTAAATAAGACTTACATTGGGATTGCAGTGTATTATTGGTCACATTCAGCAGACGGATTGATAAGCGTTCCTGCCCCAACTGACAACAGTTGAGTGTTGGCTGGATAGAACCGTTCTCGTTTGTCATCACCTTTCATTTGGTACTTTTCACTGCTGCCATATGTTAGAATTATACAGATTAAACCGAATAAACAACAATAATAAATTGTTTTCTGCATTAAGTTTTGGCGTAGTTTTCAGTGTAAGGTCCGGTTTATCCAACTCCAATTAAAATTCTCTGTTAACTCCAATATTATAATACATTTATTTCTACACAATACCTTTAATTTGCTTATCTTACTTTTCTAGTAACTTTCTTAAAATGTTGTGTTACGTTGTTGTTGGAATGCGTTAATGCGCATGCGGATCAAAGGCGCCCGCGCCACAGCATGTTCAGAGTGAGCTTACAGTTGCGCAACTGTCGTGTCTGCTGATTGCGACCATTAATTAAAAAACATTTAGTGATTTTTCAGAGATAACTCGTACAACTCATACATTGCTACATTGCTTTTATCATTATATAAAATAGTTTCTCTTCTTTTGCACAATTTAAATTATTTCACAGCTGTATTGGATATATATTATGTGTGTGTAGTCAAATGTGATTAGTACAACTTTTCAATACCATGCTGTTGTTTGTACAAATGTGTGGAGTTAAAAAAAAAAAAAAAAACCACAGCTAAAAATCTTTTTTTTGTGTATATATTGTTAATGTTTCTTATACATAAATAACTTTGAAAACACGGCTAGACCGTTTACGACCATTGATATACAGGACAGTCTAATTGTTTAGTTCCAGAATTATACACCTAAGTTGCCTCTTTATGTAATTCTGGTTGTTCTTATTTATTAAACTTGTTTTATTTTGATGTATTTCATTAAATTGCTATATATATATTGCTACACATGCGCGACTGCTTCTTGGTATCGAGATTATTTGAGAAGATTTTAAAGGCCAAGGCTTCTAAAAAAACTCTTCTATTGTAATTTGTTTCTCTGAAAATAGTTGTGTACATTGTGTTTTTTTTGTATTGCTGTGAGTTGCTAATGAGCATTTTTGGAGTTTACTTTCGAATCGGAGCGGTGTTGAGTGCTTTCACGCCATCTCTGGATTGTTTGCCTACGTATACCCCGGAGCGGTCGTCGCACTTCACTGTCTACACGATGTTGTTCTTTTGGTGTCAGTGTATTTAGTCTGGTGTAGAATTTGCTGCATAGAACGGCGGAAGTGAAAGATATCTCTATATTTGTCCCTTGGAACAAGTTCCTTGTATTATCAGCGAGGTTTGGTACATAAATCAGTGATTTGTGCACAGTTTTGTTGTTCTGGTTTATTAGCCCTGACGTGCTTAGGAATTTCTGGTTATTGGTACTCTTATTGCCCGTAGAGAAAATTAGTCTGTTAGTGAGATGTCGTGGGTAGTTGTTTTTTATTAAGATCTTGTGCAGTGATTGTGATCTTGGTTTAAGTAATCTTTCTGACTGATTCTCTTAATTCTATCTTTGAAAGCTAAGATTAAGTTAATTTTGTATTTCATAGAACACGAGGAATTAAAATTAAGGAGTCTGTTGGAAATTGAAAGTCAACTCCATTTTATGATGTGAGTTTGCCTCGTTATATTGATGTTCAAAAAAGGTAGCTTACCATTATTTTCTATTTTGGAAGTGAACTTTAGTTTAGTATTGAAGCTATTAGGAAAATTTAGTGTACTCTCTCTTTGATCTGAGAGTATAACACAGGCAATATCATCAATGTAGTATTGGTTATTAATTAAAATACTATGTACATTAGGACAGAATTGTTTGAATAATGTATGTGCATGCAGAATTAAATGCCGAGTGTGACTTCAACTGCCGCACAATATTTCCAATTCCGAAAAACATGATCAGATATCAAATCGTTTATCAGTTTGTTTTAAATTTAATGGCTAAGGATTTTTGAAGTCTCTTATTACGAATCTAAGAACAGAAAGTTGATACGATATTGCGGAAAAGAATGTTAAAAATGTCGTGTTTTTCTTCACAGTAGGTAGTGATAATAATGAACAAAATACAGTTAATAAATACCGAAAATGTAAGCAGAATAATGACAAGTAGTTTATTTTCAATTATCGTAAACTTTTCACTATTATAGGGCTGAAACCCACAAAACGTACTATGAAAAATGTATTTATTGGAGAACTACTTTTCGATTAATAAACGTAACTCTAGCGGAAACGATTATAAATTAACTAATTTTTTATAGCAAGATATATAGAGATCAGTTACTACCTGTCCCAAATATTGTTCTACTGATGAAAAAATCTTTGTGAAATCGTTTTATATATCTACTTATAGATTCCTGCACGATAATATTATTACAATTTTGAGAAATTTGGAAATAAATTATAATTAAGTAACGGATTATTACAATTTGCCATTTTTT
Source organism: Amphimallon solstitiale (assembly GCA_963170755.1). NCBI lineage: Eukaryota > Metazoa > Arthropoda > Insecta > Coleoptera > Scarabaeidae > Amphimallon > Amphimallon solstitiale. The sequence continues at coordinate 98,513,396 of OY720678.1, forward strand.
ATTTAAATATTAAGTAGAAGAGGTTTCAAAAATGAGTACTGTAGCTTAACATATGTATATGTATACTTGTAATATGTATCTGACGCAAAATTGTAACATTAGGTTTAGCGGACATTGCCATTTTTTTTATTACAAATTATAGTTATTATTTTCGAAGTATTTATGACTTTCTTAAATGTAGCTGCAAATTTATCACTAAAAGTTTAGCTAATTTTTAAACAAAATTGCAGTTTAAGCGTACATTATATATACTAGCATACACTTTGTCCTCGAATGCAGTTGGACAAAAAAAAATTTAGTTGGAATTCAATGTTTGGGAACTAAGTCTTGCTTGTCCTGAAACTTATTTTTAGTTTACTTTCGCTTTTTTAAATCAAGTAAGCTCTATAATCTCTAAATAAAAATAAAAAAACATTTAGTTTTTCAATTTCCCTGTGTACATATTACATACTACTGTTTTTATACTTGTCCATTTTCTAATTTTGAAGTTACCGGTATAGAGCTTCATTAATTGAGACCTCTTCCCGAACAGGAGCCCGCTTAGTCTTGAGAAGTGGTTGGATATAATTTCTTTTTATCCGTAAATAATAGGCAGGGTAGTTCCGTGTTATCGCAAATTAGTAAATGGATGTACCTGAAATCGTCGCCTTCCTTCTAGTATATGGTTTTTGAATACGATATAGGAAAAAATTACATATTTTTCCTAAGTACATCCATTTTCGACATTTGACCATATGTGTGCATTATTATTTCATTCAATAAGTACATCGGGTTTAAAATTTACTGAAGAGTAAAGAACAAACAAATACGTATTTATTATGAAGACCTCAAAGCTAGTAAAATGTAAATGTACCTCGTTACGTTCTACGTGAACAATTTGAATTAGAACTTGCTACTTGTCACTTGTCCCCTTAGACTTAGCGTTAGTTTATGGGATAATTATAAATTTAAAATAGACATAAATAGCTCCAAAATCTCAAGATAATCATATAGAGCCAAGTAAAGTTTTGCTAAAGTGTTCGCGTAACATAAGAAAGACATTAGTATATTTTCAGACCATTAAATGTCAAATAATTTTGCACAGTAAAGACATGCTTCATTTTTTATATACTTCTATAGTTAAAAATATTGTTTAATTAAGATAAAAAGCTTTCCTTTAAAATTTAATATTGTATATTAAATATTACAATAATTTATATATAATAATAGACATTTTCGATAAACAGAATCTTCACATTTACTGTCACCGCGCAACAAATAAGACATGTATGTGAATAAATAATAAAGAAAGCACAAAGGTTCACAACGTGGGTGCGCGGTGCTTTATGTTAGAAAACACGTAATATTGTCAGACTAACTGGGTCAGAATGGACCTTTATATTTTCACGCCCACCTTGACGTCACTAGGGTGACCTTTCTACCAGATGCACGCGCTGCCGGCCGCTAACTACAACATTTTGAATATAATCTAAACATCGAAAATAACAAAAAACTAATCTTGCAATATTTGTCACTTAGAAAAAAGATATTTTTTTTCTTATTCCCAAATATCATAGCTGTTTCTCTCCCACGAAAAATATAACTTCCATTGTGAATATGTAACTATATACAGTATGTTACTACAATGACATCAAGCGACATTTCCTGGAACTAAACAAACGGCCATTCCTAGAAAGTTGAGCCGTCATAAATGTCTATTTCTTTCCTAACCGACAATTTCTAAACAAAGTCAAACCTGCTGGGTGACAGCAAAAATGTGGATCGTTTCAAATTGTATTGGTATGCTTACTCTACAACTCGACTTAAACAAGTTATATAGAGAAAACGATACTTTATCAACTGTATTGCCTAAAATTTCTTCAATAATAATAATAATAATAAGATCAAATTAATTACAAAAAGTTTGCCAATTATTTAAAATGTGTTTCTCTCTAGATGACAGATACAATATGATTAAATTGGTTTCTAGAACAGCTGAAACAAAAAAGAAATGAAGTATAGTTCTGGAGCCTTTACATTCACCCTCAAACTTTACGTATTTACTTCTAAAAGAGCGTTTTATATCACTATCACATGCATCACTTTTCGTTTCATTACCCTATCTTAAAATATGCTTTTCAAAATCTTAGTAGCCATATATGGATGGATTTTGGTGACGACATCGTTTTGAAAGTTGGTTGGAAAAATAACATAGACGTTCGCGTACCATGTGACAGAAACCATCAAATATTTCAATTACTGACTATACACATACGCTTTTGAAATATTATAATACTTAAAAGTAGTCCACATTTACCAGTTAGGGGTTTAACAAATACTTACTCGAGGATTTGTCACTTTTTTCACAATACACAACTTTATAATTTTTCTCTAATTCACAATATTATTTAATGAACTTGTACCAGTAAAAAGAGTTTATTTGTAGGTGTGAGAATCTCCGTATCGAGTAACCAGGAAACGGAAGAGGAAAAACAACGCTGCAAGAAGGACGAAATGAAGTCACAGAGCGTCGAGAAAGACGATACGGTGACGAATACGAATAACGCGAGGAATAACAGCAATTGCCCGATAGTAGTGACGAATCCGATGAGCGTAAGTGTTCCTAATTTAACATCGAGCGAGGCAACCAATCAAATAGAACCATCCTCCACCGCCGGATTGTTGGAAACGTTCGCTGCCCTGGCAAGGAGGCGTACGTTGGGCTCAGTATCTACCACGAATAGCTCTAATTCATCAAGTAATAATACGACAGGCGGCATTATGAGCTCTAACGCCCAAAATAACGCAAATTCAGGGTCAATTTATCCACGCGGTCCCAATTCAGTGTCTAGTTTAGTCCGTTTGGCGCTGTCTAGTAACTTTCCCGGTGGTCTGTTGAGCACTGCCCAAAGCTACCCGAGCTTATCATCTAGTAATAATGCAACTAACCAGTCGTGTGGTATACCGACAACAGCAGCAGCTGCCCAAGGCTTAAGTCAAGCTTTAACTATGAGTTTAACTTCCACTAGTAGTGATAGTGAACAGGTAATTGATATCCATCAGACATTAGATAAATTCAGTTATTGTTTGATATGAATAGTTGTGAATGAAGAAATTGGAGTGAAAGGTTTTGTAGAATTTTAATTGAAATTTATATTTTTTTTTGTGTGTAATTAATACTCCAGACTTATTGGGAAGGTCCACATTATTAGAATATTGTATTATAATTAGAGTCATTCATGGTAGTAAATAGTTTCTCTTGGTATGTTCATCCTACTTCACTTTATTGATGAAGTAAGCTAACATCTATATAGTTTTCCCAATGTCTGTTCTTCAGTATAATTCTTGGGTTGAAGAAGAATAAATAAATAATTCATTATTTCTAGTTACTCAGACTCCTAATAAAAAAAAATGCATAACAAACACTTAATAAAAGTAGAATTTTCATTTTTCATACAAGATCTAATCTTTATTGTGTTCATATAATATATTAGTTATATTTTAAATTTCTTATTACAATGAAATAAATTTGTCTTTAGGTATCCCTTGAAGATTTTCTTGAATCATGTAGAGCTCCAACACTTTTAGCTGAATTAGATGATGATGAAGACATGGGTGAAGAGGATGAAAATGATGATGAAGAAAATGAAGATGATGCTGATTATGAAGAAGTGATGGTTTCCAGAAACCTCTTGTCTTTCATGGAGGAGGAAGTATATGAACCAAGACCCAGTAAAAGAAGATCTTGGGATGATGAATTTGTACTTAAAAGACAATTTTCTGCCCTTATACCTGCATTTGATCCACGTCCTGGTAGAACTAATGTTAACCAAACAACAGATTTAGAAATACCACCACCTGGACAAGAAGAAAGTAGTTCAACATCAGAACATGAACTACTTCCTCAACCACGTTTACAATTGGTTTTGCGGGGACCTAATTTACCTGGAATTCCCGATGTCGAAGTTGAATTAAATGATTCATCATGGACAATATTCAAAGCTGTTCAAGAATTAGTACAATTAACGGAGTTAGGATCTAGACAAGAGAAATTAAGACGTATTTGGGAACCGACGTATATGTGAGTAAATTTTATTAACAAGCAGATGGTAAACATTGTTGTAGCTTATAGATACATGGTCGTTTGTATTGAGAATACAAAAAGCTACATAAAATAAACTTTATTTGAAAAGGTCTGTGAAACTTTAGAAATAATTCTTTTTTTTACAAAAATCACAACTTTAATAGAATTAAGAGTAAAACTGTGATATACATAAATATCATTTTGAAGACTTCAGTGAATGTAAATTGTTTTCACATGTTTTCTTTAGGATATTCTTCATTCATTTATGTTTATCTCCAGATGATTGTTCATATACATACTTATTAAAATAATATACAAACCATTTTGATAAATTTAATTATTACATATCACATCAGATATGATTTTTAAACCTTAAATCAGTGCTAAAGACAACATTTCTCCATACATATCAAAGAAGCATAAATGGTTGAAGCAGGCTTTAACCAATTTTACTTATTGTATGCTGTGCGATGAGGCAACTTGCTACTTACTCCACAGGTATATAATATATAATAAGTCACCCTTCGCCCCATTAAAGTCGTGCTTTCCCTGAAAAAGTAATTCTCAAGTTAATTGCTTTCATTGTCTGTTTGCTCTTATTAAGAGTAAATACACTAACTTCAATGTTATTATTTGCGAATTATAGTGAAACAGTCTTCATTTACCTATTCTATTTCTCTCTATACCTATATTTTATTAAATACTTGCCTATTCTGTTTAGTTGACAAATTTGTATTGTTGGGATAATGACTATAACAAATGTCAAAAGATTGATGAATATAGTTTCAAAATGGCGATCAAGTGCTATGAATACATTCCGAAATCGAATAAAAGTGCTGTCAGTACTATTGCTATTTCATGCTTATAACAAACGGTCCGTAATTAGGTTGAGCAGATGTGTGTTAAATGTTCGGTTTGTTTTCGGAACGATTTATCAGTCATGTCAGCGCGTGGTTGTTTACATGCTTCTCTATTCTAACCTCAAACTACATCAAATAATACTTCAGTTGACGTGGCAGTCTAAATTATTTGTTCAATATTAATTGAATCCCAAAAACTAATTGAATTATAATGACTGATGGGACGAATACCATCATCATGAGCATATTTATAATATTTAATGGCTTAGAAATTATTTATACTAGAAGTCATGTAATATTTCCGAAGCAAATTGCATGTCTATACAAAAACACTTTTAATATACTCATATTAGGACAAATGTATACTTAACCTTCTTGTGTTTTCTTAAAAGTTTCCACTGACATAGGAATTTCATACAACGCGTTTTCTTCTGGGTCGATAAACATAATTTTTTTAATTTCACTCATGACAAAAATATTACCATAACCAAATTGATTTGTATAAAACCACCATTGTCAACAAAATTATTAAATCCTCCCTACTTTACTGACTTCACACCACCTTTATTATGATAGCAATTTCAGTTATATATTGGCACCCAAAATTGTTGATACGAGTAGTATTTCATTACGTCATATTAATTTGTTCAGCACACTGAAATCAATTTGGGTACGCAAAATGTGTATTGTTAGTACTGACGGTAGATTTCGGAATGCACTCTATGTGTATGAGAAGAAAATCGACAGATGTGATGATTACGTGGCGTGCAGAGGCAAGTGCGATCAAAATTATCATATATCTTGTGTAAAAATACATGTGGAAAAATATACAAGTATGAGAACTAATGGAAGTTTGGCGATTTAGAGATGTAATTATTGTATGGAAGACACAACCTCAATCGACGGGGTAAAAGAAGCAATAGTAAAAAGTTTGAATACAGTTAACAAAGATGAGCTGGGTGAGAAAATGCATTCCATTTTTACTTCAAAATTAAATGCAGTAGCAAATTTAATCATCGACAAACTATCAAAGGTCTTTAATGAGGAAATTAATGAATTAAATCACGACAACAGAGTCCTCTCACAAGAAATAGAAAGATTAACATCTACAGTTAAGGACCTATCTGTGAAACTCAAAGGAAACTTTAAGAAAAATAAACTTATTTTATCTGTAAGCAACAATATTGAAAAAGATACAACAAATACACATTTCAAAGAAAAACAGCAAAAAGGTAGAGTTACTAAAAATACACATAAAGATATAGCGAATGTAGAACAAAAAAGTACTGAGCAAAAAAACCATACATCTCTAGAAAACAAAAACATAGAACAGAATATAAAATCTGCAGTGAAAAAGAGTATGATGACGAGGGATTTCAAACAGCAATTCGTAAAAAAAAAGAAGAATATTATACAGGAATCTGCAAAAAATGCCTTAACTATTAAAGCGACAGAGAAATCCGCCCTCATACATTTGTATGGATTAATACCTACAACCGAAGAAACTGATGTAGTTGATTATTTGTTGTCTCAAGATATTGGTGATATAAAATGCAAGAAACTCCAAGCTAGGAGACCGGACGAATATGCATCATTTCATGTAAAATGTAAATATGAAGACCTAGGAAAAATAAAAAATCTAAGTATATGGCCTGTTGGGGTAAAGTTGAATCGTTTTTTCTTCAATACGTCGAAAATAAAGAACAAAAATTAACATCGAATGACGGTGAGTTTTGTCCTTTCAGACAATGGAATAGATCATCAAAAGCCTGGAAAAAGACATTACAAAAAAAAACAAAAGAAGAGACACAACGAGCGGAACCTCTTCCTTTACGTTGCTGCACCTGAACGTATAAGGAATAAGCAAAAAAATCGGTCAAATAAACTTATTTAATTCGTATGAAAAATATCCATTCTGTGCGTAACCGAACATTGGTGTACAAAAGAGCAAATAAAGTATACGGCTCCGGACGGATATAGACTTCTGCAGGATTACACGTGGACGGGGGGGGGGGGTTGCAATCTATTCAAAAAATTACAGATTACAAATGCCTAAATTTTGAGGAAAGATAATCGGTTGAAAGTCGCATCGAATATAGCGCAATTGTATTAACCTGTTAAGGATATTAGAATTACTCAGAGAGAGATCCCAACTTATAATTTTATGCGGAGACCTAAACGTTAACATGTTAGTCGCTTTCAAAGAGAGAGGATGCTTATTAGATATATTTAAATCATATGGCTTACAAACTAAAGTCATAAATCCCACAAGAGTAGTTACAAACAAAAATAATCACACATGTAGAGTCTCACTCGGCTATATGGTATCTAACATCCCGAATTATGAGTGGGTAATGCGCATCGTTGAACCGCACATCTCTGACCATAGGGCCGAGGTGTTAGAATATGCATGGCGGGTACTGGGTACCGTGACTCCTAAGGCAAGTCCCAAACAGAATTCAGTGCAAACAATAAGAACCGAAGATTTGATATCCATAAAACATGATCTCCGAGACACGGACTGGTAGCGCATCTATGATGTGTCTGATACCGACACGGCATTTGAAGAATTTGTAACTGAACTACATACTATAGTTGACAAGCACAGAATACAAATCATAAAGCATATTACTGACAACAAAACAGTGCCTTGGATCACTGATGAATTAAGACTAATGAACAACAACTGAACGGCCTATATTGGTTAAAATCACACCTTGACTCAAAGGCATATATATTTCAACCAACTTTAGTCTTATTACACCGTAATCATCACATTCTTGTAAATAATCCAACTTTTCTTACCGTTCTAATTTATTTTCGACCTAACGAATAATCAACAATTTACATTTAAAAAGTACTTTTCTTCATATTTCTGATATTAAAGTATACGCCACGATAAGTATATTTACAAGAAATCCAGTAAGATATTTTAATCCGCCATTGTCATTAAATGATTCTTTTGTCAGTGTCATCAATTATTAGATCTTAGAAATGTCATTTTCTGTTAATTCTACCGAATTACTGTAAATCACTAAATTTACTGAAATCTAAGTTGTACCGATCTTTGACATGAAAAGAGTCCCCGTATGTTGTTTTAGCTTTTAATAAACTTAACATCTTTGGCTTTCTTCAGACTCTAATACTTTTATTTACTATTATACTGCCTTTTTCATGATATTTTTGGCGATATTGGCTAAATCATCAATTTGCAATTTACCGAGTAAAACATATTTGAAAAGTAAGTTATTTAAAAAATCTTCGCACAGGGCGATTAAACTTGCCGGTTGTATGTATTAAAAAGAAAAAGATTTCATCTGTTACTTTTTATCACGACGTTTTGTACCTGATTAATGTTGAAGTCGTACATATTGCGAATATGGGTTCTTTGTACTTTTACTGACTTACAATTACAACATTCACCAATTTAAAAATGGTTGACGGAAAAGTGATTGTACCATGTACTGCATGGCCACTTTTTTTGTCAAGTAATTTTGGGCACAAATTCACATTTTGCATTTCCAAAGAAGCGTTATGATATGTTCCTGCAGTATATTAGATAAATTATCCCAAGCTCTCAACTACATCTACCATACAAAGAACGACGATTTAGTAAATGTGCTTTGGCTGTGATTTATTTGAATTATAAATGACAACAAATTGTGAAACAGAATTAATCTGTAATTTTGAATTCATATTATGTTCGAGTTTGAGTTTATTAATTATGTCAATAATTTTACCTTTAAACTGCGCTTATGCGACTCTAATTTCAAATTAGACAATTATTTTGAATTCAGCTAGGAACAGAACTTATAAAAATTAGATTCACTGAAATGGAAATAACTGCCCATTAAATCAATTATAGACAGACATTAGGGTGCGTGTGCAATAGCAAAATATAAATTCACTTTCATTCTGACATATCCGATACATCAAAAACGATCTTAATTAAATGTCACAAATATCTTCAATTCAAACACTTTCAACAACTCCAGTGACTGCAATATAGTAAGTTTTAAAGTTATTGTTTTATTGAAGTGAACTAGAACCCAGCTTCTGTTGCATATATTAACTATAAGAATATGTGACTGCATTGTTTGAGTTCTTCTATCTTTACCTCGATATTTGTGTGTAGATAAAATACAGACAGTATGTGTGCATTATTACCAAAAATGCCCCCTTACTGCTTTACATTTCTGAAACTCTTATACAATTTACTATTTCAAAATTGTCAATATTTATATTGTAATAGCTTAAATTTACATAGTAAGTAAATGTAAGCAACTCATTATGAAAATTAATTTATAAGATCGATTGAGCAACATAAATATTTCATATATTATTACTATACCTAAACAATGATATGTTTCACCACTAGTATATTCCTTTTTTATTTATAGAATTGTATATAGAGAAATTAAAGAAGATGGTGGATTAGAGGAGGAAGGACGGTCAACTCCAGTAGTTACATTATTTTCAAGAAGTGGCAGCAGTTCTGTAGCAGGAACGACTCTATCCCCAAGCACACCAGTTCCAGGCACACCGTCTGTATCAAATTGTACTGTAGAAGATGTCTTACAACTTTTGAGACATCTCTTCGTTATAACCACTACCAAAGACCCTGATCTCAACCAAACGATAGAGAACACGCAACCAATTACGCCGGAGGAATTCACCAGCAAAAAGATAACGAATAAGCTTCTTCAACAAATACAAGATCCTTTAGTTTTATCCAGCTCTAGTTTACCGGCTTGGTGTGAAGAACTTAATCATTCTTGCCCGTTCCTATTCCCATTTGAGACGCGCCAATTATATTTTAATTGTACCGCGTTTGGTGCTTCTAGAAGTATTGTATGGTTGCAAACGCAGCGAGACGTTACCATTGAAAGACAAAGGACCCCAGGATTATCACCGCGAAGGGATGATCCACATGAATTTAGAGTTGGAAGACTTAAACATGAAAGAGTGAAAGTGCCTAGAGGTAGTAAAAATTATATTTTTAAGATACAGGCAGACACTTATGCATTTAATATTGTTTTAGGTGAAAGTTTATTAGAATGGGCTATGCAAGTAATGAAAATACACTGTGATCGTAAATCAATATTAGAAGTAGAATTTCAAGGAGAAGAAGGTACTGGGTTAGGACCCACATTAGAGTTTTATGCGCTTGTAGCTGCAGAATTACAAAGGCGTGATTTATGCATGTGGATATGTGATGATGATGCTGTAACTCTACAAGAGACACTTGATTTAGGTGAAGGTGTTAAACCACCTGGCTATTACGTCCGAAGACCTACGGGTTTATTTCCTGCTCCTCTCCCACAAAATTCTGAAGTATGTGATATTGCTGTTAAATATTTCTGGTTCTTTGGCGTGTTTCTAGCTAAAGTGTTACAAGACAATAGACTTGTTGATCTGCCGTTATCGAAAAGTTTTCTCAAATTAATGTGTCATGGTGAAATTCAGAATACTGTGAACGAAAGAATAGGATTTGCGGGGCTCAAGAAATCCGGTGACGAAGACATCATGACATCTAGTTTAATTTCAGAGGAAAGTGAAAAGGAACTAGAATTTGATCCACCTAAATTGAATTTAGATGATAAGAAACCTTGGTACAACAATATACTAAACCAAGAAGACCTGATGGATATCGATCCGATAAGAGCTTCATTCTTGAAACAAATACAAGACCTTGTCAAACAGAAGCATAAAATCATGCAAGATCATACATTATCTGTCGAAGCAAAATCACATCAAATACAGAATTTATGTTTGAATCACTCCTCTGGACCCGTATTACTGGAAGATCTTGCTTTAACATTCACATATGCGCCAAGTTCTAATGTATTTGGATTTTCGGTTGTGGAATTAGTACCTAATGGTGCAGATATCGAAGTCAACATCGAGAATTTAGAAGATTACTCTGAATTAACCACTGGCTTCTGTTTAGATAAAGGTATCGCTCGACAATTAGAAGCATTCTTTAAAGGATTTTCAATGGTGTTTCCTATGGAAAAATTAGCGGCATTTAGCCCAGATGAGATGAGAGTGATGTTGTGTGGTGATCAGAATCCTCATTGGACTAGAGACGATTTATTAAACTACACCGAACCGAAATTGGGATACACCAAAGATAGGTAAGCATTTTGTTAGTAAAAAGAAAGTAGTACCACCATGTTTGCATAGATATTGTTTATATTATGTGAAACAGCTTCAGGTTAGATTCACAATTTTATTGTTTAGCAAATTTGCATTTGACATTAATAATATGAAAATACAAAAGAAATATAATAAAGGAACATGAAAATAGGTACAGTAACCGTGAAATAATAATAAATTCTTAAGGGTCCTCGCTAGTGGATCTGTCAACAATGGAAAAATAGCAGATTATAGATGCCAGATATTTTTGTTGATTTTAAAGATGGAGAAAACCTTTCAACGTCAACTTATGTAGAATTTAGTAATCTACCCGGCTGAAGAATCAAATTTAGAAAAAAATTAACGGATTAAAGAAAATTAATTAATATGTCAAAATATTAAAAACCAGTTTTCTCAAAAATCCTTCGGAGGAGATTTGTTTGCTTGGGTTCACGTTATAAATTGAATAGAAAGCTACCCGGCTGTGCACTTATTTTTCGTTCAACTATTCTTTACTTTGTTTAAAATGAATATAAAATAAATTAAAATTAGGCAACCCACATTACAATGAATTGTTATTCTGCTATAAATCTTTCCCGCGGTTACAAATGTGTAAATATTTGGTCATAAATGAATTTTTATTCGCTTAGATATTGAGTTATTATTTCAAATATTTATTATATATTCCCTATGTGTAATAAGTACTCGGACATCCTTGGCTTATTAAATTATGTGCTATGCAACCAATATTACATTTCCCATTCACTAGCGAAGACCCTTAATGCCACATAAATTAATTATTTGTGGAACTGTTTCCTGATATTGATCTGATTCTGTCTGTGGTTTTCCTCACTCTCTGGTGAATGACCAGATGAACTGGTGTAATAATATATGCGTTCAAGCGTTAAGCCCTAGGTCAAGCACTGACTCGAATCGGACGTAGTGTCGACGCTTGATTTAGCAGCCGACATCTTTTCAAGCTAAAATAAATTTAGCTCAATGACCTAGCACTAGTATAAAAAATTGAGATAAGCAGTTAACATTCTAATTTGAATCATGTCTATAATACGATTTATAGAAACCTACTATGCCTCATTCATTCTAGGATTTGAATAGATAGCGCAATAATATAATGACAACAGTCCTTCTCAGGACACATCTTACACCCGACCAAGAACCTGAGAAACCATTGTTTCATACATATTTATATATATATTGCCCTGATCTACAGTAAGAGAGAAACTTATTTTAGAGTTTATCCTTTTACGTTTTTCTTAATAAAAAGTTTTGTAAATCTGTAAAATTATATTTATTTCACAAAACATAAAGCTGATTACATATTTAAAAGCATAACCAGAATAAAAACTATGCATATTTCTAATTATTATTACATTATTAAAAAAAAAACAATGAAATTATTTTTGTTTCTAAACTATTTGGCTTGCATACACGTTAATATATTAACACTGATGTCGAACATGGAAGTCAGTTACGGGAGCTTGAATCCAATGAAAATTCTGAGAATAAACTATATACAATAGAAGTAGAATTTTTCCATGCATCAGAATGAACCCTTTTTAATCACAATATGATCCATAACTTCAAGGAGATTTAAGTTACAATATAATATGTAGGCAGACATAACACTACAACTACTTTTTACTTTCTTATATATTGTATAAGAAAGTAATACAATACTTTCTTATACATAGTATAAGAAGGTATTGTGAAGATGTAAAATTTTGACATCAAGATTTTTGCAGATGTCAAAGTTTTCAAGTTTCCTGACCAAAAAAGATGTTTTTCGGCCAAACGGTAAAAAGCTTTCTATTTAGGAATATAATTTTCCTCTGGAGATCTGACTGTCTGAGCTTTACAAGCTCCATTACTTAAACTTTCACATTATAAGCCAATCTAGCTTTGTGCAGATTATATAAGTTTCCCTTGATGAACGTGATCAAACTGCTTCCACCATACTATAAAATATTACTAGTTAAAAAAAGAAAATTAATAAAAGTGATATAATAATAATAATAAATAGAACGATAAATATCTGTATATAATACGCAAATCCTCAAAAAAAAATATTGATAGAACAAAGTAAACGTTTATTTTAAGCCCAACACTCCTTTCTTAGAGTTAATGAAGTATATACTGTGTTACGCAGTAGGTATTAAATAGTACCTAATATGTCTATGAAGTACCCTCTGCATTGTATTAATAATAAAGGTATACGTTTACATTTTATGATCTACAAATATTTAAAGAAATATGTAATAAAATAATGTTTCAAATAAATGAATCTTGTGCGAAATTTGCTTTTCTACATGAATAGGTTTGTGATTAAGTAATTATCATTCCTTATCGACCAAATATACTGCAACTATGCTACTACACTTGATTTATTGGTATGCTGGGCCATGTGTGGGTGGATAGTTAAGAGATGAAATTGAAACAAGGTCCAAGATCCCACAGATTCTTTATTTTGATTACGGCGACCGGTTTCGTTAGTTTAAATACTACACTCACATCCTCAGGCCAAGCTTAAACAAGAAAGTAAGCTCGTGACACCAAGGTACAAATTACAAAATAGGTGATAAAATGTGTTTAACAAATTAACTAATTAATATAACAAATTGTACAAGTCATATAATGGGGAAAAAAATTTTTGTTTTTTTAAAACAAATTGTGAAAAAATTCAAATAGTCAAAAATACAGTGAAAACATATCAGTATCAAATGAAAGAGATTAATCCAACACTTGCAATCCCAAAACAGAAGACTACCTTCCTTGCACCAGCAACCACATCCGTGTAAAACTCATATATGTCAACAGACAGTACTGATAATAAAATTTTTATTCAAAAAATAAAAAGGAATAAATCAAAATTATTCCTGTGTGTCAATGATATAATAATCTATAATTTACATACAAGTCTGTTATATTTAAAATACGACATACAACACATTAAAAACTTGTATATGGGACAACACTCACAAACAAACGGTCAAACGCAAAGTGACCTTATAATAATTCAAAAGTCAAATTTGTAAAAAAAATTTTTAGAATGAATATAGTTTTACTTGTAGAAAATGTGTATTTTTTAATTTATATTAACCTAATCCTAAATAAGCAAAATAATTTAACGAATGAAATAATAAAAATAGATTGTTTTCTATTTTTATCAATGTACGAGGCATGTTTTTTAAGTAAGTACCGTTTTGAAATTAAAAAAAGACGTGCAAAGATATATCAATAATTTTATTTTTACATGAAAGCCTGTACCTTAATCTACTTTTCAACGTAATTTCCTTCAATATTGAGGCACTTGTCATAACGTTGTACCAGTTTATGAATACCCTCCTCATGGAAGTCTGCCGCCTGACTTGTTAACCACTGCATCACAACTGTTTTGACTTCGTGATCGTCTTGAAGACGCTGACCGCCCAGGTGTCTCTTCAAATGCAGGAACAGATGGTAGTCACTGGGCGCCAGGTCAGGGCTGTACGGAGGATGATCTAGAGTTTCCCATTTAAAAGATGTGATGAGATCTTTGGTCTGATTAGCCACATGCGGACGGGCATTGTCATGCAGCAAAACGATGCCCTTGCTCAACTTGCCTCGTCTTTTGTTGTGGATTGAACGGCGCAGATTTTTCAAGGTCTCAGAATAAGCTGCTGCATTGATTGTCTCATTACGAGGCAGAAATTCCACAAGCAATACTCCTTTTCTGTCCCAAAAAACTGTGCACATGATTTTCCGAGCAGAAATTGTTTGCTTAAGCTTCACTTTTCCGGGTGAATCTGAATGCCACCATTCCATGGACTGTTGCTTTGATTCTGGTGTGGCGTAGGCCACCCATGTTCAATCGCCCGTAACAATTTGGCTTAAGAAATCATCACCGTCGTTGCGGTACCGCTCAAGGAAAGTCAATGCACTGCCTAAACGTTTGGTTTTGTGCACATCCGTCAATATTTTCGGTACCCAACGTGAGCACAATTTTCGGTAATTCAAGCGCTCGCTCACAATGCCATACAAAACACTACGCGAAACATTAGGAAAGCCATCACACAAAGAGGACATCGTAAAGCGTCTATTTTCTCTCACCTTATTGTCGACTTCCTGCACCAAACTTTCATTAACGACCGAAGGACGCCCACTTCGTTGTTCATCATGCACATTTGTGCGGCCATCTTTAAATGCTCTCACCCACTTTCTTACCATTCCATCACTCATTATGTTTTGTCCGTAAACTGCACAAATTTCACGATGAATATCATTCGCTTTTAGGTCTTTAGCAGTAAGAAATCTTATAAGAGCCCGTACTTCACAGTCGGCGGGACTCACGATTATCGGTGGCATCTTAAACACTCAGTAAACAAGGTAGAATCAGACTGTAATGGCGTCAGTGCGTAGGCAAGAGATGTAGGTCCCCAGTGCACATACGTAGAACGCCGACCGCAGCGCTGCGGTCGCGGTGTGGAAAAACGGTACTTACTTAAAAAACATGCCTCGTATATGTATGTATCAATGTATGAGTATGCTAGGAGAAATAAGTAACCGTACACTTCGTGGAGATATAAGGGCGTGTTTATTGTGCATTAGTATATGGCGAACATGCCCATACCACTTTATATATCCGCGAAGTGTACGGTTACTTTTTTCTCTTGGTGTACGATGTATAGATACTGCGCTGCCACGTATTACACACATACGTTTACATCGTCCGGATACACCGATTCGCTATGCCTAATGATATTTGACACACGCGGTATGTCGACAGCACAGCAATTTTGTTCTTCTTTCGCCCGAATTCATTCGTTTTATGTGTTCACTCGTTAAGATGAATGTCAAAAGTTAGCGCATCTCTGCGACTAATTATCAGTATGCAATTTAACAAAGGATAGGTACAGAAAGAAAGCAGGTTGTCTGCTTACCGGTACCTGGCATCTATCGCTGCCAGTAAGGTGAGAATGCTAATATACTTCTCTGTCTCTAATATTAGCATTATCACATTATCGGCACCGGTACGCAAGCAACCTGCTTTATTTCTGAGATTGGCTGATCAGTGATATTATTTGGATTATTAGTTAAACAATTATTATTTTAAATTTAAAATTATTTCTCTTAATTTTGTATATAAAATAGTATAAATAACAGACTTCAATTTATCGCAGATGAGAAAGATATTCAGGTAGCCGGTGAATATGGCGGCATTGGCAACACGAAAAATAGTCTTAAGTCATACCAAAAGATGAATGCAGAATTATTGTATTTTCGTGTACTTGCTTAGGACACTCGCGAAATAGTTTACAGAAGAAATCTATTGAAGAAAAGATGGTACTACATATCTAATATCTCAACATATGACTTTCTCTACAAAAAAATAATTCAAACAGCACATTTTATTATGGCATGATGATGCCATAATAAAAAAAAATGTTGATGAAATGTGTTACTTCAGGTCCGAATTTTTATTTTTTTTTTATTACAAAATTCAAAATCCCATGCACTGTGTACTTCTAGTCTTTTAATAAATCTTTATGCGAGATATTTGTAGAAAGTCGCTAATCGATAAGAGTAATAGTATTATTTTGAAATTTTTTTAAACAAAAGATATTGAATTTTTTTTTAAATACGTTTATACTCGTAATACTTCCGGTAGGAATTTCGAAAAACTTTTTTAACAACATTTTTCTCAAACTTTTGAGTACATTTGAATTCTTTATAAATTTGTTTCAATTTAGTAGTTGACGAAATATTGGTAAGATTCCAATTCCTTACTAAAGTAAACTACTACTCCCGCCTACTCCCGCCTGTCGGTGTTACTGAAACACGAATCAGATCTCAAGAGGGAGATTATCAGTTATACTTCTAAATATAAAGTTTGGTATTGATAGCTTTAGCCGTTTGGACGCTATCGTGGACACACACAAGGACACAGACATTTTTTTAAAATCACTTTTTTCTGTATCAAAGGACATCTGACATCTGCAAAATCTCAAGGTCGAAAATTTTCGTCGTCGCAAACTTCCTTATAATATACTACGTATAAGAAACAAAATAAAACAATGCTTTAAAAAATACTATTAAATATAATATTTATAAATACATCTATGTCTATCCATACTTGATTTAGATAAATATTATAAATAGGTACGTTTTAAGGACTATTGCATTTTTAAAAAAAAGATATACACGTTGATTTTGACGCTCACCATTGTGATTTCGCTCATTATTGGTGATAGAGGACAAAGTTGATTGTTTCTGTGCTTGTTATGGACTCTTAGAGAAAATGGATATGTGACAAATGACGTTCGACATTCCTTTAAAAATGAAAAATGCAAATTTTCTTC
The DNA here is from genome assembly GCA_963170755.1 of Amphimallon solstitiale. Taxonomy (NCBI): domain Eukaryota; kingdom Metazoa; phylum Arthropoda; class Insecta; order Coleoptera; family Scarabaeidae; genus Amphimallon; species Amphimallon solstitiale. Next base: position 98,530,813 of record OY720678.1, read on the forward strand.
TTGTAACTAGCACCTGGTGCATCCTACAAGATATTTTTATCCTTAACGACAAGTATCATATCGCATCATCTTGCTAAATCTTGATCGTGTTTGAATCGTTTGCATGAGATGCTATCTATATCCATAAAGACAAACAATCTTACTCTTGTATCATACCGTATAGTTCGTGTAGGTCGTCCAGAGCCTTTTCAGCGATGTCGCCTGCCTGCTTGAGACTAACTGTAGCAATATTTTTGGTAATACCCGCCTCATGTAGTCCAACGATGAGATATCTTTTAATATCGCTTAGCTGGGATAATTTGGTTGCCTAGGAACTCTCTGCATTTTAAAACACTACTTCAGAACTTATGACTATCACAATTTAAAGAGCGGGGTAAATTGGTCCAAAATAAGAAACGAAGTATATTTTTTTTTCGTTAAGAGCGGTAAAAACGCAACACAAAGACTTATCTTTTTTGTTCTTTATTATTTATTACGCTCAACACAATAAATATTTGTACAAAATTTGGTTAAAAAATATGTAGTTTTAACGATTCATATTTCTTGTATAATATAAATGTATACAGGGATGTTATAAATTAAGTCGGCACTATTCCTAACTTTGTTATTAATGAAGCTATAGTATCGGTTAAATTAGCAAAGTAGTAGTATTTTTATCGTGAACAATGATGGCGGAACCGAAAAGACAGTTGAACTACTAATTTTCGCGCTATTTACAAAAGTGACTTTTTTTTTAAATGGAACACCCAGTATATGTTTGCATATATTGAAAGAAGGAATTATTTTAAAAAAGAAAGCTTTCATACATTATTGACAAAAAATGAAAGTTGCGGCAGTTATCCACTATTTTGTACAGCAATACATATCAATAAAATCAAGATGCCCATGATAAAAAAAACAGCAAATATTAAACAAGCATTGTGTATTATGTATATTTATTACAATAGATGCTCGAAGACATCACCGTTTTGTCCAATACAGTACATCCAATACAAAAAACAGCAAATATTAAACAAGCATTGTGTATTATGTATATTTATTATAATAGATGTTCGAAGACATCACCGTTTTTTCCAATACATTTCCGAATTCGTTTATGTACATTGCGAGTTACTTTTAAAATCGATCTTGCATCTATGTTATTAGCAATAGTAATTATTTCATTTTGCAGTCCTACAACGTTTTCATATCTCCCTTTGTAAATTTAATTTTTTTAAAATCCCCAAAAATAAATGTCTATACGGTTTAGATCCGAGGACCGTGGTGGTCACTGAATTGGTCCATTCGTACCTATCCACTTATTCCAAAACATTTCGCTCAAAAAATTTTGTACTTCGCCATGATTATGCGCTGGTGCTCCATCTTGTTGAAAATGTATATGTTGCCGAGTAGCCAAGTCCAGGTTATCCAAAAATATTCCTAAATGTGCACATATGCACAATGCTTGTTTAATATTTGCTGTTTTTTGTTTGGATGTATTGTATTGGACAAAACGGTGATGTCTTCGAACATGTTTTATAATAAATGTACATAATACAGAATGCTTCTTTAATATTTACTGTTTTTTTTTTATCTTATCATAGCCATCTTGATTTTATTGATGTGAATTGCTGTACAAACTAGTGGATAACTACCACAACTTTCATTTTTTGTCAATAATGTATGAAAGCTTTCTTTTTTAAGATAATTCCTTCTTTCAATATATGCAAAAAATATACTGGGTGTTCCATTAAAAAAAAAGTAACTTTTGTAAATAGCGCGAAAATTAATAGTTCAACTGTCTTTTCGGTTCTGCTATCATTGTTCACGATAAAAATACTACTACTTTGCTAATTTAACCTATACTGTAGCTTCATTAATAACAAAGTTAGCAATAGTGCCGACTTAATTTATAACACCCTGTATATCTGTTGTTATCAAATATGATATAACATAAATTTTAAATTAAGGAGACAAACTTATAATATTATATAAAATTAATAGTTCAACTGTCTTTTCGGTTCTGCTATCATTGTTCACGATAAAAATACTACTACTTTGCTAATTTAACCTATACTGTAGCTTCATTAATAACAAAGTTAGCAATAGTGCCGACTTAATTTATAACACCCTGTATATCTGTTGTTATCAAATATGATATAACATAAATTTTAAATTAAGGAGACAAACTTATAATATTTTATATATAATATAATCTTCTAAAGGCAATTCTGTCAAACATACATATATGAGATTGAGAAAACTAAATAGACTAACTTGTAATAATATTTTACTCCTACAAAAGGTTTAACAATATACATTTATACGATATAAATGTTCACACTTATCTGCTGAAGATAATAGCTTTTTAGTATGTTTGATTGAAAATTAAAAAAAAGCAATAAAATTTGAAACTAAGACCAGTGAAATAGGGAATTACTTATGACAACTAATGTCACTGTATATAAATTGCTATGGAGCAAAAATAGGGCACATATATACTTGGCTAATAAAATGATTTTGTGCGCTTGTTATTTGTAATTTGTTTGTTTCAGTCCTGGATTCCTGCGCTTCGTAAATGTTCTGTTGGAAATGACACCCGAGGAAAGAAAAGCCTTTCTTCAATTTACAACAGGATGCAGTTCTTTGCCACCAGGTGGTTTAGCAAATTTATATCCTCGTTTGACGGTAGTGAGAAAAGTAGATGCTGGTGAAGGTTCCTATCCTTCGGTAAATACGTGCGTCCATTACTTAAAGTTACCGGACTATCCAACGGAGGAAATATTAAGACAGAGACTATTAGCGGCTACTAAAGAAAAAGGATTCCATTTGAATTAGGTGGTATTTGTCTTCAAAAGAAAATTTGTTTTTATATCATGTAATTAAACGGAATGTGCTGTAAGATTTTCTATTATGAAATCCATTTATAATTAAAACGTTTTTCTGTCTTTTTTAGTAAATTCGCAATTTATGTTTGTATTATTTGTGAAAGGTCGGCATTTTCTTTCTTTTTATAAAATATTCCATCACTAGTGAAATTTAGTGATAAATTAGAATACATTGACCAAATCGTGAAAGTTTGATTTTTTAAGTGATTTTGTTATATGTGATTTTTATGATTTTGCAATTTAGAATGAATATAAGTAGTGCACCTGGGTATTTATGGTTTAGTCTTAATTATTTGCTTTAGAAACTAATCTATTGTAGAAAATTATATATCTGTATGTATTTGATGTTAAGACACACAATGTTATCCTAATACATTAAATTAATAAATTAAATATAATATTATCAATAGTGTTTATATATTTTAATGTATATTTCTAACATTAGTTTCTTCATTCATCATTATATGTGACTATAATGTAGTAAAATAATACTGTAATATAATATATAATAGGATAAGCTTAGTAGTTCATATATGCTCCTCACCAGTTTAAGATATCAACACAGAAATATTAAAACTTCCTTTAAGTGGAGCGTTTACCCATCGAAAACCATGGCCCGGTAAGGCTTTACCGTTTTGCGTTTTTTAAAGTTATTTTAAAATTTTAGAATCTCAAACGTGGTTCAACGATGCAAGAAGCATACATTTATAATGTCAAGTTATTTTTTGTATTAATTTATTTTCTTAACAAAGTTACGTCTTCTTGTAGTACATAAAAGAAAAAAACGAACTCCATGCGCTTAAGCTACATATTTGATGAACGATATAAAAAAATTCACCTTTATATAATTACTATAGACCGGACACGAGAGGCCGATGACTCATCGCCCATGGGCACAATGTATTTTTAGAGTTTTTTTTTTTTATTTATATAATTGAATAACAAGTGGGTGGTGATCTATAAAATACAAAATACGTTATTATTGGTTCATTTTGTAGTTCAAGTTGAGTAAAGGAGTATTAATATTTAGATTTTGTGTCATTGTCCCCATACACAATAGCAGCAATGTTATTAAATCTGGATTTCTATTAAAAACTGCGTCTAACTTTTGCCGAGGGCCACATCCGAAGTCACTTGTACTTTTGAAATTATTAATACCCACATCTAATGTGAAATAAAAGGAAATTTGCCTAAACTAATCACATATTTTGAAAATCGAAATTTCAAATTAAAAGATGGATTAACCACATTAGATGTTCCAATAATGGGTGGAGACTGTGGCTAAAAAAGTGAAATAAAAGGAAAATCCCTTACCACAAAAAATATATATCAAAAAATCTAAATACGTATTTCGGCAACTAAGTTGCCATCTTCAGTAGATATCTGTATAAAACAAAAAAGAGTGTTAAACGTGGTATTTTTGGCTAAGGTGTAACCTTAGAAGATATGCTCTTCACCAAATCACCAGTGGGATAACACTAATTTCTTAAGAAACGACATCCCTATATATACTACTCTAATCTAAAATCTAACGGACTATAACAGTACTCTAAACCGTGACAGACTAATCCCCTAAATTACAATAATGCGTACAAGCTGGACTCGGGGTAACGGTCCATTGTCAGAATTCATTAACTTACCTCTATTTCTATATATGTAAATACTTTCGTAACTGTCTAATTCTCTAAAATTATTTACACTTTTAATTAATCTAAGACTATCTGTAGGCATGCCATGGCCTGTATCGAAAATATGTCGAGCAACACTAGATTTTTCCGGTCTGTTGTATCTGAAATGTGCAATGTGTTCTTTGTAACGAGTTGAAATTGAACGCCTAGTTTGACCTACATATTTTTGATTACAGTCTTTACAGGTTATTTCATAAATACCAGATTTTTGATCTACCTCAATTTTATCTTTAGTGTTCCCTAAAAGTGATTTTAATGAATTGCTCGATTTAAACGCGATTTGAAGTTCCTGTTCTTTAAAAATGCTGTTCAAATTTTGTGTGACTGAATGATACGGTAAAGAAACAAACTTATTACAAAGAGTTTTTTGAGGTAGCAAACATGTAGTATCCCGAATTTGTTTCTTAAATTGATGTTTCCTAATAAGCTTAGTTACTATTTCTGAATCGAAACCATTGTACTTCGCGATCTTTTTAATTAACTAAGTTCTTTTTCATATCTATCTTTTGTAAGTGGAAAACTTAACAACCGATGGATAAGAAAATTAAAAGAAGCCATCTTTTGCTGAAAACTATGATTTGAATCCGCTGTTATAAACTTGTTGACGTTGGTTTCTTTTCGGAAGATATCTATTTCTAAGTTATTATTATTTTTTATAACCAAAACATCTAAAAATGGTAGTTGATCATTGTTTTCCCTTTCTAGTGTGAAATTAATTGTAGTGAATTTCGAGTTTAATTCAAATAAGAAATCATCCAAATCACAAAAGTTAGTATTAAAAATCGCGAAAATATCGTCAACGTACCTAATCCATACTTCAGGGAAATACTTAGAGTTTCTTTCAAATTCAGTTTCAAAGTGACTCATGAATAAATTCGCTATAAATGGAGACAAGCTGTTGCCCATTGCTGTACCCTGTCGCTGTTCGTAGAAGGTGTGTTGCTCGACATATTTTCGATACAGGCCATGGCATGCCTACAGATAGTCTTAGATTAATTAAAAGTGTAAATAATTTTAGAGAATTAGACAGTTACGAAAGTATTTACATACATAGAAATAGAGGTAAGTTAATGAATTCTGACAATGGACCATTACCCGAGTCCAGCTTGTACGGATTATTGTAATTTAGGGGATTAGTCCGTCACGGTTTAGAGTACTGTTATAGTCCGTTAGATTTTAGATTAGAGTAGTATATATAGGGATGTCGTTTCTTAAGAAATCAGTGTTATCCCACTGGTGATTTGGTGAAGAGCATATCTTCTAAGGTTACACCTTAGCCAAAAATACCACGTTTAACACTCTTTTTTGTTTTATACAGATATCTACTGAAGATGGCAACTTAGTTGCCGAAATACGTATTTAGATTTTTTGATATATATTTTATGTGGTAAGAGATTTTCCTTTTATTTCACTTTTTTAGCCACAGTCTCCACCCATTATTGGAACATCTAATGTGGTTAATCCATCTTTTAATTTGAAATTTCGATTTTCAAAATATGTGATTAGTTTAGGCAAATTTCCAAAGTGTTCCTGAAGGAATAATAACTGATCTTTTAAATTTGGGATTTGTGTTAGTTCCTTGCACTCAGAAATACTGCGAGCATCGTCATTTAAACATGTAACGAAATTTTGTAAACTATCGAAATTCTCTGCATAAAACCTAGTAGCTTCCAGCCATGTTCCCCATCTAATTATTACTGGTGAGGGTGGCAGTGACAAAGATGGAAATTTTTCCCTGTAAAAAGCTACTCTGAATGGTGCTTTTCTCAAAACTTTTTTCAAAAGCGAATACAAGTCGTATCAACTTCCGGATAGGTGTCTCTGATATATTCACAGATTCTGTGGAGAGCATGTGCTACACAAGTAATATGCAGCATATAAAGATATATTTCCTTTAATAGTCTGCCTGTTTTTAACATATATGCGGCACTGTCACTAACAAATAAAAGTATTTTTTCCTTGTACCTGTCGTCCGAATGAAGGATTTTGTGTAAATTCTCGTCAATAGTTTTAGCAACTGTCCGCATCAACTGTTATATGGAATAGTTGGATGTAGTACACCAATTACAACATTTACCACCCAGCGTCCTAATATATCGAAAGTTTCGTCGGCACCTATCTATAGGTACTGATTTGAAAGATGTCTTCTATTGTATTCTACTGCTTTCGTGAAGCACTTAGTAACATGATATTTGCGAAAGGTGGATTCATCAGGAACACTTCGACCAGTATATTTTTGGAGAAATGTTTTCAAAGTATGATTGTCAAGTTTATTTAATGGGATATTAGTAGAGAATACACTCCCGGGATTAGACTATGTGGTTTCTAATTGGGCTCAAATGAAAAAAAAAAAATATTTTTCTTAAAAATTATTTATTAATATTGCACAACACAATACACAATATACTAAAATAAGGAACAAAAAAGACAGTACAAATACTTATACGTATGAGCGTTTCAATTTATAGAATTTTAAGAACTTTTTTATACAAACATTATTCAAAATCCTATTCTAGGTACTTCTATTCTCTTAATAAATTTCTATAGAATGCACACTTTGCAAGATATTCAAATTTCATGTATACAAAAAACATTGCAAATCCAGCTCTGAACACTTTTGTACTCTTGAAAAATATATACAGAATGCATACAAAAAGTATTGAAAATTATGTTTTATATCCTTTTATGCTCGTAATGTACCTGCCTAGAAAGCATGACTTGCGAGATATTCGCAAAAAACTGATTTTAGATAAGAGTAGGAATTTCGAAAAAAAATTTTTAATAAAATTCTTCCCAAATTTGAATTAGAATACATTTGAATTCGTTATAAATTTGTTTAAACCTAGTAATTGATGAAATATTGACAAAATTCGATTTTTTCACTGAAGTAAACTACTACTTCCGGTCTACCTATTTTACTGAAAAACTAATCGGATCTCAAGAGGGTGATTATACTCGTAAATACAAAATTTAAAATTGATACATATAGCAGTTTGACCGCTATCGTCGTCACAGACACACAGAGATTTTTTTAAAAACCACTTTTTCGGTATCAGTGGACTTCGTGTAATATCTGCAAAATTCTCGAGGTCGAACATTTTCATCATCACAATACTTCCTTATACTACGTATAAGAAAGTAAAACTATTTATAATTTCGAAAATACAATCGTAGAAATATCAAAGCATCCAATGTTTGACTTCCAAGCCTGCTTCGTAGTTTATTGCCAACATAAGCAGCAGCTGAAAACGTTCGCTCAGGTTTACACTGGTTGGAGGAATAGACAATAGATATTTATATGCTAATTCTAAGTCATATCCACGAACTCCTCCATTTTCGGACAGGCTCATTTCGCGTCTAATACTATTCACCAACTCCGATTTATTTTGTACTTCAAGATCTGGAGATTCCATGCTCGTATTAATTTCCAGCTGTAACTTTTCCTTTAGTGTCAATTGGGGTTGGGAGGTTTGTTGCCTTGGCTCATCATCTGTTTGTGATCCTGACCTTTCTTCCTCTTTCGTGTCATATCGACTATTTAGTCTTTTAACAATACTCTTTATTTGCTTCCTCATTAAAGCCTATGTAGGAACTAGAAATAAGTCAAGCCATTCCAAATCCGTTAATAACTGATTTTCATCATCTTTTCGTGGATTTTATAAATAAGTCAACACACCAGTTAAATCATCACTTCGTCGTTGCTTTATACGTTCCACTAAGGATATTTTCATTTTATTGGCGAGTGCCGAATTTTTGCTAGACAATTGTTTTATAAGAAATTTCAAAGCGACATCAGCTGTGCAGAAATTACCATCTCGCCGACAGATTGCTTCTACTGTTAATTTAAATGGGGTCAGCACATCAACAATTTTATTTACCAAGTCAAAAGCAGCGTCTTTTAAACGGATTGGATGATTGAGATCTCGGGATTAAAAAACGGCCTGAATCCCGGGATAATATTCTCTAGATATTAGCCGCCATTATAGTTTCAGAGTTCTTCGTTCAATTGTCAGCTTCCAACGGGCTCAATTTCTCTGTATGTTTTAGCGATGCTAAGTGACGTGCGTGCGATTTTTTGGCATTCTGTAACAACATTTTACAGACTGCAATAAATTTTGGAATCACTGACAATGGAGGACATACAATCAGTATGAGCCTTAATCCAATTCGCCATTGTTTCACGATGCCATTCTCGAATTTATTCCATATCATGTCTGAAAAAGTAACATAAACAATGTTCTAGATCTAAATAAATGATTAACAAAAAATGTATGCGTGTGTTATTGAAACTTAACGAAATCCAGAGCACACGTGCGTCAAGATAATTGAGAGAAGTACATTCAATGAAACGGTATTGGGTGCGTTTCAATATTGGCAAATCCATTTCGGTTCGGAACTAAGATTTTCCTGTATCTTAAATACTACTAGTAATAATAGGATGTCGCCACGGTATGCATTCTAAAATTAAATAGCAATTACCTCAAACCATTTCAAGGTCATTTTACCTGCTTCTTAAATTTCTACCTCTACATACGATTTGTAAATATGGTCGGTGCGGCTTTCTTTGCAATTTCATTTTATGCCGTATGAATCAAATCGGCACTTGTCAGCTTTCATGCAGAATTAGGGAGAAAGACGCGCGAACTTTAAGCATTCATTTGAATTTATTTGTAAATTGAAAAACTTAATACATATATATATAATATAGTTTGACATATCCTCCATAAAATGTTGATTGCATTATTAAATACATAATTTAAATTAAATTACTTTTTATACATTTACAATCAGCTACATTTATTTTATTTATAGATTTAGTTATTTTTTAACAAATTCTTAACGCTGAATGTAAGTGATACTCATCCATTCGACTTTCTTATTTCATACAAAATTATATAATAAATAAACAACTTTGTGTTTGCGAGGTGCCAAATAAAACATTTTCTTTTACTTGATACATTTGTAATTATTACAGGCTACTGCATCTGTGCGGTATATCATACCTTTGTTGATCATATAGAATAATAATAAGCAAAACAGAAATATAGTCATATTGTCTTCATGTACCCATTAGTTCAACATTCTATTAAATATGTTTTACACGCTAAAAATACGGGTAAAGTTAGTATTTGCAAATCCTAAATGTCAATTTGCCCGTTCATTTGATTTATATAGTGTTGCGTTTTCGGGTTCGCAATAAACAACTCGTGCAATTTATTTATTTAAAACAGTCTGTATATTTACACACGTAAAATTAATTACAATATAAAAAATGTAAAACTAATGTATCACACTTAAACTACTACGATTTAAATTAACACAGGTATTTATTTCTATTACTAATATTTATGTCCGTGTATTTATATCACTTCTATTTATATAACACCGCACCACTATATTTATTTTGTACTACTTATATTTATGTTTACTCTTCGACTATACCTTGTCTCAGAATAAGAAGGAGTGATTCAAATATCGCGCCGAAATGGCGTATATTTTTAAAGTATTTCATTGGTTCTTGCGTAGGCAAGTTTAACATGGGAAAATAAGTTTGACAGTGGTTTGACAAAACGTCATTTTATGTTTATAGCCAAGCCATAACCTAGTCTCATACATTTTTACTTTGGTTTATTATACTTGATCATGCATTTGAAACTTTGAATTTGATTAATCTGTCAAAAATACTGTACGTCAGTGCAAAAATCAAACATTCAACAATTAATATCATTGCAAAAATAACTATAGATGAGTTCATACCATAAGTGAACTGGACAACTCACACATATTCTAGAATTGACTCATTAATTTCAAGTAAGTGTTAATTAAATACTAATTATATTACCACATGTTCATATAGGTACATGTTATATTTCAGATATGTCAAACGTAAAGAAACCTGTACTAATAGAAAAAGGTGAAAATATATGGTGGAGAATATGGGAAAAAGATTGGATTGCTGCAAGTATAATGAGTGCACGACAAGCTTTGATGAAAACCTGTAGGATTAAATAGTCATACCGATAAAGATAGGCAATTAAGAATACTTCATATAGGATCTGAATTGATACATAAGATGAAGTTGCTTCAAAAAAATCCCCTTTCAGAATATCACTTATATGAGAACTTTTGACAGAAGCAATTACAAATGTTACAATAAGTATTTGGAAAAATTGTACCGAGCATGTAAATTTTTAATCTTTTTAACACGATGTGAACACTAAATTATATTGTTAATTTCCAATATTTAATAGAAATAAATATTTGTTATACTTTATATATTTTCATAATAAATAAATTTTAATAGGGAATAATAATTAGTAATGTGTAGGTATATGTAATTATCTTTGCAGTTCGTGTAAACAATTTTAGCCGATGTAAATTTTTCTATTTATTGCTGTTGTATGTAAGATTCACATTTCCAAAACTAGTTGCTTGAATTTACCTCCTCAAGGTTTGTATAGCAGTAAAACGAATGATTTATCTATATAAGTTCTTTATTGATATTTAAAATAGAAACTAATAAGTAAAACTTTTTCTGCAAGTTCTTAAGGACATTTTGATAAGAGATAAAAGGTTTGATTCATTCTTGCTCTCTGATACAAATATTTAATAATAAATAGACTTGATTCGCAATTTTCATGTTGATGTAGCACATACACTAAAATGTGCAGTAATTATATATTTATAACGACAATCCTCCTCAAAACGCTCAGAACAAAGCCTATATGCTTTCATTTGTAAATTGAGCCTATATCTTTATCCATAGATTCTTCTAATTTTTTTTTGTAAAACTAGAATGAACAGATTTGAATGTTAAGAGATTTGTATTCATCAAATTATAGATATATGCACCTATTTGTGTTTATAACTTTACTCTCCTGTTTCCAATTGCCGTGCACTCGTATTGCTGCTTCGACTGGTAGAATGAAAAGCGGCACATCCATCTATTTTAACGAAAGTAGTAAATGAAACACAAAACAGCTAAATCCTTGGTTAGAATTAATACAGTTCTTCTAACCTCAATTGTCATGATGTCATATCAAATTGTCTACTAAATTTTAAGCTATGTGTTCCATGTTTTGGCGGGATATTTGAATCACTCCTTCTTATTCTGAGACAGGGTATACCACTCAAGGAACCATTTATTTATTTCTAATATTTATTTTTACTTTGGTCTGTTCCGCGCGACGACTACTAAGGACTTTCTTATTCCGGAATAAGAGATTCATTCAATAGTCTCGTGCGGAACAGGCAGATAAATAAATAAACATAAATAAATAGTTCCTTAAGTGGTAGTCGAAAAGTAAGCATAAATAAGTGAGTGTAGTTGTTACATAAATATTACGGAATGTAAATAGAAGTGATATAAATACGGTACAGTGTTACATAAATAACAGTAGTGAAATAAATACATGTGTTAATCTATTTGTAATAATTTTAAGTGCGTTACATTTATTTTACATTTTTATATTTTGATTAGTTTTATATTTTTATATTGTAATTAATTTTACGTGTGTGAATATACAGACTGTTTTAAATAAATAAATTGCACGAGTTGTTTATTTGGAACCCGAAAACGCACCAATAGTCTGAATTTTCAGTCTTTTTATTTAGTTCATATTATAACTTTTCAATTCAAATATCGCGCCGAAACGCTACTATTTTTAACAGATTGTATTGGTTCCTAGGTAAGCAAATTTAACAAGGAAATATAAATATATGCGATATATGTTATATTTTATAACATAACCAAGCCGTAACCTGTGAACATTCTCTTGCGTTTTTGTTTTGGTTTATTGTATTTTAGTGTGTTATTAAACACTATCGATATACTTATTTGATTTTATTATTTTGTGTTTTTTTTTCTGTCTTCTTTGTTATTTGTTAAGAGTGTTGTTAGTATTAGTATACACTACACTATTTATTTATACTTATCATGATCTGACAATTGTAATGCATTACAAGTTTGAGAATATTGACAATTTTATGTAACAGAGGTCTTACAAATATATAGTCTATTATTATTATTATTATCTGTAAGTGTAAATAGGTACGTCACGAACATTAGATAAGGCGCTTCCAACAAAACCGTGAAATTCACCACCCAAACAGCGTCAAGTATTAGCACAATAAAGACGATAAAAACAGTTTTAAATATGTACAAAATTTTAACTCTACAAAAACTAAAATTGAATAGCCTAGCAGCATTTTTCGAATTTCGCGAGTGTTTTATGTTTGCACTGGGCGCAATTGAATAATATATAGAGGTGTACTCGCTATATTTCACTATAAAATTAGTTATAATAGTTATATATATAGAAATATAATTTTGTCAATCAATGTTTGTACATCTATTTTTTGACCAATCTTTTGTTTGAGTACACGGTGTGTCTAGTAATTTCGCAATAAAAAATGAATTAGCCTACCTGTACTCAACTCGATTGTCTTCCTAGCCAACTTAAAACATCCGCGAATTTCGAAAAATGCTGCTAGGGTATTGTGCTGGGGGAATAGCAATTGTAGTAAAATCTTCAAAACATTAAGTAAGGTAAAGGTATTACTTTAATGTTAATATATTATAAATAATGAGGCTAGTATAAGATTATTGTTATTATTAAAAACTAAAAACCCGGCGAACTGACCTCCGGCATTTCAAAGTTTTGAAAATTGCTATCAAATAAAATGTACCTATATTTACATTTTAAGTAATTAGCAACAACCTTAAAAAAATTTTGAAAAAAAATATAGAAGGTTCTTGTCAACAATTTCTTCTCCACTTCGTAAATGTAAAACGGCTACTAGGCTTTTATCGGCGTAAAAAAATCCGTAGGCATCTTTCAATTAAAGATAACAGAAAACTCCATATTTTAAAATGATTCAATTTGATTAAATTGACAAATTAAACTATGTAGTTACTTTTTATGATTTGTGGTGCTAACCTGTGATGCCAACTGCTCATTGTCTATTACGTACTTTCAAATAACTCGTAACATACTAAATTTTATAATTAGTAACCGCAAAAATTGCTGTTAATTATAATTTTAAATTATAATAAATAATTAAAGTATCGTATAACACACAACTAACCTCTAAATAATTGCAAGATAATAGCGCCATCTATACTATATGTGCTACACTATAAGGCGACGTAAATGTAACAGATATCTGTAAATGTATGTAATTGCTTACAAAAATGTTACAAATTTTATTTCATGGATCACTTAAAAAATTACACATGTATTTAGCTACTGTTACTATTTTTACCTTCCAAATATAAATACCGAATGTACTTGCTATATTACATATAAATTTACCGTGTAATTTTTAAATGTAGCCATTTTTTCTAGTAGTTGCAAAACCACTAACTTCCCATTTTATTTACGGCTTATATATTAACTTAATTTAAAAAAGAATTCGACCTTTCACCTCGTTTAACCTTTATCTTCATGCTTAATGCATAAAATTTACATGTTTTGATATCATACGCCTGAAAAAATGGAAATAAAAATGGTATTTTTCGGGTACATTTCTCTCCCGCCAAAACGTTATCAAACGCAGCCTTAAACAGGAACTATTACAAACGTTACGAAGTATGTAATTAACAGTTACAAGAAATGAAAAAATGAAACAAACTCCCCGTACTTTATTTATCTTACGAAAGATAAGGTAAATATAATAAATTTTAAAAACAAACACCTCACGCTTCTACCTACGCCCATGAAGAAAGGAATTTAAGAGCAAAATCGACTTTTTTTGCAGTCGTTTTCGCGGCGTAAACAGATGTTGCAGTTCAGCATATGAATAGTGCTTGCTATTCAGTAACTGCGTGATGCTATACATTATGTCTTTTGTCCGTCGTAATTTCGGCCCAGTACGTCCGGTCTATAGTAATTATATTTGGCGATAACATGTTAAAAAGCCATCTATCCCCACTTTATTGTGTTCTCACCGAGCCAAGCAAAGACGCATTTCTATCGAAATCGGCTGGCTATTGCAAACTTCATTTCAATCGCGGATGCGACAGAACCTGTCAACTGAACGGAAGCACCGAAATAGTCTATACTCCGTCTCAACCTTATTATGCAGTACAGGTTTAATAGGGATATTGCATCTCTTATTATCTTTAGTAGTCTCTTAATAACGCCATCTTTATATCCGGCTGCCTTGTTGCAAGTTCTATTATACAAAGTATATGGCTATTATGAGTAATCGTTGCTGTCAATTGTCAGTTTTTGCCGTAGTGTGTATACTTTTATATTCTCTTTAATTCACCTAATTAATTTCTGTTAAATCGTTGTTTTCTTTCTTAATTCCTGTTAAATCGTTGTTTTCTTTCTTAATTCCTGTTAAATCGTTGTTTCCTTTCTTAATTTCTGTTAAATCGTTCGTTTCTTTCTTAATTTCTCTTAAATCGTTCTTTTTAGAAAACATATTATCTTTTTCAAGCATTTAAAAGTAAGTATGCATACCTCTATCTATAATTTTGATAAACTTGATAACCATATTGTATTGCAGTATTCACTGTCATTATGGAGCTCCCAGGCAGAAAGCGACAGAAGGGAGAAAATTTTAGTAGTAAGGAAAAGCAGATGATTATTAATGTGTGTAATTATTTTAATACATCCATGAACGTGACCTCTGCTGTTCAAGAAGCAAGTAAAGCTTTATGTTGTTCAGAGCGAACCATATATAATGTAAAGAGGGAACAACAAATGGGACAAATATCAAGTCCGAAGAAACACAAGAAAACATATACAAATAAATGATCGACTTCATTCATATGATGACAATACACAGGCACTTATTCGACGTAAAGTGCATGCCTTTTTTATACAGAATACACCTCCGACATTAAATACTATTCTTGTTGCTGTTAATAATGATGACGATCTGCCTAACTTTGCACGAGCAACTCTTCACATATTGCTACATGATATGGGTTTTGAATTTCAAAAAGTTGGACGAAAGAGTATTCTTATTGAAAGAGATGACATTATTAGGTGGAGACATAAATACTTGCGAGACATCAGGAAATTCAGAGACGAAGGTATAGTTTACCATTTATTTTTTTGTACTTCTATGTTCATTACGCAATTCATTAATTGCTTGTGTTTGATTGTGATTGTTTTATTTTCAGGTAGAACTATAATATATACAGATGAATCATGGGTGAATGCAGGACACACAATAAATAAAAAATGGACTGACACTACTGTTCAAAGCAGTCGACAAGCTTTACACAAGGACTCAGCACTGGTTTAAGATCACCAAGTGGTCTTGGGCCTCGATTTGCATTACTTTATGCTGGAGCCGAGCAAGGTTTTGTTGTTGGTGCTGAATGTACATTTCTTTGTAAGAAAAATACTGCTGATGTTCCTAGCAAAATGGATGCAGATACATATGAAGATTGGTTCAATAATAAATTGGTTCCAAATATACCAGACAACTCGGTTGTTGTTCTCGATAATGCCTCATATCATACGAGGAAATTAGAAAAGGTTCCAACAGTAGCATGGAGAAAAGACCAAATTATTGAATGGCTTACCGAGAAGAATATACCACTAGATAACGACATGTTAAAAAGAGATTTACTGGCTTGCACTATGTTAAAATGCACAATACGACATTCAAACAAAGAGATCTTGAACAATTAATTGTGAAGGGTTATCAGGATGTAACCATAAACAACTGGCAGAACTACATTGGCCACGTAAAAGACATCGAAAGCAAAATGTGGATAGTAGATAACTTGCAAGACGATGTTGAAGAGTTCATAATTAATGTCACACATTCATCATCAGATCAGGATTCTTTAAGTGATTGAAGAAAAATAAAGCAAT
Source organism: Amphimallon solstitiale (assembly GCA_963170755.1). NCBI lineage: Eukaryota > Metazoa > Arthropoda > Insecta > Coleoptera > Scarabaeidae > Amphimallon > Amphimallon solstitiale. Next base: position 98,547,208 of record OY720678.1, read on the forward strand.
ATGTGTATCTACTCCTTTGTATGGTCGTGGTTAGTGTTTTCATAAATGTTATCACGTATTTATTACAACACTCAAAACTAATTTTAAGTTATTTAAATTAAGTATACTATTATGTAGTATTAGCTTGTTTTTATAAATGGGAAAGTATATTCTTGAAAATGAATTTTTGAGGAATTTGTGTCTTTATATGTATAATGGAATGTACAATAACATATTAATATTCAATAAGACTATATAAGTCATGTAACAAATTAAAAAATAAAAGTATATGTGTATGTGTGGTTATTGTTATTCTTTTTATAAATATGTATTATTGAAGTTGCTTTTATAAATGGAAAAGTCTTGTTATGAAAAATATATTTGTAATTAACTTTGTCTTTGTCTACATTTATTATTTATCTTAATCTACTATCCACTGATAGTAGATTAAGATGTCATTATTCAGTAACGAAGAAAATTGAATACCTTAGGTATTTATTTGAAATATTATTTTATTTACTATGGCTTACTATATTCAGTTAGATTTTAAATAAATTTCTAGAATTACAAATATCATGCTGTAACTAATCCAACTTCCCATATATTCTTTCCTTTTAGTGTTTCATGTTTTTTGTATGCATCACTTGAACGACAAACAGTCGTCTAGGTTATGTTTTGATTGCAAATAATGTCAGATAATGAACCGGAACTGTAACGACATTTACAATGAGATGATTTGGCAACCACGAAATCAATTGCCATAAAACCTGTACTGCATAATAAGGTTGAGACGGACTATAGCTACATTTACACTCCCTTGCTTCTGCCGTCCCGCTAGTAATGCAAGTTGCATAAGTTTCAAGTCTCACAGATGCAGTTGGTAAATGCCATAAGCATAATAGCTTCATAGATTACATTTCATATGATGGCAACACCACATATAAGGAGTGATGTGTAGGCGATCTTAAAAAATTCTAAATATCTACACAACTAAATAAATTAAATATACAATACGTTTTAGTTGTTCGGTTCTACTATATATACCGTTGTATATAGTTCGTATAATCGTTTTAGCAACCGACACCGCTAAACTACGAACTACAAATCACGATTTGATACCACTACAAGTTGATATCAACCAGAACAAATATATTAAACTAATTCATTAATATTTTAAAATATATAACTATAACTATACTAGAGTCGATCCAAACCTGATGGGACTTGAGATGCGCGAGGCGTGGTTTAAACTCTGTACTATCCTTGCTAAAAATATCGACACCAAAACAATCGTGTATATTTCCCGCTACGTTTGAATACAAACACCATGGAATAAAATCTGCAATCTACAAGTTTTATTATTATTATATACATGGCAAAAGTAAATGAAAAAGTAAACCTCAACACTAGATAAATAAATTTAAAATAAAAATAAAGATTGAATTAAATTAAAAAACCAGACTTTTATAAAATTTTACTAACCGTTTTTATCTGACGAATAGTCAAATACAGAATCAGTATTATTGTCGCAATGTACATTATTACACTCTACTCTTTTGTTTTATTATTAATAACCCCCATGGCAAAAGCAAATGAAAAAGTAAACCTCAACACTAGATAAATAAATTTAAAATAAAAATAAAGAATAAATTAAATTAAAAAACCAGACTTTTATAAAATTTTAATAACCGTTTTTATCTGACGAATAGTCAAATACAGAATCAGTCTCATTGTCACAATGTACATTAATAATAAATTCTTTGTGGAAATCATCCATAGTATGTTCTTTAACAATATAATCTTTAATTTTCTTAACATGAACACAAATATTACTCCACTCTTTTGTGCTTTATTATTAATAAAAAAAACTGATTTTATAAAAATTTTAAAATGTATATAAATGATGTAAATGTATCGGAGCGCAGTACGAAGCAAAGACTAAACGACAAATGATCAAATAGTAGACTAATGTTTTCACGCCCGACTGTGTACAGCGCTCCCCATAGATATCTCTCTCATTTTATACTGCTTGCTCTCTCTAATACCGAAAATCGTTTTCTACGCAGGTACCATCATGGGTTTGGATCGGACTCTACTACATGAATATGTTTTTAAAAATATTACTATTCTATTCCGAACGGGCGGGCGCCTGTAAAGACTGTGCTTATAGGAATTTAATGGTCGCATTCAGCAACATAAATCGTTTGTCACTGTCATAAAATGTCATAAGCACAGACTAAACAATCCAGACCGGCAACTTAATCCTAGATTTTATCCGGAGTACTCATCCTTGTTTAGCAAACGCAAATTTGAATACTCTACCATCTTTGTCAGATTCACTGAACTTGGAGATCAGATGGCGCTAGCGTCAATTGAAATGTTTGTTATGCTATGGTTATATGTCATTCAAAACTACATTTCAAATTTGACACGTTTGACATATATTTGCAATCCTTTCTCGTACATCGTATTAATTATATGTTGATACAAATATGGTGTCCAAGTGTTTAGTGTGCGGGTTTAGACAGGATGAAGTTAACAAAAAGCACAGGTTTAAGATAAGATTGGCATTTCCTTTGTTTAAGTAGCGCATTTTTGACATGCTCTTTGCCTTGCAGGTTTGATACCATTTGATTTATGTATTAGTATTATTTTGGCAATCTGTATAATATCAATTTTATATACTATAGACTTGTAATATTAATTTTCTACATCTGCATATTTTTCTGTTATATATTTCATTTGCTGTTAGTTTAAGGGACAAATTTAAAATCAGCATTTTAGTAACGAACTAGTGCTGAATTTGTTCCTTTTGGTACATATTAGTTTTATTTTTATTTGTCATATTACACAAGATTTGTATTATTATTATTGTGTTCTAATTATTGGTTGTGTAATTTAATTTTATTATGTTTTATTGTATAAGTATATATATCAATAAAAACTATTATTATTATATCCCTATGTTTTCCTTGACAGTTTTCACTTATTAGATTATTATATTTCTCTTAATCTTATATAGAGTATTAGTTTATTGTGTCTAATAGGTCACCGTAAGAGGGATGTTATAATACATGTAAGTAAAAGATTAATATTTATATTTCGTATCACATATTTAATATGTAACACCACAAAATTACACATAAGATGCTCAAACTATGACTATAATTGTTACAGTAACTAATATTTATTACCATAGTTTTAGTAACTTTTGTGTATGTTTTTGTTACATAAATAACGTATTTAATAAGCGTATTCTAAAAACAAGCTCATTTCAAATTTCGCGCCAATATGCTGCTAGCGCCATCTTCGTACCAAGTTCACTGATGTGTAACAAGGATAGAAGATCTTGGATATTTTTTTTTCAAGTAGTTGCCGGTCTGGGTTGTTTAGTCTGTGGTCATAAGTCATTTTATCTTTATTTTTTAAATTACAAATGTTTGCGTTTGGCGATAAAATTTTGTATGCACCACGTCAGTAAAGTCCCTTTATTGAACTCGCCGCGCCCGCTTGGCTCGTTCGATAAAGGATCACTTTACTGACTTGGTACAAAAATAACTATTTTATGACAGTACTGAAATAGCTTTTGTCAGAGTTATATTACTTGACAGATACATTTTTGCAACATTTCTAATTTGATGCCAATTTATTGGCCCATATCTGTTGCTAAATGATTCTACTATGCCACAACTTGGCTACATTTCACAAATTTTATTAGATTTATCTAACATATGCTGCAGCTATTATGCCATAATCAAAGAGTTATATCTTAAAACTACATGTATGTAAGTTTACAACTCATATTATATTATCGACTTATAACACAAATATTAAAGCACTCTTTCAATGTAAAGCAAAATATTTTATTTATTCAAATTCTAACGCTTTAGTTGAAATGCCAGGCACGTGTCCACCGCCACCGGATAGTTATCGGAGGTCAGGTCCTGGTGCGCCTGGCATCTAGTGGGGAATCTTACGTGCAATGTCAAGGAGATTAGGGGTCTGATCTTCTTAGACACCAGCTGCCGTTGCCTGACACTTTCCTACGTTTTTTGGGCTCAATTACGTCTTAGTATCTTCTGATAAATGATTCCCCTTGTAGTGAACTCACTGGACGTCCTCCATCGGTGTGCTCTTCGGCAGCTTCGTGGCGACCCGCAGGTAGTGGTTTTGTACGCGTTTCAGGCTTTTAAAGTAGTGAGTGAGGTATGTTGAAGTAGCGATTGCGACCTCGTTGTGCGCCGCTGCGCCCACGCCTTCAGATGTATTCCGTTGCCATTGTTCTGTTTAGAGTTTCACGAACTGGTGTTTGCAGTTCAGGTCCGTCGCCACGACCACATGGTCTGCTATATCTGTAAAGTTGTCAAGATCTTGCGTGTTAGGTTGGCAGGTGGGTTGATTGTAGCATGCGACAAACAGTATATACCCTCTCGCAGCTCCTATTTTCACTTATTGCCACGGCCTCCAGCAAGTTATCAGGAAGGATGAACTTGAATGCGGCAGCAATCTCTTGACTATTATAGCACTACCCCCTACACGAGCGGGCGGTCGGTTTTGAAAATATTGTAACTGCAACGAAGTGGTTGTAGGATTTCATCTTCCCGGGTGTTCGGAAGAAAATGCTTGACATGGCCTTCATAAGGCAGGTGCAGGTAGGCTGGTAGGTGTAGCACTGCACGTTCCTTTTCTGGAGGTATTTGGTGATAAGCTTCGAGTCTTCTCTGGTATGTGCCTTCATAGATGTCCATTCTACTAGTGTCACGCTCCCCGGAGCGTTAATAGGAGTTTCTGTTTGTGTATGTGTATGAGGTTACTGAGTCTTTCAGGGACATTTCGTGTTTGTTGTTAGAGCTTCTTAGGGGCGATTCATGTGATTTTCGTCAAACAGATTCGGTCATTGAAAGGCCGGGTTTTCGCAGCGGACTGTCTCAGATTACATAGGGAAGGTTTTTGATATAGGTATTTAATCAGTGGCGGCTCGGGGCGTGAGCAGCCACACAGACAAGACCGACTCGCCCATTATCGGCGATGTACTCCCAGATGTCGAGCATATTACCGACAACAAACGAACCAGTCCCGTCCACGCAACTGCACCTCAAAATCTGGGGCACCAGCCGCCACTGGGTATCTTGGACCTTTCTCGTCGCTTTTCCAGTGGGTGTTCGGTGCTTATAGGAGGCTGAGTGCCTCCGTGACGGTTCTGTGTTTTCCTCGGGGTTTCTCCTTCATAGTGTGGTCCAGTGCGGAGTATTCTACGAAGTTTGCCCTCTGGACGAAATTCTTCTGCGTATCTAGAATAAACTCGGCCAGTCCGTTTATCTTTACGATGTTCCTGATGACTGTCGTGTCAGAAGCACTTACAAATATATTAATTCGTACTTTGAATATATAGTTTATAAAGAACTTACTATAAATCTTTTATTTAATATCCCGCATATATCTATTTAAAAAACGTGATAAATATGTAACTCTAAAATACATTTTTGCCCAAGACGCCATTATGTGATTACAATTTGCGTCAACCTATCAGAATTAATCTCATCAGTGTCACCACTCCATTGAGAAAGAATAGGTAGGGAGACGACGTCACGTGATCAAACCGGGTACAGGTCCGCCATATTGATACTACACTTACGTCAAACAGGTAGTATTGGTAAATAGTGGAGTGTTTAATTGTTAAGTGCATCGTGTATTAGAGTTATATAATAAGTTAAATATTAAAATGTATTATGGTTTCTTGTGCTCTACGTAGCTGCAACAGCAGAGACGGCGTTGATAAGAAGAATTAGTCTGGAATAACATACCAAAGGTTAGTGTAGGCCTGACAGGTGTGGGATGACAGATTATAATTTTTAGTAGTCCGGAGGTGAGGCAGCCATATTGGTCCCACACTTAGCCCCGCCCAATGCTCCCGTTTTGAGAGTACAGCAAAGATGCTTTACAACGTCTCCATAGTATTTTTCCTCAATGCACCACTCTGATTAAAAAGGCGCTCTAGCCTATGATAGAGTACCTTTAAAATCAGAGAGATTGCACTGATGTGATTTGTAATAATATTAATAGATCTTTACATCTTTCTCCAAATCCTCACTACAATAAATACTTTTTTAAGGAAAGTACACAAAACGCTTAACAACCAAATTGGAATAAGCATGGGGAATTTGCCAATTAATGTGAACTTAAAATGAATTCGGTGATACTTGCAATGAAATTGTTAACATTGCAGCATATTGTAACACCTTCATGTTACTTATGAGGATGAATGAATTTCATACTAAGAAAATACTAACTTCATTTCGAGTCAAATGACACTTTCATATCTCCCATAAGCTTGAATCCATGGTAAAAATTCAGTATTTATCATGTATGTTGTTCGAACAGACATTAAATTTGATTATAGGTCTTAGCACTCAAAATGCAAATAGTGTTTGATCCTAATTCTTTTATTACATTCACTGTTTGTCCTAAAATGACTAAAATTCACTTCTAAACACTAATGTCTTCCACCACCTTTAAAATTCAAACATTTTTAAAAATTTGTTTGTCATAAAAGTATTAAGAATGATATATATCATGGTTTATGTACTATATGTAATAAATGTATTGTAAACTCTGCTCTGAAAGTTCTGATTAATTGACAGACTCTCAGATATAATCTTTTAGGAAAAAAAAAGTAAATAAAACACGATATGCAACTTACAATGATCTTTAATGCCACTTCTGCATTTTATACATAAGTGTCAGTCAAAGACTAATGTGCATGAAAATCTAAAATTCCCATCACATTTCAAATAAGATATAGGTTATGCTAAGATAAGGGCTATTAAAATAACATACTACATTTAAATGTATTTATTAAAAATGAATTAATCAAAACATAGTTTATTCTTGGCTAGCATCCACGTTCTCAGTTTGTAATCCCTTGAATGTAGCCACAGGCACGTATGTTACTAAAGTAAATAACTTATTTGCTGAATCTTCATCATCATTTCTTCTTCTAGAAAGTCTCACTCTAATACGGAAAGGTACATTTCTGAAAATAATTAATAATTTGAAGACAATAATCGATATGTTTATGATATATCTACCTGATGCCTTTAGACCACAATTGTTTGTTAAGCCGTGTGTCAATTCTGACATCTGGAGTACCCATTTGCTTTTCCGCAAATTTGCGAACTTCTTTAATCGCACGTGGGGCTCTTTTCTTAAATCCGATGCCATGTAACCTCTTATGGAGGTTTACTGTATATTCACGGGTAACAACTTCATTAATGGCAGATTTACCTTTCTTGTCTCCTTTAGCTTTTGCCATTTTATACTGGAAGTAAAATGTTATGATATCATTATATTTGAGAAATGAAACTATAATTACTACCTATTTTGAATACAATCAAAAGAAACGGGTAATTCTTTTGAAGAAAGCAGGAACAAGCACGTGGAATCCACTGACTGTCAACTGGAAAAGGATTGTTAGAAGCACATAGGTTATAAATCTAGTTATTTTTCCTATACTAGTTATTTTTGTTAAAAGTCAAGTCAATAAAGTCGAGCGCCAAATTGAAATTAAATTAGGTTTGTTATATTTCTTGATAGTTATTTGCTCATATAGATAATAAAAACTAGCACAATAGACAATATCATGACATTTTTTATCTATATGCTCGAGATATACAAAACAAACACTCATTCTGTATTTAAAACTAATATGATTGTTCACGATATAATTAGACAACCTAAACAGTAAACAGAACCTAAACTCGTTCTCGTCTAATGTTTAGGAAGCAATGAATTATTAGTGATATCCTAATATGATAGAATATTGAAAAATTGTTCATAGTGATAAGTTATTTTGAAACATAATGGATCCGCTCAAGAAAAAGTACGAAGTTATTGTATTGTTCAATGGTTATTCTAGAAGTAAAGAATTAGGTTCTATCAGTAACTGTACTTGTACTTTGATTAAAGGTGAAAAGAACATAATTGTTGATACTATGACTGCTTGGGATGGTCCAAAAATTAAAAATGCATTACAAAAACATGGATTAACTTGTGATGACATAAATTTTGTTGTTTGTACACATGGACATTCAGATCATATAGGTTGTAATTATCTTTTCCAGAATGCTGATTCACATATAGTCGGCTTCTGTATATCAAAAAGAGATCATTATTATAGTTTTGATTTTGCTTCTGGAAAACCATTTATTATTGATTTTGGTGTACGGGTTATCCCAACTCCAGGCCATACTATGCAGGATGTATCTGTAATTGTGTCAACGGAAACTGGAATATATGCTATAACCGGTGATTTGTTTGAAAATAAAGATGATGAAGATATTTGGAGAGATTTGGGTGTGGATAGTATTGAATTGCAAGAGAAACATCGAAATGAGGTTTTAAAGTTTGCTGATTTTATTATACCTGGACATGGACCAATGTTTGAAACTTCATATATATTAACAAGAAGAACAACAGTTAAACATATGAATGATTAAAGAAATTTGATGTTTAAGTATAGTTTTATGAATTAATTTACTTTAAACTTTTGTTTGCACTGCTTACACCTATTTGTGTCAAATTCTTCAAAGGCAAATTTACAGAATACTTAGTCAAGTCAGCTCTGAACATGTATTATTATATTTATTTAAGATGCCACCACAATTAAGATTTTTTGTCACCTCTGTCCAGAGTATAACACATGTAATAATGAAATTCTAATAACTATACAGAAATTCTGCTTTGTAACTAGAAATAAATGAGTTTAACCCCTGTCGGTTAACATGTTTTTCACCGATATAATAGTCTGCAATAATATATCATATTATAAGTACAGCTTTCCTTTAAGTTACATGGTAATTCAGTTAGTTTACAATTTTTATTTAAAAAAAAATGATTTCACAATATTTATATAGAACATATTTTACTTTCCACTTATGTCTCTTGATTTATATGAAACCAATCAGCTAACCGTGTAAGTTAGGGAAACATATATTTCATGATTTATTAGCTGTATTAATTCTCAAATAAGACAACAAGTGTATGTCTTGACATGAACTATGTTGATCAATTTATAAATTTTAATGAATCACGTTTAGGCCGTACTTTGGCTGTGTGGGTTACCAAAACGATTCAAGTAAACAAAATGTTTTGGAAATTCTCACTATAGCTTGTAACACTGATTAATTAAATAAAGTGGAACAGCAAAAGTCCTGAGAATGACTACACCAAGGGATTGTTATTGAATAAGTAAAGCTAGTGAATATAAATATATATTAATAAAACAACACAGTATTCTGCGCAAAAATATAAAAATACATATTTGACTAGTTTGTAATGACATGGTCAAAGAAGGATTAAACATTTGTTCTTTATGCTAATGAATATTTTTTATCAAACAAAAAGAAGATATATGGATTAGCTTAAGAAACAAACTTGGAGTCTGTGGCTTGATAATAAATAAAACCACTAAAACACCTAAAGCACAAAAAATAAATACGTAATTCGACAACTGTGTTGTCATCTTCAGAACAACAGAACACTGTTTTGTATAAGCTAAGGTGTATAGATAACGCGGTTTTTAATCAGTGCTACTCAAGATGATAACATAGTATTTAGTTTTTTGTGCTTTAGTGTGGTAAAGATGTGTTAGTGGTTTTGTTTGGATTAAATTCCTTTACGCAAATGTAGGTATAATCTTGACTAGTAGAAACGCTTTACAGCGTCTCCATAATATTTTTCCTCAATGATATGAGATGCGTACATTAAACAGCATATTTTTGTGAGTTCTGTTTTATAATTATGCCCGCTTGACACGATACAAGAGTGCACAGTTTTCTGTTCCATACACAAAATGCACGGAAACGCTGCAGCTTTTTCGTGCAAATTTTTAAATAGAAGATACAGAATTCTGTTCAGAAAATGCAACGTGTTGAATATTGGCAATGTGTACATTTGATGTTTGGGCTTTGTTTTATGTAGGCTAGGTACATACTACATTCATGATTTAATAAGACATGTAAATTATTAGTAAACCCCTCATAAAGCCTTTGCAAATGTATTTAAATTTAAAAAGAATCTAGTGTTCGAAAAAGTGGATTAGAATGATCATTCTTATAATACTAGTTGCTTTAGTAAGATGTAACAAAATGAACTAAAAATGTAGAGTAGTTAGAATAAGTGTACATAGTTTGAATATATTCTTCTTATTTAATTTATTTGTTATTTCCTTTCCATATATAATGAGTGTCTGTTATTGACTTGCAATTTAAAAAATTTCATGTTATTAAAGCGGTAACATCCTTCATTTGTTGGATCGCCAGTCATCCATTCATTCATATTAATAATTGACGAAACAGATACGTGTTGAAACTCCATTATATACATAATAAAACACAATTATTTAGATTCAAAAATTATAATGTTCACCCATGTTTGTATTTTCATCCACGTGATGAAGCCACAGTGTGGCGAAACATATGTCGTGTGAACATTATAATTTATGAAACTAAACAATTGTGTTTTATTATATATACCGCATGTGTCAAACATCATTAGGTATAGGGATTCAATGTTTACGTGCGATCTATACGTATGAATACGTGACAACGTGGTACCCCTACTGTCCGTCACCAATGCCGACAACAACCTACATCACAACGATATTCTCCGATCCCGACCCAGATTTTACATTCAATGTTTAGCAGGGAACACGTTGCGGTCCCTGGCCGTCTTATTACTGGAACGGGAAACATCAAATGTCTTGCTGTGCAGGGAGGAATCCTTTTTTATTTATTTTATTATGGTTATTTTTTAATTTTATTAGAATTACGCTTTTGTTTGTGTCATGCAGCGTGAACGCAGCTTAGTAATTCTCTACTGAAAGGAAAAAGAAAAACAAATCCTTGCAACTCGTAAATATTATTTCTGAACGTATTAGAAACACCCGAGTCGGTGGTCCAATGCTTACTGCTAACTTGTATTTGTGAGCCTGTATTGGTTGTCGGGTCGTTGGCATTGGAAAGGAAAGTAGGGGGCCACGTATTGTATGGATTGATCGCCTATGGCTAATGAAAATTGACACGTGCGGTATACATAATCCCTAAATATTGAGTTTAAATCATTTTGTAAAGATATGATTATGCTTATACCAACAAGAATATTTTGGAATACAAATATGATTATAAAGGAACATCAGTACTATATACATATAGACATATATATTTCTTCTCATATGGTACATCCATCACTAATAAAAATACATTTATTTTACAATTTGTTATACTTGATACACATAGAGTGTGTCCAACACGTGAGTGACTGTATTTATCGGAAGCATTCTTGAACAAACAAGTGGGAAGTTAAGTAGGAAAACAACTATTGCCTCACCTAGAAACACCAGAATGCCTCACTTGCCGACGAGCTCACGATTATGCAATCTTGAACACGTTATCGTCTTGCTTATATAAGGCAGTATACAAACCATAGCCATGGTCATATTGCTCCACATATATACAACCTAAACACCTTGTATACCATTGTTTATTAAAAGTCAATATTGTATACATACTTAGAAAAACCACAGTATTTTAAAATTTGTATATATATACTTTTATATCAGGAAGCAAGTTCATATGTAAATAATATTACAAATAAAACTATTTTAACTATTTTATTTTTGTTTTATTTTTATAAAATATATTCAGTTTGTAAGGCTACAGATAGTTAAGGCTACTTTAAAAATTATCTAATTTATATGTTATAACTTATATATAAAAAACAATAAAAAAAACACTTAACATATCTAGAAATTAATTACTATATATCTGATTGGAGTTCAATTATCTTTTCATATAGATTTAAATAAATCATGTATAGATAATCATTATAGCCAATCTCTTTGATCACTCAAACATAGACTGCCGAAGTATAATAATTCTGGTCTTTGTAGAGTCGTCGTCGGCAAGATGACCGGCTTAAATTGCATTATTATAAACTGTTCTTATTGCAGGCACACCCTGGTGTTGCCTGTATCAGTATCAACTCCTACAAATTATGATCTGACTATGCAAATAAATAAATTAAAGAAACAGTTTTGTTTCGAGAAAATAGGATGTGAAGAGAAACTATTTTTTTCTTGGTGTGAAATTAGATATGTATTTTTTAAATGATGCACTTCGTAATATTATCACTTATATTCTTCCAAGCGTTTTTATTTTCAAATTTATCTCAGCACAGCCTTCAAACAATCTAAAGAAATTGAGTGATAATAAAATTTGCTTTTTAAAAATAATTTTCTTACATTAAAATTAACAATTTTGATTAAATAAAGTACAATATGGTTCTTTAATTACTTTAGTTACACTTTAATAGAAGTATGTATTCAATAAATACGAATATCTCTTTTATAAAGACATTTCACATAATGATTGAATATCAGTATCAGAAGAGTCTCGTTATTATCACTGATGTTATGAATTTATTATAGAAAATCTGTTATTTAACATGTTTTGTAAAAAAAAATCAAATACTATTGTTTTCTAATTTCAGAACACCAGAATATTACAAATTGGTGTTACACAATATAATATATAATATTGCATTAATTGTAGAATTAACATTAGCATCATATCCTTCACATGGTCAATGTTCAAGGAAAGAATATTCAAAACGAATTAATAATAAGATACTGTATTTGCTTAACCTAACTATCATAGGTGAACATAGCTATCACAGATGCTAAACTTAGACCAGTTATCTTGAGTGACGATCAGTGTACATATAAACAATAACGTGCACATTTCAGAAAATAGATCTACTTCGTTATATTTTAATTGCATTGTATAGCAGGAATAAAGTATTTTGCATATTAATATTGAATAAATCTTACCCAACAGTAAATTAAATTAAAGCAAGAATAATTGATATCTATAAATAATGCAGACTTTCATCTTAACTAACTTACATAATACTAAAGAAAAACAAGTTTTAAAGAGGTTACGCTCCACACATTTCACAATTACCAGGATTTTCACGTGAGCAAACTAGAGCAGCCATATCAACACTTTCCTTTCTTGCTTCATCATCAGTTTCACTCACATGTCCATTATCACAATTTCCATTTTCCACATTTGCTTCTTTGGATTCATGCTCTGGACCATTTTTGACTAAAAGCTTACTCTTGTCAACAGTAAATTGAATAGGTTTTGCTGCAGGTTTAGTTCTTAAGTAGTACATTCCAGTTTTCAGGCCTTTCTTCCAACCATAAAAATGTATTGATGTCAATACTGCATAAGTAGGTTTCTCAACATGAATGTTTAATGATTGACTTTGGTCTATAAATGCCCCACGATCAGCTGCTTGATTTATGATAACTTTATTTGAAATTTCCCAAACTGTTTTATAGATCTTTTTAATGTCATCAGGTATTCCTGGTATATTTTGTATAGAACCACAATTGGCTATGATCTGATTTTTCATATTATCATCCCATAATCCTCTTTCGGTTAAGTCTTTTAATAAGTGATGATTGACAATTTGAAATTCTCCTGATAATACCCGTCTAGTATAAATGTTTGAAGTGTATGGCTCAAATGATTCATTATTACCTAAGATTTGGGCTGTGGAAGCTGTTGGCATTGGCGCTAAAAGTAATGAATTCCTTACACCATGTTTAGCTATTTTTATTTTTAAATCGGCCCAATTCCATAAATCTGTTGGAGTAACGCCCCACATATCATATTGCAATATACCTTTACTGACTGGAGAACCTTCATATGTTGAATAAGGACCTTCAAGTTCAGCTAATTCACAACTGGCTTCTAGTGCGCCATAATAAAGAGTTTCGAAAATTTGTTGATTAAGTTTATGCGCTTCTTTGCTATCATAGGGCATTCGCAATAATATAAATGTATCAGCTAGACCTTGAATACCAATTCCAATGGGTCTATGTCGGATATTTGAAGTTCTGCATTCCGGTACTGGGTAGTAATTAACATCAATGATTTTATTTAAATTGCGGGTAACAATTTTTGTAACATTTTTTAATGCTTCAAAATCATAAATTCTTTTATCAATTTTAACAAACATATTAACAGCAACCGACGCCAAATTACAAACAGCAATTTCATCCTTTGAGGTGTATTCTATTATTTCAGTACATAAATTGCTACTTCTTATTGTTCCCAAATTTTGTTGGTTACTCTTCCTATTACATGCATCTTTGTACAACATGTATGGTGTGCCAGTCTCCACCTGAGATGATATAATGGCTTGCCACAATCTTTGAGCAGGTACTTGAGAGACATACCTTTTTTCAGATTCGTATTTTTCATATAATTTTTCAAAATTTTCACCCCAACAATCTGGAAGACCAGGACATTGGTGAGGACACATTAATGACCACACACCATTAGCTTCAACGCGTTTCATAAATAAATCTGGAATCCAAAGTGCATAGAAGAGATCTCTTGCCCGAGCCTCTTCAATACCTGTATTTTTTTTCAAATTTAGAAAATCAAAGATATCAGCATGCCATGGTTCTAAATATATAGCAAATGCACCTGGTCTTTTATTACCTCCCTGATCAACATAACGGGCTGTATTATTAAATACCCTCAACATTGGAACTAGACCATTAGATATACCGTTTGTACCAGCAATATAGGTTCCCTTTGCTCTTATATTATGTACATTTACACCTATACCACCAGCTGATTTTGATATATATGCACATTGAGCCAAACAAGTGAAAATTCCTTCAATGGAATCATCAGGCATCATGAGAAGGAAACAAGAAGATAATTGCGGTTTGGGTGTCGCTGCAGAGAATAATGTTGGACTTGCATGAGTAAAATATTTTTCTGACATATAATTGTATGTTTCAATAACAGAATCAATATCATTCCCATGAATACCAACAGCTACACGCATAAGCATGTGCTGAGGTCTTTCAACAATTTTGCCATTAATTTTAAGCAAATATGATCTTTCTAGAGTCTTGAAACCGAAGTAATTGTAGGAAAAGTCTCTGTCATAAATTATGCAAGAGTTCAGTCTATCTGCATTTTCCATTATAATTTTATAATTTTCCTCAGATATCATTGGAGTTCTCTTTCTAGTTTTTTCATTTACCATATTGTAAAGTGCCTCAATAACCTCTGCAATGAACACCGTAAAATAAAGTAAGATCGATATTAATTAATGACAAACAAATATATTAGTTAAAGTTAAGAACTGACCTCTAATATTTAATATAATATTGAGAACAATTATAAATGCAGACTGTTTTACCTGTAAATTGTTTTTTAGTTTCTTTGTGTAAATTTGATACCTCAATCCTTGCAGCAAGAATAGCATAGTCTGGATGATCCATTGTCATCATAGCAGCTGTCTCAGCTGCTAAGGTATCTAGCTCAACTGTTGTAACGCCAGGGTATAGTCCATTTATTACTTTTAATGTAATAGATAGCTATCGTAAAGGTTGGGTTTTATTATAAAACAATATTTTTGCAAAATATACTTACAGGATCCACAAATTCCATATTCAACCCATAACATAATTTTTGAATTCTAGATGTAATCTTATCCAAATGCACCTGTTCTTTACGACCGTCTATAAAAATTAGCAGAAATATTTAAATAAAGCATTTAAAATAACCTAAACACATACCTCGCTTTATGACGTACATCTTGCTAACAGGCTTGCTTACCATCGTAAGAGGGTAGTTTTCACATAAATATAAGAGCAGGTAGAAAACAAATAACACCCTTACAAAGCTATGAATATGATACCAAACCACACTGTACGTTAAACACTTTCCCGCTAATTGTAACCCCCGTCATTAAAAAAGATGTTTTGGCGGCTATTTGTACCCCACTGCCAATAAATAAATACGAAAATTACTAGTTAGTTTGTGCACTAAATCCCAAAACTAAGCACATTTAAATCAATTTAAAATTATTTACAAAATAAATACAATCGTATGTCGATTGTAATTAACTATAAGTTGCCAATACTCGTATGACGAAATACAACAAATAAACGGTAATTTTAACCCTTTCAGACGCAAAATGATGGGGCACTTATTGGATTAAATTTTTAAGATTTTGGATGTGTAAATATGAGGTACTGAATTCTAGTAAATATTACCCGCCAAAAATACGGGTAAATTTAGTATTTGCAAATCCCAAATGTCAATTTGACAGTTGAGGTGGGTCGTTCGCGAACGAATCCCAGCAGCGAACCGAGAGAGCGGGTTCACTAAATTTCAATGAACCGGATCTCGGCTCACTTGGAAAGTAACTATGCGCGGTATTCTCGACTCGCTCGAATCGAATTTGAGTGGTCGTATACGATTAGATCTATATCGAGTGGTTTAAAGTAATCGAATTTGAATCCGACTGATTGAACGAATACACTCAGTAATTGCAAAAACAGAAAATGGCAAATTTTAATGAAGCTGGGCAAGTGATAATTTTGCTTTTGATAAAACCTTTATTAGATTGTTTAGACTATCGGAAAATGTAGTTCATTCACTTATTAATGTAGTCAGGCCACATATAATGTGTGGATCCATGATTTATGAAAAAGTATGTATAAAAAAATTAAATGATTCATTATTTAACATGTTCTTCAGAAATAGATATTTTTGGTTTTGGAAAAATTGCAGAATATGGGTGCAACCGATTTTTGACAGAAAAAACTAGAGTACCTTATCGAGGACCTCTAATTGAACAACTTTTACTTATAAATTAATCGGCGAACACGTACAGGAACGGAGATAATTAATAATTGAGGTGCTCACCGAGTGAATTTTCCATGTCACATTTTTAGTCGTATCTGTTATATACACCGTTGCAATTATGAATATCGTAAAAAATGATGTTTATTTCACTGTACCACACAACAATTACATTTGATTTTTATGTTTTTTAATCAGTTTTCTGCGATTTTAAAATTCTAACATAACCCAATCATAACAATAAATCTAACCTTAAACCACCTAGTGGAAAAACCCTATTCCAAGTTTCATTCGGATTCGGACCAACGACTGTCATCAATAGAGTTATATAGTAGATAGATGGTCGAACAAACCTATTGTATTTTTCAATATTTATTAGAAAATTATATGCAAATCAGTAACAAAAGATGTTGTAGTGTATATTATTTATAAATTTGTAGTTTATTTCATTGATTTTTTAACATGCCTTTTAAAATTATATAATTATATAAAATTCAGTAATGTATTTATTTATTAGAAACAATTAGAAAATACATAATGAAGTTGAAAATACTGACACAATGTGAGTTGTTCAGAGAATTATCTATTCTTATTAAGTATACTGTTAATAAGTGGTCTATCATTTGCAATGTAAGTGCATGATTTTAGAGGAAATCCCAAGAAAGTAAAACATATATTTTTAAAACAATAAAGAAAAACACAAATTAAATTTGCCATGTAAGAGAATTTATTTCACAGAAATTCACAAGAAAGTAAGACATGTATTTTGTAAACATTAAAGTAAAACATAAATTTCATTTGACTCTCATAATATCTTATAGGAGGGAAATTTGTCTAACTTTTATCGTTGGTATATAACCCAACCCAAGTCGAAAATAAATACATTATTACATTAACATTATATATACTTCAGTGTTTATTTTTACGTTTCATTTTGTGTAGGATAATTCACATTTTTTTTTCTGTCCCCGTTCCCCTTCCCATTAGTCTTTTACAAGTATTTAAAAATTAAGGAGTACAAATCTATAGGTAAGTTCTCATATAGAATGTATTGTTGAATGTTTGCATTGCAATTAATGTTCATATGAATTTTGTTTTCGCACCGCGAGATGGTGGGGAAAGGGGGAGGGGCAAAAATAGAAATTAACGAAAAATGCAATGCAGACATTCAACAATAAATGAATTCAATGTGATAACGAACTTGTTTACGGTAATAATTAATAGCAATTTCTGTACCCCATTCGTTGTCCGCACTCGTATTTCGGTTGATTTATACCAATTTTTTGATGTTTTGCCGCCCTTTCCCCCCGCCCCCGCGCGCGCGTACCGTACCGTAAACAAGTTCGTTATCACTATCACATTGAATTCATTTATTGTTGAATGTTTGCATTGCATTTTTCGTTAATTTCTATTTTTGCCCCTCCCCCTTTCCCCGCCATCTCGCGGTGCGAAAACAAAATTCATATGAACATTAATTGCAATGCAAACATTCAACAATACATTCTATATGAGAACGTCTATAGATTTGTACTCATAATTTTGAAATACTTGTAAAAGACTAATGGGTAGGGGAACGGGGACAGAAAACAAACAAAATGCGAATTATCCTACACTAAATGAAACGTATAAATAAACACTGAAGTATATATAATGTTAATGTAATTATGTATTTATTTTCGACTTGGGTTGGGTTATATACCAACGATAAAAGTTAGACAAAGCATACCAGTTTTTGCTTTTCTAAATAGAAGCGTTCGGGAGATATTAAAAAAAAAATAATTACAAGGCGCCATCTTCAAAGAGCTCTAGCTCCCTTAGGAAGCATTTTCGGACTAGGGTGAATTGGGTTAAATTGTCTTAAAATTATCTGAGGAATCTCCGGTCTTCGTTTGTCAGGAGAGTTTCTGGACAGCCTGTATAACCGATTGTATTTATTTTATTTCTTAATCTAAATAATAAAATTTATTATTAAATATGAGTGAATTATTAGGCATTATTTTGTCTATATAATAATAATTATAATATATATTAATAATAAAAAATATTTGAAAATACTTTACGACATCTACCAGGCATAAGCTTAATCCCAGGAACAGGTGCTGCCGTTAGTTCTGGACGTAGCCGTTCTTACCTCCACGTCCACAATGGCGTACCCAAAAAATAACGTTGCATGGGTTCTCTATATATTCCCTCTACGGCAATAGGATGCGCGTGGAATTTTTATGCCAAATTGAATACTTAACTCGGGGCTTACGAGTATGCGCAGTCCCTAGTCTTTTGATATTCGTATGTGAAATCACTAAAGTTCCGAACCCCGATTTCAATAGATGTGCGTACTAGCTTTTTGTTTATATTTTTGGAGTATTTTTATTAAGGAAAATGCGGAAGACATTGAAAAGGATCAAATTATATAATTCCCGACATACCATCACTGACATTGTTATTCCAAAATGTTGTTATTTCTGGTTTTGTTGTCAAACAATTGAAGCGCATTGTTAAAGTGTGCTAAATGTGTGTCCGTACTAGAAGAAATCTCACAAACATCTGTCGATAATGCTAGTTTTCACTTTTTGAACAGAAAAAATCATGGTGCTTTAATACGTCCTTCACAAGATGTCACCAAAGTATGTAAAAAGTTGAAGTCCAAGTACGCCATATTCCTGTACAAAACAATAATAAACTTCCTGCAGAGGCAGTATTTTTTGAACTATTTGTACGTTCAATTTCTAATACCCTGTTAGTAGAAAATAAGTACTTTGTATCCTTAGATACACATATGCTTGATTCATCTATTTTACATGAAAGTCACGTTTCTCTTTTAATTAAGCATGTTGTGCGATGTTATACGAAAATCTGTTGCTATAGCATTGCAGAGAAACAAACAGAAGTAGAACGTGGGGAAAAAGCCCTCCAAATTAATACTTTCTTATAACGAATAAATATTTCAAAAGGAATGTATTGTAATATCCTCAGATGCAGATTTTAATTTGAAAGTTCATGTTCTGTTAAAGACTTTTCAAAGATTTTAGGCATTTCAAATTAGCGCCTTTATTTTATGTTGTATTGCGCATGTGCGTCAGCCCCGTGCGCAGTTCGTATTTGATCACAATTTCTAACATGCTATTGCTTATCCATTTATATTATACAGATCAATGATCTGAACCCGGCCGTAAGAAATAACAACCCGTGACCATGGGTTAATACTATATGGATTGCGCATACTGTTCACGGATTGACTTCAACGTAAGAGTGAGAGATCGTGCGAGTGAGATAGAGCTAGTTAGGGCAAAACTAGAGGTGGGCAAAACGGTTATTTTCATTGACCCGGCTCACTCGCTTCAGCTCCTCATAGTGAGCCGGGTCCCGGAACCGGCTCATTTGAACTGTGTGGATCCGTAATAGCATACCGTATGTAATACTAGGCGCCAACGAACCGGGATGATAATTTAGGCTGCGCGCACACCAATTATACAAAATGTTTGTCAAACAATTTATTTGAAGGTACAATTCACACAAATTTGACAAATTATCAGATTGTAGTACACAAATTAAGCAAAATATACCTATGTCACACCTATGTAAAACTAAATTATACATTCATTTGGTATTTATAATTATTAAAGAGAATGCCATTCGAACAAAAAGTAATTAGAACTAGAGCATTTCATAATTTTCATAGCATTATTAAATGGCAATTATGATTATGATGCAGGTGTAATAAAAATATTTGTAAGAATGTTGTAACTCACAGACAACTAATAAATTAAATAGTTTATTTTATTATCCAAAGGAATATTTTTGAGAACTCTATAAATAACAAATAAGTACTGTTATGCGTCTTTGACCAATACAGAACAGGCCATTGTTAAACTACTAATATAGGTACTTCAAGTGTTCACATATACTTAAAAAGTCTGTGTTTGATATGAAAAGGGTGAAATTTATACTTTTTGGAAGAATTGAAAATACAAATATTATAAATTATATTCAGTTTCCTCTTACCCTTTAAGAGATTCACGTCTCTGCCGTATATTCTTAAAATTCGCTTAATCGGATACAGTGCACCGCATTTTACCTACAATTTATTAATTTTCCTCAACGTACCACACAATTATTATAGTATTGGAAATTCGGAATATGGCCCACACTCTTCATCGAGAAATTACAGAAAGATTTAGAAATATTGAACATAATGAACTAATCGCGGAGGCTGCAATTTTGGACCCCCGATTTAAAAAAATTGGTTTTTCAAATAATTCAAAATATGAAGCGGCGTGTGCAATATTAAAAAATAAAGTTTGTTCTACAAATATTTCTAATATAAGAAGTGAAACTGTTGAAAATTTCACAAATGTTCCTTCATCTTCATTATCATGTACCACTTCTCTGTTGTGGAAGGAATTTGATAAGCAAGTTGAAAAACAACTGGCAATTTCAAATTCGACATCGATAGCGGCTGGAATAATTGAATTTGATAAATACCTAAATGAACCGATAATCAATAGACATCAAGATCCACTAACATGGTGGCATCAAAGAAAAGATGTCTATCCCAGAATTTACGAAATAGTAAAAAAATGTTTATGTGTCTTGGCTACATGTGTTCCTTGCGAGCGCATTTTTAGTAAATCTGGGAACATTATTACTGACAGGAGAAGTCGATTAACAACCGCGAATACTTCACAAATCATTTTTTTAAAATATAATTTGTAAATTATCAATGTAGAATTTAGATTTATACGTAAGCTGTTTAGTTATTTTTACATTTTGATATTCAGTCCAGTATATACATTTATATATTTATACAATATGCTGTTATGTTGTACAAAAATAAATATTTTAGTGCGTACCCTACCTGTTATATAATATCAATTTTTATTTTTCAATCCAACCTGCGACCGTATTCCAAGTATAATTTCCAAATTATTCAGTCGACCCAAGTGAGCTTAGATCCGGTTCATTGAAATTTAGTGAACCGGCTCCCTCGGTTCCTTGCTGGGATTCGGTTCACTGAACCGGTTCGGACCCGAACTACCCACCTCTAGGCAAAACATTCATGTATCGTTGAGAACTACAAATTGGTGTCTTAGGCTGATTGTAATTACGACAAAAGCTCTGTTGCCACCAATTAAAATACTCTTTTGATCATCAATTGTAGTTGTTTTTTGCAATTATTCAATTCATATCCATATATAATTTCGAAAGAATACGATATAATAATTTAGTGCACATCTAAACACTCGAAAATTTATTTGATTGCAGCAGACACTACCTACAGGTATGAAGGTCGGGCATTTGCGATATAACGTAAAGGAAGTTTAGTAGCCATTTATAAGAACTTTGTTATAGTATTTTCACATTTGTATTTAGAAGTCCTCACATTTTAGTCTCAACCGACACAATAATTACAATTTGAATGTATATAGACATAAATGTATTGTGTAAGCATTTTCGCGTAAATAGAATCGTTGTTTTGAAAATAATATACCTACCAATTGTTATAATTAACATTACCTTTCCAGTGCATTTTCAGTTCCGTTCTTTTGTCGTAGATATGACATTACTTAGAAATGGACCTTTGTTATATAAGATGTTAAACAGTTTATTACCTGTAACATTAGACCCAGATGTAACATAACCCAATTATGATATGAGCTCCTGCAATAAGCAAACAGGAGGAGTACACGTTACCTTAGCAACCCCACAGACAAAGGAAGAGCTAACTCATCTTTAATAAGACGATCAATTATGAAACTACGGCAACTTCTGCTCAACTCCACTAATAATTATTATATTTTTCTAATTGTGTTTCGAGTTTCCTCTCCTCTATCTGATTTTTCTTTTCTTTTTACATCTGCCGCTCATCAAACTTTATTCACTTTAACGAGATGTGGCACTTTCAACGTTATGTACCGATAACTTTGTATTTATATTTTTGATAGCCCAAACAATAATATCTAAGGATCATTAATCAGGTGCTCATTTTCTATTTCCTTAGATGGGTAATTTTCTTAATATTGACGGTACAGGATCGGTTAAATTAGCAAATTTGTTCAGAAATTTGAGGAGTATTTATTAGCATTTCAGATTTGATATATATTATCATCTTTTGAAGTTATTTAAAAAAAAATTGAAAATAGCCAAAATTTGTAGTTATCCATATCTTCGTAACCATTAAAGAAAACTAAAGATGGGAATTGGTTGTAATTTTTATGTAGAGTTTAATAATATTAATAGAAATTCATGGCAACTTAATTATCGAGATATGACATAAACTTGTGTTTTACTTTCTCATACGTAGTATGTTATTCCGAAAAAGGTTTTTTTTTTAAATGTCTGTCTCTCTCTCTGTGTGTATGTGGTCAAACCACTATAGATATCAATTCCAAATTTTGTATTTACGAATGTAATATCGCTCTTGAGATCTGATTTTCAGTAAAATCGGCAGACCGGAAGTAGTAGTATACTTCAGTGAAATAATCGAATTTTGCCAATTAGTCGGCAACTACTAAGTTTAAACAAATCTATAAAGAATTCATATGTACTCAAAATTAAATTTGAGAAAAATTTTATGAAATAAGTTTTTCGAAATTCCTACCGGAAGTAGGTCTTTTACTCTTACCGAAAGTTAGTTTTCTGCGAATATTTCGTAAGCAATGCTCTTTAGACAGGTACGTTACGAGTATAAAAGTATTTAGAACTTAATTTCCAATTCCTTTTGTATAAAATTTTTTTCAATATTCGGACCGGAAGTAACACTTGCTCTTATGGCGTAGCGATTTTTTGCAAATATGTCGTAAATTATGCATTATATATATATTTATCAAGAATATAAAAGTATTTAGAGCTAGATTTGGAATATTTTTTTGTATGAACGAAGTTTCAAAATTCGGACCGGAAGTAATACTTTTACTCTTAGCGAGTAGCATTTTTTTACAAATATCTCGCAAAGTATGCATTCTGTAGAGATTTATTAAGAGACTAGAAGTACTTAGAATAGTATTTTGAAAAATTTTTTTATAAAAGAATTTTCAAAATTTGAATCTGAAGTAACACATTTACTCACAGGCGTATTTTTTAAGAGGATAAAAGTATTTAAAGCTTAATTTAGAACAACTTTGCATAATTTGAAAGGCATATGTGTATAAGAAAGTCGTGTGGTGACCACACCTCATTTTTTTACTTTCTTAGACGTAGTATAAGGAAGTATTGTGATGACGAAAATTTTCGACCACGAGATTTTTGCAGATGTCCACGTTTTGAAGTCTCCTGATACCAAAAAAGTGGTTTTAAAAAAATGTCTCTCTCTATCTCTATGTCTCTCTGTGTGTGTGACCACGATAGCGGTCAACCGCTGTAGATACCAATTTCAAATATTGTACTTACGTGTATAATTTCCTTCTTGAGATCCGATTAGTTTTTCAGTAAAATTGAATTTTGCCAATATTTCGTCAATTACTAAGTTTAAACAAATTTCAGTTTTTTACGAATATCTCGCAAGTCATGCTTTCTAGGCAGGTACATTATGAGTATAAAGTATTTAAAACATAATTTTAAATATCTTTTGTATAAAAAAAATTTCAAAATTCGGACCTGAAATAATACTTACTTTTATCAATATCACTTTTTTCAAATATTCCGCAAAGTATGCATTCGATAGAGATTTATTAAGAGAATAGAAGTATTTAGAATAGGATTAAATCCTGCGTAATGCAGCAAAGAAAACTAAGGAACTACCAAAAATATATTGCCACTGTTAAACATCCACGATTTTAACGTGTGACTTGTACGATAATTAGACAAATCCAGTCCATTATTTATACAGTGAGCACTGAATGAAGTAACTGGATCGCTTTTTTAATCCAACTGAATAGTTCGATCGATAACGGAAGAATGAAAATGACAAGAACACGAGGCCTGGTTACAAAGGTGTCAAGGCGACATGTAGCAAGTTGAAAGTGAATTGTTACATCAAATATTTAAAAGATAAGGGACAGATTAATAAGAATCAAACAAAGAAATAATTAAATAGAAATAATCACAGATAATTATGCATCGACGTAAGGAATATTAACAACATTAAACGGAAGGAAAATCTTAAAGCTTCCTAATAGCACAACCAATGGTACACACACGAGATGGCGCTACCGCTGCAAATTGAAGGAAGAATAATTTAAATTCAATTAAAAATGAAGGAAACCACTAATTACACGAAGAAATTAAATAGAAATAAATTAGATGAAAATTCCACATCCCGCAGAAAATAATTATACGTAATTCCAATAGTAAACAAAAGATTAATTCTAGGCGTGACCTAATACGCACGGAAGAGTTCAAGACAAATATACAGCGACACTCGCCGGAAATATACCAAAATTATAAAGTCTGTTATAAGGTATAGGATTCAAAAAAAAGGTGTAACAGTGCTTCGTTTTTCAGATTTCGGATTTTTATAACAATTCTTATCTTACCTTTTTTCACCTTCCCACCTATTTCTATCTTTGTTTCCAAGCTCATAGTTAGTAAAAAGTGATCACTGTCCAGTTCGCATCCTCGTTTAACCCTTATGTCCTTGACCTCCCTTAGGTTTTCAGCCTCAATCAGCATGTAATCAATTATTTATTCTTCATTTCTTGACTTCTCGACGTACCTTGTAATCTAATGAATTTTCTTGTGTTGGAAGAAAGAGTTTCCTCTGAGATTTGGAGCTTCAAGATTTGCAAAATTAAACGTGATGCTTCATTTCAAAAGTTGATGCTGTACTCTTACTATTATCCTGCAATGAAAAATGTCAAGAAATTTGGATCAAAGCGAATGAAAGTGCTACAAAATGGAATTTTAAAAACGCGAATTGCTTACTTTAGAACACCAGTTTTCCGAAGTCCAGAAAAAAATGCTCAGAAAAATGTATTACGAAGTGTAAGATTCAGTTCCCTCATCTTTGAAATTCAAATTCGGAACAAATTCAGCGAAGGTTTTTTGTTCTCTCGAAGCTTTTGCTTATGAAGAGCATTTTGCTACCCTCTTGTAATTAAATTAAATTGGCCGAGGCCTTAAACAAACGGTACCCAGAGAATTCCAAGAAGGTAGTGAATTAAGCACCACCACGGTAATTAACCTTCTTTTTAAAATTTTAAAAGGACGCTTGTCTATTAATTAATCACCAACTTATAACACTCAGTCTTACCTCTTACTTCCCCAAGGGTCGATGTTAAATATGGGAGTCAGCACTGCCTCCAGCTACAGTCAGAGAAGGGCGAGTTCGAACACCGTACTAAGTCGAAGGTTATGATGTCAGGGCGCCTATCCGTAATAATGTGCTGAGCCCAACAGATATTCAGACCCCGGACCAGATCCAATATAAACCCCCAGGTGATAAGTAAATAAGACCAGTACACACTCATTCAACTTAACAAACAGTTTATTAAAATTTAATCTCAGATTTCAACAGCGTATCTCCAGTACTGTACAAAACCGGCTATATATAAAATCTCTAACTTCCAAGAGATATTTAAATCAAAGGCAAAAAAAAACAATGAAAGTGAAACACAAGCGCAACTCCGTTGCAAATTTTCAGTGACGTGATATTACAAAATTTAGAAGTTCAATAAAAAAAATAAAAGGTGAACACAAGAACAACTTAAAACTAACATTGATTCACCAACAATATTCTTACAAGTACACAGTTATAAGGCAATTTGCCAAAAGTCCCTCCAAAGTCGAACAGTTTGATCGTATAATGCAACACGTCAACCAAAATGAAACACTCTGTATACCAGAGGCATCCGACAATCTATTCGACGTTAGAAAACAGACTCTAAGTTGTAAAATATCTAATTCTATAAAAGAAATAGCGCTAGTTAACTATGCTTTACAGGTAGAATATGCAATTAAATAGAATTCATTAGTTTCTTACGGAATTATACCAAAATTAAATTACAATCATTGATTAAATGCATCAAATATTATCTACGAATTTACACAAGACCGATGTGAGGCCACACTGCCCACACACATCCAAAATTTAATTCAATTTCTAAATCCAAAAATAAAAATGGCTACGTAACGTCTCCAAAAATGTCAAAGTAACCTCCAAAATGGGGTCACTATTGTTAATAACTACGTTAAATTAATTAATTAAAAAAACATAAAGGCTCACAGGCCATAAGAAGTTAAATTAGGAATTTACGATTACTTATTTGATAAATTAGGCCGGAAAATTGAAATTCACTGTTCAAATTGTACGATATTGACACAAATTTAGTCAAACTGCTTAGTCAATTAAATTCTACCCTCTGGAGAATAACAGAGAAAATTTACACAGTCACAATACCTTTAAACATCACATCCACAGCTTCCAAACACGACAAATCCTACGGATCCACACGTTACCAGGATTATGCCCTCCTATCTTCGGCTTACGACACCTCAAGTGATAGCGTTCGAAGGCTACAGTGTACCAATAAACTGCACCTTAAATGTGTCCTCACCGTAAGATCCAACAACAATTCCTGGGCACCGTAAAACTACTAGCACGTGTTTCTCTCGTATTAACTTCAACCCACAATGCTCAAATGAGGTTTAAATCAGGCCTAACACCAGCAGCTAAATTTAAATATAGAAACGACACAAATTAGGATCGATTAGACACGTGGAAAATATACTTACAGCAGCTTAAACAATTCCCAAGCCAGAAGAAAAAAATATCCTCGCAAGACTCAAATAAACGTCAAAAATTTACCAATAATCCCTAAGAATCACCATAAAATCCGCTTTTGTTAAGCGATTATAAACGATACAACTCAACTTTCCATATTCTCAGGGCAGCTAAGGGAAAAGGTTCTGCTCTCGTGTCTAACCTTTCGCAACGATCGTTAAAAAGCAAAAGAGAAAGATCTTAACATCTCAAAAACCGACCATACCAACCAAAAACGTCAAACGCGCTAAGAGAACAAATGAACCAACTAATACTTAAAACATACGACAGAAATACAGGTTCAAATAACCATAGAAGAATGGAAAATAATTATTACTAATTTGTTGCATAACTCTGGGCCCAAAGAAGTTCAAGAAAAAGAAGTTAGTCAAAATTAAAAGTAACAAATTAATTAAATTAACAACAGACGCCATCTACCCGGCAATACCAGATTTACGTTACACCCACCTATGCAGGGCAGAACGCGTGTAATAGGAATCTTAGGCACTCCTACGCCAGATGGCAGTAATAGTAGGAAGATGACACAAATTAAATCAAAAACTAATTACGTATTCCGTCAATTAAAATAAGCCATTAACGGATAAAATACAACCAACAAAAAAAAAACGTAACAATTCCTCCCTTACCACAAAAGGTTATTTACTTGTAAATTACCGTTAAGCCAAGAGTTATGAAACCAGGAACTGGACTGTGCGTAACACCACATATAACATACGATACAAGGAACCAAGTTAAAAATCGACGACGACTAGGCAAAAAGGAAGACGAATGTGCGCGACCATGTCCGACAGCAAACGCAGCATCACCAAACGCTTGACCAAAACCACCACGCGGTCCTTCGGCATTCAGCCGGTACGGGGAATTAACGAGGGATAAATAAAAATAAGGAAAAAAACAAAGATGTAGAGATTCTGCACAGAATGGTGAAACTACTAAAAGACACGGACGGCACGTCCACGCGACAACGTACATTCCGGAAACACAACAACTGAAGATCGCCAAACAAAATAGACATAGCAAAAGGAGTTTAAAGTCTGGACCGGCGTTGTCCCGACTGAAACGCTGAAGGCGAGCGATAAAGCCATAAGGCGAAAGTCAATATCAAATCCTGGAGGTAACATTTTGACAATAACACTAGCAAAAGAAAGTCGCCAGGACACGACCCTTGGAAGGCTGAGAACTATCAAATAAAGACCGTTCTTCTTTATACCTTCGCAAATAAACGTCTAATTCAGGAAGAAAATGTCAGTACGACATATACAACACGATAGAATAACTAACAAATGCAAATTCTAGACCATACGATACGTAACATAATCCCAAAATGGTAAAGGTTCTAGAACTGCTATACGGTACGAAGTCATAAAATCGTTATTACTTAATCGTAAACGATACGGAAGTCAAATTCGGTATGGAACGTCAAATCAGTACGGAAGAGTCGAAATCGGAACAAAAGTCAGAATCGGTACGAAATACATAACTATCAAAGTTATACGGAAGTCGAAAATAATAACTTAACTAACGTAAGTTATACGGTACTCAAGGGTAACATACAGAGTTACACGAAATTAATCCACCCAAATCAATCGTCGCTGTGTGGGCTATCGACAAAACATAGGGAGAACATCCCAAATCAGAACACGTAAAGAAATACGTCGAACCCACGACAACTAAAATTGAAGATGTTAAAAGAAACGGGGGACACTGAGAATTTTTGGGACGCCTTTTACGCCCAGGCATTAAACCCACAGGTATATTCGTTAGGCCTACCTGCAAACCGAAGACTTGCAAAGTTTAATCGTCGTTAGGTTGTGCTTTAAGATGTTCAACACTCCATGTACCCGGAAGTAAAAACTACAAGCTCGGAGATGTACTTCCTGGATCGATCACCAAAATTAAAGTCCAAGAAACATTAGCAGATCATCAATAAACTACAATAAACCAAAATAAAAGTCTGCTAAATTCACCAAAAAAACACAAGTGGCTCATACAACACCACTAACTGGACTATAGATCCGTAACAGAGCTTATTCATGACGATAACTGACAACTGAACTCATACAGAGGATAACGAACAAAGTTCGCTACATGAAATCAAAAGATTTCAAGACATACAACACACAAGTGTAAAAGTTACTAAGGACCACAAAACTAAACAATACATATGGGAAAACTCTAATAACCATAAAAGGAAAGATGGATAACTACTATCTCATGAAGCAATTAAACCAAGGTAAGAATACAATTACACCCGTTGACTTTTGACGTGCAGACACAAATTATCCCACAGATGTGGTTGCAAAACGACACTCCAAAACGACACGACAACCCTCCACCCAGCTCAAAAATCCCGAACTACACGGCAACAATACGGTACTATACGATAAATTAGGTGAACAGGTAGAAGGCTCCACACGATAAGCCAAACTGTAAAAGTGAAATTCAAACAGGTTTACACTTCACGAAGATAGGAAAAAAAGGGTCGAGAAAATTTAATTAACCCCATACGTAACTACAAATATTTCTCAAATTAGACAAACGAAAAATGATCCTATAAGGGACAATCACACACACTTTAAAAACATCTCTTTTGAGCATTAACCGCCAAACTGCACACATGGGGTACCAAATTTGTTAGAGTACTCAACATAAGAAACATTGTAGCGCAATCTATCCACAACATAACAGAATGAACTAATGGTATCAACAACATTAACGATAACAACGGCATGAACGGCACGGAAAGGGTTATCGAAAATAATACGAAAATATACCAAACATCATAATTCATTCCAATTAAATATACGATACACAAATTGTAAAAGTAATATTCACGAAAGGTCAAGACAACTGAAGACCACACAAACACAGCCAAAGCCAAATCTTAAAAGCGATTCAAATTATCCGCAATAACATTAAGAAGTGCCAAATCCCATATAATCCCATATTATTATTATTAAACAACCTATTACACGATATATATTATTACTATTAACTCAAGGGCGATACAACAACAAAAAAACTATGAGACTGACTGCATAAGCGATGACCCACAGTGACGAAACAGATTCGAAAATATTAATTCTACTAACTAACGAAATAACTAAGTTCCAAAACAAAGATAGATTAACACATACAAGTCATACTACGAAATACTAAATCACGAGATATTATCAAACAAATCCAATAAGTACTCTAAACATTCAAACTAAACAATCAACCGCCATTTTGAAGGTCAGAAACACTATGCCAGTAGCCTACACAAGATACACAAAGTTGTAAAATACAAAGTCACCACACAAGACTTAAACTCAAAATGTTTTACAGAAATATTACTCAAAAATATTTAAAAGACGAAAATTTCTCACAAACAATATGGCCCTATACTTCGCAATTGGTTGTCAGATTTCCAATACTGTTATTTAACAATGTATACGATAAGTGCTCAAATGTACGAAAATATTCAAATATACGGAAGTAATCAGATATACAGAAACATTCAAAAGTACGGAACATACATTAGCGATAAAGTATCAAACATTCTAACATTCAGTAACTAAGGGCCAAAAGTACACATAACATTCAAAATCACACACAACGTAAGACGTAACTGTGATATAAGCTGGTATATACTTTACTTTACTCAAAACAAAATATGACAAGGTCTTCAATGCTAAAATTAATTAACTCCGGAAGATGATTCAAAAGTTTCTGAAAATTCCCAAAATCTAAAATTCTTGATTTATTAAAAAAACTAATTTTTTTTCCCCTTCAAAAGACCTCACAACGTTGGCCGCTAAAACCCTTTTCTAAGGCCCCACACGTTGGGCGCTAAAAATCCTTGCTACCCTCTTGTAATTAAATTAAATTGGCCGAGGCCTTAAACAAACGGTACCCAGAGAATTCCAAGAAGGTAGTGAATTAAGCACCACCACGGTAATTAACCTTCTTTTTAAAATTTTAAAAGGACGCTTGTCTATTAATTAATCACCAACTTATAACACTCAGTCTTACCTCTTACTTCCCCAAGGGTCGATGTTAAATATGGGAGTCAGCACTGCCTCCAGCTACAGTCAGAGAAGGGCGAGTTCGAACACCGTACTAAGTCGAAGGTTATGATGTCAGGGCGCCTATCCGTAATAATGTGCTGAGCCCAACAGATATTCAGACCCCGGACCAGATCCAATATAAACCCCCAGGTGATAAGTAAATAAGACCAGTACACACTCATTCAACTTAACAAACAGTTTATTAAAATTTAATCTCAGATTTCAACAGCGTATCTCCAGTACTGTACAAAACCGGCTATATATAAAATCTCTAACTTCCAAGAGATATTTAAATCAAAGGCAAAAAAAAAACAATGAAAGTGAAACACAAGCGCAACTCCGTTGCAAATTTTCAGTGACGTGATATTACAAAATTTAGAAGTTCAATAAAAAAAATAAAAGGTGAACACAAGAACAACTTAAAACTAACATTGATTCACCAACAATATTCTTACAAGTACACAGTTATAAGGCAATTTGCCAAAAGTCCCTCCAAAGTCGAACAGTTTGATCGTATAATGCAACACGTCAACCAAAATGAAACACTCTGTATACCAGAGGCATCCGACAATCTATTCGACGTTAGAAAACAGACTCTAAGTTGTAAAATATCTAATTCTATAAAAGAAATAGCGCTAGTTAACTATGCTTTACAGGTAGAATATGCAATTAAATAGAATTCATTAGTTTCTTACGGAATTATACCAAAATTAAATTACAATCATTGATTAAATGCATCAAATATTATCTACGAATTTACACAAGACCGATGTGAGGCCACACTGCCCACACACATCCAAAATTTAATTCAATTTCTAAATCCAAAAATAAAAATGGCTACGTAACGTCTCCAAAAATGTCAAAGTAACCTCCAAAATGGGGTCACTATTGTTAATAACTACGTTAAATTAATTAATTAAAAAAACATAAAGGCTCACAGGCCATAAGAAGTTAAATTAGGAATTTACGATTACTTATTTGATAAATTAGGCCGGAAAATTGAAATTCACTGTTCAAATTGTACGATATTGACACAAATTTAGTCAAACTGCTTAGTCAATTAAATTCTACCCTCTGGAGAATAACAGAGAAAATTTACACAGTCACAATACCTTTAAACATCACATCCACAGCTTCCAAACACGACAAATCCTACGGATCCACACGTTACCAGGATTATGCCCTCCTATCTTCGGCTTACGACACCTCAAGTGATAGCGTTCGAAGGCTACAGTGTACCAATAAACTGCACCTTAAATGTGTCCTCACCGTAAGATCCAACAACAATTCCTGGGCACCGTAAAACTACTAGCACGTGTTTCTCTCGTATTAACTTCAACCCACAATGCTCAAATGAGGTTTAAATCAGGCCTAACACCAGCAGCTAAATTTAAATATAGAAACGACACAAATTAGGATCGATTAGACACGTGGAAAATATACTTACAGCAGCTTAAACAATTCCCAAGCCAGAAGAAAAAAATATCCTCGCAAGACTCAAATAAACGTCAAAAATTTACCAATAATCCCTAAGAATCACCATAAAATCCGCTTTTGTTAAGCGATTATAAACGATACAACTCAACTTTCCATATTCTCAGGGCAGCTAAGGGAAAAGGTTCTGCTCTCGTGTCTAACCTTTCGCAACGATCGTTAAAAAGCAAAAGAGAAAGATCTTAACATCTCAAAAACCGACCATACCAACCAAAAACGTCAAACGCGCTAAGAGAACAAATGAACCAACTAATACTTAAAACATACGACAGAAATACAGGTTCAAATAACCATAGAAGAATGGAAAATAATTATTACTAATTTGTTGCATAACTCTGGGCCCAAAGAAGTTCAAGAAAAAGAAGTTAGTCAAAATTAAAAGTAACAAATTAATTAAATTAACAACAGACGCCATCTACCCGGCAATACCAGATTTACGTTACACCCACCTATGCAGGGCAGAACGCGTGTAATAGGAATCTTAGGCACTCCTACGCCAGATGGCAGTAATAGTAGGAAGATGACACAAATTAAATCAAAAACTAATTACGTATTCCGTCAATTAAAATAAGCCATTAACGGATAAAATACAACCAACAAAAAAAAAACGTAACAATTTTCAAGTGAATGAAATTATTTAATTTTCAAAAAGATCCTTTAGATAGAAACCTTATCGATTTGGCGAGCAGAAATGGTTCAAGTGCCCGTTCCCAGAATTCGTTCGAATTGCCAAAGTATTAATTCTCGCATCATCTTGCAGAAATGAGGGAGGTTTTTCGACACTGAGGAGACTGAAATCTTACGTTCGATCTACGATAGGTCAAAAAAGATTTATGGATAAATGCTTTAGCAGAAATGCAAAACGATCAGTGTTTGCTTCGTCTAAGGATGTTTGACGAAATAAACGTTTTTTTGCATAATAAAACTAAACGCTTTTATTTCGTGTATTCTTCATATCTCTATAGTCTATTGCAGTAGTTTGAATTTTGTGTAACACCTACCCCTCCGAGTAAAACACGGTTCGGCCAACTTAACACCAGCTTTTAAGACGTTTCGGCGCTTCTATTTGTTTTCAATCAAGATTATACATTATACCTCAGTGCTAAGAATTAAGATAGGACGAACCTTCAATATAAAACTCACCATTGTGAACGTCAAATGAGCAATAACTATACTCCATTCAGTCTAAGAATAAAGTAGATGGCGCTACAATTTGAGCACAGTTTACACACGATGAACTTTATATTTTGAAAACAAGTAAAACATATGTTTACTGTCAGATGGATAGCAGGGATATACATATCTGATATCATTATATTTTGACATTGACGTACATTTTTGTGCAAGTTGGTAAGTCATTTCTCAAGAAAAAGGAATGCACATGTCGTCTAATTGTACTTTTTTGTGCTTCATCCAATTTATTGTAAGTATGACGATAATTTCTTTTTCTTGGAGGAGAAATTGGAACTCCATATAATTCCATTTCTTTAATAATGCAGTACATTGTATTCCTATTAATACCCACTTCCTCTGCTGTTTGATTGACTGCAGCTGTTTTAGACATATTGTCTTTATGCTTAATGTACACATTATAAGCCATTTGCCTTTGTCCAGATCTTATGTGTTTCCCTTTACGATTTTTTGAAGGACCTGGTAAAATGCTTCCGCCGTACTATAGAATATTAGCGATTACGAAATAACGAAATTGATAAAATACCTTAACAAATGAATATTTCACTTGCGAGTTCTAAGAAGAACTATTTTTTAAGAATATTAACAACAAATAACTATGTAAAATACGGAAATCGACAAAATCTTTGAACAAAACTGTCAGTAAACAAATTTTCGACAGAACGAGCTAAATGCGATTATTTTGCCGGTGTAAATGCACACTCGATTTCAACCAATCACAAACGTTTATTTTAAGCCCTATCTTTCCCAATGCTTTATTCTTAGACTGAATGGAGTATAGCTATACTATATGTCAACAGCCAACTGATACAATTTGTTTTCATTTATAAGAATCGGCTGCCATATTTACATGCTTATTTCTTAACCTTTTTTTTAGATGAGATCGATAAAATAGTACTCCTATATCTTCCTGGACTGTCCAGTTAACTCACACTTCCACCATAAATTGTCCTCAATACTCATTCCATATTTTTCTTCTTTTGATATATCTCTTTCTCTTGCTAAGTAATGTGTATGAAACTCCGAAAAAGTTGACACTTTTCCAGTTTTGTTAACTATCTATAAGACTATTTTGTTACTTTCAGCTATTATTGCATCCAGTAATTATTTGTATCCTCCTTCTACTTCTTCTTCTACCTTTGCCGCCATGGATGAGAGTCTCTATCTTAATTAGGAACTGCATTATTTTCATGGCTTATCTGTTGTATATCATAATTAACATATCTTTTTAAACTGTAATTATTCAGATCACTTAAATATTGCCTGTCTAAAAATTGAAGCCATAATGACTTAAAAACTATAGAATTACTTTGCCATACAATATATTTAAACATCTATTAACAGTGAGTCATATTGTACAAATATCATTTATTTATTAAATATCCATACAGATTTACGAGGATGATTTGACGAAAGATTTTACTTTAAGGGGGCTTACGGAGAGGTGCCGACTAACTGCCGTGAAGTAGGACGTAAGGGGGTGGCGCCATATGCGCTAATGTAAATTCTGGACTTTACAAGGTTTCGTTAAAGCAATAGTACCGCTTTTATTTACGAAATATCAAAACGTAATTTAAAACACAAATAAACAAAAGCTCAATGCATGCTTGACTGGAATTAGTTTTTAAAATAAAGTTTCTGAAACTGTGTTATGATGTTGTAAATTTTGCCAACTTTGAGAGTGATAAATAATTTGAATTATAAGAAAGTACTCCCAACGAAGCCTTAATTAATCCTTTGTATTCAATTTAATGCAAAAACATAATAAGAAAAACAAAAATGTTTGTTTTATTTTAACGAATACCTTACATCGGCGGAATTTACATTAGCGCATATGGCGTCACCCCCTACGTCCTACCTCACGGCAGTTAGTCGGCACCTCTGCGTAAGCCCCCTTACAATCTCTTTCACTCTCACTTTTAGGCCACCTAACATTAAATTTTCAACAATTCCAAATAGCGATTTTATCCTTTTTACAACTTTCACTAGACAGGGCTTCTTTTAGCAACTGCATCTGTAAACCTTGGCTTCAGACGATATTACACATTTAAATATCTTCTTGTAAACGCATGACCTACTCAAAAAATAACCATTTTTTTCAGAAACAAACACTGATAGGTTAGTCTCACATTCCGCCAAATCATCCGCGTATATGTAGAATAAATCAACTATTTTTCAGCATATAACAACTGAATTTCATAAATATTAGAAAATCGAGAATTGGCCCAAAGTTCAGCATGAATACATGCTGAACTTTGTAACAAATCCTGAAATGTATTGCATCAAACTCTGCCAAAATTTGTCGTTGTGGATAGCCTTTTTAATTCTTTTTGCTGAATAGGCAACAGATTGTTGAAGAAACCGTGCTTTCGCAAATCACAATTTTTGATATCTGAAAGGAATATAACTAATATTATTTATCAATATCATCTGGTGTAAGACACATGGTGCATCTAAATATTTGGTTTTGCCAAAGTAAACTGGGAATTCAAATCATATTGTATACTGGTTATTTCTGTTCGGAATTATACCAACAGTTTTAAATTCAATACAATGTAGAGGTAATCAGCTCAAAAAATTTCATGGCATTGATGTTGTGTAATATTTAAAATTGTTAGTAAGCCATTGTTTTCACAATTAATCTCATTATGCGATTGCATCGGAGCTCTGAAATTTAATGTTGATTTATTAGATGTTTTGTCACTTATAGTTTTCTCAAATGCGGATATCTTTTGAGCATAGAATATGGACTAGATAAGAAGACGCTTATTTATTTTGTAGGGTATTTAGAATTGAAAGTAATCAGCACTTTGCATCCGAGACCACGGACCCAAAGTAGCGTTGAATTCCCCGTTCCACTTTTGTAGTACTAAACGTGGCCACCGCGTTCATTCAGATGGTGCTGATGGCGGCGCTCAAATAAATACATATACAGCATGTTACTCTGTGACGTGCTTTAAAGTGAGGAACAAATATGGGTTGGGGAAAACCTTAAGAAACATTAAAATGTTTCAGAAAGTATGTATCTTTTAAATATATATTATACACACACTAAATTATAACAATTTTAGGTAAGTAATTTTTTAAAGAATTTTTTTTCCTCCTGCTATAAACAAATTTATACAAAATATTTCAATTAACTAATATTAAGTGATACAAGCTAATCAATCATCGCTATTGTCAGACCAATTACAATTTGCTAGCTTCTAGTTTAATTATTGCATAATCATAATGACGAGTAGTAAAAGAGGTGCTAAAGCGTTTAACGAATTTGAATAATTTGCTATTAATTAAACAATACCGCTACATTGCAACTATAGAACACAAATTTATACTACGTCATCATTTTGAACTGTTCTGAGTTGGCCATACTGATTTTAATATGGGAACACAATGGAATTGGCAAGCCTTTTTTATTTATTTGTGTGGTTAGGTTACTATATAAAATTTTCCTGTGATAAAAGTCAATGAAATAGGGTTAGTTTTACGTTGAATTATATGAAAGAATTTTTTAGAAATGTAATGGCACTTTAAACAATAATAAATACGTTACGATTTTATTACTATAAAACATAATCCTATAATTATGTCACCAAATAAATACAGTTTATAAAAGTTGTTCAAAATGTCCACCGTTATTCTCAATGCAAAGATTGACACGTCTTCTCATGTTATTGAACACATTGTGGTGCCCCGGTGTAATATTTTGCAATTCTATTGTAATTGCCTCTTCAAGTTAATCGAGATTATGCAATCTGTTCTACAACAATTTATTTTTTAAATGGCCAAAGAGAAAATAAGTCCAGTGGGGTTAAATCAGGAGAATTGGCTGGCCATCGATTTCGACTAATCAATTGATCACCACAGTGTCCTTGCAAATAATTAATAATTTGTTGCGCAGTATGTGCAGTTGCTCCATCCTGTTGGAAGTACCCCAGGTTTAATTCATCTTCGTGAAGGGTTTCAATACTTGTTCTCGGTATCGTATTGCATTAATTGTATCATGAAAATAAATTGCACCAATAATCCGTCTTTTCGACATTGCAACTCAAACACCAACTTGATAGGATGGAGATTATTTTCAACAAGAACATATGGATTCTCTGTTGACCAGGTACGGTAATTTTGAGAGTTGATATACCCCGACAAATGGATCTAAGCTTCATCCGAAAAGAAAGTGCGAATCAAGTCTTCCTCATGTAATATTTCATTAGATCAGTTGCAATAATTCAATCTCTGCTCAAAGTGATGGCCCCGTCAATGTTGTAGTACAGAAACTTTATAGTCATTTTGTTCCTTATTGTTTACCATTTCAGTTGCAATGTAGCGGTAGACGAGAGAGCAACCTGTTTTTGCAGTGAAAGCTTATTGTACAAACAATACAAAATTTTTTTGAAGAACTGTTCGAAAGCCAGAAACATTCCTCAGCAATGAAATTGCTGTAAACGAGTCCACGTGGTTTCAGCAAGATGGCACGACAGCCCACACGGCGAAAATATCCATGGCTGCATTACGACATCTCTTTGGAGAGCGTCTCATTTCGAAGAACGCCCACATGAATTGGCGTGCCAGATTGCCTCATTTTTCAATTTGTGACTTCTTTTTATGGGGATCTTTGAAGGGTGCCGATTATGGTTGTCGTCCTCACACCATAAACGAACTAAAGGCTAGAATTCGTGAAAAGGTCGCGTCCATTTGCGTTGAGATGTTGTAGAAGGTTACGTTGAACTTGCATTCACGACTACAAGAATGTGTACGCAGAGAAAGACGTCATTTAGAGGATGTTATCTTTGAAGAATAACTGCCATATGACTGCTTTATTTAATGGTATGGTTTTAGCGTTCTGATGATCATGTGTAAATATAAATAAACCTTAATTCAAATTGCATCATTATTAATTCAAAATCGCCCGTTTCCAGGCGCCACCCTGTATTATTATATGTATCTATTCATAATACCAACTGCTGGTTTTGGCTTTTGATGCGTATAACATAAAAATTTTAATATATTGCTGATTCGATCTGGTGGTTAGGTCTGCAACCTTCTAGCAAAATTCCTCCCACTCTTCTAATGTGAAGAATATACAGTTTGTCGGGGAACGAAGTAGGTGCGAATCCTGCACCCGGACTGAGTCCAAGGTTGAGCCACTCTGAGCGGCCTTTGTTAGGGAAATACGATGATTGTCCAATCAACAGTTTTCCTTTCACAATGTTCTCCTCCATAATTTAAATTAATGATTAAAGTTTTATGAGAAATTAAACACAAGTCTGGAGTGATACTTAGACAAGTTAAGACTGGTTTATTTTGTAGACTATTATATCAACAATTAAAGAACTAGTAGTAGGGATACTCACTTTGATGACGTGACATAATAGCATGTCACAGCATGTGGTACATGCGCATAAGACCTGTTAAACAAACGGCTATTCAGTAGTTCAATGTCCCTAGGCTAGTGTCTGTATACGACCCCCATCAATCCAACGTTTGTCATCATGGGGTGATAGAGCCAATATATTTTGTTGAATCGTATGAATGACATGAAGTTCTGTTCTAAATAAATTTTGAATTTTATAGGTTTAATTTCTTTAAATAAACAATTTTTATAATCATCCAAACTAATTTCACCTCTAATAACACATTTTTACACCCTTAGCCTTTCTAACTTCCCTATTCTCAATCTCTAAAGGGTACATTTTTGCGCGAAGTTCGACAAATTCACCCATTATATAACCAGTATTTTAATCCTTCATTAAACCTAATATAGCTAATATCATATAACGTTATAAGGTTATAAATATAAAAATTCTTGGACGTGTATTCGAAAATATCTAATAAAATTGTGTTGTAATTAAAAAGTATAGTACAAACTATTTTGATTAAACGGTATAAGTGTTATCTAGGATCGGCAGTAATAGTGATATCATCACTATTACTGTCCCCATTTTCGAATCATATTATTCATTCATCAAGTCCAGTGCTGCAATGTACCCGTAATTGTCAATCAACTTCGACACCAATGAAAACGAGTTTAAATATAAGTTATTTTGTCACTTGGTATAATTATTTGTCTGGAATTAATTAGTAAATGTGAAAGAACGTCAACAAGTGGGAGCATTATTTTTATAAACAATAAAAATAATGAATTATGCATCTTTTTTGTATGTTATTTACCATCGTTATGTGAGTGTCATAGTCCCTACTGCTAAAAAGACGACAAATTTATTTTCCAGCAGGCAAAGGAAAGGTCGTCATATGCTGTAGGCGTGTTATACAAGTACAGTAGGAAAGCCATCAAGGAAGTTAATGTAGCATAAACCGCCGCGGGGCGCTATGATTTTTAATGTTGCATGATTGTAGCGAGTTTCAAGGACCAGGGAGTAATATCTAGAAATATCCCTCACAAATTGCATCCCTCTTTCTTTTTACAGATTAGGGTGGTCAAGACATATTTCTGTATTTTAGTAAATTTGTAAAATTTACTAAAATACAGAATTGCGATTTTACAAATATAGTACCATAAAGTGTGTAGTGGTTGTTAGGAATTTGTACTCACTTTTACTAAAAAATATTTATTTTGACTCTTTTCAGAAAAAAGCAAAATTCATATAGGTAATTAAAAAATCCATAAAAAGTTGTTTTTACAGGTATTTACGTAAACAGGAGATTATAAATATTTTGTTATGTTGTATGTTTGGATTTTCTTGGAGTCAAATGTATTCTTTGGATGGTTTTACATTTACAATTTAATTGTTTGTGGAGATACTCTATAAAATCATATAGGAAGATGATTTGACGGAGGGTGATAATTAAAATGAAACACTTGAATTACGGCAACGATTTTTTTACATTTTTGTAATATATTAAGTTTTTACATACAGTGCTGGTTTGCCAATATATCAGTTTTATAATTAGCGCCATAAAGGTGGCCAAAATACTGCTCTACTTCTGTAATTACTTCCTCGTCTTTCGGACCAGAAACAGCTTGAGTTTTGGGAATAAGTGAAAGTTTGAAGTGAAAACTATTCAATAGGTGGACA
Organism: Amphimallon solstitiale; assembly: GCA_963170755.1. Taxonomy (NCBI): domain Eukaryota; kingdom Metazoa; phylum Arthropoda; class Insecta; order Coleoptera; family Scarabaeidae; genus Amphimallon; species Amphimallon solstitiale. Next base: position 98,588,414 of record OY720678.1, read on the forward strand.
TAATTACAGCGCATAGTCATGATAGAACAACACTTTCTTTCAAGCCATTGTGTGGGTTCTTTTTCGGTAATGTTATTCGTTGATTGAAAGAATACGTAGAGATGCGCTACTACATAGCAATGAGCGTATCCAAACTGGATCCGACATCTAGAGTGGCAGCACCAGTCATTTGGATCCGAGATTTTTAGTTTAGTTTTGACCGTTGAAATAAACACATTGCGCTTACAATATCGAGGTCTTATATCTAGCCACAGACATCTTTTCTTATTTCACTACGTTTACAAAAGATTTGAATGTTTTGTGCATGTGTAAATGTCTGTCGGTATTTTAATAAAAACCATTGTGTCAATAAAAATTAATTCTTAATTAAAGTAAATTAAGTAAACACACTTTACATAAAAACACCAGAATTATGAAACATTTTTCTAAACCACTACAACGCAAGCAATTAGCTTTTTATTTTTGTTTTTTTTGTTCTTACATCTTTGGCGATTCTTATTATTAATAATATATATATATTGCAGTGATCTTGAGTCTGGTATTGAATTGTAAATAAGCATAATCAAGATCACTCCTAGATTTAAAATAATTAAACACTATTTTATTTATTTTATAATGATCAGCGTATATAAATATTTATTAAGTTAGTATTTTAGCAAATTTAAATTAATTTAAGTAAAATAATATAAGAATATTGTTGTAATTTTATTCAAGAGGCTAATATTAAAATAAGCCTGTTATATCAAGTGAATATTCACAAGAAAGTGTTTCCCGCGAGCTTAAGCGCAAGAAAATATTATGACCGAGAAGGATCGACAAATCGGCCCGGCGAAATAATATTCTCCGCTACATGCGATTACCAATCACGGGTGTGTGATGTTTGTTTACGTTTTTGAAAGGCTAGTAATACACCACTTTACCGAGTGGTGCAGCACTGTAAAAATATAATTGAAGAGGTGGAATCGGTATCGTACCGAGGATAACCGTACGTTTTTTGTTAAGAAAGATGAATATAAGCGAGAACATGAAAAATTTGAGAATAGATGGCTGGTGGAAACCGTTCTCTAAAGTAAACTGCCAGAAGTAGGTGGAAACCTCTTCTTCTTAAACACAGGATGTTTATACTTAGAAATATTTTCAAGAATTAACTTTATATTCTGAACTTAGAATATTTTATGAGATTTTGCTTGAATTAAGTTTTGTCAATATTTTAAATAAATTCATTTTATTTTGAACTTACAATAATTATTTCTTTTGAACTAGGATGTTTTACTCTTACACGTGGTGGTTTCATACCAAGCGTTATGGTGAAACATTCTTAGTAATTATATTAAATTAATTTTAAAATTTTTGTGAAAGGATTTATTTAAATTTTATTTTCTTTTACATAACTATAGACACTTATATTATATTTTCTTTATTTAGTTAAACATTTATTTGCTTGTAGTATATTGTGTTATTTGGAGGACGAATTAACTTTATTTTTGGGAAATGGAGGAGTTTGAAAACCTTTATGAGGAACTAAGGTAATTAGTTCGTGTTATAAAAATGTTGATAATTATGTATCTAGTGTTAAGTAAGTTATTGTGTGGTGATTTCTGCTGGAATTCTGTACGAGGTTGGTAATTTTATTATTATTATTATATATGGTTTCACAATTAAATTTATAGCTTTTTTTTATTTTGTGCTTGTGTATTAAAATTTGACGTGTTGGGTAATTGGTCAGGGATGTGTGCAATGAATTAAGTAAATGATTGATTCATAGCATGGAGCCTTAGTTAATCCTGTAAACACGAATTGGTTTTGGTGGTTCTGTTTGGCAGCGAGCAAAGGCGTTAAGCAGAACTAATCAGAATAAAGTATATATATATATATATATTGCATTAGGGCTGGACACGTAGTCGTATACATTGGGGATGTGTGCTATGAGTCGAAGGATGTACTCATAGAATGGAGCCCTAGTTTATCGATTTTACGTGCATTCTGTTTGATTTTTGGCGATATTGTCTGGCAGCGAGCAAAGACGCTGGGCCATATATACGTCAGGACAGAGTCCATGTGTTAATGTTGTGTATTGTTTGACTCGACAAATTTTCAACATAATTTATATGTGAATATAATCCAGTATAGATCACGACGTCTGTAAATTTGCAATTTGTTGATTGTTTTAGAAATCCATAAATACTCATGAATTCGTAGATAATGAATGTTTAGTGGAATATATTTTTTTTATTATATTTATATATATTATTTCTTATTATAATTAATTACTTCATTAAATTTACTTTTATCATAACATGTGAGAATTTTTATAAATACCTAGATTATAAATATATATGATGTTGTATATGCTCGTTATTCTTTTAAATATTTCATTTACTATTAATAAATTATATTATAAGGTTTCTTTCGTATTTTTATTTATTTTATCTGACCTGGAGACAACTTGAGAGCATTCATATTGGAGAAGGAACATTGTTATTATTTTCTGCTCCTGAGTAAAAACTTCCTTAATAATTTTAAAACTGAGCTAGTGATGTGTGATTTTGCTAAACCTACTGGTTTGCAGAAAATTATGAGACTTTAATCTAGTATTAGGCCTAGAACTAAAGTATATGCTTGATTCTGCTTTTATTTATTATTAAATTAATTAATATATTTTTATGCAATCATTAATTTGTAAGAATCACAGCAATATGTTATACTTGCAAAAAACAATTACAATATATTATTTTTAATAATAATAACTTTTATTTTATTCACCCATCTAATGAAAAAATACATTATTTATATAATAATAAGCTTCTTTGTAAAGCCAGCCATACACGTTACGCTCCGCCGGAGAGGTCTACCTGTGCAGGTACGCCTGCGCAGGTAGACCAGAGCGTGTGTGGGAATAGACCTGTGCGGTTTTTTGAACCTGCGCAGGCGACCGGTGCAAGATCCAAAATCAATTCTTTTGAGTGACACTGTACGGTGTACCTGAGCGTGTGTGCATGTATTCTGGTCGCCTGTGTAGGTCGCGTCAGTTGTTTTTTAGTATCTGTCGGTTGCGAGAAATCTCAAAGTAACTGACAATCTTTCGTGCGCAGAAATACTATTTCTCATAAGTGTATCATTTTTTTTTATCATAGGAGTAACCATTGCAAGTAACTTTAGGTATGTTTTCTCGTCCATTCTGAGATAGTTTTTATAATCTTCAGGTTCCAATTTTAATTCGTTCAATACACTTTTTTCGCTTCCTTTTCACTGCTCTTGTATCTCTTTTATGCAAAATTAACGCAAGGCCTAACAATGCCAGTGCGTCATCGTCCTCAATCGATGCCATCGCAAAAAAAAAACTACTGACACGCTACCGACGTGCGGTTGACTTGTGCAGGCAAACCTGCACAGATAACCTCTCCGGTAGACCATCATGGAGGTTACCTGCGCAGGCAAACCTGCACAGGTAACCTCTCCGGTAGACCGTAATGTGTATGGCTGGCTTAACGAATTGGTGACTATACTAGCAATACTCTTATTTTAGAATATGAAATTTTATTATAAAAACTGATAGATAATTAGTAATATTTTTCTAAGTCAAAGCATCCTTTTGTAGCGTTGCGCATCTTTATGTATTCCTTCAATTAACGCTCTTACTTTGTCCAGTACGGCTTTGTCTCGTTCATAGCTTGGATCATTGTAAGATAGTCAATAACCTATATATTCTCTGAAACGCAAAATATCGTTGCCATTACCTTGCCAGTCGAAGGAAACGTATTGGTCTTGCTTAGTGGAGAACTGTCATGATTCCAGATTTACTGAGAAGTCCGTTTCAATTTTAGCACATATAGTGATGAAGACAAGTTTTATAGACAAAGCGACGCAAAATATCTTCAGGGTTACAGAGCATCAAATTGTCATTGGAAATTCGTACTTTTTCACAGTTTTGATCTGTATTCTCCTACCTCAGTAAGCACCGCACTTACCTAACAGAGAGGTTAGACATGCCTAATTCGGCATCGTAACATAATTTTTTCAAAACGTTTTGATGGACCATGATCCTCATCGTTGAGACTTAAAATTATGTCGAAACGTTTAAAGTAAGCAACCCAACAGGAAATCATAGCCGTCGAAGGAGGGTCGTTTGCTGCATATCCGTTAAAAGTTCAGTTTTGTTCGACGATTTTATCCATTTGACAACTTTCACTGGTTGGTTTATATAATGTTTAGTTCATATATTACATTTTCATTCTACTCAAGTTGCAATTTCTTTGCATTAAAAAAATGTTCATATTCAAGAACTTATACGTTTTTATAATTCTAGTGCCCAGTCAAAAATTTCCTATTGATATTCAGGAGATTTTTAAAATATTTTTCTAATACTACTGTTACTTACTAACTGTTACAAATAAAAACTGAATGATCATCACGGTTGCTAAAAACAGATATAATTAGAAGAAGAAAAATCATATAATTATCACATAATCATTAGTAATAATATTTCCTTCTCTATTATTGACTAATGGCAACTAGCGTACATGCCTCTAAAATGTTAATTAAACATAATATATTGAATATCATATTAATAATATGTATTTAATTATTATAATTTATCCTTTTGGTTATTAAAGATGCAATACCTTTATTTTCTTTATAATATAGATATTTTTAACAAACCAGTGCTTTTAGAAATTAAAAGCCATAAGTGATGGGGGAACTCAAGTGAAAAATAACCGGGTATCCGATTATTCAGATAATCGGTGTAATTCGGTCAGTACACTGACTAGTGCATTACTCGTACTCCATCACTCATCACCTGGTACTCGTCACTTGCATTGAAAAACCGACTTCCCGGTTATTTTTCACTCGAGTTGCCGCATTACTACCACAGATCACTATACTAGAAGATAGTATAACTTAATAGTAAAAAGTTTAGACAATGTTTAGCGCCGCCTGCCAACTGCAGGCAGTACTAAAATGGATCAAACCGATGAACCGGGAAATTTAAATATTATATATTTCTATTCCATTTTGTATTTACCTTATAGTTTTTATTCTTCACTTTAAATGTTCGGAAGTAAAATAGTACATGTATTTTAAAGAAAAATAAACTACACTTATTGCTATAATAACTTAGTAATAAATTAGAAACATATCTTTTTAGTAACGCTTTATTTTTATATGAAAATTTATTTCTATTTCAAAATATTAAGGAGAAAGCATTCTAAATTATTCTTACATTTGAACTTATTTATTCCTTAAATGGAAATCGTCGATCTTCTCTTATGTCATTGAATAAATTAGGATCACATGTACCTTCCTACTAGTTCCTACCATTCATGAAAACGAATTGATGTTGGATGTGGAACTTTTACGTTATGGTCACAATTTGACACATAACATTTTCTTGTCGGCATAATTACTAGAAAGTCTAGAAAAAAGTGCTAATAAATAAATAAATTACTCGAATTATGCAGAATAAATACATACGTACATGCCAAACACAGTCAATAGCCTACAAGCAGCTAGGCCCTGAAGTATCACATGTGATCCTAAAATTTCGTCAACACATGCGCCACCTACCAACTGCAGGCAGAAGTAAAACGATGACTACGCAATCTCAATTTAACATTTCCCCCCCTGATTACTACTTGGAACTCGGAACTGTTTTAATGCAAGGGACGAGGCGACAGAACCTACAAAAGTCATTTCTAGACTGTCATAAATAATAATATTCATTACCTCTTGACATTTGTCATAATTATCTTTTGACGTTTGTTATAATTGTTATCTAAACATTTTAAATTTGTTAACAATGCTTGCCAAATCATAAAATATAGGTATTGAAAAAATAATATTTAATAGCTTTATTTATAATACTTAATTTGTAACTGGCATTCATGTAATATTAATTTTATTATTATTTCCGCCCGATCGAAATTTGTAGTGGTATTGAATCGTCGTCTTTAGTTCGTACTTTGGCCGCGTCGGTTGTCAAAACGACTCGACTATTATTAAGTAGTGGTATTACATAAAGGATAGTCCTAAGTCAATCTGCCGGCGCATGTGGAGTCTGCCATTTGCAATGTATACAGAGTGATGATGCGAGTAACAACTACTCGAGTGATATTCCGATTATAAGATCATTCGAGTAGTGACTAACCGGTTATTGAAGTAATTCGGTTTTACACATCACAAAAGCCATTACAAGCTATAGGAAAACAAGTATCTCTTGCGCACACTCGCGTGATCAAATTCGTTCATCCTTGTCAAACATTCCACGCTCGTATACTTTCCTTCTTTCTCTTATAGAGTGCGTCATTTCGTAATAAGCAAGTTATAGCGTACAGTGTGACATCTAGTTTCTAGTAGTATAACAGTACCTATTATATCATTGAGACCGATATACGTACAACAAAAGTGCGAAATTCAATATGAAATACACTCAAATAATACATTATTGCTCGCCATTGAAAATGTCTACTAGAAGTTGCTGCTTCGAGTATGTTGTACTAGCATGATCAGAAATATAATGATATTTTAGTTGACATTACAACAAATAATTATGAATTTTGTCTGTTTGAATGATAAATTCTAATTTGTTGCTTTTTCTCAAATACATTCAATAGCTTTGTTACTTCACGATCTTGCTTACTGCACTTCCTTGCCTACTACGAGGGAAGTCCATACTTTTGATTTTCAGATTTTTTATTACAAAAATTGAAAGTAAATGTTTGTTTAATTGTCCTTATTACAGAAAAAACATCTCCTTCCTCGCTACAGTAGCTTCTAGCGTTCCTTTTCATATTTTTGACAACTAAGTTTACGTGTAAATGATTACTATACTGTACAGGGAAGCCTATATTTGTTTTAGTATGATTTTGAAAGGTTCAAAAGCATTTACAATGAAATTAAGAAATGCTAGAGGCGACTGTACGTTGTGCTTTCCGTATATAATACTAGTCCTGTAGGGGAGCTTCCCTAATGAAGGGGACATAGGGATTTACTGAGACAATGAAAGAAATTTGGCTAATACACGACGAGGCATTCTTATCATTTGCACGCGCGCGGACATTCGGTTTTCTCTTTAACTTTTGGCTAGAGTTTTCATATAGAACATATCCGGTAATATTTCACTTTTCGTTCAGGGCACAAATATGATCTGTGATATCATTTATTGGCAGGGTTAATTGTTTGAAAGCGCGCCATGTTCCCCACGGCATCCAATCAATAACGATGCAATGAAATAAGAGACAGTCATCCACTGTAGTCTGAAAATTACCGTCTAATCAATTGAAATTGACGCACAAAAGTTTACTAACTGCAGATTTAATTCCTACTTATATTTATTGTATGATATTTATACATTTAATTTTAAAATTTTGATTTCAAGGATATCCCATTTGTTAAGGTACTTATTCGTCAATAATACTGTTATGCACTAGACTGTTTTATTCTAGTCCATTTTATTTTCAACAACTATTTTTAGATGTCGCAAAGCGCGGTAGCGCGTTTATGTAGATAATCTCTCAAATCTTCTAGGCACTGGGCCTAAATATTTTGCAGTTTCGACCTAAATTTGTACTTACATCAGGATGAGATTTTAGTTTTGCAAAAGAATACATTAAGAATAATTTTCAGCACTACGAGAATCGTGTCAGGTTGATCCATTAAAAAAAATTAAATATTTATGGGTGTTCTGTTTTGTGTCAAAAATCTTGAATTCGTTCAGATAGGTATCACACTATAAAGTTATATCAGAGAACAACGATCAACAATAAGCGATGATGTTAAAACGTGCCCTTGTTTGCTCAGGGGGTCATTCAAGCGTGGCTGTCCGCGTGGTCGTCTGGCAAGTCGACCACGGCGGACTGCCAGACGACCACGCGGATTAAAATAATAACGTCTTACATGTTTTCGGTGTAAAATTTAGTAAGCAATTCAAAAATGAACCGATATATAGAGTATTCCATTTGAAAGAAATCACTTTTAGACAAAAATGTCATCTAGTTTTAATCCAGTTTTCTGCAAATTCAATTAGCAATTGCAAAAAAAAAATTGTATTAGGACCTTTCATTATGAACAACGCTACCGAAAATTGTCTCCGTCTAATACGTCGTTTTTGAGAAATATAATTTTATGAAAACATTGAACATTTCAGAAAAATGGTAATAAGTCGAAAACCTTAAATTTTAGGCCTATACTATCTTATAACTTTTGACTAAGAATTATACGGGGAATATAAAAATTTATCCAATTATATAAATAAAATTAAAACCTCTCTAAAAATACAACATTTCAATAGTGCGCCCATGGGCGATGAGTCAGCAACCGTTCGTGTCCGCGCCTAAGTAAGAACACATCCAATAACTAATACTATATTGTCTTTATATTGTATTGCAATGTCAGTATTCTCACATTCTTCTTATTTTTATCTGTGGTATTATTCATTACGAGATGATGTTAATGACACTGGAAGAATAGGTAATTGTTTTGTTGTATTTTATTAGTATCTACATAAATATTCATCAGTAAAAAAATGGACAACAATTAATACCAACCGGCATACTCGCCATACTTGTAATATATTCAGCGCATGCCTGGTTTAAAATGTTGGTTTTTATACTCACCGCCTGTAAAGTGACATTTGGCGCATGTGTAGCTCGACTAGGAAAGAGGTTTTCCCGATCGAGGCGACTGTAAAAGTTAAAAAAAACACTGGCTCTTTGGGACATTAAAAAAAAATCTAACTTGATAGTAATCAAATTTAGTCTATAAAATACTACTTCCCTCGACTATTCTTCACTAAAAGTTGGGGAAATAGGAGTAATAATAAAAAATTCTTCCAATAAATTTGTGGCGCCATCTATTTGACATTCAAGCGCCATCTATTTGACCACATCGACATTCATATTGACAGTTCAGAATTTTTTGTATTTAAACTAAAAAACGCAATAAATGTACTATAAATTTATAAATATAGGAATAAATACCTCATGTTTGCCATGTCTAAGAATATAATAACTTAATTTTAGGGAAAGGTGAGTAATAGTTACGTACATGAAATGCTTAAATTAATTAGGTAATCTATCTTAGGTTAGGTATGATACTAATGACATTAATCAATAATATTTTTTTAATTTAATGTTCGTACAAAAAATATTGTACAAACCACTTGCGTGAAGACATCTTCCACGCATTCGCGCAATTAAAAGCACTCGCTTCCTGCGGTCGCTCGTGCTTTCAAAATGCGCTCATGCGGGAAAATAGTCTTCCCGCACTTGGTTCGTAAATAACTATTACGTTGGTTGCAAGTAGGTAGAATAGTTTATAGCATGGTTTATAGTACAAAGAAAGTTGGATAGAAAACTGCAGAATCTTGGACAGCAGTTATACATTTTCAAGTAGACCTGAATAACAAAAACAATTAGAAATTCAATATTATAGCTATTTGTACATACTCATCATATAATGTGATAATTTTGCAATTTACTAAATGAATAAAGTTAGTTTTTCATACTCTTGTCTGGTGTTCGTAGACAAACTTTAATTGCAGATTGAAAATAATGACGCGATCTATTTCTTTAAATCTAATTCTGACAAGATATGGAATACAAGTTATGCCTACATTTATCGTCTTTCTATATTTAATACCAATGTTAGTAGGCGCATCGTTGCTGCGGTCTGTTTTTATTTGTTGTTTGTGTTGCCTAACGGCATGTAACGCATATCGAAAATATTACTTGCTTTCACAGATATTTTTCTATGCAACTGTGATACTACGTTCCTCGATATATATTTGTTAATACTGTGTACAATTGGATGTGGGGATACTACTTAATACAGGGATGCATTGGGTGATGGAGATACACACGTCGAACACGTGGTCTCTATTTTTTAACCCTACCATTGTCACCCCTTTTAAACATCTGGCAAAAAACGAACCCTTCTACATAAGAAGAATGATTTATTAGATAAGTAAGTGTTGTATGAGAATACAAAAATATGATGAACTGAAAAGATATGTGAAGTTTAGATGTATTGAAATTCTTTTCAGGTGATCTTTCAACTAATTGGAAGTGGAGCTACTTACTTTAAGTTGCAAAATTAAATCTAATATACTTAAAAAATCTTACTTTTTAAAAACTCTTCTTTCAAGAAATATGTAAGATTGACGTTTTCTAGAAATTGTTTTAACCTGTTAAGAAAATTTAATGAAGTTTGACTATCGATATATTATTTTATTGATTTGTATAATTTTTTCAGTTGATGGTGCATAAGACCCTCATTCATAAATAACATAAAAAAGGGTTGACACCCCTTTCCATTTAAAAAGGGTTGTTTTTTTAATAGTTAATTCAGTAGGGGAACTGGGTATGCGTAGAATGTCTTCAGTACGAAGAGAAATCTATATTGCTACTACGTTCCCCACCATTCCATACTATTACAGTGCCACTCGCAGTCAGTTTTCCTTCGACAACCCTTGAGTGAACTTTACATATGCTCCACCCCTTTTAAAACTTATGGCTACACCCTTTTTTTTTTGGTCTTTTTAAATTTAGTTTGATCTAGTGTGTGTCAACGTATAGATGTGTATTGTTTCATAAAACTGGAATTTTCTAATTTGCTTGTGAAATGGTGAGTAAAAAAATTTAAAGTATTGTGTATATTATATGTGGATAATGCTTGAAATTTTTTTTTTGTAATACCTAGTTCATGAGCAAAGGAATTATTGTATTAGCTTTTAAATTTTTTAAACTAATTAGGAATGCACATTTTTTAATAAGCTAATCTGCTTTCCAAAATAATGCAAATTTATACAATTACCTTCAAATTAATTTTTTTTTGAATAAAAATATTTATTATATGGACATTTATAAAAAGAATAATTTTCCTAAATGAATTTTTAAACAGATAATACAAAAGTTATTCCTTAATTATTTTCCAGCGTTTGGCGGAATTTTTAATTATTCTTAAAAAAGCACTTCTGTCTGATTTTGTTATGCATTTAAGGTCCCTTTCACACACACTTTGATGGTGATGGCACCAGCCTCAGATAAACGCATTATGTCCCCTAATTTTGACGGATCGCGTTATTCCCGAGATCCTATTTTTTTAAAATCAAGCAACAATTTTGTCGGGGATCCTGTTTTTATTGGAACCTATGTCTCTAAAGCTGTAATTTGTTTTCTTATTTTTTTAATTGCCAGTAAAGGAAATAGTTTAATACATACAGTACACACCACATGTAAATTATTAACTATTGTTTATTCCCTGATTTTGCTGGATTATTTTCAAGCGAGATCTTAATCGTAAAGTAAAGAGGCAGGATAAAAATCTCTTTAACGGTTCTTTTCTAAGCGAACGGACTATGATACTGACATAACAGTTGATGAGAAGTTATAAGAGCTAATAGATCGCTGCTGTTTTTACGCCAAAAAGGTGTACCTACTGTGTGACGTATAATGTGCAGTATAATTGGAAAGAAATGTACACAAAAATTAGGAAATTATTTTTTCAAGACAGCTTTAGATAAGGCTAGCTAAAGAAGTGTGTCTATACTTATTGGTATAAATCAGCCTTTAAGCAGTACATATTACATATTTTAATATACTACCTAGAAATTTCCTTTGACGAGTCTTCAAAAGTTGCACTACAAGTTTTGCAGACCGGTATCTAGCTTCCTGAATTATTCTGGGAATTTATTTTTTGGCTTTGTATAAAAGTATTTTTTCTGCTCAAGTCGTTATATATTGTGGGCAATGTAGATCGCGATGTTCATTTTGCGTGTGTTTAATGGTCGCATTCAGAAAAACGTGCAAATCGACTGTTTCTGCTACTTTAAATAAATGAAAACGCTCCCACACTTACAAACATATGTTTAAAAATGGAGGGGATGAATGCCTAAAGCTTAGTTCACAGAACTTCGACGGTCGCGGGCGACACTTCCCCCGCCAACGAAATTTGGTAGCGCTACAGTAGTCTAATGTCGCTTGCGACACTTCACCATGTAACCTAAAATTCAAAGAGATTTATATTTAAAAATGATAAATAAACGAATTTTGTTATACACTCTAACTTATTTGTGGCGGAGAAAAAGAAAACACGTAAAGAAACAAAAAAACGGTTTGTTGTATGATTTTTATTTATTTTAATGAACATAACCTCACTAATTTGAGCGACAGTATGTGTAGTTCGCAAATTCCAACTTCACAGCGACAGAGGGGAATACGAAACAACAAACAACGCCATTGGATGATAGTTGTGTCGCCCGCGACCGTCGAAGTTCTGTGAACTAAGCTTAAGTCAACCGTTATTATTATATACAGAAGAAATTCATAATCAAATAAGGAAATGAAGGTAGTTACGTATTAGCATACTTGCAAAATAAATATGATTGGCTAATATTAGGTCACTTACCTACATATAGGCTGGCCAAAGGTTATAAGTGTTTTTGCATCCGCAGTGCTGCTATATGTTGACAAAATTACGTAGTTACTTTCCCGCATCTGAGTTAATCTTGGAGCACAGGGCTTATAATACAAGCTCAATTATACCCGTTGTCTACTAAACGAATGTAAATTTTGTTATATTTTGTGACTGAAGAACGTTGACTCGTCATATTTAATGATTTTTGGAAATTTGAGACTCTAAACATATTTTTTTAAATGCAGTAATTGAATTGTGAAACAAAAGAAGCAGGTGACAATTTTTAATAAAGGTGGATGATTTTAGAGTGTGTAAAAAGTTTTTTCATGAAAACTCTTGACGTTTCAAATAAGACAGCAAAACGTAATCAACAAGATATAAACTGCAACATCTGGCGTTGCTGCACGTGACCAAATAGGGAAAAAAGAATTAGCTAACAAAATTCCCTAGAGTCGTACTGACATTGTCAAAAAGCACGTTAATAAATTTCCGCGGTATGTTAGTCACTATTCGAGAGAAAAAAATCCAAATCACAAATACTTAGATTCTAGATTGGATTTGAAACAGATGTACGTATAAGCTTTATCTCGCCTTCTGCCAAAATGAAAAACGTTTATAACCAGTTACGGAAAGTTTCTACAGGTGTATCTTTAACACTCCGGTCAACTTCAGATTTCACTGACACATGTGTAACCTGCAAACTTAAAATAACCACAGAACATGGTGATGAAAATGCAAAACGCCGGGCACAAATTCAAAAAGAATTACGTCTACGCAAGGCAGAAGCTGCGCGAAGTGCCAAGGATGATTGCCGTAATATTATTGATGAGTCATCACTAATATTGCCCAAGTGTCCAAGTGTCATCACTGATGACACTTGGGTCGCCATTTGTTTTGATTTGCAAACAATGATGCCAACACCACAGGTAACCAATTTCAAGGTTTATTACTACAGGCAACTATGGACCTTCAATTTAGATATTCACAATCTTGTCACTGGAAATGAACACATGTACATCTGGCACGAAAGACAAGTTTCTTGGTGATGTAAAGAAATTGTGTCTGGTCTCTTGAAATTTATCAATATTCCTCCCAGACATGTTAGGCATACAACAGCTTTCAGCGACAATTGTGGTGGCCAGAATAAGAGTAATGTAATTCGAAATTAGGCACAGTAATAGTAGTAGTATAATAATACGTAACAAGCTGTACATAATTTATGTAATGTTCTAATGTACATATTTATACGAATTTTTTCAACTCGAATTCGTTAGCGCGACACATCTTTTCTCTTTTGTCTTCAATAACCTTGTTGAAAACTTACATATACTTATACAGGCTCAAACGTGTTCAAACTCTGTCACGTCATGCATGCATATACACGAGGTGTACACTATAAATATGACGGTTCGAAGTCTAGTAGTTTTTAGTAACCAGCCAACCAACATGACTAGCGCACGAAAATGTCTGATGTAACGAAAATTCAGTACCGCGGCGTCATTAAATTTTTAACAAAAGAAGGGCATACACCATATCACATTAAACAACGTTTAGACGGCGTTGGCGGTGATTCATCTCCTTCGTATTCAACTGTAAAAAAGTGGGCAAAATGTCTCCGTTTGGGACAAGAATCCCTGGAAGATGCTGATCGGTCGGGTCGACCAATTGAACTGATAACGCCTCAACAAATTTCAATTATTGAAGATCGCCGTTTGAAAGTGAAGGAATTATCAATGATAACAAACATTTCCTCTGCCTCTGCTCTCCAACGTGAACGTCGAGTCGAATGTGCGCATTTGTTTTTAAACATGTACGGAGACGACCCAAAACCAATTTTGGAGTCCATTGTCACAGGGGATGAAACAATGGTTCTGTTTTACGATCCTCTATCGAAAAGGGAGTCCATGGAATGGCGGCGACCTGATGAACCTCTTCCCAGAAAGGCGAAAGTCGTTCAATCAACGAAATAGGTGATGACCACAATATTCTGGGATTGTGAGGGCATTTTGATAATTGACTTTAAAGAGCGCAATAAAACTTTGAACGGCACATATTATGCGTCTTTATTGCATAAATTAAGGGACAGTATTCGTGCAAAACGTGGAAAATTGACAAAAGGTGTGCGATTATTGCACGACAATGCTCCCGTCTATACCTACTGCCGCCATTTCACAAGCTGCCATCCGCGAATGCGGCATCAAGAATTGGAGCATCCACGGTATAGTCTGGATATGGCTCCTTGTGATTTTTTTGTTTTCTATTTTAAAAAAAGGCCTTATGGAACGTAGTTTTAATGACGACAGTGAGTTGCAAGCAGCTGTTGTAATAGAACATTTTGACGGAAAAGCTTCAGATTATTTTTACAAGGGTATCGAATTAGTAATTAATCGTAATAAATATATAGAAGTTAGGGGAGATTACATTGAAAAATAATATTTTTTATATTGTTCCAAGTTTCCTTTTTGTATATGTATCAGGCCGAGAATTTATGGTGCCTATCTCTTATATATAAAAAAAGTTGCATCAATCGTGGCGATGTTGAAGGGCGGGGTCTTGCGCTGAAAGTATTTTAGTTAAATCGTAACCGTTGTTTGTAGCGAACCGATCTGGTTTTTACTTTTATTAGTTACATGTGTTCTACTGCGTAAATATGTCACGTTCACATCCGTTTGGAGATATCGTTGAAAGCTTCATAAGATATTTGCCTGCTCTAGAATTCGACGGTATTGAACTCCAACGCAAAATTTACAATGTATTACTGTCTAAACGAGTAAAAACCCGCGAAGTAAAACATGTATCTTCGAATACACATAAAGTACATATTGCTGGCTCTGTAGCTGCTTATGAACGACAGAAAACTTTTAATATGGATCTACTTAAAATGCTAGTAGCGTGTAATATTTCATGAAATACGGTGAATCATCCTAAGTTTACTCATTTATTAGAAAATTGTGTTAACGATAAATATAGTGACGTGCGTGTGGCCGCGGAATCCATTTTAAGAAAATATTATTTTTCATGGATGTACTATATGTATTTGGGTGTAGATGAAACTTCTAATGTAGGACGCAGTATTACCCTATTATAGCAGTAGATGTTGAACGGTTCTTTTCAATGTATAAGTGTATTTACGGTGAGAAAATATTAACTCCTGAACATATGGAACAATTAATAGTGATTTACTTTCATTTAAATTCTCACCGAGAACAGTCAAAATGTGTGATATGTTTTATAAACTCTGCAATATTGCTTCTGGAGAAGATGTATTTACTGTTACTTGTAAGTAGGTATTTGCTTCTCTATCGTATTTTGATTCATGTGTAAAAAATGTGACATTGGGATTCATGATGTTCCAGGAGTCATGCACCCCTGACCAGTGGCGGCCCGTGATTTTTTGGGACGGGAGGGCACAGGGGGTCTGAGTGTTTGATATCAAAAATTAAGTACATACAAAAAATAAACTCAATATGCTATTTAATAAACTTGCTTGGAAATAAAATCCATCCGCCGTTCCTTACGATCAGCAAAATGATTAATAACTCATTCATTGAAGTTTGGTGTTGATGTCAGTAATTGTTTTTCAGTGGAACACATTGCTAAGGCACATAGTCTGCTTTTCCGCATGGTATTTCTAGAAAATGTTTTTATTCTCTTCAAAGTAGAAAAACACCGTTTACTTGATTTTTTCTATTTTGCACGTCCCCAGAGATTCGCGACAATTTAGAAAATCTTTCGCCTATATAGTCTCGACATATCAAAAACAAACTTAAAACAGTTGTACTATTCAACCTTGGAAGTAAATTACAATAGTAGCATCAGAAAACTTATCATCCAACTCTGCTTAACAATTTATATTGTTAATTAGTAAATAAAATGTTAGCATGTGTGCTTTTTATTCTTTGTACAACTTCTATTGCACATGTTTGTTACATTAAAGGCTTACATTTTGACATTTAAATATAATTTGGTTCCATTTTTTTTTTGTTACCAACGTCAAAACATCAAAATTAGCGTGCGATAAAGAAATACTTTTGCAACCAAAACGCATGTCGTAAAGTGAACTTTATAGCACCGAAATAGAAAAAAGCATTTTGCGCATTACACCCACACAACCAGTCTGATAAACTGTAAGAGCCTCTTATGAATTTGCTCGTCACGGTTTTATTAGTTTTCAAATTGTGATCTTCTAGTTTAATCAATAAATCTGGTCTAGGGAGACCTAGATTTTTTTAATTCTGTCTTAATGTTACTAACGCAATTCATAGTTGCATTTGCACCGATAGAAATTACAACATACTCACCGCTGTATATTACATACTGGACCGCTACTCGGACCCGGCACCACAGAGTAGTGCCCCGACGCCTACATATATATGCGCGCTACCCATGCCAGTTTCATCGCTCGATTTCTAATACAGACGGGGCAGTCGCGCGAGATGCCCCGGAGCCTACGTCAGAGTGCGATTTTTAAACGCGCTGAAAAGACGGACTGTTACTTTCGAAAACATATTATTTGTCATCAAACAAATCAGAAAAATTACATACAAATTAGGTATTTATTATAATTACTTTATCTGTTAAAAGAAATTTGTCACGAGCGGGCAGTGCCCCGTTGCCCTCCTTGCAACAGCCGCCACTGCCCCTGACTTCCGATCTCTGAGTTATGAATCATTTATAATAAGAATAAATTTCTTGGCATTTTATATATCGTTAAATTTAGAAGATTATTTTAAAAATGCATTACAAGCCTAAAATCTGTCATACAAACAATGTAGAATAGACCATCTTTTTGAACCTTTTGTTAAATATGTAGAAAAATAGGTATATTAAAATTGGCGTTTATACAATAATAATCAAAATAATGTTACGTTAAGGCTGTTCTTACGCTCGGATTGGCTACCACGTTGCAAGCGTTTGGAAGAAAACTAATTGTGCACTCAAATTTGTCAATTTTTGGTTCTAGTTGGTCTTAATATGTTGTTTAAAGATCAATGGATGATTGTATAACGATAGATTTTAAATATTAATAACTGAATTAATGCGATATTCAACCGGAAATCAACGTTTTTCGTGTAATTAAAAAAGCCAGTTTTAAATATGTTTGAAAAAAAGTAAAATTATACAATCATGCTTTCATATTTGCTGTTCAAGAATCCAAAATAAAAATTGAAAAAATTGCAAAAGTAAGCCAGTAATCAAATTTCCCCGAACCCGTTGCAAGGCAGTATTTAGGCACTGGGAAGTGGCGCCCCCTGCATGCAAAGCAGAGTTCGCCAGAAATTACTTTTGCAAGTATTAAAAGAAATTGAAGGGGCCCAAAAGATAAACTTTCGTGTCGTTCATTATTTATGCTGCTATTTTTACATAAGAAACTAGTAAATTCCAGGCAAACCGGAATACAAAATTCTTTTTATTTTACATTAACGGCTGTTGATGTATGCATGTACAGTTCTGTGCAATAAAGTGGTGTACATGTCTTATTGCTAATTTTGTAATTATTTTGTCAATGTGAAAATTGCTTATTTTATCCTGTATTTGAAAGGTTAAATAATGCCTTCATTATTGACATTGGTCATCAAAATGATTGGCTCTAATTATCTTTTATCTTGATTATTATTATATTTGAAATTATTGTTTGTAAAGATATTAACATTAAATAAAACTTATTATATTATATAATTATTTAATAATCAACACGCAAAATAAAATACAAATAAAAATAAATACAAAAACAAAATAAGAAAACATTAATAAATTAATCATACTGCCGTTTTCTTCAACGACTTTATTTAAACGATGGACATTGAATTAGTTAATTTTCATCTGCCACTAATTCTTCCCACGCCTTTTCTATATTATCCCAAAGAGATTCACATTTACAAAACAAATACATTGAGTGTATACTTTCTTAGTTAATAAATCACATATACCGTGCCTTCAAATACTTTCCTCATTAGAGTAGGCTGTTTTTAAAGTTTGTTAGGTAATCAATTTTGGTGTACATGCTAAGCTTTTGAAAACTTCAAATTATGATAGTTGTCATACTTAAATTCAAATTATAGACGTCTATTATTATTTACGTGCCAACCAAACTATCAAAATTACCTACTACCAATCTATATTTGTAAATGGTCAACATTTACGTTGCCTTTCTCCTCCTTCTTCTTGTCCTCTATCGCCTGTTCTCTGCAATCGGGTTTTCTTATAGGCATATTTCTCGTTTTTCTTGGATTCACAAGTTCAGGTAAAACACAATTTTTATAAAACGAAACTAGGTAAAGTCCCATTCCTGTTTTCAAAAAAAAAATCGTTTCGAGAAATAGTTTCTGTTTTTAAGGCCTGAGGCGTCCATACTGCGAAGATGCAATATGACCACTTAGTAACGTGTAACTGTCCCTGGATCTGATAGTACCATTTGTGACTGGTGTTCAGCTAGTTGTTTGTCAAAAAAAATATTTTCTTTTTCGTAATTCCTTCTTCAGGAGTAACCTCTCTCGCACACCAAGGACACTTAATTTCCACAATCCTCCTCTCTTCTATGAGGCCTTCTGCGGATGTTCCCAAGAAAGGAAACTTTGAGTGTATGAAAAAACCGCACGGCTGTATTTGCTTTTCAATAATTTCTTGTAGTTTTTTCTTGGCAACCTCCTTACTTTGTTTACCGTGTTCGCAAACACGGTAAACAAACTCGTAAGCTGTTTCTCGCCAAATCTCGATGCTGTCAGTCTTTTTGTCTTTCGAGGTACCACACTTCACACTGCTGCTGACCTCGACTAGTAAATTGAATTTCTTTGATTTCACCTTCAGATTAGTGTAGCCTTTTTAGAAATGCCGTCTTTTCTAAATTAAACTGTCCTGGAAGCATATCAGGTTTTTCACAGTTTTCACCATAATACTTATCACAACTTTTTAGTTTTTCCCCACTTGTGTTATTTTTGAAGTACTTTCGAACGGCCGTGGATTTCCATTTGGCTTTTTTTCTTTATTTCGAATTTCTATTTCTGTTGCAAATTTTCCCGGACTGATTCCATATCCAAGATGCTTTTTCATTTTATATGTTGGTCTCTTTGTGCTGTGGCTTACCACGGCGGCGGCGCCGCACCTACTTTTCTTGCAAAAATTAATTCTTTTACCACTACCAAACTTAGCAATGACTGAGTTGAATTGTTCAACGATGTTGTTGTTAACGTCATAAATTAGACTTGATGCATGTCTTATAAGATGATTTTTATAAGTCAGTAGTTTGGTATATAAATCTAAAAAAAGCATATTAAACATAAACAAGCCTAAGCCTACAAATCATGTGAATTTCATACTTGTTCCTTTAATGGATGACATTACGCAGCTCGTAGGAACATAGAACTCTTCGCAGAAGTAACCAATCTGTCAACCAATGTCAATTGTCAATATCACCTTCAAGCGATTTATTTTTTCGCTAAGTGGAATTTCTTCGTTTTTCCTGAATGCTATTGCTTTGCTTATTGCTAGGGAGCGGAATCGAGCGAGCTAAACTACCACGGAGCCACAGCCGTGAAAAGAAATAATGTAAACAACTGCGTGTTGTTTACATTATATCTGAATAGCACTAATTCATAGGGCGAACTGTAACATCTGTTTACTCCAGAGAATCAGAGAAAAAACTGCCTGCTGAAAGGAATTTTATGAATAAAATCCTTTCTTCATCGGCGTAGGTACAAGGGTGACGAGTTTTTAAAATTCATTATATTTACCTTATATTTCGCAATATAATATGTATGTTTCAATAACATACGCATACATTTTTAGTTATAATTTATTTAGATCTAGAACGTTGTTCATGTTACTTTTTCTGAGATAAAAATTAATTGTCAGTGATTCCGAAATTTATTGCAAAGTCTGTAAAATATCGTCACCTAGCTTTGCTAAAACATACACAGAAATAGTTTTCATGCAGAGAATTTCGATAGTTTACAAAATTTCGTTACATGTTTAAATGACGATGCTCGAAGTATTTCTGAGTGCAAGGAACTAACACAAATCCCAAATTTAAAAAATCAGTTGTTATTCATTCAGGAACACTTTGGAAATTTGCCTAAACTAATGACATATTTTGAAAATCGAATCTCAATTTAAAAAATGAGGTGTGGCCACCACACGACTTTCTTATACGTATGAGCGTTTCAAACTATACTATATTTTTTTTACACAAAAATTATTCAAAATCCTATTCTAAGTACTTCTGTTCTCTTAATAAATCGCTATAGAATGCATACTTAGCAAGATATTCGAAAAAAGGACTACACCCTAAGAGTAAAAGTGTTACTTCCGGTCCGAATTTTGAAATTTCATATATTCAAAAAATATTGCAAATCTAGCACTAAATACTTTTGTATTCTTGATAAATACATATAGAATGCATAATTTACGACATATTCGCAAAAAATCGCTATTCGATAAGAGTAAAAGTGGTAATTCCGGTCTGAATTTTGAAATTGTTTTTATGCAAAAGATATTGAAAATTACGTTTTAAATACTTTTATACCCGTAACGTACCTGTCTAAAAAGCATGACATGCGAAATATTCGCAAAAAACTGATTTTCGATAGGAGTAAAAGACCTACTTCCGGTAGCAGTTTCGAAAAACTTTTTAAATAAAATTGTTCTCAATTTTAATTTCAAGTACATATGAATTCTTTATAAATTTGTTTAAATTTAGTAGTTGACGAAATATTGGCAAAATTTAATTTTTTCACTGAAGTAAACTGCTACTTCCGGTCTACCGATTTTACTGAAAAACTAATCAGATCTCAAGAGGGAGATTAGACACGTAAATACAAAATTTGGAATTGATATCTACAGCGGTTATCGTGGTCACATAGAGACACACATACATTTTTTAAAAACATCTTTTTCGGTATCAGGGGACTTCAAAACGTGGACATATGCAAAAATCGCGTAGTCGAAAATTTCACATTACTTCCTTATACTACGTATAAGAAAGTAAAAATGGATTAACCACATTAGATGTGGCTATTAATAACTAAAAGTGACTTAGACGCAGTTTTTAATAGAAATCCAGGTTTAATAACATTGCGGCAATTGTGTATGCTAATGTAGAAGGGACGTTTTCTATCTACAAGGATGTACTTAATTCAAAGAGAACAAGTCTTACAGAAGAGAAAGTGAACAAATAGTAGGGTATTTTGTATTTTATAATCACCAGCCACTTGTTATTCAATTATATAAATAAAATTAAAACCTCTTTAAAAATACAACATTTCAATAGCGCGCCCATGGGCGATGAGTCATGACTCGCTCGATTCCGCTCCCTACTTATTGCCCAACCTAATCTTAAGTGATTTTTCTAAAATGAAAAATATCTCTACTGTGCTTCTGTTGACGATTCTGTTTTGAACATTGCTAACATTTTTAATTTTTTTTTTTTGCTGTGGCCTCAATATCCAATGACCGTAACACAATTTTATATCATTCGCGTTTTGATTTACCCCTTCACAAGGAAGGCTCATAGCAATGTACAAGACAGACACGCAGAGAATTCACGTATGTACGTCTTGATAAAACAGCAATGAAACATTTTTTCCTGAATTTCTTGGCGAAGGTTTAATGGTCCTGCAGTAGTGTCTTTACATAATTCTCTGAGTTTCTTGTAGTAGTTGCGCATCAAATGATTTTTACACTCAATTTTCTTGACGACAACAGTATCGTATGGATTTGACTCCAATATTTTCTTACAGCAGTTGTTATATCCGTCAGCAATTACTTGATGGTAGATCAGTTTATACATTTCCTTACTCTTAACGAAACCTTCTGCTAAAATATCGGCCTCCATACTTAAAGAAGATCCAATCCATTTTTTATAGCATTTGTGAGCTTTTGCAGAATTGTGAATCCGCCGTTTCTGCCAACTTACAAATAGTGCAAAATTTATTTTGAACACCAAGAAAGAGAACTTTTTTCCTCGATATTCCATAATTGCAGCAGCTCCCGACAAAGAATCATATTTACTACGATGTGATCTTTTGGGCCAACAGCCGTCTGCCACGACAGTAATCATCGGAGTGCCATATTGACCCACATCTCCAACGGCAATGGCTAACTCCCTCTTTTCCTCAGCTGCTGGTCTCATACTTTCCAAATATTCTGCTCCTACGCATCAGAAATCTTATCATGAACAGTGTTTTACATACGGGCTGACATGCGAGGCAAGTCTAAGGAAGATGCAATTTGTTCCAAATGTGAAAAATCAGACTCTATTGTCATAATCTCAAGCACAGCGTCTTTGTTTACTTCGTCATTATTGTCGTCAGAGCTATGTATTTTTAATGTTCTATTGCACATATTGCAATATAAACCGGTGATTTCATCTTTTATCAATCGCAAATTAATTATTTAATGAGCAGTTAAACTTGGGACAAGTGGTTGTGCAACTCAAAAAGAGACTTCATGATGTTTATTTTCAACTAAACAAACAAGTCATACATATATGTATAATGATAAGCTATATACCGGGTGTCAACGAGATCATGTATCAGCCCGGCATTTATTTAATACCTAAAAGAAATTTTGAAACTTTGACCATTTATATGATTCATTCATTCTTTTTCAGTTCATATTCGGTTTCTACTGAAAATTTTGACATTTCTGTCAAAGGTGGCGGTATCTATCAAATTTATCCATTAAAGTGAAACCGCTTCCTAACAATTGCCGAACCAGAAAAACCACCAAATAACCTATTTCTCACATTTACACGCATTGGCGAAGGAAACATTTATTTCAGAATAGAATTACTATACAACAAAAAAATTTATTGTTAAGTTGGTTTGAATTTAGACTACTTTTAGAAAATTTTAGATTTTCTACTATACCTATCTACCACTAAACCACAGCATATTTTATATCACTTGGAAGCTAAAAATTATTCCAATTATGGCAGTGCAATAAAAAATAGATGTTACAATTAAAATAAAACAAGTAAATTTAAAAAAATAAAAAAAAAATTATAGTTTAGATTGTACTGGGGATGCATGAATTCGTCATTCGTTGCTAGGAAAGAACGCAAAACAGGTAGAGTAGAGGTACAGTCTAGTTATTTTAATTCTCCTATCCTCCCTTATAACAAAACGGAGTCCACATTTGTATAATATGTCTATATAAATTTTACATTTTTAAATAAACTTTTATAGTCACAAATATTTTACCCATTTTAAAAGTATGGTTTATATAACACTACAGTGGTCAAGATGTTTCGAAAAGTTTCACAGCACTACAACCTCAATCTCTTGTATGGTAATTTGATAAGCTTAATGTAAATATATTAAATACTTTATTTTTTAAATATATTTGTTGAAAGGTCATCGTTGGCAAAGAGCGGTACAGTTCAGGGAGACTAAGTAGACAAATAAACTGCCTTTAAAAAAAGTAAGTAACTTCATTCTGCATTAGGCCGCAAATTTTTCTAATTGCTCTCGTATCTTAGCTAATACATATAGATCCATACCCAGGATAATTTCTACCATTAATCAAAAAACCACAAATGCTTACTGTATGAGATTTTGATTCGAAAGTGCGTGATTTTCCACATCCATCCAACGACAACACCTGTTGTTCGATTTCGCCAATATCTTTTTCAACGTCCTAACCCAAAATTAGTTTAAAAATAGGAAAAGGTAATTCAGAACGAAAGCTTATAACAAACCTTTCTTTTTAATGGAAATGTTTTACGTTTTATTCTTGACGCATTTAGTCGCAGACGAGGTTTGTTACCCCTACGGTAGTTAGAATCGTTTTTTCCCATAATCTTACGAATTAAAACGCTCTCTCTGCTAAGAATAAGAAATAGCCCTCAGTCGGTCGGTCCGGATCTGTCAAGCACTCTCATAAACTACAGTGCGCAGGTATTGAGCGCATATTCACCCCACTCTCCTCCACATCGAACTATCTCTGTCTCAAGTTAAAAGGGGTTCAAACGTTAACGTAACGACACTTCGCATGAGACAACGATTGCTGTTCCCCGCACACTTGCCCCGCCAACCAATGCAAGTGATTGTGAGAGAACAGCCTTAAAAAGAAGATTGCTCAGGAAATTGTAGCATGCATCACCTATTACATAGGCATTTAAGATAAGTACAATCATATACCTGCTTACAATAAAGTACATATTTATATTTTCGGTTCGCTCTTGAGATTGTTTTTACTTATTGACGGAGTTTCTTAAATCCTTTTTGAAAATAACAATTGTGTGTTATGATACTTATATTGATCATCCTATTTTACATCATATATTATTGTATAATTATATCAAGAAAAATAAAGAAACGTTATTAAAAAAATGTGGTAATTGAACTTTATTTATAATTTATAGAAAACAGATTTTAAAGAATGACTTTAAATAATATAGTGAAATAAGTAGGTATAATTCCTTTAAGTATACCAAATGTCTCTAGCTTAGGTATATAATTTTTATAATTCTAATTTGTTCGTATATCCATGTTGATTTACTTTGTGTGATGTGAATTAACTGATAAAACTGAGCTACCTATATGTTTTGCTAGTATTATTGCTATTTACTTCATAGATGGCGCAAGGGGGTTTACGAATCATTTTATTAATCTTGAAAATATACATTTTAATGTTTGTATTATCGTTTATTAGTTGATTAATATTTCTACAAACAGAATAGGTAATAGACATTACAAATTAACTGTTTAGGCATATCATCCTAATGTATTCGCTTATTTTAAATGACAGTAAAGTGTAGTTTTTTAATGTTTTTATCTCTTACTTTATTTAAACAAACTATATTTACAATTTGTTTATTGAAGATAAAGGAATATCTGTAACAGTTACACCTTCTGTGAATTGTAAAATACACTTTTTTAGAAACACACGTAGCTTCAAATAACGTGAAAATGTCCTTACAGATATGTATGTAATCCGTCTAGATGAGAAATTGATTTTCTCAAAAAACGTTTTTTTAACAATTTATCATAACATTCAAAGTATTTTTCTTGTTTCTCGACAACGCTCGTTTTTTCCGTCTTGGTTCTGGGTCCTCGGGGATTCGGGACCCAAGATGGAAGGGAAAACGAGGGTAGACCGAGGATAAAAAAGTGCTACATGCAAAGACAAACATTGGGGAGCTGTAAAAGTAACTTATAGTATTATGATAATTGTCAAAATATTTACGTTATGTTCTACAGCAACTACACTAACATAAGAAGCATATACACATATAGGATGAAATAAAAATATAATAAATAAAACTAAATAACAATATTTAGTACACATCATATAGTTACATTTCCCTAGTTCATCTAAATGTTTCGGATATCTATTTCAAGAATGTTTAATAAAAATTTAAATGTTGGATAAAAAGTATTATTGGAGAATCACCGAAATATTGGACTCTTCTTTATGATGTAAAAAATAAATAGTTGGGCTATGTAAACACTGTAAGTACATACATACTATGCTGACTTAACAACTTTACAAAATTATTGCCTGATTTCGAATTAATCAATAAATATGAAAAATATATTACCACTGCTCACTGCGTTAAGAACGCGTTTAGAACTTATTGGCTCTCTTCGGTTTGACGTATGGTTTTGTAGTGGCAATTTTATATATTATATTGTGTATGATACATTCCTTAGTACCTACTTTGTAACTTGTACATATCTTGTACATATCTGTAGATCGACACTTCGTATATCCTATACGATAAATATACAAAATTTCCATTTCGAACTCGTACGTCAATCCGAAGAAAGTTCGAAACGCGTCCTTGTATTAGTGAGCAATGTCAATGCATTTTTCACATTAATCTAACGTTAGTCAAAAAATTACTGCTTTTGCAGATAAATTAATACTTACACACAAGTATATTAATAATTTAATATTCAATGTAGATAACGATTCTCATTGCAAATTGGTGAGTTTTACAAAACATTTAATAGTTGACATTAATACCTTATAAGGAGTATGAAGATAAACATAAAACAAATAAATGTATCAAATCAAATTTTGGGCAGAGGTCCAGCTGAGACGGTGGCAGCATCTTACGTGGAAGAATCCGTTCAACACGAGGTCGCGATATCAAATCAAATTTTGGGTAGAGGTGCAGCTGAAGAAGCAAACTCAAGCAATGCTACTACCGATATACTTCCTTCTACATCAAGAAGTCACGAGATTCCTCAAATTCTTATTAAAAATTGTACTAATTGTAAAGTAAATGTACATATTTACAGAAATGAATAAAATATCTTACTGATATTTTTCTTATTATTCTATTAGTTAAAATTGTGCAATAAAACCCGTGCAATAAAAACTTTTATTGCACGGGTTCAATAAATGCTAACTTTTTACCCTAAAAATCATGCAAAAAGCTATCACTTTTTACATGATCGTAGATAAATGAAATATGGACACCACACATTATTATACGTATATGCGATCCCATTTTCTTATACAAAAGTTGTTCCAAATTAAGTTTTAAATATTTTTATCTTTTTAAAAAATGTGTAGGATTGTGTGATTTGTCGGATATTTGTCAAAAACTGCCTTTTCATAAGAATAAAATTCTTCTTATCTTTGGTCCAAATTTTGAATTTTCACTTTCAAGTACTGTGATGACAAGCATTTTTGTCCTCATGATTTTTACAAGGTTTGTATCTCTGGTTTTTGTGTACATCCGCTTCACTCTCTCTTTCTCTCACTTATTTCTCTTCTTGTCTCTTTCTTTCCCCCTCATTCTGTCTGACGCACGATAGTGGCCAAATGACTAAAGGTGTATAAAATTCCTCTCAAGAATTGATGTTTTTTTTCGGAAGACCGGAAGTAGTAGTTTACTTCTGTGAGAAAATCAAGTTTTACTAATATCTCGACAACTACAAAATTTAGTCAATTATTTAAATAGAAAAGAAGTCAAAAGTGAATTTGAGAACAGTTTAATGTCAGGTTTATTAAGAGGATAATAGTTATTTACGAACCAAGTGCGTGAAATCATATTTCGCGAATGAGTGACCAGTTTAAAGCGCGAGCCGAAAGGCGAGCGCTTTATGGACACGAATTCGCGAAATGTTTCACGCACGAAGTTTGTACAATATTTTTTGTACGAGAACTATAATAATAATACATATTGTTAAATACGTTATCGTTTATGACACACTACTAATCTCTTGATATTAATTAAAGAAATTTGAGTTGGCAGTATTGATTATTTGAAGTGACATTTAATTTAAAATTATCAAATTCAAAAATTCCATACAAAATAAAAACCTCACCAACAACATGAATTCTGATAATGAAATGCAATGTACACCGCCTGAAATTCGCGAAGCTGCCAATATTGCAGTGGATAATTTATTACCCATAAAATCAGAAAACGTATACAAAAACACTTATACTAAATTCGTAACTTGGTCTAGATCTAAAAATATACAAAAATACTCCGAAAATTGTTTATTAGTTTATTTTCAAAATTTACAATCAAATAAATCATAATGATCCCCTTATTCTATGTTAAAATCATGCTTAATAATATATGATAATACGGATATATCTAAATATGCAAAAGTCATAGCGTATTTAAAACAGATAACGAAGCAACATCAGCCTAAAAAATCAGCAGTATTAACCGAAGAACAATTTACTAAATTTATTGTTGAAGCAGCAAATTCTTTGTTCCTACTAATGAAGGTAAAGTCATTTCCGTATATTTAAATTCCATACAACACTATATGTATTTATAGGCTGTATTAATATTGGGTATTTCTGGAGCGTGTCGACGTGAAGAACTTTGAAAAATGTCATTGCGAGACATAGAATTTAAATCGAATTTAATTATCGTAACAATTCCATAAACTATAACAGGTAACAGCCGTACATTTGCAATCATTAATCCCGAATGGATTGCATTAATTCGGCAATATGCAAATTTAAGACCGGACAGGCAGCAACGATTCTTTTTAACTTATCGCAATGGCAAGTGTGCTTGTTCACCTGTTGGTCTTAATACAATTGGCAAAATTCCAATGCGAATAGCTGAGTACCTTCAGCTTGATAGCGCAAGTAACTTCACAGGTCACTGTTTCCGAAGGAGTTCAGCGACATTGTTGGCAAACCAAGGAGGTGACTTGCTTTCAATTAAAAGGCATGGTGGATGGAAATCATCTACGGTTGCAGAAGGATATATCGAAAATTCTCTGCATAGTAGAATGTAATTGGCTAAAACAATGACCCCGTTAGAGATATCGACTCCGCCTGCAACTTGTTCGACAATTCAAACAAACCAGTTAATCCCTGGGGTATCAATCTCTGGTTGTCAAAATTGCCCAATCAAAATTTTTAATAATTGTTCCGTTTCAATTTCTGAAAAGAATGAATAATGGTAATTTATATAATATTTGTTGCTGTTCTGACATTGAATTACATACCTTCCAAATATAACAATTTCTATTTCATTTCCTTTTATTTTCATAGAAAAACAACGAACTGGGTAGCATATCATTAAGGTTTGGGATTTATGATTTTAAAATGTCACTAAATTAATCAAGTTCTAGGAAGTACCAACTTTACTTTTACGCACTCGTGTTTAAAGTGACTTTTTACGCACGCAAATCGAATCGTGAAATGACAGGTTTTGATAAGCGAGTACAAAAAAGTATTTTTGCAATTAGTACCGTAATCATACCATTTATTTCACTAGTGCTGTAATAGGGTCTATTACAGCACTAGTTGCGTAATAGAAATGGAACATTTAAACAGATTTATTTTAAGTTGGTCACATTGCAACAGAAATGGAGATGTCAATATGACATTTTGTAAGCAAGTTTGAGGTTTTTATATTGAAATTCATTGTAAGATTTGATATTTTTAATTAATCTTTGAAATAGTACAACTATTATAAACATTTATATTAACGTTTGAATTATCTTTCGAAGTGATAGTGATACCGTGTGCAGTAGAAACATTCTGTTGAAAATTATCAAAAATGTGTCAATTTTAAATTAACTTGTCAATTTAAATCTTGTGCCAAACCAAGGTGACAACCGCCACAAAATTTCCCTTGATTATCAAATTTTTCTCGTTTTGCTTTTACAAAAAGAGAAATTTTAAAACTAATTGCAAAAAATAGCATAAAAGACACGTTTCATTTGACATTAAAGCACTCATTCAGTTAAGAAACTCGTGGCTATGCCACTCGTTTCTTAAACTCTGAATTCGTACTTTGAAACGTCAAAATGAAACTTGTCCTTTAATATACTATTAAAATTTAGTTTAGAACTTCTGTACAACAAATTTGAATCGCACATACGTATAGTCGTGAGGTGCCTATGCCTAATTTTTGTATTATAGTTCCTGGATAGTATTTTCAAAAGGGAGGGCAATTAACAATAAATTGAAATTCATACACTTTTTGCAAGTTAATTCGTATTTCCTTTCAGATTTTCGTGTTGTATTTCTATATTATTAGCTACTGATCAATTCGGCATTAGTATCGCATTTTAAACAATATAATCTTGAAATTAATTTTACATGCCTTGAAAAAACCAATGAGCTGTTAAAATTAGTTTGACATGTTATTTCAATTAGGTATTATTTGTATAAGTTACGTGATTTGTTTTTCGTCAAGAATAAAAGATGTACTTCATGTACGAATTTTGTAACACTTTTTTTTTAAAGTAGGTACCTACATAATTCCCAAATTCACATTTACTTTTGTGTACTTTGAAGAGATCCTGGTAAAATTTGATTTGTCACTGAAGTAAACTACTGCTTCTAGTGAACCGATTTAACAGAAATACCATAAAAACGTCATTTGAGTAGAACTGATAGTAAACAAATAAGTACGTAACAAACGAGTAAAATCAAATATGTATGTTGTACTTACCTATCTGCAAAGAAAACGCTAAAATTAGTGAAACAAACTTGAAAAATATTAAGCTTCAAAAATGATTATACCAGAAAAATAAGTAAAATATAATTAACATTACATGTGTATATATAAACCAAAACAGTTTTGTAAATATAAACTCAGTATTTTAGATTAATATTTCTTATTACTTGATGTTTTAAAACTACTTTATCTATTTTTTCCCCATATTTCAGAAATCTTTAGGTATCTATTATTATATAAATTCAATCTTTCCATACGAGTTAACACGTCAAAATAGTTTTAGCGAATTTCCTGCTTTCAATATAGAATTTCGTTAGGAAAAATGTTTGCCCATTAGAAGTCGGTGTCAGATTCCATTTTAAATAGTGCCAACCATTTAAACGTGATCGTAAAATTTACTATATACCTAGTGTGAAATTGTATTCCGGATAAGAATATATATAGACTGCTACGATTTTTTAATGTAAATAATGCTCTTGTTGGTTTGTTAATCATGACTTTGTTCGTTGTTGTATAATGATATGTAATACGTAGATATGTTAAGACCAACGTTTTAAATAAATATTTCTTATTATCAGTTAGTTATTCAATAAAATGGTGGTTATGAGCATGGTTATCTGTTGATGTCACACGAGGCGCAACGATGAAAGGTTTCCTGTTATCGTTATCTGCAAGCACATGACAAGCTTTTTATATAACTATAATATACAAACGTTGCTCACCCATCTAATATAACTTACAATACTTAAATGCAACAGAGAAGGATAAAAACATACAAATTAAACACATTTGTCCATTTAGCGTATGAAATACGATCTAAATCGAAATGTGATTATTTGTAAATTTTTTAAACAGTTTACGAATAACACGAAGCAGAAGCAGACAGTTTTCGCAGACCTGAATATGGCAAGCGTGATTTTGCCGAAACGTCGTCTACAAACCAGCACCGGTCTTTTCAAAGACCAAGCAGTGGAAACGCGGAAGAAAACCCGGAATCCAGTGACAACGCATATTACCACCCGCGGAAGCATGAAGGAGAACATATATATGTGTGTATATATATACACAAAACAATGATAGAACCATAGTAGAACTTTAAAATGTCATCTAACTAACAGCAGGAGACATGGGCCTAGCCAGCGAAGGGCAGGGAGGGGCAACTGCCCCCCCCCTGGAAGCAAAAATAAATTAAATAATTTTTAAATTTTAATAAACGAAAAATTAAATCTAAAATATACATATTTTTCTGTTCTGCATATTTTTTTTTGTTATCTGTTTTATATATTTTGTTTGTTGTTGTGGTCGTTTGGTTGCTTTTATGAACATTTTAAAATTAATTAATAAGCTCTAATAAATAAAATTATTCGCGTGTCCTTTGTCACTAAAATATATTTCATCAGCAAAAAACAAAGCTGTTTGAAAAACTGACATAGTGCTAAATATATATTAATAGCGTTTTCGATCTATGCATTGGTGCACACCAGAATTGTCCCACACCAGAATTGGATAAAAAGGAGTGTTCGATTTACTCTCAGGATACGTCAATTTTTAGTGTTCGATTCAACCACTTAACAGTCGGACATTTTTGAGAAAAATGATAAAAAAATTGTCACTTTTTTTTTGTTTTCATTTAACTACATTTTTTAATCCTATTAATTAAAATAAATTTACTCAATAAGTAGTTTTAGCGTGAAATATTTTGAAACATTCAATACACAATCCTACATCAGAATCCGAATTAAATACTCTTATAACAACTATTGAGTTGGTGTGTAAGTGCTCTTGTCTAGCGACAGTGTCCTATTTAATAGTGTAACAAAACGCCACTGGTTTTCTTCGAGTTCGAGAAAAATCGAGATACAAGTGAGGAATATACGGGAACCGGCGATGCGAATGTTCTGGCAATTTCTAGGCTCAAAAGCGTATATAAAGTTAGTTGTCTATCCGGCGCGAAGACAGACAATACAGTACAGTACATAGTGCAGGACAAAGATTATAAACCTACAAAGGATTGCTCAATCAGCTTCGGACGTGATCGGTCATACTCGGCAGTGACGTAGTCACCGGACCTACGAAATAGTTGAAATATAATGTCTTACGCTTTTCACAGATTTCATAGCATTGCAATATTTAAAATAAATAGTAGATTATTAAAATAATTAATCAGTATTTTCAGTAAATCTTGGGTACTGGTAAAAAAATGGATAAAATAAAAACTAAATTTTTATTTAAATTTTAACTAAACTTAAGAGACAATTTTTTTAAATTTCTTTGCGGTCTTTCTTTCAGAAGCCACAATTTTTCTTTTTCTGTTTTTGATTTTTTTTTCTTCTTGCTTAATATTTTCATAATTTATTTTAATAATTGTTCTAAGTTTTATAAAATTTTGAACTAAATCTAAAGGGATGTTTTCCTTCTGATAAATAAAGTTACTCAGCTGTTTGGTAACCGAGTGTTTTTTCTCAAGTTGAGGTCCATGGTACTTGAGAAAATATTTATTCATTTTTTTTACTTTTTGGAGCCATGACCTCTTAGGTTTAATTAAGCCTCCATACGATAAGTGTTCAACCCATGAGGGTAAATTATACTGATGTTCCGTGAGTAATAATTGGTGTGTATAATCGCCCAGATCAGGATATTTATCTTTGAATTTCTTTGCGATATATCCAGCAATATACTCTAGAGCATCGTTGGCAGTCTCTAAATTACTTGAATCGTTGGAAGAAGTTGAAGAAGAAGAGGATATAGATAAGTTAATTTCGACTAAATTATTATCTGAAGGATTTAATGCTATCTCAGCTTGTTCAAAGACTTTTGCTGATAAATATTCCTGAGGCTCCGCCTCTTCAGTATTCACATGGCTACTAAGAATGCCAGGGTTCTTCCCTAAAATAATCATACGAATTCTGTACAGTGCATTTAACGGCGATGGATGATCATCTGCTCCTCCTCTACTTCTTAGTTGGAAAAAAAAGTTTTCTAAACAGTCCTGGTTTAGTCTGTGTGTGCATATATAGGCAGCATTAAATTCTTCTTTCATTGAATTAAAAAGACCTTTTAATGATTTTGTAGATATAATTATTCCTTTTTGAAATGTCTGTATACTTGTTTTACCAATGGGTTTCATATTTTCTATTAAATCGATAATTTTGTCCAAATGTGCTACCTGACTTTCTAAATTGATTCCAAAAGCATTTTTGGACGCTAATTTATTACGAGGTGCGTAACTATTAAATATGTCAAACCATTGGTTTATATCGCTAATGAAAGTAGCTACATTTACAGCAAGAAGAGGATCATTACCTGGTTTATAACGAGCAAGAGCTTTTGCAGTCGTTTCTGATAACAATTCCGCAGCCAAACGAACATTCTGTCTTTGAGGTCCATTGCATTCCAAGTGTTTTTTTGAAATTTTGTAACAGACATTGAGTTCTGTGTCTGTCACTTTCAATAGTTCCTCCAATGGATTCTTATTTATCAAACTTCCATCTTTTAATTGAAAGCCGGTATCCAGTAACCAATTTCTAATTAATTTCAGGAGATGTGGAATATCTGCAAAGACAAATATATCTCTGTTGGTAGCGGGATGTTTGAAAGATGTGTTGTTAATGTCTATTCCTAAGTCTTTCCATAAACCAACATTTGTACTGCCGCAGTCACTAACTATTGCTACCACTTTAAAACCCTTTTCAGACAATTTGTCTATAATAGAGAATAAAATATTCGAAGTCATTCTCTGATCAAAATCAAGAAAAATAGGCTGTTTCCAATTTGAAAACAAGCCCCGTGCCATAATACACTGCATATAATTATGTGGACCCAAAATTCTATCATTTCCAACGTCATATTCTACGATATTTTGTACTTTTACTTCATCAAAACATAACACTACTGTTTTTTCAAAATCATTCATGGATTCTCCTGCTAATTGCATAAATTCCAAAACGCTTGTTAAAATTCCATTAGTAATCTTCAATTTACTTGCCCATCTTCTGAGAGAAGATAAACCAGGAAGGGGAAAGTGAAGTTTATCTTTAACATACAGATATGCCTTCTTACTATAATACCGTAGAGTAAAAGCTGATGCAGCTTCTTCGGAAGTCCAGTTGACTCGTTTCCTCCTATTTAATAACATGTTCATTTGATTTTTGGTAAACATTTTTTTTACAGCGTCTGTTTCTTCTTTCTTATTTTGGCACAGTTGTTGACATTTACTTTTGTAATGGCGTAATTGGTCATTCAATAATTTTATTTTTTTCCCACTGCTGTTCTTCAATAGCTTATGTTGCTTTTCAAGTTCATTATATTTTGTCAGTAATTCATTATAGTCATATTTTATTTCATGTGAACGCTTTTCTTCAGATGTTCTTGACATTATTTCTTGAGAGAGATGCTCATCACAAACCTGTGAAGTTGAAGCCTGGGGGTTAATATCAGATGGTATACTAGTTTTCAAAATATCCTCAACTTCTTTTTGCTTCTGTCTCTTTAAAAGTCTTTCGCTTCTTTGTATTTGTTGTGTCTGATTTTTTTCTTTCTTTTCAAGAGGTAAATTTACTGTTGGGACTGCTGTCTTCTTCAGTTTTCTTCTTACTGGTAATCCTAAATTAAGTAATCTGTAATGCCATTCTTAATATGTATTTTTTTTATATTTACCTAATAGTTCATTCTGTAAATCCCTTTCGTAATCATTAGACGTAAAGTGCACAGAACAAATTTGGCTTGTGTTGGGATTGAATTTATCGGCTCTTTGGCATCGTCGAATCCATTCTTTTTTTATAGTTGTGGAGACCAAATTATTTGCGCGAGGAAATTCATGGTAAATGACACTTTCATTTTTTGCTTTGGTTACAACTCTGCTATTGTTGCAACCAAATACGGCGCATCTACGACCCGGCATAGCGCTTATGTTTTCACGTGGTTTTCACTACCTATCAATAAAATTAAATTAATTGAAAATTTTAATAAAGAGTGGTTTTATTACTAACACAATAAAAACACAAAGTCAATCGCGAAATATAGATTTAAATCATAAAATAAAGCAAAACAATCTCATTAATTTGGCACGTGCAACACACGCCTATGTACTAAAAACACTGGAAACGTTACGATTTGAAGAGCATGGTCCAGTTGTGACGTCACCGCAGTGCGCGCCGTGAGGGGGGATATGCTAACGTTACAGCATAGGGAATGAGCAATCCTTTGTAGGTTTATAATCTTTGGTGCAGGATACGAAGTTGCATACGGCGAATAGAAAGCGAGGCGCGAGAAACAAGAGGGAAAATCCGTAACAATAGTTTTACCACAGAATAAAGAGACAGAAATTGGATATAAGAAATTGGTTACAAAAAGGTAAGTTAAATAATTTCAGTAGAAAATTAAATTTTTAATTAAAACTTTAGAGTCAGAGTCATTCCATTAGAAATGGTGTAAAAATTTGAAATTGGTTGCTCGACCAGCACCAAATAAAACAAAACTACCATGTAACGATAGCTTATAATGCAGATATGTTATATCCCATGTTAATTTTTGTTCACAATAAAAACTTGAAATTTGTACATATTAAAGATCAAACAGCACTTTGTACGTGCTATTAATTTCATTTTGTGTTTTTAATCTAGAGAAAAAATATTAACATCAGATATAGTATATCCACATTATAAGCTATCACTATCATTACATGGTAGTTTTGTTTTATACTAATTTTTATACTAGGGACTAAGAACAAGAATGATATTAGGTTATTATTTTTAGGTCAAAAATCTCTAAACCGGAAAAAAGTTCATGATGACAGTAGTGGAAGTGGAAGCAATGATTGTGATGAAGATGAAAATAAAATGGTCGGAACATCAAAATCGGAATCAATTTTTGTAGAAGGCTCAAGTAGTTCTTCATATCTACATGAAGCTGTCTCTGGATCTGGGACCTGTAAACAAACTGAAGAACGCGATGGCTACCATGAAAATGACATTGGTCGTTATGTTAGTTGTGCCAATAACTTGCCTTCTGAAAAAAAGAAGGAATTGTTGACAAACCCTTGGGTTCCATCATCCAATTACGATTTTGCTTCTGATGCCATTCACTTGAAAAGAAAATTTAACCATCGCTGGTTAGATCAATATACTCCATGGCTGGTGTACTTAAGTCGTTTGAAAGGTGCTCTATGTTTGTATTGTGTTTTATTTCCGCCAAGAATTGCTACAGTTAAAGGAGTTTTGGGGTCATTTATGGTAAGGCCTTACATGAAGTTTAAGGATATACATGAAGATTGTAGAAAGCACGTTGGCACCCATTACCACAAATCTTCAACAGCTGCTGCAAAAGCATTTCTTGAAAATGCTCCTGTTGATGTCCAGTTGCAAATAGGGCACCATAAGACGATTGAAGAAAATAAACAAATATTGTCAGCAATTATTTCATGCATAATATTTTGTGGAATTCATGATTTGCCGCTTAGAGGAAAAGTAGGAAATGAGGGAGTTTTCTTTGACCTTTTAAATTTGAGGATTGACTCTGGTGATGAGAAGCTAAAGAGCCACTTGGATAAATGTCAAAAAAACGCAGTCTATACCTCACCAACAATTCAAAATGAGATCATACAATTATGCGGTGAAGTTATCAAAGAAAAAATAATCGAAGACTGTAAACGGGCAAAAGCTTATGCTGTAATGGCTGATGAAACAGCAGATATCGCTGGAAAAGAGCAGCTTTCTATTGGATTAAGGTTCTATGATGAAAGCCAAAAAATAATCAGGGAGGAATTTGTAGGCTACATTGAGTTAAAATGTCAAGATGCTTCTACAATCGCTAGCGCAATTCAAAGTTTTTTAGAAGATAATAATTTTTCCGCCGATAATTGTGTGGGATTCGGATTTGACGGGTGTTCTACGATGGCCGGCAAAGAAGGTGGTGTACAGGCCATTCTTAAAAAAAAGTACGCTAAGTCTTTATTTTTCCATTGCTCCAGCCACAGACTAAATCTTGTGGTCAATGATACTAGCAAGCTACCAGAAATAAGAAACACAATTGCAACGGTTAAAGACACAATAACCTTCTTTCGTGAATCGCCAGCCCGTAGGAAATCGGTTCCAAATCTTTCGAGGCTCTGTGAGACCAGATGGTCGGAAAAATACAAGAGCATAAAAAAATTTTCAGAGAGCTTCACTGACATTGTTAAAGCACTAGAACATCTATCTGTCGAAGGAAACTATGCAACAAGAACATGTGCCTACCAATTGCACTGTGCAGTTACTAAACCAATTTTCATCTTAGGCTTAAACATAATTGCAAGATACTCTGCAATTTTGGAACCCGTTGTAAACGTTTTACAAGGTAAAAGTATGGATTTGGTTATGGTGAAGAAACATATTCATGATATTCTAGATGTAATCAAAGAAGATCGACAAGATGTCGAAAATGTTTCTTATGAATTATATAAAAAATCACTTGATATCGCAGAGAAAGTAGCGGTTGAGTTGTCAGTACCACGAGTCACTCAAAAGCAAGTACACAGAAGTAATCCACCATGTGAGTCTGCAGTTGTATACTGGAAGCGGTCAATAATCATCTCCTATCTTGATTCTTTAACTTCGTCTTTGGGTGCTAGATTCTCCAACGAAAATACACCTGCTTTTGCTTTAACTTATCTTCATCCTTCAAGCATGCTCAAAATGGCTTCAAAAGATTTCAAAAATAATGCAGAATCTTTCATGGAATTTTATAAGTTGGGTGATGTCTCTGCAGAATTAGATTTGTGGTACAATATGTGGAAGAAGAAGAATTTAGCAGAAGACAAATTAAAGGACATTGAAGTGGCTGCACTTTTGGAGGAAGCTAATGTTTTTTTCCCTGCAACAAGGCACGCACTGCTAATATTAAGTGCTTTCCCATCCACTACTGCTGCCGTGGAAAGATCGTTCAGTACCCTACGAAGGGTAAAAACCTGGCTCAGGAGTACAATGGGTGATGACAGACTCACTGGGTTGTGTTTGATGAGTGTGCATCGACAATTTTTTAAGGAAAATCAGGACTGCATAGTGAAGAAAGTTTTCGATAAATTTAGTTTCAACCCAAGAAAAATGTTATTAATTTAATTTAAGTATAATTAAAATCTCAAAGTTTTGTTTTCATTTGCCTTTTGTTTGTATCCTAAAATTTTACATTTTGAACGACCATGGACCATGGTTTGCCCCCCCCCCCCTGTTATAAATCCTGGCTACGCCCATGGCAGGAGATCTTGTATTCCTAAGTATAAATTTCAGAAAAGCATTTTAAAACTTTAAAACACGAAAGAGATTTTCAGATACGAGAAACTTATTAAGCGACTGTTGCTTGACACTAAACAAAAAGCACTAAATGCACCGTTACCATATTAACCTACAAAAAGCCAGTTAGCTTTGGCCTTTTGTCGATTAGAGTAATTCAGAAATAAGGGCAACTTTCTTGAAACAATCGAACTTATATTGTAGTGCTTGAGTAAAATTATGCAGCTTTCAACATTTTCTAGATCGATATTTTTCTTATACTATGGAAGGTTAGTATTTCTCGAAAGAGCCTTTTATTTATAAATATGTATATTAATATCCTCTATATTCTTGAAATACATGTTATAATAAATTGTTAATTTTTGTATATTATTTTTTACATACATATACTGTAATTCTTTCTTAAAGTCGTCTTCGCGATCTATGTTTTTCCAACATATTGATACCTGCACATACCTGCATTATTTCGTAATACAAACAACCTTGACTTGTCAAATAATGGTATTTGCTTACAACACGATGGTGCTTCGTCTCATTATGCAATTAATGTGCGACGCTACTTGGTCTACGTTCTTCCAGATAGATGGAATGACAGATTCCTGGTTTAACGGCTTTATTCTAAAAAGTGTTGAAATATTGACCAATAATTTAGAATTCCTCAAACAAAGAAAACAACATGAGATTAGGTTAATAACATCTCAAAGTATTCATAATATGAGAAATAAATTTATCATCTTGGGTGTTGTGAAATGATCCAGGGTCTTGAACGCTTAGTGTATATGTAATTTAAACACTGTTATTTATGTGTTTATTTTTGTTGTTGATGTTATTCTTTTTGTATTTATGGGATGAAATAATTAATTTTTTTTAGTTTTTATCTTTTTCTATAATTATGGATACGTTTTATTCGTCATTTTTTCAAAAAAACTGAAAAGAGCGAAGTTAACGAGTTTATTCGTCACTGTACACTGTACACTGTATGTACCTACATACATCTTATTTCAATTAGGGTTTGAGGAAAGCTGCGGTCGGAACTAGTTGACTGCTTTGGGTTGATTCAGTTTTTTTTTGAATGATTATAACCAGGTGATGTTGATTAACACATGCTTTTCGTCAAAGATCAATACTTAGACTCCTCTTGTATCTAGCCTTTGCAAATGATCTTCATAAATGCGTCCAATGTAGTGAAGTTTTTCAATTTGCTGATGATGCCGTAATCTTGATACCTGATGAGGACTTAATGAGGTTGCTGAGCTTGCGTAGCTGCTCATAGCATGTGTTGAGGATTGTGTTTAAGTTAATCAAACTAAAACTGCTTTGTTTTCATCCACCTCATCTAGAACATTATTGTGACAACTCACTGCTTCTGCAATCGAGAGGAAAACTATTCCGAATGTAACGAATACTAAATTTCTTGAATGTGTTGTTGATAGATTGTGTTGGGAATATCACGTAAATGCATGACAATGCTATATTTTTCTTGGATATATTGCTTCATTTTGTCAGATGCTTTTTGCCACAAAAGATAATTTTGACACTATGTTTACATTTGAATGGCATGACTCATGCCCGTTTTTAATTATCGTATTATGTCATTGTCACATTTAGGAGAATTGAAATGCAAGATTGAAAGAATTGGAGAAGAATAGTGGGCAAAGATTAAAGGCACACAAACTTTAAAATAATTTCCTATAATTGAGCTAGCAATAGTTGATAGGTTGCAAGACAAATATATTATTTATTGTTACAAAAATACTGCGTTACCTCTACCTTACTACCTGATAAATGGTTTTAGTAAATTATTTGTATTAATATATTTCATACTTACGATAATATATCTCATATTGCATAAAATGTAATCAGAAAACTAATATTTTGTTATTTTAAAAAATACATACCAAAAGGAAAAAATATTAATTCGATAATATTGTAACGTTTTCGGGTTCGCAATAAACAACTCGTGCAATTATTTATTTAAAACAGTCTGTATATTTATACACTTAAAATTATATAACAATATAAAATATAAAACTAATGTATCACACTTAAACTACTATTAATAAATTAAAATTAACACTTGTATTTATTTATTTGTATTACTAATATCTCTGTCCGTATTTATGTAACACTTCTATTTATATAACACGGCACTACTTATTTATTTCTACCGTACGACTTATATTTATTTCTACGCGCGTCGGCTACTTCTTACGGACTTTCTTAATCCCGAATTAATCCGCAATTACTCATCCCGCAATGAATGAATCCATCGGTGACCCAGTCGCCTTATATACACATGCGAAGATTACTAGAACATTCGCGTAAACTCTATCTCCCACTCGATGTATGGGGAACATTCCATAGACATTCTGTGTCCGACACAGTACCATGCGTAAATGGATGACTCACTGCTTTACGATGTTTACCAGTCGCGCCGAGATGATTTACAACCCTTTTTGTTAACGTCGCCTGGTCTGCCTCATACATATTTCGTTACAATATTATAAATTTTAAAACAACAGATTCCCTTCACTTTTCTCTATACCTATTTTACTAAAATTGAGTCTTTGTAATTCTGGCTTTTATTCTATTCTTATTCCATTTTTTTTACTAAATTTCTAATCAAAACAGTGTCCATAGATTTACTATAAAAATATTATGCGATTGTGATAAAACAATAACA
The DNA here is from genome assembly GCA_963170755.1 of Amphimallon solstitiale. NCBI lineage: Eukaryota > Metazoa > Arthropoda > Insecta > Coleoptera > Scarabaeidae > Amphimallon > Amphimallon solstitiale. Next base: position 98,629,668 of record OY720678.1, read on the forward strand.
TATGTAATTAATACAAAGATGAGTTTGAATATAAAGGTAAGTTGGTTTCCTTTGATTATAATTCGAATGAAATTACTATTATGAATATGAATTTAAAGAAATATCTATTTACTGAAATCTTATTTTGTATTTTAATACTGTAGGTGTGATTGTTCAGGGTTAAATGTTTCCTTTTTTATTACCTCGAGATTTGATTTATAAATGCTGTTTCTTTATCTGAAATCCTTCAAGAATATATTATATCAACAGTTAAAGTATATTTTCCACAATCGTTTTAGAAGAATAGAATGTTCTTCCTGGTCTGGTGATAATCAGATCTTCTTATGTCATTAAAGATGCTGTTTATACACCCATTATAAATTACCTTTAACCTCCGGAAGAAAGTGCATCCTACCAGATGAAGATAGCTGGAATTATCCCTGTTTTAAAGAAAGGTGATCGGAGTGATCCGAGGAATTATTGGTCGATTGCAATTCTCGCCAAGATTTTTGAACAAATGCTGTACATATTCATAATTGCCTATTATAACAGAATAATATGCCTGTGCAACATGGGTTCGTGAGTGGTCAGTCAACGATGAGTGTTATATCAACCATCAGCATAACTTCTGGGCTGGATTACTGGCTTCAAATTTGCCGAATTTGTTGCCACGTCGGGTGATCCACGGGACGGGGGTCTAATTTGAGAACTCTCTTTTTATACTACTTATTTACGACCTCTTAGAATCGTTTTCTTGTGATGGGCTGGCGTATGCTGATAGACTTGAAAATCTATCGTCATATTGATATTATCTCCGATGCTCTACGTTTACAGTCTGATTTAGATATAATCTGCGTATGGTTTTAGCATAATGATCTGACACTTAATGTCAATAAATGTGATGTTATCAAATCAAGTATTCTAGGAGGATTGAACTGATAGTTCAGGCAATTGGTACTTTCAGTATTACAAAAGGTCATGGAGAGTTCTTCTTTGGTAGATTTTTACAGTTCGGTGTCCTAATTAATAATCTGATTTTGCGACCTTGAGCGACCGCCGCTCGCGCCGCCATATTGAAAAAATGGTACCAAAAACCAGTTTTTCGAAAACATCTTTTCTGCAGTGTAAAAAATATTACTACAAAAATTATAGAGAAGGAAATTTCCTGCAACATATTTACCAAACATTTTCCAATCACATGAATAGTTCACAAGTTACAGCGGAGTCAAGTTCAGCAAATTTATACAATTCTGAAAATCGCTACATTTTTTCTCTAAATTTTAGTAAATACCGATTACTTAATACGTATATACTACCTTCTTATACTCATTTTCGCACCATCATGAGGTAAAGTGAGAGGCGCGTTTTTTTTCATGTGGTATCCCCAGCGGGCCTAATCCAGATTTCGTTATTTACTGATGCCTTTTCTTACGTTTCTATGCCCCAGATGGTCCAGGCTCACTAATATCAATGTCATCTTGCGAATGTCTTTCCGCCTCTTCCACTTTTTCGTCTTCGTTGTATTCCTCAGCTTCGTGTGCCAATAATTTCGCAACGGCCAGGTGTTCATTCTTGTCGTAGTCTTCTTCTTCTTCAGAGTCTGCAAAAACCTCTGCGCTGTTTTCACACGCGTCTCCATGGCAGCATGTGCAGATAACAGAATACTTCAAGCCTGTTTTTCTACACCCACAGGCTCGACCGCACCCCTTCTTGAACTTGCACGCAATGAATTTCAGGAGTGCTTCGGGTGCCGGATCTTTTGTTGTTCTTAGAGGAGTAAGCCAAATCCTGCTTCTTTCCCAACTCTAGTTCTCGGGACTCTCGTGTATATCATACCAAGTCTGAACTTGGTGGTAGGTCCGAAGCCGTAGAGCTTCTTTCGTAGGGGGTAATGTAGAAAGATCGAATTTACTCTTTATCACGGATCTTGCGATATTTTGATAACGCGGGGAGCCCAAAGTAGTGGCATTATCTTTGGAAACGCCGTGAAGGGCAATACAAAAGCTTTACCCTGCAGAAGCAATTACTTCTGAATCTGAGTTTTGCTCTTTGAAAGCTTGTATAGTTAGGCTTAAATGATTGTATTTTTCAAGCGTTTTTAGAAACTTAATTTTTCCTACGTTGAAAACAACAGAAATAGTGTCACAACCTCTGAACGCATGCAAGAACAATATGTTGTCCGCCACTATTTCTTCATATTGTAGACTTCGAGGAGAGTAAATTTTGTACACATTTTTTTCTCTGCCTCGTTTGCGAAGGTAAACGTTTGAGGACGAGAAGATCTATATCTTCTCCTAGTACGAATACAGAATCACACAATGCGGACATACTGATCACCGTGTTAACGATCAATGTGTCAGCATCTTTTGTAGCCTGTTTTACTGTGAAATTAAAATTCTCAAATTTCTTCTTAAGCATCGAAATCAAGCGGATTTTATTTGTTTTATTTGATAAAAATATTTTTTGCAAAACAGTTGAAACCATTGACCTCTCGAGATGTAGCTCAGCGGAATTTTGTTTATTTGAACGGCGAAGTCTTTCTGCACTCTTTGTACTTTTGGTATCTGCGTTAATTGGAACCCGTCAAAAACAGCGACGGTGTTAGAACCATAACCATTGCACGTTGCGATACCATATGACATATCCACCATCTATGACATAAATGCTATTTTAGAACGGAGTATCGAGGGGGAAGGGCGTAAAAACTTTGTAGAGAGAAGATTTTGTCCTCTTTCGTATTCCGTCTTCGCTATATAGAGCTAAAGGAAATAGGGTCTTCGTTAAATTGCTTAGCAACACGCATTCTTTGATATAACATAACAATGGCGGATCAATGGGAATGAGAACGTCTTTAATTTTTATATTGCTGTTGATAACTGTAAGAGAAATCACTTTATCTGAACTTTTGAATTTTACGGCGCCGAAGTTCTTGCCAATCATTTTTGAAATCGCCAGAATACCAATTTCACGAAAATTGTGACAATTGATTCTTTTATCTCCTACGACGCCAGTGCTCATGGATATTAATTCGCTATTTCTCTGGAAAAGAGGGTGTGAAGAGAACTAGTTAAAAAGTTTATTCACATCTTTTTCGTCACGGATGATGCGCGAACTTCTCATGTCTACGTGCTGCCCAGTTGTTGTCATGGATATTCTGCAAAAAATGTCAACCCCATCGCAAGTATTGTGCACATATACCATTTTCCACATCGTGAGAATGCTATCTGTTAATCCACGTCCACGAGTAAAACCACTATTGCTTTTCATAGACCTCATTAGCGTCTGTTCGATGGTCATGTCAGACCTCTACGCTAATATTCGTTTACTTCTAAGAAAAAGATCATACAATATAATCTAAAACTTGTGTAAATACCGTACATTTGTTGCGCGGAAATGAGTAAAAAAAAGGTACTACGTATTAAGTAATCGGTATTTACTGAAATTTAGAGAAAAAAATTAGCGATTTTGCGAATTGTAAAAATTTGCTGAAGTTGACTTCGCTGTAACTCGTGAACTGTTTATCTGATTGGAAAATGTTTATTACATAAGTTACAGGAAATGTAATAGATATTTTTAACCTAGGTGGTACTAGAGAGAAGATATTCTCGAGAGACTGGTTTTTGGTACCATTTTTCCAATATGGCGGCGCGAGTGGCGGTCGTTCAAGGTCGCAAAATCAGAATATTCATTAGGACATCGAACTGTAAAAATCTACCAAAGAAGAACTCTCCATGACCTTTTGTAATGAAAGTCCATTTTTATGTCTTCATTGCCTGGACTATGATTAATTATACTATTGGGGGATACGTGTTGGCCTGCGTGCGGGATTTGTGAGTGTTCTTTGGTCGACATTTATCCTTCGCTAAAGATATTACTAATGTATGCCTTCTGCTTCTGCTACACTGGGTTTTATTCTTAGAAATACTAGGCATTTTGCTAATGCGGCCACTATTAAACTTCCTCATGTTCGCTTGTGCGTTGTAATCTTGAATACGCTGTGTTGTTCGGCACCCCATTTCTATCAGCTTTAAATTGAAATTGGAGAGCATTCAGAGACGATTTTTGAAGTTCTTCAGCTTTAGAGCTAATGGAGTTTATTCCAGTAAGAATACTGACCCAACAGTATTACTGTAGATGAACATAATTTCTTTCTACTGGACACATGTCGTGAGATTACTAGTGCCTACATTTTACGTAGTTTAGTGCATAATAAGATTGACTGTTCCTGTCTATTGGGATTGTTTCATTTCAGCGTGTCACGGCTCTAGAAGTTTAGCTACTTGATGTTTTTTTATTGTTGAATACGCATTAAAATATTATTATTATTAATAGCAATTACTAAATAGGGATTACTTACTTACTTATTAATTATTCTAAAAATAAAAATAATAAAATTAAGAAGAATCAACTACATATTTTATTTATTCGTCATCTAATTATGTACTACTTGGTATTATATTTTACAAATAGCTTATAAATTCAGTTCGATAAAAATAATTAGGAAAATTATCGAATATGGTTTTTTCTTTTTGCGGTAGCTTAACCTGTGACCTCCCGTCATCTACTTTAACACCGAAATGACTGGAGGGCCGGAAAATTGCAACATAAAACCTTCCCTAAATCTGTAGACCCTGCAGCTATTCTATGTACATATATATGTGTGTATATTCTATGTATATATACATACATATGTGTATGTATTCCTCATCTTAACAATGTATTCATTCTCCTTGATAGATTCGTATTCCCTGCATTTCTTTCTTCTTCCACGGTCAATATTTTGATATTGTATTGTTGGAATGGTCCGGGGCAAAAGAAATGCAACAGAAATAAGAATAACAAAATAAATAGAATTGTACATTTTTTAATAATAAAGAATGTTAGATTATTCTTTAGCAGATATATCTGCATTTACAAAATGCAAATATTTCTACATTCTAGCATTTTTAAATTTGTATAGTCTCCTTAAATATATGATGAATATGTTATAAAAGTATTGGATGAAAATAAACGTAATTCAATAGAACTCTAGAAAAACTTAAGATATCTTGAAATATATAAGCAAGCAGAAGTTACGCATTTGGAAAGAGCATCAAAATTCAATAAATATTCATTTTCATTAGTCTATATAGTCTTTTAAATATTGCTATGGTCCTTGGTATATTTGACTTTAGGTCTTTGTCACGTAAGTCATAATTATAAAAAATGCAAAATCAATTTGTTCGAATGGCGATCGATAGTAATCGATACCTCTTCTGCTCTTCTTAGCTCGTGTGTATGCCGTTAAGATAGAAATTGTTTTCTATCTTAACGGCATACACACGAAATAAGACACGTATAACATTTTACCGATACAAAAATTACATACCAGATGGTTCCTGGTTGTCTTGTTGTGCTTAGTTATGCTGAAGATTAATGAGCGAGACCGCGCCATGAATAAAACAAAAATAGAGCAATTCAATATTTGATATTTTCACTGTTATTTCACTGCTCTGCCATTCTTCTTATATTATACATATGTTTTAAGTGCATTTTAAGCAGTAGATGGTGCAGGATTGTCTATATAATGTAGCATATGCTATCCATCACTTTGAAGACTGAAGATCTTTTGGGTCATATGACATTTTACGCATTTTAGTTTTTTTTAGAAGTATTGGGTGGTCTTTAAAATTTGCCAACTACACATTATTGTTTGTGAATGTGCGTCCAGATTATGATGGTGGAGTTAAAACTTAATTAATCCATTGTACATTATTCTAAAAATATATCTTTACTATATATAGGCTTATTTCCTAATACAGTTACGTTATTTCCTAGATGAGATGACTTAAGTAAGGTCGTGGTTGTTAATAATTATTTACTAGTAGTAAATTTATGAATTATGGATTTCTTCTTTTATTTTATTTGTTTATCTGGACTTACTTACTACTTCCCTGCGATTCCATTGAACAACTTGATTTAGAGAATTAATTTTTCAGGTCTATTTTGAAATTACTAATTCAAGAAGTGAGTAGTATAAAAATATTTCACTGCTAAATCATAACTTTTCATAAACGGTTCATGTTTTATTTCTTCAAGTGAATATTTTTTGCTATTTGTTTCCGTAAATGAAGATCTTCAAAAAAAGGGAAAAAAATCGTATAGTGTCATTATTTTAAGCCACCACCTCCTGCTATTTATTTCTTTGCCCTTCCGTTCTCATATATCTCTCAGATTCCCATATATCCTGGCGGTCGCGGCCACCTGCGTTCCATCTCCCAGTATAATAATCATGTCACATAAAACAGAGAGATATCGAAAGTGTGCGGCGTCACGTCTTCTCCCGTTGGTTGACCAGGCTACACCTTGCTGCATGTATCCCTTGAAATCGCCGGGTGATTCCCTAGTGGTAATGTCGCATCAGCATGCATTAAAAATGCTTTTCGCAAACCACAAACACATTTTCTTGGTATAAATTGAATTTTGGATTTTGTAATAAGTTTGATGTATATAGGAATGGATACATGTAAGCGCAGTATTAAGGAATGCACAAAAAGTTTTATTTGAAAATGTGCGTGATTTTAAAAGCAGTTTACGCTATAAAGTGAATTATTAAAAAATCAAAAAAATAATGTAACTATGGCAGAAGAACCAAACAATACAGGCTGTCTCAGTGCATCAATTTTTTAAATGAGACAATTAGAAAAGGGAAGAAACGTGGTTTACAAAAACAATATAAAAATCGATAAATTAAAAAGTATATAAACCGTTTAAAAGTACCATGTATTAATCACAAATTTTATTAAGTGATGTGTATTGTAATACATATATCATAAATTGAAAGTCTATAGTTTAGTTTGTCTAGTATCAACATTTGTTGATAATCCATTGCAAATTAATTTATTGTGATTTTGAGAGCTATGAAATTAGATTTCCTTAGGTCGTTATTGCTTCTTTCATTTAGCTCAAAATATGAAAAGCAGATAGTTTAAATAGGAGCCCGGCAATCATATATATGATCTAGAATTTGTGTTGAAAACGAAAATGTTTGGTTGCTTGGCGTTTATAATTAAATAAAATGTTGACAATTGCATCGACGCCTTATCCAATGAACTCCTCGCCCAACTTCAATCGATCTTGAATAGGTTTGAATGTAGTTGTGTTGGTCGTATTAACTTAGGAGGTACGGAACGACGTACAGAAGCTGTACATTGTAAGTTACAATCCGAGTTAGCAGTGCACCATAACATGGAGATTTATAGACAGTCTACGGAAAGTTAAAAAAATTGTTCTCGGGATTTTTTTTTTGTATTTTGAGTGATCCAAAACCAAAAAATAATTCATCACTTTTACTTCGACCACTCAAAAGCATGACCTGATGGCCCTCAATAAAACAACCACTAGACAATATTGAAACAATGTATTTTTCTGAACGCATATTTAATAATATGAAATGTAGATTAAAAAATGAGGTGTGGCCACCACACGACTTTCTTATACGTATGAGCGTTTCAAATTATACAATTTTAAGAATTTTTTTTATACAAAACTTATTCAAAATCCTATTCTAAGTACTTTCATTCTCTTAATAAATCGCTATAGAATGCATACTTTGCAAGATATTCGAAAAAAAGTGCTACTCGCTAAGAGTAAAAGTGCCACTTCCGGTCCGAATTTTGAAATTTCATGTATACAAAAAATATTGCAAATTCAACTCTAAATACTTTTGTACTCTTAATAAATATATATAAAATGCATAATTTATGACATATCTGCAAAAAATCGCTATTAGGTAAGAGTAAAAGTGGTACTTCCGGTCCGAATTTTGAAATTTTTTTTATACAAAAGATATTTAAAATTATAATTTAAATACTTTTATACTCGTAATGTACCTGCCTAGAAAGCATGACTTGCGAGATATTCGCAAAAAACTGATTTTCGATAAGAGTAAAAGACCTACTTCCGGTTGGAATTTCGAAAAACCTCTTTAAGATACTTTATCTCAAATTTAATTTTGAGTACATTTCAATTCTTTATAAATTTGTTTAAACTTAGTAATTGACGAAATATTAGCAAAATTCGAATTTTTCACTGAAGTAAACTGCTACTTCCGGTCTACCGATTTTACTGAAAAACTAATCAGATCTCAAGAGGGAGATTATACACGTAAATACAAAATTTGGAATTGATATCTACAGCGGTTTGACCGCTATCGTGGTCACAGACAGACACACACACACAGAGACATTTTTTTAAAAACCACTTTTTCGGTATCAGGGGACTTCAAAACGTGGACATCTGCAAAAATCTCGAGGTCGAAAATTTTCATCATCACAATACTTCCTTATACTACGTATAAGAAAGTAAAAATTGTGTAAAAGGAAATAACAGCAAAAAAATTAGAAAATTAAAATTAATTGTAGACTCCAAATCAAATTATGAAAGTGATGTCACATAATAACATATAAAAAAAAATAAAAAATGTGGTTATAATAAAACAATCTAAGATTAAACCAGTGTCAACAATAAACATTTGTTTAAAGCCTCAAATTTACAAGTAAATCTAATATAAACATTAGGTTGTCACTCCAGAAACTCGGCCTTCGGATGACACCAGAAATATACTCGTGCCAGTGCGCATCAAAAATCAAAAGTGAAGCGCACACCTGTGAACAATACCTAAGTCAATCCGATGAAAGAAAAACATATGCGAGATGTACAGCTAATAAAAACTTAAGATCGAAAATGAAATCTAGATCATAGATTTAGCAGTAATATTACTAAAAAAAATGAGGTGTGGCCACCACACGACTTTCTTATACGTATGAAAGTGTTACTTCCGGTCCGAATTTTGAAATTTCATTTATACAAAAAATATTCCAAATCCAACTCTAAATACTTTTGTACTCTTCATAAATATATATAGAATGCATAATTTACGACATATTTGTAAAAAATCGCTATTCGATAAGAGTAAAAGTGGTACTTCCGGTCTGAATTTTGAAATTTTTTTTATACAAAAGATATTTAAAAGTATGCTCTAAATACTTTTATACTCGTAATGTACCTGCCTAGAAAGCATGACTTGCGAGATATTCGCAAAAAACTGATTTTCGATAAGAGTAAAAGACCTACTTCCGGTAGGAATTTCGAAAAACTTTATTAAAACGATTTTTCTCAAATTTAATTTTGAGTACATTTGAATTCTTTATAAATTTGTTTAAACTTAGTAATTGACGAAATATTTGCAAAACTCGATTTTTTCACTGAAGTAAACTACTACTTCCGGTCTGCCGATTTTGCTCAAAATCTAATCAGTTCTCAAGAGGGAGATTATATTCGTAAATACAAAATTTGGAATTGATATCTACAGCGGTTTGACCGCTATCGTGGTCACACACACACAGACAGACACACAGACACACACACACACACACACACACACAGACACACAGACATTTTTTAAAAACCACTTTTTTGGAATCAGGGGGCCTCAAAACGTGGACATCTGCAAAAATCTCGAGGTCGAAATTTTTCATCATCACAATACTTCCTTATACTACGTATAAGAAAGTAATTAAACCCTAATTTTATACAATTGTTAGCAATTAAGATTCTATTCACCAGCTCTGGAAAAGAAAAGTGTATTTAAAAGAAAGTAAAAATAACCGTTACAGTAACCCACAGGTGGTGCGAAAAGCAAGAATCGAAACAAAAATTCTTGTTTAGATATTCAAAACCCAAAAAAAAAAATCACTCAATCAGATCTCAAGAGGGAGATTATACACGTAAATACAAAATTTGGAATTGATATCTACAGCTATCGTGGTCACAGACAGACAGACAGACACACACACACAGAGACATTTTTTTAAAAACCACTTTTTCGGTATCAGGGGACTTCAAAACGTGGACATCTGCAAAAATCTCGAGGTCGAAAATTTTCATCATCACAATACTTCCTTATACTACGTATAAGAAAGTAAAAGTTATCTTTTGACATAGATGCATGTCTAGTACCTACAACATATGCTTTATCTATTAAAATGTTACTCAGAAAATCAAGTTTTAATTGTTTTAAGATGTTCTTTTGCTCTATATAAATGAGCTGTTTTGTTTTGAAGTTTCTCAAATAGCACACATTGCCGAAGACTCTTCTACACCCTCATGCCATTTCTCTTTAGACCATCAACGTCAACATCTTCATATGAGGCCACATCACTGATTATTCGTACCTTTTCATGCAAAAGTGATTTTTTATTTAAAGAAATAATGAGTTGTCAGTTTCATTTGCTCCAAAGAATTTGTTTGGGCGGTGTACAACCGCGTCCTTTGGTACGTGCTGTTTTAAAGGTCTTTTCTGTCTCTTTTGAAAGAGCTTTCTTGGTCTGGAGAAATAGAACTATTGTTGTTATTTTCTTTTTGTGGGTGATTCTTCCACATTAAGTGAAATTAATCCACTAAGTTCTTTCTCCATCGATGTTCCTACATGTTACCTGTTGAATCCTCCTGGTTTGAAGGATTGTTTGCCACTTTCAGCTGGAAAGTATGAGCGTGGATTGTTTCGCCACCCGTGTTGGTTTGTAAGACCACACTTTGTTAACCTTCACTATTTAAAATAAAAATCGTATATATATGCAAGCACTTTAATAACACCTTTATCAAAACTTGAAAGTTAACACAAATAGTATAAAAATAATATAAATGTTGAGAACTATCTTGCTATTACATCACTTATATATTTTTGGAAAGATCACTAATTCAATTTGAAGGTAGTGCTTTCGCCCTGAACTCTGTAATAGAACTGACTTTCGTATTATTACCATCTTAAAAGGAAGGTGTAATTACAAAATCGCCCCCACTATTCACGACAAGAATACTGGCTATTAATTAAAGAGGGTAAGTTCCCGAAATGGGATATGCAAATAGTTATTACGAGACTTTCACAGATGATGAGTTTGTTAGAATTATAATCTTTCAATAAAGGTGATTAGGTAAAATATCTAAAATTTACAAACGCATTACTTACGGTACCTCGTGATACATAACAATAGACAGCATAGATATTAAATGGGAGCTTAACAGTAGGATTAACGCTCCAAGGCTAAAATCTATTAGGAAACGATATTAAAGGAGATATTTACAATATTATTCCTAGGAACTATACAATTACTCTAAACCTACCGTTGTCAAAAGTATCGTTAATGTTGTAATAAAGTCATTTATCCTTTGCTTAACAAATATCATTAGGTTTTCCCTGACAGTCTGAATCGTCATAATGAGATTATAATGATAATAATAATAATTATAAATGCACATTTATATACGGTTTTATAATTACGTTATTTTTACTTGCATACAATCTTAACTTAAACATAAATTGAATATAAACTAAATATACAGGGTGATGCGCCGTTCGCCTTTTCATCACTTCATCAGCTTTAATGACCGTGTGTGACTTTTCCATCGTAGTTAACTAGGAAATAATTATCAGAAAGGGCATTATAACCAAACAGGCAAATAACTCTTTTCTTAAATGCAGGTGCGACTTAGCAGTAGCCACAGGAACATATACATGGCAACTCAGATATTGTTTCTAAACCTTAATATTAGTAAAATTAAAGTCAGAACACATAAAAACAAGGAATGAAATGTAATACATCAAATTTGAGGAATGAAAACAAAGCATATTTTCTATAAATGTGAACGAATCGGTTTAAAAAAGGCTTGTCGCGCCGCCGTCTTTCACATCTTAGTTATTTGCAGTTGACCAGTTATATTGCATTTCTGTAACATTATTCTGAGTACATTCTAAGACAGTCAACTAATAAACTTTAACATGATATGAATTTAATTACAGGTTATTAATGCTATTTTATCATATTGTCAATGTTAGAATTTTAGGTTGGAATGATCATATGATTCGGCACGAGTCTGACGGTAGGACAGATGAAGTAGACATATCCAAGTTCCTGTTTTAATAGCATGAAAATTTGCCTATCAAAATACGTAAATCAATTACAAACATCGGTTATGTTACATGTGTAATATAATCTTTTGACCAACCAATTTAATTGTTATATATTGATTTTTCCTGAAAGAGATTTGAGTAAGAAATGCAGAAAATTGCATTAATGTGTCAACGAAAACTTCTCAATTTCATTTTGTCTTCGTATGTTTCCTATACTTTGGAAATGGAAAATATGTAGGAACATTCAGATTTTATTTCTAGTTAAACAAAATGTAGCAAACAAACACATAACAACGCCAGGACGTACTGTCATTGTTGGAATGCAATAGTAAATCAAGATTGGATTTCAACCCCATGCCAGGGGTCGCGAGAGAAGCTAGTCTAATCTCGACCTCACCGAGCCGTCAGGCGGCAACAACGCCATCTAACAACAACAGTACGGACAATTCAAACTCTCCGGAGCTGGTAGCGGACAATGACGTGTCCGATCAAAGCCTCGAACTCTCTCCCACTCCTCAGACACATACACACACACTTTCATTCTACAAATTGAAAAATACTCATTAGTTGGATGCCTCGCACCGAGATTGTCGGCACCGAAAAAATCGGAAATTAAAGAAAGAAAATGCTAGGTATTTTCACTAAATTCTTTGTAGTTCGTTCTCCTCTTATAATTCGTTTTGTTTCTCTCTTCTCTTGTAACTGTGACAACAGCGTTTCTAATCATCAATGAAAGCGATAAGTTTTTCCGGAATTACTACGTTCAGGTGCTTTAGATAAATTATGTAAATAATGTTGTTAGCATTTCATTAATTAATTTAATTTTTAATTTTAATAAGTTAAGTAGACTGGTAATATTGATTCTGCTCTTAGCGTGTGCCTTTCAATCTCTTAAATGAAATCAATATTATAGACTAACCCAAAAGTTTGAGTCTACGGGAGCTTCATTATCAGGTGATGAAAATTATACAAAGTTTATTAGGTCTAAAATGTATATACTTGTACAATCAAACTTATGTAATAATGACAAGTATTCTTATACATAACAACTCCTAAATAATGTGTAACTTGTGCCGGATCTAGAAAATTTCTTGGGGGGGGGGGGGGGCAAGTCAGCCTGATGCCGCTCCTCTAGCTATTTTTCACTATTTAATACAGTAGTCAACAAACGGAAAAAAGTAACAGTCTTTTTTAATGGTGTGCCAAACTTAATTTATTAAAATAAAAACACATATTTTTCACTTAACATTATTATAACACATTAAAAATAAAACCCACCAGTATCCTCTGGCACAAGCAATGATGGTCCTCGCAGCTACATTTCATTATGCTTTAGAAAATGTGTTGTGTGCAGATATTTTTACAAAATTTTCCTTGATTTTCTTTCAGAAAATGAGTTAATGGCTTCTTCATAATTTATTGAATTAGCCTCTTGGTTTTCTATAGAAAATATTGCGAGGTTTTTCAATCTGTCTTGAGTCATTGTTGGTGTGAGATAGTTTTTAATTATCTCCAGTTTGCTGAAACTCCTCTCGCAGCTTGGTAATGTAGTTGGATGCGTTAAGTAAACTCTCAAGGCTACTCGCACATTTGGGAATCAGTCAAATCTTTTTCTTGGATTAGGTTTAGAAGATCAAGTTGATTCATTTATTTCAAAATTAACTGTTGAATTCTGTAACTGGTCACTGATATTTACTAGCTAAGTTTGTAGCACAAGTTTTCAACTTCTTGTCATTCAAGCTTTTCAAATCTTTTAGAAAAGAAAGTTGTTGAGTACACTTATGCTCTGCATTCTATATTTCAACTAGATCAATATCACATCGATTACTTCCTTCATACTATGGTAAAAACTTTCTTCTACAGAGAAACTTTTTCCTCCATCTTGCACCATCTCTCCAGGCATTATTTTCTTTTTTGGGATTCTGCGAGTTTCCATAGTTGGTTCTACTTCATTTTTTTGCGTTATTTCTTATGCTATCTTTATCCATTCATTTATTTCGTTTCTCTGCCTTTCTATAGTTTTGGTGAGATTTTCCAACATTTGTATTGTTTTTAACAATATTATGTTATGTTTCTGTATTTCTTTTTAACCCTGTTAATTCATTTCATGATATTTATCCAAGCAACCAAATACGAAATAAATTGGAAATACTTTAATGTACGATTGAGATAGGCGGCATCAGATTTTGTTTCTGGTGTATAGATTTCTTCTTGGTTTAACTCAGTGAGAACGCTGATTACTCCTTGAAAGTTTTTTACAAGGGCATGTACAACCTCAGATCATCGACTATCACTGGTTTCTTTAAAATTCGTTTTTGTGTGATTCTTCATGACTTCCAACCGTTATGTTGATGACACAATATAAGTTTATAATCTCTTGATTACTCCAAATACGTTCGCTGAGAAATTGATGCTGCATGTAGTCCCACCAGATTCAAGGAGTGGGCTGTGCACAGGACAATTGTTGCTGATTGGTTGATATATTTTTATAGCACTACGAAATTATAAAAAAAAATCACTTTTTAAATTCCATTTTGCCGCCCGGGGCAGTTGTCCCCTTTTGCATCCCCCCATCAATCCGGTGCTGACATTCCGCGAACATCTCGCATCAGGTCTTGGACTTCATAATAAATTTTTCGATTTTTGGTTAAATCTTAGGAGTGAGTTGTTCCTCATTTTCCATCCTTCATCACACTTTTCTAGAATAAATTGTAGAAGAATCATTAATTGGATAAGTATGCGGTAAATTAGGGGGTTATAATTTTTTTGGGCAATTGGTGTGTTGAGACAATTTTGAGTTTCGCCTAGCATAGTGTCAAGTCCTGCCAGAAAATTAATCTTGAGGATGATGTCTGTTAATAAAATTAACTACTTTTGTTGAATAATTTCAAATATATCTTTAATTATTTAATTATGTACACCTTATTCTTCACATAAGGCCCGGAAATACCTTTACCACCGTCTTTTTTTTAAATTTCAGAATTGAGTAAATTACTCTACGTCATCCATTACAGTAATTTTGTTATTCGCAAAATGACTGCGCCGTATTGCACGGCAGCATCTTGTTATTCTCGGCAATTGGCTTGCGATATATTTCGGACATTCTTGTACAGTAACGTACATAATTTCTCTAAGTTTTGGGCATCTGTCTAATTAAATTATAAACAGTTTTTCAAAGATCTAATTTGCAAGATCCAGCTGATTCCTATAGTTCGACTATCAATAAAAAGTTAAGTGACTGAACTTTTGTTTCTAAAGCCAACAGAGATATTTTCCTTTTGTTTTTGCTCCAACATGTTTTATGCTAACACTTTAGTGACCTATGTTCTGTTTTGTCCCGGATTTATAAAATAAAGGGGAATGACTTCCCATTGGTCATTTAAAATAAGTCCTAATTTATTTAACCTATTGATTTCGACACTCTCTAAAAGATTATTTATTTGCTTTTAGCCTGTACGGTAGTATCTATTACACTGGGATATTGCATAAATGCTCATTAATTCAAGTAAAAATTACCTTTATTAATAGGAAGCGACTTATTAGTATTAAGGTGAACACAAATTGCGTATATAGTTAATACCAGTTAATAGGTATATAAATTTTAATGTTTGTAATATTTTTATTATAATTTTCATCACGTCACAAAACTCTCGTGTAGCAAAACAGTTGGAGAAGTTTAATATTTTTTTCTATTTATTTTCCGAGACTCGAGTCACCTGTAAAATATTTGACAATACAATTGTAGAAAGAATAAAAGAGACAATTTATTTTTTAATAATAACAATAATACCTATATCTATTTGATACAATAAATACTATAATAAAAGTCATACATAAGATTTCTACTCACTGTTGTTTAATATATTTGTAACACATGAATATTGTAAGATTTAAAACAAACCTAGATTTAATTAAAATTTAAATTTAAAATGTCACAATTAAAAAAGCTTTTTACAGAATAAAAAGGATTGTTAGTCAGGTACTTCTTTAGAGAATCGGTTTGTTAAGAGGCTCTTAAAGGACTGATGATTTTAACACCCTAGTAGTACACGAATCTCTGCGTCTCATGGTATGTTATTTTCAAAAAAATTATCTATCTCATGTTGTAATTTCTCTGTAGATGTGCTTTTTATATATATGTGTTTAGCGATGGTAAGTATGTAATTCATATGAAAAATATCTTTTTTCTGATAACGTGTTTCCTCTCTTTTTAGATTGCCACATTCCTTGAAATTAGTTTTTGGAGCAGAAATATCCGTTCAGTACCAGATGCAATTCGCCAAAACTGCAATGTTCCCAAAATAAGTCAGCACTGCCGTATGGTGTGTTGAAACATTTCTAGTTCTTCTAATGTTATAAACTCCGGCAAATAATTTTTTTGCTAATTCTCTCAAATGCGCATCCCAATTTAACCTAATTTTGACATGGGTAACAAACACATCGATGAATCGTGTCTTGTCGCCGTTTGATTTTAATTTATTCGATGCGAACCAATTTTATTCTTTCATCATTACAGTTTCGGTTTTGGCTGATTTTTCATCTTTGGTTTTATCTGTGACTACAAAAGATGTGTCGCCAGCATTATAGGCAAACAAATTTGCAGTAGGTCGTTTGTATAAATAATAGGTGAGAGAGGTTCCAATACAGATACTTGCGGAACGCTTTCCTTGCAGCCTATATACCAGATCTTTTCTTATTTATTTCGACATATTGCTGTAATGCTATTAAGTTGTACCTATACTTTACTCCATATATTACCACAGTGCAGTTTGTCCATTAGTGATCAATTGTGTCGGAGGCACTGCTCGTCTCGCAGGAAGTAAGTTCCACGTGCATACCTGTTGTTGCATATCTGCCTGCACAGTGTCAATTTTTTTACCGTGTTGGGGCATCGACATATATTTGCTTTTGTCAAGAAAGTCATAATATATCTACAATTATTTTCTCAAACACTCTACTTTCGGAAGCACTGGTAAGACAAATATTAGGGCGATAATTGGAACATATCTCCACATTTGTATATGGTTATCACATTTCAAAATTTAAGTTATTGTGGAAGTTGTCCTTCTAATATGCTGTAGTTCAGAACAGAAGCGAATGGTGCCTATATACTGCGGCCAATAGTTTTTAGGAATTTGGTAGAATACTTAACCATAATAATCTTTTGTATTTTTGCCTTTTATATTATTACTCACATGCATAACTTTGCATTTAGATACTGGTAGAAAGTAGCTTGATTTTTCATTTATATCTATAGAAACATGTGTAATGTAATGTTGTTACAATTTAAAAATCATCGGGTTAATTCCGTTTATTTCTTTTTTAAATGTATCGTATTAAATTTAGTACAATTTTTGTCTTGGTCAAATAAAGTGAGATTCTCTTTTGTATATTTCGGTACGGTAGGGCCATCTATGTATCACTTTAAGAACGCTTCTGTCTTAAGTCGATAAGCTAGCGTAGTGTTGGTTTAGTTATCTCTAATTTATTCGTCAGCCCGACCTTATTAGACTTCGCATTGTTTTAATTTCTTGTAATTTCTTTTTTAATAATTTTTAACACTCAATTTGTATAGCAAGTTTAATTAATTCCGCTTTGTTAGAGTTTTTTTTGTCTATATTGTTCTTCTTTACCCTTTATCTCTCGGCGCGGTTGAATTGACACCTTCGTGGCGTATAAGATGTGATTCTGGTTTTGATCGTGGTCTCGTAACAAGTTAGTCATGTGATTAAGCCGTTGAATCTTCATTCATTTAGTTGGATGGATTAAAACCCATAAGCATTGTTGATTTGCGGAGTATTTTTGAGTGGGATTCTGTATAAAGAAAATTTGACATTGGTTTTGGGTTTATTGCAATTTTCTATTTATCGGCTTATGTCGGATTAAGTTTGGTTAAATACACATGGTGTTAGGCTTTGGTATATCATACAAATGCCTATTAGGACGTTTTCTTTTGAGTCAGATATTTATTTATTTATTTAAATTTGTTAATATCTCATTTTCATTCCGCCACGCCACGTGTTTGTTTTTCTTTTGGCATTTTTCTTATGCGAAGAATTAATTAGCCTCTCTATTTAGAAAAATAGTAGAGGTGTAATACCTTGGAGAAATCAGACAGTGTAATAATTGGAATAGCAATTTTGTAGATGTTTAAAAATCCTACTGGAAGAGCATATTACAGTCTAATATTTTTATTTTGCTGAGTTACCCGGATTATTTCTTGTGACCAGGTGTGTTTTCCTTTGTTTACCGTGGAGATGTAGAACTCAACCAGTGGAAGTCCCTTGGTTCCAGATAAGTAATTTTGAAAATTAACGTATTATTAATTAGAATACCCAGGTCTGTCGTTGTAAGATTATCCTTCAGACCGTAGAATTTTGAATAGTTTTTCTATACTACCTAAATTTCCTTACGTAGAAGCCCGTCATAATTGAATACATTTTAGTAACCTTGACATATATTGTGTAATTTTTTTTGTAAAAGAGATAAGCACGTTTGGCTTATCGTAATTTTGATGGATCTATGATAATTTTAGTGTTTACGTTTGGTCACTTTGACTTTTATATGCTTTTGATGTATCGAAAGATTTGCAAATACTTCGAACTTTCAGTTAAATTTTACATATTTTGCGTATTTTAAATATAAGAGTTTTTCCGTTTTCATAACCTTCAAACTTTGTTGAATAGTTGTTATACTTTAGACTCAATTTTTCTTTGAGCTTCATATTTTGAATATTTTTTGTGTCATACAGAATGATTTATCGTATCTACCTGTATGCGATTCGTAGGCCTTGTCTTATATATTTTTTTTAAAATCTTGACCTTTTTTTAATATTCTTTGAAACATCATAATGTTCTATAATTCATGGTGTTTCTTCAATTTTGTTGAATTAAAGTTAGTATTTGTTGCCTGGAATTTGGTTTTTGTTGAGTTGCTTTAACCTATATCCACCTGATTTTCTCATCTAGGATTCTTTGATTCGTTGACTTCGATAGGCTCAAATTTGCGGTGGCGCCCTTATAATTTGCACCACGACTTTTCGACCCATACAATCTTCAACTGAGTAAGCGGCAGCCTAAGTGACAAGAATAGCAGGTATGTGGGCATAGAGGTTGCGACTCGTCTGGGAATCTTGTTTGTCATTATCCTGAATTTTTAATTTAAATTTACCCAGCGCCATATCATTACTGCATGACGTTTTATACGCCTTATGGGTTAATGAAATGAAAGCAAATATACAAATAAATAATCAGATAATTGAGTAAGTGGGAAATATTAAACATCTGGCAATAGTTATATATGGTGGAAACGCGTTACATTCCGCTGCACGTCATACTAGATCCATGACGACTCACCTTGTATATGTTGCCGGATCTATTTTTATTTCTGTCAGTGACATTTGATATAACCAAAGAAAAAAATTATTCACAATACAATAACTATAACGTAATATATTTAGTAATTGAAATGCTCTAAGACTTCAGTCTTTCTCAACTTATTTATTATATTAATTTAGATTGTCGAAAAAGCTTAAATGTTTCATTACGTATCCATAATATAATTTAAAATAAGCAATACTTACGCTACTCACATTTAATTTAACACATGATTATAGAAAAGTTTGTAAAAAGCCTCGACTGTTTACAGAAACCTTTCGGCATTATATTCAATGGACGCAAATAAATAGTAAATACACTTCTAAGAAGCACTGTTTTTAAACAATGTATATCAAAGCAAAAATAAACATGAAAAATTTGACAGGAAGATTAAACACAATGCACGTCTTTTTGACAGATATGATTTATCTGCCAACACCGAATTGAACTATTAGTCTATTAAAAATATGTAATAAATAAATTTAATATTGAAACGGATATTATGCGTTTATTTGCCATGAATGCGTATATTACGATCAATTTATAAATCTTCTATTTAAGCTAATGAAATAAATGCCCTCAAGTATAATTTAACAAAGTAACTTTTTTAGTTTCTCTAATAGAGTTATGACAACATGTAAACGTTGTCGATGACGTGGAGCGGAACTTAACGCGTCTCCAGTATAGTATTTTAATCGTAAGATTAGGTGCACGTCATCAATGACGTTTGTACAATGTTGTCAAACTGATACATATAAAATATAAAAATGATATAAACAACTGTCAAATCAGAAGTATAGGTTACGAAAACCAATTAGTCTACTGAAAGTTTTTATTGAGGCTGATGCATTATTTACTAAAACAAACTAAACGATTAAAAAATATGATTGTATTACGTAAACAAATATTAGTTCATAAAATGATCCACTAATTTTCGATTTTCAATGGCAATTTTATCGCAAACTGTATTTATTTCTAAGCATAAAAATCGATATTTAAAAAAAGTATGATCTTGATAATGCTTTAAAGATTTGTCAGAAATATATGAAAAATGAACTTTAATAATAAGTAATAAATAATCAAACGCAGGAGGTAGACTTTATTATGATATTAGTGACAGATATTAAATACAAAAGCATAAAAAAAGTAATATTAAGTTCAATCTGACAGTTCATCTTGACTTGAACTGTCCATATTCACGTTAATAATAAATTTCCCAGAATCTTCACGATCAACTGCAACTTCCCTCTCCCACCATTTGTATATTTCATTCTCTGTGTGTTGTATGGTTTTTTCCAAGTCTCTGGTGTGACAGATTTTAAGGAATTTTGCCATGTTTGTTGTACACTTTCTATACATCGTCCATGCCCCAAATGTGCTCGATGGGGTTAAAAATGCAGTGATATGGTGGAAGACGGAGTATCATATGACCATACTGTTGTGCAAACTGATCTACTTCATAAACAGCGCAAGGTTTATTTCTGTAGAAAATTAAACTTTATAGATAAAGATATATGAAAACAGTTTGATGCTACTCACTTGTCAACTAATTGAAGCAGTTGAATTTCCGTTAACCACTGTTGAATGGCAGCTTTGGTGGATGCAGCTGTGGGTGGCTTATTTAAAATTGTAGTATAATAACTAGCATTATCTAAAACTATTGCAGATGGCCTTTCAAGATGGCGAAGCAGTTGGTGCTTCAACCACCGCAAATAGTTAGTTCGGTTCATCTCTCCATGATAGTCACCAGAGGTACTTGCAGATGGAAGTACAAGGTCTGCACCATCAATGAAACCATCTGAGTTTCCAGCATGCAATACAATAAATCTAGAATGTATGCATATGTAAGTAATTAATTAACTAATAGAATCAGTTTGTTACCTTTTTCCACCAATTTTTGATTTGCGAACGCTTATTACATCCTCATCTTATCCTGATCGTGCCACCGTGCCATCTCAAAATATCCATGTTTCATCAGTAAAAACAAACTGATATTTCGATTAGCGCTCGTTTTGGATCATCCTTTTTTGTAATGAAAGCCTATATTTTGGAGGACTTTTCACAATGAAGTTTGTCCACTTGTGAAAGTATCCCTCTCACGAAGTACAATACCCAAGGATTTGAGAGTAATATTTTGCTCTGCAATTATTCATAAATTAAGTGCATTTTAGTACAATACATATTTTAGAAAACTGACTGTTTATGTGCATATCATACACAGCAATTCTTATAGCGCACTCAGCAAAGTTGTCAACATCAACAACAGGCTTCCCTTTGTCACGCTTCCGTTTGGGACTGACAAGCACATTTCCTTTTTTGACCTCGGATGTAATTTTACTTACAGTTGCCAAGCTTACACCCAAAGTTATAGATGCTCGCTGTAAACATATAAATAATTGTAGTACAGTAAATGACAAAAAATTGTGCTGTTTACCTCTCGTACTGAAGATAAAGGTAATACAAGTTCACCATGGTCACGTTCTGCTTCAAACTGTGCAACTGTAGATGCAATCATTGATTTGCAACGACTACAACACGCTTTTAGCATAATTGTATATGAAGTCTTTCAGTTATGAAAATAACTGTTTTGTAAAAACCAGGATTAAAAAACGGCAAAAATTAATAAAGAACACGTGTGAAAATATTTGACGCGCTATAACTTAAATGACAGAACGGTATTTCACAACACTGCCCTGCTTACTTTCAGTACAGACAACTGTTAAAAGTGCGAGTTGGGTAGAGTATTAAGGTTGCATTTATAAGAGATGGCGTTATAGGTACTTAGTATTTGGTATGTTTGTCATTCCAAAAGTTCTGTTGATGACGTGCACATATTCTTACGATGAAAATACTCATAACAGTACTGAAACATAGATAAGACAATAGAATAACGACAGCAGTCAAACTATTCTATTACATTAAGAGAGTTTCAAGTAATAAAAAAGAAAGTAGCAACAAGAACAACAAAATATTTTTACTTTCCCATGGGATTTGCTGTATTATAATATGTTTAGGTATGACAGATTACATAAGCAACCTATTATACAAGGCTATAGAAGACGTTAAATACTAAGGTAACAAATCTAAGAAGGGAAGAATTGGAAATTGAAACTGCCTGAAAGCATGACGAAAAAGCACAAATGTGATGCTGTAAGATCTAATAGTATTGGAAGCTAGAGCAACGTGAAGAAGAATGAGAGGCAGACGTCGCGTTGTATGGTATGGTAGGTATGTGCCCGTAATTTTAATTGCCTTAGTCCTAGTTGCTTCCATCTAGTCATCCTAATTTATAATGTTGAAGTTTTCTGTATTATATCTATACGAAATTCTTTCTCAAGTTTACATATTGTAAATGTAAATGAATTAGGTCAAACAAATATATTATTATTTAAAATGTTGGTGTTGTTTGAAGATCTTTAATAATAAATGTACTAAATGAAGTGAATTAATTAAGCTCTATTCACAATAATTGATCAGTTGTGGAAGGTAATAATTTTTTTCAGGGATAGCTATTCTTAAATATATATTTTACACTAATTATAGCATAATTTCAAATTTAAATGTTCTTGAATAACTTGCTCCTGACCAAGCATGCTTTCCTTTTTCTTTATAGATAATATTAGATATGAATAATATGGTCAATTGAATATTTTTGGTTTTCGATCATTGATAGGTTGGTGTTTGAGTATGTGTCGTTTCTTATATTAAGCAACTTACCTTTCATTTATTTGTAATTTAACTGTTCTATATTATATCCTTTCATTCGCTTAAATTGATTGAGGTTAGGATATAAATTCAAATTGCGTAGTTAAATATTTTCTATTATTCCGAAATGCACTGCTTTTTTTAAATTAAATTATTCGATTACATTAAAATTCGATTGGATTGATTCGGGGAGTTGAAGGAACACAAAAAAGAGCGTAGAAGGAGGGCGTTGCGCTAGCATCTCATACAGTATTCAGCACGGATCATGGTCAACTTTAATGTGGCCATATCCGTTGATCGGAATATGTATGCGGGGATGAGAGAAAGACTGTAAGTTCGATGTCTTAAGAATGCATATATATATAGGTATATATATACCGGGAAAGAAGGCAAACGGGATCCGAATCCGAGTATAAAATATCGGGAAATAAGTTAGTTTTATTAGATTTCAATGTAAAGAGTGCCAATAAAATATCGGCGATTTAGTTAGAACGAATCGATGTTTAATGCTGGAGAGAAGGCCTTTTTGGGGAGAGATATTTTCTTTGAATAATGCCGCGTACGAATTCTATCCACGAATACAGTTACAGTTATGACAGTCCTGTTATACCGGAATGGATAAATAACATTTATTGCATTCGTATTTTTAATCAATGTAATTGTGTTTGGAATTGATGTGGCTAAGAATATTAAAGTATAAATTTTATTTTTATTTCATTGTCTCTTTCCTTTAAACTAGTTAATATTTGGAACAAAGTGTCAATTACAAGTTGTGTGATTAATTTATAATTATGAATTTCTTGGTAGAAGCGTTTCCACTTTATGTGAGTACTGTGATGATAAAAATGCTGGACCTCGAGTTTTTTGCAGGTGTTGTTCACTTTTGAAGTTTCCTGATACCGAAGAAGTGGTTTTTAAAACAAGTCTCTCTCTCTCTCTGAGTGTGAGTGTCTGTATGTGTGACTACAATAGCGGCTAAACAGTAAAATATATCAATTCTTTCTAGGCAGATATATTGAGATTATATTCTGACAGATATATTCAATATATGTGTATATGACAAGAAAAAGAGAATATTGGGTGAAATCCGCTGTAGTGCAACCGTAGACACGTGTTTCTGACTAATTGGTCGTCATCAGTACGGTGTAGCCAAGGAATAAGGTGGGATATCCTTGGAGATAGAAGCATATACGGAAGACCATCAAGTGACAGACCACCATTTGCAGCTTCAGTTAGAAGATCTTCGGTTTTGAAGACAACAACTAACATCGCCACGAGGAAGACATTGTCAACCTGCGTGCCATCCGAACCCAGGAAAGATAATCAATAAAGGAATTATCGCGGATACATAAAATAAAACAAGAAAAAGAGAATATTGGGTGAAATCCGCTGTAGTGCAACCGTAGACACGTGTTTCTGACTAATTGGTCGTCAAAACCGAAGATCTTCTAACTGAAGCTGCAAATGGTGGTCTGTCACTTGATGGTCTTCCGTATATGCTTCTATCTCCAAGGATATCCCACCTTATTCCTTGGCTACACCGTACTGATGACGACCAATTAGTCAGAAACACGTGTCTACGGTTGCACTACAGCGGATTTCACCCAATATTCTCTTTTTCTTGTTTTATTTTATGTATCCGCGATAATTCCTTTATTGATTATGTGTATATGTATATCAGTGAAATGGGTGACCGGAAGTACTAAATTTAGACAAATTTTTAGGGAATACAGAAGTATTCAAAAGTCAATTTGAGACATTTTTTATAAAGATAGTTTTCGAAATTCATACCGGAAGTAGATCTATTACTCTTATCAAAGAACAGTTTTTTTGTGAATATCTTCCAAATAATGCTTTCTAGACATATATATTTTCGAGTATTAACAGCTTAATTTTTGTATAAAAAAATTTCGAAATTTGGAGCAGAATTAGCACGTTTACTTTTATACAAGTTTTTTTATAAGTAGTACCTGTTCTTCTTGCTGTTTTGTCTCACGCTTTGCCGGTTTCCATTTTCCATACACTACGAAGATGATAATACAATTTGTTGTAGTTATTTTCCATTTCTTTGTAGTTTGAACAGTTTTTGAAAAAGGAAATACTTTTTTGAAGCTAATTTTCACCATAGTATTTTAACAATATTGAAGAAATCCTACAACGTCTTATCATTCTATTTTGTCTGGTAGAGTGGGTCATTTGGAGTTGTTGGGTCGCTCGTTGTTTATGCGTGGTTCTTGTGGGACTTAAAGGAAGGATGCAGCTAATGGCGCCTTTAGCTGCGGCCGTCCTCTACGGGTAACTAGATCATTTGGCGATTCCAACCGAGCCTTGTTACACCACTCGACTCGCCTGCACTTTCACTTCTTGTCTTTGGAGTGATTTGTCACACACTGTGGGCTCCTAACTCTCTCAATGTGGTTAGTTGGGAATACTGTGGAGTCACTACTCTTCATATGATAGGAACCATACCTTGCGGTCTTCAGTGAGAACTTGCGTCTGGGTGGCTTTTTTCTTCGGCTAAGGGTTGTATATCTGTTGCTACACCCTACCCCCTATTATTATTATTATTGAAAACATTTTTTTTATTATTTCTTTCAACAACTATGGTACTGGCTTCTATGTGGTTTGAATATGTGTAAATTCATTTTATCTTATTTTAACAGAGAATACAGAAACCGAGCATAAATTTTTTGATTTACATTTCCTTGGTTAGTTTTCTCGATTTTTTTGTTTGGAGTTTGGAATATCAAACACGCTACAGTATTGGTTGATATAAATAAATCCTTCTTCATATTTTATATGGTAGAAGTGCCTATTCTACAGGTGTAACGTGGGAATCTGCAGTTGCTGAAATATACAGTACCCACACAATCTATTTTGTATAAACTTTTTGTTATGAAGATGACGGCTGAATATGCTATTTTAAATGTGTATGTATCAAATCATTATTACCGTTATATATCTAAGGTAACCTTTAATTCTGGTAGAAGAGGCTTTTAATGGAGTTGCTCGGATTTACATCTGCCCTATAACTGCGGTTTTGTTTGTTGATTATGTAGATATAAGTGGCGCTCGCTTATGTAGTAAAATCCATCTGTACATATAATTTGTTTTATTAAGATACTGCACAAGCAGAATCATGTATAAAAATTAAACTTTTTTTTTCAAAATCCAGTTAAGTGATGAATAATTTATTATATAATTGAAAGGAGATATCACGAATACGTGTTGTACAATAAAAAGTATTACTGGAACTTTCTGCTGTAGTTCACGTCTGACAAACTCATTGATCATAATCAGTGACCAAGGAATAAGGTGGGACAATCTTGGAGATACAAGCATACATGGAAGACCATCAGGTGACAGATCGCCATATGTATACTGTAAAAAAAAATTGTGTAAAATTACACATACTATAATAGGAAACTATTTCACATGGATTATCACGTAAAATTACGTCACTATGTAAAATTGCACACTAGTGTGTAATTTAATAAAGTTAATTTGTGATATTCCATTTGAAGTTTGTATTTTTATATAATGATTTATATATATTTTACGTAGGGATTTGTAACATTACATAGGTTTTAATATTTTTTTACAAAAAAAGAGTAAAATTCAGTATAAACGTAATTTTACTATCGAATGTGCATATTTGCATCTGCTTTTCATAAAAATTACACATCTGAGCACTTACACGTTTCTTTGTGTAACTTTTACGTAAATATTTGTGTAATTTTCCTAAAATTTTTTACAGTGTAGCTTTTCTTAGAAGATTCTCGGATCTACTGTAGTTACTGGACATACATGGTTAATTTGCGTGCCAGACGAATTTTATCTGTTCTGCAAGAAAAACGCATAATGTTGTTTCTTCCTTAGAACTCGACAACACCTAGCGCTGTCCCTTTTTAGGCTTAATATTGAGCGGCTATAAAATTTATGTAAGTTTTTTGTTCAAAGAACTGTAGACCTGGCGTAAGTATAATGACTAAATTATTAATGTGACCTTTCGTTGTTGAAACTTTCTTAATTATATCAGTATAGTCTCTTATGAATTGATTGTTGATAATCATTAGTGATGTCTACAATAAAGCTCTATCATTCCTCGCAGTTCGTATAATATTCATAATAAAATGTGCAATTTCATAAAGATTACATTAAAAATAAGCAAATCTAATGTATTAGTATATGTATATAAAGCATTATAATATAGGGTGTCCCAACGGGGACTTAGGGATTTCAAGTCCAAATAACATGCGTAGTGTTTAGAAATTCAACGATTTATTAACATAAACATAAAGTGGAAACCTTAAAATTATATGTGGAACAAGGTATCGGATAAATGTCCACCGCGACTCCGTCTGCACATAGTGATTCTTTTCTTAAAATTTTCGATGACTTTATCACACATATTGCAGTGATCTTGAGTTGGGTTGTAAATTATAAATAAATATAATCAAGATCACTTCAAGGTTTTATTTAAATTAATTTTTACTTTATTTATTTTTATCAAGATGTGTACATAAATATTCACTATGTTAATAATTTGCCAAAATTTTATTTTTATTTAAGTAAAATAATAAAAGAATCTTAGTGAAAATTTTATAAAGTCATAATATTAAGTTACGCATTGAATGTTACGTTTTCAATAACGAGAAAGTGTTTCCCGCATGAAGAATACTGCGACTGTATGGCCGGCGAAAACAATATTGTTCGCCAGATGCATGGATGAGTCATAAACGTGCAGACAAATTTATATTCACATGTTTGTTTACCCTTTTCAAGGATTGTTAATGCGCTGTTTTCCAAAGTGACCGATAAGAGCAGCACCGTCGATATGCAGTTTTGGAGGTGGTATCGGTATATGCCGAGAGTTACCGTACGTTTTTATAAAGAAATTTAGGCATAAAAGGGCTGACGGACAAAATTTCCGGGACAGCTGGTGCAAACCGCTCTCTTTGAATAGTTTGAAAGTAGGTGATAAACCACTCCCTCCTCTTTTAAAAAGGATTATTCTTAAATCCGAACTTAGAATATTTTTGAGATTTTTCGACACTTATAAAATTTTTTAACAAGATTCAACACTTGTGACATTTTCTGTAATAACATGCAACGTGTTCTACATTGAGATTTGTAATTATTTTTGAATAATTATTTATGTATGAGATAATTTTATTTATGGATTCGGATTTTGAATTTATTTAATTTCATTTCTATTTTCTTTTTCTAGAGTGTTTTGTTTTGCATGTAGGGGCACTATGCCATACATTATGACAAAACATTCTAGTGATTGTAATGACTACTTTGGATAGCATAATCATTTTATTTTTGTATAATTTACTTTTTCTTTTCAACTTTATTTATCATACAAAAGGATTTGAAATTAATAATTTTGTTTTATGTGTATATAGGATATATATAAGTGAACAAGTTTTCTTTGGATTTTTGTCATGGATGAGTTTGAGATTATGTACGAAGAGTTAAGGTGATTAGATAATATTTGTTATAAATGTGTGTATAGTGGAGTACAAAATTTTTTGTTTGTGGTGGTGTTTTGTATTGGAATTTCACAAGAAGGTAAAGTTTATTTTTAATGTATATATTTTTCTTGTATGTATATCAAGTATATTTTGTTGTACTTGTGCGTTCAATGTTAACGTGTTGAATAATACATCAGGAATGTGTGAAATGAATTAAGTCGTTATTTAATTCATAGCATGGAGTCCTGGCGAATTTGAAAAGACACGAATTGGTCTTGGTGGTACTGCGTTTGGGAGCGAGAAAAGGCACCAGGCAGAACTAATCAGGGCTGAGTTAATTTATTGAATACGCAAAGACATTATTTTATTTCATTTTATTTATATAAAATTTATTTATATATATACCTTAAGGAGTGAGCACATTGTGGTGTATGTTCGGGTTGTGTCCGACGAGTTGAAAAGACATACTCGTAGGGTGGAACTTTGGGGTACCCATCTGTGTGAATTTGCTATCTGATGGTACTGTGTTGGGAGCGAGAAAAGGCGCCGGACAGGACTAATTAGGGCAAAGCCATATCCTTAATGTTTATATTTTGTTCGCAAATAGTAAATCGCGTAAATCTTTGGTTATTTATATTCCAGTACAATTCATCATGTGTAATTTATTTTATTTTATTTAAAGATGTTGATTGTTTACATGTATCTATGGCAAATATAAATCATAATAATCACGTTCACATTTTTAAGACATAAGTTTTTCACGACGTTATGATTTCATTTACTTTATTTCTTATAATGTTTTCATTAATTATGATGTATAGATTTGAATGATGTTTGAGATATTGATTCTTTGTTTATAAATATATATATATCTGTATAAATTAAAAATTTGAATTCGTTAATTTATTTTAATAAATTAGATGTTAAGATTTATTTTGCATTTTATTTTCTTTACCTGACCTGGAGATGATTAAAGAGCATTCAAATCGATTGGAGAATCTATTTATATTTTCTGCCCCTGAGAGAATTATTTATTTTAAACTGAGCTAGTTGTAAGTAAAAATTTTGCTTAACCTACTATACAGCAGAAAATTCATTGTATTTTAGTCTAGCATAAGGCCTAGCACTAGGATGCGTGCTTGATTCTCACTTACACATTAATTGAATAATTTAAATTTATTTTACTTGAATATCAATTTGTAAGAGTCACAGCAATATGTAAGTTAATTTCGGCAATAGCCGCACGAATGTTATTTTTTAATTCATCAATTGTCTGTGGATTATTTGTGTATACTTGATCCTTAAGGAAACCCCAAAGGAAAAAGTCCAGCGGTGTTAAGTCGCAGGATCTTGCAGGTCAATCCACGTCACCCTTACGAAAAATACACGACCAAGGAATTTCTCCTGCAGTAAATTTAGAGTTCCCCTGGCAGTGTGGCAAGTGGCCCCATTTTGTTGAAAAAAAAGATTGTTTTGTCCATATCTTCCAAACGAGGCCATAGAGAGTTATTCACCATCTGTCGATACCGCTCCCCGTTGACAGTTACTGTTTCTCCATTCTCATTTTCAAAAAAGTGAGGTCCAAGAACACCGTTGGTCGAGAAACCACACCAAAGTAGTGGGTGCATGGGTTTTTCAATAATCTCTCGAGGATTTTGGAGCCGCCAAATGCGGCAGTTTTGTTTATTTACGTAACCCCCTAGGTGAAAATGGACTTCGTTACTGAATATGATTCGCTTTTCAAATTCGTTATCAAGTTCTGTTTGCTCCAAAATCCAATTTGCAAACATACGGCGGTATTGATGGTCCCTGGGCTTCAATTCTTGTGTTAACTGCATCTTGTATGCTTGTAGCCGTAGGTCTTTGGTTAAAATTCGTTGCAAAGATGATCTTGAGATGGCCAATTGCTGTGACCGGCGACGCTGTTTTTGAACTTTCTGTTACACTTTGATTCACCCTAACGATATTTTCAACTGACCGAACATTACGATGTCGTAGCGGTGTCTTTACATCGAGAACAGAACCAGTTATTTCAAATTTTGCAATTAAATTCCTAATTGCTGTATCGCTGGAAACATGATTCTGATGAAAAACAACGCGTAGTCGACGAATTGTGTTCAAACAGAACGAGCATTTTAATAATAAATTTGAACAATTTGGATACGTTCTTCAGTCGTGAAACGTTGCATGATGACACTTACAAGTTTCTAGTTGACGTATGTCAAATATTAGATTAATATGTTACATTATTTGAAAATACTGTGATATTTAAATCCCCAAATTCCTGTTGGGACACCCAGTAGAATTAATGACATTTTGAATTTTCTGCTATATGTATTTATTTTATTGAGTTATAATAAAGCAGATTTAATAAAGAAAAGTGGTCTATGTGGGTTAAATCAGCGTTACCGCAATAATAATATCACGGAGTGTTATATGCGAAATATGTTGAATAGGTACATCGCCAATAATATTTATTGTTTCTTACGTAATTTGTTCAGTGTGTTTGTTCAAAAATACATAAGCATTGTTTGTACATCTTTACATATTCTAGTTTCTTCATTGTTGTTTGTCGGTGCATGGGTTTTCTCTCAGTTATTTCAGCGGCATTGCCGTGTCGCTTTTAGAATAATGGTTAAAGTGAGGCAAAACCGAAGCAATCGATATCGCTATATAGCATCGATTAGCGGTGCCACGCCCCGTGCATTGCCTGAGTTACGATGCGATGGCACTCTTGAGCACTCCAAGCATAGACGTACACACAAATACATAGGCCCGTATGGACACACGTACAAATACAGAAATGCATTTTCATTCCCCTGGTTCCGGTCGGTGTGCCGCGGCTCGCTGGATAATTCGATGCTGCCGTGCATTTTCACACTTTAATGATGCAAGTTCTCCGGACTAATTTGATCTGATGACTTTGACGAGGCTTTGCACATGATTAATTTACGATAAACAAAGAATATCTTTCCTGCATTATTCATTATGCTTTTTCTTAAAAGATACAACAGGTCATTTCAAATTTAACGTAGCGCATTTTACTGCAATAGTTTAGCTTGTTAATAGCGCAAGTTTTTTTGTATTACTATCGAATATTTAATTAAAACTGTTACCTCCATGAAAAATAAAATTAGTACTGAAGATAAATAATCGCTAGTGAATAATACCAAGGAATGTTGGCAGTTTAAATCTACATTTAAATTATCGTTAAGAATCGACTACAACATTTTTTGGAAAGTAACAATATAAGTACTAATTGATAATCATTGAGAATTTTGAAACAGTTATTCTTGGGCAATGTCACATAACTTAGAATTAACAATTTGGAAAGCTGATATTAAGCTAAATAATAAGGTTGCTAACAGTTTTCTTGACGTATGAAGACCATTTGAAACTATTGATAGAGTGTCACTATTATTTAAATGAAGTAAATATGATATAAGAGATACAGCTTCAAAATAATTTTGAGCCAGTTTGTTGAAAGGGGTGCACATATGAGTTGACAGAAAACTTACATTTGAAGTGCCTCAGGGTCTTAGGCCTCAGTTACATGTCCGCTATTGTGATTCTATACACTTATGACATAAAATGTTCCACAAGTAAATGTAATCCCTAGTAGCCAAGTTCGTTGGCCTCAAAGCGGGCCAATGTCACTCCAATATTCTAAGATCGGTAGAACATCAGTGACCCCCACCCAATGTTGTACGAATATAAAATTCCTATATCAAGTAAATGTCAATTTATATCGTTGGGTTCATATCAGACCAACGTTGTCTACATTGGTAATATATTGGTTAAATATCTGATACTGATATTTTATTGACAACAAAAATCTACATACTATTAACATTAAAGAAAAATGTCTACATAATATCAAGTTCCCAAAGTCACTGTGATGTTGGTTGTAGGTCAGTGTTCGATATAAATTTAGATGAAAGTGGATGAAGTCACAATTTGTTATTCTGCGATTAAACGCCAACATCTTATTAACTTTGCAAGACAATATTGATATAGTCTGTATTAATTTATCACAGAATACATTACACACTGTACCATTAATAATTGTTGGTGTGTGAAATGAAATATATAGATCCTCAAAGTTAATTAAGCATTTGCAATAATGATTCTCACCAAATTAACATTAAAAGTACTACGCACACATTTATAAATAATTTTTGAGACCGGACACGAGAGGCCCATGATTCATCGCCCACGGGCGCATTATTGAAATTTTGTATTTTTAAAGAGTTTTTTATTTTATTAACATAATTGCCTAACAAGTGGGTTGTGATCTATCAAATACAAAACACATTTTTCTTTGTTCATTTTATAGTTCAAATCAAGTAAATTCTCTGTACTTTATTTGTCTTATGAAATATAAGGTAAATGCTCAAATCGGAAAAATTTCTGTGCAAAATGTTGGGCCAATATCATGCAGTGATATTTATCAGACGCCGATGTCAGGCCAATAAATAAACGACCGACAGCCAACGTTGGCCCGATATTGTGTGCTACTAGGGATATTACTCTCCTTGCTGACGGTATTTTAGTAAGTATTGCATGAATATAGCCATAAATCAAATCAATGACGAAATAAACTAAATTTCAAAGTAGTTGAACAGGAATTAGTATAAATACTTAAAATACAGCAGCGATTGTGAACATATTGAAGTCGGTGTCATATAGAGATGTCAAAGAAATTTATATATCTCGGCGTAATGATTGATAAAATGATAAAATGTAAAGTAGTGATGTAGTAAAGGACATTTTGACATTTTGACTAAGTGTAAGCGTAATAATTATATGGCGCTGTAGAGTACTGCGCAAGTCTGATGTTTCTGTCGAGTTATGTGATTTGTATAGATTTCAAAAGCTGCAAAATACGGCAGTGATAATCATTTTGAGTTCTAATTGGTATACTAGTTTAAGTCGCAGGCTTTCACGGTTGTCGTTGATACCATCTTGG
Organism: Amphimallon solstitiale; assembly: GCA_963170755.1. NCBI lineage: Eukaryota > Metazoa > Arthropoda > Insecta > Coleoptera > Scarabaeidae > Amphimallon > Amphimallon solstitiale. The sequence goes on from OY720678.1 coordinate 98,663,127, forward strand.
TTTCTGGGTTGAAACCGCGTCGTCGTCGTCTCTGCTTCTACACCTACGTTTCTTCACTATCTTAAAGGACATCTTCAGGGCTTCTACTGCTGCGAATACCTAAAACTGTTTCAGGTATTCGCAGCATGTATTGTATTTTGTGTTCATATATACAAAATAAATCCCATCAATTTCATAAAAAAATAAATTTCACATTAGAAGTAGAGAAAATGAATCAATACTTTTTTTTAGACATAACATTAATTAAACGAAACAATAGAAGTTTGACAAAATGGTATGAAAAACCGACATCAGTAGAAAGAATCTAAATTTCTTATCAAATCAGCCCATTGCTCACAAAAAAATGTTTTCATAGCTTTAGAAGATAGTCATCAATCTAACAAATCCAGACCAACAGTTATAAATAAAATTAAATATACTAATAACAACTACCCTTCGAATTTTGTATTGAAAATTCTAAAACAACGATTAAGTAAAGTATACAATAGTGAGAGATGAAAAAAATAAAAATTCTAGGAATCCACCTCACATACATTCCAGTACCATATGTCATAGGTTTATCTGAAAAAATAACCAATATTATTAAACCGTACAATTTTAAATTAACGTACCAAAATACAAATAATTTATAGTACCTATACACTTCCGTCTTCCGTGTAGCTTACATCTCCAAGGTTATCCCACCTTATTCCCTGGCTACACCGTTCTGATGACGACCAATGAGTCGGAAACACGTGTCTACGGTTGCTCTATAGCAGAATTTACACGATATTTTTCTATTTCTTGTATACAGCATGTGTCAATTTTCATTAGCCATAGGCGATTAATTCATACAGTACGTGGCAACATAGTACAGTACCCCTTCCTTCCTTTCCAATGCCAGCACGACCGATGCATGCACGTAAATGGAAGTTAGCGTGGTTAGCGGCAGTACCTATTCGACCATCGGCTTGGGTGTTTGTAATGCGTTCAGAAATAATATTTACGCATTGCAAGGATTTGTTTTTCTTTTTCTTTTCAGTAAATGCAGAGAATTATTAAGCTGCGTTCACGCTGCATGATACAAACAAAAGCGTAATTCTAAAAAAATTAGAAATAAGGTAAATAAAAAAGGATTCTGAAAATAATAATAAACTACTACATTTGATGTTTCCCGTCCCAGTAATAAGACGGCTTTTATTGCAGACTTGTTCGCAGCTAAACACTGAATGTAAAATCTGGTCGGGAGAAGTGGAAAGATCGGAGTAAATCGTTGTGATGTCGGTTGTTGTCGGCACTGGTGACGGACAGTAGGGGCACCATGTTGCCACGTATTATATATATACGTATAGATCGCATGCAAACATTGAATCCCTATAGCTAATGAAATTTGACACATGCGGTATATGGATTGGGTCTATCAAACCAAACACGGGTAGAGCATTAAATCTACCATAGCGCAGGTAATATACCTACCTGGTTATTACCTTTTAGTGTTATATGTGTGAGGTGATATAAAAAATAATATTAGCAGCATAAAATGACAAAGAGAAAGAGATTGCTAAAATTTAAACAAATGTTTACATAAATGTTAAATATCATAAACTAAACATTTATTGAAAAATATAAGCCGGCAGGCGCTCAATATTAAACAACATAATAAATATACAAAACCAGGGGCAATATTTGTCAAATAGTTGTTTGATTAGTGTGCATCGCCTCCAAACGCTGACATTCTTCAAACACATTTGATATACAAATTTTATTGTATTATTGGTGGGCATGCATCCTAACAGATCATCGCACGGATTTATTGGATCACACCACGCAATGGTACATTCTCGTAAGTGGGTGAGTTTACGAATTGCAACTCTATTGTAGGTATGTAAAAGAAGATAGATAGGTATGATATCGATCTATTTTTCGGGATCACAAAGATTCACTCTGGTAATATGTTTCAGTTAATGAAAACTAATTTTCGAAGTTGTATTCTAATAATCTGGCTAGATCTACTTTTGTTTTCGAACGTCGACTTCGAGATCGGGTTCAATTAATCATATTTTTCATTATCAAGCGCCTGTAATTATTTATGTTTAATTTTTTATCGATATTCAAATTTGTGTGGTGGGTGTCTTGAATCAATTTTGTGTATTGGTTTAGAAACAAATTGTAATTGTTGTTGTACCACCTTCTGACAGGCTATAGATTAAGTACATCCATGAAATTGTTATCTGTTTGCGTATTTTTTACACTATAGATTTGAGATATAATTATAATTATTTATTTATTCCCATATGCTAGTTTTATTAAAGCATTAAGAGAAACTGATCGTTGGTAGCCATACAATAAATTGCAAGAATATGGTGATACCTACTATTGTTAACAGAAGTATTTTACGTAAACATTTAGTGATGATAATAACAGGCACACATGTGTGAAATTAGCTACATCTAGGTCGACATTGTTATGAAGTAAAGGAATGGCATTGCACTAAACTGAACAAATAATCTTGGTGTATACAGATATTTTACGAGAAAATGCGCTTTTAAAAAATAATTCATAATAATCATTAATTAATTCAACACATTAATATTATCTTCATTGAAAATGAATAGGTACTCAAAGTCAGGGAAAATGCCATATGTTGGTTTTAATATAAATAAATTAGTTGGTATACAGTTTAATAGTGACATGTTAGCGCCATAAGAAGCCATTAACAATTTTATTGCTACCAACTGTGACCCACGTCCCTAAATTAAACTGCATGCAGTCGCGTCCCGTATCATTGTTAAATGTCAGTTTTTTGTAGTGCTGGACATCTTAATTAGGTAGCTCGTTCTAATAGATACTTTATTATGAAACTGAAACCTACCTATATACAAGTATAATGAAAATGACAGCACGTTTTTATTTATATTTCTATTTTTTGACGGTTTCCAAATAGACAATTCCTTAAAATCGCAAGGGGGAAAATATATTTTAGCACGATGTTAGCCAACAGAATCTAATATTTTAAAAAATTGACATTTCTGATGCTTATCCAAAGTAACAGTTAAAGTTTTTTTTAAATATATATAGATATATGTATATGTATACATAAAGAAATAAGTATACATTTCTCATTAGTATTTATTACTAAATCGAAGTACAGAACAATGTTTCCTATTTCTGTCGAAAGCTACTTTTGAAAATGGGTATTTTAAGTGACAAACGGTAAATTTCTTTATAAATAAAAAATATTTGGAGGATGAAATAATCTGAAATATTAAGTACACCGATTGCAAAATTCTGTAAAATGTCCCTTTATCAAAACCGCAGGAGACTATGGATTATCTGACGACCCTTATCAAATTTTCTGTAAACCGCGAACAATTTTTGACGTGTATGAGGGTAAAATCCCCTGTTTTTAGAATAAAATTCGTATTTGACACACCCTAGTAGTCAATGAATAAATAAAAGGCAATTTTTTAAATATTCTCTATTGATACATTTTTTCATTGATGTCTAAGGGTATTTTCACTTCTATCTTTAACGAAAGCAAAAAGTCTGCTTTATATTAGACACATTTATATACGAGGGTGGTTTGATATGTTTCGTACATTTTTGTGAGATTACAACACAATTTGTAAAGGAAGTGTCATTTTGTAAACTGAGATTGAGATTGTGCCAACCTAAGGGTGCGACTCTGAGACGCTCTTGTAAGCTACGGTTATCGGAAGCTTACGGTACCTTGCAACGAGATGACGTAGAACTGTCAAAACGTTTGTGAATAAAGATTTTGTAGGTTATATTTTATTATTGTTCTTGTTCGCAAATATGGATTTGACTTTATAGCATTATTGTTAGTTGTAGATCACAACAGTACAGGGATTCGTCTATGTAAAATGTATAGAGGGTAATATTTTCGCTTTATTCCAGAAATTATATGCGCATTTTACGAAAGCAGTTAATCGACCATGTAACAAGGCATTTTAAGCGAAAGTTTAGGCATTCAGAGCCTTATCCAGGTACTGGATAAATGCATTCATCAAAATAATATCCATATAGGTAGTTACATTTGAAAGTTACTTGAAATGCACATTCCTATACAGTGTACATAATTTCATTTGTTACAGGTCTTAACAACATTAATTTTATCATTATTTGGCAGATACCAGAATAATATTCGTGATTTATTTGGCCAAATATCAGTGAGTCATATAATTCGTAAAATCTGTCACATGATAATGAGGAAATTTGCTGAGTGCATAAAATGTCCAGCAAATTGTGAATCAGAAAATATTATGTAGGGGTATTTATGTTGTATGACAACATTCTGAAAGTAATTCTTCATTTTATTTTTAAAGAGTACTATTTAATCGATAGAACCCATAGGTATTTTATGAAGTGACTAAAATGTCTGCCTGCATAATATTGAATTGAAATCTGTGCACAATATTATCGAAATGACAAATGCTATTTTGTAAAGTAGTTATTGATGTCTCTCCAGATTTCCCACATTAATGTACCATCCTGTGAAATAGCTAGTATAATTTACATATGTTGTACATTGTATATTATGGCACTAAAGAATAATTTTCAATTACATAAGGCTATGACGAACAACATATTACAGGTAAAATTGTGACATATTTTATATTTTATTATATATACATATACGTCTTTTAGTTCAAAACAGAAAAATAATTATTTGGAAATTGGAGGAATGTGATGCTTCACAAAGAGACAAGCATGAACTTGCATTTTTAATGTGGATAAAAGTTTTTGCAACTAATTTAAAACAAATGGGCTGTCTTATGAACCAAACCCTAAGCATGAATATAATGTACATATTGAATATATTAGAAGTAGATGTACAGTGAAACTTATGTAAAAGATGTATTGCAAAATCTTAGATTATATTATATTACCATATAAATTTAACAACTTTAGTGCATTTATAGTAGTAAACTAAACATACTCATGAGATAATTCAAGAAATTTGCCACACTTTAGTGTCACAATATAGACAGGTATAAAATAATAAGGAAATAATTATCGTCCATCAGTCGATGCATATTTTAAAATAAAATATGCCATTGCTATAATTTACATATATCTCATAAGTTTGTTTACTTTACTATGTAAATACTTTTGCTTGGAGTCTTTCATTTATTTGCATATATATATATACTTTTAAGTATTGTTTATATTTCAGGTACTGTAATTGCTTTTCTTTAATTTACCATTATAATATACTTTTATAATATCGCTAATAAAAAAATGAGATGTGGCCACCACACGACTTTCTTATACGTATGAACGTTTCAAATTATAGTTTTATGCATACTTTGCGAAATATTTGAAAGAAAGTGCTACTCGCTAAAAGTAAAAGTGTTACTTCCGGTCCGAATTTTGGAATTTCATGTATGCAAAAAATATTTCAAAACAAACAACTTTGTACTGTTGACAAATATTTATAGAATGCATAATTTACGACATATTGGCAAAAAATCGATATTCGATAAGAGTAAAAGTGATACTTCCGGTCCGAATTTTGAAATTTTTTTTATACAAAAGATATTGAAAATTAAGTTCTAAATACTTTTATATGCGTAGCGTACCTGTCTAAAAAACATGACTTGCGAAATATTTGCAAAAAACTGATTTTTGATAAGAGTAAAAGACCTACTTCCGGTATCAATTTTGAAAAACTTTCATAATAAAATTCTTCTCAAATTTAATTTTGAGTACATATGAATTCTTTATAAATTTGTTTAAACTTAGTAGTTGACAAAATATTGGCAAAATTCGAATTTTTCACTGAAGTAAACTACAACAATCCGGTCTGCCGATTTTACTGAAAATCTAATCAGATCTCAAGAGGAAGATTATACTCGTAAATATAAAATTTGGAATTGATACCTATAGCGGTTTGACCGCTATCGTGGTCACAGGCACATACACACACAGAAATTTTTTAAAAACCACTTTTTCGATATCAGGAGACTTCAAAACGCGGACATCTGCAAAAATCTCGAGGTTGAAAATTTTCAACATCACAATACTTCCTTATACTACGTATAAGAAAGTTAAAATATATTTGGCAATAAAATTTATTTTTCAATAAATAAGTAATAACTGTCTCTTTTGGGCTATATTGTTACGATTTAAAAGTAAACGTGTAATTCATATCTAATATTAATATAATTATCCAAGTCCAATGTCTTCATTATTTTATAATACATATTGGTATATTTACTAAACCATTAAACAATAACTTTTTACATTCTTATCGTTCTTTCGAGTTGAAAAAGTGCAAAATTCAGCCTACTCAATATTATTCTCCTGTTAAAACTGCAAATAAACACAACTTTCAATTACTATAACTTCAGTGGCTTGACAAGAAAATCCTGCAATAATATCGAATGATTTGGTGTAATAAATATGTTACTGTGTTAGCCTTTTCCTAGTCAGACAATACATTCCTATGGCTAGTAAAATACACTTTATTTGTGACGAACAACAATATTGATATCAAGTGTATGCAAGCTTATATCAGGATTGGTCGATTTTCTAAATACAAAATAATCTATATACTTCCCATTCAAATAATTTGCTCTTAGAACATGATGTTACCTTTTTGGAGCCTAAAACTTTAATCGTTTAATATAGTTATTACATATTGATAAAATCTTGGCATTTTAATTTACAAATAAAAAAGTGATTGGCTAAATGCTAAACAGATAAATTTCATCTAACCTTCTTCAACATCCTTACAATTTGATATAGATTAATCATGAAAAAGTCAACTTTAAATTGTAAACACGATACCACGACAGACTTTTTCGAAAATTTAGACTGTAAATTTCACATGCTTTATGATGTATGGATATTGTCTGCTGGGTATATGTATTTGTGTTTAGGTACTCTTTTAACAAAAAAAGTACACTTTTAGGTACTTTTGTAACAAACAATGTCCACTTTATATGAATAACTGTCCTTGTTGGCTTCATAGAAAAATCACATTCATCATCCATAGATGTGCCTAAAAAGACATTTATCTCCAAATTCACTATACACTGCTGTGATACCACATCTTTTTACACTCTCTCAATGGTAGTAGTAGTTCTTGCTAAAATTTTCCAAAGTGCTTCCGGCTTTCTTGGAATTACAAAATTTTCGATACATTTTCTTAAAAAAAAATACTTTAGCAGTCGCTAAATTGTATTTAAAACAATTCTCTTCTTAATTAAAATTTTAAATTAAAATATTATGGTATTAAGAAGATATCTCAGCTTACATGTTAAATATAAAGGTTATGTACAAATGAGTTTCAACGTGAATATTTAGATATGTAGGACGACCAGTAGTAGTAATCAAGGTGATATAGTCCAAAGCATCGTTATGGAAGACCGCTTAATGAAAGTGCTTGTGAGTGCTCAAGATGATGGGTGTTATGATTGTTGAATATCCATCAAAATCACAAGCGAAATAAAATTTCAATTTGGCGATGTTTAATTTTAATATTAAAGACTTGATTTACAATCGTGGACAATGGGTCTATTACTATATACCTGAGTTCAAATGAGTATAAATATGGCAAGGTCGAGAGTAAACACTACTACATATAAGAGAGAACAATTGTAACCGGCACCAATTGAAACAAAACAATATTGCAGGGCCTGATAAAATAAATACGAATTAATAAAATATGACGAAGAAATGCCATTAAAAAGTATACAATTAAATAAAAAAATTAGAAGAAGGAAGAAATAACTATCGAAATATGAAAATTTTAGAGAATTACGGCTATTCAACACAAAATACGACATTAATAAGAAACAAACTATCCAAGTACACAGAAAAAATACTAATGCAAGCAATAGAAAAATTCTTTGTATATAATATTTTTACACTTCTGACAGGTAGTTGATAGTGCAGGAAAAGGCAATACGAGAAATGAGAAAGATGGAATTACCAGAAAAATGACCCGATTAGTAACACAAGCAATGGCGAACTCAATAGCAACACTCACGAGGAAAGAGGCAAACACCAACACTATAACTTTGGAATGAGCACAACGACAACAATACAATATAACTGGAAGGATAGTCCGCGACTAAGGGATCAAGAAAACAATGCTCAACGTATAACACAGATAAAGATGACCCAACAAAAAATGAAAGAGGTAAATAAAGAAGAGGAAGTTCGAGGCTTAAGGATAAATTAGGAAAAAACAAAATATATGATAAGTACAATATTGGGGAAATAGGACAGTGAAATCTATTTCTCCGAATACCCTTCCGAAAGTATCTGCTGGGGACAGTTAATGGTATGAACGATAGAAGCACAGAAGTAGACGAAAGAATCAAGGCAGGTAACAAGTTATTTTGTAAATACCAACACTACTAAAAGATAAAAAAACTCAACAAATATGCGACAGTAAGCAAGCAGTTGAAGTAATGTGCTTTACTCAGAAGATGAAGAAGAGCTACGAATAGTGGAGTGTCAAATCTTTACATTAATAATGGGAACAAAAAAAGACACCAGAGGAGGGGTATACACCACTCAAGAACCTTAAGATAAAGAATCTGATGGATGAAGAAGACATCGTAAAGTATATAAAAGCACAACGAATGATTCGGTTTAGCTACTAGGTAGGCGTCATAAATTCTCGGCTTGACAGGCTTATACAGGTTCTAACGTGTTCAAACTGCGTCACGTCATGCATGCACATACGCGAGGTGTATACTATAAATATAACGGTTCGAATCCTAGTAGTTTTTAGTAACCAGCCAACCAACGTAACTAGCGCATGAAAATGTTTGAAGTAACGAAAATTCAGTACCGCGCGGTCATTAAATTTTTAACAAAAGAAGGGCGTTTACGGTGTTTCATCTCCTTCGTATTCAACTGTACAAAGGTGGGCAAAATGTTTCCGTTTGGGGCAAGAATCCATGGAAGATGCTGATCGGTCGGGTCGACCAATTGACGTGATGACGCCTCAACAAATTTCAATAATTTAGTGCTAGAAGATCGCCGTTTGAATAACAAACATTTCCGAAACAAGTGTTCGCCGAATTCTCCATGACTATTTGGGTATGAATAAAATTATTGTTAGATGGGTACCGCGACTTCTTTCTGCTCTCTAACGTGAACGTCGAGTCGAATGTGCGCAGTCGTTTTTAAACATGTTTGGAGACGACTCAAAACCAATTTTGGAGTCCATTATCACAGGGGATGAAGCAATAGTTCTGTTTTACGATCCTCTATCGAAAAGGCAGTCCATGGAATGGCGGAGACCTGATGAGCCTCGTCCCAGAAAGGCGAAAGTCGTCCAATCAACGAAAAAGGTGATGGCTACAATATTCTGGGATTGTGAGGGCAATTTGGTAATTGACTTTAAAGAGCGCAATACAAGTGTGAATGGCACAGTATTTGTGCAAAACGTCGGTGAAAATTGAGAAAATGTGTGCGATTATTGCACGACAATGCTCCCGTCCATACTGCCGCCATTTCACAAGCTGCCATCCGTGAATGTGGCTTTCAAGAATTGGAAAATCCACCGTATAGTCCGGATATGGCTGCGTGTAATTTTTGTTTTGTTTTGTAATTTAAAAAAGACCTTAGGGGGGACGTAGTTTTAAGGACGACAGTGAGTTGCAAGCAGCTGTTATAGAACATTTTGACGGAAAAACTTCAGATTATTTTTACAAGGTTATCGAATTATTAATTAATTGTTGTAATAAATGTATAGAAGTTCTGGGAGATTGTATTGAAAAATAAAAATTCTTATATTGTTCGAGTTTTCTTTGTATATCAGGCCGAGAATTTATGGAGAAGGAAAGAGAACCTAAAAAGTCGCAGACATAATGATCCAACCTTGTATTTGCCAATATTTTTTTATCATAATATATCGGTATATAAAGGGTTTTCCAATAAGGGCGGGTCGATGTTGAAATGGAATAAAACAAGCTGTGTGTGAGGTATTAACAAAATTCTTTTTTTATTTAAAAGGCCCATGTATGCCATTACGTGTGGAATATAACATCGTTCAAATGTCCGTCGCGGCTTCTCACGGTGGCACGGATCCGAGTGGTCCAATTTTCAATAACTCTGCCGCATAGATCCGGCTGAATTTGAGCGATGGTCTGGGTTATGTTGACTTTAGGGGCATCGGTCGATTGTGGCTTATTGGCATAGACCTGCGACTTCAGAAAACCCCACAAGAAAAAGTCTAGCGGGGTCAAATCGCACGATCTTGGTGGCCAATTCACGTCACCTCTGCGAGAGATAACCATACCCTCAAATCGTTCATGCAGAATTATCATCGTGGCGTCCGCTGTATGGCACGTAGCGCCGTCCTGCTGGAACCACATGTCCTCCACGTCCATATCGTTCAATTTGGGTCAAAAGAAATCGGTTATCATCGTTCTGTAGCGTTCGCCGTTGACGGTGATGGCCTCACCAACGTCGTTTTCGAAAAAGTACGGACCAATGACGCCGCCGACCCAAAATCCGCACCAAACAGTAACTTTTTGTGGATGCATTGATACCTGGTGAACTTCATGTGGGTTGGTGTCGTCCCATATACGGCAATTATGCTTGTTAACATATCCATTCATCCAAAAATGCGCCTCGTCGCTAAAGATGATTTTTCGGCCAAAATTGGGGTCCTCTTCCAAACGCTCCGAAGCCCAGGCAGCGAACAAACGGCGTTGTGTATGGTCATTAACTTTGAGCTCCTGGGTCAGTTGGATCTTGTACGGGTGCAGGCCCAAGTCCCGACGCAAAATTCGCCAAGTTGAAGTCTGCGAAAGGCCGAGTTCTTGTGCACGTCGAGGAATTGACTGCCTCGGATTTTCCTGCACACTTTCACGGACAGCGGCGATGTTCTCGGCCGATCTAGCGTTCCTTTGACGTACGGGTGTTGGCTGATTGTTTACCGAACCGGTCGTCTCGTATTTGGCCACCAAACGTTGGAGAGTCGACTTTGAAGGGCCACCGCGTCTGCCGTAAAATGGGCGCAACGCGCGCCACGTTTTTACTAACGAACACTCATTTTGATAATAAAATTTTATCATTTGGACGTGCTGCTCAATACTGTAGCTTGTCATGTTGATTTGGCATTAGTGACTGAATTATAAACAAAAGTTTAGACAGACGCCGCCAAAACAACATGGCCGCCACTGGTTGCCAACATCGACCCGTCCCAATTGAAAAACCCTTTACATATTTACTTCTATTTATAAAGTATGTAGATATAACTGGTATAGTAGAATTAATCGAAGTAATACATTTCTATACAGGTAATTTACTTTTTAAATGTGAGTATTTTTTTAATCTTAAACACTAACAATGTAAAATATAATGGTGAATTTTCTATACAATTTTAAATGGAGATCTTCAAAATTCCTTGCTATAAAAGGGTCTATTATACTGTATAAAGAAAAAAACATTTTTAGTATAAAATCGAATAACTTCGGGGTATTTACGCCACATTGTATACGACCCTTACATTTAGGGCGGATTTAAAACAGTTTTATTTTTTGCCCTATTCCCTTTAACATCGTTTCATCAATAATCCATATTTGTGATGATTTCATTTCAATTTGTTCCTGTTATTTACATTTCTTTACATTTTCGTGAAATCTAGTACAAATAGAAACTGTACCGAAGAGAAAATAGAATAGAAAAAGAAAGCTTTTCATTTAATGGAAAGCACTATCTATAAGTTCGGCCTGCTAGTAGTAAGTCAAGTGTTTTTGCTGAAAATTAATTTAAATGCAATGCAAATGGTAAGTACTGTAAGGTTTCTGTATCATTAAATAAAACATGAAAAACAATTTGTAATGCAAAGCAGGGAAAAATACGAGAGAAATGGTATGAGATGTGGCCGTTGTGTTTGTTTATCGACGTCTGAATTATAATAATGCAGTTACATTGAAATTAAATAGGATATTAGCATATAAATGTAGTACGTATCGGACGACAATGTTGTACTGTATACTCGTTGTATATGGTAATTATTCGTAACAAGAATTTAAAAAGTAAATACGTTTCAAACAAATTGTTCTTGGTTCTGGTTTGCTAATTATAATCCCTTTTTAATTCAGAAGGGATTAGTTTTACATGCCATTAAAGCAACTATGTCGGCTAACGTCAGATGAACATTTAACAGATGGTATTTACGAGCTTTTGAGGAACTATAGAGTTCTAATATTACTATAAAGTGAGGATTAAGTAATATTTGTTTTTTATCTAAAGCAAAATATTTGCATATTCAATCGCTGAAAATTAGTATTTCAATACACATGTTTAGTTGTCGATTAGTAGAGAGCAGACTTTAATTTCGGAGGCAGCAATTGTTGTAATCGGCTTATTGTGATAAATTATGTCATTTATTTTGCCCCATAAATAAAAATCGAGATCTCGCAAGGAGAATAAAAACTCAATAATGTCTTCTTTTAGGGATAATTTAGGGAATATTGCTGGGAAGCAATAAATGCATTTTCAAGGCATTGAAAATACAGTCTGATCATGTCATAAGCTACAACATTAGAATATGACATTTTATAAACTTAATAAACATGTGCAGGTGTCCAAAAAGGTTTAATTTGCTAAATACCTACAAAAAGTTTTACTACAAGTGACTATATATTTTTACATTTTGATTTTCATGGCCCACCTTGGAAATCTCATAATAGTGTATTCAGCATCACGGTGCATGCAATATTGTGAGATGGGAATTTTTTAAAAAAGCAAACTATATACTGTGTAGTATTATTATTATTTTATTTCAATGTTGGAAAAGACAAGAAATGATATTTAAAAAATAATAGCTAGAGAATTGGAAAACATTTAAAAGAAGAATTTAACAACATATGCAATGATTTAAAAAATTGATCAAAAGATTGAAATGAATACATTTATAGAAGAGTATGATGAAAATTCAAGTGAAAGCGAACTATACACTGTCTAGTAACCCTCTTAAAATTAAAATAAAATTATTACTCGCAATAAATAACTTCCCCATAATAAACACATGGCATTCTGAAATGACATTAACACAATATTATCAATAATAAATGAATCTAATCATGAAATACTGAACAGAAGCACATTCTCAACACTGACTACATTATTATAAATAAAAAATAAACAATATAAAAATGTTGGAAGTGTCTTATAAAAGGTATATGAATATATTTTGACCGACAGTAATATGTTTTGATTTCATACATAAAATACCTACTTTCATTGACGACTGACGACTAGAAGATTATTGAGTAAATATTATTACATAGATTTTTAAGCGTTTCCTTATACTTTTTATTACATAATTTCTTTCGGTTTAAAAGTTTCTTATATGATAATATTGAAATTAAGCGATTTTTATAAATTACATGTAAATTAAAGTAAATTTGAAAAGATATCAAAATACATACCCACATGAAAGCTGCATCTCCGCATTTAACATAGAACGATAACCCCATTACACAAAGTAAATATTGTCGATATAAATAAAGCGATTTTTTTATCAGAATGCTTCAGGGTCGATCACGATTACGTTTTGGCTATAGAAAGCAAAGAAAAATCGAAAGAAATAACAGTATAGGAGTTGAGCGAGAGAGAAAGAGAAATTGTGTGCAAAAGAAAGCGCGTTGCTACCGGTGGTTGCAGCCAAAACGAAGAGCGACTGCTGCGAAAAATTGGATATTCGGTTTTCGTTTGATCTTGGTTATATTCGAATTTCGTGGAGCGGCAACGAGATCGCCCTTGGTTATAAATATTGGACTCCAATAAAAGTTGTTACTTAGGATTCGCGTCAGACGACATCAAAGAGACGGTCCCAGCGATTGCCGAGTCTCGCACGATGCACGGATTACATAGGGGGTGCGAAAGAATACATACATATACGCAGAACTTCAGTGTTTCCTCTCGCAAGGTTCAGAACGTTGCATACATGATTATTTTGGGGATGTGCCTTGCATGAATAATACAGTCCTAATAAACAGGCAAAATTAGTCAATATCCATATTGAAAGAGTAATATTAAGAAGTGTATTTGCGTAGCAAGAATTAATTTAATTTAATAAGTCAAATTTGTTACATTATTGACTTGGTTTATTATACTGGTAGATAAAATTCTGTTAAAACTAATCATATGAACAATATTTTCAGTTACAGCTTTGGGAAATGTACAAAAGCTTGGTTATTCAAAATACATACCGTATGTGTCAATTTTCATTAGGTATAGGGATTCAATGTTTATGTGCGATTTATACGTATACAAGTAATATATGGCAACGTGGCACCCCTACTGTCCGTCACCAATCCCGGCAACAATCGACATCACAACGATTTTCTCCGATCTTCCCACCAGATTTTACATTCAATGTTTAGCTGCGAAAACGTTGCGATCTAGTCTGCAATAAAAGCCGTCTTATTACTGGAACGGGAAACATCAAATGGCCGCCGCGATCTCCTGATCTAGTAGTTTATTATTATTTTCAGAATCCTTTTTTATTTACCTTATTTTTAATATTATTAGAATTACGCTTTTGTTTGTGTCATGCAGCGTGAACGCCGCTTAATAATTCTCTGCATTTACTGAAAGGAAAAAGAAAAACAAATCCTGCCAACTCGTAAGTATTATTTCTGAACACATTACAAACACCCAAGCTACTGCTAACCACGCTTGTATCTACGAACATGCATCGGTCGTGCTGGCATTGGAAAGGAAAGAAGGGATACTATGTTGCCACGTACTGTATGGATTAATCGCGTATGGCTAATGAAAATTGACACATGCTGTATACATACATGTAACAACAGACTAAGGGTACGGGTCGATATCGCCTATATGATACAAGATGGAAAATATATATAGACAAAAGATATTTTTTGAGTTGTACTTTCGAGTTATTATTATTTCAATCTTATGTTTCACACATGCCTAGTAAAGTTGCTGTCTGCTGGTAAAAACTTAGGTTGGTTTCAAACCACTCATAATTGCACAAAAACAAAGGGAAGTATTGAAGCAACGCGGAAAAAGATAAATGATAAAGTGGGTTGCATTTGTCGGTGTCACTTTTATTTCTTGCGTTCATATTATAGACAAAATATATATAGTATAGAAAAGCCACTAGTATTCTTTTTCGTATCAAATTACCGCCATCAGGTCAATAATAATAATTTTGATTGTCATAGTTCATACGACATGCATATAAAAACACAAATAAACAGAATAATAAATAATACGAACATAAAACACAACAATAAAAGAATAAGTGAATAATTGAATTAAATTAATATTATATTCAAAAATCATTTCATTTATTTGCTGTAAGGCTCAATAGACCAAAAGCGTTGTTATAAACATATACTACTACTATACCACTATAAACACATCAATACTTGTTGCATATCACATATTACAAACTTAAATCAGTCTTTATAAGTTAAGCTTAACAACGATTGGTATTCATGGTTCGTAATCTTCCAACAAGTAGTCATTTGTCAACTCGTGAGAACTTTCTCCATATCCCCAATTTAAATAACTATAATAATAACTTGTTCTGGATTTGATGGACTACGACTAATTCCAACATTAGGCGCGGTGCACATTAGAGCGATACAACATGCGATACAACAAGAGATACGACATACTATGCGACATGGGCCTGTTGAGAACGTGGGAAACGACTTGTTCTTCAGATCAGCACTAAAGACCACAAATTTCCATTTCCTTGACAAGAGAACCCAAACCATTTTCTCATGCCTCTTTATTTTTATATTTATCCATTTGATGTTTCCAAAGACAATCATGCTTATGATATAACTCCAACAATTTCATCATAACACTTTCAGACAACTTGAGGATCATTAATTATTTTATTATTATTATTAATCTTATATCAAAAATCAAACACAAGCACGTGTTCCGCGGTCAGTTGCAAGCGTACCACACAGTCGACAAAAGTTGACTGCCGAGTTCACACGCTTCAAGACAAGTTTCAACTTGAAAGCAAATCATGATGACTCATCACTTGAACAACAAATGTTTGACTAGATCAAACTTTTCTTGATCAACTCTATTGACAGAAAGGTTCTCACTACAGTTTTCATCCAACTTCTGTTGATCAACTACAATGTGTCAACGCAGCAATATAAAAGCAGGCGCAAGACAAGGCAGACAGCAGATAACTTTCAACTGTAACCAGCAGGGGATCATCTCTAGAACATTACGAGTGCAATCTTGCCGAAACTTCCAGACAACAGTCTTTCCAAGGACATATCTCATACGCAGCCAAGAACCCGAGAAACCAGTGTATCATCATACGACCGCAAGAACATTAAGATTGTATATATATGATAAGATATGTATATATATATACAGGGTGAGTCAACTACGCGGGTAAGGCCAATTGTGCCTTTACGAGTAAAGATATTTCGAAGCGGATTTTTTTCTTGTGGTAGCTGTTCATTAGGGGCACATTTTAAAAATATTGTGTATTATACAGAGTGTTCCATAACTTGGTGGCTAACCATAGTTATAGTTTTTAAATGGAACACCCTCTATATTATTGCATTTTTGAATTCCCCGTATAATTTTTAGTCAAAAAGTTATAAGATAGTATAGGCCTAAAGTGTAAAGTTTTTGACTTATTCCCATTTTGCAGTATTGTTTACAATAAGAGGTCATAATAGAAGCATGTTTTATTTTTTTAGAGTTACTAACTGCATGTGCAGGAAACTGGATTAAAATTACATGACACGTTTTTGTATAAAAGTCAATTTTTTTAAATGGAACAGCCTGTATATCAGTTCATTTTTGAATTGTTTATTAAATTTCGTGTCAGAAACATGTAAAACGTTAATACAGTAAAAGTGACTATTACAGAGTTATTGTCGTTTTTTGATATAATTTTGTTAGTTTTTGCAAAAAAGTCAATTTTTTAAAATGGAACACCCTGTATATTATTTCATTTTTAAATTTCTTATTAAATTTCACATCAAAAACATGTCAGACGTTAATACTATAAAAGTGACTATTATTGAGCTATTGTCTCGTTTTGATATAATTTTGTCAGTACTATACTATATTAATTAAACCACAAAACTGACAAAATTATATTAAAAGGAGACAATAGCTCAGTAATAGTCACTTTTAAAGTATTAACGTCTTATATGTTTTTGATGTGAAATTTAATGGAAGTAGAGTATTTATGTGAAAGTAATATGAAATAAAAACATACATTAGAGAGTTAGTTTAAAATTCTGATTAAACCGAAATTGCAGTGTGGATAGAAATATTTAGTTGAGATAGTGGACGTAAAACGTAATTTTAAAATTTTACCGTCAGACCTTTCTGTAAATTTAGAAATTTAAATTGATCAGTTCGATGATTCTTATTGTAGCTTTGCATTCAATTCTGTACTATATTTTTGTGACACTCATGTCTGTATTACTTAGCTGTTGCATAATATCTTGTAAGTTGGAGTTTATATTCTTGCAGTTTTTTCTATTGATATAAGTACTAATAAATACATATATTTTATACATTTAGGGCAATTTACTTTTATGTACATGCGGGTAACCTAACGAACCAATATTTGTACTTGTGTGTATTCAGTTCATGTATTCTAGTTATTCGTTTTATATGTTATCGGCTATGAATTTTATTTTACACATAAATTGACATTAAGAAACACATATCCCTGGATATACATTTTGGATCACAATATAACGGGTAGTTTATATTAAAACCGGTACTTTTTATTTCAACTGATTTTTATTCATCCCAACGTGTTACGGTCTAACCTAATCCCCGCCGAGCTCAGATAATGCCGGCCATTTTTCCGGACACCAGTCGCATTATTTTAAAAAGTTTTTATATCCCAGCAACGCGGGGAACCATCAATAAAAGCGACAACCCTCCGACACTACCAGGGGGCTAGCCATGTTGTCATCATATTCAGTAAGATAAATCACTACACTGCCCAAGAAGTATATCACTCTGTGTTCTATTTGAAAAGGTCTTAATAATATGTATGTATGTTTGATTATTTTAATAAGTAGAAGTATTATACCGAAATATTTATTTCAAACATTCTATAATTATTGTAATATTGCATTTTGAAATAAATTAAAAGACATTTAAAATGTTAGTAGAAACGTATTAATCACGTGAATAAGCATAGCTATAATAAGTAATAAAGTTGACTATTATCAGATAATTTACGATACAATACTCTTACATATAAAAATATTATTAGGTAGGTACGTTTACAAGCACCGTAACAGTATAATCATTGCAATATTTCCGTTATATAAGGTAAATATAGGATAGATAAGGAACGTTAAAAGGAATCTCTCCTTTCTTAAGTTAAAACTGTTGTTACAAAAAAATTAGTTATTTAACATAATACATATTTTCAGAAACAGTAACATAAACAGTTTTCGTAATACTAAAACATACAAAAAATTAATTTTTTTCAACAGTCATAATGGCCATCTCTCCCATGAAGGGCGGTATGTTTACGCATCCTATTGGGAAAGATGGCTTATCATGAATCGATTACAAAACAAGTTTGCCAATGTGTTTTTCTTGATCATGCCACGTGTGTTTCAAAAAGCTTTATGATTACTACAGGTTTCATGGCCATATGTCAATTTTCACGTTCGTTTTATATTTTTTTTCTGAACACGACAATGTATATACTTTACCTTCAAAATAATCCTGGTCTCCAAAAAATTACTTTGAAACCAATGAGAATGATCACAAAGTCCGCACTGATAAATGGCAAATAGGCAACCCAAATTCCACCTATTACTCACATTTTCGTAATATCTAAGACCAGCTATATGGAAGGTATACCTGCTCGACTGTATTAAGTCGAACATAATATAAGCAGAGAGATCTTCAACTTTTTTTATTACCTTAGTGTCAGAGAATATATTAAATCAGTTTAGAAAAGAAACATTCAAGCAAATATATTTAAATTCGCCCTTATTTATGATTTATGGCATAATAACATTGATTTATCAGAAAAAAATCTTTTTTGACGTTTTTCTCCTTTTGTCTTTTATTTGTGAGGTAAACGAATCTTTCATTCAGATATCGGCTTTATTTTGTAATTATTTTAATGATATTTTTCAGAATGTATTAGATATTAATATTTCGTCTGGAATAAGTATCTTAATATTATTATAAAAATGTACTTGTTACTTATTATTTCTCGGAGTGATTTGTATTTCCTTTAGATGTTGAAGGTATTTAATCTGAATAATATGAGTTATGAACAATGTCGTAGTCAACTAAAAAAATTACAAAAACAATTCTGCATTGTAACAGTAACAGTCCCTGTTGTTTTGAATAAAATGTAAATATATATGTATATATTTTATAATAAGCAGATGTTAATTTAATCCTACATTATAGTTAAGATTTATCTTTTACACTATAGGCATAATTACGTCATTTAGATAGGTTTTGATTGCAAAAGTTCCCCAATTTTCTATTTCTTAGTACGTATCACTGCCTAACACTGTATTGGTGTAATTAGTTTTGTATATTGCTATCTTAAGTGCATCATAAACTGCAATACCTACTCAAATTTTAGTTATAATAAACCATAGATTTCATTATTTAAATAGCACCTTACTGGCGGGTTTATTACAGTATCTTTTGTGAACAATATGTATCCCTTAATCATTCGGGAATTCCGATCATTACTGGGTTGTAAATATAGTTCATAATCAAATCTAAAAGTGCGAATTGTTTCTTCAAACCAGGAGGAACACAAAAAAGTGTCAGGCAGTATATTCACAAGTGCTCAATATATCATAATACTTTATTTCATTTGTTTTTGTGTCCGTGTAAGGTTAATCATTCCACCCTTCCAGTAAATTAATGATAATGAAGTGGCTGTAAATAGAAGTAAGGTAAGCGTAGCGTTTAGTTCTCTGTTTTTAATTAATTACGTTTACTTTGGGTTAGGAAGTAGGTAAGAAATCATTACCAGTTTTCTTATATTATTGATATCACAGTTAGACAATAAGCAGAATAGGTAATAAGAAAAACAAAAGATGCATACCAAAACGGAAAAAGAAGGTTTTTTTAGATCCATAGCGTATTTACCAAGAACGGCACAGAAAAACGAAGAAAAAACATAACTGAACACGGTGGAATTTAATAATTACGGAGTTGGGTTGGGTTCAAATTTCATTTGAACCCAACCCAACTCCCTCATTCGTACTATTTGTCACTGAAGAACATAGTGACAAATAGTACGAATGAGGGGGTTTTAGATAATATAAACCGAGATTTTGACCCTCAGAATTTAGAAAACTCTTTCTCCGATTTAGATATGGAAGTAGAAAAAGATGTCGAAAAAGGTGAAATTAATATATGTGGTCGGCGCATTGTCAATATTATGTACTTTATGAAATGTATACAATCTATAAAGTACGAATATGGATGTATTTTTAGTGACGTGGAAATTATTAGAGGGAAGCGAATCGGATTTAACAGTATCTTGACCACTAAATGTAAAATGTGTAACAAAGAGGACATACTTTATACAGACAATCTCTATACTTCAGATATTGATGTCACTTCCGCAGCAATATCAGGTGTATTTCCTACAGGTATTAGCTACTCGGGCTTGGAAGAACTTACAGCCTCATTGAATATACCATGTATTTCCACCAGAACATTTTTTAACTACTCTGATCAAATAAATAACATAATTGATTCCTTATCTTTTGACGAAATAGAAGCTGCAGGTAAGGAGGAAGCGCAATTAGCAATTGAAGCTGGAGATGTACATGAAAACGGAATTCCGATTTTGACGGTTGTCACAGATGGAGCATGGGCCAAACGAGCGTATAAGTCTAATTACAGCAGTTTATCAGGAGTGGCAGCAATTGTTGGATGGCGAACGAAAAAAATTTTGTATGTAGGCCTACAAAACAAATTTTGTTTAATTTGTGCAAAATTTGGTAAATCTAAAGATCACGTATGCTACAAAAATTGGTCTTTGTCGTCGACAGCCATGGAGTCGAGAATTATTGCGGAAGGTTTTCGACATTCTCATGAAATGCACGGTGTAATTTATGGTAGATTAATAGGGGACGGTGATAGCAGTGTTCTTAGAAAACTACGTGAAACGGCTTCCTACGGTCCTTAAAAAAATATTGAAAAAATTGAGTGCCGAAATCACATATCATGTAATTACATAAATAAAATGAGGGACTGTTTGAAAAAACCTAAACTCAATTCGGACATAAGACAATTAATAACAAAAAAATTACTTAGATTCAGATCGACCGTGACAAAAGCAATTGAATCTTACAAAAGTTCGAACTTAGCAATAACAAACCAGATAGTGCAATTGCAGCGTGACATTATAAATGGACCAAGACATATTTTTGGTGAACACTCGGGTTGTGCTTCTTACGTTTGTCAAGGATCTAAAGAAGGCGAGATCAATATGTTTGAAAAATTTCAGAATTGTTATATATATATGATGACTTTATTAACACTTTAAGTCGGCTTAGCAAAAATAGTAGATCTTTAATAGAAAACGTAGATACCAACATTGTAGAATCTTTTAATTTAGTCATTGCAAAATTTGTAGGAGGGAAAAGATTAAATTATATTCAACGTAATTCTTACAGTGTACGTTGCAAAGCGGCAGCGATTTCATTTAATTGTGAGGGCAAATATCACTCAAAGCTTCAGACGAAATATGGATGTATAACGAATAAATATACGACAGTGTTCGAAAAGAAAAACAAAAAAACAAAAATTGTATCAGAAGAAAAAATGATATATGAAACGAAAAACACATTCAGGAACTACGGACGATCGCGACTATGGGTCCGAGGCAGATGCATATTTTATTGAAGATATAAATAATCAAAAGTACGAAGTAAAAAAGATACATTTTTGAAGCATTTAGCAAGCGAAAATCCGGATGAAATTCAAAATTTTACAAAAGGACAAAGAGATAATACTCTATGGAAAGAAATGCGGGTAAAAAGATTAACGTGAAATAAAACAAACAAATGTTTATGATTTACACTGTATTTAATATTTAATAACAACGACAGCTGTTTCGCTACACTGTAGCTTCTTCAGATTGACATATAATTATATTATACTTATATGTCGTTGTTATTAAATATTAAATACAGTGTAAATCATAAACATTTGTTTGTTTTATTTTACATGAAATGGATTTACATCAAGTAAAGACCAACTCAATCCAAGATTAAAAAGATTAACAGCATCAAATTTTGGCAAGATAATGAAATTAAGGAGAACCACATCTACGGACAATACGGTGAAGGCTTTATTATACCAGGAATTTACAGGAACAATTGCGACACGGTTCGGTAACGAAAAAGAAGAGCAAGCTGAAAAAGCGCTTTTGAATGTTTGGCAAATCTAAAAGTCGAGTCTTGTGGTCTTTTTATTCATCCTATATATAGATTTTTAGGGGAATCTCCACACGGAATTATTTCTAATCAAAACGCGGTTATTGAAGTAAAGTGTCCATTCAAGGCTCACGAAGTGACTCCATTTGAAGCTACGGAAAAAAAATACATTTTTAGAAAATTGGAACAGCAAATTACATTTAAAATCTAGGCACCATTACATGTACCAAATCCAGGGATAGTTGAACATAGCTCAGAAGGATGATCATAGTCTGGACTCCGAAGGGTACTTGGTACGAGATAATACACACACAGAGATGAAGAACTCTGGGCAGAAATGTTAATTAAGTTAGAGAAATTTTATTTTCTCGCTTTATTACCTGAAATTACTAATCCTCGTATTTTGAGAAATCGAGAAATTAGAGACGTCAAATTGGAGAATTAATATGTATCTACTAATTGTGGCACGTTTAGACAAAAACTTGACTTGGCCATTCTTGTTTATTTTTTACACTGTCTATATTTTTGTAAACATTTCTTTTGTAAAAAACATGGATTAGGCCTACTGGGGATAACATGGGATAAAAAAGGCGCTTTGCATTCTACCTCTAAAGTGGCGCAGAAAGGAGTGCCTTTGACGTTTTGTCTGCCACATAATTTTTTTTTTTAATTTTTATAGAAGCTTTAGAGAAAAAAATTATACAATGTTGTAACGGAACCCTCTCTTAATTGCAACTATGACTCAATTTCTCTCAGGGCGGTTTGGGTTTATCAGAAATGATTAATAAAGAGGGTTCCTAAACATCATTTAAAGTTAATAAAAAGAAAAATACCATTGAAACTTACTTATATTAAAATCAATGAATCACACATATAATTTTAACAGATAACTAACAATCTCATACAAACATAAAAGAGATCAAATTTATTTAAAAGGCAATTTGAATATAATTTTATAAATGCTAAACAGATATAAATCTTCTTATACTCAAATATCAACAACAGATGCCAGAATCTACTACGTATGCTTTATACACGTTTTGTGTATTATTATTATATACATACAATGCTGCTAATACAGATTAAATTACATTCTCCTTATTAGAACGGAGATGATATGTATTTGATAAATTTATTATATTAACATCAATTTAAGCTTTAATATATAATCTTTTAAAAATACCTTATAATAAAGTTTCTTTCTTCGCTCTTCCGTGATGTCTATCTTCCGTAGAATCTTCTTTTTATTGCGATGTTTTCATCGGCGTCATTTGCTGGGTGGTCACGATCCTATGGTGACGAATCCCCTTGTTCTGCTTACGGGAGCACAATACATATATTCTTACATATATTCTTTTATCAAACCTTTACCACCGTGCACATTTATTCTTTAAGTGCTACTTTAAACACTATTTTGGCCATAACAATTCTTATTATTGTTATCCAATTAGTTATAGGAGTGTGGGCTCTCCTTCTTTTTCTTTATAACATTTACTGTATATTACTTAAACTTGTACTAGTCGGGGTTCGACGATTTCTTCATGAAATCAGCCAGTCGAAACCTTCCCGACTTTGAAGTTAACCATTCGACTCTAGGTCCTAGCATTTGACTCTTGCGCCCCCAGCGCGTGTTTTCATTTTATGTTGAACCGCCGGTGGTTCCCCGCTTTCCATATAGTTAGGTTGTTCCCACTTAAGTTTCTCACACACACTCTTTTACGTCGGCGAATGTTTATCACAACTGTAGCGTTTATTTCACTGTTGTAAACATTCGGCGCCACAATTCTTAGAACTAAACACATACTAAACTTATCTTATGACTAATATTTACTTAATAATACCATAACATATTCATTGATTTTAATTCTTATTTTTCTTTAAAATATTAATAATGAAATGTACTTAATTAAATTCTAAAAATATAAAAAATTACCAATTCGTAAACGAACTGGTATGTACCATTACAATGTAATATATAAATAAAAACAAATTAATATAAATAACAATCGATTGTAAATTGTGGCTCTAAAACATTGCTCATATTATTAAAAAACCTCAACATGTAAAGTAAATACAAATATTGGTGCGAAATTATAATAAGTACTACTTAAATAATTAATAATCATCATAATAATAAAACTATATATTTATTGCAGAATAAAATTTAATATTTAATTACTTCCGGCAAATATCATTAAAGAATTATAACTTACATAAAACGGGAGTCTTAATAGAACTAAATAAATACAAGCTAGCCAATATTTTCAGGCAATAAATGCAGGAGACAAATATCCCAAATTTATTTGCTTTCCAGTTGATCAGGCATTGCTTCATATTTCTGATCGTCTACCTGCATCGTGTAAAAGGTACAGGCATATTAAACTCCGTAAATATATTCAATATATTTCAGGCAACCCGACATACGCCGTTCGGAAATTTTTCTTAAGGAAGGCCCACCCTTAAGGCAATAGTTACATTGAATAGAGTGGTAATGAGGCAATGTAACTATTGCCTTTCAGAAACTTTACATTTTCAGACGAGTTCAGTATTACTCTGCGGTACTCAGATAGCCGAGAAAAAGTATAGAGATTGGTACTTTAAATGCACATTTTTTACAAGGATTTGAAAATAATTTCGCAAAGAGACTGTATTGTTATGGACTGAAACTTCTTTCCAAGCCCGTATGGATAGTTACATATATTGATAGAGCGGCAATGTGGCGATGTTCCATTTTGAGATTAGTGCAGTATTACTCTACGGTACCCAGATAACCGAGCAAAAGTAGGAAGATGGGTACTTTGAATGCACACATTTTTTACTAGGACACTATTTCACAAAGAGACTGTATTGTTATGGACTGAAACTTCTTTCCAAGCCCGTATGGAGATTTTTGATGGTATACATCAGTACACAAAAGAGATTCTTGTGGACCATGTTGTGCCCTAGACCGCGTTTACTGATGAAGCGTTTGTGCTGATGACTGAATCCCTGTCAGTATCCAGCTCGTATAGTTTCTAGACATTTGCAACTCATGCAATTGTCCGCGTGAATGGGAATGACCTCCGCATTGCTTGTGAGACCGATATTCAGGTCATTATTAAAAGTATGCACTGAATAGTGGTAGTTGTAATAAGGACAAGAAGAGGAGATACCCATTATGCATAAGTATTACATAATTGGGTTAATGTTAAATTTTTTTGCAATGTTTTCCAATAATAGTTAAAACATAAATGCTTTTAAACAAATTCGAGATACTAAAAAATCTATAATAAATAATAATAAGTCTTAGTTTCTAGAAATTGCTCCTTAATGATTTTTCTAATAAATAGTTTTAGCCTGTCGTTATTATATTTATTACATAATTATGTACATATTGTTATACTTTTTGTTTATACATTGATTTTGAAAGAAAATTACACTGTTTTATTATTATTGCCTTAAAGATAATTATGTCTGCTTTAAATACATTTTAAAAGGTGAAAGGATTTCCAATAAGGCTTTCAAGAAAAATATAGCTAAATGTGAAATGACAATAGACAGAATATATTATTTTTCTTCAAAATATGTAGCAGTCGCAATAGATGATTCCCAAAGGCGGATTATACGATAAGTAGTAATATATGTTTGTGATATTTAACGATGGCAGAGCCGGGCTGAAAGAGTACATAAATGTAGAAGGCCACTAAAGGGTTGTCGTCAGCGCCTCTAGCTGGTGATCCATCAACTATTCACGTCTTGACAGGTCGAGGTGTCACTTACCCCACCCACACATTAGTGTATTACTTCAGTGCTACCAAGCGTGAAGCTTTTACCCCATATAAGATTATTTATATATACACATTCGAATAGTAAAATGGAAAGTTCCCTGAAAAAAAAAGAAAACAACTATGTAAGAGTTTTTATTTTGTCTCCTTTTACTCTCATGTACTTTACACTACATAACCATATATTTTTGCGCGAATCCGTATACAGTAAAGGAAGAAAGTCTACAATAAGATAAAACATTGGGACGAGTTTCATAGAAATGTATATTTGATACAAAATATTTCAAAATTTGTATTGATTTCATTACAAGAAATCGACATTCCGTAATAAAATTTATAGGAAAATAATATATTGATCCTTCCATAAATGTAACTCTCGGGAAAGGGCTGTACTTGAAGAGAGTAAGTCAGATAAGTAATTTTTTGGCGAAAATTAGATTCAAAATATAATTTTGGAACTACTTGCTGAAGCTTCCTTATTATGTTATGATTTCGCTTATCAAAGCGGGCATTTAGTTCGGAAATAAGAAAATCTCTTTCTCGAAAAAAGTCCATACGATCAGTCAGGCGAGCAATATCATGATTTTGTTGAACTGTACTGGTTATAGGAGTCCTTATTTAAAGTTCCATTTCCTGACGGACACTATTTGTTTCTTCGAATATATTTTAAAAATGATTTAAGATTAGAGCACTGCAACTGGTTTGACAAAGAAAGCATAATTGACAAAAGGCTGTCAAAATTTTAAGACTTAACAAAAACTCAAATTAACAAATTGCAGTGAATAGACACTAGGCAGAGTGCAGACGACTGCATCTAGTCTTTCGAAAAAATGTAAAATCCCCACGTATCTCTCAACTCATCTAGATTCGCATTTTTTCTTTGCCATTGATGATTTTTGTTTTGGCAAAACTTCTGCAATTTTCGTACTTAGAAGTTGTGTTCTTAAGACGAATTTTCTTAAAAATATATTTTTACTCGTAATTATATCGACAGTATTTCTTATAATAGGCACTGTATTTGCTTTGTTCAGAGCTAAGTTCAGCCTATGATTAGCATAATGGATATAAATACCAAGAGACTGCATATTTAAAATTATTGCTCGAACACCTTTAATCGCACTACTCATGTTTTTTTTTTGTTTTTACTCCGCCATCGTATCCCGCCCGCGTAAGAAGGAAATATCCAAATCCGCTGCTTTCAATAATCCTATTATTGTGTTTGCCAAATTTTCGTCACTTAAGTCAGTTACTTTTGTGAATCCAAGGAAACCTTCTTCGATGGTGCACGTCCCTTGATAAAATATCGAACACAAAAGGATAACTGCTCGGAAATACCAATGTTGGTCGTCTCATCAGTTAGTACACTGTAAAACTGTGAGCCTTTTACTTTTTTTACAATTTTGTTTTGAACAATTTCTCCACAGCATTGGATAAGTTGGTTTTGTGTAGTTTAATTATACAAATAGGTAGCATTTTGTTGCGCTGTCTGCAAATGCTTTTCAAGAATGTGACCCCTGCATCCACCCGAAACTTTAACACAACCATAAAATTTTCTTTACTTATTGTAGTTTCATTTCTAATGCAATCCTAATATTCATTTTTCTACCCTCAACGACATCAACGAAATTTTGAGACTTAATTACTTTATTTTTATGATAATAATTTTTTATCATGTACTCTCAAATCTTTTTCAGCATCTTTGAATGAATAGTGATTTAGTTACCAATTTTCCCAATATACCACAACTTCGACAACCGTCAATCGTCCCACGCTCTACAAAAAACACATCATATTTATGATTGTTGAATAGCCATGGAAATTCTTTAATCCAATGTAATTTAAAACAAAGATTTTTCTTTCCTTGTCAAACACAGGAATATTTGTAATTTTCATTTGCTCTCCAAGGATCGCATAACATGTTGTTTTTCGTCGGATTTTACGTCTATATTGTCGACGTAAAAACCAAAATCACGATGTAAATGTCCAGTACAATTTGCGACAATACTAGAAGTTAAACTAATCGAAGCAAAGGTATGAATAACATCAGTTGCAGTTGCTACGCTGGAACTAACATCAGCGGAATCGGAATATTCAACTTTGTCTTCTTTAAAAGTTCATGAGGCTTAACTGTGTTTAACGCAAATTGAGTGCTAAAAACTTATAGTACAATAGGTAATTCGATTCCTTCTTTGGACACAATAAACTACTGATTTTGACTTGAAAATAAGATAACGTAAAAACAAACTAAATGTATGCGCACTAATGTATATGTGTATCTTGCCTTCGCGGCTTGTCTTCACTGGTTATCAAATTACACTTAAAAGCTGAATTTTACATTATTAATTTTCTATTTCGGTGGGGTTTTATGTTCAGGTATGTTATTTCGTCTGTTTGCGAAATTATGACAGGGGGGCACGTGCCCCTATGCCACCCCCCTGGATCCGCCCCGGATGCAGGAATGTATAAAAGAAACTAATCTGTCATCATGACGTAGAGGCTTGTTTGATTAAAAATATGAACCTAATAACAAAATAACAATTAGAAAAGCAAACTACCAATGTGTAGTTTTATCGAAAGATTTTGATTTATCAAAGGCGAAATTCTGCTTTACCACATGTCAGGTAATGTTGACTTATGTGTTAATGATAACCGAGTAACAAAACATAGAAGCATACAAACATGAAATTGTGTAATTAAAAGAGAAAATGCAAACATTTGTTGTAGAGTAATCATACATTCATGTAGCTTTGATTAGAGATAAGAATATCAATTCCAAAACTTATATACCTATGTTATAATGTTAAATGCATTCTGTATTGTATATATTTTTTTAAATATTTGTTTTACAAAAAGAAATTCAAAATTCGGACAGGAAATAGCACGTTTTCTTACGTAATAGTAGTTTTTTGAAAATATTTCGCATTTATTAACTAAAATTAAGAGTCTATAGATCAGCAATAAGATCGGTGGTAACCTATGCATCTGAAGCTATGTGCTTAAAGAAAAGCCACCAGGAAAATTAAAGATTTGTGAGAGGGAGATTATAAGGAGAATATGTTGATCAAAGAAGTTAGAACGAGAATATAGAAGTTTATTAAATTATGAGATTAATGACACCTTAGAAGGTGAAGACATAGTAAGAGTGATAAAAGGTCAAAGATTATGATGGTTTGTAGACATCAGTAGAATAGAAGATACACCATTAGTAAAAAGAATTACAAAGTGGTACCTCATGGAAGTAGATCCAGAAATAGGCCGAAGAAAAGACAGGAGTACCAAGTGAAAGAGGACATTAGAACAGTAGAAGTTGAGAGAATGGCGAAGGCAAAAACGCATACTGAGTTATAAGAGGAAAGTGGAAAGTCAACAGTGGAGTGACTGAATTGTGACATGTATTAATAATAATTTAAAAATGCGTAGGTATATAAAATATGTATTTTATGTTATTTTAACTCACAAAATGATCTGTATATACTCTAATGAATAAATAATATTATTGATATTAAATATTTTTAATCAGGATCTATATGCAGTAGAACCACGATTATCCGTGTGCGCTTCAACCGTGGTGCGGATTAACCTTGCTGCTGCTTTGTTTCGAGCGCACGCGCACCTAATGTTTTATACATACATATTGGCATTTATTTGTGGTTAGAGTTGTATGTGCAAGCAAGTTTAGTGGCATATAAAATCGTGCACAATAAACAATAAAACACAATGAATGTATAGGCAAAATCATTGAAGACATGTGTCAAACATAAACGATCAGTTCTTTCCATCAAACAAAAGCTTGAAATAATACAGAAGAAGGAGAATGGCGTAAGTGTTGGAAACCTAGCACGCGCTTACAACGTGGGATCACAAACAGTTCGTGATTTAGTTAAAAATATACAAAAACTACAAGATTTTGTTTCAAAAGCAGATAGTTTCAGTAATGCAAATAATCGCAAAACACTTAAAGAATACACATATAAAATGCTTGACACAGCGATGACGAACTGGTTTCTGCAAAAACGGGCTGAAGGAGTACCAATATCTGGGCAGTGTACGCAGCAAGCTCAGCTTTTACACAAAAGATTCAAAATTGATGGAAACTTTAATGCATCTAGTGGTTGGTTAAACCGTTTCAAAAAACGTTATGGAATTAGACAACACTCAATACAAGGAGAGACATTAAGTTCTGATGAAGTGGCGATGGTTGATTTTTGTTATGAATTGGTAAATTTGATAATGTCTCATAATTTAAGCGATCATCAAATTTATAATGCCGATGAGACAGCGCTGTTATGGAAAGCAATGCCAAGGAAAACATTAGCAGCAGATAATGAAAAATCGGCGCCTGGATTTAAAACAAAAAAGGACCGAATTACGGTACTGTGTTGCGCTAATGCCTCCGGTAAACATAAGCTTAAACTTGCAGTAATAGGAAAATCTAAAAATCCAAGAGCATTCAAAAATTTCAAGACACCACCAGGTCATTTACTACAACCAACATTCCGCATGGATGAATCAAGAAATATTTAAACACTGGTTTCATAAAGATTTTGTTCCTGAAGTTCGCATACTTGTGAAAAAAACAAATTACCAACAAAAGCTGTACTTCTACTTGACAATGCCACCTCTCATCCGAGCATGGACGTTTTGAAATCAAATGACGGAAACATTTTCGCTTATTTTTTCCCACCGAATGTCACTGCAATTGCACAACCCATGGACCAAGGTGTCATCGAATCCATGAAAAGATTTTACCGAAAAAATTTAATGATGAATTTATTGGGAGATTGTGATCTATTGACCTTTTGGAAATCTTTGAATCTTAAAGACGCTGTTTATTATCTTGCAAATGCTTGGAACAGCATAAAAGCTACACAAATTGCGCGAGCATTTTCGAAAATAATGACTGTAAATGAATCTGAAGCAGAGGAATTTGTAATGTCGCAAGAAATTTCAGCGGAGGTAATCAACAACATCGTCAATCAGGTAGATGAATTGCAAAATTTAGGAAAAGCAGACATTCATAGTTGATTAGAATGTGACAAAAAGGCTTGCCGGTTATCAAATAATGACAGAAGAACAGATGTGTGGTGTGGCAGAAAACCCTTCTACATCTGCAGAAAATCCTTCTACATCTGCAGAAAATCCTTCTACATCTGCTGCATCTGCAGAAAATCCTTCTACATCTGCAGAAAATGAAACTTCAACAGAAGAAAATGAGAGCGAAAATGGCCCAGATCTGGTAGTAACACATACTGAAGCAATTGTCGGGGCAAATAAGCTGGTGGCTTATTTTGAGAAACAGACATCAGCACGGTTCTAGATTTGCGAAAAATGGAAGAAGAAATCAAAATGAATTTTCTTAAAACAAAAACACAGAGGAAGTAACTGATTATTTTTCTAAAAATTAACTAGCAATTATGTACATATTGAAAACCTTTGTAACACGTTTTTTTTTATAAGAAAATTATGTTTTTTTATGTATGGACATATAAGTATGTACAAATGTACATACATCATATGTACTACATATTTTAGGTTTTTGTTTCGAAATCTGTTCTGTTTTCTGTTTTTTTTTGTGTATGTATTTATATCAATATACTTTATTTACAATATTGTTGTAGTATGTATTTATAATTCTTTTTGACTTAATATCCAAGCACAAAATGTCAGTAGAAATTTATTCGCACCGGAGTCATTTAGTGCGGATTAATCGTGCTTTTCGATTTTCCGTCATACGTTCGGTCCCGACGAGCCCGGATAATCGGGGTCCTACTGTATTTAGTTAAAAGTAGAAAGTTACAAATATTTGCTTTCAAAGAATTACATCAAAAATTTAAACGTTATTTCTGTTTTCAAATATTTTTTCCGATGGGCAAAGTATGTTTGTATAGATGTGGATGCCATACATACATACATATTATCATCCATGAATCGATAACAAGAAAAGCACTTGAAGTGGACGTTCCTGCAATCTAGAGATACAATTTCTTGTCCCTTCTTATAAAAGGTCGAAATTTCCCCATTCACTTGCACAGAGAAGATTCAAAAGCCATAAGCAAAAATGTTATCGGCAAATGCAAGAGTACGATAATGTTTTTGACTGGAGAAATAAGGGAGTATATGGAGTCCGGTTAGGCTCTTCTCGCTGCTAGGATGAGATAAGACGACTTGCGTAAAGAAGGGATTCTACTCCCTTTCGACCTGTTTTACAAAAGAGAGCGCGTATTACACCCAATTTGTTAATAGTGAAGAGGAATATAAAGTTTCCTTTTTAGCGAAAATCTCTATGTATAAGTAAGGTATAATATGGAAAGAGATATACCGATTGCTTCGTGTGAGTAATATTGAAATCATTACTTGTGCATATATAATAATCAGATGTTAACGTATTTAAAAACTGTAATGAACTAGCGCAATCTTTACGCTTGTATTTAAAAATAATATTGACTACTCCAGTGTATTGTATCTAGTTTATATAAAATTATAAAATTACATTTTGATCAATTATGGTACAATAATTATAATGGGAATTGTACATAATGCTGTAAAGTTAATGATATCGAAAGTTTAATGAATGTATAAAATTGTATATCATAAATTTTAATTTTATTTGGAAATTTAAAATTTAATTGTTATAATTATCATTAATATAATAGTAACTTAGGGCACTGCGTATATTGTGCAGTGCAACTGTATGAAGAGGAGCCCGCATTCTCAATAAAAGATGTAGGCTGAATGTCATTTGTAGTGACGGCATTGTGGTCAGAGTTTCCCACCTAGTAGCTGCATGGGTTACACGC
This sequence comes from Amphimallon solstitiale, assembly GCA_963170755.1. Lineage (NCBI taxonomy): Eukaryota > Metazoa > Arthropoda > Insecta > Coleoptera > Scarabaeidae > Amphimallon > Amphimallon solstitiale. The sequence continues at coordinate 98,696,097 of OY720678.1, forward strand.
TAATATTATTATGTATTAATTGCCGCTTAATCGGTGTATAATTTTTGAAATATTTGATTTGTTTAATTTTACCTTATCCACGTAAGCAAGGAATTTCTCAAGAAGCTGCATCTGAGAGCAAGAGTCATGGGCAACATTTTAGAAGGTAATAATTGTGGACAAAGCAGGTTGATATATGTAAGTCACTTAATAACTCACTTCATGCAAAAATATCTGTTTGACTTAGTATATTATATATTGGGAACCTAAGGGGCACAACAGTATGTAAAAATCAAAATTAAGAATGGCTATCGTACTGAATCTCAACCCAGTTGTCATAATTGGCACAAAGATAGTGTTGTATTTGAGCAGTTAGAAATACTTCACGAAACCATAGTGGAAAAAGCGTTTCCATATGATGTTTATAATAGTTATTGATGTATTGTTGTAAATGGGAGGGGTGGGGTAATAGTGAACCAATAGTTTAAATCTATGAAATAATAAATAAACAAAACATTTAATTAATAAAATTTTTTTTCTAGTTTTGTGAAACATTGGTGTATGTTGTATGTGGACTATTTTAGTTTAAGTAATAATACTTGTATTGTTAAAATAAATGCAACTTGAATTTATTTCAGTTATACCGGGATATCAACAATTAAATTGGTCAATGGTGGTCATGGATTTTAAAATTATTGTCGTAGCGTGCATCGTACATTTAGGCATGTCATAATTTTTTTAATTTCAAAATCTGTCAAGTTATTGTGTTGAAGTTTACTAATCCTGCACGGTTTTTGAATCATGGTTCTCACCACAGAGCACAAAATTTACATGATTCAAGCCTATTTTCGAACGGGTGTGCTAGTTAATGGAACTTGGGAATACAGTCACCGTTTGTGTTTGGACAATTTTCGAGAGCACTTCCCAGCCGTAGCAGTATTACCGGACAATTTTTATGCATGCCTTACAAATTGTGTTGAAGTGTTTCGCGAAACTGGTTCTGTGACGCATAAAAAAGGTGTTGGTAGACCAAGAGTTCGTACAGAAGAAGTTATTAATGACGTTCGTCAACGTATGGAAGAAGAGCCTACAAAACCTTTAAAACGTCTCTCTCAAGAAATTCGGCTTTCTTATGGAACATGCCAAACGATTGTAAAGAAGGACCTGAACATGCATCCATATAAGATGCAATCATATCAAGCTCTTCTGCCTGCAGACCACCCCAGACGCCTTGCGTACTGCCATTGGTTCGTTAATAATTTAATGAACGACGATCTGCTGAACTTAACTTTCTTTTCTGACGAAGCTTGGTTACACCTTTCGGGACACATCAATTCTCAGAATATGCGAATGTGGAGCACTGATAACCCGCATATTTTTGTTGAAACGCCACTACATGCTCAGAAAATTGGTGTTTGGATGGCAGTTTCTCGCAGAAGAATAATTGGGCCAATTTTTTTCAATTTCACCGTCAACGCAGAAAGCTACAGAAATATTTTTTTGACTGAATTTGTGCAACAGTTAGACGATGATGAACTTCAATACGGTTATTTCCAGCAAGACGGTACAACAGCACATACTACACGAGAAAATCTTGCTTTTCTTCGCGAGTTTTTTGATGACCGGCTGATAAGTTTGCATACGGAAGTTGAGTTTCCTCCGATATCACCTTGTTTGACAATTATGGACTATTTTATCTTTCCTTATTTAAAAAATAAGATTTTCGCAAATCCGATACATAATTTGCAAGAACTGCAACAAAGAATTGTTCAGCAATGTGCAACCATAACGCCAGAAATGCTGCAAAACGCTTTTCACAGCATGAGGAGGCGCGTAAGCTTGTGCATTGAACAAAACGGGGGACATTTTCAACAATTATTGTAATTTAGTTTTTTTGGTTAATGAAATAAATAACGTTTTTATTTATTTCATAACTTGTAGTTCATTATTATTTTACAGCTGAACTAAGTAGGTAACACATTTGTAGGTTATTGATAATGTCAGTGTAGCTTGACAATGATTGAATTATTTCTAAAGGATGATTTAAACTAAGACAAGCGTTTTACATTCCATGACCAACATTGACCAATTTAATTTTTGATATCATAGTATAAAACTTCATTAGTAAAATACAAAGTAATTATTTTATTTTGTATTGTTGATTTTACAACTGTGATATTTTGTTTATGTTTTCTGCTAGTGTATCTCGTATAAGGTTGTAATGTAATATAAACTGTTTATTTCTTTCCATTTCATGGTGTTAAAGTGTTACAATTTTAGAATGTGTTTATTTAACTAGTTACTACGGTTGCCAATACAAACTTATGTATGTATATCTGTCACATGAATTAATTCTCCTGCAATAATTTTCAATGCATAAAATTTCGGATATTTATCGAGTGATGTTGGTATGAGACTTCTACTTTGTGACAAGAACTTCAAACAGTCATCTATTGAATCTATCAGGCGGTAGCAAGGTCTCGAACAAATATCGAAAAGCAACTCTGAGAATTTAATAGTTAACACTTACACAGAATCAATTGCTTCTGAATTTTAATCAGGACTGGATATAGACATATTGTTTTATCTGGATACAGGAGCCATAAATAATTTGCTACTACTTCAAGATACAATTAGACTGATAAACTTTTTTTTATTAGATATCAGATTAAGCAATTAAACTTGGATTCTGTGGCTGTAGATATCAGATTGCTTTATTTTAAAACTTCTTGTGGCCTAACCTAAATCATGTGTCTGCTGGATGTATTATTGACTTATTCGTATATAATTTACTTCAATTTATGCTTTTAAGACTTTTTTAGACTAATTTTATTTTTAATTGCAAGTTTTCTGCCACTTAAATTGAAAATTGGGAAGACACAAAATTCGACAGTGTGTCCTTGTCTAACGCTGCCTCAATACTCCCGCTGTTGTACTATTTCCCAATAGCATCGTATTTTTTGTCCAATAAGGAATCAGCATTATTTGTTAATTTATACTCGCGAAGCCATCATATTTAAATGATAATTATGAATTAATTAGCAGAGGTAAATTGTTTAAGTATTTTTCAAATCTTAGACTATACTTCTAATTCTTTTTCAATCATTTTTAAATAAACTTCTCGTTGATAATATTCATTTTACGAGATTAAATTTTAACATTTTAATCCCGTCCACTGTATAAGTGAATATATAGTATAGTTTATAGACAATAATGAATTATTTTAATTCGTTTTAAAAATAGTATGGTTTATTATATGTGCTTTCTTATAAATATTGTTTGTAACAAATTTATTAATTACATCATTATAATTATTTATTACTTAATGTCTAGGATCTTATGATAGAATATACATTACATTTTTAGTTTTAAGTATTCTAATCTTTGGTGATGCTGTTCAGAGTTTCAGTATAACACCGGTCCTCTTATTTCTTCTACAACTTTAGGCGTTTTCGGAAAATGTATAGCATTAACCTGACCCGGTTAGAAAGTACCTAACAGGTTCAGTAACTTTACCCGGTTAAATGAAACATTTCCGAACGCAATTGCGGTCACGTTGAGTAACGTAACGTAAACGTCTGCATATAACCTTATAAATAGCTATCTTCATAACATAATTTAGCTGTACTGGCAATACGACAGAAGAAATGGACCGGGGAGGGGGTAAAACAACCTGCATTACCCTACTCACTTACCAGGGTTATGAAAATCGAACCGGGTTGTTGAACCCGGTTACTTTTTAGATTTTATGAACAAGGTTGTTTTTACCCGACTGAATTAACGAACGCATTCGTGCTAACCGTGTTGTAACCCCAATGACCGGGTTTAATTTCCGAAAACACCTTTTGTCTGTTCCAGGATCTTCATTAGATGAAGATACCTAAGACATATTCTAGTATTTCAGTGTTTCTTCCACTGATATACGTTAAGTTCGTGCTATTCTCACACGTCTATTCTAGCGCATTATCTTCATTCCAGACTCTTCATGGTCTCTTGTTCCATTTGGCGGTATATTTTATTTTGTATTTTATTCTTCCATGACTGTTTCGTTTCATGTGATATGGATCCAGATATATTCCGCAGTATTTTCATATCTGTTTTCCGAAGCTTTGATTTGGTATTTTTACTATTGGTCAGTCCTCTGTATATTATCCTCACTTTTTGATATCATAACGATGTCATCAGAATAACATAGAATCGACAGTGTGCAAACGTTAAACACTTCCAGATATATTCAGTTCTAGTATATCGTTTAAGTTAACGATTTACGTAGTTAATCCTCTTTCTCTATTAAGCTTAACAATGATTATCAATAGCTAAAACATAATATTACTTTTGCCTCACAATGACATTATCGTATAACATGACCACCTTGCGGCTTTAATGAAGAGACATTTATCAATAACCACAGCCTAGTAGGGTGGTGAGCACCATCGATTTATAATTGATGCTTATTTTAAGTAAAATAATTGATACACGTCAGTTAGGTAACCACGTTGCAACTATTTTGGTATTCACCGCGTGAGTGCCGATTTCGTAAAGTAATAGGTTCAGAAATTTTAATAGACATATTATAAATCCATACGAATAAGTTTGGAAAGAGTTAGTGTCGTTATTGTCGCAATTCGAAAGACTTTGAAAGTTTTAAATATCCAAAACACGTCTGTTCATCTCACTTCTATGACGAATTTGCATTACTATCCTCATAAAATGTATCTCATTCAATCTTTTAAGCAATTGGATTACGTATATAAAATAAATGATAGTGAAACAGTTCCGGAATAAATAATGATTTCAACTATAAAATTTATAACCATGAAGCGAATTTCCATAGAAAAGAGCTAGTGGACAAACATAATTTTTAGTATTTATTGGACGGGCAATGATCCGATACAAGGCCGTCATAAGGTACAATCTGTGGATTTAGAGAGCTGCAACTAGGTGTAGGTTATATAACTAAAAATTCTATCACGAGATTGAGTTAAAGGTTATATGTTTTTAAAGATACTATTAATTAAGTGTAATTATTGCAGAATATTAAAATTTAGTAATGAGGTATAATTTACTGTAATACATACTTTAGTTTAGTGATTTATATTTGTATTTACGTTTTTTATAGTGATTTGCTCTCACTATGTGTTATTCCATCCAGATAATCCTGAAACTGTGTGTTGAAGTGTAATACGGCCTTAGGGGTGAAAATCACCCCTGTTATGTAGCTACATACTCCGTTCCTACACTATCACACACAAGTAGTAATGGCAGTGAGGCACATCTCCTGTTTTTATTTTCATTATTTTTTTATCTGAGATGACCACTCAGTAATATTAAGGAATTATATTTCAATTTTCTCGTAAAAGATTGTGGATCGTCTGCTGGGCGGTACCGTTTTCCTAGTTTATATTTTTTAATTTTCCTTGTAATATAATTTAGTTTTTATCTTTATCTTTCTTTTTATGCAATAAAATTGTCTAACGTTTTATTGGATATATATGGACGAAATGGATTATGAAACAGGTAGAATTTAGAGGGAGTTAAGTCGTTCGCAAGGGAAAACCGAGGTAGTCAGCATAATGTAATGGCAGCGAAGATTGCTATCTTTACAAGCGAAATGGTGAAATTCTTTAGGATCATTTTAAGATAGGGTAGACAAATGCAAAGATTTATAATGATTTAGTATAGAATTTTAATAAATTCTATCTCTAGCTCAACAATATTTTTAATATTCATGTTTGAATATTGAAACATTGTCGATCATATTTGTTGTAACACAAAGTAATATTTATACATTTTGACGTTATTAAAATAATTTGTTATAAATTGTAAATTGCGAGAAGCTACAAGAATATAGAAGAAAATAACTATAAAACAGCGTAGTTGATTGATTTAATGACTCGTAGAATGTCTAGTGAAACTCGAACCATGTGTTGGGCTAATATTACCCCACTAATTTTTTGTGTTTCTTTCTGACTTTTAAAAGTAGTTTGTTTCTAAAGTAACATTCAGGGCGGTTTAATTTTTTGCACAATCAATTTTTAATTAATTTTACTTTTAAAGATTGTACTTGATAGTTATTTAAGATAAGCAGACGTTGAAGAAGAAGAGTATTACGAGAAAACTCGCGATAAATGCAAAGAAAAACCTCTTTTAGGCTATGAATAATAACTTTCTATCGAGCGCGTTATTGTTACTGTTTTAACTGCTTAACAGACTGGCGAATTTGTGATTATAAAAGAACTCTTTCTTGTATTAGTAGATCCGAATCGCCCATGTAGCAGATAAAATAAGAATTTGTTTGTTTGGTGACTGGTATTCCCCTTGCTTCTCTTAGTTTTAGGGACAAAATACAATTGTTATACGCACACTACGTATATCCTCCTAAGCTTTAGATTCATGAGAAGGTTGCACATCAGACCTAAAGAAAACTAAGAGCATTATCATATTATAACATTTTTTTAGCCATAATTTACTAGATTGGTTTGAGACGAGTTGTGAATTAAGATAATAAAATGATTAGTAATAAATATATGTGTATATATACGGTTGCTCTACAGCGGAATATACCCAATATTTATCTTTTTCTTGTATTTTATGTATCCGCGATAATTCCTTTTTCTTTGACTTATCTTTCCGGGGTCTCGGATGGCACGCAGGTTGGCATTGTCTTCCTCGTGGCGACGTTAGTTGTTGTCCTCAAAACTGATTATCTTCTAGCTGAAGCTACAAATGGTAGCCTATCACCTGATGGTCTTCTATGTAGCTTACCTCTCCAAGGTTATCCCACCATATTCCTTGGCTACACCGTACTGATGACGATCAATTAGTCAGAAACACGTGTCTACGGTTGCTCTACAGCGAAATATACCCGATATTTTACTTTTTCTTGTGTTTTATGTATCCACGATAATTCCTTTTTCTTTGATTTATCTTTCAGGGGTCTCGGATGGCACGCAGGTTGGCATTGTCTTCCTCGTGGCGACGTTAGTTGTTGTCCTCAAAACTGAGGATCTTCTAGCTGAAGTTACAAATGTTAGTTTGTCACCTGATGGTCTTCCATGTAGCTTACATCTCCAAGGTTATCCTACCTTATTCCTTTGCTACACCGTACTGATGACGACCGATTAGTCAGAAGCACGTGTCTACGGTTGCTCTACAGCGGAATATACCCGATATATATTAAATATATTATTATAAAAATGATGACATAATTTGTCCTTTGCAATATATAATAATGTTTAAAATAATTTGAAAAGAGTTTTAGAAGAAACAGTTATTAAAATAAATTAGCTTGCGAAACAAAGTAGGTATGTTCCTACAATTTAAATATGTATTTGGAATTAGGTAATTTTAAGTCTTCTTGGAGATTAATAAGTGTATAAAAATTTCTAAACTTTGTTTTATTGTAAGGATAGATGTATGTAACCAATTACTTAAGCATAAGAATTATAAGTTACATAACCATCTTCAACATATATCACATAAATCTCATATAAACATTATTTGAATAGAAATCTACGGATTTTAAAAATGTCTGGAAAGGAGATTTTTTTATGAGATCCATGGGGTAGCCATTACATCTATAAAAGTTGACGTTTTCTAAATTGTTTAATTTATTCCTTGTCAATACCAAATGAAATTAAGATTTAATGTGTAATAAATACACAAAGTATTCCCGTTCATTAGGGAGAGCCAATAATTTTATCCATTACAAGTTAAAAATCTCTTACGCCGAAAATGTCGTCTTCTATAAAGAAAAATTCTATTATTTATTTATTTGATTTTATTTTCCAACAGGTTTCACGCCCAAGTACGGGAAAATATTGCATAAGAAATACAAAACACAAAACACACTGAGTACCTACATAAAACGAAATAATTCAGTATCAGATTGGATATTTTGTTAAATGTATCATAATATAAATCACAGTAATTACATATCCTGTTATAATTGGCACAACACGTTATAGAGATAGGCGATTTATATAGCATATTAGTCTTATTAGCCTCACAATAGAACGTTCTATATTGATGGGGATTTGTATGTTTTGGAACATTGATGTTAACTTTATTCTGTAGCCATGCACAGTCACTATCACGTAGAAAGCTATACAGTGCATCCCCATTTCGATGCTCACCATTGGTATATCGCGTAGAATTAAGATGAGTAGTGTACATAGTGTGTAGTTGTATAGTAATGTAATAATATAATATGTGTTTTTACTAAACGTCCAACCGTCTAGCAAGGGGCGGATGTCATATGTCGATTCAGCCAGAAAATTACTTTAAAGTTACTGAACTGTTTAGCAATATTTCTTGATACTCGCAGATGTTACTTAGATAGTTCTCACTTTTTGTATTAATTCAAAGTGACTACATAGTCGCACTTATTTTGAAAGTTTCACTTCACCGAACTTAACAACAAACAAAGACGCTCATCGATAAGTATCGCCCGTGTCTGCGAAGTGAAACTGCATTCGAATCCATGGCGTCTAAAAACCAAAATCGTCGTAACAGAAAACCTTATAGATATTCGTTGACATTTTATCGATAACTGTGATTTCATTTGAAGGCTGTTAGTTGTAATGGCGACATTTCCTTACATATGGCCACAGGAGAAATATAACTATTGCAAAACAATCAGTATCATCAGTTCAAACGACTAACAGGGGACAAGCCTGTTTGACAGGCTTGCCCACTAAAAGTAAAATAAGCCCCATTATTCTCTTTCATAACTTTAAGAAAATCATGTTTCCAATAAGTCACCTCTATCATCAACATATGTGTTAATTTGAAGTTAAAGTTATGTCGAACTTCGAAGTGGTATTGGGAACCTTATGTCAATGCCGGCACCAACAGCGGCGTGGGCTGCTTGGTGCCGTGTAGTACCCATAACTTTAAAGGAAATATATTTAGTGGGCCCTACGACACGGTTACCTCGGTCAAGTAAAGACACATATATTAACTACTAATTATCATTTCCCTTGCGCAAAATTGGCCATATTTATGGAGAAGGATTTCGTCGCCATTGATGTTGGCGAACTTTCAACGACGTCACAATACCGATCAAAAATTAATTTTTCCAATCAATGAATATTTGTTAGTTTAGAATATTCAGCAATAATTTAAGAACAGATACACATGCCTAGGTGGTCAATTTCGAAATTGTACAATATATTTAATTTTTTTTTGGAAAAGTATGTTTTAAGGGCGTATTGTCTTTTTTTTTAGGTAAGATCATCATATTTGTCAGAAAACTTGCATTCTTTTTTGACTTTAATACTCACGAAATACTTTAAAATGATCGACGTGTGTATAATATTTCTAATTATTGTGTGCTACTACTCACATAATCAATGTGTATTACTACATTCAACCTTCGGTCTACAAGCCAGCTTAGAGAACAGAATGAGATGAGAATACGAGGTGTGGCAATTATATAACGAGACTGCGCCCCTCCTACCCCGTGGTCGCATGGTGGGAGGTTGTCAGTGGAATGTAGTCGATCTTGATCCTTCCCGAGCAAGCATATTTCGTTTCGTCGTTGTACCTGCTTTAGTTTGCTTCTGAGACTTGGTTGTAGGGGACGCTGTTGTGTAGTCGTGCCGCGATCATGGTGAACATAAAAGTCGAGCAGCGCCTTAACCTGAAATTCCTAGTGAAATTAAAGAAATCACCCACGGAATGTTTTCAAATTTTAAAGGAGGTGTTTGGTGACAATGCTATGTCACGTGCACGAGTGTTTGAGTGGCATAAACGGTTTTCTGAAGGTCGGGAAGAAGTTGAAGATGATGAACGTCCCGGACGACCTGTGACTGCCAGAAGTGAAGGAAACGTCCAGAAAGTCAGCGAAATTGTGCGGAAAGACCGACGTCTGAGTATTCGGATGATTGGCGACATGTTAAACATTAACAAAGAGACAGTGAGACAAATTTTGCATGATGAATTAAACATGAAAAAAGTTTGTGCAAAATTGATTCCGAAAAACCTCACTCAGGAACAAAAAGACAATTGGAAGGACATTTGCTCTGACATCATGGTACGACTCGCAGATGATCCAGACTTGCTCACAAATGTCATCACATGTGACGAAACATGGATTTTCCAGTATGACCCGGAAACTAAACATCAATCCATGCACTGGAAGACCCCCTCATTGCCATGAATGAAAAAAGCGCGAATGAGCAAATCCAAGCTGAAGGCAATGTTGATCGTGTTTTTCGATATCCAGGGTGTTCTGATGATTGAATGGGTTCCTGAGGGTAAAACCGTAAATCAGCAATACTATACAGAAGTCCTAATCAAGCTAAGGGAACGTATAAGGAAGAAAAGACCAGATGCATGGAAGAACTGCTCATGGATTCTCCACCAAGACAACTCGCCAGCCCACAACGCCCTGTCTGTGAAGCAGTTTTTAGCTGAAAAGTGCATTCCTGTGCTAGAACATCCTCCGTATTCGCCTGATCTTGCTCCATGTGACTTTTATTTCTTCCCAAAAGTGAAAAGTGTATTGAATGGAACACATTTTGAGTCGGTGGAACACGTAAAAGTAAAAACGGCAGAGTTGTTGCGCAGTATCACAAAGAATGACCTACAGCATTGCTTCGAACAATGGAAGGCACGTATGCAACGGTGTATAGATAGGGGAGGGGAGTATGTTGAAGGGGATAAAAGTGTATTGTAACTTTGTTTGCAATAAATCACATTTTTCACATCAGTTTCGTTATGTAATTGCCACACCTCGTATAGTTGAAGCTTTGCTGAAGGTGCCAGACAAAGAGTGTCAAAAACTTGAGAATTTCCGTTATGGATGTAATCACCACCCTGCTACGTTGTAGTTACGTAGTCGCAATGTCAGGGGAATGTCGAGGAATCAATTCCAGGAACGTCGTTGGAAAGTAGTTACTACTGATTAATTATTCCCCATTTTGGTCCCAGGCACGTAATATGGTTGCCATCCCGTTCCGGCGACTGGTGGCAAAAACTTAAAGTTTCTTTGATGGTCGCCCCTTCATGATGGTGAAACGGTCGACGAAGCATTTACTGTTTCCTCCTGGTAATTCATCCTGAGACGTCATTTACTTCCAGGTCCACTCCCGGACTTTTGGGAATGTCTGTCATGAAAATGAGGAATAACACCGTCTCCAAAAGACAACGATGCGGGTGCTGAATTTTGTCAGCCTATCTAGATCTTGATCTATTATTGAGTAAAACTGTATCTATAAAATTAGTAGCTAATTATATTCAGCCAAGGTCAACTCACGACATCGCAAAAGACGAGGTCGGTAATAGCTTCTTTGCTAAGTGGTACTTTTGAAAGGCTGAGGAATCGAATATCGTTGGATAGTTAAACAATGTTCGGGTCAAACACTTAATTTCTTAGTTTCCATTGAAAAGTGAAAATCACGATTATTTCGAATAAATATGAAATTTTACCGAAAAATTCGCTCTAGATGATCGGGCCATGCTTTGGTATTCTGCTATGCAAACCTTGCCTCAATGTATGTGAATTTGTGAAACGGAGCTGGAACACCTGGTTTCCTCATCTTTTTAGAGCGTTGAATAGAGACTAGTTCCCAACTTTTAATGATTTGGATTTCTGGTGCTATTGGTCAATGCTTTATCTTATTTGCGTACGCTACAAATTTAGGTGATTAAAATTGGCTCTGTCTACACTGAAATCCGATAAGCGACGCTGTCAAAGAGTAACATCATTAAGTGTAATAAATAAGTAGAAAAGCTGTTTCTGCAAATTTAAAAATATATTAAAATATGTATGTTATAATAAAAGATATTAAATGACATAGTTTTTTATATTAAGTCTTTTTTCTCTATACACAAAAATATAGATTTCTATATTCTTCATTTTGATTAATTATGTTTTTGAAAATTTAAATATAAATTGGTAATTTTGGTTTTAGTACACATATACGAAAATGTATTTCACATAGGAAAGTCAATTCAGTACGAGAGTATACTTTAAATTCAATATAATGCAATTTAATTATAGAAATCCCGAACCCAAAGCGAGGATAATAACCATTGAAATACACGAAGCCTGAAACAATAGAAGCACGGGCCACTGGACTCGAAGAATCAGAGTTTCTAATGAAAATACTTAGAATTCCTCGACTGTATATTGGTGAAATACCATCTAATGCATGGAACATTATCCTTTATTTTATATTTATTTCGGTTCGGTTTTTATGAATTCAAAAGTTTGCTCTAGCGTTTCGTTCGAGATTTCCGATGCGTTTCTTTATTTCTTTCTCGGTCTTTCTTTTTCCTTTTCCCCATTTTTCTTTTGTCGTTTCAGCTGATTTTCTCGAACATTTAGTCAAACTAGTAATTTGATTATATGGGGGGAGGCTAATCAATTCTTCTTTATTTGTACTATTTCGTATGCGGTTCATGCGATGCCGGCGTTGTCAGCAAGACAATTGACTAACGAGTCTTATTATAGTGGGTATGGCTGGTAGCAAAGTTTTACTATTTATTCTAATTATGATGATTTGCGATCTAAAGAATATTTCTACAACATTTATTCTTTTAATTTGCAATTTAAGTTTAGCATTAAATTTTTAATTGATACCTAGGTACATAAAGATTTCATTTTATATTCTCATGGTAAAAATAATTTTGAAAACTAAATAACAGGAGCCAGTAATTGATTTATCATGGAATCGTCTTCCTTTATTTGTTCTATATTATCTTTTAATCATGTGAGCTTAATCATGATCACATGCTACTCTAACATACCCAATATTATAAATTAGCATTAATAATGTAAGAGTTGATTAGTGTATGTCGACAATTTTCAATATATTTGGTTGATGTGATAAATATAAAATAATAAATAATTAATGCACAGTAAATAAATTGTTGGTGCGCTTCTTTCTGATGTTGACTTAGTGCAATGAAAGAATGTAGAGTTGACAAAATCATTATAAAGTATAATGATATTGTAATTAGAAATATTTACAGTTATTGGTTAAACAATCAAACCTATTTCCAATAATACGAACTATATATTTTGCAATTATTTGCATTAGCAGTTAAAGTAGCGTAGTCACATATTTAACACGTCAAACTAGAAGATATGTTACAGTAAGTAATTACCTTCTGTGCATTTTCGTCTTCTTCTAGTGGCTATAACATTATTAATTATTACATACATATCTTAGCGCATTAGAATGTTTTCTTACCTTTACTTTATATCTTAATTGAACTGTATTTTATTGAGCAATTGCAATTTTTGCCAAAATTTACGGCAAATAACAGTTTTTACAAGTCAGATTGGCGAGTTTGTTAAAAAGGTCGATCGTGATCAAAAACTATCAGCCTTACTAGGCTTTGTTATCATAAATTTCAGATAAATACGACGATACCGCGTCTAAAACTGCAAATAGATATCGCGTTTTATCATCGTTCATACCTTTTTGGAAAATTCGGCCTTTTGTTTAAGCAAAATACTTAGAGAATATCATGTTCTATGGTGGCAAAACTGATACGTTTCTGTCTGTCAGTGCCTGATATTTGTGTGCATTTTTATATTGATTGTCATCTGTTTTATTGATTTGTAGTGTTTTCGTATACTAAGCCAGTTTGTGGAGAGCTTTCTGCTACGTATTTCAATAGACATATTTTGAAATACTCGTATCTGTAGAACTGCTGTATTTAGAGTAACCTAAATGCCCACGTCCACTAAGTTAAAAACGGGTCAATAAGTACCCATCCGCGGTATATTTGACTCTACGTATTTTCGAATACACGATCATGCATGATGCACATTGTCTATTTGTCACACTTCATCTTCGTGGACAAAATCCATTTTATATGCTAATGTCATCCTTACTTGTCGGCAGGTCCATAGGAGGGATAAACTTCAAAAGAAAGTCAACAACATGCAGCTTCCTCTATATTACAGTATACTGTTTACATGTAGAGCAACACTACTTGATCAATCAAGAAATATCATGTGACTACTTACAATGTTAGTTGCATGGGTGAAAATAAGATGTATATGTATGTAGCCAAAGTTTTTACTCCTAAAAACAAGGAGAAACTTTATAACATTTAGGAAACAAAAAGTTCCTCCATGTTCCTCTGGTGGAAATGTAATCTAGAAAAAGGAACATACTGTTACCATTGACCCCTCACAAACAGAACGACGCTGTTCAACTTGATCTCCAGATCAAATATCATGTCATAAATAATAATAAAGTCAGTTGTCAATTTGGACATCTTTGTCGAATTTTGAATGTGTATATTATTTCTGGTTTTGATTAGTAAAAAAAGTAATATAAATTCTGTTTAATTATTTATAAATTGTTATCGAGAGACAAGCCGTGGCCCACCTACTGTGGATAAAGCTATAGGTAACAATAGTGGCGCCCAACTAAGTGACAGTGAATAAAGTGAAGTATTCAAGATCCCACTCCCAAGAAAATTCAGAAAAGAAAGGACTCCGAGTTAATAACACCATGAAGACCCCCAAGGCCAGCCACACCTGGACTAACTCCTATCTGGATGTGGACCATCACCACTGAACAGGATGCCGTCCCCTATGCTGCATGCTGCTGCTCGCAAGCGAGATGCCACCTCCGGATCCGCTAATGTCAACTTCTGCAGTGTCTACTACCAGGAACCACTACAACCCTACAGTGGACATCCTGACGAAGACGCCGTCGCTTTCATAGAAACATTGGAAGAATACCTCCAGGAGTTTAACCTAGAAATACCGGAGGACATCGACTACGCGGTACGCCCATACTTAATAGGGGCAGCCGCTGCATGACACTACCGCTTTCGGGGCACCTTCTGGCATGTGGAAAGTTTTGGTGGACGATTCCGGATGGAATTCTTCAGCGACAGAGACTATGCAGCCTTCATGGAGAAATCTCCCCAAGGGGGCAATATTCAAACCCCGTTTTCTAACACCACCGCTTCAAACGACGCACCAGTCGAATATGTATACATGGTGGAGGAACACCAGAATTCACTACAGTCAACAAAAGACTACTTCAGCATGGAGCCCATCCAGCCACCACAACCCTACAGTGGACACCCTAGCGAAGACCCCCTCGTCTTCGTGGAACTGCTGGAGGACTACCTACAGCAATTTACTCAGGATGTTGCAAGAGATGTCGACCGTGCAGTCACCCGTTACCTAAAGGGAGAAGCTGACAGGTGGCATCGACATTTTTGGGGCACCTTTCGCTCGATGGCAAAGTTTGGCAGACGTTTCCGGACTGAGTTTTTCAACGACCAGGACTATGCAGCTTTTATGAAAGAAACTCAGAACGAGTCTGCCACCATCAGTACTTCTGACATTGAATACACAGATTACGTGTGTATCACTATGGATAACAAGACAACGTCGCAGTCCTCCGCAGACGGACTCATTATGGCAACGGATGTGCCAAACCTGAACGATGTCCCAATCCTGGTGACCTAAACCAACGATCCAGATGCCGAGCACATGGATATATGGAAACCACTACAGATAATAAGACAACGTCGGCGTCCTCCGCAGACGGACTCACCATGGCAACGGATGTACCAAACCTAGACGATGTTCCAATACTGGTGATCTACACCAAACCTCCAGATGCCAAGCAGGTGGATCATGTGGAAACCACTACAGATAAAGGGACAACGTCGCAGTCGTCCGCAGAAGGACTGACCATGGCAACGGATGTGCCAAACCAGGACGATGTCCCAATCCTAGTCACCTACACCAACCCTCCAGATGCCGAGCACGTAGATCATGTGGAAACCACTGTGGATAATAAGATGACGTCGCATTCCTCCGTAGACAGACTTAATATTGCATCAGACATGCCAACCCAGTACGATGAGTCTGTCCCAATAATTACCAAAGCAACCGTACAGAATGGTCAGCAACGCCGACCCTACAAGAACATGGATCGAGCTGGCTGGAGGACACCGGATCATGGGCCATTTGATCCGGGCATCCGCCTGCCAAGAACCACGCCGACCAGGTCCGCCTATAGAAACGAACCAACCACGAGGCACTCCACTAGATCCAAGGAGCAGCCCTACAACCAGCCAGCAGGATCTGGAGCATCAATCGAAGCAGCGTCTTTCAGAAGGGGGGGGGGGCGCATGTTTCCATGGACCCCTCACAAACAGAACGACGCTGTTCGACTTGATCTCCAGATCAAATATCATGTCATAAATAATAATAAAGTCAGTTGTCAATTTGGACATTTTTGTCGAATTTTGAATGTGTATATTATTTCTGGTTTTGATTGGTAAAAAAAGTAATATAAATTGTGTTTAATTATTTATAAATTGTTATCGAGAGACAAGCCGTGGCCCACCTACTGTGAATAAAGCTATAGATAACAATACCACGAACTAATTTAACATATTATAAACTAAATATTATAGATAAATTAGTGTGCCCCAACGAATTTTTTATTTGTTTCGAATGTAAAATTTAATAAAATCAACAGGTATTTGTAAAGTTTGGTATAGTTGCAGTTCACCGACTTGGCTCAAACACTAATCAGCTCCTCCGCTTAGGACTATTACCTTAATTATAATTCATTTTTTGGGAGTATAATACTTTTAATTAATTTATTTTTTCCTGATTTGCCGTTCTTTTTGTTGTGAAAAGAATTGTTCTTCTAGGCTTGTAGGCTTTATTCACACGTTATTTTGATATCTAACAGAGCAATATGGTATAAAGATATCTTGACTATGCAATATCAGTCAGAAGAATAATGAGTTTGACATTCATATAGTAAGTTGCAATAAAAAAGTTCAGACTATAATTATTTATACCACGAGATCAAAAATTATATTGATAAAGGTTTGCCATGGAATGTAAAACGTCTGCCTTAAGTTATATCATTAAGCGTCATACTGCCATTAATATTTATCATTATATTTTCTCTCTGACATCTTGTAGTTTTTCAATTATGGTTTACACTACAGCACACAAAATTTACATGATTGAAGCGTATTTTAGAACAGGTGTACTAATGGTATATGGGAATACATTAAGCGTTTATGTTTGGATAATTTTCGTGAACACTTTCCAAATTTTCGCAAATATTATTGACAGTATGACACTTAACGATATAACTTAAGACAGACGTTTTACATTTCATGACAAACCTTTATCAATATAATTTTTGATCTCGCGGTATTTATTACGGAACTTTCATTACGATTTTTTTTCTGTCTTTTAGATATTGAATAATCAGATCGTTTTGGTATGTTAACATACTATGTTGATTTAACCATACAATACATCTTTAATTTGTGTAGCAATTTTTAACTTAACATCGCAAAATTACGTTGCTTAAAAATAAATAACGAAAGTCAACTGTACATTTGTCTGTTGCTTTATATAAATGTGATCGTTCGCTATTTTAAATTTTCAGGTAATTATTTTAAATTTTTGAAAATGTCGATATATCTCAATAATAAATACAGGGCGAACAGCAAGGAAGTGGAGCATTTGAAGTGTGCAATACTTCCTCTTAATATGGTTGATATGGTCGTATAATTAATTCTTCTTCTTGTAGTCTCTTCTCTTTGATCCTCTCTCTCCAAGTTACAACTCTCATGTTTTATATGGCTTCCCTTGTCTGGTTCTGTAATGTGATTCATGGTATTCATTTTGATCTAACTTCCATAGCTCTGCATTACATTATTTTTCTCTTATGCCAATTGTTTTCTCTTATCTTACATTTCTCTTATTCTGTCTCCTATTCTAAACTTTTTTCTGTGGAATTCTTCATCTTCATCTTTGTTATTCTGTCAAGCATTTCCTTTACAAGTTAATTTGTGTCGATGATGTCAAAGTCTGTTGGAAATTTAGAAAAACTATATGTATTGCGTATATTGTAGATTTTCCAATTCTGAATCTGTGTTGGTATTCATCTACCTCCATTATGGTGTATTTATTTATACGGTTCATTATTTTCGAAGCTAGCAATTTATATGTATGGTTAATAACACAATTACTCTATAGTCGTTGCAAGTAATTCTTTTTTTGAAGATTGTTATTATCTGTTCATTTGTCTTATTACCATGTTTTCTTCTATCCAAAATTTGACAATTAGGTTTCAATTTTCCTCCTTATACTACGCCTACTAATTTTCTTCCTTATATTTATAAGGGAATGGATTATATTTCACCCAAAAGAGTTGAGCCTCATCTACTTCATGCCGATGTTCATAGCCTCTGGCTAGATCCGAACTATCATGTTATAGTTTAACATGTTGTCCCACAAGATCACTCATATGACTTTCATAAGTTCATGTGTTTTCTTAATAGGCACATATGTCCCATATCCTCTAATTGGTTATCTTGTATACTAGTTCCAGCAATTGTTCAATTGTTCAAAGTGATCAGTAAACTGTAAAACAAAATCGCTTTTCTTTATGACGGGTTGTACCTCTATGTTTCAAAAATGAATACTTTTTAATAACATGTCTCTGCTTATTAATGCTCGATATCTGCCAAGCGCAAGATCGTTTCTATTACGTCTTTGTTGCGTTTGCTCACAGGATTACCTGATAATCATACTTTCCAGTTTTTGATATGTTTGTACTTCACCTATGACCATGACATACCACTGCCATGCGTAATGCTTTAGACATCCCCTTATCAATTGTAGCTTTGAAATGTCAGAATTTATGACATGAATATATGTTTTTATAGTTTTCAAGATTGCCATATGGTTGTACCTGCTATATTCGGCGAGCCCTGGTATGCTCTCTGTACCTTGTATGACTCTTGTTTGTAAACTCTTAACAGTATCCTGACAGTTGAGTATCATATCTTGAAGTTTCATTATTGTATTTGTACGTGCTTATACTTAATACTATATACAATCATCAATCTTAAGTGCTAATTACTCAACCTCCTTTTTAACTGAAGAGTCATTATTGTCCACTTACAGTTAAGATGAAAAAATTCAATAATTTTTTCATCCTGACCTCCCATCCATTCCTCTAACTTTTCAAATTTGCCTTTAAAAATATTGGAAATACATCCATGATTATTGGAGTAGTCTTGCCATTGTCAATTTTGAAAACATGAGGAACACATGGGTTTAATGATGTTCTAGATGCTGACATACGATACACCTATTTTTGGACATATATTGATGTCTCAATAATTTAATGTATATGTTCTGCCGATTATAGGCTTATATTTTGTTTATCTAAATATCCTGTAAGGGGAAACTCAGACTCATCACGCTGATCAAGTTATGTAAGAGTCACCGGTAATACACAGCTCGTAGATACCATAAATTTTATATAGATTTAAGTTTAAAAATAGTGTAGACCGCCATATATTCATTCGTACAATTCTATGCAATTTAAATTTTTTTGTTTAAAAGCCGCGATCCTAGATTTACGAACTTCTGCATCTCTTACATAGAACTAGTCAACACAAGCATGAATCCAGGTTTTCTTTCATACGTAATTGCAAGAGTAGAAAATTCTTGACGAAAATCCTCTCTACTATGATTAATTACATTAACTCACTGTTCATTCTACAATCTTCAAGTTCGAGGATAGTTTTCAATACTGAAAATATTCTACTGTAAAGAACACATATTACAGAATTAATGATTATTTGAAAATTTTACTTTAACAATATTAATCATGTTTTCAATGTTGCCGTTTTTACATTAAAATCAATAATTTAAATAGGATTCAAGGAATAATTTATAATTTAAAGGCATGTATTTTTTAAATGTATTATAGTTTGCATCTTTTTCGTAATAGTGAACAACATTATTGCATTCAAAAGCATGGGGAGTGAAATTGGTGTATGCATATACTTTGCAAGCATAAAAGCAGGACGTTCACTGTAAGAACCAGCCCGTAACCCCTCGGGACAATAAGCAAATGAGTGCAGAGACATTAACGGGGACAACAACACACTCCAGTCGGTCTTGTATGTACAGTACTGTTGCATGTATGTTAGCATTATAGATACACGTATGTGTGTGTCTATGTATGCGCGTTATCGGGGTGAATTGAGTGCAAGGGGACGTTGAATAAGGAAAAGAAGAAGATGAAGAAGAAGAAGGGAACCAAGGGGTGGCGGGAGCGCCGAGAGTGAGAGTTGTCACGCACAGGGTTTGATTGGGCTGCTGGCTGATCGATATTGAAAGATTCACCCCACCGTCTGGACCAAAGGACCTACGTTGTACACTCTTTTGGTGTTACTATTCATGCTGCCTACGTTAGAACGTTTATTGCAATATTTTTACGGACACATTTGCTTACTCATCGATGTCTATGACTCGTAATATTTCTAAATTGAATAAATTAGTGACATCACACCACCATAATGTCAACAGATTATTAATAGATTTATGATTGTTACTAAAAATGATAAATTGAAATTATCTGTTTTAGATTTGTATATAAAAAACTATATTATAAAATATACTTCCATCTTGATAGAAAAGCTGTAGTTATTCTATCGATGAATATTATTACAGTATAACAGTAAATATATTATTATTATTAGTTCTGCTGTAGGACTAGTATGTGTCGCGGAGTGTGTTCTATATCTACTATTAAAACTTTGTGTTGTTTTTAGTACCTATTTAAGATCCAGTTGTCGCATACCAACTTAAAGTATTCTGAATGATGATGTATGATGATGATTACGAAAGCTATAGTATTGATTACAATAATAGATATATATTAAAAGTATCGCAAAATTTCACCGACCAACAAAGTTATTACCTTAAATCAGTAACTGTCAAAATTAAACTGCAAAGTTACACAAAGTGCTAATTGATTGAAAACAGCTAGTATTCGCTTACCTCTAAATACGGAAAAAAATACAGGTTGAGACATTAAACATGCTATTCCTACGAAACCTAAAAAATATTGTTAGAGAAGATATAGTATGCATACTATTCCAGTTATTTTATGCAATCAGCTTACAGCAATTACTGAGTATGGGATACTCCTGATAGGAAAGTTCATTACATGTGAACTTTATGCCAGAGAAAGACAATATACAATCAGCCTGTAGTGAAAAAGGAAAATATCATAATACTGCCTCTGTACATAAAATTAGGGTTAATGAAAAACTTTCTAAAGACACTGGATCAAGAAAGTGACGGTTTTAAACACCTTCGGGAGAAGTTTCCAAAAATAAAAAAAGGTATTTGTCGGACCTCAGACATGAAAAGTAGTGATAGAAAAATTGAAACCAGAATAACAGCGCGGTAAGAAGCTGCGTGGGTGCTAATTTTTCTTGAAAAGAGGAAGGTTGAAAATCATAAAACTTTAGTAATGGACATGATACTCTAATTTAAAGGTGCTGGATGCAATATGTCGCTTAAAGTGTGCATTCTACATTCTCAATGTACTTTTGCTCGAAAAATATATGGGCAATGTTAGAGTGAGCATGCCAAGCGTTTGCAGAAAGGTAGTTTGGGAATGGAAAACTTGCAGCAGGTCATCTTCTAATGTTAACATTTTATTGCTGTACGCTAAGAAGAGAGGCTGTGGACGTTATTTTTAACAGTAAATGCAATACATCGTCACCAATTGTAAGATTTTCAAATACACATTAAAATATTTTATAAATAAAAAAATCATTAAAATTCAAACGAAATTAGAGCTAATTTGACCATCTACTTAATATTTAAATAAATGCTTGCATTTTCTATAAAAATTAATATTCCTCATTTCATCACAAATCCAAAAGTTGAATTTGTTGGTGGGTGTTGTCAGAAAAAAATTGTTTATATGTTTAGTAAGTTTTAAATTTATTACTGTTGTTCAAATAAAAAAAATAAAACACAAAGAAAAGGAAAGCCACGAAACACGAAAGTAGTTTCACTATTACACTCTTTTATTCAAAAATGAAATTGTTTTTTATCCGAATGAACTTGAATGGAGCGATCTATTTGGTGGATTAGTGTCTTAAGTGACATATAGGTACATACCTATATGTTCCTGTATGTAAACATTCTGTAATGAGTCATGCTGCAAAGTAACATGTTTGTGTACATAACTAAAAGGGAGCAGTTCCAATTATCTCTTTAAGAAGAAGACACTTGCACAGAAAATGAAAGATGGATAAAATATATACGAGAAAAGCATATATTAATATCTGTAATTAAGTATATAATTCACACATAAACGCCATTAGTGTTTATTATTTATTACATGCTAAATAGTATTAAGAAATACTTTTACTATGTAAATAGTGTTCACTAATCTAACACAGTCCAAATACATTTATTCAAAAGTAATCCCAAGAGGTACAGTAGTGGACATAATTAACTAGGACAAGTCAAAAAATTAAGTAACTTTTTTTTATAAAATTTAGTTGTTTAAATTTGGCTTTATAGTTATGACATTTGTCAAGTTGTTTTGTCAAAAATTTATTTGTCGAACTGAAGTAGAAAAAATGCCTCGAATTAACGATATCGTGAAGTGTTCTGTAATTGCTAGAGCGGAAGAAGGAATGTCGGTCAGACAGATTGTTCAGCGCTATAATATTAACAAAAATTCTGTCACTAACATTGTCAAAAAATGGAGACAAGAAGGCAGAATAGGAAGGAACCCAGGACAAGGACGACACAGGATTTCAAATGAAGAACAGGACAGAAGATTAATTGAGGTACTAAGGGAAAATCCATTTTTCACCGTAATTAGAGCTGCTGAAGAAACAAATTTCCCGGGATCTGCACGAACTGGACGACGACGTGTTAAAGAGTCGGAATTGCGCTACCGTTCAGCAGCAAAAAAAAAATATTTTAAGGCAAGAACACAAAGAGGCGCGTGTGGGATTTGCTGTAGAACACATGGTTTTCCATAATAACTTTTGGAATAATGTCATCTTTACGGATGAAAAGACTTTTCAGTCCACATATAGTGGTGCTATTCGTGTATATCGACCTGCTTATTCGCGGTACGATGAAAGATATATTAACAATTCAGACAAGAGTGGCAGATTTTCCATAAATTTGTGGGCTTGGATATCAGCCCGTGGACCTGGTGTTCTGTGGCATATTGACAGTAGATTTAATAGCGAAGAATACATACGGATCTTAGATAATATCATGTTGCCTTCTGTGTCCCAATTATATCCTAATAATGAATTTATATTTCAACAGGACAATTGTCCCATCCATACAGCTCATGCAGTAAAAAACTGGTTCAGAGAAAACAACATTAATATGCTTAACTGGCCTAGTCGCAGCCCCGACTTAAACTGCATTGAAAATGTTTGGGGGCTGTTATTAAGAAACATCCGAAACCAAAATATTAGACCCAGAAATGCCCAAGGATTATTAGAAGTGATTAATAATGCATGGGAAAATGTTGTTACCCAAGAGTATTGTATAAATTTGGTAAACTCGATGCAACGGAGACTTACTGATGTTATCAACCGAAATGGTGCGATGACCAAGTATTAGAAAAGTTGTAATTTAAAAAAATATATGTGTATTAAATCTTTACCGAAATTAAATTGTTCTGTTTTATATGTATTATAAAATTATTAACTTGCATTTGAATTACAATTCTGGTAAGTGAGGATGTCTGTCAAAGCCTAGTTTATATTAGAAAAAAAACACTGTCCTATTTATTTATGTCCATTACTGTACCTATACTTAATTATTGCTGTAGTCGGATAGTACTGTTCAATTAAAATAGTTATCTATGACTACACATTTGAATTAAAAGTAACAACTTTTGTGCTGTGTATGCTTAAAATGTACGTTTGTATTAAATGGATATACCCACTTGGCAAATGAGAAAATTGCTTTTGTGATTATTATTTGGCTTTATGTTCTTGTTTGTTTTTTAATACGCAAATATTATACTTTGACTCAACATAACAATATTACATTCTTATTCCATTAGAAACATCAGAACACATAATATAATGATTGTTTTTCACGACTATGTTGCTAGTTCGCATTAGGGCTTTGCTGTATTATATCTGCAGACGTATCCATTATGTACTCTGTACTAAAGTGGCGTTATAATTGCATAAAGGTGGCGCTGTCTGTCTCGAATATAATACAATTAGAAAACTTTCAAGCGAGCGCACATTTTTAGAGAGAAATAATTTCCCATATATCGGATTTATAAAAACGGAACCTAACGCAATTAAGGAACGTATATTAAATTGAATCAGAAATAGTAGTTACTTCTGCAAATACGATTACATCGTCATTCGCCGCGTCAAATATATTTGTTAGCGTTATCGTTAAGTCTTTGTACTTTGTATATCCATTTTTTTATTTAATTTCAAAATATCCACTAAAAAAAAATTATTAAATAGACATAAGTTTAATTTGAGAGAATATATGACATATTTACTTTTATTAAATCACTTTGAACGTATCATTTAGTAATTGTAAATGTTTTAAAAATGTATACATAGGAGCAATTACTGTCGCTACAGAAACTTACTTGGCATCCTTTAACTTACAGCAATATGTACAGAGGTAAGGAGATGTATTTGTAATCATTACTAAGCAAGCACGATGAAAATGTCGTTTTCTGAATAGTAAAAGTGATGTTTAGCTTAATTAAAAAAATCATGATTATGAGTTTTTCAGCTATATTTATAGCTGCTACTGTGTGTAACTTTTATCGTAAATACAATAAATTTTTAGAAAAGCTTAATTTCTGCACATGTTTTTTTGTGTGTTCACTGTTAATTAACAAATATCTCGACTGCTAATGGTCTCCTGCATCATTATTTCTAATCATTATTTTTTAGAGTAGCTGTTTATATCCATATTTAAAGAAAATTACTTCTTCATAAGTATTTTTTTCATGATTTCTTTCATCTTATGGTTTTCAGTATGTAACAAACAAATAAAGAAAAATAACAGATTAACAATGAAAAATCTCTATTCTAGTAATAGAAATTGCTTGAAGAATATATTAGTTCTTTAATGTAAATTGCCAAACTTGAGGGAAGATGTAGGAATTCACAGAATTCACATTTTCTTAATGCGTTTTCTATCACTAACGCAGAGGATTACTAGTGTCTAAAATGTACGTGCCACGAGCTGGTGTGAACCCCGATTGTATACAGCGCGTAGGCTCCGTCTCCTCGGGCCATAAGAACCTATAGGAAAAATATATAGCAAAATACATATAAAAGGGGGTATGATCAAACCAGAGGGCAGTTCAACTCAAACCATACTTTGAGTAACATCTACAAAGCTACCAGAAAGCTCCAACTGGAAGTTCAATTCAGATCCTAATCTGAACAACATCCAACTTGAAGTACAACATACCAGCCAGAAGAAAATACCAACAGCTTCATTATCCTGGAAGAAGCAACAAAAAGTCCATCGACTTACAGGAGTAAAGTCGGCGTCCATCTACAGAAGTCCGCACAACTAGAATAGAAGAGCCAGCGGCACGTTTGGGCAAGTATCAATTTTCTCAGCACTGGAAAAGTCCTGTGCTTTTCACTGGAGCACAAGGACACCACCAACGACACATCCAGCGACTTGCAGGAGCAAGATCGGTCCTCGACAAAAAATATACACAACAAGATAAGTCAGCACAATTGCTGCATACATCTTAAAAAGAATTGTTTTTAATGCTCACTTTCACTTTTATAACTATGAATATGCAACTATTTCCAATGTTTTATGTTGTTAATACCAATTACTTGTTAATTAATTATGATTTTTCAAAACATTATTGTTAGGCTACTGAATTAGTTTTAAATTGTTCATGGTGCAGAAAATGATGACTTAATGTCATGTTCTCATCTTGGACGGATTCTACATTACGTCATTAATTTATGCCTTATACCAAAATATCTTTAAAATACACAATAAAAACTTCAAAACCAATATATCAATATCAATAAAATATATTTGTAGATAACGTCACTATTATCTCGAAAACAAGTTAGTTGTTATGATTTTACTTTTGTGCGGATGGTTATTGAATTGCTACAATATGTTCCACTATTTTTCCTCTATATTACTATCTGTATATCTATCAGAACCATGGCTTATGCTAATAAACAAACAACATAGAGTAAGGAACAAATCATTTGGTTTTTATGACGTGAAATACCAAATCTCTTTTATTAAGCTAAATTGGTGAAAATTACTTATATATGTGTAAATGCACTTAATTTCTGAACAGTTAATGTTCTACAATGCGTGAATATTTAAGGTTTTTATGATTTGAATTTGTAAATTCATTTTAGAAGGAAAATTACAAAATGCTTTGTAAGTAATGTTTGTATCAACGCAAGTTATTTGAATAGAATGCGGTGAACATAGAGCCTACTACGAACTACTATTTTTAGTATCATGAAAGCCCCTACACATCTGTAAATACATTATAGCGGAAAATCAAACAATATTTCATATTTGTACTGCATTTCTGACTGCAAATTCACTGTACTCCCTATATTGATAATCTGACAATTTAAAATGTTTCTGCATGGTGCGAGAAGAAAAATAGGAGGAAAATACAGGAAATAAATAAATAATAAGAAATGGACAGGGGAGAGTTTCTGTGGTAGATAGTGTGCGGCGTCGTCAAAAATTCAATTTTATTTATGTGACATTTACCCCCTGTCGTTAGAAAACATAATCTAACCAGAGGGAAATTGAAAAGTAAAAACATTAGTTTCCAGAATTGTATTTACGGAATGTAAGATAGAGAAAATAAATATTTTCTGTTCGTTTAGTTTAATATAATAATGGAAATGCAATTTTCTATATGGGAATATTTAATCGTGTTTATTTGTAAAAGAGTACATTAGTTTTGAAATATAGGGAGACTACTAATCAAGAAAGTGAATTAAAATTACTGAGTATAAGAACTGTATAATCACTTGTGAATATAGCGTAACATATAATATAGCATTGCCATCAGTTAATGTTAGTGAATTAACATAAATACATACAAATAAGCACAATTTATCATTATAAATTATTTTTTAGAAGTTAAAACAGTATAATTCTTCGTCTACGACAGCATTAGAATTAATGAAATATGCAAATGGGTAGATTTGTCAATTTATCCAGTTTTTTAGCTGGTGAGAGAAATATATTTTCAAGGCATATTATTTACTTTATTGTTTTCAAATCAGCTACTAGCAATATACAGGGTATATACGACGAGATTTTGTTAGAACAATATAGAAAACTAATAAGAGTTGAGTTTTGAAATTTTGCCAATACTAGTTTTGCATTACGCTCTTTCGATTTAAAATAGTTTCAAATTTTGGCTTCTCCCGGCTACACCGGAAATAAAATACCCCATATTTTATGATTGATTCGTATTTCCAACTTAATTTTAAGGACAGTTTGTGTAATAAACTTTGCCTCTAGTATTTAAATTTTTGTAAAGAAATTGATAGCAGCAGGCTATTACTCACAACGGCATTCCCAATAATTGAATGCATGCACAGATTTAACATTCTATGTAATTATTTTGGAAAGTATATTGCTTCAAATGCGGTATGACATACTTTTCAAAATAATACTGGCTGATCAGCAAACAATGTTAAACATTTCATTCAGAAAATATCAATATCTTATTAATTTTGAATAGCAACCAATATTTTTTCAACTTAATTGGATTCCACGTTCAAAATTAGGGGCAGTATGTATTTACTTCTCTATAACGAAAAGTCTTCGTTTTAGAGTTATTTTGGAAAATGTATCAATTCCTTTAAAGTTTTATTTTGTATAATCAATTAGGCTACGGAAATTCATGTATACAAATAAAAACAAATTGCAATCATATTACCTTTCATTAGTAAGGTAATGATGGTGACATGTTGTGTTTATGCATAGAAATATCCAAGTCCAAGACCTACTAGGAGTATCTTAAGCAATCTTTTAAAAAAATTGCATTCCCTTCGGATCATTCTTGCCGAAAGCAACCAGAAGAAAACTTGGAGTTGTTGATACTGAAAATGTGGCGGTAACAGCACTCACTTACTTTGCAACACATTCCAATAATTCTCTAAAAGATGCAAAAGCTGAAGTAGGTGTATCCAGAATGAGCATATATCGAATTTTGAAAAAGAACAAGTGGCATGCTTACAAATATCATCCTGTTCAACGTATTAAATAAGCCGATTTTGTAACAAGAGTGCACCATTGTGAGAGATTTTTAATGAAATCACAAGAAGACAACGATTTCACAAAAAATGTTATATGGACTGATGAACAAAAGTTTTGTAAAAATGAAATATTTAATCGACACAATAGCCACTTTTAGTTGGAAGATAACCCTCGAGTTGTTAGGCAACGCCGTTTCTAATAGTTTTGGAGTTTCAATGTATTTTGTGCTACTAAACATGACAAAATAATTGCTTTTTATTTTTATGAAGAAAATTTAAATAATGAGCGATCTATTTACATTTTAAGAAACGTCATAAATTTAAATTTAAATACATGTTGGCAGAAGAAGCTCGTACTGTATGGCTTCAGATGGATGGTGCACCAGCATATAGTACTAGAGCTGTTGGAGAAGTGTGAAGAAATATTTTATGTTCGGTGGACCTTATAGGTTTCCACCGTGGTCACTCGATTTACCGCCCCTAGCTTACTTTATTTGGGGCTAAGTTAGAGATAAAGTATAGAGTATACCTGCTACTACCAAAGACAGTGGCGGCTCTTTAATGAGAGCAAGTGAGCAATTGCACCCCCTGGAATTTTGAAACAAAACAAACCAAGCGGCGACTAACTGTGAAAGTATTTATTTATTACGTATTCATAGTTATTGAACAGGAACGTGGCGTGTGCGGCGCGTGTAGCAACCTACATGCACCGATCGTCGTCACAGATATAATGACGACTAACTGCGCACGAATGCAAAGACGAAAAACTATTCGAATGTTTACCCCTTCCACCGAGAGACACATACCTATGAGCACAGCCCAACCGTTGCTCCGTTAAGCCATTAACATTACATTGAAGGTGGGGAGAACTGTATTTTGTTCTACTTCCATATCGAATAATACATAGCGTGTGAGCAAGATCCCCAGTCTGCTCACCGCTTTTGTAAGATGAATGTCTTCTCTGCGTTACAGAATAACACGTTTTCGCGTTTAACGTATGATGAAAAAATCGGAATAAAAAATCTTAAACGGCCGATGCCTCAATTATGTTTAGAAAATAAACAATCTGTTAAAGGTAAAGACGTTATAAGAAAATTCAAAATGAATATTTATCAGAAAAATGACTGGATTTGTGGGTGTGAAATTAAAAATACTTTGTTTTGTTTTCCGTGTCTTTTGTTTGGTGGTGAACCGTCTTGGTCAAAGAACGGAATAAAAGACTTAATTCATCTTAGTGCTAAAATTACGAAACATGAAAATTCCGAAGGGCATTTGAAAAATATACATATTTAGTCTAAGAAAGTTAGGAAAAAACAACATTCAGAATGTTTTAGATTCATCATATAGAAAAGCAGCTCAACAACACAATGAACAGGTATCAAAAAATAGGCATGTGTTAAATTTAATAATAAATTGCATTAGATTTTGTGGCGCGTTTGAACTGGCACTTCGGGGTCATGATGAACGGCAAACGTCGAATACCAAGGGAATTTTTCGGGAATTGATAAATTTTACGGCAGAATTGGATAAATCGCTCAGAGATCACATCGAAGCAGCACCGGTTTTTAAGGGATTATCAAAAACGATACAGAATGAGCTGCTTGATGCAATGTTGAACGTGTATCATGAACAAGTTTCCAGTGAAATTAAAGCAACCGACTTCATATCTGTGATAGCTGATGAAACCACAGATGCGTCCAATCAGTTTCAGTTGGTGGCTGTTTTAAGATATATTGTGAACGCGAGACCGGTCGAAAGATTCGACTTCATTAAAGAGTCGTTAAGCTTTTAAAAATTGTCATTACAATCCCAATGACAACGTCTGAAGCGGAACGTCAGTTTTCACGGCTGAAGAGAATAAAAGCTTTTCTGAGAAATACAATGAAAGAAGACAGATTAAATGCCCTTACTATGTTATCTGGTGAAAAAGAATTTATAAATGATTTCCCAAATTTTAATGAAAAAGTGATAGAACTGTTCTGCAAGTCAAAGACACGCAAAATGGACTTCGTTTATGGTCAGATGTAATCAAAATGTAGTGTTATATTTACTATTCCCTCAAAACAAACTGTACAATGAACAGTACCTGTCTGGAACAGTATGTCGGTGAAACTTATAAAGATTGGGTAAGCGTTCTTGTATTATACTTTTTAATTTTGAAATTATGCACTCCCTATGTGAACCACCCCGAGCCGCCACTGACCAAAGAAGATATAATGGCCATAGTGCGAGGCGCACTCAATAATCTAGACGGTAGAATGATACCGCGTGCCATAAGTACGAACATTTTAGAAAGAATAAGAAAGTGATGAAGATAGAGGTGGTGATGTGTTTGAAAACTTAATTTAGGGTTATTACAGACTATTATTAAGACTAATGCTTCTTGATATTGTCAGTTTTCATTTAAATGTTTTCGGACATTATTAAACAATGACTTGTTTTGTTTTCATTTATCTCCATGAATTTCCATAGCCTACTTGATTATACAAAATTAAACTTAAAAAGGAATTGATACATTTTCCAAAACAACTCTGAAACGAAGACATTTAGTTATAGGGAAGTAAATACATACTGTCCCTAATTTTGACCGTGGAATTCAATGAAGTTGAGAAAAATATAAGTTGCTATTTAAAAATAACAAGACATTGATATTTTGTTGATGAAATGTTTAACATTGTTTTCTGATTACCAAGTATTATTCTGAAAAGTGTATAATACCGTATCTGAAGCAGTATGCTTTCCAAAATAATTACATTGAATATTAAATCTGTGCATGCATTCAATTATTGCGAATATTGTTATATGAGTAATAACCTGCAGCTATAATTTTTTTTACAACAATTTAAATAATTCGAAAATGGCTAACTTCAAAGGCAAAATTTATTAGACAAACTAGCCTTAAAATTAAGTCGGACATAAGTATCAATCATAAAAAATTGGGTATTCCGTTTAAATAAGGAAATCGATATCCATTTCCGGTATAACCTGAAGAAAATTCGAAACTATTTTAAAATGAAAGAGCGCAACGCGAAACTAATATTTGCGAAATTTCAAAACTCAACTCTTATTAATTTTCTATATTGTTCTAACGAAATCTCGTCGTGATATACCCTGTTTAAGCTTTATACCGCAGTTGATAATTATATTTATAATATTGAGAATCTTGTTTATTCACTGTTTCGAATGTACTACTTCAAGTACAATTATTTGTGATCAGTTAATAAAAAACAAACAGAAATTAGGTTCTCGTTTGATTAGTGTTCAATATTTCATTATATATTGATTAACATCATCAGGAGGAAACTACTGAGAGTTGTTAGAATTTGAGCCAAGTCTATAAAAAACCATAGTTATAATTTAGAGACGTGGTAGGTCTCGTAACTTTTAACCGGTATTCGATAAAATATTAAACAGTGATTACTATTTCTTGCACATGCACATAACTTGGAAAATTAGAATATTCATTATTATTTATAGTGGATAACAAAATAAACGTAAATCACTGATAAAAATAATTATTAATTATTTTTAAATATTTTATTATTAATTCTTTGCTGTATTAGATAATTTTTGAGATTCATTAACCATTATTGTTATCACTGCCTCACTTTGTAACTTACTACAGAAGTAGAATTAATTGATTGCTAGGAATACATTTCTTTTCTGACAAATGAGTTCATGAAGTTTTTTAATTCCACTACAACTCTGGGAATGTGTATCAATTTGTTGAAGACCTGAAATATTCTACAGAAATGTATGCATGCTTTTAATCTTTTTCTCTTAATAATTGCATTTAATAGCATCCTATTAAAATATCATTTTATTCGAACACATCTTGGATTCATGCCACTAACCTATTTCAAAAATTACAAATGAAAATATGGAAGAAATTTTACACAAGCTGTGTTGCACCCCTTAAAGTTCGAGCAAGCATGGCGAAAATAATCTTGTATTTTACACAAGTCTAGTTTTCAATTGGGAAAAATTCAGTATTCTAACCTCTCAGTTATTAAATGTTAATTACCTTTATGTAGCTCCTAGATTAATGTGATATACTTGCCGCAGTCAAAAACCCAACGTCTTACTCGAAGCTTCCGCTAATAGCCTCTATAGATAGATAGTTCTGTCGCCGCTTAACTTTCTATTGGAGACGGTCGTGGATACCACAAATCTGTCTACATGAACAGGTAGTTCGACTGCCAGATGACGGAAAGAGAAGGAAGTTTTCACTCACGTTCTTCGAAATTGGAATTTATATCACAAATCGCGAATCATCCTATCAGGAGAAAGTCTTTAACCAATTAATTAATTGTTACATTGTAAATGTGCTGGTATCCTTAATTTAAGCAAAATTCTAAGCTATAAAAATACTGTAGAATTTTAACTATAACTGGAATTCAATCACATGCGTTCAACTTAAGACGGCCAGCATTCAAAAAGGTCGTTTAAAATACACCGACCTCTTAGTTATTGACAACCACAGAAGTTGCCGACAACAATTGTGATAAACAAAATGAGTAATTGATAAAATACAAGACAGAACCTGAAAATAATATATGTAATAAATACTAAAATAATTAACCACAGCGTTAAACGAGAAAACTAGCAGGGACAAGGGAAAAATTACAAACACATTATCAGGAACAAAATTAAAATTATTAATTGAGAACTCATATACCGCTTAGCGCGATACAATATACAGGGTTAGCCAAAATAAGGAACAGTTAAAGTAGCTTAAAATTATCAAATAAACAAGTATAAGTAATAAAAACACCAAACGAAATTTAAATGTAAAATCTGGCAGGTTGACATTGAGAGTATGTGCAGACCCTTGGTTGAGCTGGGTTTGGATGAACAGTGTAATGCTTGTAAACATGTTAAATTCATTCATTAAGACATTTAGGTTGAAATCATGTAAACTTATATGAAAATAAGCTTTTCTCACTCCACTTTCTTTGATTAAACGAATTTGGAAATAGAATTAGATAGAATGTATAATATAAATAAATATATGATTTGGTGTATGTTAAATTTTCTAATTATTCCTAATTGTTATGATTTGTTAATTTCATATTATTATATGTGTACATATTGTATTGGGTTTTTCATTTTTCACTCTTTTGTATTTATGAATACGAGTAATCAATAAATTTTGTTCAGCTTTACTAAAGTTTATCGTATTCTGCCTATTAATTCCTATTACAAATTCTAAATTGTAGTATGTACACAGAAATGCTTTAAAACTATATTCACACTAATAAATAATACAGTTGCTTTACTAAAATGAAATTCGTAATTATACACAATATTGTAACGAAATGTGTTTACATTAAATAAAAGAATCAGATCTCTCGGCGCGATAAAAACGAAATTGTCACACGCACAAAAAAAGACCATAAATCATATTCGGCGCAACGGGTAAACAAGTCTGGTGAATCATCATATGTGTATAATATGTGGGCGACGGTATGTCCGACGTATGTTCTGGCAAATATCGAGAGGAAGATGGAATGTTCCCGAGTATTACGAGAGTCTTGTGTGCCGGTATAAAAAGCAGCCGATACAGAGAAAGGGACATTCATTACGGGATTCATTGCGGGCGGAGTAGTTCGGGATAAAGAAAGTCCTTATGTAGTGGTAGCGTAGAAATAAATATAGTAGTGCCGTCTTATATAAATAGTGTGATATAAATAAATACGGACAGGGATATAAATAATAGTAGTAGTAAATAAATACAAGTGTTAATTTTAATTTATTAATAGTAGTTTAGGTGTGTTAAGTTAGTTTTATGTTTTTATATTGTTAAATAATTTTGAGTATATAAATATACAGACTGTTTTAAATAAATAATTGCACGAGTTGTTTATTGGAACCCGAAAACGTTACAATATAATATAAACAAAATTAAAATATAGGCAAAAAGTACAAAAAATAAATTCAAATGAAGAAACACAATTTAGACAACTGGCGTATTTCTGCGTACTGAGAAAAACGCGTGTTAGAGATAATCAATGATTAATCAATCGAGTATGTATTTCACTCGGAGTTCGAAAAACCGGAAATAAAATCACAATTTCAGTTAAAATTACAGGCATGCAATTGTACATATTCAGATTAAAAATACATCATGTTTATGTTTTTACAATATGAACCGAATCTGCGTAAGTAAGCGCAGTAGCAGTAACCGGCCTGAAGGTGACTATTAGGATACTGGAAAAAACGTAAACAACAGAAGTAGAGACAATACTTCTTCTCTTTGCAGTGTAGTGTTTAAATGTTGTATGATAACTAAAAGAATAAGTAAACTGCAGGTTTAGAAGAGATTAACGATTTTATAAAATCATTTGTTGTCACCCGCTGTAGAATTCTAATGTAGCGTTAAAATTATCAAAAACAGTTTGAAAACATTTTTATTTATTAATTTAATCTAGAAAATAATTGCGTGAGGACATTAAGCGATATAAAAGAAAAAAAAACACTAAATTTTTAATTTAAATAAAAAAACCTTTTAATAAATATTGTATCAAACTGTTTAAGACTATTTTTGTATATTTGAAAAAACGATCAAAGCATATTTCCGATTATATACACCTAAAATCAACGAGCACGAATTCTATTAACCCTAATACGATACAGAACTGTATCATTTCAATGGCTAGATGAAATTTGTAATGCAAAACATACATAAAGGTGAATAACAGCGGTAAATTGGTTTTTATTTTATTCTATTCACATAGTAGACGGCATAAGGACGATTCGAGCTTAGAATAAAATTAAAAATGAACTAATCGATTTGCGTAACTATTTATCGGTTTAGTTTGGTGGCGTTTTCTTCGACGCTCTTTTGTTGTACGAACGGTTTTCGCTAGTCATCGCCCCACGAATTAAAAAGTTAAAAAGCATTCTGATATGATTTTGATGCTCTTCGGGTGAATTATCGATGATTTATGGTCCGAAAATGCACTTTTTATTCAAGTATGCTCACTCACTGAACGCTTTAGCATAGTGTATCAGTCAGCGTTTGACGGCCAGCTACATAAATCATCATTTGAAAGTTGCCAGGACACGACGGGATTAAGGGATCATTAATCGCACTTTTTCTCGGCATAGTTTTTCGGATTTCAACACAGTTTCGTATATGCATTTTTTTCCGTTACGATCTTGTATTAAGAAGACATTGTCTCACAAGAGATAAGGGAAACAATAGCGCCGAGCATTATAATCGAACGTTGTTCAAGTACGTATATAATGTATTCTTTTTTCACATTATACACAATGATAACATTTGTTGTATAGTATAACTTTCCTTCAGCGATATATTAATTAATTAAATGGACTAAATTTGTAACTTTTATAAAGTATTAAACGACGAGAAAAACAATGTATGTGTCATAATTATATTACTTCGATGACTAATTGCAATTGTAGGTACTTTTACTTGTTTCTGGGTTAGAATTGGAAAAATTTTGTATTTCGAAAACGTGTCTTTTATCTTCACAGAATAGATAATATAATTTTGTAAATATTTTAATGAAGAATGAAATGGTACTATTATCGTTTACGAAATTAACACATTTTTTACAAATCATTGTTTTACAACATTCTTAATTGATATAACGAATGATTGAAAACATTTTGGAAAATGCGAATCTTTGTATGAATATAAATAAAAGCAGACAGAAATGGTAGGTCTAGTACCTATTCATTCTTAGTTGACTGTCGATACTGACATTATCAAAGGAACTAAAAAGAGCTTAGATTCTTCCGATTCATAAAAATGGTCAACAGGACAGTCTGAAAAAAAATAGGCTATTTTTTATACTTCCAACGCTTTCAAAAATATTTAAACAAGCAATTATAAATCGATTAGTTAATATCTTGAAGAAAAACATTTATTTAGTGAGACACAGCAGAGCTTTATAAAGCAACGATCTACAGTCACAGCAATGACTGAACTTGTGAATGAAGTTTCAGAGGCCTTTGATGAAAAAGAAAGCATCAAACTGATTTTCTGGGATCTGTAGAAGGCATTCGATTGTGTTGATTACTACGTCCTTTTGGAAGACAATGGAACATTACGGAGTACTTGGAATACAGTTGCAGCTATTAAAAAGCTACTTGGCAAACAGAGAACAACAGGTATGTTGAAATGAACAACTGACAGAAGCGGAAATAGTAAATAGGGGAGTACCGCAGGAATCCATACTGGGGTCGGTGTTATTCTTGCTGTACATAAAGTCACCAACTAGATGTGACCCTTCGAGTAGCACCGTCGATTTGTAGTGTACATTCCTAGACAAAAACTGAGCGCGCCAGTATTTAAATCATGTCAAATGTTATACAACGATTGTAATTAAAATAAGATGGAATCTTATAATTTGAATATGCATATACGTGATATTTGAAAAATATAAAGGAAACAACAAATATATATATATATCATTTATTAAAAGATAGTAAAGTAAAACAAGAATAATTACTGTGTCTTACATATATACCTTTATACGTAAAACGTATATGTATATATGCATGTGTTTGAGATACATACATACATTAAGAGCCATTGTCGATAATCGAACGCACAGACACCAGTGTTTCGACCTATGAGGTCTCATCAGTGCACGTGGAGATTCTCGACAATAGCTTCAAGACTTAAATCGCTGCCTATGTCATTTTCGCATGTTAAATGTAGTGAGAGTATCACAGCGACATCTAACACCCAAAAGATGACACGGAAAAAGCGATGGCTTCTGACAGCATGTTCTGCTATGCCTGTATGTTAATAGTGTATCTCGTATAATAGAGCCTTAGGTGGCGTCACCAATCAAAACGAAAATGAAAAGTGTGAACACATGGATGTTAAAACTAACATTAAGCAGTAAATAATTACTGTGTCTTACATATATACCTTTATACGTAAAACGTATATGTATATATGCATGTGTTTGAGATACACACATACATTAAGAGCCATTGTCGATAATCGAACGCACAGACACCGGTGTTTCGACCTATGAGGTCTCATCAGTGCACGTGGAGATTCTCGACAATAGCTTTTAGAAAATGACATAGGCAGCGATTTAAGTCTTGAAGCTATTGTCGAGAATCTCCACGTGCACTGATGAGACCTCATAGGTCGAAACACCGGTGTCTGTGCGTTCGATTATCGACAATGGCTCTTAATGTATGTGTGTATCTCAAACACATGCATATATACATATACGTTTTACGTATAAAGGTATATATGTAAGACACAGTAATTATTTACTGCTTGATGTTAGTTTTAACATCCATGTGTTCACACTTTTCATTTTCGTAAAACAAGAATTAATTGATATGGCATGATATACATTGCATTATACATACAGCATGTGTCAATTTTCATTAGCCATAGGCGATTAATCCATACAGTACGTGGCAACATAGTACAGTACCCCTTCCTTCCTTTCCAATGCAAGCACGACCGATGCATGCATGTAATAGAAGTTAGCGTGGTTAGCGGCAGTACCTATTCGACCGCCGGGTTGGGTGTTTGTAATGCGTTTAGAAATAATATTTATGCCTTGGAAGGATTTGTTTTTCTTTTTCTTTTCAGTAAATGCAGAGAATTATTAAGCTGCGTTCGCGCTGCATGATACAAACAAAAGCGTAATTCTAATAAAATTAAAAATAAGGTAAATAAAAAAGGATTCTGAAAATAATAATAAACTACTACATTTGATGTTTCCCGTTCCAGTAATAAGACGGCTTTTGCAACGTGTTCGCAGCTAAACACTGAATGTAAAATCTGGTCGGGAGAAGTGGAAAGATCGGAGTAAATCGTTGTGATGTCGGTTGTTGTCGGCACTGGTGACGGACAGTAGGGGCACCATGTTGCAACGTATTATATGTATACGTATAGATTGCATGCAACCATTGAATCCCTATAGCTAATGAAATTTGACACATGCGGTATATACATAATATATACTACATCATTATCTGATTGTAACCAATCGGTTTGTGATTCACCTAATCTAATAATAAATTCTTCATGAACATCCATTAATTTTTCCCTTTCGATGTATTCTTTTTCTATTTTCTGTACGTGTTTGCATTCTGCTTGCCACAACTTCGGAGTAATTTCAGCAAACGCCTGCAAAATTAAAGCCTCTATATTGCATATGGCGGTAACCTTAACACCGAATGACCTAAACTTGCAGCATAATTGTCTATGGCATATTCAGGTTCTGGTTTATTGCGTCTCACTAATTCGAGCAATTCACACTTTAACATTTCAGGGTGATATGGTATACTTTTTAAAAATAGCCAGGATATAAATATCTGCTTTTTTTGATGAAGATGTAGGTGCTTTATTGATTTGGACACTGTGATATGGTGCATTATCCATAACTATAATTGAATTTTGTGGTAAATTTGGTATTAATTGTGTTTTGAACCACTTTAAGAAGTTTTTATAGTTCATTTCATCGTGATAATCCCCACCAGCATGACACAAAATCCACCTGCACCTTCTTTCTTTAGCACTCCTTTTTCATTTGAACTTTCCTAGCACTTTGACACAGTATAGTTATTGTGCACCTAACTCTCATCCAGATATACTGAGGGTCTCTTGTTTTCACCAAGACTATCGTTGAAGATTTTAAATCGCAAATACCGTGCTCGCCAAGCCACTATATCTTGTCGTTCCATCAATACTTTTCTGTTCGACTCACATTTCTTGTACTTGTATCCCATCTCAATAATAATTTTTTGTAATGTTTCTTTGCAACCAGAGAATTCAGTTTCAGATTTCATATAAGTATGTAAACTGTGTAAAGTAGGTACATTCTTACTGACAGTGTACAGGGATGTGATTCTGTTCCGTAGTACAGATCCAAAATTAAGATTAGAATAAATGTAAAGTGTGACAAATATATTAATATATTACTTGTCCGCATCATCTAATATAATTTTAATTATTTTCCTTTCTCAGCTCAATAAGGGTAGTAGAAGATGAAGGTTGGTCTTCCAAACTCTTAAACAATTTGCTTTTGCCATGCTTTATAGTTTTTTCTGATTTTCCTGTCATAACAGTCACTCTTCTAATGACTTGATCTACAGGAAAAGCGTAGTGGCCTATTCGCTTCTCTTCCTCACAAAACTCAATAATTGTCTTCAATATAGTCAAGACGTCATCTTTTACAGATTTTCGTTTATCCATAATGAAGATAATAGATAATCTACAAAATATTTGTAACATAAATAGACGCGTACTGCAGAATTAAGGCTATATTATTACTTACCTTCAACTCACAATGAAAAATAAAGTAGTTTTAAGAAAAACTGTTTGGATATTCGAAAGGAGAGAGTAAATACTAGAAACCAGGAGAAAACGTAGGAAGAAATTAAAACAACAATTTGATAAACAAGTAAACAATCAGTACATAAAACGGGACTGTACACAGCTGTCAAGTATAAAAAGTGAGGGCTAGAGGGGGGGGGGCGAAGCAAGACGCTGTTATATTAGTTCGCATATTTTCCGAGGGACAGATTCTCTTGGTCGCACTCTAGATGATATTCCCACAAATGTCCACTGCCATAAAACGTTAATGTTCGCAGATGGTACATCCTTCCTTTTGCGAAACAAGGATACTGGTTTAACGCAGGTCACGGAATATGTTCTGACGAGCTGGGGGAGTGCTTTGGCGCGAATAAGCTAAGCATTAATACACAAAAGACCCAAACTTTTGTCTTTTCTACAGACAAAAACAAAAAGGATCGACCAAATTCTCGGGCATTTTCTTCGATTCAAAGTAATCATGGGTTGACCAAGTCACCAATTTGCAATATCAGCTTTCAAAATCTATATACGCAATACAAAGAATAAAGAAAATAGCTGGAAAAGATGCCTCACGATTAACATACTTTGGTAGTTTCCATAGTAAAGCCATTTCCAGAATTCTCCTATGTGGTGGATCACAACAAAAAGAAGCAATCAGAGCAATAGTGGGTGTAAATTCCACAACTACTAGCAGAAGTTTATTTAAAACTTTATATATACTTACCTTGCCGTCCTGTTAAATCCTTTCTAATTTACTCCACATTCATATCATACCCAAGTATCCAACCCATAGTGAAAGCCACATTTATGACATCCATAACAAAAATAATTATGTGATTCCTTACCAACGAGTCGGATGTGCGCAGACGGGATCCAATTACATGACTATAAAACTTTATAACCACTTTTAATCTTGTTTGAAGAAGCTACCTGCGAAGTCATTCTAAAAACGAGCAACTGAGGTCCTTCTGTCCAGCAGTATATACTCCATTGAAAAATATTTCGAGCGAGACTACTCCAGCTGCTCCTAGTCTCCCTGTTTTTGATAACTTTTTTTGGGTTTCTTTTATGTATCCAAATTTATGTTTTATATTGACATGTATATCTTTTATTAATTTAAAATATTTTTCTGTCCTGGCCTTAATTTGTTAATAATTCAAAATGTTTTCTTTGGGATATAGCGGCCAAAAAGGGAATAATAAACACAATTACACCATTTTTTTCCAACGTTTCGACAATTACTATTGTCTTTTTCAAAGTTTATTGAAACCTAATACAACACTGGAAGAAATTAATTCTATGTTAGTTAATTACATTTTAATTAAAAAATAGTTATTTATGTAACAAGTCAGTAAAATGATACTTTATCGAACGAGTCTGATTTACGAGCCAAACGAGTGAAGCGAGCGCGGCGAGTAACAGACGAGTTCGGTAAAGGTACTTTACTGACGTGGTGCATACAAAATTTTATTGCCAACCGTGAAAATTGATAATTTAAGAAATAATGATATAATAACTTATGACAGTTTATGACAGTGACAAACGATTTATTTTTAAAGTCATCAGTCATGGCTACGCTGACAGATATTAGCGGCAGGTAAAGTACTTTATTGTACAGTACGATAATGTTTCTTTACCTCCGTAAAACGCTATGGTAACGCATCACTTTACTAGACGGTTGGCGATAAAAATTATTATTATTTTAAGTGTAACTTTTAATGTTCTGTATGAATATGATGATCAATAACCATGCAAGCTCTTAATAAATAATTTTTACATTTCATTCATTTCTTACTAATTCTACAATATTCAACATCATTTATAAATTTTGTAAATTACACTGATAACTTTATATTTCATATTGTAAGTGTATTTTGCGTGTATGTGTTAAATATAACGTCAAATTTTAAAATGCTAAATGTATATAAAACGTCTAGAATGCACGACAGGGTACATATTGCGAAAACTACCAATTTTTATAATAGACATATTTATACAAAGTGATCCTTATTTTTAATGCAGAATAAGATAAAATAATAAAAGTTGCTGCTCCCCATTTAAAAAAATTGTCTTTTGGCAAATTTTTCCAAATTCGTTTTCAGGCGTATAATTCGCACACTCTGTATTAATAATTGTAACAATTTTATACAAATAGTATTTTACTAAGCCATCTATTTGAGAGAATTTACTTCAAATTAAATAATAAATTCATCTTTATATGGAAAAAGTGCTATTGATTTTCTGCCTGCAAACATCAAATTTAACATAAAAATTTCAATAAGTCAAAAAGGGTTACACTTAGATATATGACATTATACATGAAATATATTTAGAATTTCACGTAGAATCTAAAAACCTGACAATATACAGGGTATTCTATTTAAAATTAGGAAGGTGGTGCCTACTTCCGGCATAGCCCGAAGTACCGCCATCTTGAAAATATTTTAGGCAAATGGCCCCCATCGACTTTAGTATAAAGTCAAAATTTCAGATCATTCCTAGCTATAGTTTTTCCGCAATCGATCGATTCAGTTTCCGGTGAACCACCTGTATAGCAATCAACACAATACAGCCTAAAGATATAAAGTATGTTAGTATTCCATATATAGGTATATATGGTTGTCAGAAAAACTAATAAAGTGTTTAGCACCATTTTATATTAAATTGACACATATGAATAAACATAATCTGAAACATTTATTCACAAAAATTAAGAATGAGGTACCAACTAAACAAAAGGCCCATGTTGTATATAAATTCAACGTCTGTCATAGAGGATTAAGAGACATAAATATGCCCAAAATATTACTTCCTTATAAAACACAGTAACACTACAGGACATAGATTTGATTTTGACAATGCAAGAATTTTGAATAAAGAAAATAACTCCAAAGCCCG
Source organism: Amphimallon solstitiale (assembly GCA_963170755.1). Lineage (NCBI taxonomy): Eukaryota > Metazoa > Arthropoda > Insecta > Coleoptera > Scarabaeidae > Amphimallon > Amphimallon solstitiale. Next base: position 98,738,395 of record OY720678.1, read on the forward strand.
AAATGTTTTAGAAATGGTACAGATAAAAACCAATAATAAAGCGGAAAATGATAGAACTGATGTCAATGGATTATCTGAAATATATTTTTATATTTTACGTTACGTTCAAAGTAATATGTTATTTATAAAAGATATTTCTGTTTGTCAGTAATGGTCAGTAAAAATATGTGTTTTATATACATTTAGACATTTTAAAATTTGACGTTATATTTAACATATACACCAAAATAGACATACAATATGAAATATAATAAAAGTTATCAGTATAATATACAAAATGTGTGTATTAAATAACGATGTGATGGTGAATATAAAAATTACTTTTGTTTCTGCTAAGTACACGTACGTATGTTTTACAAAATTTATAAATGATGTTGAATATAGTAATAGCATATAAAATGAGAGTTGTAATCAGTCAGGAAAATAGGGAGGACGCATTTCCTGAACAAATGGGAATAAGATACTGCAACTTTAAGTTGCCCAGTTTAATATATGCTCTATCTAATTGCTCGTGATGGATAATGTCTGCAAGCTGTCCAATTTTAGTTTTTAGTTTTCATCGATCTGGTAAAGCCAAGAACAATTGTTTTGGTTATAATAAATTTCTCTTCATTAATAGAGCATAAATTACATTATGTATACTGAACGCAAGTATACAACTTGACTAAAGTTCAGTAATGGCAGTTTAATATACTATTGAAGAAATATTAACTTCTTATAAACGTGATATTATGTCAAGAGGAATTATAAAATTTTTGTACCATAAAGAGTACTTCAGTTTTTATTTATTTGGAGATAATAGTTTTCTTTTCCAAAAATTAATTTCAACCAAGCAATTCAGTGTAAAACAAAATTTTAAAAATTTATTATGCAAAAATAGAAATTGCTGTCAGATTAATAATGCCTCTTAATTAAAACTTCATTTTTTCTCATATTTCTTATTTCTTATTTAATGGTATTTCTCGGTTGACAGCAAATGTTAAATATGGTAGAACTCTCACGTTCCGCCAGAAATAAATAGGGAATATATTCAATTCTCTTTCTTAAAATGCCTTTAATAAAGATTCAAGACATACGAGTGCATCTACCATGTCTATGCTTAGTTGAATATATTTCCTATGCGATACGTAACAAAGAATATCACATGCTGGAGATAGAGTATCCCCAACAATATTAAAAAAAAAAAATTCTTTTCCATAACTTACTTAAAATTTTTCTTTCTTTATAGACCTCTAGGAAAGGGTTTTAGAAGAAATATCTTTGATGACTGATTCAAGCAATCAACCAATAATATTAACTGATAACAATTTGTCTACATTTTAAAGCAGGCACTATTAAATCAAATATGTTAATGATTATTTTTTTCCTGCCTTATCAAAATACGATTGCAGATTTTTATATTATCTACCTAGAGCCATGAAGGAAAACCGCTTAAAAATAAGTAATATTTTTTATTTCAACATATGATTCTTTAACCGTAATATATTTAGTCCACCGCTTCTGCAATAAGGTAGTGCCTTCAAAAAATTCCTCAAATAATTGTTCCACTGCGAATTCCTTGAATTAATTCCTAATTTCTCCTAAAACTTAAATATTGTTTATTTCAAATTCACTATGTAATCAATCTCAAGTGAAGGTTGCGTGGCCTAATGTTTTCTGTTTGCAACATTGACTAGTTGGAAATATTGTGAAACACTTATAGGCGTTGTGTGTATAGCCAGAGAACTGAATATTTAATTAACAATGTTGACAGATTTCGAAAAACGTAGGAACACAGAAATAAAAAGCAAGTAAAACGTGATAATTAAATGACAACAAATTCAAACAAAATAACACTGATTGCACATACTTATTCAGAATAGCAATTTATCTAACAAAAAAAACTATAATCTAGGGATTTTTAAGATACCACCACACTTTACTTGAGTTTGATTTCATTGTACCATTACACTACGTGATATTTAATAAATATTAGCTGCTAAAAATGTACTCACAAGAAGTTGACGTTGAGGAATTGTGGAAATCAAGTCAAATTGCAACTTCAATGATGCTAGTTTATGAAAATTTTTGTGAAGTCATCGATCTCCACTTTTTATTATTAATTCTTTATGAATTGAACTTGGTTTGAAGAAAATTAAATTTATCAATAGTAATTAATGATTAGGAATATTGATTGAGAGTAAACTAACCAAAGGAATATAGATATCCTTTGGTTAGCTTCAGTTTGAATTTGAAATTTGAGATAAGTTTTATAGGTTCTTAAAAATTACTCGGAAAACTGTAAGAAATGCTTCTTATGATTAGTAATAAATATATCCGATAATATTAAATTAAGACACAACTCATTATATATAGGTATAGGATATATCATTTTGTTAAATTTATCTCAACAACAAATGAAGAAATTACGTAATAAAAAACGGATATTTCTTATTTTCCGTCTTTCTAAATATAAAGCAGGTTTTCTAATATTTCCAATGTAAAATGCGGAGGTCGACTGTGCTCATTATAGGTGAGGCAGAGTCAAAGTTGGAACCAATTACATTCCATTGTTGCCAACGGCAGGATCTACCGCTTGAGAAGTCCCTACGTTCTCTCTAACTAGACGTCCGGCCTAGAGATTTCAATTTACCGATATTGGATGTTATTGAATGGATCTTACTTTACATTTAATATTTTATTTTTTACGCGATTGGATCTATGTGCATAGGCAGGTACTGCATTTATTGTTGGACATAATTGTCCAATAATGTAAGCACTTGGACATGATCTTTTCTAATTAGATTTACTAAATTAATTTCCATTTTTTAATTTAATATTAATGTAGGTATGACAACTTTAACTTAGAAATAGTTACGTCAATATGCACGAAAAGAATATCTTGAATGACGCCATTTTATACAGAAGATAAGAAGCTTCTGTTAGTACGATGAAATTTACAATTTAAAATGAGGGGTTGAGTATACTGGCTCTGGATTGGTTGAGATTTTTAAACCCCGCGGGTATTAAAGGGCTACTGCGACTGACACACTAGGGTGGCTTTTGCGATTGCGTATGCATGACGTAAAGGGTAGAATTTTACATATCAAGTAGCAGCATTTCATTGGCTACCAAACTGAGTAACGGTAATGTTTTAGTATATCAAGTTTATTGAACTTACTTAGTATGCTTGGTGATACTGTAGACAATATTTTCTACTATTAGTTTTGCTTTTTTAACTGTTCATATTACTTCTTATTTATAAGTTCAAATTTTAGAACACCAGTACAGATTTTTAAGGTTTCCAATTAAAACTAATATCAGATACGCGCGTATTATATGTGTTCGTAGTAATGTATTCTTTGTCGGGTAAAATGTACAGTGACATTATAGTGGCTAGGGTAAGAGTTCTAAATAAAGTTATTATTATTTTTATTATTATGCCGCAAAATAATTGTTTTTCTATTCATTAGCATTGGTCCTTTTCTTGTTAAAGTTGTTTGTACAGATTTACTCGTAAGTTACTGAATATATGTTCAAAGTTGTAGTTTTATTTACGTAAGTGCATAATAAATTACACACTTATTAAACGCAAAATAAAAGACCTCAAAGGTAAGCGCCACCGAGTTCTTAAACAAGTCTATTATTTAGGAGAATGCAAAATAATGGTAGATGTACAGAGATGCAGTAATCCCCAAATAGTGCAATAGTGTGTGGCAAAGTATTCTGTATTTAAATAATTTGCCTTATTTCTTTACAAAATCTGCATCTTGCAGCTCACTACTCTAATTTTGGAAATTACAAAGTACTTGGCACATGTTCGGTGTTTATATAGTAAGCTTAATTTATGGCAATACAATGTTCTCAGTAATGTCATCTCACAATATAATATGTTCAGTTGATAGTAGATAGTTTTTCCTTTTCGAGGTAGTCGATACGCAGTATCCCCTAAAATCAAGATATATCGTTGCTATAACCTGTGTAGCCGAAGGAAGCGTCTTGGCCTACTTTAGTCTATTACTGAGATTCGTGTCACGATTTTGGCACATAGTAAAGGAGTTTAGTTTCGTTGACTTTAACGAAGAGGCTGAAAAATCTCGAGAGAGTTCCAAATTGTCGTTGAAAATTCGCACTCCTTCATATTTTTGATGTGCACGTAGCACAACCCAGCAAAGAGCTTAGACATGTCTAATTCGACATGCGAAATGTAATGTACATGCTCAGTAGATATGCCTACAGTCTTGGCAGTTTTCTCCATTTTTTGGTCGCGTAATTCAACATCATGAACTTCCTGGACTGACAACAGGTTTTGATGAAGAACGACCTAATTGTTTATCGTCGAGAGACTCATACCGCCACGTTTAAAGTGAACACTCTAGCGACAAATTGTGGAACTCGAAAGATCCCAATGGTTTCTGCATATCCGTCTAACTCGTAGTTGTGTTTATCTTCTTAAGGAAGAAGTACTGAAATGCAACACAATTTTATCCATTTTACTTTCACAATCACGTATTATTTAAGCAATTGTATTCGCCAAACAAAACGTCAGATGATGAGGTTTTGTTTGGCAGATACAATTGCGGTCTACTCCAAATAATACCAATTTTGTTTTACAAAGTGATGGGCGAATCCCACCGTTCGTCAAATCGGTATCCTCCTTCTAGGAATAGCTTCAGTAGTGCCAACAAGCTTAGCACTAATAAACGAAGTGAAACACTAAAAGAAGAATTGATTTTTATACTCCAGGTTTGCTCCAGCATGATTAAAATACTACAAATAATTACAAAAACATTAGTAAGAATATTTCAACTGATAAAATCTATTCAGTATTACTAATTGATCAAAAATAATTATATAATGAAATAACCTGAGAATATACTTCTAGTCACTATTTCACAATAACTAAAACATACAAAGTTTTATAACATGAATAAAAGGAAAGTAAATAAATTTACTTTTAAGGATATGCCGTAGTACATTACTGAGTTTTTAAAGAAGCAACACCATTTCCATGCATTTCATAGAACTGTAATGAGTAAATGTGCTTAAGAGGCTGTAACATTATACATATATTTTGAATTTCTTAGCTGCATTGTTGATATAATAAAAGTTTGGACTCTTAATGAAAGAAAGAATACAATTAAACTATGTTTTAAAGTAATAAATTTCAGGTTATTTAGTGAGCAATAAAATTACACTTAACCATATAGTGAAAAGAATTTAGATGAATATGCAGACAGTTAAAAAGTTAATGTGGAAATGGTAACAAAAATTATATTGTTGCGTTTTCGGGTTCCAAATAAACAACTCGTGCAATTAATTTATTTAAAACAGTCTGTATATTCATATACTTAATATTATATAACAATATAAAATATAAAACTAACGTATCACATTTAAACTACTACGGTTTAATTAATACTTGTATTTATTTCTATTACTAATATGTCCGTATACTGTATGACATGGAAACTGCAACACCAAGAAGGGGTGCGGATTTTTTGACCAAACTTGGTAGAAACGTATAACTAAACAAAGGCAATAATTGATTAAAATTTCAAAGAAAAAAACAAAAGACTAACACAATTTAACATAATTTTTATTAATAATGTGTTGAACCGCCCCTATTAGTGTCACACTCCCTCACTCTTCGTGGCATTGATTCGACTAGGTGGTCGATATCCTCTTGGGGTATGGTGTCCCAAGCAACCTGTAATTCATGCCGGAGAGCTATTAGTGTCTGCGGGGGATTGGCTAAATTCATAAGTTTTCGTCCCATAATGTCCCACACATGTTCTATTGGCGAGAGGCCGGGGGATTTGGGTGGCCATGGCAAGATATTGACATGAGTCTCTTCCAAGCGATTTATAGAAATTCTCGCTACGTGGGGAGGGGCATTATCCTGCTGGAAAAGTGGGTCTTCGAGCGTTTGAAGATATGGTAGAATATGGGGTTCTACCACCTCATCAATGTAACGCTGGGCGTTCATGGTGGTTTGGATGAACACCAATTGAGACCTACTCCCATATGCTATACTACCCCATACCATAACACCCACTGCTCGATGCACATGCCTTTCAACGGAAAACTGAATATCACGACGTTCCCCACGTCTTCGTCTGACCCTCATACGGCCATCATGCATCCCTAGACAAAATCGAGATTCATCACTAAATACCACCCTGTGCCACTCCACGTTCCAGTGCAGTCGCAATCTACACCACTCCAAACGTTGCTGTCGGTGTTGAGCCGTAAGTGGTAACACAAGATGTGGACGATAAGATTGTAAGCCGAATCCCCTAATTCGACGATAAACGGTTCGAAGGGTTACAGGACGACCAATATTACCTAACCACACGTCAGCAATTGATCTGGTACTGGAAAACCTGTCTCTTAGTGCCATTAAGCGAAGGCGGCGTCCTGTATCTCATTAGTTCTTCTACGGCCTCCGGTTCCTCTTTGGCGTCTTTCCTGACCTTCCCTAGTCCATGATTGATAACAGCGCATAATGGTGGATTGGTTCCGGTTAAGGCGATTTGCAATTTCTCTGTATGAAAAACCACCTTCTCGCAAACCAACAATTCGACCTCTGTCGAATTCGCTTAATTGGCGATAATTTCCACGTTGCCGCACTCTAGGCATAATAAAACTCTTTAAACACGTTAAACAAAGGTATAATAAGACAAAACCGTTGAAATTAATTTCAAACAAACAATTAATACACCACACATTAATGTCAGCGAAAACTGAATAAAGTGTCAGATGTGTCATGAGCACTTGATCTATCGCAACAAAATTTTAATCAATTATTGCTTTTGACTAGTTATACGTTTCTACCAAGTTTGGTCAAAAAATTCGCACCCATTCTTGGTGTTGAACTTTCCATGTCATGCAGCATATATTTGTATCACTTAAGGAACTATCATACTTATTTCTTTCTTATTGCACTATAATAAAGACTGCACCGTATTTATTTATGTCTTTTCTTCGGCTACCACTATATTTATTTCTACGCGCGTAGGCTACTTCTTAAGGAACTTCTTGATCCCGAATTACTCCGCAATTATTCGCCATCGGTGATCCAGCCGCCTTATATACACATACGAAACATCTGGAGCATTCGCGCATCTCTCTCTCTCGATGCCTGTAGAACATTCCATAGACATTCTGACTCCGACACAGTACCATGCGTAAATGGATGGGTCACTGCTTTACGATGTTTACCAGTCGCGCCGAGATGATTTACAACCTTTTTTTTTAACGTCGCCCGGTCTGCCTCATATATGTATATTTCGTTACAATATAAACGGTAAATTCGTAGATTATTTAATTACAAAAAACATTATTTGTAGATAAAATTATTAAATTTAAAGTCAAGGTATCTTGGATACGTCATAGTAATTACCGGAAATAATTATTTTTCGATTAAATGCATTTTTCTATTTGGACATTAGGGAGTTCCAAACGCAATGTATTATAATCGTTATTTTGGTGGGTTGGAGGACGATGTCATATTAATTACATTTTGCGTTGATAGGATTTTAAATGCCAATTTATATTACAAGATCATACAATATGAGTCGTATAAAGCTACCCAGAAATTGCAACTAGAAGACAATGGAAGAATAATGATCATAGGAATTGCGTTGAAATCACCAAGAACATCAGTTTATGCCAAGATTCTAATCCAGAAGAAAACACTAGACATTGTCGAAATTTCTTTGTAATTGGTAATAAATTTATGAAAATATATTCTTAAAGAGTTTGGAATAGTACATACAAATATATACAAATATATATATACAAATATAATATATTATGAAGAACTACTTTGTACCATCTAAAGATTCTAAAGGAATCAGAATCTGTATTGATTGCTAGCATCAAATATTCCCAGTCGTGTATTGTAGCATTGGTATACATGTAGGTATAGTTTCACTGAACGTTCATATATAAGCCAGAAATTTAATAAATACTTGCACAATTTCTTTATCGAATAATATAATTTGCATATATTGATTTATTAAGCGTTGGAAAGTTTTTTATCCGCCGTACGTAACATGGTAGGTATAGTAGGCATCTAGAGAAATACATATCTTCGTCGATCAGACTTTCAGATGTGTATGATTGGTGCGTGATCGTACCCTAGGGAGTTGCGTAACCTGGGGTTGGTAACATTACTGTCTACGTTTCGTAGAACTTGTGAATGAGATTTGAATGTATTGGAGAACCCTACAGAGAACAGTGGTAATGTACGAGATCCTGACAGAAGTCATTATTTCTAGAAAGCGTAGTCTGAGGAGAGAAAGTTTGATTTATATTTAATATTAGAATAAAATAGATATGCTTTTATCGTAAATATTTGGGATTCTGGACTAGACACTCGTCGAATTTGTAGGCTCACTTCATAATGCGAGTGAACGGAACGCCGGTAACAATGAAAAATCCTCATTTCATTCAGTATAACTATATTAAATTAATATGTGCTTAATATATATTAAACGCATATATATCAAATTCTTAGCCGTATTTGTTAATACACATGAATCGTTCATACGTATATCTATATACATACGCATGGATTTCTTGAAATTAGCGGCTTATAAGGAATTAATTAACATAAAGCAAGTAATTTTCAATTTCATATAAGCCGCTAATTTCAAGAAATCCGTGCGTATGTATATAGACATACGTATGAACGATTCATGTGTATTAACAAATACGGCTATAAGAATTTGAGATATATGCGTTTAATATATATTAAGCACATATTAATTTAATATAGTTATCCTGAATGAAATGAGGATTTTTTATTGTAACCGGTGTTCCGTTCACGGTATGTGTTTCAAGTCGGTAGAAGGTTAAACATGTAAATTATGTATTATAGATATCTCTACTAATTGAGCCAATAATAGATATTTCATCACTAATCGTTATTTCATAGCAACTTTTCAAATGTTATACAATTTTTAACGAAAAATCGCCATATCTCAGAATCAGTTGAAAATCGGCAAATACAAGTTGATGTCAGCTCTTCAAGTTTGTGTTGGTTCGTCGTTTTCAAACACTCTGTATAAATGGAAATATTTTTAAACTGTAGAGCTTATGATTATCTACAATTTAATTTAATAACATTTAAGGGCTACAGTCAGAAGTATTCATATTATTACTAATATACATTTTACATTATCTTATATATCAAATCTAAGTTGTGTCCTTTAAGATATATTTGATATTTTCTTAGATTATTTAGATACTTACTTCCAAATTTGATAATACTTTTACAATAAAATAAGGTAGGAAATTGTATTGAAAGTTATATTAATTCCTGGAATGAGGGCTAACCAAAATGTGACAGAGCTACTTTTAAATTTAAATAATAAATGACAAGGTGTAAATTGCATATTAGAACAGGATCGGCCCGAAGAAAGTTAAACGTGAAGTGTAAGAATGTACCGAAAGGGAGAAAGAAGTTTCGGATATGTAAGGGAGGTCGTATTTTAAAATGGCAATTCCGTCTCTTTGATAAAAGTTCCGAACTAAAGTGCAAAGAAAATTTCTCCCTTGTGAATGCGAAAGCAGCTTACATAAAACAGGGGTGGAAACGTCTCCTTTTGAAACTGAAAATGCACGACCACATTCATGCACATGTGTCCTCTCCTGTCTGCCGCACAACTTAAGATTCAAGGCACGGACGCCCTCTGGATCCTCAACTCAACGGGAAAATATGTAGGCATACGCAGGATTTGCTGTAAATTTTATTTATTGTTTATTGCGGTTAACGGACGTTTTTGGTTTTGTCCCTAACTAGAATGTATAAACAAATAATATATTTTACATAATTTACACTTACTCGTGTGCAAATATTGATAGTATGAAAAAGAGCAAACGATTAATTAATAATTCAATACGCTTGTAAAAGTAATCTGAAGTTTTTCCGTCAAAATGTTCTATAACAACTAGAACTACGTCCCCTAAGGTCTTTTTTTTTAAATTAGAAAACAAAAAAAAAATCTCAAGGAGCCATATCCGGGCTATACGGTGGATGTTTCTTTTTCTTGAAAGCCGCATTCGCGGATGGCAGCTTGTGAAATGGCGGCAGTATGGACGGGAGCATTGTCCTGCAATAATCGCACACCTTTTGTCAATTTTCCACGACGTTTTGCACGAATACTGTCCCTTAATGAATGCAATAAAGACGCATAATATGTTACGTTCACACTTGTATTGCGCTCTTTAAAGTCAATTAGCAAAACCTCACAATCCCACAATATTGTGGCCATCACATATTTCGTTGATTGAACGACTTTCGCCTTTCTGGGACGAGGTTCATCAGGTCGTCGCCATTCCATGAACTCCCTTTTCGATAGAGGATCGTAAAACGGAACCATTGTTTCATCTCAAGGATTGTATAAGAACATAGGATAGCCAGATCCCTATACCGGCAGTGTTGTTCGCATCGAGCCGTGACTCCGCCTCCTGTGACGTCACAAACGGACCAGTCGCACCTTAAAGTAAAGTGCTTTAATTTAGTTTTCGCCGTTAGCCTTTGTAAATTAGCGAAATGCCGGGACGTAGTTGTGCGGTAGTTGGCTGTAATACCAGTCGTATTTCTACGAAAATTACCAATAGAAAAATCGTTTATCACAACTTTCCAAAGGCGACAAACTTCGTATCGATACTGTCCGTAAAGAATGGATAAGGCGCTGCAAACGAGCAGATAAGTGGAATCCAAATACTAGCCAAATTTGCTCAATCCACTTTGATGCAAACAATTATGAACGTGATATGCGCAACGAATTATTAGGTAATAAATGTATTTATACGTTATGAGATAAATTATTCTAATACATAGTAATTATTGCTAGGGTTACCTGTACGAAAACAGCTTAAATACACTGCTGTGCCTAATGTAAATCTTCCACAAATGTCCAAAGATATAAAGAATGTTGCGACAAGAGGGGAAGCATATTTAAAAAGAAAATGAAAGGAAAGAAGAAGTAAATAGATTGATTGCCGAACAATCGATAGCTTCATGTTTAGCGGCAAGTGAGCTGTCAACAGCGTCTTCAACAGCAGAATTTAAAACCGATAAGCCTTTAACTGTCCCAGCAGAAAATATATTATCTAAACAATACTGCCGTGCTAAGCTGAAAGGTCCTATCTGACAAAATTTCAATTATTGTCCTAAAGCGATAGTCTGGGAGAGAAAAGCATTTCCTAACTCCTTGTCAAAGCTAGACTGTCCTATCTATTCACTAAATAGCAGAATGTGGTGGTCTTTGTTGTCCTATGTTACAACTGGAAGCAGATTACCAAGCACAGCGTCCTATCTGACTCTTCCAAAGCTAAACTGATCTATTGGAACAGATAGGACAGATAGACTTGTAATTTGTTATAGTACGTGACACCTAACATGTCCTATGTGACAGATAGGTCAAAATCAGCATTGTAAATGTGGTTTATTATTATAAGCAACAACCATCATAACCTCAAAAACGACTAGTTCATTAATTATTTGGCGCCGGTCTTACTCAAGTGGTAAGTGTGCAGTGCAGCATTGAATTCATTCATTCAAAGTAAGTAAACAAGTACCTAATACTATTATCTACGTTGATAGTCTGTAGCTACTTTCCAACCCCTCATATTTTTTATTTTTTCTGCCTAAATAGTAGGTACTAACATTAACGAGTAATTAAGTGGATTCCCAATTGCTATTGTTTCACTGACTTTCTATGTAGGTAGATACCTAGGTAATATCCAAATTTTAAAAGATGTCCGTTATGTCACAAATTTATTTTGTACGTTTCTTACATGCCCACAAGTATTAGAAGAAGATTTTTTGTATCTGATCAGAGACCATTGAGACCATTGTTGTTATTGTTTTTGGTACCATGTTATTTACGCCGTTAAGTTACAAACTGATACAAAACTGATTACAAATTGATGACGTAACGGACATCTTTCAAAATTTGGATAATATGTAGCATACCTAAACACAATTTTGTGATTTCTAGGATGAACACACACGCTTCTACAAGTCGTGGACAGCGAATGGTTACTCTCGCACTAAATAAACAATTGAAAGAACGTATAGCAAGTCGAGGGGTTTCTAAGACCAAAGATGTTTGCAAAGATCCCGATTACGATGCAAAACAAGATGATTTTAGTTTTGAGTCCTCCTCCTCAACAAATGAAAAAAGTGACGAAAATGATAATAATTGTCAATCTAACTCTACAAGCACGTCCCATAAGGAAGATTTAGATGAAGATGTCTCTGCTTCTCAGTTAGCAAAATTCATGGTCAATTACATAGTCAGTTTGTCTATCGATATTGCTGAACGCAATCACAGGAGTATGTATACTAAAAAAGGAACTATTAGAAAAAGAAAAATGTTTGATACGGCCCCTGTAGAAAGGAAAAAAAATAAATTATCATCCATCGCCAGTGAACACAATATCAAAAATCCTTGCAATAGAAATACCTGCATACTGAAGTGTTCTGTAGGAATAAATGAAATGAGGCAAGAAGACATTAATAAGCAGTATTGGGAACTTGACAAACAGGCGAAAGGTTTGTTTGTGCACAGCTATATCAAACAGCTACGTAAAAAAAAAGAAACTGTTGGTTCAGTTTCACGGCGTAATAACACTTATAAATATTACCTGAGGGATTCGAATGGGTTGGACGTGCAGGTGTGCAAAACTTTTTTTCTGGCTACACTAGGCTATGACAAAAGCAATGATAGATTTTTGAAAAATATAAGAGGAACTGATAAGAATGCTATTGCCCCCAAACAAGACAAGAGAGGACACCGTCCAGCTCTAAATTTTATTGACAAACAACCGATTATTGCACACATCTACTCTTTTCGCCCTACCATATCTCACTATCGTCGAGAGCATGCGCCCAATCGTTTATACCTGCCAACAGATATTTCTATTGTAATGATGTATAATGATTACAAAGCAAAGAATCCTCAAGCTGAAGGAACTTATGAGCTCTATCGTCAAGAAGTCTCAAAATTGAATATATCGTTTGCAAAACTTGGGTGCGAAGAATGTTTTCAGTGTTCTTCATATGAACTTCATAAGACTGAAGCCAATCACGATAATCCAGATACTACGCAAGATTGTGAAGTGTGCGCAGAGTATCTCTCTCACAAAACGAAATATACTACCGGTAGGAGAGAGTATGTAACGGATGCAGAATCAAAAGAAAAACCAAATGAACTGATAGTTTCTGCAGATCTTCAGAAAGTAATAATGCTTCCTAGGGCAGAGATGTTTAAGGAAGTAATCTTTATAAAGCGTATTATCGTTTTCAATGAAAGTTTTGTTCCTGTGGGAAAAGGAAGAACCTTCCGACCTTTGGGAGTTTTGTGGCATGAAGGAACATCAGGGCGCAAAAAGGAAGATATCGTTTCAACTTTTTACGCATTTTTTCTGAAGAACAGGGACAAGGAATCCATAACCATTTGGCTTGACAACTGTGCAGGCCAGAACAAAAATTGGTGCCTCTTTAGCTTTTTTGTATACATAGTAAATTGTGACGAAGTTAACCTAAGAAACCTGACCATAAAATACTTCGAGCGTGGACATACGTTTATGTCCGCGGATGAGTTCCACCACCAAGTGGAAAAATCTTTAAAGAGAGCCAGAACTGTTTGGGATTTTGATGACTATGTTCAGTGTGTTCAAAATTCCACAAAAACCACAGATGTTATAACACTACCTTTTAACAGCTTCTACAACTGGAAAGACTTTAGTTCGAAATACAAATTATTAAAGACAACACCTCGTTTTTACCTAAAAGATATTTCATTTGTGAGTTTTAATAGAGGGGAGAGAACATTAAAATATAAGAACTCTTTCGATGCACAAGATTTGAAAGAGCTAAATTTTTTAACCGCAAGCGCATATAAAACTGGAATCCAATTGCCCCCTCCACGAGAATCCAACCGTGGAGTAAGTCAAGAAAGAAAGGATAACTTGATAAAGAATTTGAAACCAATAATGCCGAACACCAGGCAAAAATTTTGGGAAGAACTGCCCACAGGGAATGCAGCTGAGGAAGGAGAAAATGAAGAATTTTAGATTTAATAATTTTAATTGTTTGTAACGTTATATTTTTGTGTTCGGCAATAAAAGTTTCGTATAAAACTGTGTCCTATCTGGTAATTTTTAATAGATTCCTAATCTGAAGTGTCCTATCTATCAAAAGTCGATCAAATGTTACATTGAGTAATTTTATAAAATGATCTTAAGTATTCTACACATATAAGTAACCCCCATTCAAAGTTTCAGTTCGATTGCCTTAACAGCAAGGACGGCAGAGCAAATTAAAGTAAATTGCGTTTTTCTCGAAATTGTATAATTGGCAGATAGGACCTTTCAGCTTAGCACGGCAGAATATGCGGAGCTTCGTGAAAGTCACACTAAATTATCTACAGAGATGGAAATTATGAAACGCAAATTGAATTTGCAGAGAAAACAACTTTTATACTATAGAAGAAAAAACAAGCAAGATAAACCTGCACAAAAACAGGAAACGGTAAAAATACTGAGAAAACTCTTAACAGAAAATCAAATTTCTATTCTTCTAAACAAAATTTTTGCTTTGTTATTATAATAGTTATTTACGAACCAAGTGCGTGAAATCATATTTCGCGAATGAGTGACCAGTTTAAAGCGCGAGCCGAAAGGCGAGCGCTTTATGGACACGAATTCGCAAAATGTTTCACGCACGAAGTTTGTACAATATTTTTTGTACGAGAACTATAATAATAATACATATTGTTAAATACGTTATCGTTTATGACACACTACTAATCTCTTGATATTAATTAAAAAAAATTGAATTGGCAGTATTGATTATTTGAAGTGACATTTAATTTAAAATTATCAAATTCAAAAAATTCTATTTCATTTCCTTTTATTTTCATAGAAAAACAACGAACTGGGTAGCATATTATTAAGGTTAGGAATTTATGATTTTAAAATGTCACTAAATTAATCAAGTTCTAGGAAGTACCAACTTTACTTTTACGCACTCGTGTTTAAAGTGACTTTTTACGCACGCAAATCGAATTGTGAAATGACAGGTTTTGATAAGCGAGTACAAAAAATTATTTTGTAAATTAAGAACTGTTATCCGTATGAATTATTTAAATACAAAAAGAACCCTTGACAATGCTAAAAAATCGAGTAAACGTAAGCTTTCTACTATAGTACACCGTCAGACACTCAACGAACACTAGCTAAAAAAATGCGAAAAACCACTACTTGATTCGTTTTTATTTAATTACTGCGTAATAAAACATTGCTATATACTGACTCTTTTAATTGAAAAATATATATTTTTTGCTTTGTATAGAGAATACATGCTCATCGGCTTTCTTTATTTATGTTTATGTACCTAATAAATGTGTTTATTTGAAGTTGGAAAAGTTCTTTTTTTAAATTATAACCCAAAGTATAACCTTATGGCAATAAAAACGTGTATTATATTTATAACAGTACACTGACGGATATGTTATTATCTAATGAAATATTATATACCATAATAATAGCACTAATATAACTCGATAATTAATTGTTGTAGTAGCTAAACACATTTTATAAGGTGCTTTACAGTAGTGAACGCGTTCAACCTGGTCCGTTTGTGACGTCATGGCTCCCCACTACGTGGCGAAAATATTGCGGGATCGAGCAATCCTATGTTCTTATACAATCCTTGGTTTCATCTCATGTGGCAATGGACTCCAAAATCGGTTTCGGGTCGTCTCCACACATGTTTAAAAACGACTGCTCACATTCGACTCGACGTTCACGTTGGAGAGCAGAAAGAACCTGCGTACCCATCTAGCACTAATTTTATTCATACCCAAATGGTCATGGAGAATTCGACGAACACTTGTTTCGGAAATGTTTGTTATCGCTGCTAATTCCTTCACTTTTAAACGGCGATCTTCTAGCACTAAATGTTCAGTAATTGAAATATGTTGAGGCGTTATCACTTCAATTGGTCGACCCGACCGATCAATATCTTCCACGGAGATGAATCACTCTAAACGCCATCTGTTGTTAAAAATTTAATGACCGCGCGGTTCTCAATTTTCGTTACTTCAGACATTTTCGTGCCCTAGTTGGTTGGCTGGTTGCTAAAAACTACAAGACTGAACCATAATATTTATAGTATACACCTCGCGTATGTGCATGCGTGACGTGACGGAGTTTGAACACGTTTTAACCTGTATAAGCCTGTCAGGCCGAGAATTTATGGCGCCTACCTCGTACGTGCACATGAGATTTGTTAAAATCAATTCAGTCATGAGAATCCTTTGATAGATTTATACCGGTATATCAACAATTAAATTGGTCAATGGTGGTCATGGATTTTAAAATTATTGTCGTAGCGTGCATCGCACATTTAGGTAAGTCATAATTTTTCGAATCTCAAAATCTGTCAAGTTATTATGTTGAAGTTTTCTAATCCTGCACGGTTTTTGAATCATGGTTCTCATTACAGAGCACAAAATTTACATGATTGAAGCCTATTTTCGAACGGGTGTGCTAGTTAATGGAACTTGGGAATACAGTCAACGTTTGTGTTTGGACAATTTTCGAGAACACTTCCCAGCCTTAGCAATATTACCGGACAATTTTTATGCATGCCTTACAAATTGTGTTGAAGTGTTTGGCGAAACTGGTTCTGTGACGCATAAAAAAGGTGCTGGTAGACCAAGAGTTCGTACAGAAGAAGTTATTAATGACGTTCGTCAACGTATGGAAGAAGAGCCTACAAAACCTTTAAAACGTCTCTCTCAAGAAATTCGGCTTTCTTATGGAACATGCCAAACGATTGTAAAGAAGGACCTGAACATGCATCCATATAAGATGCAATCATATCAAGCTCTTCTGCCTGCAGACCACCCCAGACGCCTTGCATATTGCCATTGGTTCGTTAATAATTTAATGAATGACGATCTGCTGAACTTAACTTTTTGTTTCTGACGAAGCTTGGTTCCACCTTTCGGGATACATCAATTCACAGAATATGCGAATGTGGAGCACTGATAACCTGCATATTTTTATTTAAACGCCACTACATGCTCAGAAAATTGGTGTTTGGCAGTTTCTCGCAGAAGAATAATTGGGCCAATTTTTTTCAATTTCACCGTCAACGCAGAAAGGTACAGAAATATTTTTTGACTGAATTTGTGCAACAGTTAGACGATGATGAACTTCAATACGGTTATTTCCAGCAAGACGGTGCAACAGCACATACTACACGAGAAAATCTTGCTTTTCTCCGCGAGTTTTTTGATGACCGGCCGATAAGTTTGCATACGGAAGTTGAGTTTCCTCCAAGATCACCTTGTTTGACAATTATGGACTATTTTATCTTTCCTTATTGAAAAAATAAGATTTTCGCAAGTCCTATACATAATTTGTAAGAACTGCAACAAAGAATTGTTGAGCAATGTGCAACCATAACGCCAGAAATGTTGCAAAATGCTTTTCACAGCATAAGGAGGCTCGTAAACTTGTGCATTGAACAAAACGGGGGACATTTCCAACAATTATTGTAATTTAGTTTTTCTGGTTAATAAAATCGTTATTTATTTCATAACTTGTAGTTCATTATTATTTTACAGCTGAACTAAGTAGGTAACACATTTGTAGGTTATTGATAATGTCAGTGAAGCTTGACAATGATTGAATTATTTCAAAAGGATGATTTAAACCAAGACAAGCGTTTTACATTCCATGACCAACATTGACCAATTTAATTTTTGATATCATAGTACTTACAACTAATAATGATACATGATGCAACACACTTACGAAGCGATTACTATAATTAATTCCTCTATTTATAGAATTTTGTCCATTTCATTGAAGCAGCCTAAAAATAAATAACAATGAATTACAAAATGTTATTAATTAGCTGGCCCGGCAGACGTTGTTCCGCCCTTTCCGATAGGTGGCTTGATGGGTTTGATTTGGTTAAAGTCCATGTATCAGAAAGTCTGGACAGAAGAGGTCGTTAGTGCGATTGCAGGATAGGCATCATTTCTGTTTATAAATATAAAATATCTTAATAACTCAACCACAGCGTCACTTATAGTTTCCATATTTTGTGATTTTCTTTTTTATTACTAAACCAACATATATTGTGAATGTGAGTTACGTTGATCCATAAATATAGAATTTGTTAATAATTTGACTTCAGCGCCACTTATCGAATGCCATATATAACTTATAAATATAAAATTATAAATAAACTAGTTTACTGAGAGAGTCTTTCATGAATAGAGCAAGCTGCAGAGCGGGCTGCAGTACAAAACAATAAGAAATGGAAATTTAGTTGGTACCAAAAAGCAGATAAAATTCCATTGCCATGGAATTTGAGTATATCAAATCATTGCTTCACTGGTTTCCTCGAAGATTGGAAGCTCCTCCACTCCAGTGACAGTTCGGTAGACAATGTAACTTATTTAAAATCGCGGAGATGATTTGATAAAACCATAAACTACTTTTCACACAACCAGATGGTTTCATGATAAAAGAAAAGCTTAAGAACTCAAGAGCGGCCAGCACAACCTTAGAAAACTTTAATTTACTTGTCTTTGCCCACTGATATTTGTACAAACTTTTACTTCACCGAAAAAATATGTGGAATTGTTTTTGACTCTATACATTTTTAGTGGTAAGAATGGCAAACGAATATTCTAGCAGTATGAAGTTTTTCTTAGAATGTATGCCAATATTTTATTTTCTTCGATCTCTCTATTATATTTATTATCTTAAGTAATTTCACAAATCACAATCAACATATTGCCGCTAAATATTCCAATTTTCGTAGGATACAATCTTATTTCAAAGTCTAAGATTATTTTCTGATCATAATCGGATAAGTGATAAAAGGCGCTGAAGAGATTGGTACTATACGTAGGTTTTCGGTACATTGGGATGCCAGTGGAGTCTGATTAGAGGTACTCAATTTGAACAGTAATATAAAAGTGAAAATGGTGTCATAAACGGTTGAGGCGGATCAGAATTTAAAACTAATACCTGGAGACTCTTAGCTCAGTCTCATATTCACTAGAAAAAAATGGGTGTGCTTAAGACCGCACGGCAGAAGTGAAAACTTCATCAAGGCGAGGTTAATAATACGAAATACAACTTTTTTTTCGTGCTATATTCATTTAGATTTACATTTTCCATTTTCCATTTTCGTTCTATATTACATTTAATAATAATAATAATAATAATAATAATAATAATAAACTTTATTGTCCAACAGACAAAATCCATTTACAGGACAAAAATTAAAGTTTAGTACAATGCAAACAAAAATATCGGCATATTTCCATTAACAAAAGAAAAAAAAACAAAGTATTATATTAGTATATAATATATATCAAAATACATTACACAGTATTGTATTTATCATATCGGGCTCTTTGACAATAACTGAGTGCAATAACTGGCATTTTCATGGCAGCAGGCAAGGATCATATAAGGAAGGGATCAGAATATAAAATATTCGCGTTTCTTGTCATGTGAGTTAGCGGTGCTGTAACCATCACATTCGTTCGAGCTCTGGCAACTAAAAACGTATCAGTCGAACGCGTTGCATACGTTGGCACCAAAAAGTCCACGGCCGATAGAAGGCAGGGCGAGTCAATTTTATTATTGATTAATTTTCTTAAGTACCCGGCACTGGCTATTTGCCTCCTTGAAGTTAAGCTTATAAAATTATGGGTATTTAAGAAAGCATCATAATCAGTATCACGTAGGGGGTAAACGCCGCTCAGTCTAAAAGATACATATTTTAGAAATCTCTTCTGCACTCTCTCCAAAGCAAGTTGCTGGTACACGTAGCAAGGGTACCATATTATTGATGCGTACTCCAATTTTGGACGAACCAGTGTACAATATAGGGTGGTAAATGTTGACAGATTCGAAAAGCCTCTACAAGACCTTATTACGAAGCCAAGCGTACGTGATGCAGAAGAACAAATAGATTGTATGTGGCTAGTGAATTCCAAACTGGAGTCAAATAACACACCCAGATCTTTAATGTTGGTCTGCCTAGCTATGATTACTGAGTCCACGGAATAGTTAAATAAGACCGGTTTGTTAATTTTTGTGAATGTCACAACTGCACATTTATTAATACTCAGCTTAATTTTGTTTTCCCGACACCAGTTGTTAATAATTGAAAGGTTTCTTTGTAAGTGATGGCAATCGGACAAGTCGTTGATTTTCGAGAATATTTTCAAATCATCTGCGTAGGCAAGTACCCCGCAATCCAATCTATTTAATAGATCATTCATGTACACATTGAATAATAAAGGCCCTAGATTGGATCCTTGAGGTACCCCGGACGTGATCGTATATACGTCCGAACTGTAACCATTATAGTGCACATAACTCGATCTGTTCTCAAGGTATGAGGCGATTAAATCGGTAAGAGAAGCTGAGAAACCGATGGAACCCAGTTTGAGCAGTAGTATATTATGGTCAATGGTGTCGAATGCCTTAGCGAAGTCAGTGTATAAGACATCCACCTGTTGCCTTTTGTCCATTGATGTACTTAGATATTGAGTATTTTCAGCCAAATTAGACAGTGTAGATCTGCCTGTCATGAAACCATGTTGTACTGTAGAGATGTAAGGTCTTACGCAGCTGTATATCTTGTTATACAGCAAATGTTCAAATACTTTGGAGCACGTAGACAGAATGTTAATAGGCCTATAATTGGAAATATCATTTTTATTTCCCTTTTTAAATACAGGATTGATCTTACTCAATTTCCAGACTTCAGGAAATGTTGATGTACGAAGAGATAAATTGAAGATTGCGCATAAAGGTTCGCTTAAGAGTGATGCATATCTCCGTATAAATAAGTTGGGAATCCCATCGTGACCAGTGACCAAATCCATCCTAATCCTTTTCAAAGAAATTTTAACTTCATCAATATGAATCGGGTTTACGTAGAAACAGTTGGAGACCTCTGGAACACTCAAGACAGGCGATATACAACGAGGTTGGTAAACATCAGAGAAGTTTTTTGCGAAAGCCTCAACAATCTGATGTGGATCTGTAATGTCATCATCGCCACCATTTTTCATGCAACCCGGAATTCTAGACCTGCCAGTCCTACTGCTTATATAACCCCAGACCGATTTCGGATCGCTTGAAATTTCATTCTCAACAGAAGACAAATAAACTTGATATGCACTCTTAGTTTCCTTCTTAACCAGAGCGCGTACTCTTTGGAACTCACCATAGTCATTATCAGAGCCTGAGGTCCTCCAGCTTTTGTAGTAATATTCTTTTAACTTTAGCAACTTTATTAGCGCATTATTGTACCACACGGGATATTTACGGGAAGTTGTAGTGAGTTTGGGTACATGTTTATGTATGATAGAATAAATTCTGGAATAGAAGTATGATACTGCCATGTTAACGTTGATACAAGAGTTTAAATAGGACCAGTCACTATGAGCCAGTTCACTAAAGATACGTTCAAAGTCAGCCTTACGGAAATTGTACCTTACATTGTTATTCGAAGGAAAATTCTTTGTATGATTATCAACGTATACACTTCAAGTAATGTTCAAGGCTGGATGGTATCTATCTTCAGGTACTAATGGTATTTCATCATTTGCAACAGTAACCAGTGAATTAATGTTAGTCACGACTAAGTCTAATATCTTATTATCAGAGTTTAGCACATTATTATATTGCTGTAAGTTTAAAACATTCATAAAATTTTGTATAGAAATAAATTTGTGATCAATCAAATTTTAAAAAATATATATTTATTATTATTGTGTATACATTATTTCGGTCGGTCTGATCAAGTTTTCACTTCAAAAATTCATACGTACGCATGTATACCTATATACAAATAGACGATATGATAATTCTCATACGAGTACCCGCGCTGATCTAATGGTAACGTGCCGGCCTCATACCCGGGCGGCCCGGGATCGCATCTGCACGCGATTGATTACGGTCGTTTTGCTTCACACATTATATACTTGGTTTGTTGCAATTTTTGGATCCAAGAGAAATACCTCATTCGAATTGTTGTCATGAAATTTTTTATTGAATAAGATTGGGATGTACCGCTAGCTTTGTTTGATAAAACTCTTAAGTGCTCAAATATCCAGGATATGATTTCTAAGATCAAGGTATTACTTTCTAACTTTCGAAATAGAACTATTCTAGAGACTTCATCAGGTAAAGCGCTTCATTCAAATCGTAAAGGTAATAAGCAATAGTAGAAAATACACTTTACAACTTTTACAAATTTTTACAGGTCTGTTTACATTGTCTTTTAAAATAAACCGCAAACGTAAGGAATGATATTGTATTTTTATTCAGATACTGGCTCAGCTTATTACAAGATCTTTTAATTACAGCGCGCAGAATTTGCGGAAATACTTTTGTCCGAGGATGTACATTAGATTGCAAACACTTTAGTTCAAGATTGGTCGATCATTTAGAAGGCGTTTTACATTACGCTGGCGTTGGTGACTATGTTAAAAGACAAGAATGTGGCCATTTTGTAATAATTATAGCAGAATAAGAGAAATATAAAAAAATAATATGCATATCAAATTACAATAGTTTACTCTTTGAATATAACAACTAATATTTACTCTAATTACTGTTTATATATCAATTCTCTTTTCCCCTTTATAATATTTAAGGTCTTGGATTATAAAACCTGTCAGTTCAAATATCGTATCTACATGTCGGTGTAATTAGCAAAGTGCCTAACTCCAATATTTGGCCAAAACGACATTTTTGCGCCATCTATGTAGGAAAAAATCAAGAAATGTGCTGGCAAATTGTCTAACTCCAAATAAATTTCTGTATCAACAGAATTTCAATTAAGAAAAGATCGTAACTCCAACGCACAGTATTCTGATCGGCAATTTTCGTATCTCCAAGCATTTACACACGTTTTGATGTTGCAGTTAGGTCTGTCGCACGTGTAGTGTAATTAGGGTATATTATAGTGATCAAATTTAGTGTTCTAAAAAAGGTAAGTAGATCTATGAAAATGTATTGTGCCTACTTAATAATACACAATATTTTACAAGAAAAGGTTAACTTTATGTTAACCTTTGTTGTAATGGAGATACGCAATTTTCGCTGGTCTCTTAATTATTTATTGTGATTTACTTTGTGGAGATACGTCATTTGCGGACAGTTGTTTCTTCATTATGGCAAGGCAAAATTATGGTTTTATTTTAATATTGTTTTTTTTTTTCAGCTGAAATAATGTCCTCTAGAACACTAAAAATACTAGACATGGTTACAAAAAGTGACAACACAGAGAAGTTGAAGTTACTAGAAGAGAATGTTTTTTTAACCGATCAAGGCTCTACCGATGTTGTCACCTATGCAGGCAACGCAATTTTTTTTCTACATTGTATTTTTATTTATGTGGTTATATTATTTTAGAAAACATACTTGCCCATAGCAATAATGGCGAAAATTCAAACATGGAAAATTTTATTTCAAATGCTACAAACGAAGATTTTATATTTGTTAATACAGCAGTAACAGCCGATGAAAATCTTCTTCAAAGTATTGAAAACTTCGAACATAACGGAGATAATGAAGAAATGAAGAGTGTCGTAGAGGCCTTAAAACCTTGTGAAACTATTAATATGTTTTGTCAGAAAAATCAATTATTTATGATAGACGAAGAAAACCGAAAGTCAGACTTAGATTATACGCCAAATAATGATGAAAATGTAGACAGTGAGGATTCTGAAATCGAAGAAACGTTTGATGACAATGCAGAAACCTTGGCCGAAACTGAAGACAACCATGAAACTGAATTCGAAAACGAAGATTTTGAATTAGAGGAAAACAGGTCTATAAAAGAAGGTACTAGAAAGGCAATATTTGAGGCATTTTGGAAGTTGACATGGGCGGAAAAGAAAGTATTTGTACGAACACTTACAAATGTAAAAGCTACATCCAGAAAAAGGGGTACTGAAGAAGTGTTAAGAAGGTCAACATCTACAGAGTTTTATTTAAAAAATGAAGGAAAGCAAGTTCGTGTTTGTAAAAAAATGTTTTTACAAAGATTAGGTGTTGGCGAGATCGCGATAAAAAAATGGGTCCGCTCTTTTGATGTTACAAGAAAGGTAGAAGACGCTGAACACCGCAAAGATGTTGAAATAAAAAATTTACATGCCTTTTTTGAGATTCTTTCTAAACTTGAATCTCACTACTGTCGCGCTAGTTCGAGTAAATTATATTTAGAACCGAATTGGGAGTCTAAAGCACAGCTATTTAAAGAATATCAGAATGAGTTTTGCAAGCAAAATAACGTAAATCCACTTCCTCGTGCCACGTTTTCAAAAATATTTGATGAGAAAAATTTATCCCTTTATCGGCCTAAGAAAGACAAATGCGATGTGTGTGTTGCTTTTGAAACTAAAAATTTGTCAGAAATAGAGTATAATAACCACATTGTATTAAAAGAGGAAGCGAGATCCGAAAAGGCTAAAGACAAGTTGTCGACCAATGAGGTCTTTACAATGGACCTACAAGCGGTTTTGTTGTGCCCGAAATCAAACGTGTCATCCTTATACTACAAAACTAAACTAGCAGTGCATAACTTTACCATCTACGATGTGAATAGGCTTCAACGATATTGTTACCTTTAGAACGAGTCTGAGGGTACTTTAACATCTAATGAATTTTCGTCAATTATAGTTCATTTTCTTTCAAATTTTATTGATAATCATCCATGTGATAATGATAATATTGAATACATCTTTTATAGTGATGGATGCCACTACCAGAACCGTAACACAACATTGTCAAATGCATTGTTCAATTTAGCTATCAAAAAACGTGTAACGATCATTCAAAAATACCTTTGTAAAGGACACACGCAAATGGAAGCAGATAGCATGTATTCAACAATTGAACGAAAAATTAGAAAGAAAAACATTAATGTCCCTGCGGACTACGTAAATATTTGCAAAAATGCATGTGAAAAATCGCCTTATTCTGTACAATATTTGGATCATACATTTTTCAAAGATGTTGATCAATCAGTAAAATTTTTTTCCTCGATTAGACCAGGCAGAAAAACAGGCGATCCTGTAGTAACGGATATAAAATCTCTGAAATATACGAAAGACGGGGTATTTTATAAGTTAAGACATTCAAGTTTAGAATGGATTGAGCTACCCGCTCGAATTAACCCTAAGACTGAAAGTGTGCCTTTTGAGTCGATGGCTACTTTACACCAGGAAAGACTAAAAATTAAAAAAGAGAAATGTTAACATTTGCAACAACTCAAACGTAGTTTAGAACCGGATTATCATACTTTTTACGACAACCTTCCCCATTTTTGAAATTTATATTCATTAATATTGTTTTTTAATTAAAAAGTAGTTTATTGTTCATTCATACGAAAGTACGTATGTATGTCTAAAGAATGCTGTTAATTTTGCTGGAAAATTGCGTAACTCCATTTAATTAGGTTCTAAATAATATTTTGACTTTTAAAACATGTGAAATGGATTTCAAAATAAATTGTTTGTAAAATACAACTTATTTTGTTTTAATAAAAAAATCTGCAATTTTTTAAAAACGTTTTATTGCGCTCCTGAAAAGTTACGTATTGTGGAGATACGTCTTTTGCTAATTACACCGACGATATTCTGCATCCTCTTATGTAAATCTTCTTAATTTTAATTTTTAATTATGCTATGTGGTTTCCAATGTGCGTGCATGATAACTTATTAAAGCGAAAAGAAATTAATATGAATTACTATTTATAACGTGTAATTGAATCAGGACACGGTAGAAGAGTAACAGTAATATAGGAACTTCGTGACGCATCACTATTAATTAGGATAGTGCGTAATTCATTTTGAATGCGATTTTAATATTGTGTGTGTGCGATATGAGTTGTAGCTTCGCACTTGGTTTATCTTAACATAACTTTTCGCCTTGTTAAGCTTTTCTCTTCCACGTACAATTATTATTTTAAAGTGGAATTTTTTAATTGTATGCATACAGATTTTATGAAAGGTCAAAAATAAAATACTATTATTAAAACGATTTATACGGCATAAATTATAAAACTATTCACAGTTTTAACTAACTTCGTGTGTGAAATGGAAATATGTTGAATAATGATAATAATTTTATATAACAATAACTTTACCAGGTTATTATCGCATTTAAATAGGCATAATATTTGAATGAATAAACAGCGCAGCTATCGCGGTGATCATTCAACTTGGGCAGTAATTATTGGTTTGTGTTATATGTAATTTTGATTTAATATATTAAAGAAGTTTGTATGGGAAATTTCGGCGATGTGAGTAGTGTTTCTTTTACTTATGAGGATTATAACTTCCTTTTAAATTGCAGGGGGTTATTATACTGTAATAACTAGACTAAAGCTTGTTAGATTTTTAAATGGAAACATTAGTATTATTACTCAGAAATAAACACCAACCATCCAAAAGTCAGTATAAAATAACATAAACATAAATTCCAATACTAGAATCTAAGTCTTAAAGGATAGTACTTATGCACGCCAATAAGATAAATATTTTTAGGGAATTATTTTTTTGTGAGTAATATATTACACTTTAATTTTACGACATTCGCGTAAAGTTGAAATAGATTTAAGTATAAGCGAAATTTATGTTTTCATCTGTGTTTTGTATATCCATCTACTTCTTAACAAAATGTTGTCAATAGGTACCTATTTCTCACCATATTCATTAAAGCTTTCCGATATTAATGCATGATTGATAATAGATTACATAGAACGTCTCCTTTTATTTTTGTCGGAGTAAGTATGCACAATAATTTGCGTATATATATATATATATATTATACAGGGTGTTTAAAAAAGATGCGGCAATATTAAAGGGGTTGATTGTCCAGGTCATTTTATACAAACAAGTTTATAATAAACAAGGTCCGCAAACGCTTCGTTACCGATCTACAGCGTGTTGAAGTTTAATTAAAAGAAACAGTAAAAATTAGATTTCTCCAAGACGGCATTAAAGATCATAATGAAATTTAGGCGTGTTATTTTTCAAGAAAAAAATAGGACGCCGCTGATTTCTCTAAAAATAAAAATATGTTTCTATCCATGGTTCAATTGTGAAGAAAAAAGCTCTCTTAACTTTTTATCGTACGACGTAACGTTGTTTAGTAAAAAAAAAACACATTTTAGTGCATGTACATTTATCATGCTTACAAAAATATTTTTTGTACCAGTAGTAAAAAATCATAACATTTTTACACATAACAAAGCGCCACGAAATGACATTTCACAACCTGGAACTAATAAGAGGTAAATAATGAGGCTATTATTGACCTAGGGAAATAATGAGAACAAATAAAACGAATGCCGCAACCATGCACTCATGCTTGTAGTAGTAGTAGTATGTCAAGTTGTGAACCGTCAAAATAAATAACTATTTTAGGCACACTTTTAGGTTAACAATACCAGAATATAATATACGTTTATTTAGCAATTGCTATTAATTTTATATTTTCTAACAATACTTTGTTGTTTACATGAAAAAAAAAAGCATTTGTCTATTAATACATAAAATATGTATGAAAGTATAATATGGAATCAATATATCACCTAACTATTACAGATGCAAATAATTATTTAATTCATATTGAAAATTCCTGTATATATTGCAGGTGTGGTTGCGTAAGTAGATGTAGGTAGATCTTGTAACATACATTCTATATTTTTTTTATTTACTAGGGAATCTTCGATATAACCTTTAGCTACAAAGTGGTTCCATTATTACAAACTTTTGAGACGTACCATTTTTGCTATTGTGGATGTGAATAACAATTAAATTATCTCTCATGATGACATCAGAAATTAATAAATTACACAACTCATCCTTCGGCATGCACCAGCAACATCAATTACAAGACCAGTCTACAGAGATATAAATTATCAATAATTTCAAAGTATTAATATATAAACATACTATCTTAGTTGCAATGTAACATGTGTCGGGTACCTCAGTAAAGAATTTTATAATTTCCTCGAGTAAATACTAATGATTTTTGGGCTTATAATTTTAAGTTTTTCTTTTTAAAAAGGCAACTAATTTAAAATATTTTGATATGTTAATATTCTCTTTTAGGCCAAGTGTAGCTTTCAACATTGAATATTGTGCCCATAAAGTCGAGGCTTTTTTATTTTTTGAATATTCATGAAAATAAGCCAGAAGTACGTTTTCAGAAGTTACTACTGTAATTTGGAATTATACCATTTTTTAAATTCTGTAAATGTTTTCATGTATAAGTGATTAGATTTATGCGGAAGCAAGTTCTCAGCTGCCTGTTCTGCAATCTCGCGCATTTCAGGTGGTGTACATCTAAACTCTTCAGACATTATAAATGGAATGAAAAATAATCTAAAAATACTTGACTTTTAGTTTCAGCATTTATGTCAAAACTTATTTGTCAACATCAAAATATAGCCTACTTATTTGTTTACATGAAGTTTTATTACAAGGGCATTCTTACATATATGAGTAAATTTATTCATAATTATTAAGGTTTTAAGGTCCAATTAGACTACTGGTACAAAAAATAGTATACATACTACGGTTGAGAAGACTATTATTGCCCTTGTGGCTTAAATTCCTCGGCGCTTTGCGCCTCGGAATTTAATCTCGCCACTCGGGCAATAATAGTCATCTTCTCAACCTTGGTATGTAATATACTATTTAAACAGTTCTGTTTTATTCACCGACATATTGAATGACATATGATTAATAATTTTGTATGTGTCGAATTTGTTGAATTTCCTTATCATGAATCGCTATACAAATGCAGAGATGACCGACATGCACTACATTTATGGACTTGCTGATGAAAATGCATTAGAAGCTAGGCGGTTGTATGCTGAAAGATTTCCTGGCCGTATTGCTCCTGATAGAAAAACTTTCGAAAGTATTCATCGGCGTCTTTATGAAACAGGCACATTAAGGCGAAATGGAGAAGCAGGAAGGCCAAGGACAGCAAGAACGGTAGAGCTGGAAGAGGATGTGCTAGACATGATTGAAGAAGATCGAGGTACTTCTACTCGAAAAATTGCTGACGCTTTGGATGTAAGTAATGGGACTATTTGGCACATTCTGAAGGAAAATTTGTTGTACCCATTCCATATACAACGCGTTCAAGCATTACTTCCTGCTGATTTTCCTCCTCGCATTGCATTCTGTCAATGGCTTTTGCAGAAAATGGTTCAAATCCCTCAATTCCTGATGTTGATTCTGTTCACCGATGAAGCGAATTTTTCAAGAAATGCAATACGCTATTTCCATAATAACCATGTATGGTGTGACGAAAATCCACATGAAATTGTTGAAAATCGTTTTCAACATCAGTTTTCTTTGAAAGTTTGGCGTGGGATTGTGGGTGACTGCCTAATTGGACCGGTATTTTTACCAAGGAGACTAACTGGAGAGGTGTATCGCAACTTTTTGGAAAACACGCACACTGGATTTCTGGAGGACGTACCATTAGCAATTAGAGATGCAATGTGGTATATGCACGATGGCGCACCAGCCCACTTTAGTCAAGTAACTCGTGATTTCTTAACACAAGCATACGGAAATCGCTGGATTGGCCGAGGTGGACCACACTTATGGCCTGCACGATCCCTGACTTAAATCCCCTGGATTTTTTCCTGTGGGGCCATTTGAAGTCATTGGTGTACGCTACTCCATTGGAAAACGTAGAAGACTTAAAAAATCGAATCATTGTTAGGTGCAACGCAATTGAAACCGATCCTGTTGTTTTTGAGAGAGTTCGCCAGTCGATGAGGAGAAGATTGGATACTTGCATCCGAGCTCGAGGTGGCCACTTTGCACAGTTATTGTAATTTTTGCTTGCTAAAATTGTTGGTAAGGTAAAATATTTGTTTTTGCCCTTAAATAAAACCTTTGTTATTTAAAAAAAAAATTCTGTAATAAATGTACATGCACTAAAATGTGTTTTTTTACTAAAAAACGGTACGTCGTATGATAGAAAGTTAAGAGAGCTTTTTTCTTCACAATTAAACAAAGAATAGAAACATATTTTTATTTTTAGAGAAATCAGCGGCGTCCTATTTTTTTCTTGAAAAATAACACGCCTAAATTTTCATTATGATCTTTAATGGCGTCTT
Source organism: Amphimallon solstitiale (assembly GCA_963170755.1). Classification (NCBI taxonomy): domain Eukaryota; kingdom Metazoa; phylum Arthropoda; class Insecta; order Coleoptera; family Scarabaeidae; genus Amphimallon; species Amphimallon solstitiale. The sequence continues at coordinate 98,768,612 of OY720678.1, forward strand.
GGAGAAATCTAATTTTTACTGTTTCTTTTAATTAAACTTCAACACGCCGTAGATCGGTAACGAAGCGTTTGCGTACCTTGTTTATTATAAACTTTTTTGTATAAAATGACCTGGACAATCAACCCCTTTAATATTGCCGCATCTTTTTTAAACAGCCTGTATATTAGTATTGTGATCGGCGAATAAAATTCACGATTTCTGAAGTTTACTTTAAGGTTATATTGACATGAAAATTTACCAAATTATCTGAATACAAATTAAGGACGTCATATTTATTATTCGCCAGCTGGTCGAAAAAGCGATCGAGTTTAACAATCCAGCCTGCTTTGTCAATTTACAAAAGGAATTTGAACGAGTTAGACTACGCGACGTAGTAAAAATATTACAGGAAAAAAAACGTGCCAAGACAGCTAATAACTATAATAGAGGACTCAAATTCAGTAACGAAAACAAAAATACAAACAGGGATGGACTTAAGTGGAGACATAAAAAGGAACGCTGGTATCTGACATGGGGACTCTCTGAGCCCGATGCTCTTCAATCTTATAATGAATAATATCGTAGACAGTGTGACGAATATGAACGGGTACAAGATGAGACTAAAGAACTTGACGATTTTATGTTATGCTGCGATCCGAAGATAATTTACAGAGACTTCTACACCAATTTACAAACACGGCTTAAGAATATAACATGCTAGTATCCACGGAGAAAACTAAATCGCTGGTTGTCTCAAAAGAACCTATAAGATGCAAATTAGTAGTAAATAACAAAATCATCGAGCAAGTAATGTGCTTCAAGTAGCTTGGTGTAGACATTTCAAGTGAACGAAACAACTACGGGGAAACCAAACAACAGATTATGAAGGCAGCAAGAATATCCGGATGCTTGAGGGATGTAACATGGAGGAACAAATATCTCATGACGGAAAGTAAAGCAAAAATATACAAGACCATGATAAGACCGATCATAACATACGAGTATGCAGCAGAAACTAAAGCTGACACAAGCAGAACGAAGCAACTGATTCGAACTACTGAGTTGAACACCTTGAGAACTATAACGGGAAAAACCAGGAGAGATAGAGTTAGGAATGAAGCGATAAGAGAGGAATCTGGGGTTGGAGATGTTGTCAAGTTCGTATGGCGGAGAAGAAGGAAATGGAATGAGCACGTTCAGAGAGCCGGGGAGGACACATTGATAAAAATATCAAAAGACCAGGGACCTGCAGGAAAAAGAGGACTCGGTAGACCACTGAAACGATGGAGGGAGAGCTGGATTTCCACTTCGAACGAAACACCATAAAGGAAGAACGCGTGAAGAAAAACAGGTTACGACCTAAATAAAAGAAGAAGAAGAATTCTCCGTGCGTCTTTCTTTTTTGAGATAACTGCTTTTTGGAAGCTTTTCACCAAGTAATGTTGTTCCTCGAGTTCATCGGAATCAGATTCCGAACTTAGTAATGATTGATACATTGCGATCGCGCACATTTTTGTTTTAACATCAGGCACGAAGTTGAGATAGAACTACCTCCCAACTTTCGTTCTCCCTGCGCGCAGTTCATTGAATCCTGCTTACCTGCATCACTCCGCGTTACCTCACCTCACCAAGCTGCGTCTCAACTTGCGTCCGGCCTTAGGCGAGAGTTTTCCGATATAAAAAGCAGTGCAGTCGTTTAACCTTTGGCTTTAACTCTTGTAATCTGAGAATAAGTCTGATCGATGTTCTATCAAAATTTTGGCATCGTCGGTGCAAGTAGCCATGCATTTCGCCCTGTCATTATCGTATACAGATGTACATTGCATAAAAGTGTCAAATACGTGTTCTTGTTTTATTGGTCTCTAATGGCGTACAAATTAAAATATAATGTATAATGTCTATAAATTGGCCCATATATAGAGATAAGCACGTGCATTTCTTGTTATACTTCACAATTACTGCACGAATATCTTTTGCACACTTAATCTCCTTTGGATAGTATTATCGAAGACTGGTATTGATTTAACTTTGTAACTTTCTCTTCAATAATTATATGTGGTTTACTAGTTCTTGTAATACTTGTTGATGACGTGAATTTGATTTGCTGCTTATGGAGGGAGTTTTCTTTTCCTTTTAGACCTCCTCGACTTACGTCCCCAGTTTGCACCGCAGTCAATACGGCTTATGGTGATGAACCTGTGTTGCTTATGTTATCCACTCCAGTACTTTTGTATCCTGTTCACGACTGTACAGGTGCATTACTGGGTGTTTCTTGAGGATCTATGGGTCTACAATATTAGAGAAAGGCATGTAAATAATTATAAGTGTATGTGAATAGCGTCTTGCTAATAAAGATATATTATTATTATTATTCGATTGCCCAAAAATGTGTTGCTTCCCGTGATCCAGTGCCTCCCAGTTTACTAGGATATGCTCGACTGTTTCTGGCTCCTTATTGCAGTGTCTGCAGGACAATCTTGTTGAGATGCACTTTAACGGCTGTATGACAAATCGCTGCCATTCCCTGCTCATATGTACTAGTTCTACAGCCCCTTTGTTGTATGGTTGACCAATAAATTACTTGCAATGATTTTGCCTTGCAATTGTGCCCAGTAGTGCTTATATTTTTCATATACCCGGTGTTTGATGTGGCTTCGAGTTACACTTTTTGGTACATCCAGAGTCGGTGGAGGGAGCTTACTTTTCCTTCAAAGAATTCTACGAGCTTGTCCTTTCTTGCTGGATATTTCTTTTAAATGTCGAAGTAGCTACTTTCTTTTGATAAGACCACACACTACACATTGCGGTATATTAAAAATACTGGTAAATCCATATTTAGGAAATTCGTCATTGTACAATCTGTTCTTTTTTGTATTTGTTCTAACAAATTTAGCAAAATATTACATTTCCTATCCACTATACAGAGTGGTTGGATTTTCATTGTACACTCAATATTTTCATTGAGAGTATCATATTTGAAAAAAATCAAAACGTGTCTGATACTATTTTTTGCCCTCTTTCTAATCCTGTGAAATAGGATAATGTCGTTTGAAAAACAAAAGATAATGTAATTTTTTTTTTAAATTGAACATCCTGTATATTATTGGATATTTTGATAGCTTATTCAATTCTGAATATATCATTTATTTTTTTTCATTGGGCAATAAATAACGCCATAATAACAAAAAATAAAAAAGAAAAAGTATGCTTTGAAAATATGGCCGGGTAAAAAACAAAATATTATTTAAATGTCAGTTCGCATACGAGTTGATGAGGTGACACAGTTTAGTGATTAGTGAATCATTAGTGATAGTTTTTCTAGATTATTTATTAAAAATGGAATTTACTAATGCAGAGAAAGCAGATATGTTACGATGCTTTTATTTATCAAATGGCAACTGCCGTCAAGCTGCAAGTATGTATGTTAATCAATACCCTGATCGAAGGCAACCGCATTGGAATACATTTCTAAATTTACACACTTCATTAGTGAGGTACGGTAGTTTTAAAAAAATAAGAAATGTAAGAAATAGAAATATAAATCAAAAAGATGCAGAAGGAGATGATGAAGTAAATATTTTGGCGTATTTTAGAGCATACCCCACTTCTTCAACTAGAATTGCTGTACAAGAGCTTGGCATCAACAGGTATAAAATCATGAAAGTCCTTAAAAAACACAAAATGAAACCCTATAAAATTCGTTTAGTGCAAAATTTACAACCGCTTGATCTGCAAAAACGGATGAATTTTTGTAATTGGGTATTAAATGCTGGAAGGCAGTACTTGTCACACATTTTATGGACGGGCGAGGCAAATTTTCATAGGAATGGTGTGTTTAATAAACACAATTGTCATTTTTGGGATGACGTGAATCCTCGTAGGATTCAGCAAACTCGATGCCAAATACGTTTTTCTACAAATGTCTGGATAGGTGTGATAGAGGATCAGTTATTAGGACCCTATTTTTATAACGGCACACTTACTCAAAATCGATATTTAAACTTTCTTGAAACTGAATTTCAAGAATATTTAGACAATCTGCCTTTAGCTATCCGGACACAAATGTGGTTCCAACATGACGGCGCACCACCGCATAATGCACAATCAGTGACGAATTTTCTACAATTAGAATTTGAAAATAAGTGGATTGGGAATAAAGGGCCACATTTATGGCCTCCGAGATCACCTGACCTCTCAATATTAGATTTTTTTTGTCTGGGGATTTATAAAAAATAAGGTATATTGCACTCTGTCGAATACCCTACAAGAACTGAAAAATAAAATACAATTGGCATCACAGGAAATTACCCCGGATATGTTAAGAAAATCCAAAAATAATTTATTGCACCGAGCTCAGATATGTATCAACCAAAATGGTGGCCATTTTGAACAATTTCTTCAATAGGATATTTGCTTTTTTGTGTTATTTTTTTCCCATTGTTTTTTTTTAACCAATACATAATGTGGTTTTTTATTTTTTGTTATTATGGCGTTATTCATTGCCCAACGAAAAAAATAAAATAAATGATATTATATTCAGAATTGAATAAGCTATCAAAATATCCAATAATATACAGGCTGTTCAATTAAAAAAAAATAAATTAGATTATCTTTTGTTTTTCAAACGACATTATCCTATTTCACAGGATTAGAAAGAGGGCAAAAAATAGTATCAGACACATTTTGTTTTTTTTTTAAATATTATACTCTCAATGAAAATATTGAGTGTACAATGAAAATCCAACCACTCTGTATGGGACCCTTAAGAAGTGTAAAATCAATAATACTATTGCATAATGGAAATGAGTATGCTTCTGTTTGTAGGACATTCATTTCATTTAAAAACTTACTTCAATGTTTCGTCAACAGAGTGGTTAGGTATACGTGTTTTCTTTCAGGATGGTACAAAGTAGACCATTATATAAAGGAAGAATAGTCTACAAGACAATCTTTAGAATCATAATCTAGAACTAAAAATGCTAAGTGTTATGATTTGAGGTGTTTCCTTCAAAAATACAATCGCTGTACGAAATAACCTAACGTGATAGAAAAAGATAGATTTTATTTTGAAATTAGCAATAAAAAATCGTTAATACTGCCCTACTCTTCGTTTTTCATGCCTAATTCGAGAATATAAGAACGATTCCTCTTGTTGTAACGAAAATAACAGCATTACGATATCTTATAATGATCTTTTCAAACCTGAACGCGTAAATTAACCTTAAATATTTAATATTGCATAGTAAACAACTTGCAAATGACGATACATCAAGCTTTTCGGTGAATATGTAAAGGCAAATGATGGATTCCACAAAGAACTAATATTGTAGTATTCTTTCAGTGTTTGGCAAATAAAGAACTTGTATCACTTGATCACAAAGGGCGTAAGTGGAAAATATATTTTCTACTTTGAATTTAACAGCGTCTTGTTGTTTTTTATTGTTTACTAATAAAATGGATTATGATAAAAAGCAGGGCGTGAACAAAATTCTTACCAAAAAAAGACCACTCTATGAAAAGTTTGAGAAACGCTGCTCTAGATAAATGAAATAATAATCCGTAGCTCAACATCTGAAAGATATGCATTAGTAATTAAGTAGTTGGACAAAAAGTAACACATGAAGTAAAAAATATGTTAAACCTTTCGATAAATTACTAATGAAAATACTGACCTACAGCGTTGCAAGGACATGCTTCATTAATATGTAATTATGGAGGAACTTATACACGTATATGCATAATTTTGGTTAATAATAAATGCTTCTGAGTGAAAAACAAACGCATACTTATTGCAGAAACTCTGCGCGCATACGCAATTGGACAAAACCCATGAAAGCAAAAAAAATATCCATCCGAAAAGGGAAACTTTTAATTGCAAATGTATATATTACCAAGTATAAATTTCATTAACATCAAATATAATATTAATAAGGCTTTTCTCGTATTAAAATATTATATATAAGAAAAACTGGTATTCGAAATGGTAAAACGGTGAAATTTGTAATTGTAATATAACATATGAGACTGATAATACATACATCATCGTAATACATGGTTCGCTTCGATCCGAAACTAATTATTAAGTCCATGTTGCATTGGTAATGTATCAATAACAACCAATATTATCATTGCATTATAAAATCGTTGAGTGCACTCTCATAGATTTCATCGGGGTCTCTTAAATCATTTTTTGATCAGATAAAGAATATTCCGTCTTGTTTGCTGTTTGGGCCGTTTATTACACTGCGCTTGTAGATATTTATTTTGCTTTTGTTTTACAATGGAAGATAGATAGTGTAACGAGTTTTGTTACATTCAGCCACTGTCATTCGAGATTTTTTTTAGAATTAATTTCGTGAAAAATAAACTTAGCAACTGCACTAAGTATACAATACTGTGTCAGGAAATTATGCCATAATAGCAACGAAAGATATTTACTTGTTCTTTAAATTTGTTATTATATTAGTAAGAATGCTATTTCGCTTCGATTTAAAAAAATAATTAATTTATTGTATATTAAATGCAATTGAACATCCATTATAGTCAGGGTATTTCAGGAAATATATTCAGAAAAAAGAATATATTAAATGTAAAACCAGCTCATTATAAAATATTGCATCAATTGAAATATTACACGTGATGTCTGTAACTAATATTACCTCGTCAATGTTATATATCCATTATTAATTAAATTATTTAACTATCTCCACTAGTATCTCTATATCGCTTTATTACACCCACTGTAACAAGTTTCGTCACACAAGTTTTTCTATGGCTATTGTTAAATTTTATGCATCATACGTTAATGTTTGTTATATATGGCATGGAATTTTAAATCGGTATTAAATGTTTTTGGTGATGTATTTTGTAATTAATAAAAAACTAAAGAAACTATGAATAATAAAGCAAGAAAGGGCTGTCGTTAGAAACATGGTATCCGCAACGACAGAAACAGTCTAGTCAGAAGTTGGGGAAAAATAGAAGAGAACAGTAAAGGAAATCAAAATAGTATATTATGCAATGAGCATTTAATGATAGCTATTAAGACACGAGTAAGAAAATGACAATACGAGGCGTAGCCGAGTATTGTAATGAATACGAGTGTCTTAATAGCCATTAAATGCGAGTTGCATACACTATTTTTTCTACGACCCCATAATGAAACATTATTTTTTGAACATTCCATTTCATAAAATGAGGTTAAAATTTTCCATGCGCCTTTGCGAATTTAGCTGGTAATAAATTGTTCCATAATTTCTGGTGGACTCAAATTTTACATTTCACTGTCATTATCCCTCATTTTTACCGTTTATATTTTCAAAAAAGCACAAATTTTAAGTACTTACTTGTAAATTGCAGAGAACTTTCACATTTATTTAATTTGTATATCTGTCAGATATGCAGTCGCCATATTGAATATTGTTTGAATATTGGAATGTCGCATTCCTATTGGATATGAACTTGTATCGTAATGAAAAATCTGTATTCCTATTGGATATAAACTTGTATCATAATGAAAATCTGTATCGTAATGGACATCATTAAAGTACAGGTTCGGCATATTTAATAATACAATTAAAGTATGGGAGTAGAAAAAATATATTTTGTTTATACGTTATAAAAATTTGCAAGGGGTAGTAATTTCTGAATGTGCTTATGCGAATGATGCAATTATGGCAGCAACTGAAAAGGCGTTACAGACGAATCTATTTGTTTGGAAAGAAATACTAGAAATGTATGGTATGAAAATCAATACCAAGAAAACAAAAGCAATGTCTATAACAGCAGAACAGCAGAAGCTAGATATACAACTGAACGGAGTAAAAGAGTAAAATTAGATCAAGTAAAATATTTTTATTACTTAAGGAAAACCATTAGGAAGCAGGAAATAAAGAAAGAAATTGAACGACGAATTGAAAATGCTATCAAAGGATTTAGTCTCTAAGAAGAGTGAAAGGAATAACCAAGAGAGATAAAACAAGTAATGAAGAAATGAAAAATTTGGGAAGATCTGAGAGTACAATCAATATTAGAATTTATAAAATAATTTAATAATTCATTTCTAAAAAACGACAGGTGGGCTAGTGGGGCACCTACAACGGATAAATATTAACGGACAGGTAAAAAAAGGGAAGTGAAATTCGTATATAGAGAAGACAAGTTGGGCCTAGAAAAGCATGGAAAAGTGTAATAGGAAAGTCATCAGAAAGAAGGCGAAAACATGGCAAGAGACAAAGCTGATGGCCAAAGAGATAAAAGACTCTGTTATAATTTGTCAAGGCGACACCTTTTGTTATCTAAAAGAAAATAACGGGATCACTGATGTATTTGTAAATTATCACGATAATATTTTCAGTGGATTTTGAATTTTTTGAATCCTAAAACAAGCTTATTTGGAGATTTCTAATAATTTCTATCAAAAAGTATTTAAACATTGCCATGCATTTAATGATATATTGCTGATCAGTTTTTATGAGAATGAAACGCATTCAAATATATACAAATATATTTTAAAAGTGCTTTTTGTTTTAAAAAAATAAACTGAAATACAGCCTACTTTACAACAAAGGAAATATTTGTAATTTTCATAATACATACATTAGAGAATAAATACTGCATCTGTTGTTAAAATAACTATTAATCACCTGTTAAAAACGTTATAACTTCATGGACATTTAATAAATGATATTCGATTATACTTAAACTGATAACATGTTTTTCAAGGGGTATATAAAGAAATAAAAAATGGGTGTGCTTAAGACCACACGGCAGAAGTGAAAACTTCATAAAGGCGAGGTTAATAATACGAAATACAACTTTTTTGTTCGTTCTATATTCATTTACATTTACATCTTCCATTTTCCATTTTCGTTCTACATTACATTTAAAAAATATATATTTATTATTATTGTGTATACATTATTCTAGTACATTTCGCTCGGTCTGATCATGTTTTCATTTCAAAAATTCATACGTACGCACGTAGATATACAAATATTATAATTCTCATACGAGGACCCGCGTTGGTCTAATGGTAACGTGCCGGCCTTGCACCCGAGCGGCTCGGGATCGCATCTGCACGCGGACAAGAATTTTTCAGAAAATAAAAATACAATATTTCGCGTATTTATTCTAAATTTGAATTTAATTGAAATTAAATACCGCTAGTTAGTGTTATAATACAAAGCCGAGCGCGACTCGAGCCGACTTTACCCGAACGAGCGTTACATTCCGAGCGTGACGGCTCAGTCTCTTTCAGTGCCCAACAATCAATACATCAACGCGCCCATAGAAGTTTTCACTTCAAAAATTGAAGTACCGTTTAATTTTCAAATAAACTAGAAGAGGATTCTTTTAAAGAAAGGTTTCCGGATTGATTTTTAGTAATACAACTTCATGTTGCCCACTTGACAACAAAGGAAATATTTGGAATCTTTATAATACATACATTAGATAATAAATACTGCATCTGTTGTTAAAATAACTATTAATCACCTGTTAAAAGCGTTATAACTTCATGGACATTTAATAAATGATATTCAATTATACTTAAACTAATAACATGTATTTCAACGGGTATATAAAAAAATAAAAATGGAAGTACCGTTTAATTTTCAAATAAACTATCATAGAAGAGGATTCTTTTAAAGAAAGGTTTCTGGATTGATTGGTAGTAATACAACTTCATGTTGCTAGGTTTTCTTCGACTTGATACATAAGCATTTGTGTTGTTTTAAGTCATTTTAATAATAGTAATAACTTTTCTTCCTCAACAGTAAAATACACTCATTAAAATTAAACCATGTTTAGTTCCGTTAAGCACCAATGATCTGGTCTAAAAATTTAGCTAATGTAGATTATTCAGTGACACTGTATTTTATCTTCCAATATTATAGTTCGGGAAGGAGCGCTTAAGGGTTCGAGTTGTATATAGAATATTTTATTATTAGAAATATTCTCAACATCTTGGATAGATTTATGTAGTCTTACTGCAAATGCCAGTGTGTTCAGTTAAATTGGTTAAGCACATATCGCCTTTTCTCGAAAATTCGCCACAGTGTATTGAATGTGTAATCTTTATAATAAATTAAATTACATCAGGTATATCGACACCACACTTAGACGAGTGTGAAGGCGTATACTGTCGAAAATGATTTATACGCAATTGATGACTATGTTAATATATATTTCATTTAAAAATGTATTGTCACTACTCACCTGGACAAGGACGCGTTTTGAGCTTATTTCGTTTTTCGGCTTGACGTACGGTTTTGCAATTTCAATTTCAGCAAGTTTCGCGAGCTCCTCTTGGAAGCCGTGTTTATTAGTTTCACGCTTAGGTACCGTCCTCCTAGTAGTGCATGTTTGTTGAGGAAATCAGAGTCTTCCCGGACTCGCATGTCAAATTACAGAAATGTGTATTAAATGTGTGTTATGTTCAATGTTGCGTGGTTTACATATTGCGATTTTACTGATTGTTTATATGATTATTTATAATTAATCGTGGTTAATTTAATTGAAATGAGGCGTGAATAGCTACTTACACGGTTATAACGCTGACGATGGTGGACCCTAACCGGATTATGCCGTGGTTTTCGGAGAATGAATATGTGTGCTGATATGTGTACGAAATACATGTATTTCTCTATGTTGTATGTACGTATGTACATACATATATACAAAAGTCCGACTGCGATGTATTTTCTTGACCGAGTTTGTCGTACCCAGATTTCATCCGGAGTTTCAGTGAATGTTTGAATATGTGTTATGTGTGTTTGAGTTGATTTCTGCTGATGCATTGAGGAGTTTTTAGGGTTTTAGGATTGGTATTGGGTTGCTGAAAAGAATGTTAGTGTAAGTTCGTTCGATGGGTCCCTACTTCAGGTGCCTGAGTGCCTCTGTATGATCTTAAGCTCATCGACTTCCTAGGGTTGATCGTTATGCCATTTGGGACTTGCGTTAGTAGGACAGCGAGTTCTGGGTTGAGAGGTTTTTCTAACACCACCGTGTCGTCTGCATAGAGTGCGTTAATTACTCTGTGGTCCTCTGGTTTCGGAATGTCAATGATGTAGATCGTGAAGAGGACCGGTCAAAGGGTTGTCCCTGCGGAACTTCTGTCATCATTCTTCTCGGCTCAGATGTGATTTCGTTCACTACAGTAGTAAAACTTCTGTCGTCGAGGTAGGATTTGATGGTCTTGAGTATCGTGGTGGAGAACTCGGCTCTCAACATCTTCCACAGTAATTCCCCGTGAACTTGTCGAATGCCTTCTCCAGGTCAAGTGATGATTGGGCTCCTATATCTACGGGTTCAATCCGGAGATGGTCGACCTTGAAGGTAACCTGAATCCTTTCTCAACTTTCATCAACTCTAGGGCCGCTAGAAGAAAGTCGGTTTCATAAATATAAACCTGTGGAAAGGACGGTCCTCTAGGTTTGGGGGTGGTTTAAGTACCACTCATGCCTGCCTTGGAGTCGGTGGGCATGGTCGTCGATTTTCCGTTCTTCAACTTCTTCCCGTCGTTTTCTTTGTTGCTGTACTCGTTTCCTCTTCTTTCGTTGTCACCTCTCGATGTGCCTTCTTCGTCAGAGAGAGATCTCTTGGTCCTGGAGTGCGCTCCTGCGCCGTGCTCGGTGTCCATCTGCTTCAACATGTCGGACAAGTCCGAGGTGCCGGCCGCGAACGCCATATCTTTCTCTTTTTTTTATAAAAAGGGTCTCTATCTACGATAGAGTGTAAAGCTGCAAAACAAGTGTAAATCAATCTTCGCTTATCTGGGAAGATTAGCTGGGAGCATCACGTCTGGTCGGTATGGAGTACAGATGCAGGGTTTGGCAATTTCAATTCGACCAAGTATCGCGGACTCCTCTTGGAAGCAGTTTTTATAAGTTTCACGCTGAGGGAGCGTCCTCCTTGTGGTATATCGCAATTTCAATTTCATATATTTAACGCATATATACGAAGTTTGCCGTACTTGTGTGTATGAGATATTAATTTGATTTTTTTTCAAATCATACACACATGTTCGATTTAACTCCATTTTTTCTTTTACAGATATGCACAAATGACAAAGTACGAACTTATTTATAAGTAGCGTCTTTTTCGACTGAATGTTGATGTTGCAACATGCACTGCCAATATTTACCTAGATAAAGACGCGTTTTGAGCTTATTTGCTCTCTTCGGCTTGACGTACGGTTTCGTATTGGCAGTTTCATATATTAATGGTATATATAAAAAGAATATAAATTCAATAGTTGTTATAGTCCTGTAATTTTACTTAATGATTTAACAGTGTGACCAGTGAAGTCCGCATCACATGGGATTTTTTTTTATTAATAGATTTATTCTAAATTTGAGTTTGGCATCAATTTCTGCTTCGATCAAGATGAAAATTAACCAAAAAAATAATAGTCACGTGATTCGCATTATCTGCCAAAAAAGTGGGGTTATTTCTCAAAATATCGAAAAAGGTTATTAGAAAAAGTTTTTCTAAAAACAATTTTTAGCTCATATGCAAAATTTCAGCTGCATAAGATAATTTAGATTTTTTGCCAATTTTTTGTAAATTGCACCACTGTTGCGAAATAAGACAACGCAACCTACATAAAACTTCTTAGTTTTAACAATGCTTTATTCCAGACATATTTTCTTTAAGGCAGCGCCATATTCAATGTGTGTTTTTCTACAAAATCCAAATAGGGCTCTTAAAATTTGGTCGCATGTGATGCAAAGTTTATTTGTTTTTGACCCTGTATAAGGTAACTTCATAAAATAACTATTTTTGAAAATGTAGTTTGTGTCTAAAAGTAATACACATTAATATTAATACAGAGAAGTACACAGCGTCACAAGTAAAGTCTGCACTAAGTGGAAAATAAATTTTCGTTTAACTTTACGTAAGTTTAACTAGTTTCAATGATTTAATTTAAAACCCCTTTATTAAAATTTGTTATGGAGCTATGTTATAAAAAGTAAAAATAGTCTTTTATTATTTAAGTTCAGTTTCCAAAAAATTCAAATCGCTTTCTGTTTGTCATAGTGGCTTTTAGTTAATATTGCGTATTAAATAAAAAAATGTTAACTGTACAGGAAAGAATTGAAATTGTATTAATATGTGGTGAAAACACAAGTCATCGTGTAGCGGCCAACATTTTTAATGGAAGGCATCCAGGCAAAACTGTGCAACAATCTACTGTGAGTAGGATTATGGTGAAATTTAAATCAACTGTATCGGTGGAAAGTTCATTTAAAAAACCTCACAATCCTATAAAACATAGTGAAGAAGTCCAACTAAATGTTTGCCTAGATATTGTGGAACATGGCCAAACTAGTATTAGACATGTTTCTCGCAGAACTGACGTTCAAAGAGAGAGTGTAAGGAATATTTTGCACAAAAATAAATTTAAGCCGTATAAACCTAAATTTATAAATTCTCTTAAGGAACAAGATTTTGACATACGTTTGGGATTCTCTTTTTGGTACCAGGGGGAAAAAGAAGAAAATGTGTCCTTTCCGTTTCACGTTTTATGGACCGACGAGGCCACTTTCACTTCAAACGGCGTTGTTAGCTCTCAAAATTGTAGATGGTGGGCTCAAGAAAATCCAAATTTTATAATAGAATGCAAGGACCAGTATTCCTTTAAAACTAATGTGTGGTGCGGTATTTTAAACGATCAAGTTGTTGGGCATTATTTTTTTAGAGGCAATTTAAATTCTGAAGAATACCTACGCTTCCTTAACACCGAGGTCATTGAAGTTTTGGACAATATGCCTATTGTAATAAGGCATAATTTGTGGTACCAGTGTGATGGTGCTCCCATTCATACTGCAAGACGGGTTCAAGAACACCTCTTGGAAATATTTAGGGGCAAAGTAATTGGGCGTAATATGGAGCAATACTGGCCGGCTAGGTCTCCGGATTTAACCCCACTTGATTTTTTCTTGTGGGGTTACCTAAAACAAAAAGTTTACAAAGAAGAACCTTTCCGTAATGTTGATCATTTGGAAACGGTGATTCGAAACTGTATTTTAGAAATAAGGCCCCTTAGTATCAGAAACTCCATTAAAGATGTATCAAGAAGAACAATTGTTTGTATTGAACGCAATGGAGGCACACAGAAATGTAATTTTAAATTTTAGGTTTTTCAAAATATATTTAATTTAATATTCAAATACCAAAAATACATATTGTTATTAATTGAAAAGGTGGAATTTTAAATGCGTTTCATTTTTATAATGTATTAGGTATGATTATTTTATTAGAAAATTTGACTTTTCAATTAAACTATTTTCTTAATATTAATGTGTATTACTTTTAGACACAAACTACATTTTCAAAAATAGTTATTTTATGAAGTTACCTTATACAGGGTCAAAAACAAATAAACTTTGCATCACATGTGATCAAATTTTAATAGCCCTATTTGGATTTGGTAGAAAAACGCACATTGAATATGGCGCTGCCTTAAAGAAAATGTGTCTGGAATAAAGCATTGTTAAAACTAAGAAGTTTTATATAGGTTGCGTTGTCTTATTTCGCAGCAGTGGTGCAATCTACAAAAAAATTGGCAAAAAATCTAAATTATCTTATGCAGCTGAAATTTTGCATATGGGCTAAAAATTGTATTTAGAAAAACTTTTTCTAATAACTTTTTTCGATATTTTGAGAAATAATCCCACTTTTGAATTTTTTTTGAAAAAAAATTTAAATTTGACAAATAATGCGTATCACGTGACTATTATTTTTTTGCTTAGTTTTCATCTTGATCGAAGCAGAAATTGATGCCAAACTCAAATTTAGAATAAATCTATTAATAAAAAAAAATCCCATATGATGCGGACTTCACTGGTCACACTGTATATGTATGTAGATTTGTCATATTTGGGACGATGTTTGCATCAATTAGCGCTATTTATCGATAAAAGAATGTATTATAATTATCCAAGATTGAGCGGTGTTGATATAAATAAATCCATAATATTCCATAACCTAACGACTATTTTCCCATATAGAAAGTATTTGCGTATAGAATTTAATACACTTTAGCTACCGAGGTACGTAATTGTAATTACTTCTTTTTCAAATACACATAAATTAAATAATATCGAAAGTGATACAATTTAGTTAAAAAGCCATTAAAAATATCAAATAACAATGCGTACTAACATCTTTATATTAGATCACATCTTATATTAATCTATAAACAGAAATATTCATCTTATATGACAGAAATAAATGCACTATAACTCTACTACTAAAACAACAATGGTAAGACTCGCCGTTCCGGGCGCATCGCATAAAATAATACGTTTTATTGTTCTTATGTTGTTTTTACAGTAAAAATATTATTGTTGAAATGTCTGTCCAGTATCATTATTATGACTAAAAAGAATATAGCTTTCTACATTATTCAGTTTTATTCCAGAATTCATGGTTGAAGAGATCCGGATGAGATGGCAGCCTTCCGGACCCGGAATATTAGGAGCGAGAAAGTAGGGAAGTACGGCGTCAGGAACAGAGACGACCGGGATCGGATAGAACGTTTCTTGGACGTTGGAGGAGCAAGAAAGAAACACGAACTCGTTTTGCTTTGCCTACTTTCCAAGTCAATGAGTGGAGCGATGTCGTGTTAGCTACTAGCTACCCTCCGCAGGACAGAGACGCACATTATACAGCACGAGACGGGCAAAATTGCAAAATATAACTATGGAAATTTCTGTATATCTCGTAAAATAAAAGGTAATCTCGCTAGGAAGGGAAAAGCAATAAAGATGAAAACATCTTAGTAGTACACTGTACGTTCGGTTGTAGTAAATTCGGGGAACAGAGTAAGAATTAATTTTAATATTTTATATACCGGGTCTAATATTTAATTTAATTTACTATTTAATACTTTCCATAATACAAAATTTGCGTCCCGTAGTTGATAGAGTTGCTGTTACTTGACAGTTTAACAATATATACACATGCTCAGATTGATCCAAAAATCAGAAATTTTGTTAAATTGAAATTGAATATAAGTTTATATTTTAATTTCATGCTAAAGTAGAAATATCTTTTGTTAAGATAGTTAATGGCTAAAGTTAATAGTTTTCGAGCTATTTAGAATAACAATCAAAAAGTGACATTTACTATTAATTCTTATGAATTGTCTATAATTCAAGAGAAAACATGAAATAATTTAGTATGACATACACACAAGGTTGCCAAGTGATACTTATATGCAGAACTCATTCTAATGTATACTGGATATTCGTGAAGCTGTGGCAAAGTAAGGAAACCTCAAAAGCTTAATTACTTTAAATAGAACACCTAATTTTTCTTACAGAATCGTATTAAACCCTTCGAAAACTACTTTTTATGTTAAGTATATCCTATACTTTCCTTGATATTTTAGAAGATGTTAAAACTTATTTTAAAATCTATACATGATGTAGTTAAAATAACAATATTCATGAAAAAACATAGTAGTCATGAGAAAGCATTGCTAAGATATATTGTGATTCTACAAAACTGGCTGCAAAGTATTATTATTATTGATTTTTAAACGTATTCCTCTTCATATCACACAAAACATGTTAGCAGTAATCAACTACATAAATGTCACTGCAAAAACATCTCAGTGGTTAAAAAAGTATAAACTTCATCGATATCGCATAGAATTTTATCAGAGATTAAAACATCAAGATTTTGGAAAACAGATTCAGCTTTATAATAAAATTACTACACAAATAAACGGTAATTATAACTTCCTTTCTCTGATAATATGGATCTAGCATGATAGAGGACCAGTATATCACCATAACAATATCCGTCGACGTTGCTTGCTGTGAGAGATGAATTAACCGAGGTGGTTTTATACATATAATAACGTTTATAAGAAAAACAAACAAGAAGGCAGAATATAAAAACAAAAATATATATTTGCGGAGAAATATCTATCGAAACTTTTCAAAGATCCGAACAACAGGTTTTACAAAGAATCGATCTATATATACAATTGGACGGCCATACTTTGAACATTGAATATGTTTGTTAAATTTAGTAATTTATTTCTTTGTTTCTTAATACACTTTGAATATATAATTTCCACGTAATTTTACATGTACAACTGTTTCTTTACTTTACACCGATTGTGATTTTAAAAGTTGATTAAATATTTTCTTGACTATTATAAAGATGTGTAAATTAAAATTAACAAAAAATAAACTATCCTCAAAGTACATAACATGATTGAGCAAAAAAAGATATTTGTATCGGTTAAATTAAATACTTTTTTTTAGAACAAGTAATGTAGAAGCAAAAACAACGACAGTAGCAATAAGTAATATTAACAGAAGTCAATGGCACGACGATCCTGTTTATACTTTTACGAAAAGTTTCACAGACTTTCAACAATTTTTCACTGATATTTTTCAACAGCGATTATGTGTTTCCAAAGTGATCGTTGAATTACCTTGTATAATATCCATTAGTTGATGAAGAGATATTATTACTAAGGGTGGTACATTATTTAATCTGCTATTAGGATTGATTTGATTGTTTCTGGTAATAATAGTAATAATAATAGCTCTTATTTATTTCAGGTGATACAAAACATATTACTACAACATAGACAAGTGGTTATAGAATTATTATTGTGCTTCTATATCGAGTACTATATCAGTGCTGAATTGTATTATCTTGCAGTATCTTTATTTAAAAAAAAAACAACATAAAAAACGTAATTGTTAGCTACTCTCATGCAATACACAAAATGTGTATATGTAATTTAGATGCTAAAATAATGAGGACCTAATATCACATAGAAACCAAAGAATTAGTTAAGATCTGGTAATATACATTCCCAATATAAGAAAACATTATTTTTGAAAAAATTTAGAGTTAATTTGGCGATTTGTGGAAAAAATGTAACGATTGTCAATGACGTGGGACGCTACATGAAACTGCTTAGTATATTTACAGTGTCTAAATATAAGTATAGTCATCCAATAAAAGGGATTTAAAGAACTTGAAATGGTATTGATATGTAACATCAAAATATACAGGGGTCGGGCAAAAAGAGAGGAACACCGAATTTATGACTTAACTAGCACTTTTGCGAAAATTTAACCTAAATTAAAGTTTTTGTATATTTTATGTATTATTTGGTGTTTGCAGATTTTTCGTTTTTGTCACATTTTTGGAGGTATGATGTCACCGGATAGTATTTTAAATGAATCACCCTGTATTTATATTTTTTTTGAATAGATATTTTTCTCCTGAATTCACCAATACCAGTGGGTCTTATGGTTTCATAACAAAAAAATAAAATGTAATTGCACCTAAATATTTATTTAATAAAAAACGAACGACGATAACTAAAAATTCTATTCATTAAAGCGTCCATTAACTTTAACAAATGATTATGAAATTCATTTCTCGCTTAAAGGTGACATGGACTTTTAATGCAGCATTAACTTTTATTATGATATCGGCCCAAAGTAATTATCGCAGTAGGTATACCAAAAACTTTTTATCTACAATATTTTTTTCTGAGTTCTGTCAAAGTAAAAACGTACATTCGAATAACACTATTAGGTACAAAACTTCCATTTGTTTAAGTTCCTTTATCACATTTGATTTTACAAATTATTTCACATTAATACATTATTAGTCATATCTCAACTAAGTGAACGTGAAAGAATTATTTTATTGATGATTGTTGGTTTTGGAGATAGAAAGAGATCTTTACAAGAAGCCGCTAATTTATTTAATGCTACATATCCTGACAGAATTTCTCCAATTTCAAAGTCAACAGTGTCTCGGAATTTACAGAAATTTAACGAAACTAGCAGTGTAAAAAATATTTCCGGTAACGGACGAAAGAGGACGGCTACAAATGAAGATAATGAATTTTATGTAATTCTAAGTGTACACGAACAACCAAAAAATTCAATATCAAACCTTGCAATAAATAACGATATTGGTGAGAGATCTGTAAGAAGGATACTTAAAAGAAGTAGATTTTATCCTTATAAAGTGCAATTACACCAAGCATTAAATGAAGATGATCCTGATAAACGAATGCAGTTTTGCGAAGACATCATGAATTTAAATGTTATGAATAATATGTTTATGAATAATATTGTGTTTTCCGATGAAGCAACATTTCGCCTAAACGGATTTGTAAATCGACATAATTGCCGGTATTGGTCGGATAATAATCCGCACTGGATGGAAAAAGGTCACACACAATATCAACAAAAAGTGAACGTGTGGTGTGGAATAGTTAGAGAAAATACAATTGGACCTTTTTTTTATAGAAGAAACATTAAATGGTGATAGATATTTACAACTTTTACGCGATCAGATAGTTCTAGAATTAATTCGTTTGTTTCTCAATCGTATTAATCAGCTACAGTTATCAGAAGAAATTTGGTTTCAACAGGATGGTGCTCCACCTCAATATGCGGCTAGGGTTAGGGTATACCTGAACACAATATTTCCGCAGAGATGGGTGGGCTGAAAAGGCTATATTGAGTGGCCGCCGAGGTCCCCGGATTTATCTCCCCTGGATTTTTTTCTGTGGGGTCATTTGAAGTCGATAGTTTATAAGGATTTACCTCAAACTCTTCAAGAACTAAAAGATCGAATCAGAGCGGCGGTATAAAATAGTACAACGCCTGAAATGATACAAAATTCACTAAGGTCATTTTGTTGACAGATTAGGATACTGTCGAAAAAAAAATATAAGTACAGGCTGATTCATTTAAAATACTATCCGGTGACATCATACCTCCAAATATGTGACAAAAATGGAAAATCTGCAAACACCAATAAATAATACATAAAATATACAAAAACTTTAATTTAGGTTAAATTTTCGAAAAAGTGCTAGTTAAGCCATACATTCGGTGTTCCGCTCTTTTTGCCCGACCCTGTATATATGTATAGATACCAATCTGTAAATTTAAATTGTATCTTTCATCCACCTGACGAAGTCACAGTGTGAAGAAACATTTTTGGGCAATATGATTTTTGAAAGTAAACAGTTGTATTCTTATTAGTTAAAATAGAAAAGTATAATCTAAGTATAATATTCTTCTTCCTATATATAAAATTGGATGTATGTGTGTGGGTGTGTATGTTCCCTATAGACTCCGAAACCGCTGAACCGATTTTGGTGAAATTTTTAGGAAAACTACATAGCCTGGAAGGTGTTCCTGTGAATTTTTTTTTTGAGCGTACCAACACGCGCCGGATATCGCTAGTATTTTAATAATTTCTAATCTAATATCAGATTGAAGAGCAGTGTGTTAATTATTGTTAAATAAAAGTTTTCTAAATAACTGAAGAAGTACGCTCTCATATTTTAGTATCCTTATCAATTATCTGTTTGTTGTTTGCAATTATTTTATTCAAAACGTATTTTAGATTGAAAAAGGTTTTTTTATACATGTCTAGTAATGAAAACATTTATTCAATTCAACAATACTATTATTTTAACGGCTTTCGTTTTATTACAGACCGTCGAAAGGAAAGAGAGAAATTACTGCATTATTCAAGATTCGAATTCCGCTTTCCATGTACCTAGGATACTACACTTCGCTTCTGAAACATGAGGATATCAAGGAATTTGAAAATTCTTAAACTTTCAGGCGAATTTCACCTATAAATAATATATAAAGCAAGAAAGTAAGTATTTGTGTCTGTTGATCAAAATATAATTTTTAATTTTAATAAACACTAGAAATTATTTTTGTATATACTCTACTAATTTTTGTTTTACATTATATATTGAAAGGCTTAACTTAATAAACCCTCAAAAAATAAGAATTTCGATACAATTTTAGAAAGGAAGATTCTAAAAGTATTTCTACAAATCTATATACCGCGAGATCAAATATTATATAGATAAAGGTTTGCCATGGAATGTAAAACGTTTGCCTTAAGTTATATCAATAAGTGTCATACTGTCATGAGTATTTGTCAGTATGGCACTTAATGATATAACTTAAGCAGACGCTTTACATTCCATGGCAAACCTTTATCAAAATTATTTTTGATCTCGCGGTATTAATACGTCATGAAAAAAAAAACTTTGTACCCTTTTTTAAGCATATTGCGCACGCGGAGAAGTGTGAGATTTGGCATAGTATACATTATTCTAGTACATTTTGCTCGGTCTGATCAAGTTTTCACTTCAAAAATTCATACGTACGTATGTATATATACAAATAGACGATATGATAATTCTCATACGAGTACCCGCGCTGGTCTAATGGTAACGTGCCGACCTCACACACGGGCGGCTCGGGATCGCATCTGCACGTGGACAAGAATTTTTCAGAAAATAAAAATACAATATTTCGCGTATTTATTCTAAATTTCAATTTAATTGAAATTAAATACCGCTAGTTAGCGTTATAATACAAAGCCCAGCGTGAAACGGTTGCCGAGCGAATGTAGCAGAGACCGGCAGAGACGTGTTAACTATATCTCTCTCGCTCCCTTAATCGACTCGACTCGAGCCGACTTTATCCGAACGAGCGTTACATAGCCGAGCCTGACGGCTCAGTCTCGTTCAGTGCCCAACAATCAACTTGGGTGAGTTATTTACAAAAGTAGTAACGTAACACCGTTTGAAAATGTTCCACACGAGTTGAAAGGACAAGGGGAAATAAAGTGGTAAAAAACATAGTTAAAAAGTGTCTACTAGTACATAATACATTACTGACTACTGTTGATGAACAGTAAGGACATGTATAGGTTGTTGAAGTTTGGGATTCTAATCTTACCTATTAGAATGCTACATATAGTAGACTTTGACTGTGGTGTACTGAAGATAAAAAACAGTTTAAACAGTTTGAAATAGAACGTGTCCACAGCTGTAGTTTCCATTTTTATTCTATAATTTACACATTTCCGCGTTATCATCTTTTTATATGTTGTCACGGGTGGGTAATTTAAAGCACAGGTCTATAAATGAATGTGAATATATGATCTTGTGTAGATAATAATAAAAGCAGTTATAAAAAATGAAAAGATTCTAAATAATTTAGGGAAAAAATGAATATATTAAATATGATAAAAAAGACAAATAACTAGATTCAAGCGAAATTCCATAAGCTTTGCGAATTCTATTATACGGATCCATATTTGTTTCTAGGAATTTTTGCAGATTGCTATATTGAAAGAAAGAACCAATTAAAATTCGTATAAAATCCTCTTTGGTCTTAGATATAATTTGCGGTACGCAGTACATTGAAATAACTTGGCTTCTAGTTGTAGCCAGTCCCTGATATGCCGATTTCATGCTGAAAAATGATCAGATAATTCTTATCATGAGTGTGGATGCTAAATTATTTGAATATCCCCGAAGTAGATAAATATATATATAGAACAGTTCCACAGTTTAACAATCTTATAGAACTTAATTAGTTTTCATTAATTGCTGTTTTTTTTTCTGCAGAAACCGATTTCCTTTAAGAAAAATAGCTAATATGAATTTCGTCAATTGGTCCTCAAGTTTTAGGGTCTTCAAGCTAGAGAGTTACTAAGATGGACTCCAGCAGATTTATTGTATTTCCAAGAAGAACAGCGCCTTATTAGTTTTTGGGTGTTTAGTTCTTTTTTTGACATAAACCATTACTCAGTTTCAATAGTTACGCGGTTTACTTCATTTTCCTCCACAAAATGATACTTAATTTTAGAATTACGCCCCCGTACCATATTTATTTTTAATAATATTGTCATTACCACACTAATTTTTAGTTAATTTATACCAATTCCTCTAATATAGAGTATTTATATTTCTTGAGTAGAGTTTACCACATTAAATGAAAATTAAAATAAAGTAGTAATATATAGTTGGTTTGTTGTCAGAAGCAGATGCTACTTCGTCATAAGAATTTTCATGAAACTGTTATTGAGATCTACTCTTCCTATAACTTACTTAAGTCATATTATACCAAGAATATGATAATTTTCTTATTTGACGCCCCGATATTGTACTTACTTCTTGAAATAATTTGTACCGTAGTGCCAAGCTGTAAATCAAATTATTTTATTAAGAAAAAGAATTTTGCAAGTTCGAACTGAAATCGTTTATTCTGCAGGCCATACCTTACAAACGATTAAATGGCATTTAGAAAATGAACAGGAACGGAGGAAAAGGAGATGAAAGAAGTACTGTAAAACTAAGTAGGTTCAGAAAATGGGGATATAGGTTTACAACAATTTAATAGAACTAAACGCTTGGACAAAATTAACCCACCATCACATATATTTTGTGTTATTCCAAAATAATGATGATTTTTAGTTTTCTAGTTATCTTACAAGTAGCTATGAACCTACTGGGACAGTTCAAGGAAATACTGTCAGCAAGGGTTTTCTTTTAAAAGTACAATTGCCAATAAAATCACTTTAGGCAGGACTTGATCCAAAATCTGATCGGAAATTTTTGCTTATTAAGGTTAGTTATCTTTAGCCCCCAAGTTTTGTTGTTGTTGATAGTGTCAGTGCGAGTGTAATACATTTTAGTAATGAATCGCAGAACAAATTTGCCAGTGGAGGAATCAGTAAGAGCATCAACTTTGCTGAATGAATGTTGTTAATCTGATAGGAAGAAACCATTCGCATCGTTAGACGATTTAACGAGACAGGTTCTTACTTACGAAGGCCGGGATAAAGGCGAAAACGGTGCACTAATGCAATAGATGAGCGTTTTCTGAGACAATTCGCTCTCAGAAATGGGAGAACGACTAGTACCATCCTAAAAAATGAGCTCGTAGCTGCTCGCAATCTACTTGTATCTTCCCGAACGATTAGAAAGCGCTTAAGTGAAGCTGGATTGGACAGCAGAAAACCGGCCAAGAAAGCCTTGCTCTCCAGAGAGCACAAAATTTAAAGATTGCTTTTTGGGAGAAATAATCAAGATTGGACTCTTAATGATTGGAAGATGATTTTATTTTCAGACGAAACGAGGATTAGCCTTAAATTCCTGATGGACGTGAGCGTGTCTGGCGATGGTCAGGAGAGAGATTTGCTAGTTGCAATATTTCTCCAAGAGTCGCGTTTGGTGGTGGCTCTGTAATGTTTTGGGAAGCCATATGTTTAGATTGCCGCACAGAGTTGCTCCTTATGCGTGTTAAGTCAATGAATGTAAATTATTATTTTGAACACATCGTTTTTGCCCATGTAATGCCATTTGCTCCTATTGTGGCGCCGAATTTCTTGTTTATGCAGGATATTGCTCGTCCTCATGTGGCTGGGAAAGTTAGTTATTACTTAAATGCTGTTGCTCTTCCGTTCATTGAATGGCCAGCCAATAGTCCTGACATGAACCCAATAGAGCGTTTATGGGACGATATTAAGAAAAAGCGTTCGACGTCAATAAACTTGCCAACCACAATCAACTGATAGACGCAGCAATTCAAGAATGGGAAAATACTCGTCAAGAAGTCGGTCAAAATTTGAATTCCAGTATGCAAACACGCATGGTAGAGCAATTAGAAGTAGAGTAGGACATACGTGATATTAGAATAGCTCTGAGTCCATAAATTCTATTGTTTTCGTTTATTTCTTGTTTACATGTTTGTGTTGTTTTCAAGAAAAAAATTTTTTTTTAATAAAAAATGATTAGAAATAACGCCATGTTTCGCTGATTTGATTCACAAGCTACTAGACAGTACCTAACAGTAAGCTTCCATAAACATTTTTTTGCAATATTAAATTCAGTACTGTACTTATACAAGCGTTATTGGGTGGTGTGTTACTTTTGTCCAAGAGTTTAGATTATCAGTATCAAAGGTCACAAAATATTTGAAGATTGTGTAAGATATATTTTGAAGGATTTTTCTCATTATTACATTATTGAGACAAAAGGAATTTGTATTGGATAACCACAGAAATGAATAACAGCAACGAGACAGTCATAGAGTGTCAGAAAGTTAGAAAAATTGTCAATATAACAAAATTATCAAGAAAACATCCAATACTATATTGCGTGTGCTATATCTTCATAATCTGTAATTATTCCACCTAACTGAAAGAGATTGACGAATTCACCTAGTCTGTTCTACGCATGAGTCTTATCAAAATTTATATTTGGCAACATATGCTATGACAGGTAACTACAATAACTAAACTTAACCTATTCTTTAAATTGAGAATAGAATAACTATTCTCAAGATATATATGATATCTGATTCCAGTGCTCTTTTAACAAAAAAGTTGTATTTCATAGATTTATAGATGACTTGTACAAAACACATAAATTAATGCTGACAAATACAATCCAATACAAACAAAGTTTATGCATCAAGGTTTATTATAATTCTACAAGTAATTTTATCAAATACTTTTAAATTTCTTTTATATGATATTGTTTTATTTAAGTGAATTACTTTTTCAAATTTGAAAAGGCAAAATTGGTAATTGTCGAGAAGTTTTTCGATTTTTGTATTATTTATGCTTGCTTGATTGTTTGCTAACTTTAATTAAATTCTGATCATAATACATCCACGTGACCAACAAACAGACTTAAAAAAGGCCAATAATTTGTAAAGCTTTCACATTGCATAACATTTTGTTATCTATTTTACTGAGTTGGAGCAAAATTTTTGTCGAAATTAATACATATTGAACGGGTACTTCATTGGTATATCACTTATAGTATCTTTCTTATTTGTATTTTGTATTATGGTGTTTTAGGTAATATAAATAATATATATACTTTTATTTTACTTCTCATAATACTAGGTCATTGTACTAGGTATTGAATGAAAATAATTTTTATTTGAGACTATAATAGTAACTTAATTTTAAAAGAAAATGAAAATAAATGAATCAAATCTTCGTCATAGAAAAATTAATTTAATAATTTTCTGGTATATCTATAACAATTTTCATTTAATTAATATTATCTTCTCTGGAGATAATATTATGGTATTCTCTCAAAAGTTATTGTTGTCTTTTTCGAAAGTATTAATGATTAATAAATGTATATAAAATTTCAGTTGAATGAAATATGAAATAATTTTAATAAGTTTAAGAGTGGGAAAACCGAACTTGTCGGCAAATATACTTTTCTGACGTTTACACAGCACTAATTGGTAATTTAACCTTAAACATACATAATAATCTTAAACGACTTTTCTAGGTTCTGCGTCTCTCTTCAACCTGTCTGCCTGCTTTCCGGGTTTCCCCGGCCGTATACGCCACCCGACTCTAATGAATTGAAAATCTATTCCGGCAACAATGTCAACATCGGAGAGACACAATTCAATTCCATTCCTGATTGGCCCTACGCTTTCAGGACTCTCAAATAGAACTACGTTTGTCTTTGAAGTTTACTTTTGGTCCACTTGACAATGACAGGAATTTACAATTTACAGAGACATACATGTACTGAAATCCACTTTGACTCTTTTCTGCTGTAACGCTACACGGACGACGAAAGAAAGAAATTGAAATTGTTCTAAATGATTGATATTGGGGGCTATCTAAACAATTAAAGATACCAGAAGAATGGGGAGTTATATAAATTAAATGCTTTCGTTAAATCAGTTTCAGGTTCGTATAAGTTTAAATTGTGTTTGCATGAGATTTAATTTAAATAAGTGATTTTTATAGTTAGACGTTAGATTGTAAAATATATTAGAATTGTTTTACTACTAATAAATAATTTTCTTATTTGTTCATCAGTATCTATAATTATTGTGTTTCCAATAAATTTGAAAAACAAGTACTATACTAAGAATTCAGATTAAAAATCAACAAAAATAACATGTACTCCGATTAATTATTGAAATAAACTTATTTATTTTATTACATATTTTAGTATTTAATAGTAAGTGTACCAGAAAAACTGCAAACTGAATAGGAAGAGAAATATGGTTGAACTTGCATATTATTTTTTTTGTTTATTGTGGTACAGCAGCGCTCATGAGTCTTGAAGTTTTTAGAATGTATAATGCACATAAGGTGTCTCAAGGATACTTCACCTTTACGCTGTTAGAAGGAAATTACCTTTACACTTTAACTGCCGCGCGTATACTGGTGCATTACTCACAACACTAATAGTTTATGATAATTAACTTTACAAACATTTTAATTAAATTAAGGATACGTTTAAGTACAGGGTTCGTTAGTGAAGTGGAAAAATTTAAAACTACTGTATCTACAGAAGTATTTATTTTAACAATAATATGTTTACAGTTTTCTGTTAAGTTAGACTTTACATTTTATTTTTTAAAAGCAATACTTGACAGGTGAACACCAATACGATCTACGCATTCTTGTAGTCTTTTTCGAAAATTTTCCATTGCTCGCCGTAACATTTGTGGTGTAATACTTCTTCGTGACTATTTAGTTTTAGTTCCTCTAACGTTTGCGGTCGCTCAACGTACACCTTGCTCTTGAGTCAACCCCAAAAGAAAACGTCGCATATGGACAAATCCGGCGATCTTATAGCCGGCCAAATAATGTCTCCATTTTTGGATGTGATATGGTTCGGAAAGATTTCCCATAAAGCAGCAATAGACATACGAGCAGTATGACTGGTAGCATCGTCTTGCTGGAACCACGTAATCTCTGGAAATGGAACCAGTTCTAGCCTCAAAAATGTTGTGACAATGTTTGTGTATCGAACTGCAATAACAGTTATAACATGTCCTCGATCATCTTCAAAAAAGAGTGGTCCAGTAATGTCAGATGATGAAAGAGCGCACCATACTGTCACCTTAGAACTATGCAAGGGCTCCTCATGTAACTGATGCTGGTTTTCAGCGCTCCAATATCGGCTATTCCGTTTATTTACATAAGATGAAAATGGGCTTCATCTGACATAAATATATGGTGAATTAAGTTTTCTGCCCTATCCAAACGCTGCAACATTTTTTGACAAAAATTCATGCCATTAACCAAATCAGCTTCTTTTAATCTTGGACAACTTGAATTTTACAGAGGGGTCTTCGACGATCTTATTTAGTAATATTCATAGATAATATAGTATAATAATATAATAAAGAAACGGCTGCTATACAGGGTGTTTAAAAAAGATGTGGCAATATTAAAGGGGTTGATTGTCCAGGTCATTTTATACAAAAAAGTTTATAATAAACAAGGTCCGCAAATGCTTCGCTACCGATCTACAGCGTATTGAAGTTTAATTAAAAGAAACAGTAAAAATTAGATTTCTCCAAGACGGCATTAAAGATCATAATGAAATTTTAGGCGTGTTATTTTTCAAGAAAAAAATAGCACGCCGCTGATTTCTCTAAAAATAAAAATATGTTTCTATTCTTTATTCAATTGTGAAGAAAAAAGCTCTCTTAACTTTTTATCGTACGACGTAGCGTTTTTTAGTAAAAAAAAAACACATTTTAGTGCATGTACTTTTATCATGCTTACAAAAATATTTTTAAACAGTCCTGTTTTATTCACTGACATATTGAATGACATATGATTAATAATTTTGTATGTGTCGAATTTGTTGAATTTTCTTATCATGAATCGCTATACAAATGAAGAGATGACCGACATGCAGTACATTTATGGACTTGCTGATGGAAATGCATTAGAAGCTAGGCGGTTGTATACTGAAAGATTTCCTGGCCGTATTGCTCCTGATAGAAAAACTTTTTTTTTTAATTTCTACTGTTTCTTTTAATTAAACTTCAACACGCTGTAGATCGGTAATGAAGCGTTTGCGGACCTTGTTTATTATAAACTTTTTTGTATAAAATGACCTGGACAATCAACCCCTTTAATATTGCCGCATCTTTTTTAAACACCCTGTATTACTTTTTTACTCACAAACGTGTGTGCTTTTATAACATAATCTTAAAAATGATAAGTTTGCAAAAATTTTACTGTTGAAAATATGCTTTCACCGATAAGCAATAATCTCCTTTTTTGGATTCTTGGATGTTATATGGTTTGGAAAGAGTTCCCATAAAGCAGCAATAGACATACGAGCAGTATGACTGGTAGCACCCTCTTGCTGGAACCACGTAACATCTGGAAATGGAACCAGTTCTTGTCTCAAAAATGTCGTGACAATGTTTGTGTATTGAATTGCAATATCGGTTATAACATGTCCTCGATCATCTTCAAAAAAGAGTGGTCCAGTAAATTCAGATGATGAAAGAGCGCACCATACTGTCACCTTAGGACTATGCAAGGGCTCCTCATGTAACTGATGCTGGTTTTCAGCGCTCCAATATCGGCTATTCTGTTTATTTATGTAAGATGAAAATGGGCTTCAGATGACATAAATATATAGTGAATTAAGTTTTCTTCCCTATTCAAACGCTGCAATATTTCTTGACAAAAATTCATGCCATTAACCAAATCAGCTTCTTTTAATTCTTGGACAACTTGAATTTTATAGAGGGGCATCGACGATCTTATTTAGTAATATTCTTGTATAATATAGTATAATATAATAAAGAAACGACTGCTATATTACTTTTTTTTTACTTACAAACGTGTGTGCTTTTATAACATAATCTTAAAAATGATGATCGGCTATGGCGATTAAAATACAAAATTGTATACACAACAGAAAAAGGGAGCAGAAGTTGTATCGACATTCGATCTAACAAATTTTTATTGTCCCGTGGAAAAGTTTGAACCTATAAATTAGATTTTTTTCGTCCAAATTAAAAATTGTTCTTTCTTTTTAATAAATCACTGACGTAATTCTGTAGAGGATAGATTATTTCATTCAAGAAAAACTGAAGTTATAACTGATTAATTATTTTGATATTTTATTCTTCTCTTAATCCGGTTCATTTATAATAAAAAAATATCTTGCCAAAATATCTACGAAAGCCAAAGATTGTTTAGATGTCGCAACACAGTTTACATTTTTAATAATATTGTATAGTGATGTACTGAAATTTATTAACATCTAGTTCCCAACACCCGCCTTAAGACATTTTTCCGTTAAATTGATAAAATTTTGTGTACGTATATAAAACTGCTAAATATCAAAATTTTGTCCAAATTTTTACGACAATGATGAATACGTTTTTTAATATTAAATCACGAAATTGGAGTTATGCTGACCAGTTCTTATATATCAACAAAAATCAAGTGCGGTAATAATAATTTAGTTTAATTGATATTAGAAAAAGTTTGATTACTGTAAAATGTCGTTTTACTAATATAGGTATAGCATCAATTTCATTACAAAAATGACAAAAAGCAATTGTTAAATTATAAATTATATGACTGCATAATATTTCTTTCCTATTTACCACTGCAAGTAATATTATTGTCTAATAAATATTTAAATCTAATGTTATAAAATATATGCTATTCTATTAAACCCTTAATTCACATCTTCAGTTAGATAAATTACAATAAACCTGAAGAATGTAAAGTATTAAAGAATTATATGATTAATATTTAATATAATTATTTATTTAATATGTATTCTTAGAATACACAATGAATTACAAACCAAACTCATATATGCGGTACCTATTTAAAAGGTGGTGATAAAGAGCTAATTTTATTCATTGATAATGTAGTGAAGTTTTGATACGACATAAAATATATGAATACATGAATATGAAATATACACATAGAAAGCAGATATTGCGGATATATCGCTTCTGGATGGATGACACGCGGGTTGATTATAATATGTCTACCTCGTGCGATGTTAGATTCTCTCAAAACTGAAAATCACACAGTTTTAAATACATAGTTAATGATATATTCATGACATTTTTACCTAAAAAGTATCTGCTAAATAGTTATTGAAATGGATTTACTAAAACTAAACGTGTTATACCGCTCTATCTGATTTTACAAGAATATTAGTAAAGGCACGCCGTAATGAATATTATATGGGTACGTTTTGTAGACTTTACCAAAGCTTTCGAATATTACTTTCTATGTCAAATTTGAAAGGTATTGGGTATGGCGCTGAAAAGATGAGGGTTTCGAGAGTAACAATATTTCATAGGAAAGAACAAAATAAGAAGATGTCGGCAGTAATGTACAATGAAATTCAGTTTGCCGAATTTTTAATCAGTCTTAAATTTCGGAAGTCAAAATAAAATAACGATAGATATAGTATTTAAATACATGTTTAAAACAAATCCCAGATGCACAGAAATGTCACGAAGAATTCGAGAAACTTTTAACATGACAACATTAATCAATTTCTTTGAATTTAAATGATTTGTAATTTCACAACTCGGCCCTGGTACAATATATAAGACATATGATTTGTTTTCAAACACTACAATAATGAAAGAGAAACGTAACCCTGATTACAAAACCAGGCTTAAAAAGCAACTTTTGCCTCTTGCACACCCATCTACATGATTTCAAAAGCACTTGGAATACATGCTATCCAAGCTATTTAATAATTTACTCGCCAAAATATAGAATCAGAACAGCTTACCGGAATTCAAAAATATATTGAAACAGCTCATTCTATTAAGGTGCCTCTTTGCTGCTTAGCAAATTGTTTTCTTTATCTATTTTCTTCAACATTTTCTGTTTCTATTGTAGTTCTAACACAAATATGACTTAATTGTATCTGACGGTATTTGCAGAATGTAAGTTATGCTTATTATGAGTGCTTATTTGTTAGAAATAAAGAAACTATTATTAAATATTATTCTAGCAAAAACTACTAAAGTCGGTCTGTTACTTGTGGTTGTTATCTACAGGTTTGGTTCTTAATTTTTGATAAATTTTGCTGTTGTTGAAGAAGTCTCTTGAGAACTTGAAATGTTTCATAGGTATATAAATATATCTCTTAGTTCTTTAAATGTTAAATGTTGGTTGAGAAAGGATTGTTATTATCGAAAAGCAAAATTTTATTTTAATAGCCGATAAAAGGACAAAAGGAACTTTTAAATCAAACAGCTATGAAAGGAAATTATTGATATTGTTGATGTTACTTTGTGGTCATCCACATTAACTAATGATACAAATAAACCACCTTTTCACATGTTTATACCACTTTATTTTTGCAATGTTCGTGACTAGTTTTATTCCGTCTAGACATTTAAGGAAACACTCTCTGAAAATGATTTGCCAGAGTTGAAACTAATTGCGGACAATGTTGAAAAACGTAGAAAAACAGTTGTTTGTGTAACAAGGCACTAAAGTTACATTTTTCATTACGAATGTGAATATTAGTAACCACTGTGACCACAACTTGCTACACAAATAACTATTATTTGTATTATAAGCTAGGGAAAAGTATTAGATATTGTTGCCCTAACACTAATAATTTTGTATTAGGAAGACAGCTGCCAGCTGTATTGTAATACGCTAATTTTGAAAGATTAATTTTAGATTATAATTGCAAATTAGGGGGAGGATGACATATATGCGTCATGGAACCAATTATATGAGACTTCCTGCTAACCAAATTTTGTAGTCCACGTTGAAATGTAGATCGGTTAGAAGAGATATTGTAATTTAGAATTTGACATATGTCAAAGATGAAATATTTTCAATTGGAATCTGATTAAGGCTAGTTTTATAACTACGTCAATTTTAAGTACTTTAAATTGACAGATGTCAAGCAACCTTAAGACATATAATGAATGGTGTATGTGGGGATTATATGGCAGGGTTTCCGTCGATAGACAGGGGTGTGCCACAGGGGTCTATTTTGGCGCCCACTTTATTCTTAATATATGTTTCTGATCTTTAGGTAGCGCTCCTGTGACTGTGCTGTTACACAGTATGCGGATAACACTACATGTGTTGTATCGAGTGGAAGCCTGGATGAGTTACCGAGCTTGGCATCTCGGGTGATGGCTGACATGAGCTCGTGATTGATTATAGTTTGTATAAATGATCTGGTGGCCGTTCAGTCCCGGTAAGTTCATCCTTTGGCTTTCTGGGGCTTACTTTGGATTCTTTCTTGTTTTGGCGTGAGCACTGCGCTCTTCTGGCCAGCGGGGTCTCCTCCGCCATATATGCGCTTAACATATTGAAGAGGTGTACCTTGACCGATGCAATTAAGCTATTTTATTATGGTAGTATAGAACCTCGTCTACGATATGCAATTGTTTTTAACTCTATATTTTTATTGCAAAAGAGAGTAATTTGATCAATGTGTGGGGTGCATTTTCTGACCCCCTGCAGGGATCATTTCCGTAACTCCAAGGTTTTAACGCTTCTTTGTTTGTATATTTATGAACTGGTTATGCTAGTGCAGAGAAATTGCAGTGGGGTCAATTTGTCCGTGCCATCGTATAGGTCTAGCTGCTACGAGAGGGGGCCTTATTATAAAGCTATTGCAGCTCTTAATGCACTACGTGAGTATTTAAAGATAGCTGCCGATGTAAACCGCTTTAAAACATAATTTGAAGACATATCTTTTGGATAGGGCGTTCTATAACTTTGACGAGTTATTAAATAATAAGTCGTAAATACCAGACGTAGATATTGTATAATTGTGTAACTGTATGTCCCACTGTTGCAGAATATGCTTTTTTTTGCCTTTTGTTTTGTTTGATATTTGTTGACATTGCCAATGATTTTGTAATGAAATTTACGGCAACAAAGTATTATTATTATTAAGTTTGAATAGTTATATATAAAAGTCATTTTTTTAAATGATTGAATATTTGTATTAATGTTATAGGGATTTGTTCAGATGTATAACATTTAATAAAGCATTATTAATTTCTTGAGTTATGTTTAATTTCTTAGATTCAAAATCACTCTAGCAATTATGATTAATGCTTTTTTTTTCTAACAGCTATAACTTAATTGTATCTTCTAAATTCAGTTATTGGAACACACGAACCTGAGATCATTATATTCATTATTATTGTTAATATCATTTACGGAAAGGGGTTACATATTACAATATAGTGTATGTATTTAAACATGCTGATAGAATAGGTACTGTTATTATATGGGACGTAATTAACTAGTAATATTAACTCATAATACTTCAAGAACGTGTAATTTATTAAAATAATATGTGCTATTCAATTATACAATGGACGCAAACCGTCTGACATTCTTTTGTGTTG
Organism: Amphimallon solstitiale; assembly: GCA_963170755.1. NCBI lineage: Eukaryota > Metazoa > Arthropoda > Insecta > Coleoptera > Scarabaeidae > Amphimallon > Amphimallon solstitiale. The sequence continues at coordinate 98,802,607 of OY720678.1, forward strand.
CCATTAATTTGTTTGACGAACAATGTTTTAGAGAAACATTTGGTTTCTAACATATGCACATACACATATAAGAAACACTCACTGCGGAACAAACAATTATATAGGTAAAGAACTTCTGAAAAAATCACTTATTACTATTATTCGCACAATATTATTATTGTAACAAGCAACTGTTTATAATTACCTACTTTAACGCATGTATATACATTTATACGTATATGGGATGTATACATATATGATGTGTTTTCTCTGGCTTCGTGTTCATTTCAAATTTTGTCTACAAAATGTGGGATTTTTCACAAAAAACTTATTGAAAACGGCGAACATAGCATGCCTCCCGGGCTAAAGCAAATTATATATTTTATCTCGGGTATATCATGTGGCAAAGGGTAAGGTTAAATGATGCGTTTTGTATAACATTACATGTAATTTAGTTTTTGGCATGTGTTATATTTTAAAATCTTGAGTCTATTGATACTATATACATTTTTAGTAGTATTTTTTTAGGAAGTTCACTCACCTGCTGGATGTACGTGAATATATGTGTTATCGATTGGCCAATATATATATATTACGTACTAAATTTATCTATTGCTTCCCTTCGGATTGTTTAAGTGTCATGTATATAGTAGTTTTCATACTGAATTAATCAGAAAATTAAGAATGCAAAATTAGTGTTGTTACTGAATCCATATGCTTATTTCACTTAATTAGTAGATTTTTGATATATATTTTTATACATTTGTAAATATTTTATGTAGATTAGTAATATTTGTTCTCTGTTGTATCGAAATTTTAACAATTGAATATCGCACGAACGTCTAAATGGTAGTAGAGAAAAAATGTAAGTTATTTGAATTTTATATACAACATCTGTAAATAATAAGTTATTGATTTAGTAAATATCAAGGAAAATTACATTTTAGTAGGTATTTGTTTTCCTTGACATAAAAGGTAACTACACCTAATATGAGACACCATTTTGTTCGGGAAAGATAATTTTGAATCAGTAAGAGAAAATTCAATTCAATTTAATTCTAAATATATTTACCTTTCATATTTAACAATCAGATTTTGCAAAAAAAGAAGATGTACGATTGCAAAAAAAAATTAAAGTTAAGGGCCAAAAAATTGTTCATGTAAAATTTGATCTTAATATGAGACCCTTGTTATTTTATTTTCTTATGCCTAATATTTTAATTCAAAATAATACTCAACCTATTTAAATGCATAAATGCACTTTCTTATCTAAATTTTGACAAATAGATCCTTTACTAACAACAGAAAACAACAGATTATTATAAATAGTCTTTATAATAGATTTTACATTAGAATTTTATTGCAAATGTCTTTTTTTAATGTTTTTGTGCATGAAGAGCTCACAAAGATAACATAAGTTTCACCACAGTACTCATGGGCCCATCTATAGCATTTGATGCATTAAACCCATTGCTATAAATTCTGATCAGCAAAATAAAGGCAGGAACAAAACAGGTATTCAGCATCGTTATCATTACTACCAAATTCTAAGTCAGAACTATCGTCACATATTTCCGATAGGTCCGTTTTTTTCGTCATCAGATTCCTCATCCATTTTGGGCTTAGATGGCCCTGGCTTACAAATATCTGTTACAGTGTTTTCGTCACTTTTCCTTTGTTGTTTTTAATAGCTGCCTTCTGCTTTTTACTGATATTTTTTTCACACTCTGTTCCAACTTAGCTTTATATGGGGATTCAGTTATAATGTAGGCCTTACCTCCTTTTCTCTTTTTGATGTCATCCAAATTTTCATTAAATCGAGGCGGTGGCTTGGAAAAAAATAAATAAACAAAACAGACTCGACCTTTTCTAACCACTGCCTCGAATCGAATCATAAATTTAACAAACTATTTGAAATTTTACATATTCAAGAAAAAAGCAAGAAACTTAACTTACTGGAAAGTTTAGAAATAAATAAATTTAGTAAAATAGCTATAATATTAAAGATCAGGTGGACCTAAATAGCTCCCCCCTACTAAATTTAAAACTGTAATTGAATACCCCTTCCTAACAACAATAATTGTGTCATCTATTATATGTATTTATAAGTTCCTTTGTAACAGAAATTGAATTTGTATTTTTTATCACCTGTGCCACAGTGTGGTGAAACAAATGTAGTGTCTATACACCTACAGTACTATATTGATTGTCTATAGTTCACTTACCTGCTTACTTTTTGAAAATCTGCGACATGTTGCGGTAATAATATGTAAGTCTATTCTGCTTATGTATCCGTTTTGAATTTTTTTAGTACTATCTGCATACAATTTCTCTTTAATAGTTGATTATTATAGTAAATAAAACAGAGATGCTGAAGAATATATGTGAAGATCTATCTAGTGCATAATCTTGATGTAGTTTTCTAAATTACTATTTAGGTATGTATTATGTTTGTTCAGAAAACTCTTTTGAATTTTAAATTGGGTACTGACTAGGAAAACTAGAGAGAGACGTTTCTTATGAAGTTATCTATTTAGTGTTTGTTGAAAAGTTAAAATATATCAAGTGATAGGATATGTAAATACGTGAAAACTGTAGAATTAATATGTATGAAATTAATGTTGAAACTTTTTGTTAACTAACTAGACAAATTACTTTCATTTAGAATAGTATTAAATTTACTTTTAGGGGAAGCGTGCTTAATTTACAAATTCTATTAAACTATGTACCTACAGGTTCTGCAAACTTTATTTGATCTTTCGTCATCTGTGACGTAAAATTCTTACCACAATAAATTTAATTAAATGTAAGGTTTAGCAAGGGAAATTTAGTGATTTTAATTCGTCGAAGTTACTGAAATATGAGAAGTTGCCGCATCGTTTATTTTGACATTAATATTTTGACATATTTTAAGTTACAAATTTTTCTTCTTAGAACAAATTTTCAATTGTATTGATATTTATATTAATTGAAAATGCCGAAAGTGTTGAGTGAGGATATGAAAGAGTGCATCGCTTCGATGTTAACTTTTTGTGAACGAGAGCGGGACAATAAGTGTGTTATCATACCATTAACAGCTGTACGAGAGGTATAAAAATAACAATAATACTGATTGAGAATTTTTTTAAATGATTTTTAATTTTAGCGTGTAGCTGCGATGGCCAACGTAAGCTTAAATACAATAACATCGATATGGCAATCTATTAAAAGAAATGAACCATTAAACCCAAATAAACCTAAACATTCACGTGCTAAACCTGTTACAGGAATTGATGATGCCGCACAGGTCGCAATTAGAAATACTATATACCAAATGTATGAACGGCGTAAGTGAAAAAAAAAATTATTTGATTTATAAAATCTAAAATAGAGGATTGTAGATGAACACATTACACTTGAGTCGTTGGGGAATAAATTAAGGGAAACTGACATATTTTTTGGATGTCAACGATCTTTGTCTACTGTATTGAAAAAGATTGGTTTTCAATACAAGAAGGATAATCCACGTCGTGGTTTGATGGAAATGCCACATGTAGTGCTACAGCGATTAACCTTTTTGAGGTTATACCATGAATATAAGACCCAGGATATATATGATTTTGTATTTTTGGATGAAACATGGTTATTTCAAAATGGTACAATTGCTCGTTCCTGGCAAGATAAAAATGTACATTCCGTAAGAAGTACTAAGGTGGATGGGAAAAGGTTAATTATTTTTTTTTATCATATAAAAAGTAACAAAAATATATTATAATACAATATAAACAAATAATAATGCAGCCTAAGATTTATTTTTTTTTTTGTAACTAGGTATATTGTTCTACATGCTGGAAATAGGAATGGCTTTATACCTGGTGCCAAATTAGTATTTCCTTCCAACACAAAATGCTCTGACTATCACGGGGAAATGAACCAAAAAAATTTTTTAGAATGGTTTGGAAATTTACTAAACCTCTTAAGCAGACCATCAATAATTGTTATGGATAATGCTCCATACCACAGTACTTTGGTATCAAAAGTACCAAACACTGCATCCACAAAAAATGAAATTAAGGAATGGTTGAATAACAATGGCATTCAGTATGATGAAACGTCATTGAAGAAAGAATTACTACTGAAAGTGGCATTGTAAGAATCATTAATATCATTATTTTGGTTATCAATATAATATTTATTAACTTTTAGGCATAAGCCACCAAAAGAATATGTAGCTGATCAAATGGCTGAAAAAGCAGGACATAAAGTATTACGTCTTCCTCCATATCATTGCAATTTCAATCCAATTGAGTTGGTATGGGGGATTACCAAAACTTATTATAATCGCCACATAGGTAGGGATGGGAAATCTATTGAAGCAAGTGTTAATATGTGGGATGAGGCATTGCAACAAGTGACAGCACAGGAATGGACTAACTGTATTGACCATGTGGAAAAAGAAATTAATGTATGGTGGAACCGTGAAATAGGATTTGAACAAAGAGAAATAGAACCATTTATAATAAATCTAAATGATGATAGTTCTGATAGTGCTTTTTCAGATACCTAGGGATAGTATATGCACATTATTTTAATTTTGAGATATTTGTGTATTATAAGTGTATTAAACATTTCATTGGAATTATGAACAAGGAATTTTAATTTAATAAACTTGTTTGTTTTTTTTAATGTGTTTCAGTATTATTTCTTACTTTCAAAACTAACAAAAACTTACATTGGATTATTTTTAAAAAGTACTTTTTCTTTGTTTAAGTAATTAAACTTATAACTGGGAAAATAAAGTCAGCTTTAGTGAAAATAGTTGAGCAACAAACAAAAGTAGTACTTCCTTCAGTCCTCCTACTAGTGATATTAATTAGCAGTATACAACTTCTTCATCGTATGTACAATATTATTTCACTGCTATAGCCATTTAAATTTGTTAGTTGTTGCATACATTCCATGGAAAGAAGAGTTTATATTAAAGTTGTGTTAGTTTTTAAAAGTCAAACTAAATAACACCTCGACAATTAATGTGAATAATGTAATAAGAGATTTACCGTTGATTACATTGCTAAAAACAAGTATTTATTTTGGAAATACATTTTGTGTTCATGTTAACATTATTATTATTGCCGATATTGGTAAATGAAGGTAATTCTCCCACTTTTTTAAAATAAATTACTTTTTTCTAATGTATAGATACATAACCAAACTTTTAAAATAAATATACATAACCAATATCTCCATTACCGAATGTATTTGGCATCGCTGCTGTTATATAACGTCATTGTTATGAATGACGAAAGATCAAATAAACTTTGCAGAACCTATATATACATATTTCTTTATGGTAGTGGGAATAGATGACCACTTGTTCCTATTAACCTGAGTTTCAGATGTAATTGAATAATAAAGAATTACATAAACTGCGTGTTTTATATCTAATATTATTGCGTCATGTTCGAGAAATGGATCATTTCAGGCACCTAAACCATAACTTATAATCCTTGGTGAGTAATTAGGAATGAAAACGAATAAACGGAAGGACGGTCGTTAGTAGACAGACAAATCTGTTTTGAATAATTAATTGAGAATAAATGTCTGCCTGTTTGTCATAAAAATGTAGACAAAGTCGAGAGATATAGCTAGAAATAGGATACCTTCAACTCATTTGTTAATTAAAACCTATTTTATAACTTTGGGACACCTATCCCTCTTTAAATAAAAAAATATTTTTTCCTCCTACCTAATTCTTACTAAATTATATATAAATAAACATAAATTAGGTTCAATTTTAACAGATGGTAAAAGGAAATTAATGGCTGTTATGTAGAGCCCATAAGATGTTATCGATGTACCCCAATCGTTATACTTTATTCTAGAAAACAGTTTCATTTATTATTATCGTTCATATTCATATATATTTTAATGCTATTTAAACTAGTTTCTGTGCAACGGTATTTTTTTTAATTCGTTCTTATATATATTGTTCTTATTAAGATACATAAAAAACTACTTCGTATATATACGATAAATATGAAACTGCCATTGCGAAAAGCGTACGGTGTGCTGATGAGATTCAAGTAAATTGAAACACGTCCACGTCTCGTTAGTTAGCAATGACAATATGTTTTTCAAATTAATTAATTTAACAGCAGTAGTCGTTAGTCGAAAAAATCACTTTATCTGTAGATAAATTAGTACTTGAGGTTTGTACATGTCTGTAAAGGAGAAGTGTAAATAGATCGATACGTGTGTAAGGATTTTTCTAATTTTCGAAATATCTCATACACACAAACGTAGCATAAAAAATGTTGTTTGACTCTGTGTATATTTAAATTATAATCTACTCTTTTATAATAGGCATCATAAAATACTATTTGTTCTGGTGTGTACGCCTTCTTCTAATTACAAATTGTTATTTCATCAACCATTTCGTTTACCTGACGAATTAGGAAGCGTCTAGTTGTTCTTTGTTACATTAAAACATTGACTAAAATTAAATTATATTCCGTCATTTTTAATTAGAGAGAGAAGTTATTTTCTAATTTTAACTTCATAGACGCAAAATGAGTAATTAATTAGTGCTTGCAAATGAAAGAATGTAATCTTCATTAGCAACTATATTATATACCCGTTTGCAATTGTCATTTCCATATTACACTGCGATATATTTGAAATAGAACAATCACGTTTAAGTATTTATTATATTCCATGTTTTCATATAAAAGTATTATCGGATATAAGTAATAAACATATTTCAAATATGCAAAGATCTTTAGAAATACTAAGACTTTGTCCGACGTGAAAAGATAAAATAAAATATTTCTCATAAATCAATTTATGTATATTTTTGTTGTAGCATCGCTATTATGATTTTTACTTATTTGTGTAGGTATTATCTCTATTGATGGAAATAAGACGAGTTAATTACAGTTCCTAGCAGACATATTTATATGTTGTTCTAATAGTTGCACTTTAAACACCTTCAACCTTCGTTTGAGATATAGGATGACGTAATGTAGAATATGTTTAAATATTTTCTAAAACAGTAACTGCAATACCGATTGTTGAGAAGAATATTCTTTTGCTGAAATTAGCTTATATTATGCCAACATTTAAACAAGATGTTGATATCATAATTTTTCCAATTTCAAGGTAATTACAAAAACCAAACAGGTACCATACACAGGAAGATTTTTGAAAATACTTAAATAATTAACCTGTTTTATTTTCTTTTCAAAAATCATATATTACGTTTATATCTTGGTGTTTTCAGAATTTTTGGACAAAGTGCATAGTGATCACTTAATTCCTTTGTGATTTGTATATATAAAATTACACCTTATTCTTTCTGGGAAACCACATCTTTTCACAGTTGCTTGAAATTAAGAGATGATCTATCAGACATATTTTACGCGGAGGACTATTGCGAACAATGACATTCTGATCATATTACTTACTTTTATTGTTAATGTATTGGATGCCAATGACAAAAATGAAGTAATTTCACAAATGGTCAACAGTTAAGTATGTACAATATTTAAATTTATTTACACAACTAAAACATTATTAATGAAACTAATTCTGAAGTAAATATTATGGTCATTATGGTCGCTCAGAAATCCCGATTTAAGGCAATATTTAAAATAAGTCAAATGGAATCTTGTAAAAATGCTTTTAGAAACTACAAGATATTTACATTACCATCGATTTATGTATTAAAATGCGCAATGCTCGTTAAAAGTCACTATGGAGATATATTTTATAAATATGATTCATGGCTCTCACTTGCTTTAATACTAAGGCCACTAGTCATCTGCATCTTCTAACGCCAAAAACAGACTTGACTAAAACACAAGAAAACGCCCTAATTCAATGTTTAAAAATTTATTATAATTTTCCTCATACTTAAAATATCAAGCTGCGTTAAAAAATATTTATATACATGAACGATGTACTTGGTTGATGGATGCTTTAGTGGTGAATTCTTCAATGGTGGCATAATATAATCTATACATTAATACGTGAAGAAAAATCTTTGTATCCCTTTTTAAGAAAATTATGACTTTTACTTATTATAATGGTGCGCACCAAGGAGTGTGATATTTGGCATAGTTAAAGTTCATATGGAGAAGGAGTGCAGAAAGACAAAACTAATATGTGTTACAAATACATTAAATTAAACAATGTGAAACACATATTAGTCTGTGGTCTAACAGCCGCACAGAGTAGAGATTGTCTCTAAGGAATCTATAGGAGTATATAGTACCCATGTATTACTAATACATTAAATAAAATAAAATGAAACATTCATTGTTAGCGTTCATACTGAATGTCAAACAGATAAAAGTCTGTGGTCAAACTGTCGCACTGAGTAGAGATTATCGCTAAAGAATTTATATATTAATTCGTGAAGAAAAAACTTATTTATGTATCCCTTTTTAAGCATATTGCGCGCAGGGAGAAGTATGAGATTTGGCATAATTAAAGTTCATATGGAGAAGGACTGCAGAAAGATACAATTCATGTATAATATGTTACAAATATTAAAAAAAAATTATATAAAGGTCGAATTTCGACCACTGGGCGATTACTAGTATAATACTAATATGTGTATGTCTGTGTTTACTGGTGCATGATGCCCTGCTAAGAAACTTTAAAATATTAAAAAATCTTATAAAAATCCTAAATAACATTCAATAAATTCAAAGAAATGATACATTTTACCAAATTTTTATGTCTGTATTATGCTTTCATATATGTCCTCGAATATTCTATATTTATATCTGATGATAGTCATGATTCTCCTTGAATCATTATGAGATCATTATGCGAAAATGTGTTAATATTATTTTTATGATATGTAATGCAATGTCATATGCAGAATTTAAAATGCATTAATGCGATTACATCATACAAATTTTTTCTGTTGCATGCCGATACAAAATTAAATGTATAATTACATTTGATGGAAAAACTGATTCCGACATTTTATTTTATTTTATTTTTGTAGAATATATAAAAGCGGAGTAGCCATGGTTACCAAACGACCCGAAAAATCGACGAACATTGGTTGCACGGGGCGGGCAACTCCTCTCTGGATACGCGAAATTGAAAGCTGCCCTTTGGCATGTGGCTACGGGCGACATTGAATTTCCGGTCGTCGGAGAGATTTTCTTCCTAAGTGGAGCGGTTGTAAAGATACGGGCTTTTGAAGGGGAGCGTGCACTCGGTGTTTTAACAGAAAAATGGCTTACGTCATGACGATTCACGTGACAAGCAATACAAATCCCGTGAAACATAAATCTGACAGGCGAACTCATTTGCACCACAGATTCAATTTTAAGCGTGAAATACGAAATTTTGAGGGTTGCGAGGGTCCAACAAGACCCGGGGTCTTAAGGAACCGGCTTCTCGGAATCTTTTACATGCTTATTTCGAGTCGACAGACGCACGCAATGAAGGGCACGAGCACTTTAAAATTCGTTTGCAGGAGGATTTGGTAAGAAAAATGGCCGATTCAACGTGCACTGATATCAATGCATTCCGGACGGGCGAAAAATATAATCAGATTCTCATGTGCACTGCCGATCAATACATTACGGCCCGGCGAATGTTCTGCATCTTCACACAATACGTAACGGTTCCGCTTGATTTAATATTTTTATCTATACAGGAGCTGTAGATTAATATTTTAATAATGATTTGAATTACAATACGTTAATTCCAGAATGCGTATGCTCCGTTTCCTTAATGGGGAAAAGGATTGTTTTTAACATTGATGTGCCCTTATGTAATAATTTTATTTAAACGATTACGCATACATGCAGAGTGGGCGGAGCTAGCTGAAATTAATTTCTCTCTTCTGATTAAAGTAAAATTCGGTACCTGGGAGTTTTTGTGGTATCATTGATCACGTATCCAAAGTCGAAATGTCAAAAAAGAAATGTTATTAGAGAAGCAATATTGTTACCATTACAGGAATACTAAAGAGAATGGAATTTTGTGGTCAAATGAATGAGTAGACTTAAAAGTCATACGAATAAAAAAAGTGATGTTTTAGACGAATTCACGTTTACCAGACATGTCATGCGTTAGAATCGGCGCTTTTGGGCCATGCCAGATCCTCAATGGATCACACCCAAACAACGAAAAGATTTATGTACGTGGAGATATAATAGGAAGATAAATAATAGGCTCATTATTTTTGGGATCAAAACTTTAATAGTGTAGGTAAGTTATTTGGCTCTTCTTCAAAACCTTGTTTTCCTGTTATTAATCGATTTATGTTAGGGCAGGAGAAATCCACAAATAGTATCGAAGGTATACTTCAACAAGATAGAACACCACAGCATTATCCAATATCCGTCCATACCTTGACTTGATGTTTCCAAATCGCGGGATTGTAAGGCGATGGTCAAAAGAATGGTCAGCAAGGTCATCAAACTTTATTCACTCCAATTTGTCTTGTGATGATATCTTAAGAATATCATTTACATCAATGTTAAGCCAAAAATTTTAACGTCTTAAAGATATTCTTTACATCACTGAAGTTAAATAGTGTTAGACACCACTTTTTTTAAGATTAGCTTTTCCATGACGTTTAAAAAGCTAAAAACAACACTGAATTATCCATAGAACACGGAATGCCTTATTCAACAATGTGTGATTTGCCAAAGATTCCCGTTAATAAAGTGATGACGTCACCAACAGACTATTATTGCATTCAATACAATGAAAATACCCACTATAATTAAAAATAATCAACGTGTTTCGAAATTTCATTTAAACGTGTGAAAATATAGACGTATTTAATTTACGCCATTTGGCTGATAGACGTTGCACACAGATATTATTATTTAATATTCATCCAAATTTTAAATAAAGCTTTCTCCAGCTTTACATCAAGTTTTAAATTTCGTGTCAATAGTGATGTATTTACAACATTTGGCGTACACAAATATATTCCATTTCAGAGTTAAGCACCGTTTCGTTACGTTATTATTTCATTAATTTTAGTAAATATGTGTAAGTAATAGTGGGCTACAAAAATCCGTAACCTCCTTAAATGCTTTTTGATTATGCCGAAAAAAGATATATGACGGTTTCTAGAATAATATAGGATCCCCTACCGTAGAACCGTCAGTCTCCTTAACATAATTTATGCTGTGAATTAAACAAACGTTGCCATTAAAACCATATAACTGTGTAATTATTTTTTTATACGCGACTGTTATGTGAGCTGGCATGTGTTTATGTGCAGTCAGATTTTTAATTAACTTAAAATATTTCATGTGAGATAATTTATAATGAAATTAATTCAGGTTCAGATGTATATATGTGTGTGTACCTGCTGCAGATTGTGAGCGCTCTTTTCCTTTGAGTTGATCTCTATTCTAGCGATATTTACTCAATTGATATTATGTAAGTGTATTTACTATTTCGTGATTATTTACTGCTTAATAACTCTCTTTCATTGTAAAGACATATACAGAAATTGCAAATTGGCAATTTTAATTATTGTTTTCAATTTATAAGTATCAGTTAATTACCTTTAGAAGATACTATCATATATAATCACCTGATTGCACTTTGCTTTCTTCAAATTGAAGATTATTATTATAAAAAAGCAAGAGAAATAATCCAAACAGGTCGTTTCTCTTTATGTAGCCTCTTATATCTTTCGGCATCGCCATCCATCCAACTTCTGTAACTTACATGTGATTAAACAGACTGTCATCATGTTAACTAGAGTGCCGTATTACCGACTAATATAAACTTATTAATTATAAATATTAAAAAAATGTTTTGCCCCTGCGTAAGGAATCAATGAGCTGCTTCGCAATAATTGGCACTTCAAATTAATGTACATACGAGTACAAAATGCAATGGCTATTTTTACAACATCCTAATATCCCCAGAGCAAAGATTATATTGATAAGGGTTTGCCATGGAATGTAAAACGTCTATCATTAAGTACCATACTGTCATTAATATTTGTCAGTATGACACTTAATGATATAACTTAAGACAGACGTTTTACATTTCATGGCAAACCTTTATCAATATAATTTTTGATCTCGCGGTATGTAGTAAGTGTTAGTAACATTGTGTGTAATTTCTATATGTCTATAGAGAGAAGGAGGCACTTGTTCCAATTTGCACATAAAGGTTAATTAGCAAATATCTTATGCACACTACGTGACAAAAATAATTACTTTTATTTTTTTATCTTCATCGTTGACAGCCCAAATCTTCTCATTTTATTTGTCACACAATTTTTAAAATCGTATGTTTTATTATGTATGTATATCGTATATCAATAAACCAGTTTAATTACTGTTTCGTAATTTCGAAAACAGAATGTATGGGTAGGTATAAAGAAAACATTATATTGTAGCTTATAAAGTTTCGGAAATATTTATTTCCTTTATCAGATAATTGCCACACAATAGACCAAGGATCTCAGTATCTATCATTAATTGTAATCAAAGAGTATTTTGACAATCACTAATTCTAAAAGTCTGTCAAACATCAGATTTGTAATGGCCAGATAGCTAACAAACATCGAAAACAGCACTCTGAATTCAGTAAATCAAACATATTACAAATTTTGGACAACACATCTAAAAATGTCACGAAATGGCAAATACAAAAAGAGCGCATTATCGACAGCAATGGAAACAGATATGAAACCTCAGATTTGTTTTGTTTATATCAGATAAATTGAAATTGTAGGTTTTAGTAAAAAAAATGTTGTTGAAACAATGTGTATGATTTTAATAAATATTATGGTTAGTTATAAAGTATTAGGCAAAAAATTTTGAATATGGATAAGAAAGTTATTTTAACTTTTGATCTTATTAACAATCTTATCAGTAATGAACTGTTTCAAAAGAACGTATATGTTACTGAAACTTCTGCAGTCAGTTTTGGAATTAATGTTAGGTTCAATAACGTTCATTAACGTTATTGGTGACTCAGTCTGGTGTTGATTTCGCATTCATCTATCACTATGTGGATGATATCATAGCTTTGGTACCATCTAACAGAGTTAAACACCTGCTTGACACTTTCAACTCCTACGACAGCCACCTCCGTTTTACCTTGGAAAGTGAGACTAACAATTCGATCCCCTTTCTCGACTCTCTATTAACCTATCACCATAATACCATTAGATTAAGGTGGTATAGGAAACCATCAAATTCCAACCGGTTGTTGAACTATCGGTCAAACTGCCCGTTAAAATATAAAATTAATTTGATTAAATGCCTAAAGAACAGAATTTTAAACATCACACATCCTGAATTGCAGTATAAGGATTTGATAATTTTAAAAAACATACTCATGAAGAATGGATTTCCCAGTGCAACTTTGAACAAGATTCTTTTCTCCACAATGACAGTTCCGTGTGACAACTTCCGCATTGCTGTCGCTTCTGCCAGTAATACCGTGTCACAAGATGTTGTGGAACCTGTTATTTTTAAAAAAACTAGCATATGTCCCTGGTCTTACTAACCATATAAGGTAGTTGTTCAAACGCAATGTCTCCATAGCTTATACATCAGCTGTTCCTATGTCCAAATATTTCACCCCTTTAAAAGATAAACTAAATGTCACATATCACAGCCACGTAGTGTATTGCTTAACATGTAAAGACTGTGATAAGTATTACATAGGGCAAACTGGACAAAGAGTGAGAGATCGTAATACCCAACATAGAAGTGATGTCAGGAATCGCCCTCAGGCTTGTGGTTTGGCAGCCCATGTGTTTCACACGGGTCACACCATCGACTATGACTTGACCAAGATTTTGTACCATCGAAATAACTTGACTAAAAGGCTGTTTTTGGAGACTTGTGCATTAACGTTATTGAACCTAACATTAATTCCAAAACTGACTGCAGGAGTTTCAGTAACTTATACGCTCTTTTGAAACAGTTCATTACTGATGAGATTGTTAATAAGATCAAAAGTTAAAATAACTTCATCACTCAGCCAAGCTCAGACGTTAGACTTTTATGGAGTTCAGAAACGTTTTTGCATATATTATTATTCTCTACAGTATTTCAATAGCATTGTAGATTTTGCGATAGAGTTACTAGTAGCAGGCATTGTTTTTGGAATCTTTTATTTTGTTTAACAATGAACTCACCAACCTGTTCCATTACTGTCTATTCTTCCTACTGTTTACTATACTTAATTACTAATATCACTAAAGGAAGAGCCGCTTTACAAAAAAATAAGGAATCTCTTATTTAAGGCGTCAGAAATTAGTGACGTATTGCATTTCTCGTATATTAATTAATCGAACTTCCGTAAACAAAGACATGCAAGTTATATTCATTTTTCATATAACTACCAAGAAATGAAGTTTGTATATTTTGTCGTATTTTTGAAAACTGCTGATCAAATTCCTTATTAACTTCAATATTATTAGTTACGCTAGAATCATCTACTTCTATTCTGTCAAGAGCGCATCTTTTATTAACTTTGTTACATACTATCTTTTGAGCGTATATAAATAAGCCATAATTATTTTTCTGTATGTTTTATAGTATTACATGTATGCGACCAAAGGATTTCAATTGTAATGATGCAAACCACACTTATATTATCTACTAAACATAAACATTTTGTTTTGATACTTGTCAGTTATATGTGACAGTGGTGTATACTGATTCATATAGACTAAGTATATATATGACATACGTTTTATATAAATTATAGTCAAAGCTAAGCGTATTTCTGGAAAATACGTATACATCTCCTATATTGTTTGAATGTTCCGATTTGTTCCTTTCTTAAGAAATGCTTTTTTTTTGAAAATCTCGTGCATCCATTAGTATAACATTTTATGACACTTCTCCTATCGACTTTATTACATAGCTAGTTTCTGTTCGTTAAAGTCTTGTCAAGTAGATGGAAAAATAATTTCCTCTACCATCACAATAATTTGCGTAGAGTCGATAGTACGAAAAGTTATGATCAGTTCTCTCAGTTTAAGAAATATGTTCCTTGCGAATAAACTTAACCTTATTATGGGCACCGGAAATGGAGACATGGGAGACAATGTAAAACCAAAAATTAATTTAATTTAAGAATTACAACAGTGAAAAATATAATTTTATTTAAATTACAAAAATTGAAGATAACAGCTTCTAATTGACCTTCAACTGATTGTTAATAATTTGTGTGTCCTTCTCGAGCCAGGATTACATTGGTGAGTCGTCTTGGCATTGAATTTACCAAATGATGTTAAAGAAATTTGTGGAATTGCTTCGAATTCTTCTAAATGGGTTAATTGTACCTCTTGCAAAGCTGCAAGAATTGTTGAACTTCATTAATGTATTCAGTAACGACTCTTGCTGTGTGTGGTCTGGCGTTGTCATGCATCAATACAAATCCATCTCCAATAAAATGTGTAAATGGGACAACAGCTTCTTGTAGAATATCCTCCACGTACCTGCGATCATTTAGAGCACCATTTTCTACAAATATGAGCTC
This sequence comes from Amphimallon solstitiale, assembly GCA_963170755.1. Lineage (NCBI taxonomy): Eukaryota > Metazoa > Arthropoda > Insecta > Coleoptera > Scarabaeidae > Amphimallon > Amphimallon solstitiale. The sequence goes on from OY720678.1 coordinate 98,818,075, forward strand.
CGTACATGCTTTTGTGGAAATACCTGCCCACGCCATAACAGAACCACCATGAAAATACACCCGTTCAGAGATGGTGCATTCGGCATGTCGCTCATTTCTTCTCCATACTCTTTCTCGACGATCGTAGACAGAAGCGCGACTCATCCGTAATGAAAACTTAAAAGCCGAAATTTAAAGAGCTTCAATAAATATTTCAGGATGGCAGGTTTTTTCTGCCGGTCAGTGTAGTTTAATATGCACTAGAATAGTTTAAATAACGTAAAATAGGGTGACAGTAAACAACATTCATTTTAGTAGATGTTGAAAGTATACACTTCCTATGTCACATATTTGTGACATAGGTTGTTATAAGGAAACTCAATATATACGAGGTAGGCGCCATAAATTCTCGGCCTGATATACAAAAAAAAAACTTGGAAAAATATAAGAATTTTTAGTTTTCAATGTAATCTCCCCTAACTTCTATACATTTATTACAACGATTAATTAATAATTCGATACCCTTGTAAAAATAATCTGAAGTTTTTTTGTCAAAATGTTCTATAACAGCTGCTTGCAACTCACTGTCGTCCTTAAAACTACGTTCCCCTAAGGCCTTTTTTAAAATTAGAAAAGAAAAAAAATCACAAGGAGCCATATCCGGACTATACGGTGGATATTTCAATTCTTGAAAGCTGCATTCGCAGATGGCAGCTTGTGAAATGGCGGCAGTATGGACGGGAGCATTGTCGTGCAATAATCGCACACCTTCTGTCAATTATTTACGACGTTTTGCACGAATACTGTCGCTTAATTTATGCAATAAAGATGCATAATATGTGCCGTTCACACTTGTATTGCGCTCTTTAAAGTCAATTAGCAAAATGCCCTCACAATCCCAGAGTATTGTGGCCATCACCTTTTTCGTTGATTGAACGATTTTCGCCTTTCTGGGACGATGTTCATCGGGCCGCCGCCATTCCATGGACCACCTTTTCGATAGAGGTTCGTAAAACAGAACCATTGTTTCATCCCCTGTGACAATGGACTCCAAAATCGGTATTGGGTCGTCTCCACGCATGTTTAAAAACGACTGCGCACATTCGACTCGACGTTCACGTTGGAGAGCAGAAAGGTCGCGGTTCCCATCTAGGACTACTTTTATTCATATTCAAATGGTCATGGTGAATTCGGCGTTTCGTAAATGTTTGTAATCACTGCTAATTCCTTCACTTTCAAACGGCGATCTTATAGCACTAAATGTTCGATGATTGAAATTTCTTGAGGCGTTTTCACTTCAATTGGTCGACTCGACCGATCAACATCTTCCAGGGATTCTTGCTCCAAATGGAAACATTTTGTTCACAGTTGAATAGGAAGAAAATGAATCACCGTAAACGGCGTCTAAACGTTGTTTAATGTGATTAGGTGTATGCTCTTCTTTTGTTAAAAATTTAATGTCCGCGCGGTAATTAATTATCGTGACTTCAGACATTTTCGTGCGCTAGTCACGTTGGTTGGCTGGTTACTAAAAACTAATAGACTTCAAACCGTCATATTTATAGTGTACACCTCGTAGGTCGACGTATGGTCGTGAAGGTGTTAATTATAGCTAATCGTACGTTTTCGATGATGCACAAGATATAATAATATAGATAATAATGTAGAAAGTAGTAATAATAACAATAATAGTAATTCATGTCTTAATAGAAAGCTATGAAGTATTATCAATGTTCATGTTACGTAAAGATGATATCTCTCCGTATATACCTAGAAGTCAGAGAGGTGAACTGTGTTTTAACTGTTGGTTATAGGTTGGGAATTACCACTATATACATTTATTCAGGACTCACATAATTTTGGAAATATTTGAGTACCTATATACTACAAACAATTTATGCAGCAGTGAAATATTAGTTAAATAATGAATTAAAAGCGTACTGGAATGTACCATGCCATTTCCTCCGAGTTTTAACAAAAGTGAATAATCTAAATACTGTTCAAAATATGATTTAAATTAACCAAATCGAATAGTAAAGTAGTCAAAAAAGATCTGTGGGAACGATAATGTAATAGGCCGCGTTTACTGTTTACATCTGACCACCTTTGTTCTTCTACAGATCGTTCCGATCGATTAGTAGTTAGCACACTTAGCACTGAGCTGGACCGCTGCGGGTCGATTCGTTTCAATGAATTATGTTATTTCATGAAGTCATTTTTGAAGTTTTTTTTCGACTTATGAACCGATGGAATCTTGAACAGGTGTGTTCTGTATACAATAGAGAAGAGTAGTTAACGAAAAAATAAGTTTTATCCTAAGTATTGTCGCTTAAATATACCGAAGTATTTTAATTTATTAAGAATTAATGTGTTCGAATGTTACTTTTTTTTAACACTGACACTGGTTGTTTGGTATAGTGACTTTGATAAATTACTGTCGAATTTAACTAGATCGTTTATTTTCTTTTGTTTAGCATGCATTTCTAAAGGCATTCACGTAATTTCATGGGTTTAATCATGTTCAGCTCGTTCTATAATTGTAGTTCTCCTTCGAGTTTCCTAAAATCATCGGTAACCGTTGCAAATATCGTCGTAACAAAGGGTTGGGTGCATACCAGTTTTCTACAAAATATTTGAACAAAATCTGTTTGAAGCCATAAAAATTAGACAAATTAGTAGAGTGTTGTACACAAATTAATCAAAATATTTATAAAACATATTTATTCGTTAATCTGACATTTCTAATAATTAGCAAATAGTTTTATTTATACATTATTAATTAAGAAATTCCAAAAAAAGTAATCAAAATGGTTATCAAACATTTTTTCGATTGGTGTGCATCGCCCTCAAACATTCCCGTATAATTTAATGGAGGCTGACGTACTTTAAACATTTCTTTTGACAAACAAATTATTTTGTATAACTGTCGTGTATTTCGGAGGATCCGAAAAACCTGAGCAAGTACTACAATTATTATTGTTTTTAAAGTCTATTTATCATATAGATATGCTATTATAAGTATTTAATTAATGTTCGTGAATCATCAAAGACGCAGATATAGTTTATAAACCGACAAAGTTCGTGGGAAATAATAATTGTGCCTTGTTAAATATGCAAAAATAATTATAAGTTACATGAACAAAATATCATATGCAAAACATCGACAGACAAATAGCATCTTGAAAAATTATAAGTCTCTTTGTCGTATGGATTGTAGTTATGTTGTTGTGAATTAATTAGTTAAAACCAGACAGTTCAATTATGTTGAAATAGGGCTTACTTTTATTCCTGTATGGATATTCTCGTAATATGTATATCATGAACAACAAGAAAAATATCTCGGGAAAGGTCATGGACAACAATATGTAAAATAATTTCCTAAGTCTGGAAAGTGTTCGTGGATCTCTAAAAATTCAAATTTGGAACAACATTATTTTTCAATCAGGAAATATCAATACAGGAAGATATTACATATTTTTTATTATTGAAAAATGTAGTTAACATGCAAGGATAAAACTTACTTTTTTGTAGAATAAGCAGGTATACCTAGCAATACATTAACTTCAGTAAATAATCGGTTAGTTTCCAAGTGTTCATTCAATTTTCGATATAATAATATGTGAAACTTCCATAATCCTGGAATTACTGCCATCTATATTGAAGCAATGTACAGAAACAATACAGTAAATTTTTCATGAATTACGTACAACTACGTTCAATATTACTATCTGACATGTATAAAATATTTCAATCGATCAAAATAAAAAGAGCATTTATGCCTAGATTTCGAAGACTTTCAGATGTCGAACAATACATCTACATGTGATAAAGCAAGTGTTAAACTTCACTGAAGAGGTCCGTGCCATGTTTGTCATGTCCTCCAGTTCCTCCGATATATGTCTAATGGAACAGATATGGAACACAGAAGGTTCAGTACTTTGAAAATCTCCACTAGAGGCACTATAGGTCGTCTCATAAAAAGCAAAAATAGCCTGAAACATGTTACTACAAGAAAAAGAACAATTGTGCTTAGAGTTTGAGTACTTTCTGAATACAAAGTACCTGATTATTCGATTTCAAACACGCATATTTTCTGTGAGATAGATTGTACAAAGTTTTATTAGTTTTTGTGTGCAATAACAGTATTGAAACAGTATCAAAAGCGTCAGTAGTTAGATATACCATAGTCGTCAAATTTTAATTTCGGTTTGCACTTCTATCATATGCAGAAGATGACCTTATGATATGCAGCGATGCCTGCTTGCTAACAGTGGTGGGAGAGCAACGCAGTGGCGGGGGACCCCCACGCCTTACATTTCATAGCAAACGTTTGTCGAGTGTGGCAGCTTCGCTTATGTTTATCTTTAGCTTATTCGTCGCGCTCTTTTCCTCTTTCTACTTTCGTATCAGAAATTAAAATACACTATATATTATGTTGTAATAATTTTGTATATTCAGTTACTCATCACCTGATGAAGCCAAAGTTTGGCGAAACGATATTGTAGTGATATTATTAAATAATTTTTGAAACCAAGTTGACGTATTTTATTTATTCAGTCAAGGTAACTCTCTTGACTTACAAGTCTGTTTTGTTCTTAACAATCTTAGAAGTTCAAATAAAAGCTGGTTTAATATAATGTAACTCTGTTATGTGATATTGTTATTGTGGGAAATTCTGAACCAGTAACTATTAGTTATCTTTACATAATATGCAGAATTAATATTTGATTGTGTCCAAAATAGATTTATAGATAATTTTTTTTGGTCTCACTACTTCACTACAACTTTTGTTTAGAATACTAACTCTTTAAGAAGCAGATATATTAGTTGAACTCGTTGATCTCCAAATAAAACTTGCGTTGAATTTCAAATAACTTTATTACTTATATATGCCGCTCTATATAGATATAGAGCGACATACATTACAGTTCATTAGATGAACTGTAATGTATGTTTTTTATCATAATTTTTGTCCATTGTTAAATTATGTAATCTGCCTAAATAGTAATAATTTCCTGTGGAAAATAAACTACCTACTTATTTGAATAAATAAAATTATGTTTTTTATTGGTGTTTAATTTATTCTTATTTTGAAATTAGAATATAATTCAATATACATAATTATAAAAACATTTATTTGAAAATGAAATGTATTTTGTTCACTGTTTGCTGTTGATATGAAATAGTCTTTTAGTGTTTAATAGCAAATAGAGTACAGAATACATTTTATTTTCAAATAAATATAAAAAATATAAATTTATCAAAGATATAAGTAAATAATAGTTCAAAAACCCCGCTTTTGACAGTAAGCGCCTCTCCTGCCTTATACCGGTAACTAATTTTTTTACCGCCCGCCACGATAACAAAAATTTTACATTAAGTTGTTAATCTCGACTGTTATATTATCTCTGGGCCAAAGTTACTTGCAACAATTTTCATTCCTTTATATTAATAAAAGGATTACTTACCTAAAATAAAAAGCCTTATTTTAAATAAAGAATCACTGCAAAACACAAAAAAACATTCATTATAAACAATAGCAGCACCATAACAACAACGTACTATATGAAAGCACAAGTGAGCAACACCCGAGATCAACTTTCATAATAAGTATCATCTTTATATTAATAATAGCATTTGTATAAGGCGGGAAAACAAATACTGATAAAAAATATATGTAAAATACCGTAAAATGGCCTAACTAATTTCGTTAAAATGTAATCATTTTTTAATTCTACTTTCTTGGTGTATTACAACTGGACCTGGTGTACACAAGGTGATCTTTCTAATTATTTAAACGGTTTGTTGTCAGCAACTCGAGCGGAACATATCTCAAAAACAAAAAATATTCTATTTATGTAAAACTCTCCCATCAAATTATTTATGCATCTACAGATCCAGATGTTAGTCGGATGAAGAACGATGACTTTTAGTTCTGTAGCATGGTGTTTTTCATTCTTCTTAGCGATTAATATTACCTATTAATTCAGTTTAATTTTTTTGAGACTTATTACACTAGTGGAGAAAATATAAATTGAATTAAAATTACGTTAGAAATGAATCGAAATTTACTGTAAAGCAAAAAGTTTGTCAACCTAAATTATCCTACCATTATTTTCTATGATTGTCGAAATAGGTAAAAACATATTTATTATGCGTGTCACCACAAAATTCGAACTAAAAAACGACTTTAAACGGAGTATCAGGACAAGTTAATTACTTTAAATAACCGTAAAATGCAAGATGAAGCAAAAAAATATGATTGGTAATACATATTTGATATTCGAAAAGTATATTGAATTTACCAATATACTAATAATTGAAAGTGTTAGCCAACGAATAATTATTTCTCTATTTTCCATTAGAGCTTGATATACCTAGGTATCTATTTTTATATAATCCGTTTTAAGACAAACGTTCTAGAACAGAGTCTATATGCTCGATAACTCTATTGATATTAAAATATGATAAAATATGTAATATTAAAATTATCTGATCCAATAAAACGTATATCCCCAAATTATTATTAATTTGTAATTATGGTAGGCTTCTAGTTATAGAGTATATGCAGCTAGGCTTTGCTGTTTTATATAGAACATGTTAGTACTGAAATTTTGAATTTCTTGTTGAATTTACTTTATTAAGCAATTAGTGTCTAATTTATGTTCGAGTTATTGGATACTCTTGTAAAAAAGTGCTTTTTACAGTGTTATGAAAACAAGTTCCTAATTCGCATCTACACAAGGGTTTGCTAATATGTTATAAAAAATACTATGTACATTTAAGTTAGTGTTATGATCTAGTTATCTTGTAGTGAACAGACAGAAACAAATGGATAGTATAGTATTGGCTTTTAGTCAACATTCATTTCTGTAAATGTCGTTTTCCAGCCATGACCAGATTTTCGGTCTGGCACAGACTCTGAACCTATGTTTTCCTTTGAACCTTCATTACTATGTCTATTGGTTGTGAAATCTCTGTTAATATCCTCATGTTTTGCTAATTTATCCATGATACTGTCTTGTGTCGATTTTTTGAGGGTTGCTTTACAGTATTTGACCAGTTTTCACTGGTACTAAAGTTTCGTTGTAGCCTGAATATCAATCGTCAATTGTATAATAATTTTTGTTTATTCGTGGAACGTCTTATAATGGTTTATAAGGCAGCTTGCAATTGTCAACAACATATTTTTCTTGTAAATGGAATTTAGATACCTCGAATGACGTTTTGTCTGATCCCTGACCGGTGCTAAAATATTTAATTTGTAAAAATAAGCTCACGTGTTATATTATTACCCGCGGGAGTTAGTAATAGTAACACAATTATAATAATATCTATATGCATCCGAATTATATTATTAGGTTAACAATTAGTATGGCAAACGCTCGTTCTTACTACAACCACGTGTAATCTTTAGAGTACTTTTGTTTTTTGGCCTCATTAATATTGTAACAATTATTCAGAAATGCCAGAATAGTTGCGCAACCCTGCCTGTGACTTTAGATAGATGTTTGGCTTCACGATTGTTATTTTGTGTGTATTAAGTAACTGACGCTTTTATGAAGGTTGTAGCTTAATATATTTAAAATGCAGTCTCATTTTTTTACCTCACATAATATTCTATATTCTAAAAAGTAGTTTTTAAAATTCTATATATTGCTTTATGAAAACGCTTTTGATATAAATAATATTAATACGCGTTGTCGTATCAGGACATATACTGAATCAGCAGCTACGAATTCTGGAGATATTGCCTTGCCATTATTACACATAGACCTCATAACATCATTTGGAAGATTGCAAATTATTCGTAGCGTAGGGAACTGGAGTTATGCAGGGAAGAGAAAATTGTCCTAATATAAAATGCCCATTAGTTAAAATAGGTAGACAGAGTTATTTAATATGCAAGAGCATTAGTTAAGCGGTACTCGACATATTGACTCTTAGAAGATATAACTGACGGTGAAAAATAACGTGTAAGTATTTAAAATATTGCTTAAACTGATGGAGGATTCATCATTGGTTGCAAATGTGATGAAACAACATTTGAGAGCGCCATCAACAAAAGATAATATATACTCAAATTTTATACAAGCATTATTATTATGCAACTTTTAGAAATAACAATAAATATCTCGAAAGTTATTGTATTAGCTTGATGGCGGTTTTGTAGCTAACTGCACGCGCTGGTTATGGATTGTCTCAACAATGTATTTACAAGTTTATTCATTTCCTTCCATGCCTAATTTTTCATGTTGATGGTTCCGGCTATTCTCTTTACCAGGTCTGATATTTTCATGATAATTCCCCGATGTTTTCTTTTCTGAATCAAATTTTTCATCTTATGATAGTCTTTGTCTGCATGATTTCATAAGTGATCTTGTTGTTATTTCTTGGATTGTTGTTCCTTCATCTTTTCTTTCAGCTACTGTACCGCGCACAGTTCCCCATTAATTACTCACATCTAATTTAGGCTTCCTTTTTCTTACTCGTTTTTCATGCACGTCTTTTGTTTATATATACGGGAAGTTTTCCATACATTGCTGTTTATGTCTCTAGGCTTTTCGTTTTTGCTAAAGGTGCGAATTCACAATGAGAATATCTCATGAGATTTTTGTATCATCCAATAAAAATCGCAAGATAACTTCAATTTCATGATGACTTCCGCCATTGAAATTGAAGTATCTTGCCATTTTTATTGCATGAGACAAAAATCTCATGAGATATTCTCATTGTGGTTTCGCACCTTTTTAGACTTTCTTTTGATTTAACTTCCAATAGCAAGTCTTTCGTTTTAAATTCTGGCTTGTTCAAACTCTCCATATGTTTTATTTCGTACTTCTCATCCATTACAATATACCTGAAGAACGGGCTAACTGAATTGCTATTAACGCTTTCTTACTTTTCCAATTTTCTTTTTAGAATAGGGAAAAACGATATATTAGTATTTTTTTTAGCTTGGCTAAACCTCGTGATTCCTTAAGGAGTTTTTTCCACAGGCTTACTTTCTGTTGCATTTATGTGATGAACAATTTTTCTTGTCAGGTTGTCACCGCGTACAATTCTGTACCATCAGTGTTAAAATCTTTCTTAGTTTTAAGCGTCAACGGTATATAAAAAACACTTTCACGCAGTCATAGTGCACGTTTCTTTTTTCAACATTTGTTTCTGGTGATAACTGATGGCTGTTATTAATGTAGTTTTTTTTTGTATTTGCAGACAACAAAATGTCAATCTTTGTTTATTAGAGGAGCGTTCATAGCAAAATCTGATAGGATTTCTGACACTGGTTTTAAATATGTAGGTTGTTTATTTTTATCAGGCAAAGTGTTCTGTAATTACTATTGTTTGTTATATAAAAAAAGCATTGCGCCAAACAACAATTGTAACAACATTATCTTTGCATTCGTTATGTATCTGCTCTTTTTTTGGAATTTTTAATGTACTCTGTTGTAACCATTGTTGAGGTTATTGCAGTGGTCAGCTAGCATTCTTCGGTTAAAATTTCCTTCTTGACCTGTTTTCATGGTGGACATTTATAGATAAGAATGTAATCAGTGGTCATTTAGTAACATATTACATTCAAGTACTTTATATTTTTTATATTCCTTGTAGTTATGTGCCTTAAGGTTGTCAAATAAGTTGTTTATAACTTTTTTAAATAGTTTCCACGTGTCAACATCACATTCTACCTGAAATTTATTATCATTTATTAGATTTCTTATTCTGTTATTTGGAAAGTGAAATCTAGTCCCATCACGATTTATTGCTTGAATGAAACCTTTTATTAATCTGAGCGTAATGTGTAGTAAAGAAATGTACCTAAATGATTTCAATGTTACAGCCCATTAAAAAAATATATAGTACTTACTGTCAAAATATTTAGAAATAGAGAATAATTTTTATAGTTAATTGATGAGGCTGATACATGTTGAAACTCCATATTTAACTGAATAAATAAAATACGTAAACTTAGTTCCAAAATTATTTAATAATATCACTACAATATTGTTTCGCCAAACTTTGGCTTCATCAGGTGATGAGAAACTGAATACACAAAATTATTACAACATAATATATAGTGTCACAACAGTATGGGATATGAGTGGGGGTATTTTATAAACTATAGCATTGTAACAACGGGGAATAATTGAATTGAGTCTGATCGTTTAAAGCACGACCTAATTTACTATATCTATTAATTTCTAAGGTTTCTAATAAATTAAGTTTCTGTCCTTTATCTTGAATATGTAAAACTTTGAAATCTCTATTGAATTCGTGTTCTTCATCTATACAATGCGTTGCGAAGGTAGAGTCCGTTTTCTTACCCATATAACTTTTTTCATGTTCCCCGGTCCTTTGTTCAAAAGTACGGCCTCTTTGACCCACATATACCTTATCACACTCACAAGTCAACATATAGACCCCCGATTTCATGAAGAATATATGAAAATAATTTTTATTTATTGCAGTGTGAAACTGTTTCTTCATTTAAAAATATGAAGTTTATAAAAATGAACTTTAAGAAAGTCATGAGAACTTTCAAAAAGTTGCAATATATTTGAGGTCTAGTTATTGGAAGATATGTAAAGTAAGAGACTGTTCAAATTTTTGATCTCATTAATCAATTGAGATCAAAAATTTAAACAATACTAACATTAAATCCTCAATAGCTTACATTTAACATAATAAATCTCTTTTTCTGTGCTGTATCATTCATACAAAAAATGCGGTGTGGGCACTACTCAAAATACTGTTGTTGACCAGTACGTTTAGGTACGCAGAAAGAACTGTAAATGCGCTTTTGTTTATTGGAAATAAAGTAACCATTATTAATAATAAGAAGGAATGTCACTAAAACTGGGAACATAGTAAGTGCGGCTATAAGTATTGCGGTAGTTCTTTTTACAACCATAAATATCTAATATTCAGTAGATATTGCACGGTGTCTTACCGTCACGTAAATAAGAAAAGAAACACAGGTGAAGAACTCCTCCCGGAACAATCTCATCACAACAATCACGGACTTTTGAAGTATACCGCTGTGGCGCACACACTACACTACACAGCAGATGTTCTCTGTTTCCATCTGTGTGCACATACATACGTATGTATGAAGTTTCACTTAATAATTTGCCTATGTGAGGTGCATTCCCATATGCACGCACTCAGAGATCGAGAGATTTTTACCCGAAACGAACTGAAAAACATGTTATTTTTGACAGTTTAACGCTGTACACAAAGAGACCGACTTAGAACGCACACTGTACACGAAGAAATATTACTAGTTCTACATGCAAATATCCTTTTTAAGTTTGTATTCAAATTTTAAGACGGACGATTGTTACAATAACGATTTTTCACGTACTACATGGTCCCTTTTATTGCCATATTCTTCATGAAAACGTATAAATATGTCTAGAGATAGTTACATAAATTATTCAACTTGGCTTGATATTACAGTTTGATGTTGATGTCATTTAGTGACTAACTACAAGTCTCATAATTGGTTGCTTTATCGCGTTCCTTATACTTTATGAATAACTAATTGGATTATATTACTCTTGGAAATCATGTATGGCTATAAATCTTAAGTAAACGAAACGAATGTAATAAAATTTTATTATTATACAATTCATAATAATGGGTGATTTTTTAGCAACTTTCTTTTTGGCAACACTGTTTTTGGCATTTCAGCTGTTTTCGTGTAACATGTTACTGTCAAACATGTTCAGTTTAGTCTATAATTAAACCATGAATCCACTTACAAACTAACAACACTTGCAGATTATTAAATGTTATTATCAAAATTCATGCTCGGTTAAGAAAGTGCATCGTGCACTTCTTTCATTTTATGGTCAGTTTGGGCGACCTTCTGAGGCGGCTATTCGAAATCTTGTTACTAAATTTCGCACCAAATTTACATTATGGACATTAAACCACCAACACGCATACGTAGAGTGCGGACAGAGGAAAATATTGCAGCTGTATCCCCCAGTGTTGTTGATGACCGTGAATTATCGATTCGGCGCAGTTCGCAGCAATTGGGCCTCTGTTACTCCACTACGTGGAAAATTTTGCGGAAGGATTTGGGTGTAAAACCTTTTAAAATATAGCTGCTGTAAGAATTGAAGCCACACGACCTACCGCAACGGCTAACTTTTGGTGAATGGGCGCTGGAAAAGTTGGATGAAGATCCACTTTTTAATCGGAAAATTGTGTTCAGCGACAGAGCTCATTTCTGGTTGAATGGATACGTGAACAAGCAAAATTGCCGTATTTGGTGTAAAAAGCAGCTAGAAGCATTGCAAGAATTGCCAATGCATCCCGAAAAATGGACTATTTGGTGTGGATTATGGGCCGGTGACATAATTGGACCGTACTTTTTCAAAGACGACGAAGGCACGAACGTTACTGTGAATGGCGAGCGCTACCGTGCGATGATTACAATGTTTTTTTACCCAAAATGGAAGAGCTGGACTTGGCCGACATGTGGTTTCAACAAGACGGTGCCATATGCCACACAGCACGCGAAACAATGTCCCAATTGAGAGGCGAGTTCGGTGAACAGTTTATTTCACGTTTGGGGTCGGTCAAGTGGCCACCTATATATACATATATACTACCTTATGCACATATTTAGAAAACTGGTTCAACACTTGGGGACTCACTGGTAATTTACTCAAGGTGATGTAAAAGCATTACTAGGTTCATCTCTATAATATTTTACTGTATATTCAGTTACATTTTGAAATGATTAATTTTGGTGTTCTTACATTTTTTAACCCCTATATAAACATCTATATTTATATATTTCTTAATATCTCATAAAAATAATTTTCTTTAAAATATATTTTACCTGCATATTTGTGAAATCTATGAACACATTTCCAGATTTTGGAAATTTAGTCACAAAATATGGTACATGAAATATATATGTATATAATGTTTTTATTTCTACACCAGAAATATCTTTGGCGACTATTCACGTATAAACTCAAGTAAACCCTATTGCAACACACTCGAATTGTCTCTTAGTTCAAGTAGTAATTATTTTACTTCAATATAACCACAATTCATACACCAATGTAACAACACTGAAAAATGTATTATATTTATTTCTATAATTAGAAAATTTGGTATGATAATGAAAATATAGCTAACGTAATGTTTCATTATGGAAAACTATTATTATTGCTATTATTATATAACTTTCTGAAAAGTTTGGCTCTTAGGTTAATTATTGTTTTTGTGGTAGGATACAAGAAAAGTTGAACTAAAATGAGGAGGAGAAGTTGTCACAATCAAACAAGACAATTTGCATTGAAAAGGATAGTCTAATTCATTTTCAACATGCAGGTATTAGTGTTGAAATTATATCTAAGCTAACTTTTTCTTATTGCATGGTAGTGAGTTAAACATAACACTTTTATGTTTATAGGTTTGTTCATAATCTTTGGAACATTTGAAGAAAAAGAAAAGAAAATGTATTTTCCTGGGGTTCTGTAGTTATTCTAAAAGGAAGAAAAATGTACATGAGTGGCATTGTGATATTAAAAAAGACAACAACATAATTAGACACTGTTGGCCAACTGGCTTGTTTGCCTTTCCCTATGTCTTGAAAATGCGATATAGAGTGCTTACGTATATTGCTGAATTTCCTTGTCCCCGCATGCACAAACGATAATTAAAAGAAAAGCCTGAACATATTGCCTACTAAAATGCAACTTTTGATAGTTTGACTATATACAATGAAATAAGTAGTAGTTATTTATATTTTGCTTAATACGACGGTAAAGTCTTACAAGAACGTTTTTTAAGCAATGTACATAACACTAATTTTTATGTTAAAAAATAAATTCCAACAGGTTTCTATTGCGATCAAGCAGGCTGAAGAAGATGCCGATGCTTTGATCATCAACACAGCTGCTTCATTGAATTTATCGTTTGATGCAGATTTTATTGTCGGAGAGTGCATCGATCTTTTAGTTGTGTTGACAGCATTGGCACCAGCAAAGAAAATCTACCTTAGGAAACCTGGGAGTAGCAGAACTGCTGAAAGAATTTATTCTTTAAAAAACTTTAAATATGTCAAAGTAGCAGACAACGTTATTTTTCTGCAATCGTTTAGGGGCTGTGATATCACGTCGTCCCTCTACATTCAGGGGAAAACAAAATTTATTTCACTTGCACAAAAAAACTAACACCACAATTAGTACGATCGAAGGCATCTTTGAGCAGGACGATGCCATACCTGAGGAGGAGGCAAACGCTAGAGGTAGCTTTCTCGTCACTTTGTATTGTGGCGACTTTGAGAAAGATACGTTGAAAGAGGTGCTCTACCACCATTTTGCAAAGTCAACAATGAAAAGCAATTCCTATCTAGCTTCTTTGCCTTCTATTAAAGACGCGACAAGATACCATATAGTTAGGACATACCACCAAATCCAAAAATGGTATGAGAACCTAAAAATCGAGAAGACTGGGTCTGAGAATTTGGTAGCAATGGTCTGATACCAGATGATGATGATGAAGACACTTGCATCCGACACTTTATTGAAGTACGTATGCTGTAATTGCAAAAAGAGAAGAAAGAGATTACGTTAATTGAATGCCAGATTTCCTAGCCAGGCTTGGACTAAGGTGACCAAGTCAACCTGGGTCCCTTACAGTCAAAAATTAGAAAACAAGAATTAAAAAAAATAACAGTAGGTGTATGTTAATATGTTATATGATATGTAGAATAAAATATGTATTTCTAATAATATCATAATAAAAATGTATACCAAAAAAATGGTAGTAGGCCTACTGGGGATGCAACATAAAGAAACAAACCTTTTACTTTACCTATGGTGGTGAGAATATAATTTTTCCACATTCTTAACATTATGTATATTGTATTATTATTCAAACATATAATAATATAATTATTATTACATATTTAGTAATGAGTCGACTGAAATAATACTTTAAACAATAATAAAAAAATGTAAACTTTGACATTTTATCAGAAAAGTTGCCAACTTTTCGATCTATAACTCGGTACACATTACACGTACAAAAAAGAGCTAATACAAAATTTGTAAGAAGTTACGTCCTCTTCAAATAAGAATATATATATTTTTGTGGTGAGATCAACCGTTGTGGAGTATTGTGAAAAAGTTGATTTATGCCACCTTCAATTGAAAATGGCGGTTCGAGTTTGCCCCCCACAAGGTCGAAAACTTGTATTTTTCATTCGGACCTTGATCTAAACAACATATGTAGAAATCGTTTCTACTCCATCCTACTTACTGGATTATAAACTTAACATAATATTTTATTTAATAGTCTTTGTAGAACTATGAAAATTTTGCTCAGCGAACTTTCTTGTGTACGCAAAAAACAACCGAAAATTGGAGTAGGGGGAGGTGGGGCAAGACGGGACCACGAGGTAAGATGGGGAAATCTTTGTATTTCTTAAATGATACCTGACATCTTTAAAATGAATGCCGAACTAACATCCTTACGTGCTTTTGTATATATCTTCCAATGCAGGAATCCTTTCGGGGCAAGACAGGGACGTCCCCGTCTTACCCCTTCGATTACTGTAATATCCAAATCTTCTACGTAGTAACATACTTATTATGTTTTTATTTAATTTCTTTCGATAGATCATGGTTCGGACTTATAAGAGAAAAACTAGCTGTGGAAGCTGGTCAGAAGAAAATATGATACAAGCAGTAGTTTTAGGTTTAGAAGGTCGTTTGGGGTATAGACAAGCAGCCCGTGAGTATGAAGTACCGCAAACCACTTTGGACCGAAAAGTGAAAGATGCTCGTCAACTCCCTGAGAACGAACTCCACCACGTTAAAAAACCATTAGGTCCAAAAACTACTATTTTTGCCCCGGAAGAAGAACAGCAGTTGGTTATATACCTGAAAACAATGGACGAATGTTTATTTGGATTAACAACTCAAGATTTGAAGTAGCTTGCATAGCAATGGACTGAATTCTTAGGAAAAGCACGTTGTTGGTCAAATGCAAAAATTGCTGGTAAAGATTGCTTAATGGGATTTATGACACGTCACAAAGACTTATCCATCAGAAAACCCGAAAGTTCAAGTGCTGTAAGCGCTATGGGTTTTAATTGCCTTGCTGTAGGACACTTTTTCGATTTACTTGTTAACGTTTTGGATAAGTATAAGTTTACCGCAAATCAGATTTGGAACTGCGATGAGACTGGTATATCTGTTGTCCCAAAAACTAAATCAAAG
Organism: Amphimallon solstitiale; assembly: GCA_963170755.1. Taxonomy (NCBI): domain Eukaryota; kingdom Metazoa; phylum Arthropoda; class Insecta; order Coleoptera; family Scarabaeidae; genus Amphimallon; species Amphimallon solstitiale. The sequence continues at coordinate 98,834,310 of OY720678.1, forward strand.
ATCGTAGCTCGTAAAGGAAGAAAACAAGTAGGTGTTCTGCCTTCAGCAGAGAGGGGAGCTACTGTTACGATTGAAGTATGTTTTAATGCTGCAGGAACTTATTTACCTCCAATGTTTGTATTTTCACGAGCTAGAATGAATCCATAGCTCATGAACAATTGTTCTGCTGGAGCATGGGCCCACGTTCATCCGAGTGGATGGATGCAAACAGATATTTTTTACGCGCGGTTTGAAATTTTTTTTGAGTTAGTGAGAGTATGAAACAACGTCTGTTTTACTACTCTTGGATGGTCACCACACGCACAAAAGAAACATAAAACTGATAGATTATTCTAGGGACCATGGAGTTACTTTGTGGAGTTTTCCGCCGCATTGCACCCATCGGCTCCAGCCTCTCGATGTTAGCTTTATGAAATCCTTGAGTACATTTTATGATGCAGAAGTGTACATTTTATGATGGCTTCATTAAGGCTGCTAATATGTCAACTGCACTAAATGCATTTGAAAAGACTGGAATTTGGCCTACTAATCCAATGATCAGATATACCACTTCTTCAAGAACGTGTTAACAGAACACTATCACCATCTATGCCAGGTTGTTCTCGATGGAGTTCTACAGAAAATATTGAAGTTTCCACTAACAATATCGTGTCCACTTCATCAACCTCTTTAGAAGATATAATGTCTATCCCTTGTGTTGAAAACACAACAATTAATCGACCTAAACGAAAGAGAAGAAAGACAACAATCCTTACAAATACTCCATACAAAAATGAACTGTAACAAGAAGTTGACACTAAAGTAGAAGAACAAGGACAGAAAGAAGCTAGAAAATCTCTTAGGGAAGCTAAGAATTTAGAAAAGCAACAAAAGAAAGACAAAGCAAAGAAACAAAAGAAGTCTCAGAATGCAGTAGAGAATGAAAAAAAAACAGATTTTTACAAAACGTCACAGACAAGAGTCGAGTTCTTCTGATGAGGAAGATGAGGAACTATGTCTGTATTGCCTCAAAAAATACTCCAACGATAGGAAGGGTGAGTTATGGATAAAATACCATGAGTGCCAAGGCTGGGCACATGAAATATGTACCCAACCTGATATCGTGGATGAAGTTTTTTGTATTTGTCTGAATTGTAAAGATTGAAATGATTAAACTTTATGTTTTTCACTTGTTATTATTATTGTTATGGTTATACCCCATCTTACCCCATATACAATCCTATCGTGCCCCATCACTGGGGCAAGATGGTGTATTTACAAGCTTTATTTATTTGCCCCTTCACACCTTCAAATTCAAAAAATAAAAAAAAATTGGAATGCCATTACTAATAGACTGACAAAGATTGAAATGTACGTACTGAAAATGTTTTGTTTCAATTAACAGTTTTGATATAGCCTTCTAAGCCTTTGCGTCACCGTCTTGCCCCACCTTCCCCTGGTTTTCTTACCTTTTAACTAGGTTTCTAGAAGAACAACACGTGATTTTAACAGAAACTAGGTAAACCTATTGATTACTCATTCACAATGATCCAATTTCTTTCTTCTCTTGTTGGCTGAGGAAATAATAATTAAACAAATAAAGTGAAATTCAAAAACTAGATATATATAATAATAATAATAACTTATATTTATTATATTAAAAATTACAATAATCGTCAATATATAATAACACATTCAAATTATAATATAACATAGACGTTGTATATTACAAGGGAAGCTAATAAGTATCTCCACATAAAATTACATAACATAAATCCATAAATTCCTTTACGCCATAAAAGGCGACATCCACAAGATGATTTTTTAATTTTTCAGCGAATTTCTAGGTTGTCAGGCATTTGATTGTTTCTGGTATATTGTTAAATACTTTAACACACCAGTAATCTGCATATATTTGGGTGGCTTGTACTCTGTGATATGGCATTTTAAGGTATGTTTTATGATGCGTATTTAATTCATAGTTGTTTTCATTTCTACAAAAAAGCTCTTAATTTTCATGCATTTGCATGTTTCATAAGAATTTAGGATACATAGAGCCCTTATCGTCCGTTTTTGAAGTATAAAGATACGTCCAGTTTCGGATGATAACCCCAGAACTGTGTTCCATAAGCAGCAACACTCTTAAAGTTTGCAAAATATCTAATTTTCGCCGTCTGATGTGTAGACAATGATCTTATTTGTCGAACGCAGTTTATTGAAGCTGCCAGTCTCTTTGCCAATTTATTTATGTGGTTGGACCAAGTTAGTTTGCTATCCACATATAGTTCCAGTAGTTTGATATGGGAGTTAGTATTCTTTCTATTTACTAAGAAGTCGTGATGCTGTGTTTTGGAATATACGTAACCCCAGCTCCACATACCGGCACCTCTCAGAAAGGTTTAATTTTAACAAATCAAAACTATTTCCACGTATACCATAATAGAACAATTGTTCATTAAAAGTTTGTGATTCACGGTGTCGAATGCTCTATTCAAGTCGCAGCAGGTCAATTGGACACATACCCTTGCGGAATCCACGTTGTGCACTACTGATGATATTGTTTTTGTTTAAGAAGCTTGTCAGTCCTTTTGCGATACCTATTTTAAAGATTTTTAAAAATGCCTGGTCTATAATTTACATGCATGTTAACGTCACCATTTTTATATACTGGCTCAATTTTTGCGATTTTCAGCTCTTTCGGAAAAGTTCTTTCAACGAGACAGCTGTTTGTTATAAGAGTTAACAGATTAATAACACTCTGCCGTTTTGCTTTTAGAAGTTTTGTGGAGAACTCATAAATGTCCTGTATAGATTTGCATTTGATTTCATCAATAAATTTTATGACTACACTGCAAGTTACTGGATTGAGAAAACATGAACTTGTACTCATCTTATTCAATTTTGATAACAGTTGAATAGGATCTGTTGATATTTGGGAAAATGTATGTTTGCACTGATTTATAAAGCATAAATTTATATGATCAGGTACTATTTTTGTATTGCATCTTTGCTTGGTTTTTCCAGATAATTGGTTGACAATTTTCCAAATCGTTTTCTGTCAGGTTTGTGACTTCCCAATTTTGTTCTTATAACTATTTTTAATTTCATTTTCCAAAGTTGTTTTGTATATATTTTTAAGCTTATAATATTTCGGATATATTGTGCAATCCTTAGTAACTTTTGCAATTGCAAGTGCATCAAAATTATTTTTAAGATACTGGGTAAATTAAGATAAATATTGAAATATCTTCTTGTTATCAGTTATCTTCTCTTTAGCGAAGCATTTCTCATAATATTATTGTAAGCTCTCGAAGAAAATGAACATTTCACCAGATGTCCAATTACGGAATACATCTAGCCATTGAGAACTTTTAATTTTGCGTATAAATTCTTCTATATTGCTGTTACTGAATATTCTAGTGCATGTAATTTTCTCTTCTTCGGCTATTTTTCCGTATCGCTATATAAGATTAACTGTGACAAGTGATCAGCTCTATACGGAAGTCCCACTTATAAGCGTTATTCTAGTGGGCTGTAAATCCAGTAAATTGTATGTATTACTTGTTGTGTTTAAAAGATTGACATTAAAGTTCCCAGCTATGAACATCCTCATATCATATTTCATTATATTGTTCAAGTGATTTGACAAAACATTTATAAATATTATTATTCCAACATTTCCGTCAGGCGATCTATATATTAAGAATACTAATACTCGCGTTTTGATTAGTTTGACTGCTACAATCTCTACCTCAGTTTCAATGGACGTATTAAGGGTTGCGATTATGTATGGAACCGGGTTCGTTATGCTAAAACGGTTTGTGCTAGAATCCTGAAATTTTAAATATACGTAGGACTCAATTAAAACTGCTTAGTGTTTTTTTTTATTTTTGTTTTGATCCATAAATATTTGAAATACATAGACTACTTGTATTTTTTTTAATGGGAACACTGCTTAAATTTAACATCGTTAAAAAGATTATTTTTCCCCGAATTAAATGGTATAATAGGTTTGGTGATTCGTTTCACAGAACTTAAAAAATAAATTAAAACATCATTAGAATAAAATAAAACACGCAAATTATGCGTAGCATTTACAAATGCGTCAATCATTAAATTCTTGACAGTTAATTGTCTGTTGACGTTGGATTAGTAAAAAACGAATAATTATGAATCATTTAGCAGAAAGACAGAGAATTTAAATTCTCATGATATTTGGGTATGGAGATAGAAAACGAAGTCAGCAAGAAGCCTGTGCCAAGAACACGCACCAACGAAGAAAATTCTTTTAATATTTTATTAGATATCGCGGAGAACCCTAAAACATCTGTACTACAAGTGGCTTTTAATCATGATATGTCTCGAAGATCTGTTCAAAATATTTTTAAACTAGAGAAGTACCACCCATGCAAATTTCCTCTAGTACACGAATTTAACGAGGATGATTTTGGCAGAATATTAGAATTCTGTGAAAGAATGATGACGATAATCGGCGACGATGAAAGTTTTGTTAAAAGGATTGTTTTCTAAGACGAAGCAACGTTCCAATTAAATGGTATTGTAAATAGGCAGAATTGTAGATATTGGTCTGATAATAATCCTCATTGGATGGCAACGGTACATACCCAATATCCACAAAAAGTCAATCTATGGGCCGGAATTATCGGCCGTTTTTCATAGATGGAAATCTAGGTACTGAACAGTATTTACAATTATTGCGAGAAAATGTTCTCCCCAAATTATATATCTTTTCCCAAATTACAACAATCAAATCTGGTTTCAACAGGAGGGCGCTCCATTACACTATGGACGTGAAGTACGTTATTACTTAAATAATACATTTCCTGAAAGTTGGATACGAAGACGAGGAACTATTGAATAGCCGGCTCGATCCCCTGTTCTAAATCCCCTAGACTTTTTCTTATGGAGATATTTAAAGTGTCGTGTGTACAATCACAAACCACAATCTTTGGACGAATTAAAATTACGTATTCAGACAGAAATAAGAGATATTCCTCAAATTGGCTAAATAATAAAATAGACGGATTTTTCCACAGACTTTATTATTGTCAGGAAGTAAATGGATAACACTTTGAACATCTTGTATAATCTAAATTCTGAAGTGAACTTTTGTTTATAAATTATAAACTTCTTGTCTAAATATTAATTGAAACGTTTTATTAAATTTTTATTGCTTTGTTTAGTTTTGTTTATTTTAGTTTCATTACAAGCATATGTTGGTGTTTCAGTGGAAAATGATAGGGGCAATAAAGGCAATGGGACATTCTCTATTATATATTTATATATTTGACGGATGGGCAAAGGCTGCTTGATTTGCGTGTTTTATTTAATTTTAATAATGTTTTAATTTTTTTCTAAAATCCTGTCAAACGAATCACCAAACCTATTATACCATTTAATTAGGGAAAAATAACCTTTTTAACGATGTTATGAATCAAAACAAAAATAAAAAATATTAATAAGTAGTAGTTCTATGTCTATTTAAAATTTCAGGATTCTAGCTCAAACCGTCTTAGCATAACGAACCCAGTTCCATACATAAACGCAATCCTGTAAATATCACCCAATACCTCATATTCAACATTATTTTTATCAGTATTAGCCAACCACCGTGTTCATATTTCTGCTTACAGTACGCACTAGCTATCTGATAATCACCAACCATGTACCTATTATTAATTGTTGTACTCAGCCAGTGTTCAGTTTACATGCAATATCAATGGAATTCTTATTTAGCTCGATTTCGGGTTGGTCAATTTTATTTGCAATGGACTGTATATTTAAATTCACCAAAACGCTATTATATGCTTTATGTGTTTCACAAGAACGATTTTACTTGTCTTGTAATATTGATGAAAACGTAAATACGTTTTCATCGTTCGACTTCCTACGTACGTAGGTATGTAATATATACTGGATATGCGACAAAAAAATCAATAAATTTTAGTACCAACTTAATATGTATTTCTGCAAACACTGTGCTGATGTGAACATTTATATGTACACCAAGAGAAATAAGTAGCCGTACACTTCGCAGAGATATAAAGTAAGATGGGCGTGTTTATTATGCATTAGTGTATGGCAAACATGCCCATGCCACTTTATATCTCCGCGAAGTGTACGATTACTTATTTCTCTTGGTGTACTAAATTTATTCACCTGCTCATTGTGAGGCAAAATAAAGCGATAAAATGATTCCCATTTCTCCACGTTTCCTTTAATACTGCGTGCTTGTACGCCTCGCTTGATATGCCAGACAAAACATTAAGCTGCGGTATCTTAAGATGAAATGAATGTTTTAAATGAAGTTAATATTCTTACTGAGAGAAAGAAAGACTCTTTGTTACATTATTAAATAAATGAGAAATTTCAAGCGATATCTCAATATTATTCTCAATAGTACTTCAGCTCGTAATTGAAGTATTTTTAATTTCTCTTACTGGATTGGGATACAAGTTTAATAAGCTTAGTAAAGAAAAAATACTTGAAAACACTAATAACTACAAAAAATATGATCGTAGGGTGATCAGAGCAGAGAAAACTTATGAAAAGATGCGAATTTTATGATCCAATCATAATACACACTTAGAAACATAATGTACGATGAAAATAAGACAATAAAATATAACAATAACCCGTAGTCGTGCCCATAAATTAGAGTAGCGGAAACAAGCATTTATTGTGTATACTCCGGTTCCGATCTGCAGAAACGATATATCAAACTATAACTTCCGACGAACTGCTGCTCGTTGCTGCTGTTACTAGCCTATGGCTGTTAGTTTTCTTAAATTCATAATACGATATAAATTTCTTGACCTGTTTCTTCGTGTCTAGTAGTTTCTTTTGGAGCGCTCCATTTCATTGAAAGGATAAATATAATTGCAACGATATTAGGCGTTCGTATACAGGTACGAACGGAATTGAAAAAGAAAGTTGTTTCCATTAATTGCAATATTTATATAATACTTGACTGTTTAATATATATATATTTTAAAGGCTAACATAAATTAAGAATTGATAGATTGGTTAATTATATATTATGGTCATATATTGTGTGCACTCTTGTATAATCGTGTCTGTTCTGAGAACCGTAGGCTCCTGAAATTTGATACCTAGATTATTTTTGATTGAAAAATTATTGTTTAAATAATTTTATTTTGATTATAAATATGATTATTTCCTTCACCTGTCAAATTTAAATTTTGTCCAATCACAATCAAAACTGAAGTTGAAATTAACCAATGAAAGGTACCGGTTCTTGATATCAGCGACTATTACAAATCGACTATTCAAATGTAGGTAACAAATCAGGTATGTATTTTTTCATTAAGTGGCAAACGTGTCAAATAGATGAAAATGTCCGACAAAAAGAGATTTAGCGATGTTTCGGATGAAATTATTGATAATCACATCGATTTGACAACTCATTTTTTACTATGAAACTTGGTTTAGGAAATAATCTTAACAAATATAGCTCGAGCTTGATAAGTAGTCGACTATTACATTGTTTCAATTTTTCTCGTGTGCCTCCTAATTTGACTTAACCAAAATTGGCATTAATAATTAAAGACTAAAGCCCTCGAGCTAAAGCTCTCGTGCTCTAGTCAAATTATTAATGCCAATTTTGGTCTCGTCAAATTGACCGTAGCGCACACTCGAAAAATTGATCACAATGAAATAGTCGACTATTTGTCAAGCTCTCGTTATATTACCTTTGATTATTTCCTTCACCTGTCAAATTTAAATTTTGTCCAATCACAATCAAAACTGAAGTTGAAATTAACCAATGAAAGGTACCGGTTCTTGATATCAGCGACTATTACAAATCGACTATTCAAATGTAGGTAACAAATCAGGTATGTATTTTTTCATTAAGTGGCATACGTGTCAAATAGATGAAAATGTCCGACAAAAAGAGATTTAGCGATGTTTCGGATGAAATTATTGATAATCACATCGATTTGACAACTCATTTTTTATTATGAAACTTGGTTTAGGAAATAATCTTAACAAATATAGCTCGAGCTTGATAAGTAGTCGACTATTACATTGTTTCAATTTTTCTCGTGTGCCTCCTAATTTGACTTAACCAAAATTGGCATTAATAATTAAAGACTAAAGCCCTCGAGCTAAAGCTCTCGTGCTCTAGTCAAATTATTAATGCCAATTTTGGTCTCGTCAAATTGACCGTAGCGCACACTCGAAAAATTGATCACAATGAAATAGTCGACTATTTGTCAAGCTCTCGTTATATTACCTTTGATTATTCCCTATCCAGTGTTTTCAGAAATCTGTATTTAATATCTACTGTTTAGGATGTCGTTGGCGAGCCATACTGAATACATTTTTGTTACAATACGGCTGCCACAAGTGTTAACATTTTCGTTCTGCTGTTCATATTGACGCTATTGGTGTTCTACATAATAGTATTTGACAGCGGGTGTTCCATTTTTTGATCATTCTTCACAATGTCTTCTTCTTGGCGATGTAGGTTGTTGTCCTCAAAACCGAGGATCTTCTAATTGAAGCTACAAATGGCGGTCTGATACCTGTTGGTCTTCCATGTTTGCTACATCCCTAAGGTTATCCCACCTTATCCTTGGCTATACCGTACTGACGATGACCAATGAATCAGAAACACGTGTCTACGGTTGCTCTATTGTGGAATTTACACAAGATCCTTCTATTTCTTGTTTTTAATGTATTGGCAATAACTTCTATATAGGTATATATATATATATATATATATACACACTGCGTACGATGTATATATATATATATATATATATATATATATATATATATAGCGTTTATGCTTACATCTCCAAGGTTATCCCACCTTATTCCTTGGCTATATGTACGAAACTTAATTTTTTTAAATGACTCACCCTATATATTTTTGGATTTTCTTGTACAGCTTTAAATTGTCTGTTCAACTATTTCACCGAAATAATTTTATAAATCCTTACAATGTTATGATTACCAACTTTGTGGCAATACAATAAATCAAGCTACTAATATTGTTTCTGTTTCTTTATAGGGAACTTAATCAGTTTTTCTAGCTATCGAAATTTGTATTGCTCATGTTATTTATGAAAATTTGATAATAACATGTAATATAAAATATTTAAAAGCGTAACTAATAAAAAATAAAAAGAATATAACTCTAGTGATTAATGTATGTGGCCGGTCTGTATTTTACATTTTTGTTTATTAGATCAAGTGACTACCGGCTTGCCACCGAATGAATAAATCAAGCATGAATTGTAAATGGAACATTATCTTTTCGGGTCGCTTCTAGGATAGCCGGCGAGAACGATTTGGATCGTGTACTGTGGTGCTATGCAGAAGTCGTTACATATTCTTTTATTTATATGCAGCCATATTTCCGAGCGTTCGTTTCCTAGGCAACGAATTCAGTTCCGCCATTTGTCATTTTCCGGAGCAGTTTTTTGCCGTAAATATTTTCCTACTTTGGTACACAAAGTATAGGCGGAAAGCGTCCTCCGATGTATGTATGTATGTGTTGTATGGGGCTTCTGTTGTTCGTCGTATATATAGCAGTTTTGGAAGAGGCAATGGCAGGAGTTCACAAAGCGCACCCAAGCGAAGTAACTATATTGTAATATATCTCGTCCGGAACTGACGATACGACATATAAAAATGTAACTATTCCTTAAAAGGAAAATTAAATTTACGTTGAGTATGTAGATACATTGTAGACACGAGTATATGTATTCATATTCCAAAGAATATTTCCGTCAAGAATAAAGATTAAATAGCAAATATTGAAATATTAACTGTAAACGAAATTACGTTAAAATAATTTTATAAATAATCAAAGGTTGCGATAATACATATATCTATGTTATTTCAACGCGATCAACATTTCCTAACCATTTGTTTAGAATCCCTGCAAAAATTACAATTTTATTTTATTCAAAAAGGTAGGCATAAAACATCCTTTTGACTTACTGACATCAGCTGTTCCCTGTGCCTCTTTCCACGGAGTTTATGCCGCTACGTTATGTTTATCCATTATTCCGCCAATTACCTTTGATCTCTTGAAAGAACTATTGTTTTCTTTTATATTTAAGCAATGATTTGATAGTTTATAACGGTTGAGTAACCCTGTGTTTAAGAGGTCAGATACTGAAGCAAACATTCAATACCCTCAAGTACCATTTCATTCGAATTCTCCGACTATCAGATTGACAAAAAATCTATTCTCTTTTGCGTCTTATAGATATTGATGGAACTTAATTCTCCTCTAAAGTAACAAGGTCATTAAACAATTTATATAAAAAATGTATACTAGATAGATCTAGAAATTCTGAGAAGTGTACGCATAAGGATTATGATCTGACTGCACTATGATAAAAAGAGGTATTCCACACATTTTCCTATGTGTTTAGGTCAGGTCAATTTGCGGACCAATCCAGTAATAGCACGCTTATCTTATTTAGACAATTTCTCACACATTAACTTTGTCACCAGTGCAAATACGTATATTGGACTAAGAAGAAAAAATTAACAATAAGTATTCTACTGTTATTGCTTGATTGCATGTTCTGTAATTATAGTACACCCGAATATTCATTTTAAATTATATCATATTATTAGCGATCAATTTTAATTGCATTTCGGTCTAAAAGGTTTAGAAGAGACTTGCATTCTTTCAATGTTTTATTGCAGATTTTACATTGTTTTGCCTTTTATAATATACTTTCAAAGACCTACTAAGAATGTTAATTGGGGTAATTACGGATATTCCTTTTTGTCTGCTTTCTAAAAAAGCGACAGTTCTACTAATTTTACATAGTTCAGTATACCAAGAAATTTTAATGAGTAAATTGAATATTGTTTTTATTGTTACAAGGAAACTGGACAAACTATTATGCTTGAAGATAAAATTTGATTAAGCCGCGGCTATCGAACACTTCTCTTAATGAAACAGGCTAGATGAATAAATAGAGAACCTGCCAGGAGCACCTTAAATGCAGGGAAAACTATTACAAAAGGCATAGGAAAAAGGTCAGCTAATGTATGTATCTGGTAAATATTTGATGTAGGATACTGGAATGTAAGTAGTAAATTAATACAATATTTTTTATCCGCTTACAGATTTCCGGTTTCTTTGCTTTTATTTCTTGTTAATTTAACATAAGCTTCAAGATGATTAAGTTCTATTTCTTTAATTTAATAAAGAAACATGGCAAGATTATCTAAAAAAATATATGCGGTCAAGAACGTTTTATAGTTGATTGTTTTGTCTTTTGTTACAATTGTGTTGTTCAAAATACTTGTGTATTCTGGTTAAGGGTAAAAGAAGAACAAACAGAACTTTTATAATTTGAAAAAGACTGAATAAAGTCGAAATGTTATTATACTCAATTTTTTGTTTGTTTTTTTAATTAAATTGTAATTATTAATTTGGAACTTTTACTTTAATTGTAATTTTATTCAAATTATATAAACCACCTCTACACCAAGAATCTTTGCTCAAGGAATTTCCCAAAAAAAATCTTTGATTATGTAACATTACAAATATACGGCCAAGAAACAAAAGAAAAATATATAGATATATTGTCAACCTTCGACTATGTCAGCAGGAAACTTTTATTGAAATTACTTCTGATACATTGCTGCAAATAAAATTGAACTTTTAGAATTTGTAAGTGCATATATCTGGAAACGCAGTATAGAGCATATGGGTTGAAATAGTTATTTACGAACCAAATGCGAGAAAACATATTTCGCGAATGAGTGGCCATTTTTTTATGGACACGAATGTTTCACGCACGAAGTTTGTACAATATTTTTTGTACGAATACTTAAATAATACCTACTGTTAAATACGTTATGATTTATGACACACTACAAATTTGTTCATATTAATTAAAAAATTTTGAATTGGCAGTACTTATTATTTGAATTGACATTTAATTTAAAATTAGTCAAATTCCAAACATTGAATACAAAATTAAAATCTCCTCTAAAACATGCATTCTGATGAAGAAATACAATGGACACCTCCTGAAATTCGTGAAGCTGCCAATATTGCAATCAATACTTTATTACCTACAAAATCAAAAGACAGATACAATACCATTTATGGTAAATTCATAAGATGGGCTAGATCTAAAAATATAAAAACTTACTCAGAAAATTATTTATTAGTTTATTTTCAAAGTTTACAATCACATAAATCATTATGGTCTACTTATTCTATGCTATAATCATGCTTAATAATATATGATTCCACGAACAAAAACAGATAAGAGCCGTACATTTGCAATCATTAAGCCAGAATGGATTGCATTAATTTGGCAATATGCAAATTTAAGACCAGACAACAACCAACAATAATTCTTCTTAACATATCGCAGTGGCAAGTGTGTTTCTTCACCTGTTGGTCTTAATACAATTGGTAAAATTCCAATGCGAATAGCTGAGTACCTTCAGCTTGATAGCGTAAGTAACTTCACAGGTCACTGTTTCCGAAGGAGTTCAGCGACATTGTTGGCAAACCAAGGAGCTGACTTGCTTTCAATTAAAAGACATGGTGGATGGAAATCATCTATGGTTGCAGAAGGATATGTCGAAAATTCTCTGCATAGCAGAATTCAATTGGCTAAAAAAATGATCCAGTCAGAGATGTTGATTCCTCCTGCAACTTGTTTGACGTCGGAAATACAAAAAGGATTATCTAATAATACTATTAATGTTACCTTACCCCCACAATCTAGATCAATTGAAACGAATCAGCTAATCCCTGGAGTATCAATATCTGATTGTAAAAATTGTGCTATTAAAATTTTTAATAATTGTTCTGTTTCAATTCCTGAAAAGAGTTAATAATGGTAATATATACAATATTTGTTGCCGTTCTGACATTTAATTACATACCTTTGAAATATAACAATTTCTATTACATTGTCTTTTATTACTGTCATATCAAAACAACAAACTGAACAGCGTATTGGTAAGATTAGGGGTATATGGTTTTAAAATGTTATCAAGTTAGAGTAAGTACCAACTTTACTTTCCGCACGAGTGCGGGAAATAGAATTTCCCGCACCCATATGAATGCGTAAAACTGTATGTTATGTCATATGACTACAAAAAAATTAATACCACACCAGATTTGATGCTGAATCTGACATGAGAATTCAACATTCATCATTAAGTATATCTGCAATAATAAAGAGCAGTAGCACTAATCACATTAAATATTAAATTTACGTTATTGTAAGTTATAAGAACATAGTTTTAATTTTGTAATTCCTTTTTAAAGCAAATAAATGTTACTTGAAGTAGTTGTCATTTTTGTTGCAAATAATTCAGTTGCAGATTATTGTATTAAAACCGTACTATTGAAGAAAACTCTTTTTAATGTCCATTTTTAACCGAAGCCCCTGTTTCATGATAAAAATGGACATTAAAGATGGTTTCACAAATCAAAAAGATTAAGAAAACCTGTTCTATATAATATATTCACCAGGTATATCTATGCATTTATTCAACAGATGTAGTAAATCCATATCTTTATTGTTATTATAAAACTCAATATTTTGTAATTATTATATACGTAGAACTGTAGTTCCCAACGTTTAGAAAAGCACAGGAATATGTAACAAATTTCTTATACTATGAAATTTGTAAAATACAATAACTGTCTAACTATTGAATATTAGGGATTATAAAAGGTTCTAATTTTAATAATATCAGTAATTGAAATAAATTAATATTAAAATGTTACTAAACTAACACAGAGCATTTTGGGAATCTGGCATCAGCAGAGTAACCGTGTGATAAAATAATGTAAATAGCGATGTGAAATATAGGTAAAGAATAATTTTATATAGCAATTTTATGCAGGTATCGCTAATTGATCGAAGAATATCGAGATGAAATATATTAGATGTGTGTAGCTGTTTTAATGCCAATGTCCTGTTCGCGGAAGATTTCTCCTATATAAATCAAGAACAACTACCAGGTGTACCTATGTATGTATATATTAAAATATTAGCCTTGCTATTTTAATGAAGATACGTTATGTTTTCCTAATATTACCTTAAGCAAGAGTATGCTAACTATATCTGGACAAGATACATACTTGTATGGTAATTATGTACTTCTCTGTTTATACATATATTAAAGCTACTGGTATATTATTAAACAATTAAATTTCTATGCTTTCAGATATGGTTATCTTAGCGTCTTGAACAACATAAATACACAAGATTAATTACGAAGTAGAAAACAAAGTAATTTTGTTTTATTTTACGGAAAAGTATGAACTAGAATAATGTAGTTGATTAGAACAATTAACGTAAGTAAGGTACTGCAAATTATACAAAATCTGGAAAAGAAATGGTTAGGGTTAATATAAAACATGGATTTATATTTTAACTAATTAATTTTGAACTTAAATAAATCATTCTCCCAATTAGAAGAATATTCACCTAAAAAGCATGAAAAATAAGGAAAATTTTCGCAAAATGTATTCTTCTTCCTTTTCGTTTTCCGGTTGCATTAAGCCCTAAATAGTAGATATGGTATGTTATTTTCTCGATGCATTCAATGATGTTAAAATGGCGGAAGCAATTGAAGCTACATCTATTATGTTTTTCTTAGAGAGAAGTATGCATTTATTTATGGTGCTATGAGTATAGAATAAGTTATCATTGAATTTCTGTAGTGAAAACTATTAAAGAACAATTTGCGGCAATTCTTGCTGAATTGAGTTATTTGACAATGTTATATTGATGAAAACTGAATATCAGTTCCTAGAATGCTATTGGTGGAATTATTTGAGGGGAAAATGTTTAATTATTTAGTGATTTAATCACAAAATTGCGAAATAAAATGCTGAACTTTTCGTAAATTTTCACGTTCATTTCGTAATTGTCGCGAGTACTTCGTAACAGTATACCAAACAACTGTCCTTATTTTTTTTAATCTGGAGCTTTCCCCTAATAAGTTCCTAAGCTTTACAATTGTTAGGAACTACTGAGGCTATCTAGGACAGGTTGAGTGTATAAAGTATTTAATAGTTTTGATACTTCACCTGTATGTTGTTCGAGAAGAAGATTTGCTATATTCCTAACAAATAAATATGTGTTTCTCGTAACGACGTAACTAATCTCCGTACTAAGAGATTTCGAGGCGCGTAGCGCCGAGGAATTTAAGTCACAAGGGCAATAATAGGTTTCTCAACCGTAGTATGTATATTATTTTTGTACCAGTATTTTAATTGGATTTTAAAACCTTAATAATTATGAATAAATTTAGTCATATAGGTATGTAAGAATGCCCTTGTAATAAAACTTCATATAAACAAATAAGTAGGCTATATTTTGATGTTGACAAATAAGTTTTGACATAAATGATGAAACTAAAAGCCAAGTATTTATTAGATTATTTTTCGTTCCATTTATAATGTCTAAAGAGTTTAGTTGTACACCACCTGAAATGCGCAAGATTGCAGAACAGGCAGTTGAGTACTTGTTTCCGCAAAAATCTAAACACTTATACATGAAAACATATACTGAATTTTGAAAATGGTGTAATCCCAAAAATACTGTAGTAATTTCTGAAAACGTACATCTGGCTTAGTTTCAAGAATATTCAAAAAATAAGAAGTCCTCGATTTTATGGGCGCATTATTCAATGTTGAAAGCTACACTTGGCCTAAAAGAGGATATTATCATATTAAAATATTTTAAATTAGTTATCTTTTTAAAATGAAAAAATGAAAATTATAAGTAAAAAAATCATTAGTATTTACTCAAGAGGAAATCATAAAATTCCTTACTGAGGCACCCGACGCATGTTACATTGCAACTAAGGTAGTATATTTATATATTGTGTATTGAAATACACACAGAATTAGTAAAGTAACTGAATTATCGAAAACAGATAGAATAAAAATGTGTACATATCTCCACTTAATCAAAATAAAAAAGAAAAGAATTATAATTAATATGGTAGGTGGGAAAATCTATAAAGAAATCCACTGAAAAACAGTGTTAAATACATTTTATTATACATACATTTATACATTTTTCAAAAAAATATCGAAACGTTAAAAACCATTGTTTGTTTTTCTTATATAAACAAACCTTATTCAAATACAGGACCGCTACACCCATGATTTCAAAATAAATTATTTAAATAACGGCCAAGAAAATAAAAAGGATAAGGAATAAAAAACCTTTACCTTCTTTAATAATATTTATATATTAATACTTTGAAATTATTGACAATTTATAACCCTGTAGACTGCTCTAGTAATTGGTGTTGCTGGTGCATGCCGAAGTGATGAGCTGTGTAATTTATTAATTTCTGATGTCATCATTAAAGATGATTTAATTATTATTCACATCCGCAATAGCAAAAATGGTTCGGCTCGATAGTTTGTAATAATGGCGCCACTTTGGATCAAAATAATTAAACACTATTTAAAAATTAGACCAATTCCAGATATAGCAAAATTCTTTATTATGAAATAGGTGTTTTTGTCTTGTCGAAAAACAGTTTTTTGCAAATATCTCGTGTATTATGCCTTCTATAGAAATTTATTTTCAGTACAAAGTATTTAGAGTTCCAGTTGGAAAAATTTTTATATAAAAGAAATTTTAAAATTAGGACCAGAAATTACACTACCACCGACAGTTTATTAAGAGGATGAGAGAATTTGAAACTTAATTCGAATAACTTCTGAAAGTTCGGAACGCACATACGTATAGTATAGGCGCCTGGTGCACATACCTCATTTTTTTAATATGAATAATTATGTTATTTACTTCTCCTTGCATTTTAGCATTTTTTTAAAAACATGTTCATGTGTACCTTTTGGTTTCAGGGTTGACCGCGTGGTTGTCTCTGCTTCTATTGCCGATGTTTCGTCCGCTATTTTAAGGGACATCTTCAGGGCTTCTAGTGATGCGATTACCTGAAACAGACTGACATGTGTTGGTAGGGGTGGTCTATATTGTGCTTAGTGTACAAATAACTCAACTGAACGTTTTTAATTGAAAAAAAAACCAGAAGGTCTGAAGAAAAATCAGGAAAATGGCATTCCAGCCTAAATTAAAATAAAATTACATTTGTTTTTACTTTTGTGTTGTTTCGCGAACTGTTCAACAAATCGTTATTTTATTCTATCTACTTATCACTTTTTCGTCACTATGTAACGGATTGGCTTGATACACAATTTGAGAATCAGTTGTCAAACGACATTTGCGCACGTAGCGAAATAAATTGGAATAGATATAAAAAAATGTAGTTCTTCTTGATTTGGAACACTAAAAAATTCCCACCACTCTTATTTCCATGAACTAACAATTGTACTTTCTTCTTCTGAAAGGAATTCTGATTCTCAAACGTTATTCTATTCAGAGGCATTTTCTTACGGTAATTAATTTGTAAATGGTGCAATGCATTCTGCGTGGGAATTAATGATAATTGTGTCAGGTTTTCGTTGGTACTGGGGTAGATTATTTGAGCATTCTGACATTATTTTATTATGTCAATAACCTTTGCTGGCTTAAAAAGTCCAGCCAAGCAACGACAAGTGATTCTGTTTGCTTTTGCTATTACTCAATGTTGTGGCCAAACATCATTCCAACATCTGCGAACTGTTAATGGTGGATTGGTGGCACATATGGGAATCCTGTCAACATTTGCGATTGCTAGAGAATGACATTCAAACATTGCCGAGAATTACAGAAATCATGTTTTGTTGAGCGAGCGTGCTATATTGGCTGCGAAAAACATTGATGTCGACAAATTGAATTTCAATGTAAATAAAAGACCTTTTTCCTATTAGAGTATTTCTGAATGTTCTGCTCAAACTGAATATCCATGGGCACAATCATTAATATATACAATGATCACTCAGAAATACGTTTTTTTCCATTTTTACTTTGTTTACACATTTCCAATACCTTTTCACAAATACACAAAACGATCACTAACAAATTTATTGAAATTTGCAGAGGGAAGTCTGTCGGGTCAGGCTAGTATACAATATAAGAAAAATAAGATTGCGAAATATTGATCGAGTTAGGAACAATAGCAGTTATCTATTTCATTATATTTTGATAATGTATAAGGTAAGAGAACAACAACTTTCAAACGTTTAGATTATGTCTTATAAGTAGACAGCAGACGTGCCAGGTTTAAATTACGACGGAACAAATAAATAATGTAAACAACACGCAGTTACAGAATAGCACTATTCATATGGTAAACTGCAACTTCTGTTATTGTCGTTTCTTTATCGGCGTAGGCAGTAGCGTGAGGGGTTTTTAAAATTTATTATATTTACCTTATATTTCGCATGGTAAATAAAGTTATATATGTATATACCTATTCATACTAACGTTAGTTTCGTTTTTTCATTGTTTTGACTGTTAATTACGTTCTTGGTAATTCTTGTAATAGTTCCTGTTTAATACCGTTTCATTGAATCTATTTCTCCCAATTATCTCGACGTAAGTGTGCATTGGATTTTGTTAAGTTTCAATAACATACGCATACATTTATAGTTATCATTTATTTAGATCTAGAACATTGTTTATGTTACTATGATATGGAAGAACGTCGAGAATGGCTTCGTAAAACAATGGCAAGTTGGATTAAGGGTCATACTGATTGTATGTCCACCATTGTCATTGATTCCGAAATTTATTGCATAGTCTGTAAAATATCGTTACAGAATGTCCAAAAAGGCCACATACAACGTCACTTAGCATCGCTAAAACATACACAGAAATTGGACCCGTTGAAAGCTGACAATTTTAACGAAGAACTCTGTGAAGCTTTAATGGCGGCTAATACTCCACTTAACAAACTTGACAATCCCACTTTCAAAACATCTCTTCAAAAGTATGCTGGTCGAAATGTTCCTGATGAATCCACCTTGCGCAAATATTATGCTTCTAAGTGCTTCACGAAAACAGTAGAATGCATCTTTCAAATCAGTACCTATGGATAAGTGCGGATGAAACTGTCGATGTATTAGGATACAGTTGACGCGGAACCTATTGCTGAAACCATTGACGAGAATTTCCACAAAATGTTTCATTCGGACGACAGGTACAGGGAAAAATTTCTTTTATTTATTAGTGACAGTGCCGCATATATGTTAAAAACAGGCAGACTATTAAAGGAAATATATCCTTATAAGCTGCATATTACTTATGTAGCACATGCTCTCCACAGAATCTGTGAATATATGAGAGACAGGTATCTGGAAATTGATAGACTTGTACCCGCTTTTAAAAAAGTTTTCAGAGAAGCACCATCGAGAGTGGCTCTTTACAGGAAAAACTTCCATGTTTGTCACTGCCTCCCTCGCCAGTAATATCTAGATGGGGAACATGGCTGGAAGATACTAGTTTTTATGAAGAGAATTTCGATAGTTTACAAAATTTCGTTACATGTTTAAATGACGATGCTCGAAGTATTTTTGAGTGCAAGGAACTAACACAAATTTTAATTTTAAAAAATCAGTTGTTATTTCTTCAGGAACATTTGCCTAAACTAATCACATATTTTGAAAATCGAAATCTCAAATCTCAAAGGATGGATAAACAATATTAGATGTGGCTATTAATAATTTCAAAAGTATTCCAAGTTATGTGGCCTTCGGCAAAAGTTAGACGCAGTTTTTAATAGAAATCCAGATTTAATAACATTGCGGCAATTGTGTATGGGGACAATGCCACAAAAATCTAACTGCTAAATACGCTGAAATAAAAGAATATCTCCAGTAAGCACCTATAACCAGTTGCGATGTAGAAAGGACGTTTTCTATCTACAAGGATGTACTTCATTCAAAGAGAACAAATCTTACAGAAGGAAACTTGAGAAAGTATTGCTAGTAAATATTAATACTCCTTTACTCGACTTGAACTACAAAATGAATGATATTTTGTATTTTATAGATCACCAGCCACTTGTTATCCAATTATATAAATAAAATTGAAACCTCTTTAAAAATACAACATTTCAATAGTGCGCCCATGGGCGATGAGTCATCAACCTTTCGTGTCCGCTTCCTACATATAAGCTTATGTAAATTTTACATTGAGCGCAGTTTCTATTTAATATTTGGATATTGGGATATATGTACCTACATAATTATGTGTACACGCTAACCTTTTCACACTATATTAAACTCCGAGAAATAAATAGTTCTTTATGGAGTACATAGAAGCGTACATTTCATCTTAAATGAATATCTGAATACCATAGCAGTAGGGAATATTTGCCTGTACGATTCTATCCAAGCAGTTACTACTTACTAGTCGTATAAAAAGTAGCAATTGTACGTTGACCGTATAAGTTTATGTCCACGGATAGGCATACCTCACCGCGTAATGTATTAGATAGAAAACTTGACATTTACAGATACTTCTCGGAAGATCACAGTCGCTGTGTACGCTGTTGTCTGTTATTATCAGCTCATGTTCGTTGTTTGTCGTTTATTCGTGACTTTTAATTAGTTTCAAGTTTATTCCTTTTTCTGCTGGCGTTTTGTTTTGTATGTGTACATAATTAATCGTTATGTAACGGCTCTCCATTACCTTATATATCATTACCACTATATGTGAATCACATACACGTTAGCTGGAATGTATCTTCACATTCATCTGCCGTATTTTGTCTAATACCTCGACATTCGATTGTCCAAATCTGTAATTAAAAGTTATTTAATGACTTTTGATGTACATACATTATTTTGATTGATTTTTTGACATTTTGTACTCGAAAATCACGCCAATTTATAGAGTATAAAAATCGCTTTATTAAATTGTAATGTGTGATAGATACTATCGTTGCGGCTCCTGTAATTTGGAGATTACTTTTATAATATAATGGCAGGTTAATATTACGAATACGTCATTGGTGTTCCGTTCTTTCAAACAAAACTAAATTTTAATATATCCTTGCCCATTTGACATTTTAGTCTCTATAGAAGAATATTTTGAATTATTGCATGGGTATAAATACGAACAAAATAAGTAGTGGACATGGCGAGCAGGCAACTTTGACAGGAGTGGTTTATCTTAACATTCTGGATCATAAATGTATGTTTTTCTAAATTGTATGTATCTATATATGAAAAATTATTTTGTAATAAATGTCCTTCAATAGAAGCTTGTCTTAAGTGATGCGAAGGTATATTTTTGTAGCTTTATCAATTAATTTCAGAAAGGCAACAATTAAGGGATAGTATCTAATTCATACATTGAAATAATAGAATATAATGCATATATTCTATGAAGAATACATAGCATACAAAACGTACATCTACTTATTTTAATAAACAATTTATGAATTTTATTATTTATATAGTCTTATTGTTTCTTGCATTAGAGTAGTGTTCAAAACATCTAAACTATGTGACTAGTTTCAATAAGTTAATTTACATATTATCGGTGTTCATTCTAATATTCGCTAAATGCAAAACCATTTGATGTACATTAACCCTTTGCGCATTGCGCGCGGGTGTAATAAGGTCATATTGCCATGCAAAATTCTAAAATAAAACAAAAAGAATTGTAGGGCGGTTTTAATATTTTTATATAGGAATCGCCAAGATGCTGCCAAATTGAAATCAATATGGTCCCCTATAGCTATGCTATAAACGGTTTTACATGCAATATTGATCCACTTTCATGTAATATTTATATGTATTCTAAAATAACGTACGCTTACTGTAACTTACGTTTTCAGTTTGCACCGCAGCCAGCAAAGCTTATCGTACTGAATCTGTGTTGTTTATGTTATACAGTCCAGTAATGTTTTGTCCTGTAGAAGGCTGTACAGGTCCTTTCCTGGGAACTTGAGCACCCTGGGTCTATATTCGTTTGCCCAAAAATGCGTTTTCTCCGTTGATCCAGTATATCACAGTTTAGTAGGGTATGCCTGATTGTTACTGGTTCTTTATTGGCCAATAAATTCCTTAGTATGATTTTGCCGTCGAATTGTTGCCCAGTAGTACTTATGTTTTTCATATACCCAGTTTTTGGGATGGCCTCGGGTCATACTTTTATTTACTCCCAGAATTGTTTTTGATCCTCTCCTACAGAGTTCATCAGCTTTTACGTTGCCCTCGATCCCTCTAAGTCTTGACACCTACATTAGTTTTGTTTTACTTTATTCTAGTCCGCCAGCGATTTAAGTTCTTCAAGGCATTCCCAAACCAGCCTTGACGACATTTCTTGGCTTGATATTGCCCTCAGTGCCATTGACTGTCGGATAATATTAGATTCCGCCGGTGAACGACAGCCTTCCCATTGTTTTCTATAGCACATTTGATTACAGCATACACCTTTGCCTGAAACACAGAGGCATACCTCCTCAGTGCATCTTATTTACTCTGACTGGCAGAGTAGATTCCAGCCCTAGTGTCTGCTGTGGTTTTTGACCCGTCCGTGTACCAGGTCTGGTCCCGCCTACTGATATCCTGCATACCATTGGCCCATTCGAATCTTCTGAAAAGTTTGCTTTAAATGGTCTAATTAGGCTACATCGCCTTAGCATCTGGACTCTTTTCATGTTTAAAACATATCTACCCACCATGCCTACAACTGCCATGTCTTCATCGGTTCTCTTCCCTTCCCCTGTATCACAACGTGATACAGGGATTAGTAGATTCTAGATTAGTAGATTCCAGCCCCAGTGACTGCTGTGGTTTTTGACCCGTCCGTGTACCAGGTCTGGTCCCGCCTGTTGATATCCTGCATACCATTGGCCCATTCGAATCTTTTTGAAAAGTTTGCTTTAAATGGTCTAATTACGCTACATCACCTTAGCATCTGGACTGTTTTCATGTTTAAAACATATCTACCCACCATGTCTACAACTGCCATGTCTCCATCGGTGCTCTTCCCTTTCCCTGTATCACAACGTGAAGAAGCTGGAGGCCTAAGAGGGCCTTCATGACTGCATTTGGAGCGACCGCATTGTACCCGTTATGACCTTTCTTTCTTGTGTCTTAGACTACCACACTAGTGAGGCATGTGTTAGGATAGGTACCTCTACTACCAGTTGTATGTCCGGGCTTAAACCCCATTGTGTCCCGTGTATGACTATAGTTATCGTTAATGATGTTATCACTTTCTAATGCTAAGGCTATCTTTATTGGAACTAATATTTAGTCCCAATAGATCTACCCTTATTATGATAGTATTTAATTACTCACCATATGACTACAATACAAACCTAAATTCTTCGATTAACAACGGCTTAATCGTCATTTAATATTAATTGGTGTTGGAAGAATAGAAATTTGTACTACTGGTGTTTTATTGAAGGATTAAAATTCCGGTAATTAAATTAAACACTTCAATCAAAGTTGGAAAAAGCGGCATTTAGTCGCATTTTTTTCGAATCACATGAATATATTTTCTTTTTGGTCCAATATGTAGGGTTGTTTCAGTTGAACAATAGCTTTTTATGCGCCTTTTACTTGTGAATCACTCCAATTTAATAAAATTATTTTACATTATGACACATTTTAAGTTGGTAGTGTCAGATATCCACATGCCTGTATACCGATTCGTGAAAAAAGTAGCTATTTACTTATGAATTCACACTTGTGCATTTTCACGAATGTGATCGACTAACACACATATCCATGTGTTCGTATTGTAACGTTTTCGGGTTCGCAATAAACAACTCGTGCAATTTATTTATTTAAAACAGTCTGTATATTCACAAACGTAACATTAATTACAATATAAAAATGTAAAATTAGTCAAAATATAAAAATGTGAAATAAATATAATGCACTTAAAACTACTATTAATAAATTAAAATTAACACAGGTATTTATTTCTATTACTGGTATTTATATCACTTCTATTTATATAACACCGTACCACGCAAGGAACTATTTATTTATTTCTTATATTTATTTTTACTTTAGTCTGTTCCGCGCGACGAGTACTTAAGGACTTTCTTATTCCGGAATTTTCAATCATCACTTGGCTCAGGTACTTTATATACGTATGCGAAGATCTCGAATATACGGGAAAAACACTGGCTTTCTTCGGGAATTGTACGAGAGACATTCCATTCCTTTTTATGCGCTTACGTCGTACTGCGTGGAGATGATTTATGGCTATTTACATTTCGTTTTTATATCGTCGCGTTTTTGCTGCCTTTTTCTGAACTTGTTTCGTTACAGTATGATTCTTGCACAATCGGTCTCTTCCTTTATATTTCTAAATTTCTGATAGGTAGTAGGTAGAATGCGGCCATTGATAAGTCTGAAAAACAGTCAAATAGGATGTGGCTCCAGGACCGAAATATGTGTAGGAGACTGTGTTCACATATACTTTCTACTTAAGTGGATGAAAATAAGCAATATTACCATAATAGAATAGATCATAAAGGATCTAAAATTTGAAAAATTTCAAGTTTCTCTTAATAGATTTATAATGTGTTTTTTTTAATTGGTAATTGTGTACCTTCCATATATATGTATTATTATTATTAAATGTACTTAACGTTCTGATTTATGTTATGCACTATATGTATATGCAGATAGGTTGTATGCAAGTATTGTGTGCACAAAAGAAAGAGATTGTATCTGTTCACCTTTTAGACGTCAATTAATTTCTGAAATGGCAATTAAAACATAATTAAGTATGTAAATTTTTTACGCGTGACGCTCGCTTATTTGCTTACGGTTTAATATGTGCTTTAATTGGATGGTTTTATAATTTAGGTGTTGCGCTTAACTTGCAGACGATTAGGTAATGTGCGGAATAAACGTTATGTACAGCTCGAGATCAAATATTATCTATATCAATTATGAATATTCTCTAAAAAATGGCAAGAACATTTTTAAATGGTTTCACCAAATTGAAACAATACCGTACAATTATTTAAAAGCTCATTAAGGGAATTAAGATTTAATATTATTTAAAAGCATTTTATAAGGTCGTTATATTTTGTTCTGAATAGTTCGTTCTTATTTTTATCGTTATATACTATTCCATAATTGGATCAGTTCTGTTAGATAAGGATGTCTTAGTATTATTATTATAATAAAAGTATTGGTAACTTATTTGACCTATACGTATTATAAACTAAACCAATACATCTTATATTATGTAGCTAGTTTTTATCCGATTTGCTGAGACGTCATAAGACCCGCGTCCGATAGATCAGGAATTTTGCAAGAATGTACCTTTTTATAATTTTCATGATAAGAAACAACACTGTAATCCAGCTAGCTTGGTTAATAAAATAAAAGTGGGAAAATTTCATTCCGACCAAATACTTGGTAATTATGTAACGTATATAGTTGTAAAAAAGGGAACACATCGCAGGAAAAAAAATCGATAGTACTTTATGGATCACTGAAGGATTACAGATTACTAGTAATGAGCGATATGGTGATTTTCTGATATCGATGTGATCAGTGACGCCTACTTTTGAATCACGGTGATTTTAAACGGTGACCATGATCACGTTATTGTAGTGCAAATTCCGATTTTACACCTAGTGAATTCAAACCAAAATAACCATAATTACTTACCTACCAATACGATAAAATGTTCACTTCTACTCTACTTGAGTTTCTTTCGTTTATCACGGCACATTACAATATAGTCAGCAGTGATGTAGTGTGTTTTTAACTACATGTATTTAAATTTATAAACAAAAAGCTGGTTTATCTTTCAAAATTATGAGTGTTTTGAAAAAAAAAGACAATGGAGATTTTTGTTGTTAATTAAAAAGACGCATTGAAAAAAAAGCAATATATAATTTACTAAAAATAAAAAACAGATCTATTTACAATTCACAAATATTAGTAATTCCCATTTAAAAATTAAAAACAAAATCATTTTGGCTTTTACATCACTTATTCTATTTCTACGTTCAGTCAAGACCTGACCAGCTTTAGAAAAAAGCCTTTCACATGGCACTGATGAGGTTAAGGTACATGTTGTAAGCTGCATCCGGTGAGATCACCGGTCACCGTGAATTCGAATATTGGATCACTGTAGTGACCAATGATTTTTTGATCACGGTGATTAAATCACTGGTAGTGAAATATCACTCATCTCTACAGATTATAGGAAATAGCTTTTTTGACAGATTCAAAACAATCTACGATTAAAATATACTCCAAAAAGATACACTACACACTATCAAGGAATTATTATAAGAAGTACGTTAGTAATTTTATATCACAATAGCAGCAAGCGATTAAACAAAAAAAACATACCAAGAAGAGATCAGTCTTTCTCTAAGTCATAAAAGATATGGGTTTCCATGTCTATTCGCCAAGATTGCGATAATTTATGGAGACGTAATGTAATGGATCACATATTTTTCGTGCTAACTGACGAAATAGTGATTTCACCAATTGCAGCAGTGGACAATTTTCAGGACATTCCAGGAAATATTGCGATTATTCCGTGGCCTTTTGTTATGGTTACCAAGAAACTGTATTTTGCATTCATGGAGCAAACGACGTAAAGACAAGACGAAGTGAATGTGAATTTCTGTTATTGATTATTTGTATAATTATAATTGTATACCTACATAAGTTTATTATTTTATTATATTTTTATTATAAATTTTTGCATTTTCATTATTTACATGCTGAAAATAGTAATTATTATGGTCTGATAATATATACTTTTTACTTCCCGTACAAGGTTATTTTGCCTATTATAGTCAAAATACTCATATCCTTTGCCTTCTGCTGCCACAAATCTGCGGTAAATACATATTATTTTGACCAGGATATTTTCCTTATCTTCGTAACAACATTAAATGGAACTACATGTCAGTCACGTTTAATCAGTAATAAGTGCCCAGGCATTCACCCAGTATATAAACTGTACGAAAATGAAACATATTTTCATACGCTGTTGGTTCCTTTTTCTTATAATTTGTGATTAATTCCACCCCCTCTAAGTGACATGTCATATCTGGCTGTTTTTAAGAAATCGATGTTTAAAATAAGAAAATAAAAGAAATTATAAAGAGTAATACAATCGTTATTACCCCTCAACTTATTAAATTCCTCTGACTATATTTCTAGAATCATTTTTCACACAATGTACACTGGTACCAAATAAAACATCGCCTGGTAATCTGTTCTCACATCACAATTACGGACTTAATTTTGTTTAGAATTTTGCTTTGTAGGCTCGTACATATACTGACAAATATTAAAATGTGGTTTTCGCTGCGTTTTTTAAGTTTCCCATATCTTTAGGTAGCTGTTGAGGTCTGTGTTTATTACGGTGTATTCTTAATTGTAACATAGTATTCCTATTCAATTATGTACCAATAATAATTCTCTTTAATTATAACATTTTATAACAAAGACTAAATTACATATGCTCACACATATTCTAATATTTAAAAATACGATATGTACATAAATGAAATTCAAGACATAAATCCCCATAAATAACTTCTTTTTGTTTTCCTCCTCCATCAATCTACGAAATTTTCAGCAATGCAACATATTGCTTATCCGCGGCTACTGTGTAATTTGTTAAATAAAGACTCAAAAGTTTCCTTCCTAGATACTTTTTCATCCTCTCCGAGCACCACAGAAGTTACATCCTTTTCAGCACTGATACACCAACACCAACCCATTCATAATTCACTTGGTACTTAAGTGTTGTTGGTACTAATATATGTTAAGCCCTTGACGTTACATATTATTGCGTATGGGAACCTTCCATTTTCCTCCTTCCTTTTTGTGCTGCGTGTGTGGTTCACTATTTGAAAGATTACTATTATAATGCTTAGGTATTATTCTGTAATGGATAGTTGTTTCATTGTAATTATTATTATTATCATGTAGGTTTTTCAGGCTCAATGGTATACTCCGTAAATAAGGTACTTCATTCTCCGCATATAAACTTATACAACAATTGATTATTGACACAAGTGCACGAATCTTCAAACCAATTATAATATAATACTAAAATTGAGCTTGAACACAACAATACCTGGAGTTGAGGAAATCATGGAAATTTTTATTTTTCTACGTAAATAGTAATGGTGGGGATAAATCTATTTTTATCCATTTCCGACGTACAATAACATTTGACTATTGAACCTAAAACTAAAGTAATAAACAAACACATATTCCTTGCCCACTCGAATACAAGACCAACACACCATTAATAAAAAAAATTAATAGAATCGAAAAGTGACGGATTGAGTTTTTTGTATGAGATGATCTGAATAGTAGAATTGAATAATTTTAATTTTAGAATATGGTTAAGCAGTGCCAAAGTGGACGCTTAGCATAGTTTAGCGCTGATGTATGTAAATTGTTACTTCCTTTAGCAGGAAGTGTGTGTAAATAACAAAAAGCAAAGGATCAACATTAATCTATGTGGGACGTCAACGATAAAGTGATGAAAAACAATGCTTGTAGCAAGAAACCAATCAGACACTGTGCCTTGACACTAACACTAAATATACTAAAACACAGTCACCACAAAAATGCTTAAAAAGTTAAATACCTTTACGATAACTATGCTGGTGTAAGATCTTTTGAAATATTGTAAAACGGTACCATAACATTGTTTTCTTTTAGCCTCAGTGCATAGCATATGATCAACTAAGTTAGACTTTGCAGTTAAGTAGTTGACCATATCTTAAGAAAGATGCAACTCAAAAATGTAGTTCTAAACTCCACAACATTGCTATCTCAAAGCACTGAAGCTAAAAGATATGGCTGTCGTGCCATTTTATAATATTTCTAAAAACCCTGACAAGATTTTTATATGTGTTGGTTTAAAAATTGAGTTCAAATCATATAATTCCTTGATAAGTCTTTTGAAAAGTCGAATAGATAAGAGTGAGGTAGAATAAAAATGTAGAATAAACGAAATTAATTCTAACAGATGCGATAAAAATATATCGAGCAGACTAAAAATACACCGTTTATTATCGGTGCATTAGGGCAGAGAAGCCTTAGTGTGATTCGACATATTTTGGACACATGTCATGATGTTCCAGCAAGTGGTCTCAAACTTATAGAACACGTGTATAATTATGGGGAATTAGATACCTATAAAACATATCAATGCAAAAATAGAAATAGAGTAGTGAATCCAGATAACGAACCGAACTCGGATCATGTTTATATAAGTTTGTGCGTGAACAACGACACCGTTTAAGGTACTGTGCTTCGAACATTATAATTAGGTAGGTGGTATAGGTGTCAGTTAGCACTTAATAGTTGATAAGTGAGCGATGATAAGTAACAGGAATATGTGGATGGATGTATTATATTAGGATAGTTCAACGAAGAGTTTCAATGCGACATATATTATTTGGGGCAATGAATCCTAACGACGTAATATTAAAATACTGGAAAATAAATTGCCCACAAAAAAGCCGCCTGAGGGAACAGCTCTAAGCAAAAATAATCGCTACTTTCTCCAAATGTTGGGATTTAGTAGCAACAACTCTGACTGTGAGAATTTACTATTCAATGTTGGTACCCATTCTATTTAGATTATACTTTGATTTTCTCTCTCTAAAAAAAAAATGCTTGCGTGGAAACATTTTACTAACAAGAATGTAGATTTGGCAAAAGATACAAGAATTATGAGAGTTACAAGAGTAGGTGGTTTAAGCGGAAATAAGCTACAGGAAAATGTCTTAATTAAAAATTAATACATTTTGTCTAACATAAATGCTAGTTTTAATTTAACCGTTAATTATTCTTATTAATAGTCATAGTATTCATTAAATTAAAGAATAAGTAATCGTAGGATATTGATAATTTTTGTATGTCAAAATCGAATGTTAAGAATTTTCTGTTAATTATTATAATTAAACTTTCATGAGAATTTCATCTATCAAAACAATATACATATTCATATATATTTATTATTAACAGGTATTCTGAGTTGTGAGAGTTCTGTCAAAATTCATTTTATATTACTAAACATTACAGGATGCTTTGTCTTGCGCTATTTAATGAAATCTCTGGCATACCTAAATACCGCAAAGGTATATTTGGACTTTAAACATAATTACCTTATTACAAAACCTCTCAAATTACATTTTGTTGTGCGTGTGTGTACTTATTCAACTTCTGTAGAAAGAAGCTTCATTTATAGAATTTAATAATGTGTAAATCCCATTAGCAAAGAGACCATCCAACAAAAGAAGTAAATTAATAAACATACCACATTACCTTGTTTTCTAAAAAATATGAATAGCCAATTATCTTTCGTTGTCTACACACAATGAATAATTCAGTTAATGTGTACCAATGTGATCATTAAAATCGTGTTAATGAGCCAGTTATTCACTTACTTAAAATATATGAATTGAAATTAAGAGTGTTTACCAGTTTTCACGCTTTCTAACTCTGATTTTTGGCTTTAGTATCTAATAAAGATAGCAGATACCTTGTATTATTATTTTATGTAATTTTGTGATTTCTACCACTCATAGTTCGAATTGTAAGCCGATTTAACTAATATCCAAACTTTAAATTTAAAGTGGCAGTTTTAATTATAATTTTGTGGTGATTTACTGTATTTTCTTTTTCAACAAAAGATGCATTCCGGTAGCATATATAAAATAATTGCCTTAAACACTTTCCACAACACACCAGTGACATAAAATGAAATATCCGAACAGTATTTTCCGAAAGGTATTTTCTTCTTTGCGAAATTTTAGATCTTCGGAGGCACTACGTGCGAATGTATATCTTTGTTCAAATAAAATTTAGCGTCGTAAAAAAATTATTTCTTTGAATCCATGAATACAATATTAAAAGATTAAGGATAGCATAAATAATATTTTTCTTGAATCCACTTAAAGGATAAAAGCAATGTGTTTTCTTATATATATATATTTTTATGGTTGGAATAATAAAAAGACATTCTTAACAGCCACATGTTGTGAATAGAATTTTTTACTGTGTTGTTGTTCACTGAATGATTATATGAATATAAACGTTTATGTAATTTAAATACTTATTTATTATTAACCTTATCCTAATTGAATTTAAATAAGAAACAGCCAGATGAATAAAGGAAAGATTACTGCCAGAACTTACGAAAATTGTGTGAATGTTAACAGGGATTGAAATTATAAATTTATTGGAGTAGTTTTATTTTTTATATAACTGCAATCTCAGCATTCATAAAAAGGTTATGCAGTTTGTATGATTAAGGCAGGGTTATAGCATAATTATGGTCATTATTTTTAATTAAATTCTGCTGGTACAGTTTACAGCAATATGCATATTGTAAATTTTGTCATTTTTTTCTGTATATTACTTTTGATACGAGGAAAACCTCTATCACATTGCAGATAGTATTGCTTCGAACTGGACAAAAATTTAGAACTTTTGTAATTCAACCAAATTCTACCAACGTCGCCAAAATTGCATAACCCAAGGGCTTTTAATTCTACGCTGGACAGTTATATGAAGACAAACGCAATTCTGTAATATCTTTCGGAATTTATTCTCAAAAAAAAAAAAAATTCTGGAAAGGAACATCATTCATTAGGGATTTTTCCAGCTGCAAGTTTTTGGCGCACGTTATGTACACATATATGAATTCCCAGTTTAAAGTCATGAATATCAAAAAATAACACCGTTAACTGCTTTAGACAAACTAAATGTTTTAGAAGGATTACAGGCAGCAATAGACAATTATATAATCAGTTGTTCCAAAACCACTCTTTTTTACATTTCACTCTTAAAGCCTTTAAAGTCACATAGATTTCTATAGATCGATGTACATGAACTAACTTTTCACCTATTGTTGGTCGCTTGGCTGTGTTTCACATTGTAGACCTTTTAAAAATTTGAATGCAAATTCGTCAGCTTTATTAAATGTTACGAGACTGTCGGTAGTAATATTACCGCAAAGTAATATTAGGAAACACATTTATGTGCTTTCTTCATTTATCCCTAGCCACATTTACTTTTGGATGTTTCCCACGCTTATTTCAAAATGTTACATTTGAACAGAGGAACTTCTTTATCCTCCACAGATGATCTGCCAATACAGTATGCAGTCAGGAAAATATGTTGAAATATATGCATTTAGTTTTTTTTGTTATTACTTTGAGTTTTCGCATTTTCTTATTTAACCTTTGAAGATTTTTATATTAAAATTATGAAAATTGTCGAAAACCCGGTGTGCAGTTTATTGGTCGAATTTTCGGCAGCATTTCAATGGACATTTCAAATTTTGGCAGCAGGAGCTTTACTTTATAGGTTTTATAAACGTGTCCGTTTGTAGGAAAGTACTGAATTCTATTTATTTCTAATTATCTTCATGACGAACATCTTTACGTCATTTTTAGTATCTAAATTCTCAAATTTCTCCCATAATTACAAATTATGCAAAACACATCTGGGTTAGTATATGTCACGAATGATTATTTGTTTTACATTCTACTACATATTTTTACACTAATATGAAAAGTCTAAAAAAATATATCTACATTTATGATAAACAAATGATATTGCATAAAGATACCCGTGTTTTAAATCTGACAGTGCGTGAGTTTATAGGGCGTTAACTTATTTGTTTTGATGCAAAAATAAAAAAATATATTTCATAGTCATATTCATGCCATACTTAAATATATTTCATATGACATATGTAAATTCGCGGTTGGCTATATGAAATTATTACCAACACAATACAAAAGTTGGATGGAGACATTAGAATAGAAAATAAGGATGATCTTGTGAAAAGGTCTAAAATTTGGTGAAGCTAAGTTGGTTCTAGGACCGTGTAGAACACGCTTGAAATAAAGTAAGT
The DNA here is from genome assembly GCA_963170755.1 of Amphimallon solstitiale. NCBI lineage: Eukaryota > Metazoa > Arthropoda > Insecta > Coleoptera > Scarabaeidae > Amphimallon > Amphimallon solstitiale. The sequence goes on from OY720678.1 coordinate 98,867,132, forward strand.
CAGAAACAGAGACCAGTATTTAAACGCAAAATACATAAAATAGAGCCCTGATATGAGGATAAATTTGGATAGCAGAATTTATATGAATCATCTTCACAATTTACTAGACCTTTGTAATATTAGTAAGTTTCTCTTGTGTATACAATTTTATTCTGCCTGTTTACCGTTAGTTGTAAGTTATACTTTTATTTATTTAAGTATTAAGTTCATTTTGATTAAAGGTGTAGTGAATCATGGAATACATTTGTTCATTCTACTTGTAATATGCAAATCATAAAGGAGAAATAATAAAATCAATATTAGATTAGTTGAGTGTATTATTGCACCTATCCTACTAAGCAGAGAAGTCAACACTGTTGTTTAATATTGGATTGAAAGACGCTTGAAGAAATTGTTTGTTATTTTGAAAACCTCAAATGTATATGATTGAAATATTTCGTTTCGTATAGCTGTGAATGCCTACGGTATAGAACATAGGACGGGTTTCAAAATAAATATAAGAAATATTTTATTTAATATTTTGGCTGTATTAAGCGGAGTATTTGAAATTCGAGGAAATACTGCTGTGGTAAGTAATTAAGCAACACCATACAGTAAACCGTTGGCTTAAGGGGATATTAAAGCGGTCGAGAAAGCAAGATATCGAATTTATCATTTTTTTACTTTTGTTCAAGATAGAAATGTGATATTTTCTGTACAACTCCAATATAGATATGAGTACACGGAAAGGTTGTCAGATTATGTAATTTTTTGTCACAACCATCTATTTTTTTTATTCCAAATTAGAGTAAAATGTACGTGTGTTTCTAGGTCAAAATCTGAAATAATTAAATGAAATTGATCAAAACGGATGTAATTCCCGTGTAGACCAATGTTTTCTTGTGAGATATAGCTTTTTGAATTGCGGAAAAAAGTTTAATTTGAGTAATTAAATTAAGAAATTCCAGTACTGAATTATTTGTATTTTAGCAGCGCCTTCAGCTGTATCTTTTCTCTGTATTCGGGTGACGGCAAACACATTCATTTCAAATATATGAGAATGAGATGGCTTGCATTTGGCTCCTCTTATGGGCCAACACCTCCAAAAGCAATTATAATCAATTCCCAAATACAAATCGACTTTAATATCCCCTTAATACCAAATACTAATATACAATGTGTCCGTAAAGTATGGAACAAATTAATTTTTTTATAACAAACAATTTTAACGAAATTTCCCGAAAGAGGTCGATTTTTCTTTTAATTTGCTTTAATTTAGCGTTATAATTAAATATATAGAGTGAAATAAATAGAAATAACGTCATCCACAATTTTTATAATTGGAACATCCTGTATATTGTTCGAGTTTTAGAATATACGGAACACACTGAATCCAAAAAGGTATCATCCATGTCGTTTAGCTTTATAATAGCGCCATTGAAATCAGATAAACATCTGTTTACAGTTTCAATAGACTGTTTCTTTGTTGTCACAGTTTTTATTGACATACATTTTACACTTAACCGTTTAATATTGTTTGCATTTATTTATAAAAAAAAGTAGGCGATTAGTTTTTGTGAAATGTCACTATTTTTACTGATGTCCAGTAACAGTTAAATAGTACAAGAATTGTATTAACTCAGGACATATCGCGAACTCAGATGGAAGTGTGTGATTTATTTAACGCTAAATATCCAGAAAGACCCATAATGCAATCAACAGTAAGTAAGGTTGAAAAGAAATTTCGAGAAACTGGTACGGTTGAAAGTGCACGCAAATCAGGTCGTCCCTCTGTAAATAGAAAAGTAGATTTTCTACTTGCTGTTGAAAAGGTCCGCATACTTCTGTTCGTAAGATTAGTCGTGATCTTGATGTTAGCAAAAGAACGGTACACAAATTATAAAATCTGGAAAAATGGCATCCTTTTAAATTAAAACTTGTACAGGAATTAAACGATGATGATCCAGATAGAAAAATAGAATTTTGTAAAACAATTATGGATAACTACCACCGAGACCCTCTCCTCGTATCAAACATGATTTTCTCTGATGAAGCCACTTTCACATTAAATGGCGAGGTCAATCGTCAGAATTGTAGGTACTGGGTAAAAAAAAATCCCAAATGGATGCGTGAGCGTCATACACAATACCCGCAAAAGATAAATGTATGTGCTGGTATTGTAAAAATAGAATCATCGGACCCTACTTTTTCGAAGGTAATTTAGACGGGCCAACATATCTTCAGTTTTTAAGGGGCTTTCTTGTACCTACTTTAATTAATTTATTCCCCGGTAGAATTAATCCTGGAAGTTTTGATCAATGTTTATGGTTTCAACAGGATGGTGCGCCTCCGCATTATGCTGTAGATGTTCGAAGGTACCTAGACTGAAGAATGTTGTTTATAAAACGAAACCAGCATATATTGAAGCATTACAAGAGAGATTTCGAACAGAAATAAACAATATTTTTCAGGAAACCATAAACAAGGTTCAACAAGAATTTATTCATCGTTTAGTCAAATACAGCAAGGGCTACAGGTCGAACAATTAACATAAAGTCATGTATCTGTTATCATTAGCTATCAATAAAATTGATAAATAAGATTAGTCGTCTATTTTTTTGCAATTGATACGAAATAGTTGTAAGCACGTATCTTTCAAATTCTGTCCGCTAGACCCCAAGTATCTACCTTTTTGGAATCAACTCATTAATAATAATCTAAAAGTGTCACCAAATACAGGGTCGTATTTAAAAAATATGCCGATGACGTCATCACATTAATGTGAATCACCTTGTATAAATGAATTTTTGTTGTCGAATGTACAAAGTGAGCATTTTGACTGTACTGAGTTAGCCATACTGATTTTAATATAGGAATACAGTGTAATTAGCAAGCCTTTTTTTATTTATTTTTGTGGTTAGGTTTAGTATTTAAAATTTTCTTGTGATAAATGTCAATGACATAGGGTTTAGTTGAATTATAAGAAAGAATTTTTTAAAATATAGTAATTGCACTTTCTTTTATCATAAACAACAATTTCGTTACAACGTTATTACTGGAAAACATAATCCCATAATTATGTCACCAAATGAATATATTTTATAAAAGTTGTTTGAAATTTCGACCGTTATTCTCAATACATAAATTGACACATCTCATGTTATTGAACACATTTGCAATTCTATTGTAATTGCCTCTTCAAGTTCATCGAGATTATGCAGTCTGTTCTGAAACACAAAGAAAGAAAAGTCCAGTGGGGTTAAATCAGGATAATTGGCCACCCATCGATTTCGACTAATCAATCTGTCACCATAGTATCCCAGGTTTAATTCATCTTCGTGAAGGTTGTTAATGAAGGGTTCCAATATTTGTTCTCGGTATCGTATTGCATTAATTGTATCATGGAACAAAATTGGTCCAATAATCCGTCTTTTCCACATTGCAACCCAAACACCAACTTATTTTCAACAAAAACATGTGGATACTCTGTTGACCACGTATAGTAATTTTGAGAGTTGATATACCCCGACAAATGGATCCAAGCTTCATCCGAAAATGTAATATTTTATTAAACCAGTTGCAATAATTCAATCTCTGCTCAAAATAATTGCCACGTCAATGTTGTAGTACAGAAAGTTTATATGTAAGTTTGTTTTCACTGCCTTATGAGTACTTTCGTAGGGAATACCTACAATTTAAGTACATAATGTATAACAAATTACGGTTAAGTTAATTGGATCTCTTTACCAGTTTGAGCAGACAGCTTTCATACAGATTTTGTGGAACTAACTTTCATTCGCTGCCTAATGTCTGCGACAACATCTTCAGTTAAAACTGTTGGGGTTTTTTCAGGTTTACATTTCCAATCACTCACTGTTTCCTTAAACCTTTCAATCACCCTATTACAATGACAAGTGAATGTGTCCAAGTTTATTTCCATTTTCCGTTACAAACTGTTGAAAACACGATCCCAATGAATTTTTCCATAATCTATCCTCTTGCAATGTTCAACTGCGAAAGTATGACATTACGATAAACCTGTCCTGTTGTATCGTAAAAGGCATCGTATAGAAGGTATATTGTCTTGAAATAGACAGAAAAGCGACAATAAAACATTGAAAATACAAAAGTACAAAACACTTCAATGCATTATGATTTTGACATTGACAAGTAAATTTAGTATGGGCAATTCACGGAAGTAAATATTTCCTAGTTTATGATAATTCTGGGACTTTTTTGTAGCCAACCCAGGACGATTCAAAATGCTCACGTAGTAGAACATTAAAATTAAAAATCGACGTGTTTCAGGTTTTTTTAAAATGGCTTTTGCTTTAGGAAATATCGAATTTATTCCATACTTTACGGAAACACTGTATATACATATAATGTATGTATGTATTATTATATGTTTGGCAAAGAATTTCAATCTATTGCCGAATTGCCTGGCTAAGATTTGGCATTACATTACTTAGAATGGACATCTATGGATTTGAATTTCTTAAGGTAATACTACACATATTGTTTTGATTACACAGATTATTTGAATTAACACACCTTTTTAGTTGTGTTATACTGATGAAACCAAACAAGCTAGAAACATGCATGTCTGTAACTACTAACACATTTAACACTTTCACGTTTGAATTACACAATTCTATATTATATCTTTGACACATAGTTAGTATTAGTTGTGTGTTAATATTGGCTGTTCGCTTAAGATATGTGTGAGCCATCAGATTGCCCATATGAATGGTAGATAACTCTACTCTCAATTTGAATGCATATCCAGGAGAAAGAGTGTGTTTCTGCCATTGAGGAAAGATCTCATAAAAGATTCATAGTGTTAGAGCAAAGGAGTGCGACATTGCCTAACCCACGGTTATTACAGAGACAAAACTATCCGAATTTAACGTAAGGGTAAATTAAAATTCATTAACGTAAAATAAAACAACAAATTTGTTTAAATCTTCACTATATTTACAAAAATGTATGTCTGTACAGTATTTCCCTTGTAAAGTAATCATTATAACATAGCTGTTTGGCAAAGCTACACTGTTAGCGAAACGCGTCACAGCCTTTACATTTTTATAAATATAGTGAAGATTTAAACAAATTTGTTGTTTTATTTTACGTTGAATTAAATGGATCTTTATCTAGTAAAAGCCACATCTATCCAATTTTTCAAATTCATTAATGAATGCGTGGACCTTGTACAGATCTGATATTTATTTATACAACTTATTTTAGAAGCATTCACAGCAATATGTCTACTACTTAGCATGGATTGCCCCAAAGTAACTGTCAACAGTATCAGTTTTTATTATTTCTTTTAAGTACCGTGTGCATTTAAATTTACGGAATTTTAGCGGCATTTGATAGAAATAAATAAATTTAGCAAATGTGTATGTTTATCTCATACTGAATCAACACTAACTTAAGGTGTTTAACCAACAGGTGATTCAATTGTAGGAAAATAAATAAGTTTTTTCATTCGTTTATTGAAGTTTTTTTGAAGCGTTTTGATCTATAGAAGATATTGCCATTTTGTATATGTAACTTTATAATAATTGCTTTTAATTATAGTATCATAAACATATTTCAGGTTCTCGGGTATTTCGTTGGGAAAATGTCAACATAATTACAAGAATACTCTAGACATTGTATAGAAATATATAAGAGATAAATTAAATACAATTAATAAGTTTGTCAATTTGTGTATGTTATATACCTCAATCATCATGTAAGAAAAAAATGCTGACATAATATAAAATTTTTTCGTAATTGCATTATTTCTACGAAGAATAATATTACATTACGTCTTCCTAAGAAACATATTACAGTATTTCTTTTGTAATTTAGTATAACGGTTGAGAAAAACAATTCCTTTTCAGTCGTGAATATTAGATTTATATCTTATTGTTACACTATGGATATTTAATTTCAGGGATAAACAAAGAATGTGCCCAGAATCCAGTCAATGAATCAATTTACCTGGAAAAATCAGCAACACAAGGTTAAACAATCTTAATTTTAATTGCATAAGTTACCCAATGAATAACGGCAGAATAAACTAAGGCGAGAATGAAATGACAAGAAAAAAGATAACGAAGAACCAAGAAAAAATAAATTAAAAAAAGATCGGTAGAATTTCAAAGCGGGCTTTACCGGTAACATAGTAGAATATGAAGAAGCTGCTAGCTTCTGTCCGTGTTCTCGCATAGCAGACAATCGGCGTGTGTGTGCGAAGTGAGAGATTATTCCCGACGAGTATTTTTAATCAGTAAAAACTCGAGCGGCGTGTTAATTTTCCACCCTCAGGGGCATAAAAATAAGAAAACATAAATAACAGGTTCCTGTTATAATGACGTCACGTCCGGAACTCATTATTTCCCGCGTTATTTCACGTTGCACCCTTAATATCGTCCGTTTACGTTTGGACTACTGATGTGGCGAACGGCTCCTATCTCATTACTCATAACAGAAAGTATCAAGAGTGCCTGGAATACGGCTCGCGTTTACTATTCTATTTGTATGTAGGTTTGGGAGTGTGTATGTACGCTTCTGCGCACTTGAATTAACAAATACAGTAGGCGCTAATAATCACATTTCGAAATGCATATTGAGCTGGTAATTACTGTTAATAAAGTTATAAATAGATAAGATATTTATTTGTCTTCGGGTTGGTGGTCCGATTTCCGTGTGGCCGACAAGGTGCAAAATATTCGGTATCAGCAATACCTGAGACAGTGGACGTCATTGTCGACTGTTTTTATAATGAAGGGGCGGTTTAGTTAACTCTATGTGATTTGGGGAAGGCATTCGTCATAGTTAACAACGAATTGGCATAGAAGCTCGAGTATTATGGCATAAGGAACGTACAATGAAATAATATTTAATCAAAAGCGTCCATTGCGGAGTAAATCACCATATAACTTATAAGTATTTATTCAAGGAAACGAAGCCATCATAGCCATGGCTGGTTCTTCGTACTGAGCCAGTTGCAGGGCCTTATTCAACTACTTCAAAATTCTCGCAATACCATTATCTTATAATCTTGCCAGTCTCAAATAAATCATTCGATCAAAACTTACACTACTCACCCACTCCAAACCAGTACCCCACAAGGTAGAGAGCTAGCCTGGTGTTACCAAGCCATCGGATAAAGGATTTTAAAACCACGACTAACTACATGGCGGTGAAGCTGCATAACTGTCTTCAGTGACATGAAAGGTCTATGACAGAGTGGGGAGTAAATTAGAAAAAAAATTAAGACAAAAAAGGTTTGAAACTCCTACAGAAAGTAGGTCTTTCACTCTAAACGAAATACAGTCTTTTGCGAACATCTTACAAGTCATGCTTTTTAAATTATAGATTAGAGTTATTAATTTAAAAGTATTTAGAGCTTGATCTGGAACAATTTTTGTATAAAGAAAAGTTCAAAATTTGGTCCAAAAGTAACTGGTAAAGGAATTTTTCTTGAAAATAGTTTGCAAATTATGCAAGACTTATTAAAAGTATAAAATTATTTAAAGCTTGATTTTGCATAAATTTTATTTAAAAATCTGCAGATTTGGACCGGAAGTAGGCAAGACTTCTTATTTGACAACAGTTTTGCAAATATGTTTTGTCTATAATGCATTCTATACAAACTCATTATGAGAGCAAAAGTAGGAGCTGAAATTGGAAACATTTTTGTAAAATAAAACTTCAAAATTGGGACTGAAAGTAATATTTTTTTATCAAATACCAAAATTTTGAAAATAGTAAAGTAAAAGTACCATGGTAACACCACGTATGCAGCGAAAACCCGAGCCAATACAAGCAGCATTAAAGAACTGATGCGAGCAACTGACCAGTTTACTTTAAAATAGGTAGTTGGAAGTAGAGAAAGGTAGGTAGCAGTGTGAAATTGGAGAAGCCATTATATTCATTAGAGTAAGGAGAAGGAAATAGAATAAGCATGTACAAAGAGCAAACGAGAAGATTTTATTAAAAATATCAAGATATCGTACAGAAAAGAGAGATTCTGCTCAAAAGATGGATGGAAAGTTGGGCCTTCACAACGCCATATGAAATATATGCGTGAAGAACAACAGCTTTCGAGCTAGTTAAAAGAAGAAGACAAAAAGGAAAAAGTTGTTTATGTAAAAATAAGAAACGTATGGAAATAGTTAAACAGACTATTTCTCATACATAGATACACAACTGTAATGTTTTCATTATTGTAATATTTCCTTTTAAGAGCCGGATTTTAGTTAAATAAAAGAAGTAGTTTTTGCAAAATGTGAGTAAAGTATTTCTCATTTAATGCAGGTGATTTTTTTTATATACTACAATATTTTCTCCATAATGTAAAGTTTTGATTACTGTAATTTTTCCGTAGCATTACGCATTTTAGTTAGATAGAAGGATAACTTACAAATAATTTTAAAATTAGTTATTTTAGAGTTTGAAAATTATAATTATAATTTTTTGCTTGGCACTATTAATTTAATTGCAAGTCTCTGTTCAGCAATTAAATTATGAGTGCCAAGCTGAAAATTGTAATTACAATTTTCAAATACAGAAAAATCTAATTTTTAAGTTATTTAAAATTCCATAACAACTTGTTGCTTGATGCAAATCATTCGACTTCATGGTCTGGTAGATAGAGCAACTAAATCCTAAGTTATATTGTATAGTAAATTTCTAAAACTATATATTCATGGTTTGAATCAAAATCCTTGACGCAAGATGTGTAAGTCTCATAAGCCTTCAAAACCTTTACCTTTCTCTCATGGGTGATCCTAAATCCTTTTGGAAATTTGTGCGATCCAAACGTGGGAGCTCCAGAATACCTGGTAAACTCTTCAATGCCTATGGGTAATGCTTTTGCGTCTGTTTTTTATGGTGTATTCTTGCCAGGTGCTGGCAGTAGTGACATTCGAGACATGCATTCAATTTTTCCGTCACTGAATATACGGAGAATTGTATATGATGATGTACTAGAACATCTGAAGAAATGAAAGAATAATTTTACTTCTGGACATGATAATTGTATATCCGGCTTCTTGCTTCGTGAGTGTGTGTCAATTTATGCTGAGCCTCTTTGCAAAATATGTAATTCATCTCTGGAAATATTTGTTTTTCCTGATACCTAGAAGATAGCTAGTATATATCCTTTACACAAAAAGGAGATAACACTAATATTAATAATTACAGGCCGATATCAATCCTACCACACCTTGCAAAGGTATATGAGGATATACTATGATATAGTATATCCTCATATATATGTGTTCATATAGTAACTATATGAACACATATACAACAACATCAATCATTTTTGTCGCCGTGCCAGCATGGTTTTATGTTTAAAAGGTCTACTACTTGGGATATCGCCACATTTTCTCAGGCTTTATGTGCAACAATGGACAATGGGGAACAGATGTGTGTTATTTACACAGACTTATCTCGTGCCTTCGACACGATTCAGCAAATCAGTGTTAGCACTTCTGTGTTCTTTTCTTGCTGAAAGAAGTAACTTCATATAATACAATGGTAAAAATCAAGGATGTATGTTCTACTACTTCTCGAGGGCCCCAATGGCCCAGTCTTGGACCCTTATTATTTAACATCTTCGTTAATGATTTAATAACTTGCACCAATTGCATGATTTATAGATTTCTCATCAAATTAATGGTGCTCAATATGCTTCCTTTCGTCAAAAGAACCTGGACCGAGTCACTAATTGGTGCTCTATAAATAAATTGAAGTTAAAGCAGCATTTGTCGATGACAAATGCTGCTTTATATCTTTTACCCGAAAACACAGTAGATTTTGTTACAATTATTCTATTGACAACATCGCAATCAACCTTAAAACTCATGTCATTAATCTCGGAGTTACATTTGATGCAAAACTTACCTTCACTGATCATGTTTCTTTTATCACTGCGTCAGCATTTCGAGCATTGGGTTTTATTAACCGCATCTGCAGAGATTATATACATCTACACTCAAGTCACTTTTTTATGCGCAGGTTGTTAGCAAGTTGGAATATGCCGTTGTCGTATGGTATCCTATATACAGTAGTCGACATATTTTAATTTCTGATACGAAAGTAGAAAGAGGAAAAGAGCGAGACGAAACAAACTAAAGATAAACATAAGCGAGGCTGCCAAGACAGTACACTCGACAAACGTTTCCTATGAAATGTAAGGCGTGAGGGTCCCTCGACACTGGGTTGCTCTCCCACCACTGTTAGCAAGCAGGCATCGCTGCATATTATAAGGTCATCTTCTGCATGGGATAGAAGTGTAAACCGAAATTAAAATTTGACGACTACGGTATGATTGTTATATTAATGCAATTGAATCAATACAGCGCATCTTCCTAAAGTACTTTGTTATAAAGTAGATGGAACGTATCCTCCTCATTGGATTGGACTGTAAGTTGCACCTGGATCGACATGGGATTAAATCGCACCTTGATTTACCAGCAAGCAAGTTAATTTTCGAGTATCTCGTCCAGGCACAAGGGTGAATGAAGAGCTTCTACTTCCCACTGCCAGAAAGAATGCTTTGCTGAGGGCTCCTACGATCCATTCCGCCAAGAAATTTATTAACTTTGTTATAGGTGTTTTTCGTTAGTTTTTCTTTCAACGTTTTTCAAAATTTATGACTTATTTTTCTGAATTATTCGTTGTTATTAATATTTAACATATGTTTTATCTTTATTAATTGTGTTTGTTGTCTGTATTGAGGTGACCTGTTGGGCAATTTAATATAATTACTTATTATTATTAAAACAACTCTTTTGTATATAATAGTAGGATATATGTACATATACAATATATCCATATATGAATATCCGATACTTTTGTCTGCATCAGCATATGCAAACAATTTACGGCAAAAATTATACTACACAAGTGAAAAACTTCACCGGTAGGTACGGCTTGTTTATTTGTTACATGGAATTCTCCTAAATATTGTCGATTTGGGTTATGGCGTCCAATTCTTTTACAAAGGAATAATAAGACTTCGCAAAAATTGTTACATGCAAAGGCACTCGGTCGTGCATAAAGTATATCCGTTTTCGTGATATTAAGTATACATCACCATGCAATATTCCAGAAGAAAGAAAAACAAATAATTAGCACCTGTTAAGCGCTCTGCCGGTACTTATGGGTTGTGTAATAATAATAATAGTATTTAATTAGATTCATACATGCCATGCGAAAAAAAGTGTTAAGGAATATTAAAATTATTTAGTTTTTAATTTATTTTTTTAACTTTTAACCCATTACTGGCCAAGACAAGAAAAAAACATTTTAAACATTTTTTTTTTATTAAAGTAAATTCAGAACACAGTAATTAAGATACATTTTTGGTACAAGAAAATTAGGTATTATTTTTAACAAAAAAATATATGGGTGCATGTACGCACCTTTGGCGAAAAGCAGGTTATTATAAAATAAAATACTAGTCTCTTGTATGAAAAATATCAAAGCAATCAGGATGCAAATGCACATTACATTTCTTACACAAGTAAATTGTATTAATTTTGCAAAGTCGACACTTTTTTCTTGCACTCTTAGCATTTCGAATTAAAATGTGCCTGATATTGTCAAATTTTATGTCACCCGGTAAAGCTGATTTAGAAGGTCTTCCATAAGACGACATGGGTTTTGCTGAAGTGGAAGCCTTATTGTGGGTGTCTTCTTTTTGTCCTTCGTATTTCGGCAGAGACAGCGCTAAACTTGAACGAAATTCCAGTTAGGAAATTTTGGTTTCATTTGCGATATTGAATATTACTGTTTACAACCATAGTATCAACAACATTAGTGAATAATGGCCACCACCACTTTTTACCTCTAATACCAATGCGATAATTGGAAATACCATTGTCGTACTCATGAATCACTTTTGGTTGATTGATAAGCATTTCTTTACGCTCTTTGCGGTTGTAACGTTTGGCTTGAGTGACTGGTAAGACACTACAGAAATTCGTCATAACAGTAACTACAGAGTTGTCATTCCACCGAGTAACCAGAACTTTCAAGTTCGAATCAAAAGCGGAAGTGAAAGAGCCTCTTTCCTTTTTTGACACGATTTTGTTATCTTCAAGTGGACATTTTGCAGTACGGTTGTCTGTTACCATTCCAGTCGCAAAGAACCCTTTTTCACTTAAGTTTTCATAAAGAGAATATGATGTGAAAAAATTATCAAAAAATATTTTATGCTGTTGCGGCTTTTCTACAACAGAAAGAAGCTCTAATGCAACTTTTGATCCTAATGGACCCATGAAACCGCTCACGTTCTTCAAAAATGTCATGCTGCAGTAACCAGTGCGGTCGAGCAGCTTGGCGCCGGGCGCGCCCTTTTACCTATGTATTAGCCAAAGGTGCGTATACGCATCCGTTACAAAATACCTGTCATTCTAGCTGTCATTTTCAAACTATAGATATAAAGATGTGTATATATTAAAGAAGACATATTTTAAATATACACTGCGAGAAGAAATATATAACAAAAAAATAATTAGTACCCAAAAAAAATAATTATTTGAAGGTGTGCACAAAAACCAAAAATACAGATTTTTTTAATTAAAAAAAAATTTTAAAAAATTACCTTTTTATTGGATCATAATTTAACATAAGATTTTAGCCTGTTAAAAAAGCAACCCTTGCGACATAATGTATAAAAGAAATATTTTTGATGCCAAAAAAAAATGTTTTTAAAAGGTTGCGTTTACGCACTTTTGGCAAGTTATGGGTTAAACTGTCTACCATTTAGTGATACATGCAGTTCACAATTTATACAAATTGAGTTGTCCAAATATATGCATAAGGAGGTATTTTACAATAGCCGTAGAAGTTTGAAACTAGAACAGTGAGGGATATTTGAAAACTTCGATTATTGATATTTTCTACCAAGACAATTGTTACCAGAATATTTCGTATTGTTATTATCTACTACATTGGCGGATTCGTATACTTTAAGGTTTGCGTTATCTTAAGAAGCATGAAAAGCTTCTTTTAGAATATATTATTCCATACTTATATATTTCGCCATTGGAATATATAGTTGTCAATAATAACTTTATATTTTTTTCATAATATGGTTGGAACTGTTTAATGGAATAATGGAACAAACTTTATATATAGCATTTTTTTTCCCACAAGAACTGCATGAGCTGTCTAGTGTAACTTGATTCTGCCAATTATACGAATAACAAATACTTTGCGTATTTTATAGCAATAATGTCGTAGTCTGTGAGAATTACTTCCTTACTATGTCGATATAAGATTATTTAACAAGAGGAAATATGTATGGTGTGGATTGATTTTATGCACTATCCTAATTACGATTATGCAATTCTTCAGGATTATAATATGTATTAAAATAATTGTATCAAATAAAATCAAATACTGTGAAATTCCTTAAATTATGTATATCATTTTCTTTTCTTACATTTTAGAATATGATATTGGGAGAGAGAAACCGACAGTGCAGACTTTATAATTATTAGGGCGCGGACACGAACGGTTGATGACTCATCGCCCATGGGCGCACTATTGAAATGTTGTATTTTTAAAGAGGTTTTAATTTTATTTATATAATTGGATAACAAGTAGCTGGTGATCTATAAAATACAAAATACCTTATTATTTGTTCATTTTCTCTTCTGTAAGACTTGTTCTCTTTGAATTACCTAAGTATATCCTTGTAGATAGAAAACGTCCTTTCTACATCGCAACTGGTTTAAGTGCGTACTGGAAATGTTCTTCTATTCCAGCGTATTTAGCATACACAATTGCCGCAATGCTATTAAATCTGGAATCCAGTGCACACTTACGTCTAGATAATTGGGAGAAGTCGATTCAATAAACCGGTATTAAACGGACTATTACAAAAATTATGAAGTACGTAATTAACAGTTAAAACAATGAAAAAACGAAACTAACGTAAGTATGAATGAAAATTTTATTTCGCTTGGGAAATATAAAGTAAATATAATAAATTTTAAAAACCCCTCACGCTCCTATCTACGCTGATGAAAAAAGGATTTTAGCCATAAATTCCTTATTTTATGGGCATTTTTTGCTCTCATTCTCGGGCACTTCTCGGGCGTAAACAGATGTTGCAGTTCACCATATGAATTAGTGCTATTCAGTAAGCGTGTGTTGTTTACATTATTTCTTTGCTCCGTTGTAACTTCGTCGTAGTTTAAACCGGTCATGTCCGCGCCCTAATAATTATATTGTAAGAAAATCAAATAATAATAGTTGGAAGTATAACTGACCAAATTAAAAATTTATTTTTAGTAATAGCTGTTTTAACATTATAAAGCAGTAATATATAAGCTCTACGGTTTGTACTCTTAATCTTTAAAATCGCCTTTTATTAAAATATTTTATTGCAATGAAATTTTCATAAATATAAGCATACTTACTTATTGTCTTACAGCTAAGATAATTTATTTAACTAATCTTTTATCTCCGGTCATTGGATTCTTATTAAAGTTCTTACTTATTATTATATCAATTGTGTCCATTAATTTCAATTTATAATAAAACAATTTATTCTATTATAACACTTTTCACCCCAAGATGTCACTACATGTGTTCAATTGACAGACTAACATTAACAAAGCACACGTGGAATTATAAATTAATCTAATTTATCTTTTCACGGGAGTATGGTAATAAATATTAAACAAATCAGATGTGTACAATATTTTGCTAAGAAATATGTGTTTCCAATTCTATCACATTTTTTTAGCTGCGCAAGTGAGACATATAAACAAGTAATTGATGAGAAACAGAGAAAGTACTATTTACTTTTACAATAAGTTAAATGTAAGTTTGCATTTTCTTTAACAATGACTCTATTAAGACATTTAATACATTTAATACATTTGTAAATAGCAAGTATGATTTTCACATAGATCGAGATTTATAATTACATATCGGAAGCATATAATTAAGATTAAAATAACAACTTTAGGCATAAATCAAGATTATTTATCGTATCGGTTAACTGTCTTAAATATAATTTTACGTTGGATTAAACCTTAGGACTAGGATATTCATTTTAACATTGAATGCATTAATAGAACAGTAAAATATATTTTTTTCTTATTTCTTATTAACATGTTAAAATTATCTTACCCAAATTGTAGGATTATGTTTATAACAAATTATCAAATTTGTTTTAAATTTAATAAAATGTTTTTTCGTACTTTAACTTTAATAGACGTTGTAGGTTTCTCTATCGGTTAAATTTAAAATTTCGAAGACGTTAAATTTAGCCTGGCGGAACATAATTCTCCGCTGCTTCTTTTTTCTGGTGAAACGCTGAAACTACCCACGAAGCATAATTTACTATTTGAAGGTCGAAACCTTCTCAATTTATTTGATGTTGTAATTGGTTGTTAATTATAGTTAATTAATTAAGTTAGAATTAATAAATCAATTTTAATATTTAAGTCTATACTTAATATATTAATAAATATATACTTTTCTAATATGTTAAATGTATTTTAATACATTACAGAGCTTTCATTAAATCCTATTTAAAATTCATCTGAAAAACGATGTTGTTTCACTCTTCATCCTTATTTCTTCCAATGTAACATTTCTCACAAATTTTGAGATACTATGCCAATTAATAAAGGCAACAAGTCTTATTTTTCCGTTCGGTGATTCTGTTAGGTCGTTCAGTAAGTTGAATCCTTTACTTTAAAGGATAGCATCAGGTTTGTTCCAACATACAGTTCTGAACGGTTCTAGAACTAGTGCGCATGTCATTTAAGAAAAAGAGTCTGTAAGTTATTTGAATTCTTGAGTTATTTTTAATAAATTCTTTTAGCATATTAAAGATGCCGAATTTGTTTTCTTCGTAAATATCTGTGAAATTGTCACCGTGACTCCATTGTCAGATGTATATTGATAAAATTTCCGTGGACTTTTAAAGAAAAAGTGGATTTCATGAATGTTGCGTTCAATTTCTTCCTTGACTTGTTCACCCATTTCATCAAGATTCACATGGACTTTAATTTTTAAATAACTCTCGAAAAAAGAATTAAATCGCAACTTTTCTGCAGTATAGTTTCCAAAAACGAGACATGACAAAACCTGAGAACTTTGTTTGTAATAATGTTACTGTTTCGCGTGCAATATGACATATACGTTGATTATGGTAGATCATGAAGTTGCAAATTAGTCATTAAAATTCGCTGGAAGCTCTTGCTGTTGATGTCTAATTCCCGAACGCAATAAAAATGGAATATTTTGCCACATTAACAATGACAGCGATAATATTATCAACAGATCTTTCTAGGCGATTACGTGTAGGGGTTCTATCGTTTTCAAATTTTTCCAGTAAACTCTTAACAATGTGATTAATGCGTTTTCACAATATTAAACGTTCTCCTAAATTGTAATGTACAATTTTTGTAAATGTCTATGTTTTATTGTGATAATTACCAACTGTGGTCAACTAAAGAGTTTAAACGACTGATATGGCGGCGGCTAAAACTAGAAGTTCTAATTGAGACAGCCTTTATAAGATAAAATACGCTTTATTTTATAAGAAAACGATTTTTATAAAATCGTATATTACGTATTTATGCAATCCCCATGTATGTAATAGTTTAAAAGAACAATGGCAATTCATAATTATTAGAATTCTGCAGTCTTGCATATAAATAAATGTATAATACCATATCTGTGACTTATAATAGTTTATGGTTTAGCAGAAATCGCACTTACGTATTGCACAATTTGTTTACAATTGGAACACGATAGTCGTCAAAAGTAGATCTTAAACATACCAGCAGCATGGATTCATACGGGAATCTTATTTTACTCTATTATATAACGCACAAACTTCATCATTGTACCATACAAATCTACAAATATAGTAGTTATTTTAATATTGATGAACATGCATGGCTAGAAATGAACAGTAACACGGAGAGTGTTAAGACAGTATTTGCATTTTTAATTTTATGTTAGCAGCATGCGTTATCAATTACGAGTGTGTAATAATATGCTTAACCCCTTCGCTACCATGAATCCAAAGGTGGATACACGGTAAGATGCTCTGACATCCCAGTGTAACCCATAAGGATACAAAGGCTATTTTTAATATCTCTATTTCACTGAGCTGGGATTGTGATATTAACGTAATTTAGGACCTGGTATATGCAACAAATTACCCCCACTATCAATTTGCGGAGTACATATCGCTTTTGGACTGCCCTCAAGGACGCAAAAAATAGTCGAAAATGAGTGATTCTAGCCAAGAAGAGCCGTTTCAGGACTCAGGGTCCGAATATCAACCATCCGAGCATGATTCTTCTGACGAGGAAGACAGCTGGAGCAGTATTTCAGATAATGAAGAATACCAACCAATTCGCATGGGTGATTTCACTGTTATAACAGACCCATTCTCTGTAAATATAAACTATTATTTTTTTATTACAGGTAACTAATTTTATCATCTTTTAGAACGCCAGAGCAACGGATCTGATACCCGTGAAAGCATTTTATAAGGGACTTCACCCTGCAATAGAAATGGATCAGATGAAGAGTGCTGAAAATTGTTTTAGAGCTTTTATGTCTGAAAAAATAGTTCAGTTACTTTGTAACTGGACAAATGAACGAGCTGTGCAGTATTTGATAGAAGAGGGCACCCAAAAGGTCTACTCTGTCTTATGGAAAGACGTCACTTTCGAAGAAATGTATGTATTTCTAGCATTGGACTTATATATGGGCATAGTACGTCTTCCTACAATATATGACTACTGGGCACGAGATTTCTTATATTCTGGGCCCAAAATATTTTGCTCAGAAATCATGAGCCGCAATCGTTTCTAATCAATTTTAAAATTTTTGCGATTCAGTGATCCTAGTGTATTTGTAGCTGGAAGACCTCTGACACGTTCAGGAATGTTCTTTGCTCATCTGAAAGAAGATTGTCTGACTCTTATTGATTC
Source organism: Amphimallon solstitiale (assembly GCA_963170755.1). Classification (NCBI taxonomy): domain Eukaryota; kingdom Metazoa; phylum Arthropoda; class Insecta; order Coleoptera; family Scarabaeidae; genus Amphimallon; species Amphimallon solstitiale. The sequence goes on from OY720678.1 coordinate 98,885,098, forward strand.
GGGAGAAATTGTAGCATTGGACGAATGTCTACTTCTGTATAAAGGTCGTCTTCAGTTTAGGCAATTCCTAAAAACGAAAAGAGCCCGTTTTGGATTGAAACTTTTTTGCCTGTGTCCTAGTAGCTCTCAGTTTCGTGGATATACGTATAATTTCTCTCTGTATATTGGAAAAGATATATACTCAATAGACCATATCCCCAATACTGAACATCTAAGTATGTCGGAAAGGGTTGTCGTATACTTATGTCAATCCTTACTAGACGAAAGACGAGAAATTATTATTGATAACTGGTATACGTCATTACGATTAGCAGAATTCCTCCTTCAAAGAAACACTTATGTGACAGGGACGATACGTGTTACCAGAGGAGTGCCAAAAGACCTCACAGAAACTCAACTAAATGCTTTGCAAACATGTTTCGTTAGAAAAGGTGACACACTTATTATTCGTTATAAGGACAAGAGGGGCGATTTAGTGTTACGTGGAAAACAAAAAGCTTTCTGTTGAAACCTATAGATAAGTGATACAACGATGTTATTATTACAGAATAAATTACATAAGTTCATTTGTAATAAATTATTTAGACTCTACTTTCAGTGCGACACCACTGATATGGTAGGATTTGTTTCCATACGGGATACATTGGCATGTACGTTATTCCAGGTATCCATCGTTGGATATATGGTATAAAAGAATAGGTATACTTTAAAACAATATTGTCGCTTGCTACACTGTGTGTGGTGCTTAAAAACATTTTCATATTAGCAAAACTCATCGTTGGACTGAACATAAAGCTAGGTGGCAAAAAGACTGATTTAAAAAAATATTAAATTTTTCATGAAATCTGGTATACTATTGCTAAATTAATTTCTGAGGCTGGTAGCGAAGGGGTTAATTAGACATCGTCTGGTTTCTAAATGATTTACTTAGAAGTACAATACATTGTTGTTCTGCTATTTAAATTCAAAGCTTAGTGGAAAAGTATTTAATAGATTTATAAACTTGAATTGGGAATATTACATCACAAAGGTCCCACTTTCCTCTAAATATCGTAGTTTTTGCAAAAATAATATACAGTGAAATTAATAATAATAATGTTAATATTTTTTAGTTATGTTATACCTTTAAAACCCATTCAGTAAAAAACTACAAATTCGAAATTTTAGAAAAAGAAGAGGTTTTTTTTTATATGGAGAAGTATATTGCTTTGGTTCACACACTAGAGAAGCACATTGAAGTCCTCCTCATAGCGAAAAGGAAGCAAACTGTACTTTTCTATGATACTATAAATAAATTTGATTTGACTATTCAGTTATGAATAATATAAAGCTGCCTCAATTACAACAGTGAGTGGACGAAACGATATAAGCCCCATAAAAGGATTTTTAAACTGAGACATGCAAATTTTCTGAAATTCGAAAACATATTAAGATGAGTAAAACAGCAGCGTATTAGCCAGTCTAGCTGCTTTAAACGCAAGCTATGTAACCATAGTTGATTCGAAGAATAATACACGTAAAGTGATTATACTGTTCTATCACATATATAGCAACCTAATCGTTTGAAATGTGACGTGTAGATGTTGTGTAGTATATTGCCAGTGAGAGTGACAATCAGATAGATTAGTAAAAAACCGAAAAAAAAAAAACGATCAGAGAAATGGAAACAGAACCAATGAAAATAAGCTCATCTGCACTGGCATGAATACGTACAGCTCATAGATTGAGAGCTGACCGGTGAGATGCCCCTCCCACAAGATGCGCAGTGAACTCTTATAATATTAGGATAAGCACGAGCAGTCTGGAAAAATTGCCAAGCGTTACACATCGAAGTGCAATATGTTTTCTATATATGTATCTCTTTTCAATATATTACAATTTCTTATCTGCATTTACTGCTTCGTCCGGCTAATGTATGCTATGATAAACAAATGTTATCATTTGTTTTTCCGAACACTTTCTCTGTCTCACACGGATCTAGCGAGGACTCCTCCCAGCGGTCAGCACTCAGTCTGTGTACTGTAAGCACAACTGGAAAATTGTGAAGAAGAAAATTGTTGGATAGGTGGAATACACTGATAAGTGCACAGAATAATTCACTCAGAACGAAAAATACACAATTTTGTCAATATTTCTTCAATTAAAAAGCAAAGCTGAGCAAGAAATTCACTTAATAGACTGTATGCAAGCCATATCTGTAACAAGGCTACGAAAGACACTAACAATTGAACATCTAGAAAGCTTTGTTTCATTCACTTTTAAGTTAATTAAACCTAGTGTATCGTTTTCCACTCACTGATTTAATTGGAAATCGATCAGTTTGGTTTGTTTTTGGTTGTAAAATATTCGTTTAGATTTAGCACTGTTGAAATATAGTTTGTGTTAATATTCCCAGAAGGATACTACAATAATATTGGTGATTACACCAGTAAATTATTTAGACTGCATTTAATTTACTATTTATTGTGTTACACACCTTACTAATTATAATTATCTCTTCTTAGCATCCGGGATGAAAGAGTCGTCTTCTTTTTTGCTGCCTTCTGGTATGTAACCGTGACGTCATCCGCCTGTCTTTTGATGACTTAGTGGATATATGAGAGTTTATCTACAGACCATGCCAAAGATGATGGAAACTGGAAATATCTACAGGATTAAGTCATTAGTTAAAGTTTAAACCTAGTTTATATCTATTTTAACTTTAAAAGTGATTTAGCCTGATCAATTTCATCAATATGGGAAGATTATATAATATACCGCATGTGTCAAATTTCATTAGCTATAGGGATTCAATGTTTGCATGCTATCTATACGTATACATATAATACGTGGCAACATGGTGCCCCTACTGTCCGTCACCAATGCCGACAACAACCGACATCACAACGATTTACTCCGATCTTTCCACTTCTCGCGACCAGATTTTACATTCAGTGTTTAGCTGCGAACAAGTCTGCAATAAAAGCCGTCTTATTACTGGGACGGGAAACATCAAATGTAGTAGTTTATTATTATTTTCAGAATCCTTTTTTATTTACCTTATTTCTAATTTTTTTAGAATTACGCTTTTGTTTGTATCATGCAGCGTGAACGCAGCTTAGTAATTCTCTGCATTTACTGAAAAGAAAAAGAAAAACAAATCCTTGCAACGCGTAAATATTATTTCTAAACGCATTACAAACTCCCAAACCGATGGTCGAATAGGTACTGCCGCTAACCACGCTAACTTCTATTTACGTGCATGCATCGGTCGTGCTGGCATTGGAAAGGAAGGAAGGGGTACTGTACTATGTTGCCACGTACTGTATGAATTAATCGCCTATGGCTAATGAAAATTGACACATGCTGTATACAATGCCCCAAAGGAAATTATCAAACTGACTGTAACTGTTCAATCAAATTCATAATATGTGCAATTGGATAATATATGTTTGTCAAGCATTTTGACCTGAAGCTACCATATAGAAAACCTGTCTGCCCACCATATCACCAGAAATTGAGAAATCTACAACAAATTGCTTTAGATGGTTTTGCTAAAAGTAATAACCAGGTAGAAGGCTGTCATTATGAAATTTATGAACATATGTTAGCTATGCACCCACATTTGTTAAAATTTACCAATTATATCAAGAAAGAGCAAAGTTTATATAAAATGGAAATAAAATAATATTTAAGTGGGTTTCAGTAAACTGTAGTCAAAGAATTAAAAATATTGTAGGTGTATATGATGCTAATAATATAATAGATATGGATATGACTCATAATATCTCGAATTTATAATTTTTAATTGTTTGTTTTCCCTTTTTCTAAAACAAAGGCATATGTCATACATACTGCGCAATACGCGTACATTTTGTCTTCATATCTAATGTAGCTTTTTACTGCACATTTTTGTAAATATTGACATAAGAATTGATACCTGAAGTATTAGATGTTCGAAAAAATGCACTGTCGGGGTATTGTTTTTCGAATAATTTTTTGCAAAGAATTGATCCTGAAGAATTTTATTCTAAGAAAATATCTCCTACCCTGAAGGAATTTTCTTAGACTCAAAAGTATTCATAGAGATTTAATATTATATATCATTCTATAATATTTATCACTTTTCTACTGATTCGGTTTTTCTTCAATTTATTGACTCATCTACTCGAAAAGATGCTTATTCACATTTTTACCTCTAAGAACAGATCTGTTACAATTTCTGATTCCAGTAACATTAACATTGCTAATTTACTTCAGTATTTTGTATGCATCTCAGAAGTCTAGTTCTAAGTCGTTATTTAGAGACATATGCAACAATAATTGGGTAAGTTTCTTCTCGTATTTTTTTATACCCTGTGAATTATGTTTTGAAAATCAATGATATTGATGAACACCTAAAAGACTAACCAATATATTTGATTTTTACGCGCCTCGTCAGACAAAGAATAAAGACACCTAGTGATGAGGCCTATAGAGTATTTATGGCTACTAAAAGCCTTTCGAATTGGACTTATTAAACGGCTAAGGAATCTTTGTAACTCTAGAGTAAAAGCTAACCCGTAAAGAATTCAACGTAGGGCATTATTAATAATACCTGCGAGAACCTAGTTTAAAAATTGTTGTTTTATTGTTTATTTTAGCTATGAGAATTTTTTGGAGTTTAAGATCCTTTCTCATTTTTTTTAATGTAATTTTTTGTTGAAATATATAAAATAATTTGTTCCCAAATCAATAATAAGAAATTAGATTGACATTTAAAAAATTAGTTGTGGGTACCGTACGGCTTTCTTATAAGTAACAGTTATTCCAAAATAAGTTTCAAATATTTTTATCTTTTTAATAAATCTGTGAGTAAGAGGTGCTTCTGGCCAGAATTTTGAATTTCTTTTGAAAGAAAAAATAATCCAAATTTAACTCTAAATACTCTTATAGTCTTAAGAAATCTGTATAGAATGCATAATTTGACAAATATATGCAAAATAGATAAGTGTAAAAGTGCTATTTCTGGTTAAAATTTTGAATTTTTTTATATCTGTTTAGAAAGCATAGCTAGCAAAAGAAACTATTTGTCGATAGGAGGGCCTTTTACTCTTATCGAAAAATAGTTTTTTTTTAGGGAATAAATATCGATAGATCACTATAAATGTACGTATATAGAAGGCAGTTTAGATTGTTGAACAGTCGGAGCTGCCTTCTACGTTTAAGTACCTTTTAACTTAATTAAGAAGACAGCTAGTAAGTAATCTATTCGTCAGAGCAAAGTAACTGTAATTAAAGGTTCGAATGCAATTAGTGATTGAAGAAAAGCAAAATATAGTGCCCTAAGATGCTTCCTATGAGAGCAATAAAACTAGATAACGTCAGTGGAACGTTAATATAATAAATATAACGTTAATATAATAAATATGAGATTTAAACTGATGGTTGATCATGCCTGACTATATAGTAGCTCACAACTTTGGAATGCTGTTGATTGATCAGAAAAAATGTTCATGTATATAAGAATTGCTACAACATTGTCCAACTAGGTACACAATTATAATATATTTATAAATAAAATAGTTCAATCTATCAAAAAATCTTATATACAGGGTGAGTCAACTACGCGGGTAAAGCCGATTGTGCCTTTACGAGTAAAGATATTTCGAAGCGGTTTTTTTCTTGTGGTGGCTGTTCATTAGGGGCACATTATAAAAATATTTTGTATTATACAGAGTGTTCCATAACTTGGTAGCTAGCCATAGTTATAGTTTTTTAAATGGAACACCCTGTATATCAGTTCATTTTTGAATTTCTTATTAAATTTCACATCAAAAACATGTAAGATGTTAATACTTTAAAAGTGACTATTACTGAGCTATTGTCACTTTTTAATATAATTTTGTCAGTACTATACTATATTAATTAAAACCTCAAAACTGGTAAAATTATATCAAAAAGAGACAATAGCTCAGTAATAGTCACCTTTAAAGTATTAACGTCTTGCATGTTTTTGATGTGAAATTTAATAAGAAATTCAAAAATGAAATAATATAAACACATGCATATATACATATACGTTTTACGTATAAATGTATATATGTAAGTCACAGTAATATATAGGTGTTCCATTTGAAAAAATTGACTTTTTTGCAAAAACTAACAAAAGCATATCAAAAAATGACAAAAACTCTGTAATAGTCACTTTTAAAGTATTAACGTTTTACATGTTTCTGATATTAAATTTAATAAACAATTTAAAAATAAACTGATATACAGACTGTTCCATTTAAAAAAATTGACTTTTATACAAAAACGTGTCATTTAATTTTAATCCAGTTTCCTGCACATGTAGTTAGTAACTGTAAAAAAATAAAACATGCTTCTATTAGGACCTCTTATTGTAAACAATATCGTAAAAAAAAATGTCCTTTTAATACGTCGTTTTCGAGAAATATAATTTTATACAAACAATGAATTTTTCAGAAAAATGGGAATAAGTCAAAAACTTTACACTTTAGGCCTATATTATCTTATAACTTTTTGACTAAAAATTGTACGGGGAATTCAAAAATGCAATAATATATAGGATGTTCCATTTTAAAAACTATAACTATGGTTAGCCACCAAGTTATGGGACACTCTGTATAATACAAAATATTTTTAAAATGTGCTCCTAATGAACAGCTATCACATGAAAAAAACCGCTTCGAAATATCTTTACTCATAAAGACATAATCGGCCTTACCCGCTTAGATGACTCACCCTGTATGTATAGCGGACTTACTATAAAATCAGTTAAAGTACCTGTTTAATTTTTCAAATATTTGTGTTTATTTTTACGTTTCAGGATTTGGTGATGAGATTGTGAGGCGATTAAATAAGATATCAACATCGCTTTCATTACTGTTGAAACTACAATTCTGCTCGGCACACATGCATTGTCACTCTACACATATTCAAATTCATAATTTAGGTTTATAGCAAAATATATCGATTTAGAAATTCGTTTCATTTGTGGCAACATTATTCAAGTTGAAAGTCGATGCAGTTGAATGGTACTTTAAATAGTTTAACGACGTCTATAGTATATCCTTTAATTTAAAACAAATGGCGAAATGTTAAATTCAAGGAATGATGTATGTATAAGAAATTACAGGAATATCTAAGCAATACCATACCAAGGGGAAATGTATATTTTAGTATAAACAATGGTCACTTGAACATCTGTCTATATCCATTCGAGATTGAATTAAGGCGTTTTTTTGCTTCACATCCTTTTTTTATTTTAATGCATTTTCAATCGTTTGAAACACACATGCATGACCGAGGATCACGTCGGTATTTTTAGAATGGTATAGTGTTATTCTTTTCCATGAATTTTAACAAGAGACATTGAATCGTATTACAAGATTCCACGTTATATAAAAATGTCGTAAAGAGCGAAATAAAATTAAAAATGCACATATCGACTCTCGTTAACAGGATATAATGTCGGGGATAATAAGGATTACGTATAGGTTATAACAATAAACAATCCGGCGACAACTATTACGGGTGCAATTAACATTGAAGGAAATTTCACTGCGAATAAATATAAAATAAATAACGTTACTTACGCACTCATTACGTTTCCTTCTAAGTGGAGAATATAAACATTACGAGCGGTCGACCGGTGAGATTTCTGAAAAGCCATGGAAAATTAAACGCGTTCCGTAATTGCCCGTGTTTTGCCTCAAAAAAATTATGCGTTTAATTCACAATGGCCGTGTATGTACCTTGCATTTACTTACATTCCTACCATTGGACATTTTTCAGTTATATTCTCACGGTGTGCCCTGTGTTCTTTCCTATATCTGTGAATTATCTGTTGAAGTATAAAGAATAATATTAATAATAACAATAGTTAGTGCCACAAATTCTCTAAGCAAGCTTGATTATGTCACTTATACAGCACAAAATCATAAAAATAACTAATAATATACTAAAGTGCAAGTTAGGCAGGATTTTTTTTTGAATTTGTTAATATTTTGGATGCATTGTTTCTGGTAGGGTGCGATATGCCTTAATAAGTTATCATAGTCAGGATCCCGTTCATAAAACCTCAACCTGAAACGTGGAAGTTATTATTCATGACTATTAGAGATTACATTTAAGTATAAGGCAGAGTTTTTTTTGGAATACTTACCATTTTACCTGAGAGAAAAGGTTAACTTATAAATACGCAAACATCGTATAGTCTGTCCATCGCTATGAGGATTCGACCTTTTAGGATTTAAGAGGATTATCGGGGACTATCAGCTGCCTCTTACCACAGGTACCGAGAAAGCTTGCAAATAAAGTAATGGAGTATATTAGAAGAAATCGGATTTTCTTAATTAGAGAAGTAATTATGTTTCGTGTAATATAATCCAGCGTCTAAAAGAATACTTATTGCGCATGCGGGAACGTGGATGGGTGGGTTGGTGATGTATTACTGTCTGTAAAGAACATAAAGTCGTTGTTCTTGGATTATCATGAAGATATGACAAGCTATTACCGTCTTTACCTACAAAAAGTGTCAAGCATAAAATTGGAATATATCACAATTTTTAGAGGAGCATGACTTTTATTTTGAAGCAGATTATTTGAAGAAACAACTGTATACGAAAAAAATACTTCAATATTTTATTGATAATGCTGTAGTAGGTCACACAGTACTACGTTCATCTCCATATTACTGTATCTTCAATCCTACAGAGTTGATTTCCAGTTCACTGAAGCAACACATTCGTCGCAAAAATACCGCTCCCACATTTAGCGAAACTCCAAAAAATCCGATCCAAGAAGCTATATTATTAATAACACTAGATAATTGGAAAAATTGTGTACAACATGTAATCGGTATAGAAGACGAGTATTTACACTCCAAACCGAAATTCATAATACATGTAGATGACGATGAAATTAGTGATTCTGATGAGTGAAACACTATTTAAGCTATAAATTAACGATAATATATATAAGATGAGTACTCAGAGCCGATAAGGTACAATTTCTTGCAGAAAATTAGTAATTATAGTATTCTATTTGATTTTTGTGTTAAACATATGTTTGCTCTAAAACTGATATAAAACTAAATATATTATACAATCGAATATCAATGTCGTTATAATAGACTTTTAGTATAATAATTTTTGTGAATATGTCCCTGTGAACCACCCGTGCTCGAAAGGGATTAGAAGAGTTGGGTTAATTTTTCTTGTGAAGATCCAATACTATTTAAGAAGTGAAATCATTATATCTATGGACAGACTATAAACTCATGATCTACAATTGGTTAAATTGTTCCTGTCAAAGTTTCCGTATTGTCATTCTACCTTTACTCTAACTTATGTAGCAACAGTATCTGAGATCAAATCTGGACGGAAATTTCTTTTAGAAACAATACTTTCACAGTGCTCTTCTTCAAACATCTAATTTTTCAGCAAACAATTCTTCGAGGGAAAGGTACTTCACCATATTAAAAATAGAGGATTGCTGATGTTTTAAATAAAAAATATATTTACAGCTTTTGTATATATGCGTATATTTTTAATTTGTGAACATTTACAAAATGCGATAGGTATGGATACGAAATGTACAAAAATTTATATCTGCATGTTTTTAATAATATACAATGAGATTAAACAATAAAAAAATTTTTAGCTATTAGGAGTTATTATGAGTCAACTCTCTAACAAATCCACGTATATGTTATTTGCAACTATGCCTCTATATACAATATTCTTAATTCTTTGGCTACAATGTTTATACCTTTATTTGCTGTTCTGGCAGAAATTCACTTAAATATTGTTCCATTTGCAATTTGTTTAAGTATACTGTTTCTTGACACAATTAATAAAATTCTACAAGTTCTGGTTATGGCTAATACATTCTATTCAAATTTATGATGCTAACATTCCACCATGTTCTTTTTAATCACGTTGATGTGGATCCAACAATTTATGAAGAGACTGTGATAGCATACATTACATAAAAAAAAATCTAGTTTAAAGCTTGGGACTGTTTTGCTTATTTTTGCCATAGTTAGAATTTTTTTATTGGTTGATCAATTTACTTCGTTTTACTAATAAAAACGAATGCAGTGTGACCAGTAATGAAAAAATGCTATATTCAACGAAAATACTATATTAACAAAATTACTTAAGTTAATCTTTATTTAGTATTTCCACTATATTATATTACAACTCTGGTAAGCAGTTTAAACTAAAATTATTCGCTCCTGGAAAGCTTAGTTTTTGTTAGTATTGACATATACCAGGTGGGTCATCTGCGCGGGGAAAGCTGACTTTATGAGAAAAGATATTTCAAAGCGGTTTTCTGTATATTATTATATTTTTTTATTCCCTGTATAAATCTTGTTTCATTACTTAGTGGCTGACTATCATCGTACTTTTTTAAATGGAATAGCCTGTATATTATTATATTTTTGTAATAAGACAGTATAGGCCTAAAATCAAAATTTTTTCCATTATTACAATTTTTCTGCAAAAATCCATGTTTTTAGAAAATGATGTGTTTCGAAAGCGTATTAGATGGCCACACTCTTTGGTACTATTTTTCATAATAAGAGGATCAAATGCAAGCACGTTTAATTTTTTTCAATCGATAATTGCGTACGTTGAAGACTGGATTAAAATTACACGACATATGGTATGTTTGTGTGTATGAGATATTCCGAAAATTCGACAAATCCTTAATTACAGACATGCTGACCTATTTTCACTTCTCTTCTACAGACATACACAAATCACAAAGTACTAATTTATCTGCAGATAAAGTGATTTTTTTGACTATTGACGTTAAATTAATTTGATAAATTAATTGTTATGGCTAATTAACGGCAATAGTCGTAAGTCGAAAAAATTACTTTATTTGCAGATATATTAAATATATCGCTTTATTTTTGAATTGCCTGCTAAATTTTACACCAAAAAACCTATGGGACGTTATTACTTTAAAAGTGGCCACAGCTGAGCTCTTATAATTTTTTCATACAATTTTATCAACTTTATATCTTATATGAATGTAGTGTTTTGGTACTACATGAATGTCAAAGAAATTATTTATTAACCCAGAAAGTTTACCAGCAGCGTTACCCTGGAAAAAGATTTCCAGGGCAGATGCCTTTTGAAGAGTACATATAATAATGGACACTTTCATTATTACTGGTAGGATTGCTTATTCAAAAACACGGAAACCTAAATGTGTAATAAATAATGAAAATCATTTACGAATTCTTATAGCAACAACAGAAAATCCTCACGTCAGCACCCGTGAAATAAGTCATCTGCAGGATATTATCTAAACCAGCGTCCCAAGGACCTTAAAATAAAATAGATATCATTCGTAGTGGATACATTTAAATATTAAGTTAAGCACACCATCATTTTAAAACTCGAATAATGATCTGGCATTGGATAATAACTAAAATTAATGTCTAAGTTTCTGATAATGTGTTACTTACGGGTAAAGCTACTAATAGTTGAAAGCAGAAATTTTTATTATTATACGCTTACTTCACTAGATGAATAGATCATCTGCATAAATGGAGCATAAATGTATGGAGAGGCAATCTTGTTGATCGGATGATAGACCCGAAAGGAATATTATAAATGATATGTCCGAAGATCTAGCACTAGCGTGCTAGGTCTTTGGACATTACAAGAATAGGTTTTTTATAGGGCTACGTAAAAACACATATACAGTGTATCTGTAAATACAAAAGAAGCTATGCGGGAACATATTCAACAAATATTTAGAAATATAGGTGCTCAACTCCTTATTAATGTCGATCTATCATTTCGAAATCGCGTTCAAAAATATCTAGAAGTTAATGAATATTTAAGGCTCCACGATACTGAAACGGCCATCGTAATATTGGTGGCATAGCACATACTTTAATAACAGAAGGATGTCCGAGTACCTATTACACATAGAGAACATATAATAAATATTTGAAATAATAACTCAATATCGAAGCGAATAAAAATTCATTTATGATCAAATATTTCACAACATTCATTGTAATGTGGGTCGCCTAATTTTAATTTATTTTATATTCATTTAAAGCAAAGTAAAGAATAGTTGAACGAAAAATAAGTGCAGAGCGGGGTAGCTTTTTATTCAATTTTTAACGTAAACTAAAACAAACAAATCTGCTGCAAAGGATTTTTGAGAAAACTTGTATTAAATATTTTAACATATTAATTAATTTTCTTTAATAAGGTAATTTTTTTCTAAGTTTGATTATTCAGCGGGGTAGATTACTAAATTCGTCATAAGTTGACGATGAAAGGTTTTCTCCAAATTTAAAATCAACAAAAATATCTTGCATCAAAAATCTGCTATTTTTCAACTATTTACAGTCGAGGACCCTTAAGGCATGTTGAAATAAATTTTACTTATTTTAATTTTCATATTTATTATTATTTTATGGTTCCTGTTCCACTAATGTCTCAACCATTCACGTAACAGCTCCTGTGACTGCGCTTATTATAATCAAGTTATTAATAAGTTTGGTTTTAACATTTGTTTATTGTACACCTCTAAAATTATTACAATTGCAATAAATAAACATGTTATATTAAATGCTTAATACCTGTCTCAACTGATAGTTTTCTTAATGATTTTTTTGGACTAATTGTCATACGTTGCTCGATATCATCCATTAATGGTTGTGTTAATTCTGTTGGTCTTTCGGAAGTCGTCCCCTTACAAATGCAATTTTTTCTTGAAATCGCTTAATAATATTGTTTTTATGATTCACAAAATTATGACGATTAAAATCTATATCTGAAACTGCCGTCTAAATTGATCAATACAAGGCTCCAAGTTGTATGCCCAAGATCCATCTAGATTTTGAGTTCCACTGCGATAGTGGACCTCAGAAGGTAACACCATTTTAAAACTGAAAAGTAAACAGATAATGTTATTGAAACATGATTAAAATTATAGCTCTACAGATTCTCAAATTACGCAATATAACAAGAAGAAACGGGAACAATGAATAAAAAATCAAAATTTAAAGTTTATATGAAAATGAACACAATAGACATAAACCAAATGACATAAATATAGGGCAATTTATTTTTTTACCAACTTAAATTTAAAATTTTGGGTGGTTAATTTAAATTTCATTTTAAGCATTTACGAACGCACTGTATACGTACCTCCATATGTTGATACGTTAACGGATCAGGAAGAAATAGAAGACGATGTTATAACAGCACGTGAAGGTTTCAATAAAGAAATAGCTGGGACATTCGAAGTACAATATCCCGATAACGACTTCGATGACAGTGATGAGGAATCTTTAGCTGCTAAAAAGAGTACTTGCTCAGGGGGAAAGTACATCGCAACCTGAAGGGACAAAAAAGGAATGTCAACATATTCGCCTACCAACTTCAAACGAAACTGTTGAAAACATTCAAAATAATGTTGGCGATAAAACTCCTTTAGAAGTATTTCTTCATTTTTCGATGCCGCGATGTGTTGTCTATAATTGTGACTTACATAAATAAATATGCAATAGATAATAATAGACGTAATTTTCGTTTGACAGACATAGATTTGAAACGTTTATTTGTGTACCGATTCTGTCTGATCACAGGCTAAACTTGTCATTTAGAATTTTTATATCTACGACTATAATCTCCCTCTTGAGATAGATTTTCAGTGAAATTGGTAGACAGGAAGTAGTAGTTTACTCCTCGACATTTACCAACATTTCCTCAATTACTAAGTTTAAACAAATTTATAAAGAAAATTTTATTGAAGAAGTTTTTCGAAATTCCTCCCTGAAGTAGGTCTGTTACTCTTATCGAAAATCAGTTTTTTTGCGAATATTTCGCAATTCAGGCTTTCCGGGCAGATACATTATGAGTATAAAGGTATTCAAAGTGTGATTTCCAATACTTTTTGTAAAAGAAAAGTTTCAAAATTCGCTCCGGAAGTACCACTTTTTCTCTTAACGAATAGTGTTTTTTTTTGCAAATATCTCGTAAATTATGCATTTTATAGACATATATTTATAGAGCGTTATGGTATTTAGAGCTAGATTTGGAATATTTTTTGTATATAAGAAATTTCAAAATTCGGATAACAGTTTTACTTTTATAGAGTGGCACTTTTTTGGAAATATTTCGCAAGTATATCTATAAAGATTTATTAAAAAATAGAAGGATTTAGAGTAGGATTTTGAATAATTTTTGTAAAAAAGATTCTCAAAATTCGGATTTGATGTGACATATTTACTTACACGTTTATTTTTTTCAGAAGATAAAAGTATTTAAAACTTAATTTAGAACAACTTTTGTGTAATTTGAAACGCGCACAGGTATAAGAAAGTCTTGTGGTGGCCAAACCTCATTTTTTATAATTATACTCGACATCTGTAAATTAGTAGATAACTAAAACAGAAACACCTGATAATCTACCATCTGTTTCGGTATACTTAAAACAAAACAGTGAACAAATTCCAACTTAATCCAAGATGAGACAAGGACGTAAGAAATTTACATAACACTTGTTATTCTCACTTGTATGCACAGCGTATAATCCAGATAAACCCTTGAACCTACACTGTTCTCTGAGAACATATTTTGTTTTGCGTTTTATGTTTTTATACTTCCTCTTTTGTTCCCGACACGTTGCAATAATCACGATCTAAAATTTGTAATATAACAATGTATATAAAATATGGTAACAAGAACGTGAATATTTACGACCATTATAATATATGTACACACATCTATGTTGAAAAGATTGTCTGAGTTGGTGTTTTGTGTTCGTTCGAGACATAAATTTTGTTTTGCGGTAAAAATCGCGTATTGAAGTGTGTCTTGGTGTTAGGAATAACAATTTATCCTATAAAATTATTACCTATATATCATAGCATTAAGACGTTGTTGAATGAGGTATGGTAATTTATATCTTCAACATATTAAAATATATTCAGGAATAAGGCTTTGTGCATTAATTATTTTGTTTGGCAGATTAAAATAAATAACTGCAAATTTAATTTATATAGCATACTTGCTAGTTTGAAGTTAATAGACCTGGTTTACGAGATAATATGTATATGCAGTTCTTTTCTGGTATCTACTTTAGCCATTATGCTAAATAATAAATGAGATATTACTATCTATTACTTGCGAGAAGATGAAGTATACACATGATAATATTCATACATAGTATAATTTGTAAATAAATTTTAGAATTAAAAATATCCTAAATGACAGAAATCACTTCAGAAATAGAGTGTTTATTAAAATTTTAATTTGTGTACATCCAATTTCTCAAAATTGACTAAACTCATGACGTTTTAATATTCTAGCACTCCAATATTAATGTGATGTGTAATCTTCACCATAATTATCTGTTAGTGTATACAAGTAATTCAAAATATGTGACCCAGGTTTATTTATGGTTTCTCTTGTAGGAGGCACATATTGCCGTGAAAAATTGTTAAATAGTTAAGCTTTAGAATAAGAACATAAAATTTTGATTTTAAAAATATAGTTTAAGGTAAAATAATCACAAGTCACATATTTAGTAGATGAATAATGAGTTGCATAACCTTTAAAGGGCAATGTCATTATGAAAAATGTATATAGTAATTTAAGTTTAAAAAATATTAAGAAAGGAATAAAAATAAACACAAAATAAATCTATGCATTCTGTGTTTTGTAGAAAAGATGAGCACAAGGTGTGGTTTGCATATACAAAAACAGAACCAAACTTCTCGCAATGGACCACTGTTCAAAAATAAAAATGTATTAAAAATAAATAACACACACACACAGAGAGAGAGTGATGTTGAAAGACGGAACTGTGAAGAGGGTGAATCATTTAAATGCCGTAAAATTCTACGAGCAAGGTCATATTCGGCATGCTTGTTATGAAAACGTCTATTCGAATGAATAAAAAATAGATTTTAAATTTGTACAATGATTTTAATTTCTAAAAGAATTTTATGATCATATTTAAGAGTATAATAAATACCTGATACCTATATCTGAAAAACATTTTAAAGGATATATACAAAAAGTGTTCTTTATCCGAGACAATACATTAATAAGTTTATGTATATAGATGTATGGGTAGGAACACATCTTTGAATGTTATTTGCATAAATGTAAGTGCATCAAAGATAGCAGGATAAATCTTGTGTGGTTCTAATAATTTTCAAGAAGAAATAACGTCAACATTGTTGTCAGTTGTATGCAAATCAATTTACAAGAAGCCAAAAGGAACTGTGTAGAAAGTAGAGGAGATGCTGTAGAAGTCGGTATTCCTTGTGATGCAGTCCTAATGAAGAGGATTCCAGCGGTGTACAATATATTTCCGATCATAACCAACAAAGATATCTACAAGAAGAAAATACGAATAACTTTAATTAACGGGAAAAGGAAGTATATAATTAATAATGAGAGAGGCAATAGGTTCATTTACAAGCATAATCAGGGATGGCATTAAGAAAGAAGAATATACCTACCGAAGATGAAGAATCTCAAGTGTGCATAAACTTTTAATAAACAATTTGTAAGTGGTGACATTTTGTGTACTCATTGACTGTGAAAACTGGAATAGGTATATGTCACTGAGAAAAACTTATAGAAAACAAATATGAATTGGACAATGCCAACATAAATGTTAGTATAGCAGTCGTGGCGCTGTAAGTGAATAGTCGTCTTTTGTTTTAAAAGGAAAATTTATAAAAGAACGCGACGAACGATATAAGGGGAGATGAAGCCGAACTTTCGAATTTACTAGACGTAAAAATTTTTGATATCGTTTGCAAATAATAGTAGGGGTTTTGATACAGTACGTTATATTATATTAGTTTGAATGTATTAAGTTTATTTCTGGATTCTAGTATAGTTTTTAGTTTTGTTATTATTAATTATTTACTACATTTGATAATTTCATTTGCAAATATATCGAAATGGTAGATATCAATAAAAAAAAAATTGATGATTTGTATGAGGAATATAAGTAAGTTTTTCTTTTTGAAATAAATATACAGTTTGGAATAATTTATGGTGTAAGACGTACTCTAGGGGTACTACGTGAAAATGTTTACTTTTAGTAAGGCATTAAACATCATCAATATTTAGTTCAAATATTGTTTTGCTGAATTACATTAATTTTTTTGTAAATTATGGGAAGATTGATAATAGTGTTGAGGGCACTGGAGGTACTATCTGCAAATATTTGCTTCCCGTGCATCACTAGGCACTATTAACGATTGTTGTGGTAAAAATTTAATTAAAACTTCAAGTAGATGAATACGAATAGGTAGGAATATTCTTGAGAGACACGCGCCAATCTGTTGGGTGTACTATGTGCGAATATTTACATTCGACGATTGGTATAGGTCATTTTTCAAGATATTTTCTTTTTTGCAAAGTTTTAGATCATCAAAGGCACTATGTGCGAATGTATGTCTTTGTTGAAATAAAAATTAGCTTCGTATGGGAAATAGTTCTTTTCTTGACTCCATAAATATTATATTAAAGGATAAAAATAGCAAAATAATATTTTTCTTGAATCGTAAAAAAAAGAATTATGTTTTTCTATGTTTTATAATTGTGAAGAGACATTCTTAACACAGCCACATGTTGTTAATAAAAAATTTTTGATGTTGTTTATTGAATTAAAAGATGAATATAAATATTTTATGAAATTTAAGAATTTATTTTATTATTAACCTTATCCAAATAAAAACTTAAATATGAAACACACCAGAGGAATGGAGGAAAGATCACTGCTAGAACTCACAATAATGAATTGAATGTTAATAGCGATTAGATTTATAAATTTATAGGTGAATATTTTAATAATATTGATACAATCTCAGCATTCATTGAATAGATATGCAATTTTGTATCGTTAAAACCACAACGTTACAATTGTAGTTGCATTATTGTAACCAGAGCAATATGCTACATGCTTAATTTACATTGTAGCTTTATCTAAGTTTTGAATTCCCTAATAACGACAAAATAGTGTTTGCCCGTCTCTCTTTTGTCCCTATCTCTCTCTCTCTCCCACTCTCTTTTCTCTTCCTTTCTCTAATCCTCTCCTCCTCCCACTCACTCTTTCTCTCACAATTGGTGCCAAACCGTTACTGCTATCAACAATAAATCTTTCATCGAAGAATATAATTTTTCTCTGAAAATTTGATTAGATTTCTAGTATCTTTTTTTCAGTATTTTGTCAACTACTCACTTTTCACGAATTCCAAAAAAAATCAAAATATTCAAAAATGAATGAATGAACTTTTATCGAAAGACATTTTTGACAAATTCTAATTATAATGTGTTAATAAATATATTTGACATTAATTACAAATGTCAAATGATTTTATAATTTAGTTCCACATACGTTTTGTTTAATATGTGCATAGCAACCTAATAATTTGATAAATTTTCGTCCGTACTGATATTGTTTGTCAAACATTTTGTATAATTAGTTTGCATCAAGTCTAAAGCCTCCTTCACACCCAGTTAACTTAACTTAAAGCTAAAATAACGTACCGTAAAATTAACACAAAATTTATGAAGTTGTTCACATTGCCTTAATTTACGTTAAGTGCGCAGGCGTATACGCAGCTGAAGTGTCAAGCAGGTTGGTTCTAAAACGGCTTTTTGTCATATGTATGGGGATAGCTATGAACCAGATCAATTAAGACGCCGTCGTTCATGATAATATAAAACAGCAACGAACAAGGCAATAAAATAACTCTGGCAAATTGTGCAGCGAATTTCGTAAATTCAGGTTATGCTAGTTTCAAATGATAGATAAGAAAATTAAAAAAGTAGGCATATACAGCTATGCCGTTTCTGGTGGATGCTGATTGGTGGAATTAATAAACGTAAATTAAAGAGTTGCCTTAAGTTAAAGTTCGGCCAACTTAGTACAATGTTAATTTACGTTAAGTGCAATAATTTTCATTGTGACCAGATACATAAGAAGCCACGAGCTTTAACTTAATTTTGCTATTACCCTCATTTATGTTATGTTTAGTGGATATGAACAACACTTTAATATTTAGAACTTAATTTACAACAATTTCAAAATTCGGACCAGGCGTAATACTTTCACTCTTATCAAAAGCAGTTTGTAAATAATCCATTCCTTCCAGATATATTAAGAAGATAAGAGTATTTAAACAATTATTTAGACCAACTTTTGTGTAGAAAATTCTCATTTAAAAAATGTATATGTAGTATATACACGTCCCCTGCTAACTAATAAAAAGTTGTTTCTGCAACCATGTCTATTAATTAAACTTATCAATACCAAACTATCATCATTATTGTATAATCTTCCTTATTTCAATGAAAACATCAACTTTTACTAATATCTTGTCAATTACTAAGTTTAGATAAATTTGGAATAAATAAAAAAATAATCAAAAGAAAATCGAGAATTAAAAAAATACATATACAAATGTTGAAAACCAGATATTTGCTAATACCGGTATCTCTTGCACCAGAACGTACTCGTATGCCTTTCGATCAAAATAGAATATCCATCAAGACACCGTGTTGCTAGCATTTTTTTTCTTTCGCCTTATTACACATTTGCTTGATTTCATCAGCTATCTATTACTTTTGCTTGATTGTGTTTTAGGGGAATGATCATATCAATTAGATATATTGTCCTTTTCTCTTTCTATGCTATTATAGCATCTGGAATGTTGTGAGGTATAGGCTGATCAGTTACTATTTGCCTGTCTCATTATAGTACGGCATTCAAATATCATTAGTATATATAATATTAATAAATTGATATTGGTAGTTAATTTTACTATCAAATTTATATTATTTCATTATTTCGTTACGACATTTATGTTTTAACTATGCATCAATTATACATTATTTTACTATGTGCAATTGTTGTATTGAACGGCATTCCTGTGGAAGTCTACCTTGGTTATCTCCTTGCCTAAAAAAAAAAATGAGGTGTGGCCACCACACGACTTTCTTATACGTATGAGCGTTTCAAACTATACAATCTTAAGAATTTTTTTATACAAAACCTAATCAAAATCCTATTCTAAGTACTTTTATTCTCTTAATAAATCGCTATAGAATGCATACTTTGCAAGATATTCGAAAAAAAGTGTTACTCGCTAAGAGTAAAAGTGCTACTTCCGGTCCGAATTTTGAAATTTAATGTATACAAAAAATATTGCAAATATAACTCTGAATACTTTTGTACTCTTAATAAATATATATAGAATGCATAATTTACGACATATTTGCCAAAAATCGCTATTCGGTAAGAGTAAAAGTGTTACTTCCGGTTCGAATTTTGAAATATTTTTTATACAAAAGATATTGAAAACTATGTTTTAAATACTTTTATACACGTAACGTACCTGTATAAAAAGCTTGACTTGCGAAATATTCGCAAGAAACCGATTTTCCATAAGAGTAAAAGACCTACTTCCGGTCGGAATTTCGAAAAACTTTTTAAATAAAATTGTTCTCAATTTTAATTTTAAGTACATATGAATTCTTTATAAATTTGTATAAACTTAGTATTTGACGAAATATTGGCAAAATTTAATTTTTTCACTGAAGTAAACTGCTACTTCCGGTCTACCGATTTTACTGAAAAACTAATCAGATCTCAAGAGGGAGATTATACATGTAAATACAAAATTTGGAATTGATATCTACAGCGGTTTGACCGCTATCGTGGTCACACACAGACAGACAGACAGACAGACACATACACACAGGTCAATAAGTTATTTATTGAAATTAACTTGCATCTTAATTCGCAGAAGACTAATATGTTGAGCTTTGGTTTTAAATGTCTTGCTGATTGTTTAAAATCAAACTTACATGTACACATTTCAAATAATCACTTACCTTTTGCCGATATCGTGAAAGATATTGGGCACTCGACTTTGCTTCACTGAACATATTTCCTACTGACTAAAGAAGACCTACGGAGCTTTGAGAGTGTAATATGCTAAAAGGTATATTTTAAATTCTTCTTTAAGGCGACGACTTTGTGAATCGTTGGTCTTACAGAATAAGTTGTGAATTCAATAGTTTCAAAATTCTCGTTTCAGACTTATTTGCAATCTTAGAAAGTATTATCACATTTCCTCTCAGATACTTTTGATTCCAAGGCATTTTATCCATGTACTCGCGCTACAAGTATTTACTTACTGTACCGCGTCAGTATACATCTCTCTTTGAAAGAGCTTTTTGTTATTCGTTCGTTACAGTTTTCAACAGTATACCGGAAAATATTAAGAGCCTCAGTAGCCGCGTGGGGTTTAATAGTACCCTTAGTCTTACTATTTGTCATTGCAGTTTCGTAGTTCATACGTATTGATGTACGGCTTATGTATATGTTGTGCTTATGCCTTTTCGCTAATAGTTTTTATTACTGTTTTTATTTCTTGTACGTATCGTATGTGTTGATTGACTCTGGTTGAGTATGAATAGCTATAACTAGACTTCGCCTGGCTGCATCAACAGCTTTACAATAAAGGCAACTTATTATTATTACTATCAATAAGCCTTTGGGCCTTTCTTTTACCATGTGATAGTATAAGCTAAAGGTAATCAATTTGCAGAAAGATGTTTGTTATCTTTGCAAATAACTTAAATACTGATGCTCTAAGTTTCTGGTACCGATTTGAATACTCCATCATTATGAATCCTCCATTATTATGAATCCAAATACTCTGACATATTACTGTGCTTAGTGATTGCGGGTACGCTTTGTACTTGTGAACTACTTTTCTTGTATATTAAATTTATTGATAGCAAGACAATTTAGTAAAAGCTATTTTGGTATGTGTTATTTCATCAATATAAAAGTCTCACTAGCGATAATCACACTTGCTCTGAATTTTCCATATCTATATCATTATTAATACATGTCAAGATAAATAATAAAATAAAATTCACTAAATGTTTTCAATTTTTATTTTACTTAAAACATATAACATGATTCGCTAACAGTCTAACTTCATCAGATGCTAAAGTATAAGTAGTAGTTTAACATCTGATGAAGCTACAATATTAACAACAGTTAAAGATTTCTAGCAAATATCAGCCGAATCAATCAAGTTTAATGCTTATTAATTTATGTAAGCAGTGATTTATGGCTACCAATGAATTCGAATAGCTAATTGTGTTGTAAAACTGCCGCACTACTTTTGCGATCTTGATCTATTGTGCACAATAATATCTCTAAATGTTAATTATTAATTTCTCGTTTAATCAAGTACTTTGTTTGGTAAATATGTGAGCATCAAAGCGGTTGTTTTATGACTCTCAGGTAATTGGACAAAACGTCGGCAGCAGAAATTAGGACAACCACATGATTTCAACCCAGGAACCCCGAAGATATCAGTTATATTATTGTTAGAAATAAGAAACATGACCTTCTACAAATATTAGCGATAGTATGAATTTACAGCACTGCCGTGCCATTGTAAAACACTGTAAGTATGTGAAAAAAATGTGTTTTTTAAGTTTTGCGCGTCTCCGATATAACTTTTTTCGCTCTATCTCTATCTTCTTGTTGCATTTTCGATCATGATTTTTAACGAAATTATGGAAATGGCTAAACAGTGTAACATGATTGCTCCTCTTTACGTACTTAGGTAAAACAACGCATAACGCTAAAAAACACAATTGTGCAATGGCAAAACGCCTTTATGTCTTCAAATTAGTTTTTCAGTTGTCATACTTTGGCAAAACACATTAAAATACCATACAGCGTTTTACCAATGGAAGTGTATGGAATTTCAGACGGCAAAACACTTCTTCATATAACTTCTTTCGGTAGGTGAAGTGTAGTCATCTACCGAAACAACATTCAATAGAAAGAAAACCAACAATCCAAAAACATTCCCCTACTTTAAGGTCATAGTAAGTGTAAAATTTCAAAGGATTGTTGCAGCTTTATTTTAAGACCGATTTTGATCAAGTGGAGTGAGTACAAATCATGCAATGTGTTAAGAAACAGATGTGCTTTGGAACTTCCAGAAAAACTACAAAACCCCCGTGGCATATCAATACAAAAAAAGGTCATAATTGACAACCTAGTACCAAAAATGAAAGAGAATAAGAGGGTATTTTGGATTAATTTACCAGAAAATGAAACGTCAGCTGATTTATTAGAAGAAGGTTTTTAAGCTGTGTATCTTGTAAATTTTCTTTTTTTTTTATGTAATATCATTTTCAAATCTGTTGAAATTAAATAAACTTCTCAATAAAATATATATTTATGTATATTACACCTTTATACTAGTAATAATTCCAATTTGGAATGAAAAAGAAAAGAAATTTAAAATGAAGGTAAGAGACGAAACCTTAGAAATTACAACGTCAAAACAAGTTATAGCAATATACCTTGTTTTCATCATTAATGACAATTTTATTTAAAAAAATACATAAAATGGTAAACAAATTTAAACGATACAAAATGTTTCAAAATTGTGTTTGCGCTTTTAAATGCACGAAAAATGATAAAGACTAGTGTTTGAAGTCTTACACTAAAGTTTCGCTAACATCGAAAGAAAAATGTGTAAATGGCAACAATTCAACCTTTAAACGCTTCTCCTGAAAACATTTTTGCGTATACAGTGTTTTACCATAGCACGGCAGAGCAAGTATCGGCCGATTCGATCACATTTAATGCATATTAATTTATGTCAGCAGTGATTTATGGATAACATGAATTGGAATAGCTAACTGTGTTGTAAAACTCCTGCACTACTTTTGAATTCTTGATATAATTGTGCGCAATAATCCCTCTAAATGTTAATTATTAATGTCTCCTTTTGATTAATTATTTTGTTTGATAGATATTGCGAGTAATAAATTCTAAGTACAATGCTTGCATGGCTGCTGGTAGTTACTTTTGATGTCTGTTGTGAAACCGTGTTGTCCTTTCTACTTTTGGTGCCTTCGTTTTGTCCTCTAACACAGTGGATTTCAGGGCTGTTGCTTCTAGAGCGACTGAAATAGACTAAAGAAGTCTGCTTCAAGTAATCGCGGTAGAATCAACAGCCTTGAAGATGTCCCTCAGATTAGTAGACAAAACTTCGACAGCAGAAGTAGAAAAAACCAAATGGTTTTAGCCCAGAAACCCAGAAAATATTAGTTATATTATTGTTAAATACATGAAATATATGGCTTTGTGAGTGCATGAAATTGTAATAGAATTGCAAACACAGAAATATAATAATTATTAAAGAAAAACAAGAGGCCAAGAAATTACATTCAAATATCATATTATAATTCTATCCATTTAACTGAAACATTTATAAATCATAATTTTTATTTCTTAAAGAACCATACTATATTAGTTTGATAATAATAAGAAGTAAATACCAAAATAATAGATATCAGACACAAAAGTTAATAGCTGAGTAGGTGGATTAACCACCAAGTTTCTTAAAATATGACTGAATCTTGATTTACTAATTCGGATATAAAGAGGGAAATACAGTCGAACTGATAAATTAAACTGTTTAAAAAATATATTGTCAAGCTGAAGTAAAAATAAACAAGGCGTCAGAAAGGCGAGTGAAATCCACGGAGGACGACGATAATTGTAAATTTCTAATTTTTTCACTTCATTGATGAAAAGCTGTTGTCTAGCCGTCAATAGACTTATTCGCACGTATGTTAATGAAAGCGGTATTCTTAGATCAAGTTTCTAATGAATATTTTTAAAAAATTTCATTCAAAGTTGTATGAATGAGAAAGTCCGTGACTTGACATTTACAGCTATTATTAGAGAGAGTTGTGGTGGAATGTAAATGTCCGTACTTGAAGTAAGGAGTACATTTTTACGACTGTCGCCCTTATTTGAATAAAAATAATTAGCCTCTTTTATAAAAGATTGCCGTTTTTCCTATTTTGCATAGAATAGGTTGACGAACGACTATTTATTGCCAATTGATGGACATTGCTTGTGACTAAAAGAGAAACGTTTAAATTGAACTTTACAAACGAGGATTACGAATAAATTTTAATGTAAATGCTATTTAATCTCTTATTAATGTGAATTGCTTACATTTACATCTGTACCATAAAATTGTATATATATACAGACTTATCGTTGTTTGTTTGTCAGCACGTTAAATGTTGCACATATTAGACTACCTTATCAAAGGCCTTTTCTATGTCGATGAAGCAAAGATAGATTTTTCTATTAGATGTTTCATGATAAAATTATGGTCTGTGGTACTTCTTGCACAGTTAAATTCTCCACTTTGTTTCTCCTTCGATATGTTTTCTACTACCAGTCTTAGTTTTTCTTTTATTATTTGCTGATTTCTTTGTAGTAGTAGTGTTGAACAGCATGCTAGGCCTGAAGTGACTGCAGTTCCCTTTATTGCCATATTTACAGCCATTAGTTTCCAGAATTGACTATATATTTTAAGCACTAAATCTTCTCCTTTATACACCATATACTTAATCATTTCTGTTGATATTTTATTGTGTACGGGTGTTTTATCGATTTTTAAATTCTTAATTATATCCTGTAATTCTTCTAGGTTGTGAGTTGTTTTATATTTCCATTTTTAATTTAGTCTTTGTTATCGTGTCTACTTTCATCGCTTGCGAACAATTCTTGAAAATATTCTTTCTGACTAGTTATTAGTTAACTTTATTTTTTAATTTTTTTTTAATTTGATTTCTGATATTTGCGATTTTGTTCGTTCTTAGCGATTTTAGTACTATGAAAAATATTTACTACCTCCTACTTGTTATTTATGCTGCTAATGATTTATATTATTTTCAGGCAACACTTCTACAGCAAATGGTATGTTTTACATCGGAAACGAAGGATACTATCTATAGGCTCTACTGGTAAGTTGACTTAAGCAATTCTTGAAGATGACAAATATGTGATAAATTCATATTGGTTTCAGTTACTACTTCTATCCATGAACGTATAAAAAAGCTAGCTGATTGAGTCAAAGTAGTAAATGAAAAGGTAGTCAGAGGTAAAAGAATGACCGATGACACTTGTCGGCAGCAAGAATGCTCAAAAAGAAGTTAGCTAAGGAAAATCTACTAATAGCTATTGAGGCAAGGAAGCATCAGAAAAGAAAACAGTTGGAACTGAAAAGTGCAAAAATATTTTTGCAGGAAGTTCGATTAGCCTTTTTTGGATTGAAATTGCACAAGATTTAAAAAAAAATCAATATATTTGAATGTTTTGTTTTAAATAATGAGGTTTGACATTCACCCACATTTGTGTTGTGTCCATTATACAAATTTAAATTTTAAATGCTTTTAAAGAAAATAGCTTGGTAGTGATTCTATATCTACACATTCTCTATAAAAATACTGTATATTTTATTTTGCGTATATACAGGGTGTCATTTTGAAAACGTACCACCCTCTATATTTCGGCCCCTATAGAAATTCCAAAAATATGCAAAAACACGTCAAACTTATTTTTAAGGGGGACATTTTGTAGGCTGGTTTTCAATTAAATTACATCAACCCTCTAGCGGGGGTGGACATAACCTCTAAAAATTTAAATGGAAATGGGGGTTGAGTGATACCTCATTTTAAAGGTCGTTTAACCCGCTTTTCAAAAATGCTAATTTCTTGTCCTTTATTTTTAATACTTTTGAAGAAATCAAGTCAAACCATACACTTCCAACAAGATGGAGCTCCACCACACTACTATCTTCCAGTTAGACAGTGGCTAAATGATAGATTTCCTGGCAGATGGATTGGTCGAAGAGGAGCAATAGAATGGCCACCACGATCACCCGACTTATCGCCTTAAGATTTCTTCCTATGGGGGCATCTAAAATCGATTGTTTATAAAACACCGCCTCGAGATTTGCAAGATTTAAAGAGAAGAATAACAGCTACATGTAGAGAACTTCAGGCAGAAGTGTTTCGAAATGTTAGAGAGGAGTTTGAGAGTAGACTTTATCACTGTTTAGAAAATAATGGACAACATTTCGAAAATTTTATAAAATAAGTTACTTTTTATTAGTTTTTTAATGTTTTATTGCAAAACACTTGATACTTGTATGTTCATGGTTTGACTTGATTTCTTCAAAAGTATTAAAAATAAAGGACAAGAAATTAGCATTTTTGAAAAGCGGGTTAAACGACCTTTAAAATGAGGTATCACTCAACCCCCATTTCCATTTAAATTTTTAGAGGTTATGTCCACCCCCGCTAGAGGGTTGATGTAATTTAATTGAAAACCAGCCTACAAAATGTCCCCCTTAAAAATAAGTTTGACGTGTTTTTGCATATTTTTGGAATTTCTATAGGGGCCGAAATATAGAGGGTGGTACGTTTTCAAAATGACACCCTGTATGGGATGTGTCCATTATAGTAATCTACATATACATACGTTTTGTGTTGCTAATGAATATGTATATTCGGTGATGGTTGTAAATTTATTTGTTCTTAATTAAATAACTATTTCAATAAAGATACATGATTAGAAAATGATATATATTTATCACAATAAAACATTGATTCTATAAATTCCTTTTATTCCTTCCTGCAGTGACAAAAATTCAAGAGGAATTTAATATTAAAAGAAAGAAATGTTAGTAAAAGGAAACTCCATGTACACTGTAAAAATATTTTCTTTTATAAATATCTGAGCATAATAAGGGATTAATCCTAATTAATTAATGTGATATACAAGATTATTACATGAATTATAACACTATAAACAGAAACGCAGATATATCAGACAATATATTATTAATTAATAATAGTACACAACTATACTACGTACATACGCACAATATTGCTAGGAAAGAGTTTATGAAAATTGAAACCTCTTTCTGCATCATTTACTATTCCCAATATCTTTTTCAAAGTTTTCGTTCTTCCTCAAGCCCATACTGGATAGTACAGCTCCTGTTCATACAAAAGCAAGTGGTGATTTTAGCTTTGCTTAGAGACCTCCCTGAAGACATAGAAACCGTCTTTTCGAAGTTCCAAACAATCATTCAAAACATATATTGTTCTTATATGTGGTGTATTGTACCGCATTTTTTCAAAAATATGTACTATATATGAGTTTTATTAAGTATCATTTATGTTCTGTTTCATGTCATAATACCTGGTTTCAATCCTAGAGTAAGAAGATGATGTCGACATGCATTTCTATTTTCCCTTATCAATAAACCGGAAATATCACTTGCCTTCATTCTTACTCTTAAACGACTGCAGTCACATATAAGACTGTCATAACTTGAACCTGGTTGGCGAACAACAATATCAAATATTTCCCTTTCATGTCCAGAAACAACCTACAATACAATGAATAATGTTTCGATTAATTTCATTATTATTAAGGTATAATATACCTACGAGGTAGGCGCCATAAATTCTCGGCCTGATATACAAAAAAGAAACTTGAAACAATGTAAGAATTTTTATTTTTCAATGTAATCTCCCCTAACTTCTATACATTTATTACAACGATTAATTAATAATTCGATACCCTTGTAAAAATTCTGAAGTTTTTCCGTCAAAATGTTCTATAACAGCTGCTTGCGACTCACTGTCGTCCTTAAAACTACGTCCCCTAAGGTCTTTTTTTAAATTAGAAAACAAAACAAAAACACAAGGAGCCATATCCGGACTATACAATTCTTGAAAGCGCAATTCGCGGATGGCAGATTGTGAAATGGCGGCAGTATGGACGGGAGCATTGTCGTGCAATAATCCCACACATTTTGTCAATTTTCCACGACGTTTTGCACGAATACATACATACAATTAGCAAAATGGCCTCACAATCTCAGAATATTGTGGCTATCACCTTTTTCGTTGATTGAACGATTTTCGTCTTTCTGGGACGAGGTTCATCAGGTCGCCGCCATTCCATGGACTCCCTTTTCGATAGAGAATCGTAAACCAGAACCATTGTTTCATATCCTGTGACAATGGACTACAAAATCGGTTTTGGGTCGTCTCCACACATGTTAAAAAAGACTGCGCACATTCTACTCGATGTTCACGTTGGAAAGCAGGAAGAAGTCGCGGTACCTATCTAGCGCTAATTTTATTCATACCCAAATGTTTGTTATCACTGCTAATTCCTTCCCTTTCACACGGCGATCTTCTAGCACTAAATGTTCAATAATTGAAATTTGTTGAGGCGTTATCACTTCAATTGGTTGACTCGATCAATCAGCATCTTCCAGGAATTCTTGTCTCAAACGGAAACATTTTGCCCATTTTTTTACAGCTGAATACGGAGGAGTTGAAACACCGTAAAAACCGTGTTAAAAATGTAATGACCGCACGCTACTCAATTTTTGTTACTTCAGACATTTTCATGCGCTAGTCACGTTGGTTGGCTGGTTACTAAAAACTACTAGGCTTTGAACCGTCATGTTTATAATGTACACTTCGCGTATGTGCATGCATAACGTGATGGAGTTTGAAAACGTGTGAACCTGTATACGCCTGTCAGGCCGAGAATTTATGGCGCCTACCCTGTACTTGTAGATTTAATAAAAAATAAACTTCTCTATTATGGAACACTTCTGCGTTATCTTCTAGGGTTTTTTATTTTAATATGCGTACTGTCCGTACAACCCAACATGTGGAAAATTAGCTAACTCATTGAATTTTGCAATGTTGCAGTGAAACCCTGAGCAGTCTGAAGAAACCTTTTGTATTCACCTAAACGTTCTGCTAAATTAAACATCCTCTTTATAATAATGCTAATCGTTGGTTAATTAACATCTCGCAAATTATATCAATGCTTGTAAAGTTGGGGGTATAGGTAAACAGTTATCAGGCTTTTGAAGCTCTCCAGTATATAAGTGGCAAAAGTGAAGTTTGTGTCTATGGAATTTCAACGGATTTTCTGCATCTCATATGTATTTCTTCGTTACCAGTTCTTCACATTTTTTTGCTTTAATTATGTAAAAGTTGTCCAAAAAGTTTCTATTACATTCACTCTTATATACAGCTGTTTATTAAACATACGACAGAAATTCAGAGGGTTATTTCCTGAACTATTCTAAGAATATTTTGTCCCTTGATGATTTTTGAAAAGCCGCTATGTTTCGAAGATAAAAAGCGAAAAAAATTTTTGACGAAAACAATGTTTTATTATCAAAAATTATATATAAATCTTCGTTGTACTGTTCAAAATGACTACCTCCAGCTAGCAGAACTTTTTGAAAAACACCAAGGTGGTTTTTTTTATTAAGTTACACCCAGCAATTATCCGACTTATCAAATATTCCATATTTTCACTGGAGTAGTCTATGTAAACTAATGACTTTAGATGGACCCATACGAAAGAATTCGATAGGGTTTAAATCCGGGGATCAAGCAGCCATAAGTGAAGTCCACCTAGATCAATCCAGCGATCTCCGTATGTTTCTGTTAAAAACTCACGAGCCAACACACTAAAATGCGCGTACGTTTTCAGCGCTTCGGTACGCGTCTTGTTTTGGGGCAATGCAGTGGGAGTAGAAATACTCTTCCTTCTACAAAAAGCCTGTATAAGAACATTATTTAATCTACTTACATCCTAGAGACTCTTGTAAAAACATATTTATAAAGAACGATCTACTTACTTTGTCATCTATATTTGTTTTAGAGAGTGCACTATTTGTGAAATTGCACTACAATGAGTTTTTTAAAAAATATTAAATCAATCATACTAATGAAACAAGAGGGTTAAAAAAAGGCATCTTAATGCCCTCTAAAATGCACTCTATTAAATTACAAAAAAATGTTATATACCGATGTGTCAAAATTTATAATCACATTCCATCCACAATCAGAGATTTAGGTTTTAATCCATATATACATAAACTAAAACAATACCTAATAGGTGAAGCTTTGTATAATGTTAAAGTATTTTTTTCAAAACCGGTGCAGCGTAATTTGGTGCACTAAAATAATCGTTTGTTATTTTGTCTTGAGTTTGTTACTTGTTAGTATTATTAATATTGTGTATATACTGTTATAGTATAAAGGCATACGTTAACAATATAATATGGAAAGTTATTAAAGTTACCAAATTTAATTAAATAAACGTAGAAAAATTTATTATGATGTGTTTAAAATAAGATTTATTGAGTTAATCATAAAAGAGGTTAATCGCATTTAACAAGTATTCGAATTTTATAATAAACCACCTGTATATGGAAAGGTTGACCATGTTCATTGTTCTTAGAAGTTCAAAATATTCTGGAAAGAAGAGAGTTGAATATTAGTTGTTATTTTGTAAAATGTATTATAAATTTGTAAAAACTTGGGTAATTGACGTTTATGAGGTGATAAAAATATTTAGAATCTTATTTTGAAAGGTGTATAGATTGTATTGTAGAACAGTTCCCGGGAATAATTTGAAATACAGGAACTGTCATTATTTGACATGTGTTCAGAAATATAAATGTAGAGAGGTATTGGGATATGAATATGAAAAGAAGGGTTGATAAAATTATGAAAAGAATTTAGATAATCAGATAATACAATTTTAAGAAGTATTCTAGGTATATTAGAGAATTTAAAAGCTATGTTGTTGATGGTTATTGCTGTTGTAAAACTTTGATTGGAGAATACAAAATAAGAAAGGATTACTAGGGAAATGAATAAATAAAAAAAGAGAATTTTTCGAATTCTAAAAAACGGTAGACGTGTTTTTTCAGAAAGAAGATAATTTCTGTTTTAAAACACGAATACAGTAAATTATTAAAGAGAAAAGTGTGTCCTGAGTGAATACGTAAACTACGAATAAATTAATATAAAAATAATAATAGTACTTACAAATTGGTACAAGATCCAGGTATATCCGAAATAGGGTTGTTGTCTCCGGGATCATAGAAGTTTTCAGGAGTTTATTGAATACCAGAGTTTTGAAATTCCATAAAGGGTGAAGCAATCTTCAAGATCCGGTTATTAGAAAAGGTAGCAGATTCCAGAAGTACTGGTGTTAAAAAAAAGGCAGATTATTACAAGAGATCCATAAAGGTTGGTGAATTTCACAAGTTTCCGGGCGCATAGGAGAATTTGCTGTGCACGAAGAGATTTGGCTTCATATCGAAAGGACAATTTATTCCCACATCGAGCAAGTTCCTGTACAGGATAGTTGGTATTTTTCCTTCACGAGTTTGAACAAGATTGAAGTTTAACCACATCAAAGAAGTAGTATCCGTCCAAAAACGTCATCAGGAAGTGGATAGTTACTCATCTAAAAGAAGAAAGCAATTAAGTATTACCATTTTAGTATATTATTTGTGTCAGTATTAAAGAAAGATAACATTTTGTGAATGTTAGAAAAGATTTAATTATTTGCAATATAATTCAGTATTGAAATAGACTGAACTAATAGTTATTACAACAAGTACATTTGTCATAAACAACATAAGTTATTTTAATTCTCTACTATCCAGTAATATGTCAAGATATGAATAATTTTCATTTATATACAAATTTATGGAGTTATCAAGCCATTAAATAGTTTTGAACACATTATAATAATAGTTTAAATTAATTTGAGAAAGAAAGTAATAGAAAGAATTACTTAATTTTTGAATATCAATAATAAATAAGATCAGAGTACGTACCTGAATTATTTAGTTGGATTTGGAACTATACACCTTGGAGTAAATATTTTCTAAACGTCAAATATTCAGTTTCCATATTAAAATATTGTTAACCATTGTCCCGTATAAAAAAAACACACGAAGTTTGAATATAAACATATTATTTATTAGTAGAATATTGTTTTATTTTATCATAGTCAAATTCTCAACTATAAGAAATATTTTGGTTAATTTATAACCTCAAAGAAATAAATGTCATTTGATATATTGAAATGGAATGAGTAGTGGTGACATCTAGGTGTTTTATTGAACACTTGTTAGTAAACTGGATTATTTATAGTATAGAATGTATAAAAATATTACAGAAATCAGTAATTTATAAAATGTTAGTTTAGAGAAAAAAATAAGTAATTCAAAAAGGATTATTGAGATTAATAAAAATATATAATTGTAGGCAGAGTTAAATACTGTAAATGAAATAAAGAGCTAGGATAGAGTAAAATAATTTATATAAAGATAAAATATAAAGCTAGTCGGGCATAAAAATAAAACACCTTCGTATAATGAATGGAATATTAGGAGATATATAAAGAGATTATAAAAGTAGCACATACGAGGGTTGTTCATTAAATAATAGTAATTTTTCAAAACATGTCTAGAGTGTTGTCTCATTTTATATACGGTTCAATTTATGACATTTAAACTGTAATAGGAGTTAATGATTATGTCGAGAGTTGAATTGATATGAATGAGAAATTACCTAACACATTTTATGGCGCGCCAACGTGGGGCAGGTAAAATAAGACTCGCAATATAGTATTTTCAATATTTTATGTACATTATTATATGTGTGAACATAAATAAACATTTTACGAAGGGGATTATCTTAGTAAAACTTATATTGATAATTTTGGAAATTATATTTGTATTGTTGTCATATAATAGTTATAAAAAATGAATACAAGGTCTAAAAGTAGTTCAAGAATGAATAGATCAGAATCATCTAGTGATGATGAGGTGGAGGTTAGGCAAGAAGGAAATTTACAAGAGGGAGGAGAACTTACATTACAGGTTCAAGAAGGTATTCAAAAGGCAGGAGAGGTACAAGATAGAGGAGACAAGTCGCAAGTGCAAGGAGAGACATCTAAAATAGAAATGTCTGCTACAGTAGTAGATATGGCATCAGTTTTACAAATGTTAAAGCAAATTAGTGTAGATATGAACGATAAATTGGACAAGGCGAGTGAAGATAGTAATAAGAATATGAAAAAAATGACTGAAGATAATAAAAAGAATTTAATGGATTTTGAAAACAAAATAACTGGTAAATTAGACAAGATGATTGAAGAAAGTAGACGACAAAGAGAGGAAGATAAAGAAGAAAGAAGACAACAAAGGGAGGAAGACAGATTAGAAAAACAAATAAGTGTAAAGGACAAAACAGATATGATTAAAGAAAAGATAATAGAAAATTTTGAGATTAATTGTATCGATTGTAAACAAAACACAGTTGAAATTAAGAAAATGGATAAAATTATTACTTTACAAAAGAAAACAAAATACATGGATTCAGGCAGAAGTATTTTAAGAACTCAATTAGATTCAATTTTATTAGAAGAGGAAGATAACAAAAAGCTATACTTATTCACCTCAAGGCAGATAAAAGGGATATTAATAGGAGACGGGAAGATTACTGGAAATATATTTAATGTTGGACGTAATATGTTACTAACATATATGAGAAATAGCTTAAGAAGTGAAAAAGTTAATATGGACAGTAAATTTGAAGGAATTGTAAGTGGTAATGATTTTATTGAGAAGAAAAGAGTTTATTTAGAAAGATATGTGTCACGTAATATTTATCAGGAGACATTGATCTTGGATATAAATAGTAAAGTGTTATTAGAATGTGATATTGAATGTCAGAAAGTTTCAAACACATTCACATTAAATCATATTAATTTTGGAAGAGTATTTAATAAGATTAGGAAAATGATTAATAAGATTACTTATGTAATGGAACTAGAGGATACATGGTATTTAGAAAATTTGGTACCAGTAGAAAAATTGGGTACATGGAAGAATAGAGTTAAATTAAAAATAGAATTATGAACAAGTAATAGTCAGGACAGAAGAAAAAAGAGGTCGTCTTCTGAAGGTATTTACGACACCTGCTTATCTCAGTATTAATTAGATCTCAAGTTATAGGCAGGACATTACATTAGAATTGATTGTGTTATATAGGTGGGGAACGTCATTTCCGTATCCAAATATTGTTAATTCATTCACATGTTGTTTTTGAAGAATCATCAAACTATATAAGAAATGTTTTTATATTCATGAGTTCAAATTTTTATATGGTATAAAAGTTAGGGGCATAGTAGGAGTATTTTTTTATAACAAGAATATAATCGGATATAAAAAAAAATTGTTAACTTATTTGATTTGTTGAGAAAGGGGCATGTTAAAGTTCATAAGTAGGGTGAATAAAGCCTAGTATAAAAATAGATATATAGAAAGAGGTTCAGAATCGAAATATAGAATATAAAGTTTAGAATATTAGAAATATTTGAAGAATGTTGTTTTAAGAGTTGTATCAAATGTTACTCTCATTCCTACATATTTTATATATAACAAAAAAAAAAAAATAAAACCAAAGTACTATAAGAAAATCTATTTGGAATTAAATGTGTAATTATATGCCCAGATATAAAACTTAGAAGGAATATATTTAGTAGTTGAGGAAAAGAAAGAATTATTTAAAGCCTTAAGATTTTAAAATAATTGAAACAGTAAAAGAGATTTGCAAAATAATAAAGTAGGTGATGTTATAAAGCTAATTATAAAAAGATAGTGAAAGCCTTTATGATATAATATTTAAATTGAAGGAAATATGCTTGCAATAATAAATAAATATAAAATGTACCATTAAAATATGGAATTATAATATAAATGATAGAGAATGGGTTAAAAGTAACCTAATATGATGATTTATATAGGACTAAAATGTCTAATGAGAGATTAAGGTAACGTACGCCAATAAAACGTAAATATAAGTATAAACTTTCATAAGTAGAAAGTATGGGAAAGACGGATATGTCTATAGGAATATTATGGGATACATGCGCAAAGGGAATAGAAATAATAAATATAATATAAATGTATAAGTGAGCATAAGTAAAATATTTTATAGAGGCAATAATCTTTACGAGAAAGAGTTGAATAAAAAAAAATTTGAAACTATCACCTAAAAGAAATGTTAAGAGTAATACAGTTACTATGATATTATAAAAATTGTATAGAGGCTAAAGATTTATATGTAGAGAATATTTGCTAAAATATTAATAGAATATACAGGGCATAGTTATTATGTATGTAAAATTTTCTTATGATGAATTAAAATAATTGGTACTTATATTACTTTGGATAAACTATATATAAAAAAAAATTTGCTTAAACATATTTGTTAATTGTTGAGAATTGTGAAATGTTTGTACATTGGATTTGAATATGAATAGTTTATTGTAATAACATTGTTTACAAGATAGGAATTACTGAAAGTGTAATTATTGAAGTTATATTAGTTTAATAAATGCAAATTTGTTTATTTGAGGTTTAAATTTACATTTATTAAAAGGGGCATATGTTATAGTATAAAGGCATACGTTAACAATATAATATGGAAAGTTATTAAAGTTACCAAATTTAATTAAATAAACGTAGAAAAATTTATTATGATGTGTTTAAAATAAGATTTATTGAGTTAATCATAAAAGAGGTTAATCGCATTTAACAAGTATTCGAATTTTATAATAAACCACCTGTATATGGAAAGGTTGACCATGTTCATTGTTCTTAGAAGTTCAAAATATTCTGGAAAGAAGAGAGTTGAATATTAGTTGTTATTTTGTAAAATGTATTATAAATTTGTAAAAACTTGGGTAATTGACGTTTATGAGGTGATAAAAATATTTAGAATCTTATTTTGAAAGGTGTATAGATTGTATTGTAGAACAGTTCCCGGGAATAATTTGAAATACAGGAACTGTCATTATTTGACATGTGTTCAGAAATATAAATGTAGAGAGGTATTGGGATATGAATATGAAAAGAAGGGTTGATAAAATTATGAAAAGAATTTAGATAATCAGATAATACAATTTTAAGAAGTATTCTAGGTATATTAGAGAATTTAAAAGCTATGTTGTTGATGGTTATTGCTGTTGTAAAACTTTGATTGGAGAATACAAAATAAGAAAGGATTACTAGGGAAATGAATAAATAAAAAAAGAGAATTTTTCGAATTCTAAAAAACGGTAGACGTGTTTTTTCAGAAAGAAGATAATTTCTGTTTTAAAACACGAATACAGTAAATTATTAAAGAGAAAAGTGTGTCCTGAGTGAATACGTAAACTACGAATAAATTAATATAAAAATAATAATAGTACTTACAAATTGGTACAAGATCCAGGTATATCCGAAATAGGGTTGTTGTCTCCGGGATCATAGAAGTTTTCAGGAGTTTATTGAATACCAGAGTTTTGAAATTCCATAAAGGGTGAAGCAATCTTCAAGATCCGGTTATTAGAAAAGGTAGCAGATTCCAGAAGTACTGGTGTTAAAAAAAAGGCAGATTATTACAAGAGATCCATAAAGGTTGGTGAATTTCACAAGTTTCCGGGTGCATAGGAGAATTTGCTGTGCACGAAGAGATTTGGCTTCATATCGAAAGGACAATTTATTCCCACATCGAGCAAGTTCCTGTACAGGATAGTTGGTATTTTTCCTTCACGAGTTTGAACAAGATTGAAGTTTAACCACATCAAAGAAGTAGTATCCGTCCAAAAACGTCATCAGGAAGTGGATAGTTACTCATCTAAAAGAAGAAAGCAATTAAGTATTACCATTTTAGTATATTATTTGTGTCAGTATTAAAGAAAGATAACATTTTGTGAATGTTAGAAAAGATTTAATTATTTGCAATATAATTCAGTATTGAAATAGACTGAACTAATAGTTATTACAACAAGTACATTTGTTATAAACAACATAAGTTATTTTAATTCTCTACTATCCAGTAATATGTCAAGATATGAATAATTTTCATTTATATACAAATTTATGGAGTTATCAAGCCATTAAATAGTTTTGAACACATTATAATAATAGTTTAAATTAATTTGAGAAAGAAAGTAATAGAAAGAATTACTTAATTTTTGAATATCAATAATAAATAAGATCAGAGTACGTACCTGAATTATTTAGTTGGATTTGGAACTATACACCTTGGAGTAAATATTTTCTAAACGTCAAATATTCAGTTTCCATATTAAAATATTGTTAACCATTGTCCCGTATAAAAAAAACACACGAAGTTTGAATATAAACATATTATTTATTAGTAGAATATTGTTTTATTTTATCATAGTCAAATTCTCAACTATAAGAAATATTTTGGTTAATTTATAACCTCAAAGAAATAAATGTCATTTGATATATTGAAATGGAATGAGTAGTGGTGACATCTAGGTGTTTTATTGAACACTTGTTAGTAAACTGGATTATTTATAGTATAGAATGTATAAAAATATTACAGAAATCAGTAATTTATAAAATGTTAGTTTAGAGAAAAAAATAAGTAATTCAAAAAGGATTATTGAGATTAATAAAAATATATAATTGTAGGCAGAGTTAAATACTGTAAATGAAATAAAGAGCTAGGATAGAGTAAAATAATTTATATAAAGATAAAATATAAAGCTAGTCGGGCATAAAAATAAAACACCTTCGTATAATGAATGGAATATTAGGAGATATATAAAGAGATTATAAAACTAGCACATACGAGGGTTGTTCATTAAATAATAGTAATTTTTCAAAACATGTCTAGAGTGTTGTCTCATTTTATATACGGTTCAATTTATGACATTTAAACTGTAATAGGAGTTAATGATTATGTCGAGAGTTGAATTGATATGAATGAGAAATTACCTAACACAATACATTACATTCATGTTTGTATTTGTATGTTGACGTGTTCTACGCTTTGCATAATGGAATAAAAATCTATCTATCTATCTATCTACAACCTCTCAAAATAGGTACAATAGTGTTTGTAATGAATATCTTAAAAACACTAAGTAATACATTGGTATTATTTCAATGACAAGATATTATAAAGAATGTTTTATATGGGTAGCACCACAACTATATATTGCATAATTAAAAAATATAAGGAAACAGGGGAACTAAGGCGTCGTAAAGAAAGAGTGGGCAGCCTTTTAAAATTAGGAGAATTAGAATCTGTGAAAAATACTATGACGCAGATGTTGTGCTATTTCTTTTTCAAAACGAACTTTTTCGAAGTCAGAAATGTCGCTGAATAAAATAAATGGCATTATTTTTAAAACATGATTTGGGCAAGTTCAGTCTAAGTTAGCAAATAATGCAGTTATAGTCCTGAACTATTTAGAAAAAATAATTTGAGATGGATTAATGGATGATATCGCAGAATTATTTGTTATTTGTGTTGAAAAAATTGATGGGTAAAGTAACTTATTTTTGGTTAGTGAATCAGATTAATTTATGCAGCTAATGTTTATATTATAATATTTGTTATTATTGAGATCCTGTAACGATAAATTTTAAACATACTTTAAAATTTAAGCAGAACTCTCGATATTACTTTACGATGATCAAAAATATATAATATTTATATGTTCGAGTTTAGCAGAATAGGTTATCTCTAAAATTGCATTCAATTTAAATATGGAGTTGGTTTGACGAAATAATTCAAAAGGTTACCTTAATTAATATAAATTCTGTACACTTATTAGAACAAACAATAAAAATGGAATTGCTGAGAAATTACTGCATTTTCTACTGTTTACTTGTGATATGAAATTATTTATTACATTTTTAAACAAAGTGAACCGGTTTTAGGTGAGGCATTTGAATCATTCCTTATTCTGAGGTATGAATCCATTTAAAAATCTAATTTTCTGCAAAATATTCCGAAATTGTACAGAAAATAAATAGGTACAACTGTAGGCAGTATCGGATATATTGAAAATTAATAAGGCAAATTTCCGAAAAAATCTATCTAATTATAAGTTCAATGCAAAAAGAGGTGCTACAGTTTATAAAAACTGTATACTTGTCATCAAATAACATCAGATTAATCTTGGATCTAAAATCGTAAATTCTTAGTATAGGTATTTCTAATTAGTTCGTCATT
Organism: Amphimallon solstitiale; assembly: GCA_963170755.1. Classification (NCBI taxonomy): domain Eukaryota; kingdom Metazoa; phylum Arthropoda; class Insecta; order Coleoptera; family Scarabaeidae; genus Amphimallon; species Amphimallon solstitiale. The sequence continues at coordinate 98,924,913 of OY720678.1, forward strand.
ATAATTTAATGTTAAATACTTTAATAACAAGACATCGTTATATGACATTTAAGTAAAATATTACTGTATAGTTTTTAAAATATAGTTTCGTATTTAAGGTTATAGAAGATGTTCACATTTAATAGTGTTTATTAGTAGGTTGTAAAAATAGTTAGTACTACAAGTATAATTATATAGTTGAATATTCTGACTAATTTCATAGAACACGTCCCTGTCAAATAATTCAGAATATTTGGAATAACGGTATCAGATACGATGCGCGTGCATGCATTACCATTTTATACAGTAAAACTATTCGATTCGAACTGAAGATAGGTAATTTATTACTGGAAAATTTAATGATGTGTTCGTGATATTTATGTTACAACGATGGTTATGTATTCCTCTTATTAATTTGTGTTATTTGAGAGCGGCAATGGAAACAAGTAAAAAAGGAGATTGAGAAGAAGAAGAAGAGAACTGTATAATTGAATCTATTTGTTACCATATATACGATAATATATTTACTACTGATTACTATAAATCATAGAAAATACCGATTAATTTACAATCTCGAATATTTATGTAATTATTAGACTCCTATGCAGGTGATTATACCTGTATATGTAAATACCTGACAATTTGAACGAAATATCAATCACCTAGTCGCTATTGCTAACTACTGCAATTATAACTACTGTTAAGAAATGCAAGTTCTTGTCTATGAAACAAGAAAGAGTATACACTAGCCATTTGGGGGAGATTTAACATAGTCGCAAACATATCATTTCAATAAAGTGCAATTGGCAGGTGTAGCATAATATACAAGGTGTTTTTATGTATTATTTCTGAATCAAACATATTCGAATATTTTTTTTTTTATAAAGATCGCTTATTTGAAATTTTAAAGTTAGGCATGAAAAATTACATAACTGTTCTACGAGCGTGGTACAAGTAAGATGGCCAACGCACTTCATTTTAGTTAAACATTCTTAGACATGAAAATGTATTTTTTAAAATTACGATTCGATTACATGTGCTGTGTGGAGGTCACTGTCTTAATTTATAAAAGAAATTCTCGTATTAGCATCATGCAATACTTACCTCTGCTAATATCCACAGTATTTTTAAGAGTCCTCTGCCAGCAGTCCCAACGATGACGCACACTTTTATAATATGAGGAGTTAAAGAATCAATCTCTTCTTCAACTGTCGATTTTTACAAAAGAACTAGTTCAATGTCGAACTCCCTTTTGTCAAAGTCGACCAATGTGATTATTGTCTATTACTATTGAAATTATCAAGTTCCTACATAACCCGAGGTTGTAATAGGCGTACGTTATCTGTCCTGCTTTTACAACTAGACATTTTTGTCCGGACTTGATTTCAATTTTAATCCAACAATAGTGAGGTCGGATGTGTTAGATAGGTAATCTTGGAGTTTAAGTTGTTTTTCGGATTTCTGGGTTAAAATTGTGTCGTAGTCTCGACTTCTTTTGCCAATATTTTGTTACTATCTTAAGGGGGATTTTAAAAGGTACTGATTCTGCTGCGATTTTCTGAAACAGACTGGTATTTGTTGGTAGAAGACTGGATCATTTTGCGTTTAACACTGCAATGGATGAGCACAGATTGAAATTATAGTATACCCATTAATACAGTGTATCTGAAGAAGACGAATCCATAAAAAAACATATACCTATAGCATACACTATAATACTATAACACTAAACAAAATACAAACGAATCTTTGCTAACATGCGCTAATTTGCTTAAGGTATTTCAGTAGAACCAACATCATTGAATATGTGTCTTATGTAGTGAACAAAACGCGGGCATCACAAATAGAAATAACTACCTGGTTTCAACCCAGAGACCAAGGTGTAATCAACAACAACGATGGAAGCGAACAACTTAGATTTATTAACTATTACAGAAAGAAGATCGACAAGAGCAAAGACAGAAAATTAATCAAGACGGTTCCTGCAGACTTTTAAAACTAGACCTCACAACACGTAAGAGCGATCAGTTATAATCCTCATAAAACGTTCTTCTATATCTTAAAATATCGACAACATCTTAAACACAATGGCTCTGAAATACCTACTATACAATAAACCCAAAATCTACAAACCCAATATCTCTTCTCAATCTATTGTTAGTATCACTAGCAGCTCTACTTTCTAAATTTTTAAAGTATCATACTGATAACAGTGCGTTATTCATCTAATTTACAATCAAGAATAATTATTTCCATAATCAGACAAATCCTATCCGGCAACAACAAACCGTTTGGCTGACTTGGTGGAACCCTACTTATCTTCAACGTATTTCAAGTTTTGTGACAATTACTAGGAACAAATCGTAGGTGTTGCCGTTGATTAACCTTTATTCCCTATAGTTTCTAACATCTTCATGGAAGCCTTCGTACACTAACTATTATCAACCTACAACAGTAAACTTAAATACTAGTAGGTACATAAACAGCACCCCCTTGATCTATACTAACGGACAGGATTCCTAAATTCTCAACACAATATAATATTCGATACACTGTGGAAGTCCTTACAAAGAGTTTCCTTCCTTTTCTTGATGTGATTGTATGTCGTCCGATTCCATTACTACAATCGCAAATCTGAAAAACTGAAGACATCCAAAAACACTACAAAGGCTGAATCAAGCCAAATATTCCAGGAGTAGTGGAAATAGTATCCGTTTCCAGGAGTCCTGGAAGACTCTTATTCTTAGTCAACTGAACAAGCTTTATTGACCTGTAAGACATAACATGAGCACGCCTTTCTATAACAAACAGTCAGTTTCAGGTAATCGAAGTAGATGCAACAGCCTTGAAGAAAGATTGTGGACGAATGGTTAATAGCAGAAGCAGACACAAAGACACGGATTCAACCTATTATCTAAGTAATCAACGACAAATGTATGTAATCGAAATAAATTTAACAATATTTACCAGCTAAATATACGCACGCGTCTGTCGTTTCATATATTCCATCGAATATAGTTCAGCTTGAGAAACTGTATGAACTTATTCGAACGTCTTTACAACCTTTCCCAACTACTCATTCTGACTTTTCATATGAGACAGCCAAATATAGTCTCGCGTCATTTGTTGATTTTTATATTTAGTTATTTGTGTATTTTTATTTTGTTTTCTATGTTTCTATCGATTTTTTCTGTATTTTAAATTAATCAGTATCAGTGTTTATTAAAGCTGCTACTTTCAAGGAAACTATTTATAACTTTATTTTCTAGATCAGCTCAACACTATAGTAGTAAATATTTTTTAAAACAAAGGGGGATATGTAGACAAAGTTTTTGGTATAGAAATATAGACGAGTCTGGATATTAAAGGTGTCGGTGAAGATATGGTAAAAATAATCAAAATAATTACAAACATATGAATAACAAGATCAGAAGATGTAATATGGCATGGAATTGGTTTTTTAATGCTGAAGAAGCTAGACAAGGTGATGCGTTGGGGCCATTGCTGTTCATTTGCCCCATGGACGAGGTCACAAATGAAAGTTTAATCACGAGCAAATTTTTACTATAAACTGTATAATAATAATACTATCTTTTATTTCCCGTCATTCACGAGTTACAATATAGTATACACTATATCTAATATATTTATGGAGAAATACGAAACCGCAAGGCGAAGTTTGGCTTTGGGTACATGGTACCACAGACATTCTTACAGTTTGCCTTGTTTTGAACAAAAATATAAGACAAAAAGTATAATGCTTATCATAACTAGAACTACTATTATGTAACGAACATAAATAGATAATGCAATATATAAATAATTAAGTAACAATCATATAAAAAATTCAAGATTTTGTTTATTAAATAAGTAGTGGTACATACTTTACATTTATTATTATTATATTTACAAATATACCGCAATAACGAATAAATTAAAAATTTAATTTTCTATGTTATTTTTTAGATAAAAAAAATTACATTACGGACCTGGCACAGAATGTATGTTTATAAATACACGTAAGAAAGCGCATTTGTAAATAGAAACGGACACGCATTCATAGAAAAATACCCCTTTTATTTGTATAAAACGGGAAAAAACGTTAAATCGTACTCATCATATAAAACATATTTTTTGCCGCAGCTATGTAGTCGGTTGTTGACCCAGATGGTCGACACACTTAATGCAGACAATAAAAGATTGTTTCTATTTTTGAAATAGGAAGGTTCTTGCTCTTTAATGTGTTTGTAGTCGGAAACAGCTGATTATTATTATTTTAGAATATTCAATAAATCCTAGTTTTTCTAGCCTTTATTACAGTAAATATGAAGAATGTAATTCTTTTTTCTAGCAGGTGTAAAATTAAAGTAATTAATGGTTTGATATTTATTATGAAGTATGTATTCCTCCTCCTTTTTTTAACACAAGTAATATGTTGGTCCGATTGTGAAAGTGAAGCAGGTGGATATTTAGTCCAGGGTCGGCGTAAGGCCAATTGAATTCTTTATTATTTTTTTTCTGCAGTCTGCTCACGAATAAAGACTTGATATTTTGAGGGTACGTTTTTACACAATCTAGCTTCCCATTTCTGCTAGGTACTCCGTCTTTTTATTTCTGGGACACCTGTATATTAGATAAGAAAAAGAGTGATAGTAGAGTTATGTCTAATGCAGCAGGGGTATTCTTAATCCCCACGATCTAATATTGATGTGGTGAACATTCAATATAAACAAACTTTTTTTATACATATATGTATGAACATTGGTAGTAATAAACATGGTGCCCTTAAATAGAACCTACTTCGGCTTTAGCCATTTGTAGTAGGAGAGGATATGATGTGTAACGTGTTCAGTACTGTTCATATCTTTTGGCACCGTATACAAACCCTAGAAAAAAGTTTCGCAATCATATTTTAATTTGATTATAGATATCAATACATGGACCGTACATAGACGAGCGAGTAGAGTCTATGTTGATAAATGATTTCACGATTTTTAAGGTACCTACTAAGGAGCAATCAAATAAATTCCGAGTTGAAGTAGATTGTGCATGATAAAACGTATTTTCTAACTTACGCATTTGTAATATCAACACACATACATAATAGTCAACGCTACCATTTGATATTTGGTTGCTAACGTTGACATTTCGCTTTATTTTAAATGTGCAAGTTAGGAAATACGTTTTTTAGTGCCCAACCTACTTCAATTCTATTTATTATATAAATTTACGCAAATCTGTTCACAACATCTGAAATAGCTATTAAGGAAAAAGAGTGAATCGTTACTAGAGAAATTTTGCTGAAATTTTGTTGAAAATATTAATAAAGTAATCTAGAAAGAAATTTTGACAACAACGATTTATTTAGTGCTTATGTATCCTAAAAACAATACTATTTTTGCGTTTATTTTTCATACAGTTTTGAATACAACGCAGTTAGCTAGTATCATCTAACGACATTCTTATTATATTGATAAATACCAATGCGAACATTGGAACAACACAACGGAAAGCGACGCGCGTATTCCTGAATGAGGTTCAAGTTCGTGCTGGTCGCAGTGGACCACCCGAGCACCCTCTGTAATTAAAACGCGATACTATATTTACAGAGCGACCTGGCTCTCTCGTATATAATCAGTATGTAAATCGTGGCCACGACCGGACCATATTTATTAATCCAATATTGACGTTATATTTAAATTATACGCTTCAACGGTATTGTACGCTTATTATACACTCTAATTATTGGACCCCGGAGATGATCTCGCAATCAACTAAATACGTAATACGAACTGAGATTATTTATGGGCCACACGTCGTAAAGCGTATTTATTTTTGTATCACACAAAAATAAATAATTATCTTAATCTTTTACCTTTCTATGGTATACACGTATACCGTATTTGTATGCTGAAGCAATTGCTCGTGGTGTACTTAGCGTTCATCTGCGTACCTATCTCCTTGCTGTGGTATTCGCTTGGAGAGTATATGTTCTTTTTTCTTGTTGCATTTTTATAGCCCAATGGCGATATGAAATAATAGTGCAATATGAGAAAATGATTATCATTGTATGTTTATGTCAGATAAATTGTCTTCTACTTTTGTAAGTTTTAACAAATTTTAAGGTCGAAATTTGCAATCTTCTGAAAAGTCAGCATTATGTGAACTTTTTTCACCAAACCGAAAACATTTTAAAACAACTTAATTCGCATCATATACTGTCATCGTCAGACACCTAGTGTTCGAGTGAGACTAGCCATGGCTTATGTTAATGTTATCGTAATAGGTTGAATATAAACTTATAAAGAAAAGATGTGAAAAAAAGGTAAAAGGTTTATTGTTCGTAAAATACTACTAAATACATTTACTAAATGAATCAAAAATTTACAAATATGAATTTGTAACAATTTCCTCTTATTTAATTCATTTTTAAAATTACAGAGTTTGGATGAAACAATGTTTATTTTTAAAAAATTTCATAATACATAATTAATAATTCAAGTTATATATATTAATATAAATGTATTGGAAGATAATTCACATAGTATAAATTTCAGGAATATTCTTTCTGCTTATGGTTTGTATTTGACAATTAACGAACCGACCAGAATAACCTCAAATTTAGGTAGTTGTATAGATAACATAATTGTATCAGACGTTGTAAAAACTAGTAATTCATACTCTAAAACGATATATGCCGGGTTTTCAGATCATTTGGCACAATCTATTGAATGTGAAATACTGATTAGTGACAGGAATAGTGTTAATACCATCAAACACATTAGATCTTACAATAGAAGTAACTATAATAATTTTTGTTTAGATTTAGCCAATGAATCTTTCAGTAATATCTACCACACACGTGATGTTAATGAAATGTTTAATTCTTTCATGAGTACTTTTACTAGATATTTCAATGCACATTTTCCATTGCGCGGGATTAGAAATGGACCAATACACCAGAATTAAATTTAATGAAAAACCAGGTCACCCTTCTGCAGATGTTAAGCAACTACCAGCCAGACTTAAAACAACAGTATTCTAGCTGTCAAAAACAATACAATTTACTTCTGAACGAAACAAAACGGCACTACTATGCCAATAAAATAATGACAGCGGAAAATAAATCTAAAGAGATGTGGAATGTAGTAAAGGAAATACGAGGTGAAAATAAAAAATCACATCTTCCGGAAAATATTAGACCAGAATTGCTTGCAAATGAATTTAATAAGTATTTTTCGGGTGTAGCAACCAATCTTTTACCTGGAAATCATCCGGTCTCTAGTCGAAGCTTCAATATGTCACACATAAAATCACCTGCGACTTCCTTTTTTCTTGCTCCTGCTACTGAGAATGAATTAATATCAACGGTGAGGAGTTTTCGAGGTGGGATGTGCGTTGGTGTGGATGGCGTTCCTGTTGCTCTGTTGAGGGTGTGTATTGACACGATCGCATCGCATTTATGCTATATAATAAATAACTCTTTTTGTGAAGGCGTTTTTCCAAACATATTAAAAACATCATTAGTAACACCGATTTACAAAAAGGGTGATAGTAATCTCTTTGAAAACTATAGACCTATTAGTATTTTATCTTCGTTTTCCAAAATATTCGAAATTCTAGTTGCTAAGCGTATTACTGACTACTTTTTCAAAAACAACCTTTTTTGTGTGGAACAACATGGTTACATACCTGGAAGGGGTATTGAGACGGCTCTGTAGCAATATACTCAGAGGGTTTTGTCAATTCTGGAGGAGCGCGGTCTGGCATGTGGTCTGTTTTTGGACTTGTCAAAGGCGTTTGACTGCGTTGATCATTCAATACTACTGGAGAAGCTGAATTCTTACGGCATACGTGGAGCAGCAAATAACTGGCTAGAGACTTACTTAACTAATCGTAAGCAAATAGTGAAGTGTTGTATTGACGGAGTTATTACGCAATCGGATGAGACTACTGTGACTATGGGTGTCCCACAAGGTAATGTCCTTGGGCCATTACTCTTTATAATTTTTATGAATGATATAGGATCTATTTATCTGATTCTAATAACAGCATCATTACTTATGCGGATGACACCAACCTAATTATTAGTGGAAAGGACTTGCATGAGGTCTATCGGGAGAGCTTAAAATATTACAATAGGTTGCAAGATTGGTTTGCAGCAAATAAGCTCAATTTGAATAAAGAGAAAACGGCATGCATAATGTTTAGATGTTCAAATGGTATGCCAGTCTCACTAGACATTGTTTTGAATAGTTTGAATGTTCAGCTGTCTCCTTGCACAAAGTTCTTGGGAATCTGGATGGATGAACATTTAAAATGGAGGATCCACATTGACACAATTTGTGAGGTACTTGTGAGGGTATGTTACGCTATGCGCATACTAGCTCAAGTACTGGATGAAAATACCCTGTTATCGGTGTATTTCAGCTCTTTTTATTCAAGAATTCGGTTTGGAATTATTTCGTGGGGGTTTTCATCGGATATGACTAAGATTTTTACAATTCAAAAAAGAATTCTAAGGATTCTGTTTGGAAAGCGCTACTTAGACACTTGCCGAAATCTGTTCAGGACTAAAAGATTGCTGACTGTATATAGTATATACATCTATGAATGTTTGTTGTTTGTATATAAAAACAGAACGTTTTTCAGCATTTCCGAATTCGACCACGCTTATGGCACAAGGAACAAAAATAATTATAGACTACCGCAACACCGTTTAGTGGTAACTGAAAGAAATCTCGGCTACGCCGGTATCTTATTTTTTAACAAATTGCCAAATGATATGAAAACTCTTGGTAATATCAACGTATTTAAAAGTAAAGTGTTTTCTTATCTATGCAACATTGAACCGTATTCGATAAATGAATTTTTAGAGCATAGGAATTAAATTATTTTGTATTTTCTTTTTTTCTGCTATTTGTATGTACTTACTTTGTATATCTTTCTGTTATGACGTTTTCATACTATATATGTAATGTTGTTAGTGTGAAATAAACATTATTATTATTATAAAAATTTGGAACATAGCAACACTGTTTTTAACAGTGTGTGAACATTACGTCACAATTTAATCTCGGAAAATATGTACATAACTTGATTCAAATAAGCTAAACTTAAGGTGGTCAAATTTGGGAAAAAGGGATAGAAGATGAATATATGAATTGTAAAAATATATTGAATGAAATATTGATGACATTATTTAGTATTATTGAAAATTACACAAAACCTTTCTTTCTCTTAAATTTGAAATTTGTATTTCAAAGTACTTCCATTAGCTGTTGATAAACCTTGCGGTAGTAAAAAACAGTATTGTCAGTCGCCGAGTAATCTCAAGAGGAAGATTATACTCGTAAATAAAAAATTTGGAATTGATTCCAAATTTTCTATGATGGAGTGAGAGAGAGAGAGAGAGAGGTAGAGAGAGAGAGAAATAGAGAGAGAGAGAGAGAGAGAGAGAGAGGGAGAGAGAGAGAGAGAGAGAGAGAGAAATTTCTCAAAAGCCACTGTTTTGGTATCAGGGGACTACAAAAAGTAGATATCTGCAAAAATCTCGAGGTCGAAAATTATTATCAACACAATAATTCCTTATACTACGTATAGAAAGTAATAAATAGAAGAAATTTCGACATCTCAGATCTTATTTCTGGCTAAATTTGGAGATAGTAAACAATCAAAATATAATCATCTTAGCTGGATTACATTTTTTCAAGCAATTTCCCGTGCCAGTCAAAGAATCTCGGACGTTATCATTCACTTTCCCTTTCCTTGGCCGAACTTCAACACAAGTTGAGTCAAGTATTCCAAGTCTACATTGCATATTGCAATTTCCAAAAATAAGTAGTATTTCACCTTTTTCCTTATCTGTATAAACAATAAGGCTAGAATAAGTATGAAAAATCTATTTTGCAATACTAAACGAATATGTTAATATCATTGCAAAATCATTGATCATGCATCTCATGCATAATATATTCCATAGTATTTTACGAAGATGTACTTGAGAAGATATATTAATATACAAATATAAATTTTATAATTAGGGTTGAAGTAAAACACAATTTACAACTAATTTCCAGTATAATATTATACTGGAAAGTAATTTATCATAATGTTTGATAAAATCAGACCCTACTAATATATCATCCAAAAAAAGAACAATCTCCTAATAAAATCTTGGGAAGATAAAAACCTCATTTCCAAAACATTAGCTAACAACTTAAAAATACGAAATACCCAATGCCCCAAAATTTATGGCCTCCCAAAGCTACACAAACAAAATGTACCTCTAAACATTTTAGAGATGATTGAAATACACAAAAATCAAAACTCAGTTAATGAGGAGAGATTTCGAATTTATCAACAGTATACTGACAATTATAATTACAAAACCCTGTACACACTAATATTATCATATACATACATGTAAATACATTTTAACCGTTTTTTGTTGTTGTTTTGGCCGTTTCCATGTCAGCATAAACCAGCATTGTAGACAGTTCATTGACATTTTAGATCTTAATCGTTTGAAGTTACATATTTTAAATTTTAAAACACTTTTAATGTATTTTATTATTATTATTAATGCAACTTATGCTAATATCGCTAATATTATCACAATAAAATGAAGTTACATCATTTCAACGGTATATTATCTACACTTACTGCTGAAGATGTCGATCGTGAAGGAACTGAATCATCTATAAAAGAAATTAGCTTCAATAATCACACTCACTTTTATTTATCTCTTTAAATCACTTCTATTATGGTATCTTAAAATTATAATTTCCTTTGGTTGGTTATCACTTGGGTTGTGTTTAATATAATCTACTAAAACCTCTTCATCCAAAATTGAGTTACAATTGTCCGTGAAATAGAAAGTACTTTCTTCTAATTCAGGAAACTTTTTAGTCGCTAAAACACACATAAACCAAATTGCATATATTCTTTGGAATTATTTTCGTATGACAGTATAAGTAACCATACTTGTAATTTACCAACTTAATGAAAGTCGTTATTTTTATTACGAAATTCATATACCGGGTGTCCCAGTGTAGTGGTAAAGTTCATTATTAGAATCTAATAAAGTAGATAGCGAATAACTTTTAATACAAAAATTGTAGATAATCGAAGCTCTACAATTTAAAAATATTTTCATTTATACAGAGTGTTCGACAACGATGAACAAACACAAACTTATGTTTTTTAAATGGAATGCTATGCATTTTTTTTAGATTTTATGATAGTCCTTGAAGGGTTGATTAAACTGACGTAACTTGTATTTGTCCATTTTCAACTGTTTCTGAGATATGACGTTTTTTCGTCAAAAACTGTATAATATTTGAAAAGTTGCTATGAAATAACGATTGATAGTGAAATACCTATTATGGGCTCAATTAGTAGAGATATCTTTTCAGTACATCAAATTAATGTTTATTTCGACATATCTACGTATGTTCTTTAGAATTTCATACCATTCGCAAAAGTTAAAAATTTACAAAAAAATTATATGTTATTTATTATTAAAATTTATATGTCATTGAAAAGTGCATAAAATTTACTGATTACAAATATATATTTTCTTCCACCTGTGGGCGGTATTGCAAAAGTTATAGGATATTATATCTGAATAAACCCGATTAAACTAAAATTAATCGAAAAGAGTTACTTCTATTTTCCTTTTACAAATAAGTAATTTTTATTAAAATTTCAAAACTCATGAGGAGTTTGGAAATTCATGAATTAGCAATAATATAAAAAATATCGCAGACGCTGTGTGTCAAAAATTGTTTAAACGTTAAACTTAGATTTATAGCTTCACTAGGGATGTAAGTACATGAATTTACTTTAAGTGCGAAATGAAATATTTAATATTGTGAATTAAAAGATATGATATATATATATATTGTGTAATGAAGTTATGGCAACTCATATATGCTGTATAAAACAAACACTCTTTGTTGTTTTATACAGATTTCTACTGAAGATGGCAACTTAGTTGCCTAAATACGTATATAGAGTTTTTGCAGTATTGTTTACAATAAAAGCGTGTTTTATTTTTTTTTACAGTTACTAACTGCATGAGGAGGAAAGTGGATTAAGATTACATGACACGTTTTTGTGTAAAAGTCAATTTTTTTAAATGGAACACCCTGTATGTCAGTTCATTTTTGAATTGTATATTAAATTTCATGTCAGAAACATGTAAGACGTTAATACTTTAAATGTGACCATTACTGAGCTACTGTCGTTTTTTGATATGCATTTGTTCGTTTTTGCAAAAAAGTCAATTTTTTCAAACGGAACACCCTGTATATTATATTATTTTTGAATTTCTTATTAAATTTTACATCAAAAACATGTAAGACGTTAATACTTTAAAAGTGACTGTTATTGAGCTATTGTCTCTTTTTGATATAATTTTGTCAGTACTATATTATATTAATTAAAACCACAAAACTGACTCTTCTAGTTAGAAATAACTCAAGAAATACAGATTTATATTGTTAATTAAATAATTGATATATAATACGATATTTACGATAAGTAAATAGCAATAGATATTCTAGTGTTTCGTTCTATTTAATCTTCACCAAAAAAGAGTCAATCCAGTATCTGCGAACTGCAAACTATGATTCCTTTGTTCATATTTAATATACTTGGGATGTGGTATAGAGAAGTATATTTTCTAGTTGGTTTGAAGTTTGAATCACTTGATGATAGCATTATGTATAATAAAAATGTTATTATGGCTAATAATAATATAATATAATAAATGTACATATTATATTTCACAACATGAACATATCTTGTAGAATGCAATAAATTCTTGCGACATTATTAGCTTAATCATTTTCATTAGTAATGCATATCACAGATTCACAGTTAGATTTTTTCCTTTTTTTCCGCGGAAAAATTCCATCGTGTATTTAATTATGGTAAATTATTCAGCGTATTCAGTTTTTTTCTTTACTTGAAAGCCGTTGTTCAACATCCCTCGCGTCCGAGATGAGAAATTACAAGCTACTGTATTCCACGGCCAAACATAGAAGCAACACCGTTGTATTCTTGGAGGACATTAAACATTTTATTATTGGTACTCGTTGCGTTCTAATGATGTTTCCACTAATAGTTATGACAATTTTATCGTGTAATTATCAAAATCATTTGTACATAGTACTTACTTGCAAAAAATTTATTTAAATTCAACTACATTAGTTTTCCGTGTATATCAATGAGTAAAGCGAATGGATATTACGTATGTATCTATTTACTTCCTTGTGTATCTATAAGTAGCCGTAAAATAAAAACATAAAATTTAAAAATCATTCGAAAGCAGTAAAAATTTAAGAAGAAATAAGAATTTTTAGAATAATATTTTAATTCAAATAGTCAACTAAATTAATAATAAGTATATACAAGTACATCATTTTGTTGTGCTCAAAATTTCGTGTACAGTTCACGGTTTATGACCAACTTCAATTTATTTCCAGATGTTTTCTAGTTAGTTCCTTTTACTCATAATCTAAATACGATGGAGGGAATGACGTTAAATGCGTGTTATATGTTACCTAATTCTACTTTTCTGATTTTATAGTTAAAACTCGGTTTCTAGTACGATGAGAGATAGAAACCACTGTAGAAGTGCTATAGTAACCGCTCTGGGTTCCGCGTTGTCAATTTTTAATCCAGAGGATGTAATCGCTTCGAATGTCACCTACAAAAGTAGTCTGTAGTCGTAAGCCGGGAGAAAGATTTGCGTATTATATTTTCTCGAAGAAAAGGACCTTATTATAACTCAATATATCAATACGACAGCAACCTCATGCGATCTACATAGTTATCAAGAGATACCGAGGGTTTGCATTACATTCGGGTAGACAGACATATTTTAAGTGATGATTCATTGTTTGGAAATTGCTTCGTTTGAACAATTTAACTACGTTTTATCGACCATTCATGATTGATGACGAAATCATGTGATTATACAAATTAACCAATAACCGCAGCCGGATTTTGTTTGCGATAACTAATTGCATTGTAAGGAATATTTAAAAAAAATATTTATATTGTGTTATTTGGAAAGAAGATATTTTCGGAAGTTGACCATGGTATGTGATGGTCTACTGATGAGGATTGAAAAGAAAATTTTTCTAATTCTAATTCACCTATAAATTGACAACAGGCATTTTGGCACGAATTTGTCTGAATCTATCCTTTTATTTACACAAACGCTGCCTAGGCCTCCTCAACCCCATTATGCACTACAGGTCTTACGGCAATTGATTTTGCGGTTGGCAAATCATCTCATTATATGTTGTCGTTACATTTCCAGTACATTATCTGACATTCTTTGTAATCAAAACATAACCTATTTAACTGTTTGTCATTCAGTTGATGCATTCTAAAAATTAATACTAATTTGAAACGCGAAAAGGAAATAATATATGAGAAGACAGGTTAGATTAGTTAGGCATTGTTCTGTAGAAAATTATTTAAAATCTAACTGAAAACAGTAAGCCGTAATAAATAAATTAATATTTCAATGAAATATCATAAGGTATACAATTTTTTTCTTTACTGAATATTAACTGTTAATCTATTATCTACTATACGGTTAAAGACAAAGTGAATTACAAATTTATATTTCAAAAATAGACTTTTCCATTTATAAAGCCAACTTAAATAATACATATTTATGAAAAGAATATGATGAATATGTTATATGAAGTTTATCACAAATTCATTTTACAAAAATATATTTTCCCATTCATAACAACAAGTTAATAATACATGATAACATTTATGAAAAAAACTAAGAATGACCATGCAAACGAGTAGGTACGCATATTGTTTTATTTTTCTTCAATCACTTAAAGAATGTTGATTTGATGATGAATGTGTGACATTAATTATAAACTCTTCAACATCGTCATGCAAGTTATCTACCATCCACATTTTACTTTCGATGTTCTTTATGTGGCTAATGTAAGTCTGTCAGTTATTTATTGCTACATTCTGATAACTCTCCACAATGTATTGTTCAATATCTCTTTGTTTGAATGCAGTTTTGTGCTATTAATATAGTGCTTAATTTCTGCTCACACAAATTCAATTGGGTTTAATTCGGTGGCAATGGTAAGGTGGAAGCCCTTTATTCTTTGCAATTTCATCGCTCATCAGTATATTCAATACTTTGGTATTTTCTCCATGCTACCGTTGAAACATTGCCTGATTTTCTGGTTTGATATGAAGCATTTTCGAGAAGAACAACTGAGTTCTCTGGTATAAGCAATTTATTCTTGAACCTATCTACATATGTCTCTGCATCCATTTCAATATGGACTTCAGCAGTGTCTTTCTTACAAGGGTCATCACCAACAACAAAACGTTGCTCGCCTCCAGCGTGAAGTAAAGCAAATCGAGGCCCAAGACTACTTGATGATTTTAAACCAGTGCTGAGTCCTTGTGTGAAAGCTTCTCGACCGCTGTGAAAAGTTGCCCGTGCTAAGTTAGGCAGGTCATCATCGTTATTAACAGCAAAAGAACAGTATTTAAACTAGGAGGTGCATCTTGTTAAAAAAGGAAGCCATGCGCTTTACGTCGAATAAGTGCTTGTGTATTATCGTCAAATGAATAAAGTGGATAATTTATTTGTATATGCTTTATCTTGTTTGGTTTCTTTGGATTTGATAGTTAAGCACTGAACAACTTAAAGCTTCACTTGCTTCTTGAACAGCAGACCTCACGTTCACGGATGTACTAAAATTATTATAGACATTCATAATCATCTGGTTTTCCTTACGACTAAAATTCTCTCCATTCTCTCGCTATCTGGCTGGGAGTTCCATAAAGACCGTGAAAACTGCAATAAAGCACGTTATCACATTTATCAGAACTATAGATTTAAGTATGCATACTTACCCTTAAATGCTTGCAAAAGATAATATGCGTTTTAAAAAGAACGGTTTAATACAAATTATATATAATTTAAAGACAATAGAAAATATAAACACCAAGGCGAAAACTGACAATTGACAGCAACGATTACTCACAGTAGCTATATACCTTGCATGATAGAATTTGCAACAAGGCACCCGGATATTAAGAAGGCGTCAGTAAGGGATTACTAAAGATAATACGACATGCAATATTGCTATTAAACCTGTACTGCATAATGGGGTTGAGACGATCCATAGCAAGTGCCATATGTTATTTTTATTTTCAATTTGATTTAGGATTGCTAAGGATTCTCCTGGAGATGATCCTGTAGCAATTTTCTCATTTCGTTTATTCCTTACAAATGGATTTTCAAACATTTTTTCATCATATTCTACATTCTGGAACAAACAGTGGTGATTATATATAATTCGAGTTAGCAAATAGTTTACTAGTGTATTATTATAGTAAATGATAATGAATAGAGCTAGGCCACCGTGAAAAAAACTTTATGATTCAAAAGCAATGTATTGAATCAACTTCAGTATTTATGACTACAATAGTAATAGCGTAGTTAATTTAATTTATCCACAATCACTATATTATACGGTCATAATTCAACTGCTTAGCAACCTTTTATGGGGTCTATAAAACACTAGTGTTTTATAAATCATAAAACACGCTATAAAACACGCCATGCATTAGTTAATGCGAAATTTCAATGATTTTTGAGGTGACAGCCGCTGTCAGACCGAAATGTCAGATCATTGTTTCATAAATTTCGGCGATTCTGATTATAAATAAGTGTGATTGTGGATAAAACGTTGTATTGCATACGGGTTTTAGATGCATTTTATTCACTTAAGAAAATTAAACGCTCGAGCAAGCTCTCGCGTTTAAACATTCTTGCGTGAATAATATGCTATCTAAAACCCTTATACAATAAATAACTATTATTATAGGCAAACATTTTTTTACAAATGACGGAAATTTGCCTTTGCGATTTAGTGTTTTCCCCAGGTATTTGATTTTCCGATGATGCACCAATTTGGTTAAATAAGCAGTTAATGCGAATTCTAGATACTGGCCAAGTGCAAACCCTATTGAATGCAGGAAATTCATACAGGCTATCCAAAAAAAATAAACATTCCATTTGTCCATTGCTTTCTGCAAACGATTTGAGTGGAAAAACTGTCTCCAATTTCTGCGGTTATAATTAATGTCTGCATTAGCTGAGTTATTTTACAATGCAAACAACCATGCCTTGCCAAATAAAATCATTTGGTGACAACATGGCTGTCATTTTCTTAATTACGTTATTAATGTGAAGCTATTTGGATATTGTTCTCTTACGATGGATAAGAAAAAGAAGTTCGATGGAATGGTCTGATAGATGTCGTGATATAACGCCAATAGACTCTTTTACTAGGCCGATTGAAAAGTAAAGTGAATAAAAATAGGTTTCAGTTACCTGTTGTTCCCTCTTTTAGTAAAAATTTGTTGAATTTATGCCTTTTTACTTTCTTATACGTAGTATAAGGAAGTATTGTGATGATGAAAATTTTCGAATTCGAGATTTTTGCAGATGTCCACGTTTTGAGGTCCCTTGATACCAAAAAAGTGGTTTTTAAAAAAATGTCTGTGTGTGTGTGTGTCTGTGTGTCTGTCTGTGTCTGTCTGTCTGTCTGTGACCACGATAGCGGCCAAACCGCTGTAGATATCAATTCCAAATTTTGTATTAACGGGTATAATCTACCTCTTGAGATCTGATTAGTTTTTCAGTAAAATCGGTAGACCGGAAGTATCAGTTTACTTCAGCGAAAAAATCGAATTTTGCGAATATTTCGTCAACTACTAAGTTTAAACAAATTTATAAAGAATTCATATATACTTAAAATTAAAATTGAGAATAATTTTATTTAGAAAGTTTTTCGAAATTCCTACCGGAAGTAGGTCTTTTACTCTTATCGAAAATCAGTTTCTTGCGAATATTTCGCAAGTCATGCTTTTCAGACAAGTACGTTACGGGTATAAAAGTATTTAAAACATAATTTTCAATATCTTTTGTATAAAAAAAATTTCAAAATTCAGACCGGAAGTACCACTTTTACTCTTATCGAATAGCGATTTTTTGCAAATATGTCGTAAGTTATGCATTCTATATATATTTATCAAGAGTACAAAAGTATTTAGAACTGGATTTGCAATATTTTTTGTATATATCAAATTTCAAAATTCGGACCGGAAGTAGCACTTTTACTCCTAGCGAGGAGCACTTTTTTGATAATATCTTGCAAAGTATGCATTCTATAGCAATTTATTAAGCGAATGAAAGTACCTAGAATAGGATTTTGAATAAGTTTTGTATAAAAATTTTTTTAAAATTGTATAGTTTGAAACGCTCATACGTATAAGAAAGTCGTGTGGTGGCCACACCTCATTTTTTACTTTCTTATACGTAGCATAAGGAAGTATTATGATGATGAAAATTTTCGACCTCGATATTTTTGCAGATGTCTACGTTTTGAAGTCCCCTGATACCGAAAAAGTGGTTTTTAAAAAATGCCTGTCTGTCTGTCTGTCTGTCTGTGACCACGATAGCGGTCAAACTGCTATAGCTATCAATTCCAAATTTTGCATTTAGTAGTATAATCTACCTCTTGAGAACTGATTAGATTTTCAGTACAATCGGCAGACCGGAAGTAGTAGTTTACTTCAGTGAAAAAATCGAGTTTTGCCAATATTTCGTCAACTACTAAGTGTAAACAAATTTATAAAGAATTCATATGTACGTAAAATTGAAATTGTGAACAAATTAATAAGGTAGGTCTTTTACTCTTCAGTTTTTTGCAAATATTTTGCAAGCCATGCTTCTTAGACAGATACGTTACGAGTATAAAAGTATTTAGAAATTAATTTTCAATACCTTTTGTATAAAATAAAACAAAAATTCGGACCGGAACTAACACTTACTCTTACCGAATAACGATTTTTTGCAAACATGTCGTAAATTATGCATTCAATATACATTTATCAAGAGTACAAAAGTATTTAGAGTTGGATTTGGAATATTCTTTGTTTAAATGAAATTTCAAAATTCGGACCGAAAGTAACACTTTTACTCTTAGCGAGTAATGCTTTCTTTCGAATATCTCGCAAAGTATGCATTCTATAGGAATTTATTAAGAGAAGAGAAGTATTTATAATAGGATTTTGAATAATTTTTATATAAAAAAATTCTATAATTTGAAACTTTCATACGTATAAGAAAGTGGTGTGGTGGCCACACCTCATTTTTTAATAAGCAAACTATAGAATTGTATTTCTGATTTTTTTGATTTTTTCTAAAAAAAAATAAAATTAC
This sequence comes from Amphimallon solstitiale, assembly GCA_963170755.1. NCBI lineage: Eukaryota > Metazoa > Arthropoda > Insecta > Coleoptera > Scarabaeidae > Amphimallon > Amphimallon solstitiale. The sequence goes on from OY720678.1 coordinate 98,944,195, forward strand.
GGAATTTATCCGTTCGTTAGTTTATTACCACACCGTATATATCTGGAATGTTTTGCTTTTGTGTAGGTTTTAATGTGGATATGATCTACTATGAATTCTATTAGAATAGAAAAGCTGTATTTTTCATTCTATTTGGTATAAGAAATGTGATAATGTCAATAATTGTTGTAAAACACTGAGTAAATTTTGCTAAATCGTTTATAATAAGGCACTTTTTAAAACTTCGGATTTCTCGATTTCCTATCACAAACGGGAGACAGCAGTCAATACAAAACATTTCTGTTTGGAATCGAATTAGCAATTCCCCAAGAAACAAGGATTTTATTTAAAGATTATCATATGTAGGTACAATTTCCATTTAGTGTAAACTATTCCTTTTTAGAGGGGAACTGTGTACCAATAATTAATCTCGTTATTTATTATTATTAATTTGATTACAAAAATCCGTATGTTAGTATTTCTACTCTGACAAGGATTTGTTTTATAAAATAATATTATTATAGTATAAAACATATTATTTATATGAAAACTGTATTAATTTTATTTTAAATGATAATGTATATAAAGTTTATTCACTTTACAGTACATGTATTTGAAATAAGAGCACGTCAATTTTTGATTGATTTTCGATCGACATCATTCCATGTAAAGGGATCATTAAAAAATCCGCGCGCGCGAAATGAGTTAAATATCCTCTGTCCCCTTTTAAATATATTTTACACAGCCTAGGCAATTATAAACAAGCCTTGATACCCCTTTAATATATTTAAAGATTGGTGAAAGATAAGGAACGGTATTGTTCGGCCGGTGCACAGTAACCGCTAAGATGAATGGCAGAGCAGGATCATTAATTACTACGATCACGATTTGGAGCATATCTTCTGCTACATCTTCTCTCTCTCTGACCGTCACTGATACATAAACACCACCTACATGCATGACTTTACACGTACACATGTATAGACAACTTATAACCACGAACACAATATATGTATGTATTTACTATACTCACCCCTTAGTTTTATATATTATTATACTATATGAGCTGCCTTGTCGTTGTGTGAACAGACTTAACACATGCGATATGTTTTTTAATGATGGTACAGAACTTTAATAGCATGAATGAAATTTTGTTAAAATTAAATTTTAGAAAGGTATTTAAAATCAATGACTTAGACTGCTTTATACGAATTCTGTATTATTTGCAATACTATAGATAGTTACTCCTATTACAGGATATATTAAGTGTAAATCAATAACACATAATGAATAATTGACAATTAAAATTACGAGAAAGATAAATAGATTTTTTTTTTGTAAATCATTGAAGGCACAATGTTCCTCTACTATCCTAGTAGTATTTACACCAACATAATTACATAATTACAAACTAAATAGGTAAAAAAGTGTCATGTAATTTTAATCAAGTTTCTGCACATACAATTAGCAATTATAATAAATATATGGTGTCGCTTTCGAGAAAAATTGTAATACGTCGAAAACTTTATAATTGAGGCCTATAATGTCTTATAAATTTTTGACTAAGAATTATACCGGAAATACAAAAATTTAATAATAATAATAATAATTTAAGAGACTAATTTTGGCCAGCCTCTAAGTTATGGAACACTGTACAATACAAAATAAATTTAGAATGTGCTCTCTTAGAAAGAAAACCAATTCGAAATTTAATTTCGTATAAAGTCACAATCGGCCTTCTTCGCGGAGATCACTCGCCATGTATATGCTATTCCTTTGAAAGTCCTCCTGCTAAAATTACACTGTCTGCCTTTTGCAAAAGTTTTGTTCAAGACCATTGGATGGAAATATTTTGATTTAAGGCTAATAATTGTATCAGTACGTTCCTTGTTGTTGTCAGGTATGTTATTTCGTTTAATTCCCTCGTAAAGTCACCTTGGTGCATATTCAAGATATCCGTTGAAATGTGACTGATATTTTGGCATTCTCCTTTCTCATTTGGTTACACATTTAGCTCAGGCTCTATCATGTAGGATTTGAGCTTTTTCTATTTAGAAATTAGCACGATGGCTGGAATTGAAAACGCAAGAAATATTTCTCGATGACAATTTTAGAAGAATGGAGTTTTGTGAAACCGTTATGGAAAAGACAAATGAAACTGAGAATTTCATCGCAAGACAGATGAATCGTCATTTCCATTAAATGGAAAGCACAATCCTTTTGTTGTTCGATATTGGGCTCGGAAAAATCAGCACAGATATTTTGTTAAACACACCCAATATCCCAAGAAAGTGAATGTCTGGGCAGGTACCTATTTTGAGTGACCATTTGCTTGGTCCATTTTTTATTGATGATACGTTAAATGACGACAAATACCTCGATATGCTACAGAATCAGATACTTCCCGTTATTGATAATACCGGAATAGATCGGGATATTAATTGGTTCCAACAGGACGGTTGTCCTGCACATAATGCTGTCAGAGTAAAGCATTTTTAAATAAATACTTTTCCTGATAGTCTCATTAGTGGAACAGGAAGCATTCACTGGCCTCCGCGATCTCCTGATCTATCGCCAATTGATTTCTTTTTATGGGGATACATCAAAAATAAAATATACAGTGCACAAGCTGGCAGGCTAGAAAACTTAGATATTTTGAGAAGGCTAATCATAGAGGCTTTTGAATCCGTAACAGTCGATGTGATTCGTAATGTGCGAGAAAATTTTTATGGTAGGCTCGGACAATGCCTTGCTGCTGAAGGAGGCATTTTTGAACCTATGCAATAACATTTTATTTTTTAGTATTGTTTAGAGTATATTTTTCCTATTTCTCTCTAGTCATTATTATTATTTCATCTACAGTGGAACTACTTACCATCATTGCTTCATATGTATAACCACTGATATCTTAAATTTTATTTATTTACCGTATATAGCGGTATTCGTTCAGCAATTAACCCGTTTGTTGAAATTGTGTCAGCGTGTAGTTTATTTGTGTCACTGAAAATTTTCTTCGTCCAGGAAATTATGGCGCATAGTAAAGTGGGGCTTTCCTCGGCAAAAGGAGCCAAAATACATTATATAATTTGATTTGTCTAGCAAACGTAAAAGAGTTAGAACAGCTTCTGATGCAATCCGATCATTAAGATATTCATGATGATAAACCTTTATGCTACAGATTGAGATGATGAATACTTTCCGGAGGGTGGAATGTCGGACCACGATGTGAATGATTCTTCAGATTCCAAAAAATAACTGCCACCCAGAACACCAACTGTTGTAGCTGTTGCTGCCGGCAAAATTTCCCCAACCCCCACGTTGGTCAGACGATACATCTAACATGGACAATTAAATTTACGGAACAAATGAGTTTTACTGTTTCGCCCAATGGTAAGTTATGTATTTAGTTTATTTCTGATAAGACTTTTCATGTATATACCCAATGCAGATACGAGACCAATTGGTTTCTTCAATCTCCTGGTGAATGAAAAGTTTTACATCATCGCCAATGAAGCAAACATATACGCGAAAGAAGTGTTTATTTCTTCTGTCAAATCACCATCGTCGCGAATTAGTTGATGGAGCTATGTTACTGTTGATGAATTTCGCGTATTTTTGGGGATAATTTTACATATTAGAACTACATTAACCGGCCGTCTGCAAGACTACCGGAAGGGTACGAGGGTTATTTAGTATTCCTTTTTTTTGGAAAAGCTATGAGCAGAGTCATATTTCTGTCGATAATGAGGTACTTGCATTTTACTCGCAATCCTCGTGAAAGAGGCCCTGTACCTGAAGATCGCTTATTGAACCGGATGGGCCGATTTTAAAACTTGCCGTGTACAGAGGGCTATAATAATAGGTACGATCACGCAGTGAAGCTTCTAAAACGGCAAACCCAGTACACAGTTACTTTGCGAGATGATCAGAAAATACCCCAGTACAGGTGAAAACAAAGCAATTAAGAAAAGGAGAAACCGTTTTTTTATGCAGTGATGATGGCGTGCTAGTAGGTAAATGGCGAGATAAGCGGGGCATTAACTATATTTGCACAAAATTTATCAACAAGATGGTCTGAGAATAAACGACATAAAGAGAGAGAAAAGCACGCCCCTGTTTGTTGGTACAATCAATATATGCGAGGTGTTGATGGACAGGATTAGCTATTGGCATACTATCCCTGCGAGAGGAAAACGCTACATTAGTATAAGAAGCTTGGGCTGCTTGTCTTTCAAATGCTGCTTCTCAATTTCTATATATAATAATTAATATATATACAAAATCTATAACGCCTATTTGCGACTTAAGATTGAGTGTAATAGAGAGCTTAGTACCTCAGACATCTTCTACACTAGTTAGTACCAAACATAAAGACAATAACCCACAAAAAAAATATGTAGCAACAAATCGAAAGGTTGCTTTAAGACGATGTCACTACTGTTATAACCAACATAAAAAATAGAAGGAAACTACTTTTCGTTGGCCAGTATGTGAAATTAAGCCATACTTATGTGTGGATAAATTTATCATGGAGTACAGAAATAAGTACACGTTTAATGCCATTAATAAGATCAAGAAATATTGAAAAACATATACATTTTTGTTCTAATTGTTGTTTTATTGTATAGAATTTGTATAGAATTTACGTCAGTTTGTGCGTTTAAGTTCAATTTCAACTTTTGATATTTGTAGTTTCTTCGTTCTTGTGAATAATTTTTAATCCTCCTGCAATATATTATTAACTAAAAAGTATTAATTTTTTTATATTCATGTTGAGATGGCTGAAACCAAACCAAACACCAAAAACCTACTAGATAGTGCTAAAACACTAAATTGTTTTTATAATCAGGTTCTGATTTAAAGAGAATGCAAAAGAAAAAAATTGCCTTAAGATATTAGGTTATAATTATAAACCAAAATAATAGTACATGGGATAAAAGCACTACTCACCTCCACTTGTGCAACCATACTTTCATTGACTGGCTTTGTCCTATACATAACAAATATTTTCGAAAGTACTAAAGAACATACCCTATACTTAATACAGTTTAAGATTATCACGAAATGACATTATTTTCTAATGATCATGTGTATGTTTAACTCTATATAATTAATTTACAATATGCTGTTTTTTTACGATGAGACGAGGCGGAAAACGTCTGGTTAAGGGACCCTATCTATTCCACTCGTTTTTTGAAAAAAAAGTTTTATAATTGCCTTGTATGCAATATATTCTTTCGTATTATAATAAAAATGGCACTGGTACATACATACATATAAACATTGCCGCACGATCATTACAAAATAAATCGTATGATGCGTACTTTCTTAGAATTCAACGTCTCCCTATGACCGTCTCTTTTCAAAATACGCGCGTCATGTCGCACCATTTCCGTCAGATCTTCGTGGCTCCCTCTTTGTCTGGGGCATTGTCTCAAAATACGCGAATACACGTTCAGATACAGAAACTCGACATAAACACATACGCACGCATACAAGCTCACACACAATTGAAAAAGTGAATCTCGAATGCGTACATACATATAAATTATTTAAATGTTAGCAGATATGTATGCAAGTCGCTCAAAGAATACCGCATCCGCACAAAAACTGGTGTACACTCGAAGAAATAATTTGCAATCGGCCGGTCGCAACGGCTTATACTTATCATATTATTTTTTTATTCGTTTTTTGAGGAATTTTTACGATTTGAGCGAGTAACCTTCGGTCGATCGTTTGTTTCTTCTGTTCTTCTTCAACGCTGTGGATTGTGTCGTCTTCTTCTTGTTCTTCTAACGAGCCAAATGACGAATGACGATCATCGTCATTGTTTTGTGTTGCGCTTTTTTCCCGCTCTATACTCAACGTTTCTCCAATTTTTTCTGCCATTTCTTTCTTTGATGCTCCTTTTTCTTCGGCAATTTTTTCTCATTTAAAATTTTCGAAACTGTTTGAAAAATTCAACAGTGATTTGCAACATAAAATAATAGAACTTTATTGTTACACAATTATTCCTTACATATTATTCCTTGATTGCTTTTGAGAAATGTGCCAATAATTTATAGACTTACACATCAATGAGAAATAATTTTGCATTCGTTGGCAATCTATCATGATTACCCAGAAAAAAAAACAGTTACATTAATAATAACAGTATTTTTTTTATATAATATCAATGAATAAGGCAATAATACATGTTCATCTACGCAACAGATAATAGGAATTCAATAATAGGATAATTTCTATATATACTTTTGTTTCAAGGATACAAATTAAATGTTTACTTGCAAGGAAGAAAGTATGGTATAGGTTCGTAATAATTCTATGAATAATAAATTACTCACTGAAACTATCGCTATTTTGTAACAATTATTTTTAATTTTTTTAGTTTTAACTGACTTTACGATATTTCCTTGATTAAACAACCGTCTTCTACAATTTCGAAAGTATTTATGAAGGAAATAAATTTGTGGTGTCTAAATCACGATTAGCGAGGCACTGCATGTAAGAGAAATTTGATATATCGCCTAGGAGCACATATGTATTTCGACTATTAAGCGTTGCCAGAACTGCTTGAGCAAAGAACAAATTCTTCTCTCAAGCCTACACTTTAGTGACGCGCACTACTTAGGCAATAATATATAAAAAAAACTAGTTTGGCCCAGCAGACGTTGTTCTGCTCTTTCCGGTAGGTGGTGCGATGAGTTTGATTTGGATACCAATATAATTTTGTAGACCACGTGAGCATAGGTGAACATGTAAATCATTTCTGTTTACAAATAAAAATTTATTAATAACTCGACCACAACACCACCAATCGTGTCCAGATTATGTGATTTTCTTTTGCGGTACTAACCTAAAATATATGGTGATTATAAATCATTCTAGTCCTTAAATATAGAACTTGTTAATAATTTGGCGGATTCTAGTATAGCCGATGAGTAATCGTCTGGACAAAACATATATATTGTGTGAATATAAATATAACTTCAGTCAAGTCGTTCAGAAGTCACACAATCACTAACAAACGCACTAACGATTATATATGTACAGATATAAAAGGGATAATATTTCGACAACTTTAAAAATTCGTATATGTAGATTTTCTCTCCAATACTTGAGAACTCATTTCGAAATATAAAACGTGCTTAATAATTATTTACGTTCGTGAAGAGGATAAGGAATGAATGCGTTAATTCCATTAAAAACTAATTTATATGGGTCGCAGAGTTCGATGGTTGCGGTTGGTTACTTCTCTCTTTCTGGGTTGAAACCGTGTTGTAGTCCTTACTTCTGCAGACAATTTTTGTTCAGTTTTGTGTATTTATAGTAGAACCAATAGCCCTGAAAGTGTTCCTCAGAATTTTGAACGAAACGTCGCTAGCAATGTTAGGGACGACCGCAAGATTTCATCATACAAACCAATAAAGAAGAAGTAGTAATAATTGATTGCATATTATTTGCTAAAGTGGGAAGATCACAGAAAAGTGGTAGGTACGCCTATTTTTAATTGTGCCAATGATATGGGCTTTGAAATAGTGCGTCAATTTATCTACAACTTTGAAAAGTATATTTATGTCCCATTAAGCACACAAAAGTTTAGAGGATAATATTATAGAAAAATAAGAATACGATATTAATATATGCTGATGCAAAAGAGCATTAACAAAGATCATATCAAGTCTTTAAGCGAAAATTCAATCTTTTTGTAATATGCGCCCATTGATGAGTCTGAAGCTTAGGTTTCTGAAACCCATTGGAGCCATCTAGGGCACATTGCGTATGTAAAGGTGGCTATACACATGCAAGAGAACATCAGCGTAACACCGTCGCGTATTAAGTGTGGACTTCGCAACAGCGTAATAATGTAACACCATAACATCGTGACATAAAAGCGTCTCATTAAGGTGGCTACACACATGCAACAAAACATCGTACCGAACTCCGTCGCGTCTCAAGTGTGGACGCAACCACGCAACAGTGCAACAGCGCAACATCGCAACATAACGGCGTCCCATCAGTTATCGGGTTTCTGCCGTTGCATCAAAGAAATGTTGCGCGTTCACGTTGCGCCACATGTTCGAATGCCTGGACGAGCTTGGCTGATTATGGGAGGATGAAATGGCATTATGGTCGCGTTGATGTTGCGCGACGATGTTCTGCAGCACCTCAATTATTCATCACACCGCAACTTCGTTGCACAACAAGGAATGTTGCGCGGCGGAATTAAGGTACGATGTTCTGTTGCATGTGTGTAGTTACCTTAAAGGTGGCTACACACATGAACAAAACATCGTACCGAACTCCGTCGCGCAACATTTCTTGTTGCGCAACGAAGTTGCGGTGTGATGAAGTTTTGAGGTGCAATAGAACATCGTCGCGCAACATCAACGCGAACATAATGCAGTCCCATCCTCTCATAATCAGCCAGGCCCGTCCAGACATGCGAACATGTGGCGCAACGTGAACGCGCAACATTTCTTTGATGCGACAGCAGAAAACCGACAACTGATGGGACGCCGTTATGTTGCGATGTTGCGCTGTTGCACTGTTGCGTGGTTGCGTCCACACTTGAGACGCGACGGAGTTCGGTACGATGTTTTGTTGCATGTGTGCAATAGAACATCGTCGCGCAACATCAACGCGATCATAATGCAGTCCCATCCTCTCATAATCAGCCAGGCCCGTCCAGACATGCGAACATGTGGCGCAACGTGAACGCGCAACATTTCTTTGATGCGACAGCAGAAAACCGACAACTGATGGGACGCCGTTATGTTGCGATGTTGCGCTGTTGCACTGTTGCGTGGTTGCGTCCACACTTGAGACGCGACGGAGTTCGGTACGATGTTTTGTTGCATGTGTGTAGCCACCTTAATGTGTTTAACCCTCTATATCTCAAATTTTCAAACATTTCAACATGTAACTGCTATTTTTAATTAATCTAGTATACTACTATTGTCAAGAACCTAAAACTATTAATATCCATCCATCCATCCCTATAAATTTTAGGGGTATGTTACTTGCAAGTTATATCGGGCAATAAAATTTAAAAATTTCAACGAAATTTATTCATTATGAAATTTGTAACAACAATTTTGCGAAGGAGTTAAGCACAAATGTCTGATTTAGTGCATCTCTTCTGTATAAAAGCCAACAGGTTACAACATATAGGTCCAGAAGATGAAAATAAATTTTATGATACCATTTTTACTTTCTTATACGTAGTATAAGGAAGTATTGTGATGATGAAAATTTTCGACCTCGATATTTTTGCAGATGTCCACGTTTTGAGGTCCCCTGATACCAAAAAAGTGGTTTTTAAAAAATGTATGTGTCTCTCTCTTTCTCTCGCTCTCTCTCTCTCTCTGTTTGTGTGACCACGATAGCGGTCAAACCGCTGCAGATATCAATTCCAAATTTTGTATTTACATGTGTAATCTGCCTCTTAAGAACTGATTGGATTTTGAGCAAAATCGGCAGACCGGAAGTAGTAGTTTACTTCAGTGAAAAAATCGAAATTTGCAAATATTTCGTCAATTACTAAGTTTAAAGAAATTTATAAAGAATTCATATCTACTTAGAATTAAGTTTGAAACAAATTGTCTTAAAAAAGTTTTTCGAAATTCCTACCGGAAGTAGGTCTTTTACTCTTATCGAAAATCAGTTTTTTGCGAATATCTCGCAAGTCATGCTTTTAAGACAAGTACGTTACGAGTATAAAACTATTTAAAACATAATTTTCAATATCTTTTATATAAAAAAAATTTCAAAATTCAGACCGGAAGTACCCCTTTTACTCCTATCGAATAGCGATTTTTTGCAAATATGTCGTAAGTTATGCATTCTGTATATATTTATCAAGAGTACAAAAGTATTTAGAGTTGGATATGGAATATTTTTTGTATAAATGATATTTCAAAATTCGGACCGGAAGTAACACTTTCATACGTATAAGAAAGTCGTGTGGTGGCCACACCTCATTTTTTACTGCGGATTCTTGTCCGATATAATGCAATTAGGGAATCTACCAAATCGATTCCCCACCATAAACTGATTGTAAAAAGCAACTGCATTAGAACAATCTACATCAATTTTACTTTTAGTTTTAGCATCCCAGCGTTTGACTTGTGCTGTAGGATAAACTCCGACAAAGGAACTCAGTAGATGCACCGGTTTATTATTATACCATTTTGTAGTTATTAGTTCAACACTTTCTATCAGTGTTTTCATTCTTTCAATGAGGCCATAGATGGTTAATGGTTTTCTTATTTCATACCGTTTGAACCAAACTACTACTGAATTGAAACCTCAACAATTAACGGTGGCGGGCGAGGTATCAACCTCTAAATCACAACGTCACTCATCCATGAATAAATGCTATTATAGATCCAAAACAATAAATACTTTTAAAGGTTTCCTAAAATATATTAATAACTACAAATACTATTACTAACTGAACATTCACTCTTTCCACTTTTTTTTCGCCACATTCGGACTTTAAAAAAATAATTTGAGATGAATCAACAAGCGACAACTGTTCAGTAAAATAAATGCACTGGTTTTTTCAGAGAAATGTGAATATTTACGAATAAATCCACCAATTCTCAAACAGTAGAATGGTTACGCAAGTTCTTTCTTTTACCTTATCATGATCTAATAAAATTTGTTAAAATTGTACTAATGATATTTTGTTCTACATTGTAGAAGCATTTTAAAATTTTAGACTATTAGTCGAAATCGAATCCTTCTCGTATCTCAGAAACTAACGAGCTTTTCATAAGCAGTCCAATTTTTGTAGAACAATTAAGTGGTCAATGTGTATCCCCTTACTGTCATCCTATTTTATGATAAAGTTTGAAATTGCATTATACCAATAAATTCCTCTAAATCAAAGTATATTTCCTTTCCGGTATCATAATTTGGCCCAATTTATGTTGGTATTATTATTATTACATTTATACTTTTGAACTCACGAGCGCAAACATTTTGCAAACAATATTTCACAAAACTAAAATATAGTAATATATTTGTATTGTTTTTATTTACAGATATAAGAAATCGTTCGCGTGGAAACTTCCAAATTTACTTCTTAGATTTATACATGTATAAAATCTTTGCCTTTTCATTTCTGTAGTATGTAGTAAATTTTTAACTTTTAGATATATCGGAGTTTTAAAATTGAAGCCGTTATGAAAAATTATCGTTCATATATTTGTAAATTATCTTCTTGAGATATTGCTCGAGCAAGAATAATGGAAAATTATTCGACTCACATAACGGCTTTGTTATTTTTCAACCAACCTTTTCTACTCTAGTTAATTGTTAAGTAAAAATACAATGATATATATAATGATAACAAGTGATAACAAGTATTAATAGGCCATGTAATCATACAAATATTGGCGTCGTCCATATGAGAGTAAAATACACAAAAATTAACAAACATTGGTAAGTAATATATATGTTACAGTAAAAAGTCGTTTTTAGTTTAAACGCGTTTTTACTAGGAAAAACTAATTTATGCTGAACACCATTCTTATAACTAGTGTTTCCTAGGAAAAACAAGAATTTTCTGCTAAACAAATTTGGATGTTAGATAAAATTAGGAAAACTGTTGGGGTGAAATTTGTTAGCTAAAACCAATCCAAAGTGTTGATTGAGAATTACAAATATTTATTTCTATTATGTAGTATTTATTGTGGATACAAAAATTATCATACCGATAGTAAAGGCACATTTAAACATTATTTGAGCAAGTCAGATAGCCAAATGTCATTAATATTAATTAAATGGAGCCCAAAAATAATCAAAAATTAAATTTAATTCAAGGCAAGCTGCAGTGCCATTTCGAGTTATACATATTACCTTTCTTCTTGTCTAATTTGTCTTGCATTTCCTCTTACACACAGAGCGAACATGAGTCTGTTCATAAAGCCGCTTTCATGGTAACAGTTCTTAAAGACAAATTTTCTCCGGCACTTCTTCAAGCAGCAAGAAGTGTTCTTTAGACACGTCGAATTCCGACTGAGAAAGCATTCTGAATAAGATGACTGTGACATACGGCATTCGACAATATTGAATCAAATTCGACAATACATATCTACAATTTGTCGAGCATCCTATATTGCGTTCCGATCATATGTAAACCTTCTTCATTCTTTTGAAGAACGACTGACGACGGAGATCAGCTTTTGCTCTGTCGACATCGAGAACCGGTATCATTTCCCCTTTCCACAGGAGTATGTATTGTATCAAAAGCCAATTTATTCTTATGGCTTATTTTGTTACAAGTTACATGAGATTATTCTCTGGCAGCTGTAATTTGGGGCTGTCGATTTGTACTAGTTATGGCTTCTTAGCTTTATAGTCGTGCTACTGCAATTTGAGATTGTCCACTCATACTAGCTAAGTCACCTGAGTTTTCTTCTCTGACTGCTGTTATTCTAGACTGGCCACTCGAACTTGATTCAGCTAATACCTCTCCTCAATTATCTAATATCTCCGCTTCATCAGGTGCCAAACTTTCTTTATCTCTTACATTAATTTTATTCAAAATCCCTCTAAGATTATCTTTATCTTGTACCTTCTTAATTGAATCTAGAGGCATAGTCGTTGCCATAAGCCCTACTTGTGGCTTTATATGGCGATTAATTGCTATCAAAATGAAGTGCTCTATTTTTCATAAATTGTACAAATCGGAAACCGTTTGACCAATTTGCAGTGTTGTTATCCTGCATCCACAGACCCAGTTGCACCATCCTAATTGACCCGTGCAACTGATCCTTGGCTTTGGCTGTGCCTTGGTTTTTCGTGAACCATAGTTTACACTCAGGCCAAAATGAAGCCAACTCGTTTATAACGGATTAACAAACTCTCTGCTAATTCCTTCCCTTACAAACGGTGATCTTCTAGCACTAAATGTTCAACAATTGAAATTTGTTGAGGCGTTATCACTTCAATTGGTCGACCCGACCGATCAGCATCTTCCAGGGATTCTTGTCCCGAACAGAAACATTTTGCCCACTTTTCTACAGTTGAATACGAAGGAGATGAATCACCGTAAACGCCGTCTAAACGTTGTTTAATGTGATAAGGTGTATGCCCTTCTTTTATTAAAAATTTAATGACCGCGCGGTACTCAATTTTCGTTACTTTAGACATTCTCCTGCACAAGTCACGTTGGGTGGCTGGTTATTCGGACCGTCATATTTATAGTGTACACCTCGTGTATCTATGTACATGCATGACGTGATGGAGTTTGAACACGTTTGAACCTGTATAAGCCTGTCAGGCCGAGAATTTATGGCGCCTACCTCGTATCTCCAAAAATATAAATATCACAGATTACGTGATCTTTTGAAGTGACTGTTTGAGTACTTCTATATAGGGTGTAACAAAAAAAAGTGTAAAACATTTCAGGGGGTGATTCCTCAGCGAAAAAGAGATAGGGTCTTTCATATAAAAAAAACTTCAATGGAGCATCCCTTGTTAAGATACAGCCCCATAAAGGGGGTACATAAAATTTGTTTTACAATTTTTCTCACAAACACTAAAAATGTAATTTATTTCCAATGTAACTTTTTGTCTGATTATTTGTTTACCATTTAAAAATCTATTGCCAATACCTTGTTTCATTCGAAACAAAAAATGTCTCTTCAATTTTTTGCCCATAAGTAATCAGTTCGCAGCAAAAAAATTTTACGAACAACTACAGAGATACATCGTCATAAATGCGAACTGGATTAGTATTGTTATTTTGTAGTCATTACCTGCATCAAAATACATATGATTAAAGATGAATAAACAAAACTAATTTATTAATAACAAAACATAAAACATGTAGAAATCATAGTAAATGTTCAATATGTCCACCTTCAGTCATTACACATGCGTCTAGACGTTGACGCATTGAGCCACGTATTCGCTCAAATATTCCTGGATTCTCTCTAATTACCCTGCACGCATCGATGATGCGGTTTCTTAAGTCCTCTACATCGCGTACAGGAGTAGGATAAACCAAAGTCTGTAAATGGCCCCAAGTAGAGAAATCGAGAGGATTGAGATCTGGGGATCGAGCGGGCCAATTCTGTGGTCCTCCTCGACCTGTCCAATGATTTAGATATGTTTGGGTTAAATGCTGACGTGCTGCTTGACTAAAATGGGCGGGAGCCCCATCATGCATAAAAAACATATCCCTTCTGACGCCCAAAGGAACTTCCTCCAGCAGTACTGGATGCACTTCTCTTAAAAATTGAGTGGATGCCTCACCATTTAATCGAGGAGGTAGAAAATGAGGGCCAATTATATAATCCCCAATAACTCCGAGCCGTACGTTAAGAGAAAAGTGTTCTTGATGGTTAGCTTGTACAATAGCGTGAGGGTTTTCATCAGCCCATATGTGGTTATTATGAAAATTAATTATCTTGTCCCGAGAAAAAGTACATTCGTCTGTGAATTCGATCGTCTTCAGAAAGTTAGGATTTCTTCTAATCATTTCCAGCATGCAATTGGAAAATTCAAGACGGTTCGGAAAATCTCGCTGTAACAGTGCCTGTACTCGTTGCAGATGGTAAGGGTATAAGAGTTGTTCCTTTAAAATTCGAAATACCGTCATATGATCAACATTTAACTCGAAAGCAATCTTTCTAGTACTGCTAGTAGGTTGTTCTTCAACCAAATTAAGTACTGCTTCTTCAAGATGTGTTGTTCTAACTTCTCGATGGCGACCACAATCCTGCGTTCTTTTGTCGAATGAACCATATTCTCGTAATCGTTGATGAAGTCGGGCAAATATTCTATGCGAAGGAAGCTGCCGTTGAGGATACATTTCAGCATATCTTCTAGAAGCTTCTAACCCATTCCCCCGCGACAGACCGTAAACGTAATGCATATCAGCCATTTCCTCATTTGTGTATGCCATTTTAATAACAAGTGAATTATTAAACTAACAAATTACGAACAAAACAACGACACACAATTAAGTATTAATTCAATTTCAAAAATTTACAAACTGACAGCGTGATACCACTACTAGCGGCCTACTAAATAAATTAGTTTTACATTTTCGTTTTATGACGATGTATCTCTGTAGTTGTTCGTAAAATAATTTTTTGCTGCGAACTGATTACTTTTGGCCAAAAAATTCAAGAGACATTTATTGTTTCGAATGAAACAAGCTATTGGGAATAAATTTTTAAATGGTAAACAAATAATCAGACAAAAAGTTACATTGGAAATAAATTACATTTTTAGTGTTTGTGAGAAAAATTGTAAAACAAATTTTATGTACCCCCTTTATGGGGTTTTTTTTTATATGAAAGACCCTATCTCTTTTTCGCTAAGGTATCAGCCCTTGAAATGTTTTACACTTATTTTGTTAAATGGTAAACAAATAATCAGACAAAAAGTTACATTGGAAATAAATTACATTTTTAGTGTTTGTGAGAAAAATTGTAACACAAATTTTATGTACCCCCTTTATGTAGGGATGCTCCATTGAAGTTTTTTTTATATGAAAGACCCTATCTCTTTTTCGCTAAGGAATCACCCCCTGAAATGTTTTACACATATTTTGTTACACCCTGTATATAATATCTGAAATTGATATATTCTTTTGTTTAATAAATATATGTACAAAACAAGATGTTCATTAACAAAAACAGAATATACTTTCATCTCTTCGTTTAGTGTGAAATAAAAAGGCTTCGAAATTTGCGACTGTGTTACGACATGCAGCAACAATTTAAAATTTCTATGTGATTCTTACTGCTATGTGAAATTTGTATGTAAAGTAAATGTATGTTCATCTTTCTATGGCAAATGAAGTACTGCAGTAATATTAATACTAGACAAAAATATTAGATTTTCTTTAATAAATGTGAAAAGGTACGAGGCAGATAAGAGTTTTATAGTAAATAATGTTTCTATTAACCGAAAGAGTTTCCACCATATTGAAAAAATAAATTTTTTTATTCACATGCTTCAGAAATTACTATATAGAAACTGGCAGAGTTTTCAAGTAATATTAATTGTAATTAATCTCGAAAAGTAGGAACTAGTGAAGCATGAAGATCGTTTCAGAAGAATATTCGTGATCAAATGAGTAGAGTTACTACCTACTTTCCGATTGTTTTAATTAATGATGTTAGTGATAAATGAAATTATACAGTTTATTATTATAATGGCCCCAACAACGTAGTTTCTTACCTCTACATCTCTTAAATATTATATTATTTTATGTATAGAGAGCCAAAGCGGTAAATGAAATGAGGAATACTGCCGCATGAATTTCTCATTTTGAGTTATTCCGATCGCGTTTGCTTATTTTTTCCCGAGCTTTCTATATCGCGTTCTCTCTGTCTGGCAATGATTTACTCTATCCTGCTCTCTTTTTTACGGTTTGCCAGTTTAATGAAGTTACTTTCTTCGGTAGTTTGACCTATAACTTTATGTAACCTAACTGATATTATAAATGATCGTGAGCAACGTTTTGCTAAATCAATTAATTTTATAGTACAATTGTGCGATTTTTAATACGTGGTTTTAAAATGAAAATAAGGAAGTAAAAATCTACCCAAGAGACATTATTGTAGATTTAATATAAATAATTTTGGTTGAATTAACATTGTAGGAATTAAAGCATAATTGGTGATAATTTTAGTATATAATATGATTCATCATATCCAGAGCTTCCATTTGCTTGTGAAATCAAAATCATAAATATAGCCAACAAATATTTGTAGTATTAATAAGGAGTGATATGAAACTACGTCTCCTGAATGACAAATAATTGCCTTTTAACTACATCAGTGCATTCATGATCTTGTAATATTTTGCTTATAAGTAGATGACTATTATGCTGCTTTAACTCCGGATAATCTATTGGGGAATAAGAGATCTAAAGAGTCTTTTATCCATTACAATCCGTGGTGAAATTCAGAACATTTACTGCTGTAGTAGGTTTACACTGGAAGTCCAAACTGACCTCACTTGCCATATAACAAAGTGTCCTAATCTGTTGTTGATCTAGAAATTACTGTTCCTGCTACCTTATTTTTCAGGGATGATCGAAAATAATATATATAATACGAGGTAGGCGTAGGTGGTTACAACTGATTAATTAGTCACATTGACTAGTGACTAATTATCTTGTAAATAATAACAACAATGCCTTTGTATACAACATTGACTAGTGACTAATTAATCAGTTGTAACCATCCCCATATCATTGACTAGATGTTTTGGTACAATAAGGATGTCACTTTAATATGTAATTCAACTCAATAATTAAAGCAAAAATCAAAAACGTTGGCCCTGTAACTCGTTAGTCGATGCGTAAGGCCGTGGGTCAAAACCAAAAATAAAAGAAGCGCCAAATATCACTAAAAACATGAAAACAGGAGTAGGACCTAGCAATAGCAATTAAATGCACAAGATCTAATTAATTGTATAATTAACAGTAAGTAAATATAAATGAATGAAAACACAACTATTATATAACATAAACACACACAGACTGTCAAAAGGCAGTCACTTAATGAACATAGTTATCAAAATTCTAAATATACATAATCTGGCTCGTAACAGCCGTTAGAGTTTTCACAATCGACTTATAAATAATCTAAAAAAAGATGGTATAATGTGCGTATCACTTAATACAAAATTAATGAACTACAGTGCCTCCAAATAACAACAATTTTTGTATACATACAAAGCTATGAGATGTTAATAGTTAAATTATTCTGGAGTGTTTGCATTCAACATACAAATACAATGAACTACAATGCCTCCGAATAACAACAATACACTTTGTATACAACAAAGCTAAAAGGTGTTAATAGTTAAATATTGTTAAAATTACTTATGTTAACATCTGCAGAGGAGAATGTCTCGTTGAAATATGTAGATCGGTGTTTCTTAATCTTCCTGTTAGTGCTGTAGAACTGCAACGGTTACTGGACAAGTTGATATTCTTGCACAACAAACGATTACTTTTTGCAGGTATTGAGTTTATGATACTTCTTATTCACTAGCATATTACACATGCAGTGGTATTCCGATGCTTGTCTAATATCTTGTAATATTTACACATGCATGTTCTACAGCTAGTCACCCATATAGATATTGTCGCTCACTTGATGTTAATACCACGTGTCTGCATTCACTGCCTAACATCTTGGCCATGTTATTTTAAAGAAACTCGTTCCTTAATTCATCCTTAATCTAGTGTTGGTTTGTTGGTTACATATAAATTGCTACTTGCAACAAATAGTAAATTACGATTAGTTACAAGAGGATGCTTTGCTTAACATTATTAACAAATATGATGCTTTGAGATTATAATTAAATGATATTAATAATCGAAGTCACCCTAGTCTCTTACGAGACGCACTTTTTAAAAGGAAGCTAAAATTTATCTGCCTCACATTTATATGCTTGTCAAATTACATAAAAACAACAGCATATATATAGCTGTTATAAACCTCAGTTATCACACATACTATTTGTCACACGGGCAACAATGATTGTTACTGAATCATATAACAGATATTTCTAACTGTTCCACAGTGTGACTTGTATCTTAGGTTAACAAGTTTGGAAACCCCTGTATTAATGCATTCAAATACTGTTTTATAAAAATGTGTTTTGATTGTATTTTAGCGCTTTTACTGGTTTTGTGTACGCTAGACTTTCTATTTTCGATTTTATTTTATATATTATTTTGACTTTTGCCTATGGGGTTAGATTTTATTTTGACAGATACTTTGTTTTATTATTTTGTTCCAACTGTTCGGTTTTGTATTGTTGACTGAGTCTGCATTATTAAAGACCAACAATTATTTACTCGGATATATAATTATGTTAGTTGCTTTAGAATTTCTGATATTCCCTTCATAACTTGACCTTGATATAATAATTTAATATTTTTTTTTACGCGTTTGTGCTTTACTTACATACATAGTTAACTAGAATAGCAATAAGGATTCCCATACAGAGATTAAATATCATTCATGACTCCAATACCTCAATCACTATGTGTTTCATATAAATTTGCGCGTTTGAAACTCTTTTTACATTGAAACAGAAGAATAATCAGATGTGAATAATGAAATAGTAATTCATTATATGATACTTCTGCCACTTCCTCTAACAAGTGACTTGATTTTTTTTCATGCACTCACAACAAAATATGACGAACAAACGATCAAGATATCAATCTTGTACTTTAAGCTCGGTAATAGCAAATGCGGCAATATGTTATTCTGCATAATTACATCAGGTGGCTTTTAGAGGTTGCGCAGAAACAATGGCGTAATAGAAATAGCTACAGCAAGAATAGGATATTGGTTCAGTAACTTTTATTGTTATTACTTTTGTATAGCATGCATTAAGAATTCTTGAAATATGGAAAAAATATGTATAGGAGTGTTTGAATTAAACATGGTTCAAGTATTACATACTCACATAAGAAAGAAAAATGATATAGCCATTTAAGTACTGTCATAAATATGTAAATGTGCATTTCTTAATTATATCTACTGACAAATAAACATATAATCGCATTCATATAACTAATATTATTAGACAAGTCATAAATAAAGCATATAACTACGAACTTTTATAATCTATTCTGAAATTTAATACGCTCATAATGTATTCTTACTTTTATATCATTTTATATTTCGCTAAAATATAGAATAAATTTAAATATTTAATTTTTGTGCCTGTCTTGGAGATTGGTTCAAAATTTAGCTATTGGGTCTCCAGAAATAGGTGTGTTATTTCCTGCCACGTTTTTCTCATCTGTATAAAATGTAAATAAAGACATGTTGGTCAATTCAGGTGTTCCACAGAGCAGCCATTTGGATTCGATTATATACTAGCTCTTTATAAATACTATAGTAAATTTTTGTTATTTGTAGATGATATAAACTTATTTTTCTGTCTAAAACATTACTTGTACTGTCAACACTTGTATATGAATTTACATTGTCTCATTAGTGGTGTAATAGCAATAACTTACAGCTCAGTTAAATTAAATGTAAAATTCTATTCTGATTTATGACTATAAGCACCAGAACAAATCCCTTAAACGTGTGCAAACTATTGAAGGTCAGTTCGTAAGTTCCGATAATTCACTAAAATTCAGTATATTAATTAAATGTCTTTTAGATTGACTTGAACCATTTAAGGTTCCAATAATCAAATTAGCAACCTGACGGCCCTTCGTGTCGGTAGTTTCATTAACAGAGAGATTTTGGGTTTTCAACTCCTTTCTAATATAATCGGTAACATCTTCATAAATTTCGTTGATGTATTTTTTGCGTAGAGCTGAGGAACTGGGTACATAAATGGGTTTATCATCGACTTTGCAATAAGTTTTCAGGAATTCTTGGATTGTCCAATTTATGTAAAGGAATATTACAACCCACAAAAAGATTACACAAATCTTTGGAAAATGCTTCTTGTGGATTCTTCGAATTATTGAGAAAACTTTCCTCCAAAGTTGCTGCCGCGGTTTATTCAAATTTTCAGAAACCCTGTTCTGATGAAATGTTGTGTTCAAATGTTGCACTACTTGAAATTTCTTCTGGTAGGTAATCTGTGTAACAAATATATATTTTTAACATTCAGTTATAATAATTATTATTAATTACTATATTACTACAAAAACTAGAAAAATAAATTGTCTGGTTTTGTAAAGTTCTCCAGTTGTTTAAATTTGAATGATTTTGGTTATTTTGGTGTTTATGACAAAGAAATATTACAAAGATATATTAGTTTTAAAAAACATAAAATTAAACATATCTAATAATAATTTATTATGAAATTGTTTCATTATATTTATGAACACAAAAAAAATTCTCAAAATTGTAGAACTTGTTATTGACAAAATATTTCAAAATTCAACTTACCCTTTTGTCGCAGAGTGTGCACAAAACACTTTCTTCGTCAATAATTTTTAGTGCACTGCAATCACTTATCCAATTTTTTATTAGAGATGACTTCGCTTTAGCTATCTTCGGCATTTTCAAAACTTTTTAATTCACTTTTGTTTCACCAAATAGCACAGACCTTAACACGTTTACGAATGAACAAACTATGAAGGAAATTATTTCTTTTTCTTATATTGATATTAGTCGCACGGTATAATATACCCGCATTAATACCTACATTTCGGAAAAGGATTTCTTACGTAAGTTCTAATTGCCCTGTAAACCGATTATCAGTAGAGTTAAATCCTATTTTTGGGAAAGTCCATTTCATTATTAATGAGATGGACTTTTAATGAGTCATTAATGCAAAGTTGAAGGAATGCAATCCCTTCACGTTTACACAAACAAATCTTTAAATATCAGATTTTATTATGGTTCTTATGAAAATGGGGAATATATGCATAAATATGCAAAATAATTATGAAATATGTACGTGCATATGCAGTTATGGTAAAGTGTTCAAATATGCATTATATGCACTAAAAAAATGGTAAAAAAAGTATTCTGAGGGTGGAAAATGGATAAGTACACAGTATAGAAGGGATATACCAAAAAACAACAAATATGCATTTTGCATAAAATCCAGTCTTTATTCATGATGCTTCAATCACCCGAGTTTACTAAAGTTTTTAGTATTATTCATCTTTCTGTGTACTGGTTTCCCTATACTGGAATACTGCTGTGAATTATGGTATCCGTATTACATAGTTCATACTAATAGAATAGAACGTATTCAACGTCATTTCATTGACTATTTATCATTTAAATTAGTTTTCATTAATTATCGGCCGATACAAGGATAGTGGTAATAATCACCTGAACTCAATCACGTGCTTGATTATATCGATGTTTGCGACTTCTCTATGTTTTCTTTCTTTACAATTGTTTGTTCCATGTGATTTGATAATTAGTTGCTTTTAGGTGTTAGTTATATCTAAAGGGCGGAATATATGCAAAGTGCATATATTTGCATATTTTGCATATTTTAACAAATTTCACAAAAAATTGCATATTTCGGCAAAAATAAAATTTGTGTGCATATTTTTATGTTTTTCGTTTTATGAAAAGATTATGTGCGACCCTGTTTAGGAATTTCCAAGTAATCAGCTTGCCTAATGGAGAGCAGATGTGGTCTATTCTTTTATATTTATATTGTATAGTTTTTATTATTATATGGTTTATTGCCGGCATTTATTGGGTGTTTAGGAATTTCCAAGTAATCAGCTTGCCTAATGGAGAGCAGATGTGGTCTATTCTTTTATATTTATATTGTATAGTTTAGTTTGTCGATAGATTCCAGTGTGAAAAGAGTGATTTCGAAAATATTTTATTTCAAACGCCTAAAATGCCGAAAGCCGCTTCGTGGATTAAAATTTTCCTGAGTTGGAGTTTAGTGGGGATAAAGTGTTTTGCAAAGTTTGTGCCAAAATCATTGTTTGTGAAAAGAAGTTCCAAATTGATCAACACTTGAAAACAGCTATGCATAAAGCTAAGTTGCAGAAAAATAAATCAGTGCCTGTTCAGCAGTGTGTGCAAACCGCATTTCAAAATGTCAAACCAAAGAGTGAAAAGGAGGTGTTTCATCAAGACTTATGCAAAGCTTTAGTCGCAGCAAATATACCTTTGAAGAAACTGCAAAATACACAATTCAGAGATTTTTTGCAAAAATATTGTAATCAAAACATCCCTGACGAATCCACACTTAGAAAGAAGAATGTGCAAACAGTATACGAAACTGTAATGGGAGAAATTAAAGTTACACTAGGCGATGAACATTTTTATATTATTGTTGATGAAAGCACAGACTCATGTGGTCGATATATCGCACATAAAAAAAATAATAAGACCGTAACTCGATTTATTCAGCAGTCTCTATCAAATTTTTTTTTACCAAATCCAGTTCCAGTAGAGAAGTTTTTAGTGTTTTTGTCTGACGCAGCGCCGTATATGGTTAAAGTAGGCCAAAACTTAAAAATATTTTATCCCAATATGGTACATGTCACTTGTCTTTTACACGGGATAAACAGAGTTGCAGAAATTATTAGAACAGAATATCCTTTGGTGAACAAATTAATTTCATATGTAAAGAAAGTGTTTTTGAAAGCACCTCTAAGAGTGCAGATCTATAGAGAGAAATTGCCAGGAGTTTGTTTACCTCCAGAGCCCGTAATTACTCGATGGAGAACATGGATTAAGGCCGCGATATTCTACGCAGACCATTTTGAAGCCATTAAAGACATAGTTTTAGATTTAGAAGACAATTCGCAGTGTGTAGTGCAAAGTCAAGCATTATTCAAAAATGTAAATTTAGCTAAGGAACTTGTTTTTATTAAGGTTAATTTTAGTTTTGTACCAGATATAATAACTTCGTTAGAAAGTAGGAATATAAGTTTAAGAGAATCAATTAATATTGTTGAAACTTTTTCCGACAAATCCAAAAAAGTTCCCGGTGATGTAGGAAATCAAGTAAGAAGGAAACTCGAAGTTATTGTGGGAAAGAATGAAGGCTTTAAGTATTTAATGGAAGTGAAAAATATTTTTGATAGTAAACCATCCAACGAAGTAATACCTTGGCCTTATAACTTACTACCCAAATTAAAATATTGCCAGATCACATCGGTAGATGTTGAAAGAACTTTTTCTTTGTACAACATATTTTTACAGACAGAAGGTAAACATTTTTATTGGACAATTTTGAAAAATATATCGTTATAAATGCATTTTATACTATTTCAGGTTGAAAATTGTACCTATTATGTTTTTCTTTTAATTTTACTTAAAATAAATAATTTTTGTAAGAGTCGGCGTTTCTTTATTTCCATTTTTCCATGTTATATTCAAGGCATATAATTGCATATTTTGACAAATAAATGCATATTGTTGCATATTTCAGAGAAAAACGATGCATATAGATGCGCATATTTTAACTGAATTGACGTGCATATATTCCGCCCTTTAGTTATATCTAATGTCAGATGTTTTGTGGTAACATTTCAAGAAGTAGTTAATTGGTATTCTGTAATTCATAATAATTGTTGCTTTTCGTTAATAATGTGATGTAATTTCGTAATTGTAATTTTGATAGACTCTATATGGTAGATGCTTTTGGGTCTAAAAAATAAATAAAGAAAAGATTTACGTTTCCTGTGAATTATGTTCTACATCAAAATCAATTTGATCTTCTGTTTCATTTTTCCTTTATCTCCAATCACATTCACTTTTGTACGAACGACTTGAGTAAATTATCTCGAATGTTTTAGTGGGTCTTTCAGATATTCAGTCCAAATTCCAAATACCTATAAATTTTTAAAATTTCTCAAATTTCATGAGGTTAATGTCTAGTTGTTCAGGTTGTTTTCTCCACTACAATTTTTAATATTCCCGTTATGGCAGTCCGTTTTCTTCTAACGTCGATTGTTAGCTATCCATCCACTTGCTTAGGTGCTTGCGTAGAGATATTTTTCCTGGTAGCTTTCAATCTCTTACCATTTTTGTTATTCTTTCTGCTTTCATTGTGTTCACGTTTTGACTCCATTCTCTTTTTTTTTAGCAAGATTACCGATAAAATCTTATACTCTAAATTATTCCTTGATTCTGACGTTTCGTATTGCCTATAATAATATTATCTTATTGTTTTTATTTCTGTTGTTCTCATGATTGTTATGATTTCTGCTTCGATTGCGTATGCTAGCTGCGGCCCTAAACATTTTTTGTAAATGTAAACTCTGCATTTTAGACTGATGTTCATATTTCTCCAAATCTCGTCCCTCAACAATCTTGAGACTCTTACCACTTTGGTGACTTGTTTACGTTATCCTTCCTCAAGATAACAGTAACTGAATATTTCTACACCTAGATATTCAAGTAACAAATTGTTCTATTCCATGATATTGCGCAGCGAGAGCGAGATCCAATAATGATGGACATATGAAAGCAAATAAAATATAGAACGTGTTTGTTGACAATAATACCTTGAATTGTTAAGTTTAACTGTTCTAGATCCTTTGAACAAAGCTTATGTTAGTCATTTCAAGACATTGATATTTTTAGTATGGGTTTTACATATTGCTGTGGTTGTTAAATTAAATAAAATATATAAAACACATTGACAGTATAATACATCTAATGAACAACCTACAAATATTTCTGCAATTAGAAAGTTTACAGTAGTTTGCTCTCTTTTATCTTTCTTACTTTTCTGTGTTTATTCATCTCTTTTCTATAATTTAAATTACCCTACCCAAGCGAAACTCCTACTTTCATATGCAGTTATCGATGGATGGGGTAATGAACAAAATAAGCAAATAATTCATATAAACAATAACAAATTTATTACATTAAATTTCCTTTTTTAAAAACAGTTTAACATATTACAGAAAAAATATTATTATTACAGTCATAGTATTCAAATGAAACTTTCTGTACATTTTATATATACAAGTACAAAGTAATATAACATCAAAATATCTTTCATTAAGGGATTAAAGTAATCCTGAATCAAAAATTATATTACAAAATAGTTCAACTTGCATGATTTAAACCGCGTTAAAATTATAAACAAAAATAATTAATGAAATAAAATAATTGTAGTCTAAGTTTTATTGTACGTAATCGTGATCTTCACACAGTTACGAATAAATAGTTCACTCATAAGTCAGTTTTATATATCAATCAGATATCTATCCTCTGGAATCGATGTTGAAACCAGTGCACACAAATTTGACACATCGCAATTGCCTGCTAGAATTATGAACAAACACCGTAACTATTCACTTGCGGTATTGACAACACGATTGCGTATTTTCACGATCAAAAGTGTCATCACCAACAAACACAATAACGTTTGTCCCTTGCATAGACCCTTATATCATGAACCATTAAATGGTTTATTGTAGAAACGCCTGTGCAAGTTAACAACTACGCTTCTATAGCTACTAATAAATGAAAAACTCCGATGAATTTACAGAATTTAAAAAACATATAATAATATTATCATGCTTGATGTTCTTAAAATTTATTTTAAAATAAATACTTTAGCTATTCATAAAGTTTATCAAAATCCTTACAATTAATGGTAAAGTTATATAAATAATTAAATAAAGAATTTGAAATAAAATGTAAATTTAATTAATTCTATAAAATATATGTAAATTGTTTATAAATGTACACTTTACATTAAAAACTTAATGTGTTGTTAGTTGAGGCTATCTTATTTTTAAAAGTTGTTATCTGATCTCTCAAGACATCAATTCCCTTATTTTCTCAATTGTTAGTGAGACGACTTTTGCAGTTTCCCTTACCACCTAGTATAAAATTGACCAACGCGACATTTCCTGTCTAGAACGGAAGTACATAAAATATTGCATATTCTAGAACATATCGCACAGGTTAACCAAATATTTACAAATAACATGTAGTGATATCTTGGAAACTTCTATAATGAAAATAAATCACGCCCAGTATTAAAAATGTGTACTACGTCTAATATTTACATTTATGAAAAATGATTTTAATAGACTAAAAATGAAAATAAAACACAGAAGACATCTCCTCCTCCTTAAAGTAAGTAAACACATTAGATACTTAATTTTGTGCACATTGTTAACTTATATAACTCTTATTTTTAATACACTAAACAGATATGGTCATATATAACTTCCTTTTAACATAATATAATGTCTTAAATACTAAAAACTTGACCAAATTAAGGTTTTCCCTAAAATAAAATGTTTCTTAATATATTTGCAGTATATGATGAAGAAAACAAAATTGTTTCTTTAGAACGTAATGAAGAGGACATAAAATAGTGTATGAAGAAATTAAATTTTTAGAATAAACAGAAGTAAACTATTCTTACATTCTTCATCCTCAAGTTGAATTCTGTACAGGTCTTAATTGATCTTACACCAACACTTGAATTGCCACGAAATGCTACACTCCAATTTTACATCTAGGAGCTTTACCCTCAGTCTTCCTCTACAACAGGTGTTTGACTCCTCTCTTGAAATGGTGGGTTACACAAAATATGTTGGTGTACAAGCTAAGCTTTTGAAACCTTCAAATTCTGACAATTGTCTTAAATTCAAATTATATATGCGTATGTTCCTGATTACGTCCACTGTCACTAACCATTAAAAACAAGTATTTGAAGGCACAGTACATTTAAAGATCAACTTTTCAAAATTCTAAATTATTGTATATTATAGGTAAAGTATTTATATGCATTTCATAAAAACGAAAAATAAAATCAAAGTTTCTTATATAAGTATTATAAATATACATAAATTATCTAATTGTACTACAACTAGATTTCTTCATAATATTGGTTTATACAAAGTGTCCTTATTTCGCCCCAAAAACATATTTAGCAATAAACTGAGTAATATTAACAATAAATCTTAAAATCTAAACACTTAGCACTGTAAAAATTTCGTTATATGAAACGTTTTTGAAGAGTGAAATAATCCATAAAATTCTAAACATTGCGGACCATAGTAATATGTCAATAAAAAATAACGATTTGAATTTCAAAATCGGAAACTAGTAAGAGAAGTTTTCAAAACAAATTTATCATGTCTAGCTTCCATCAGAAAATCTTAAATTTATTAGGGACAGTTTTACCACATGGTAGATAATGTCGACCTATGCACTAAATGACATACGAGTGAAACATTATAGAAAATGATAATATGTAATGAAAAATAATGAAGAAATCTTGCCGGAGATATACTGTATTTAATTATTGCTTTTGACTTGACAGTTTATGATAATATTTAGCACATTACTATTCTGAACATGTATAAAGTCTAAAGATAGATCACCGTAATGCTTACAAGTATCTATAGTCCGTCTCAACCCCATTATGCAGTACAGGTCATATGGCAATTGATTTCGTGGTTGCCAAATCATCTCATTATATGTTGTCGTTACATTTCCAGTACATTATCTGACATTCTTTGTAATCAAAACATAACCTATTTAACTGTTTGTCATTCAGTTGATGCATAATAAAAATTAATAGTAACATGAAACACTAAAAGGAAACAATATATGGGAAGATGGATTAGTTAAAACAGGATATTTATAATAATATAATCCATCGGGATTGTTCTGTAGAAATTTATTTAAAATCTAACTGAATATAGCCATAATGACAGTGAATACTGCAATAAAATATTTATATAGGTTATCACGTCAGAATTATAGATATAGGTTTGCATACATACTTTTAAATCCCTGAAAAAAATAATATGCGTTCTAAAAAGAACGATTTAACAGAAATTAC
The DNA here is from genome assembly GCA_963170755.1 of Amphimallon solstitiale. NCBI lineage: Eukaryota > Metazoa > Arthropoda > Insecta > Coleoptera > Scarabaeidae > Amphimallon > Amphimallon solstitiale. Next base: position 98,972,458 of record OY720678.1, read on the forward strand.
ACTGAAAATTGACAGCAACGATTATCCATAATACTTTGCATAACAGAATTTGCAACAAGGCAACCGGATATAAAGATGGGGTTATTAAGAGGTTACTAAAGATAATAAGAGATACAATATCCCTATTAAACCTTTACTGCATAATGGGGTTGAGGCGGACTATAGTTATTATATATATTATCGATATTTTCGGTACATGCACCAACCGAAGACAAAGATGACCTGATGAAAGAAGAATTCTACACAAACCTGGAAAGTGGACTGGATGAAACACCCAACAACGATACCAAAATAATAATGAGACCTAAATGCCAAGATAGGCAAGGAAACGTTATATGCCCCAATTATAGGAGAACACAGCCTCCACGAACGAACTTCCGACAATGGGGTGAGGCTGATTGAGTTTGCCACAGCGAGAGGACTGATAATTAAAGGTACGATGTTTCCTCATAAACAGATCCATAAAGGAACATGGATCTCGCCGCACGGGCGAACCGTCAATCAAATAGACCACATATTAGTGTCAGCCAGACACAGCTCAAGTATAATAGACACTAGAACAATGAGAGGAGCAATAGCAGAATCCGATCATATGTTGGTCAAGGCGACATTGAGGGAAAGAATCGACAATGCAAAATCAATACGCACGAAGAGAATAAGAAGGTTTGACACGGATAAAGTGAAGAATGAAAAAGTGAAAAGAAACTACCAGCAAATAATCAAGGAACGAGAGGTAGCGGAGGCCAATATAACAGTAGAACGAAGGTGGGAAATAATAAAAGAAGGTATCACAAAAACAGCAGAAACAAAGGTTGGGTATAGAATGAAAAAACCAAGGGCATCATGGTGGGACGAAGAATGCAGAGAGGCAGTGGATAAAGGAAACGAAGCCAGAAGTAAACTAATACAAAGACCAACAAGGAACAGAAGGGAAGAATACGAGGCACTGAGAAAAAATACCAAGAAATTAATGAGGAAAAAAAGGTAGAGCACTGTTGGACTCCCAAATACAAAAACTGGAACAGTCGCATCGAAAGAAAGAAGCTAAGAGGCTATATAATATGGCAAGAAACACCAAACAAGATTTTCACCCAAGGCCATCTATTTGGAAGAATGCAGATGGAAAATGCATAGTAGAGACAGAAGAAGTTATGAAAATTTGGCGCCAACACTTTGCGAACCTATTGAAATAAGGGGTGAGGGAAAATGACAACTATGAAAAGGAAGAAATATCGACAGCACAACCACTGGTAACAGACTTTACCTACGAGGAAGTAATAAAGAGTATACGAGAGTTGAATAATGACAAGGCGCCTGGAATAGATAATATCTCGGCAGAATTAATCAAGAACGGAGGACAGCACTAGCCAAACAAATACACAAACTGATCACCAAGATATGGAAAGAAGAAAGAATGCCAGGAGAATGGAGCACGGCGATCATGTGCCCTATTTACAAAAAAGGGGACAAACATAACTGTAAGAACAACAGAGGAATATCGCTACTATGTATAACATATAAAATATTCACAAGTATACTGCGACAAAGAATAACAGAGTATGGAGAGGAAATCATGATATAATGGAAGCTTTTGGCATACCAAGCAAATTGGTAAGATTAACCAGAACATCAATGACAGACGCGAAGGCCGTAGTGAGAATACAAGACCAAATGACGGAAAAGTTTTCAACCAACAAAGGTGTGAGGCAGGGAGATGGACTTGCACCGATCCTGTTCAACATTGTGCTGGAGAATGCAATAAAAAATGCCAGTGAGAACCTTGACAGCACAATAATGCGCAAGTCACATCAGATAATCTCCTATGCAGATGATATTAATCTAGTGGCCAGAACAGAACGAGAAGTCAATGAAGTGTTTAACAAACTAGAAACACAAGTCGGTAAGATCGGGCTGAAGGTCAATGAAACAAAGATCAAACTACTACCAGTGAAACCAAGAAGAAGGATTTGCCAGAATTACACAATAGGAAATAATAACTTCGCAGCGATTTAAATATCTGGGATCCCAAATTAACAGTGAAAACGACATCAAACAGGAAATACAACAATGCATACTAACTGGAAACAGAACCTACTTCTCACTCGCACATATATTCAAGTTCAAATTAGCCACAAGAAAAACAAAAATTACAATCTACAAGGCCATGATAAGACCCTTGGTGACATACGGAAGCGAGACGTGGACAATCACTAAGCACTCAGAGGAGCTACTAGCAAGATGGGAACGGCGAATCCTAAGGAAAACATATGGGCCGGTGATGGAGGATGGGGAATGGAGAATCCGATACAAGTTTGAATTAAAGCGGAAGTACAAACAACCAGATATTGTCGAATTTATTACATTACAAAGATTGAAATGGGCGGGTCATCTAGAAAGAATGGGTGAGGACCGAATCCCAAAGAAGGTATATAACGGTCAGATGGAGGGCGCCAGGGAAAGCGGACGACCAAGACAGATATGGATGGACAACATTGAGGAGGAAGCTAAACAATTACTGAAAGTGCGCATTTGGAAGGCAACAGCAAGGCAGTGAGATGTCTGGAGACAGAAAATATGGGAGGCCCAGGTTCAAATGGGACTGTAGTGCCACGAAGAAGAAGAAGAAGAATCATCCTCAAACATTACTACAGTATGTGACACGAGTAAGCCATATTAATAATATATAAAATTTAGCCAAGAATAGATTCTTGTTTCAGATTGCTCGATTCGATGCCATCGGATTACATGTTTGTCTTTTGTAGCCAACAACGTGTTCAGGTCCATCAGAAAAGATATGATTTACTTAATGGTAATTAATATAGGACCGAAAATAATAAAGTTCGTTTTACTATTGAAATGTAACCTTCTGCTTAATTGCTCCTTCGTACATTTTCACATGTATGGTATGATTAGCATATATCGTGTTTCTTATGTAATGTTTTTTTAGAATTCAATAATGTGGTCAGTATATATAAATTAAAATTTTCGAAACATTTTCAAACTTGAAATCCTCATGTGAAATTGAGGTAAAGTATTTCATTCAATCAATAGATGCACCATTTTATTAATTATTTGTCGTTTTTATTAATTTGCAAGTAATACAATTCTGTAGATGTAAAAGCCAACAGTACTTTTATAATGTAGGTATATACATTAAAGTACAGCAATGTCGGTTTAATAAAGAACCAACTCAAATATATTAAGAATTTGAATCACGAATTATAATTTTTAATTAAGGCAGAGTATTGTGAACTTGCAGACTTGTACTGGGTAGTTTTTGCCGCATGTCTAGTGGACCTGTCACCTATCAATCAGATGTAGCGCGACCGCTTTTTGTCAAGACTTCATACTGGACGCTAGTTTTGTCTGAGTGCTGCCCTTTCGGCATCCGCTGCGAATATTTAAAATAGTCGGAGATCCCTTACTATCCGTGCATGACAATGTTCTTCTTCTCTTATCTCTTTTCAATGCTATATTGTCTTTGTATTTTGCATATTTGTGGCAGATAGATCAAATAAAAGAGGTAGGTATTAAAATAAAAGAAATATCCTATTTGTAATATGTTTGTTTTTCTGCACACCACTAATATTTTATTAAATAATCTATACAGTTTATACGCCTCCCGTACTTAAAACTGAGAAGCTTCACAAGAACCGCTTCTTATATGTCATTATTTTACCATTTTCTATGCGCGGACCTACTTATTCAGTAACGGATATTAAAAACATAGATAGTGTCTATTTGACTTACGACCCGGGGAATCATGCTTCATGATGGGCCAAGGCAGATCGATATTACATTACTCCCAGATATCCAAAGAAATGCAATCATTGTTCTATTTGTATTTCGCTGTTGTGCGATATACGACACTTAGTTATGTTCAGCCAGCGATATTTTATGTCCACAATTCTGTAATACTTCTCATAAAACTTTCAAATATTTCTAGAGATTGTAAATCTTTAAATGATGTTTACAAAATATATGGAACGATATTGCGTAAAAATCACTATTAAATTCTTAATTAATGCCGAAAGATATTTTGGATTTATTTATAGTAAAAAAGAGGTTCATTGCAGTTTTTAGTAATTTTAAACCATATTTTTTACTTTTTAATGTGATGGAAAATACGAGGGAAATCCTTTATGTTGCCTATCTAGCTATGATGTAAAATAGTTTGCTGAAGAGAAACACTTTATTTTTTACATATGATATATTAGTGGTCACACATTTATTCCAAAGTATTACAATAATGTCCTTAAAACACAATTCTTATAATAGAGTCTCAATACATTCCTCGACCCCTTCTTTTTTGGTATTCATCCGAAGAGAAGCGACTTCTCCTCAAAAGTTTTTTAAAAAATAAGAAATAATCATTCAGCGCTTAAATTGGGCTGTAGTGGAAATATTCCATATCTACAAAGCCTCAGTCGTAGATTATTTCACGGACTTGGCAAGCATTGTGAACTTTGCAATTGTGATGAAGCAGCATCTCTCCTGATTACTTTTGGGGACCTTTCTTGCTATATGGTGGTTTTTAGCTTTCTAACTGACGAACCTTCATATAATCGGCAACAAAGATGAAAAAACTTCAGAAACCTACAACTCAATGTTCTAAATCGTATTGCTGAATTGAAAATATGCGTAAGTCTTAGGTGGCAGCTTCCTGAGCACTAATATTGTTATCAGATCATAACCTGATGCTCTTTTTTGTTGAAATGTTTGTGAACGTTATTAATAATATCACCTGGTATAATTGGTTTAATTATCATGTTATCTTTATTGGCAACTTGCGAAATATCTTTTAGTTTAGTCGGTGGATGGATGGTCTCTATTTAATCGGCGACTATTTACGCTTGTTTACTATCTCGTCGAAGATAGTTGTCATTTCTTTTACGAAATGCTAACTTATGGTTCTTTGATGTAGTCAATTTAGTTTCTTTTCACAGGGAGTAGTCGGTGCGTTAGTTTTATTTTTATCCTTTCTTGGTGACCTTCATTTTATTTTTTATCGGTACCATATATTTATTTTGAATCTTTCCTTCTTCAGGGATCAAGTTTTCCATTTCTTACTATACCCCATAATGCCGCCATATTATTTAGTGAGATTTATCATATTAATTCTAAGTGTCAACAAAGTATTTTTTATTGAACATAAAGTCTCTGTTAACTTTAGTGCTCGATATAATACATATTAGGCTGGCCAAGAGGGATATACTCATTTAAAGTTCTTTATGGCTCATAGCAGTTATAGCGAAGAATTGTTAATTTGATCCCATGTAAGGCCCAACTAAGATGATAGGTGAGGTACCGATTACTAAATAAACAAATCAAAACCTGATTAGCCAAGAATTTGAAACTACTATCCTTGTGTGTGAACGTTCAAATGTCTACCATATACGTTTTATAGCTGCTACACACAGAGAAGTCCATATTTCTTCATACTTCAAACCAACAAAAGCTTTCCTATATACGTATGAGTAAATATTAACTCCTACTTGGTTCAATTAATTTTTACATTGTTCAAGTAAATGATTTATTAAGAGAAGAAATGTTTATTAAAAGCAAATAAGTTTAATTAGAGCAAGGAAGTAAAGTATTTGCTCATATAGGTACAAGAAAATGTTTCTGGGTATAAGTATGTATTTCTCTGTGTGTACCACTGGGACAACCAGGTTCTTATTCTAATTATAACTGTAAATAACGAGTGTCTGTAATTCATTTACTGATCGGACATTTGTGTTTTAGCGAATTTTACTTTTTGACATGTTTGCCAATGCTAGAATTCAACATATTTGGCAAATTAAAATTATTATCTTATACGTGCAGTTTAAAATTCTTTCGCAATGGCTTTAAAAATTATCGACATAAACCAATCAATATATACATGACATGAATTTAAAATTGGCAATATTGGCAATATAATAAATAGCTGCATGTAAACATAATCACGTGATTATAAAATAAGGTTTGTTTTGCAAACTAAACATTTAGACAAGGCTGAGGTGGTAGGACAAAAGAAGAACACGTTTCCATGCTGTTTATTTAATGACATAAAAATTTCTAAATTGCAATGCGTCAATCAATTTAAAACACCCGTTATGCAATGGTTTTGCTAAATTGCACAAAAAACATTAATAATTAAATTAATAAATATTTCCATAGTTTTTAACAAATGCATCTACCGAAATATTTTTTGAAAATAACGAGAGCCAGGTATTAATTATATATATATATATATATATATATATATATAAAATATATATCTTTCTCTTGGTGTTAGCGACCTTAAATAACTCAATAATACGTAGTTTTAAACGTTTCGACAATTTTTTATTGCCTTCATCAGTAAAACTGTAAAGAAAAATACAAATTTTAATTAAATACAGGAACGGTCACATCTAAGCTTTTGAAACTTACCTATAAAATTTATTGTATTATGTTATTGTATATTCATAATGCCTGACAAGGTATTTTCAATACCATAAAATATACTTCTTATTAATTTTGTAAATGTTATAGCATTTAGAAATAAAATTAAATCAATCTTTTTTTGAAAAACTGTCAAAAATCAATTTTAGAAATAAATGTCATTTTGAAATTTTGTTCAAACGCACACTATAAATATATTACATATATTAGTATGTTTACGTTATAAAATATGAAAATAGATTTTTGATAAACCATCAATTTCATTCCTATCATTAACTGTATTGCTGTTTCGTTTTATTTCAATCATCTCATATATGTGACCGTTCCTGTATTTAATTAAAATTTGTATTTTTCTTTACAGTTTTACTGATGAAGGCAAAAAATTGTCGAAACGTTTAAAACTATGTATTATTGAGTTATTTAAGGTCGCTAACACCAAGAGAAAGATATATATTTTATTATAAACGACCAAGAATTAATTTTATTATATATATATATATATGCGTAGCAGTAAAGTTCTCCGCCACCATTATATTTAAATTGGTACCTAAATACTTAAATTTTTATTTGAGAAAAGTTAAGTTATTTTATATATTTTGATTAAATTAAATTTCTAATATTTAACAAATATATATGACACCTAAGTTAGTGCTAACAATTTATCTATTGACGTTTTATTGCTTGACATCTGCATACATTGATCAACGAGTATTTATGAGATTGTGTGTAATTGAGCAATTCTCGTGTCATGTCTAATTATGCCGGTCGTTTGGTTCGTTAGGTTCGGAGAATTTTTCGCTAAGCATATGTCACAGATAAGGGCGTACATATTGGTTATACGAATTCTCTTTTATAACTTCAGCCCTATGCATGTGGTGGTGCTACGATACCTAAACACGATGAGGTTAATTAATTTATTTTCTCTGATCTAGTCGACACCCGTTGTACGTTACCATGCCTGGTGGCTAAGTTGGCCTTTAAACGGTTTTGGTGTTATACGGGTCTTATCCATCCGATCTGGATCTATTAAATTGAAACTGAAGGAAGATAGTTATACTAATATAGAAAATTACCTACTTTTGTCAACATAACCAAATATAATACATTCAATCAATTATACTCCCTTTCATTTATCTATACTCTGAATAAAGAGTGATGTTTATGTATTTATGTCATTTGTGTAATATATATTCATATATACGTGTAAATATCTTTTATGTTAATATTGATTGTCTATAAAGTGACAGTTGCAATAGCAACTAATACGATTTTAAAATATACACTAAAATATCAAGAAACTCTTTGTCCTAGATTAATCAATTATTGATAGATGTATGATTAACATGTAACAATAATTTATAAATATTTTCACTGATAATTGTATATTTCATTAAAATGCGTTCCATAATATGTGATTACACTGGTATTTCATTACACGAAATTTTATTAAAAATATGAATTTTGGTTATACAGAGAGCTTTCGTTATTACTTTTAGAATTAAAAGTTGTTAACAATGAAATGTTAAATTAAATGCTTTCTATTTATGTTTTATAACGTTATATACTTAGATCACGAACATCATTAATTCATTTGGAATGACAACCAATTCTCTGTTTCCAAAAATTAGTAGTATTTTTGTTTCTTTCTCTCTATTAATCTTGCAAAAGTACCTACTATAAGTTTACATAAGGAAAATTTTCATATAAATTTAGTTTAATATTTTACACTATTATCGTAGCAGTCTTAAATACTATTCTTTTATCACAAAATAAATTACTATATATTTAAACGGCTGTACACTTCAGATGAAGTAATAGACACTCATGTGACTGAGTCGTATTGACCAATTTAGTGTGGGTGGTCACTCCACTCTTGTCTTTCCACTTCCCTCTTATAACCCAACGTGTGTGCTTGCTTCCTCCACAATGTCTCTCTAGTTTCTCCTGTCCTGCAGCTTTTCTCTCCATCTCTACATTAGTAGTGTTCTAATGTACTCTATCACTTGGTCTTCCATCTTATTTCCGGTCTACCTCTTAATCTACTTCCTTGTGGTTTTCACTTCGTAATTATTTTTATTAATGGTGTATCTTCCATTCTATTGATGTGACCTTTTATCACTCTCACTATATCTTCACCGTCTAACGTGTCATTAATCTTATAATTTAAGAAATCTTTGTATTCTTGTTTTAATTTTTTCGATCCGCATAGCTTCTTTATAATCTTTCTCTCAAAATTCCTTAATTTTTCCTGGTCTCTTTTTGTTGGGCCCATAGTTTCTGACGTATAGGTTTAGTCAGATCTTATTGCTGATCTATAGACCATTAATTTTATGTTTTTACTTAGTTTCATATTTTCCATGAATGTTTTAAACTTGTAAAAAGCTGTATGGCCAGGTTGAATTTTTGCTGTATTTCACCCCTTCTATCCTTTTCGTTATTAACTATTCTGCCCAAGTATCTAAAGTTTTCAGCTACCTCAAATTTAAATGCTCCTATAAGTTGTTCTTGCAGGTTACTTCTAGTTACTGTCATATACTTTGCCTTTTCCTCTCTTGGCAGATTCCTCTTTCACCTTTACATCGGCTTTCTCCAGTCTTTGTTCTTCTCTTGATATAATTGCGATATTATAAGCATACGGTATCACCTATATTGGCTTTTCTGTTATGCTTTCATTAACACTACAGTAAGTCTTTTGTAGTCTCTCATAATACCTTCAAGTACGATAATAAACGAAGTAGCTGATAAACCATCAACTTGTCTCACTCCTGCATTTCATTCAAGTTTATATATGGGACAGAACGGCAGCCTTTGACACTTCCATCATCATTTGGATTAACTAATCAATGTATTTGGTATTTCAGTATTTTCCTTTTGATTCTATGAAATGGCCTGTTTGAAATCTAAGAATGTTATATTTGCAGTTCTCTATTATTTTCATATACTTTTTCAATAATCTGATTCATGATTCATTATCGCAGCAGCTTTAAATGCTATATTTTTATCACAAAGTATATTATAATGCTTTATTAAAACAATTACAAACAGTGTTTAACAATTGTTTTTCACAGCATATTTCCAAAATTTTCGTCATTATCAGCTGGGCATATTTTTTTCTGTTGTTAACATGAAGCATAAGTTATTTTTGACTTACGATTTATTTCTGCATTAGTGCAACTTTTATTGCTAACCGTTATTCTTATTGAAGTTTGAATATACATTTAGGTACTATAAAGTAATTACAGAAATATATAGAATAAAAGCAATTAAATAAAATCGTTCATTCATTCATGGTGTTTACATAAAAACTCTAAATCAGGATATATATAATAACTAACATTTATGTAACAACTAAGATATAAAACAATAGCAAGAACAAGCTATACAATACCAATGATCTAAATTATATGCCTCTATTGAAGAAGCTTGAGCTATGTATATACTTCGGTGCAATTATACAAAAAACTTATATATATAGTTCCCAATATTCACTCACAGCAAAACTTTATTAAAAAAATGTATTTGATAAATAAGTGAACACACTTATTTACGCATTTCTAGCTAATGACTAAAAACATAGCGATTTCGTATTTTATTCGAATTATACATATCCTAACATCTATACTCACCAATGATCAAAGCAAGTATTGCAATGGCTTGTTGATTGCTTATCTGTACAGACAGTGAAACTTGTTATAAGTTTTCAAGAACACATTATTCTCTAACTCCTATGTATATTTTATGGGGTTGCCGCAATCGACCAAAATTAACTCAAATATTGTGTGAATTTGAAATCAGATATATTAAATTTATTTATTTTGAGTGCAAATCACAAAGTAAAAGATTGAAATTCACTTTAAAGGGCCTTCCATGACGAGAATAGTTTTCTATTATGACATGAATATCATATTAACATGGTAAATATATGAAAATCATAGATGAATTAAATACACTCTTAGTTCTTAACAAATGCAAAATAGAAGATAGAACGTAGAATGCCTCAGTATTATAAAAATAAAAATTAATAAGGTGATTACCGGAAATTAAATCGAATTTCTGCCCCTAACAGTGTTGAAGTGATGTATACCTAATAAATTAACTAAGCACAGTCTAACGGTTTTGATCATGCCTAAAACAAATTGGCATGTAGAGCAGAAGAAAAAAGTATGGAAGTATGTGATAAAAATGGATTTTGGTTATTTTAATTTTTTTTTGTACTCGCTTATCAAAACCTGTCATTTCACGATTCGATTTGCGCGCGTAAAAGTCACTTTAAACACGAGTGCGTAAAAGTAAAGTTGGTACTTCCTAGAACTTGATTAATTTAGTCACATTTTAAAATCATAAATCCCTAACCTTAATAATATGCTACCCAGTTCGTTGTTTTTCTATAAAAATAAAAGGAAATGAAATAGAAAATGTTATATTTGGAAGGTATGTAATTCAATGTCAGAACAGCAACAAATATTATATAAATTACCATTATTCATTCTTTTCAGAAATTGAAACGGAACAATTATTAAAAATTTTGATTGGGCAATTTTGACAACCAGAGATTGATACCCCAGGGATTAACTAGTTTGTTTGAATTGATCTTGATTGCGAAGGTAGAGTAACGTTGATTGTATTATTACATATATCTTGTATTTCAGATGCCGAACAAGTTATAGAGAATTTCTGATATATCCTTCTGCAACCGTAGATGATTTCCATCCACCATGCCTTTTAATTTAAAGCAAGTCACCTCCTTGGTTTGCCAACAATGTCGCTGAACTCCTTCGGAAACAGTGACCTGTGAAGTTACTTGCGCTATCAAGCTGCAGGTACTCAGCTATTCGCATTGGAATTTTGCCAATTGTATTAAGACCAACAGGTGAACAAACACACTTGCCATTGCGATATGTTAAAAAGAATCTCTGCTGGCTGTCAGGTCTTAAATTTGCATATTGCCGAATTAATGCAATCCATTCGGGCTTAATGATTGCAAATGTACGGCTGTTACCTGTTTTAGTTTCTGGAATTGTTACGATAATTAAATTCGATTTAAATTCTATGTCTCGCAATGACATTTTGCAAAGTTCTTCACGTCGACACGCTCCAGAAATACCCAATATTAATACAGCCTATAAATACATATAGTGTTGTATGGAATTTAAATATAAGGAAATGACTTTACCTTCATTAGTAGGAACAAAGAATTTGGTGCTTCAACAATAAATTTAGTAATTTGTTCTTCGGTTAATACTGCTGATTTTTTAGGCTGATGTTGCTTCGTTATCTGTTTTAAATACGCTATAAGTTTTGCATATTTAGATATATCCGTATTATCATGTATTATTAAGCATGATTTTAACATGGAATAAGTGGACCATAATGATTTATTTGATTGTAAATTTTGAAAATAAACTAATAAACAATTTTCGGAGTATTTTTTGTATATTTTTAGATCTAGCCCAAGTTACGAATTTAGTATGTGTTTTTTGATTATATGGGTAATAAATTATCCACTGCAATATTGGCAGCTTCGCGAATTTCAGGCGGTGTACATTGCATTTCATTATCAGAATTCATTTTGGTGAGGTTTTTATTTTGTATGGAATTTTTTGAATTTGGTAATTTTAAATTAAATGTCACTTCAAATAATCAATATTACCAACTCAATTTTTTTTAATTATATCAAGAGATTAGTAGTGTGTCATAAACGATAACGTTTTTAACAATACGTATTATTATTATAGTTCTCGTACAAAAAATATTGTACAACCTTCGTGCGTGAAACATTTCGCGAATTCGTGTCCATAAAGCGCTCGCCTTTCGGCTCGCGCTTTAAACTGGTCACTCATTCGCGAAATATGATTTCACGCACTTGGTTCGTAAATAACTATTGTGAACGTTTCTAAATAATATAATCTTATATTCCAATATTTATATTTTCTATTCATTTGGTTTCTGGGATATAGTATATAACTTAATATTATTATAACATTTATGATTGTACATATGTTACACACATGGAATCCATATTCAAATTTTGTAGTTCAGTATTAATAATTCCATTTCATCAATAACGCAACACATCATTTTAAAAATATACAAAAATCCTCACAATGTGCTTCCATTTTGATTTGTATAAATATTGTATCGTGAAGTTTAATTTTTCATACAGTTTTCCAGAATGAATTAAATTGAAGAAGTGGGGAGGCTGTAGTAATTGTGTCCACTGTCTTTTAAATATGTGTGATTAGTTCTTACCTGAAATATCATATCACATGTACTTCTCATCACACATGAATTATTATTATACATTGCACTTGGTAACCTAAAAAATATTTTTAAAGCGCGCTAGTGCTTTATTTCTGCTTTGAGCCTTCATTGATATTGGGTGACACACAATAAAACTTATCATAAGATCACAGGAGAGGCCATCAACAATCAATTAGGATCACCCGTTATTTCTCTAAACCAAGTGTGCACTTTAGTACGGCTGGCTTAAGAGGAAATCGTTTCTTTATATATTATTATATATTCTTTTAAAGTCGGGTCCTAAATCTTATTTATTCAACTAACTAGTTTTCCAAGGTTATACATTTCATTTTCTTTTTGTTTATTATACACAGTTCTTAATCTTAATTATTCCGTTAAATAAGTACCCAATTTGGATCAATTACATCTCCTTCTATTATATTTTATTAATTAATCCTCTCGCACTCATATTATGGCAATTAAATAAGTTCACCTTTATAATTTATTACACACTAATTTCGTATTATCCTATTTAAAATGCTCCATTTAGGTAACTATGATACTATAATTTATCATGCCTCTTTGAATAGGCACTAATAAATATTACTATAAATGTGGCGGAAACAATACAAAAAATATACCGTTATAATTATTAGGCTCACACGTCGTAGTATAATTCAGGTATGTGAAATTAATTACAAATCAATTCTACAGGTACATAAAGAAATATACTAGAAAAAATATATTAGAATTTAAAATATTTATTATAAATATATACAAAACATGTGAAAAACTAGGTGCGCATACCACATCAATTTTAAAACGTAATTTACCATAATTCAATGCAGGTAGTTATGTTATTAATGTTCTCATTTTCTTCACTTATATATTTGACATGCATTTTCTATGCCGCGTTTGTTGTAAGCGCGCAGTATTTTCGGTGTGAAGCTAAAATAACTGTTAACATACTCTGTATTACAAAAAGTGACAGCCTAACCATATATTAACTTCTAACAACCATAAGAAATGGCAGAATTCTTGTATCTCAACATTCTTCCGAGAAATGTGCGATTCATACTCGTACACTCAGCATTTCCTAATGTTTTAATGTCATCTGAGATCTCTCTTTCTGACGTGAACACAATCATCTTATGGCTTGGTTGGAATAATTATTTAAATAAGGATCTGGATCCGTTTAATATCTGTCTATACCAGGGTGTCTTGGATAATATAAAGAACAACAGAAAATTAAACTATTGAACATGACGAATCACTTATTATTACTGCAGCTATACCCAAGCAATACAATAAATAATTGTAGAGAAGTAATAGTCTTTGTCGGGTTGTTCGATTTTATTGGTAAAATGCATGCCTGTGTTAAGATCTCGACCATTCATTTAGTACATTATGCTGTAATTTTTTAGCTAATTCGAATAACCGTATTTCCTTCAAAAATTGAAAAGTAGAAACGTTTTCAAAATATTGTTGTTTTTTTTATATAAAACAGCTGATGAGTAATTTAAAAAACTTCCAACTTCTACATTTGTACAGAAAATTAGCCAGAATGATGGTCTCCACAAGTTGTATCCGCCCTAACTGGACGCCATAGAAATAAAAATTTTTTTGCGATGGATGCTGGGCAGAACAAAATGTGCCTCATTATTCAATATATTGGCTGTTAAAATACTCTCCCCAATCTGCGGAAAAGTATCCTTGTATGCCTTGTAGAAAGACACACTTTTATGTCTGCGAACAGTGTATGACCATCCTACCATCTTTTCCAAAGAAAAATACATATAGTATTATTCAGAAGCTGGTCCAAGTTAACTTGGCGTCATCTGTGTGTAGCTAGTATAGTTATTCTTAATTTTATTAAAAAGACTAATTAAAATTTCGCTTTTTTTGGAGGGCAGTTGATTGATTTCATTTCTAAAAGCTCTGCTTTGACTTCTAGATAATTCCTACATTCCGGCTGTGTCAAATACCATTAGGCATAGCAAATCAATGTATAGGTATATACGATGTATACGTCACCGACATTGGGACGACAGTAGGTACAGGGTTGGAATACATATACATACGTATACATCGTACATACGTATGCATGAGAGTCCCTATGCCTAATTCTATTTGACACAACTGGTATATTTCGTTGTTTTTTACGGTTTTATTCTTATTTTAAAAGTATTGACATTGAATGCGTAAATGTCAATGGGTGTGTTGCTGCCTTTTTTCGTGAATTTTACAATGGTCGTTCACTCAACATTCATCTTCTACTTGTATAAAAGCTTAATAAGAATAACTTTAGTGTTTAGAATTTCAATGACCAGTGCTTACGATATACAGGGTGTCCAGAAACTCTCCTGACAAACGAAGACCGGAGATTCCTCAGATAATTTTAAGACAATTTAACCCAATTCACCCTAGTCCGAAAATGTTTCCTAAGGTCATAGGCGTCCGTTTTGGGTAGGTAAACGGTTATTTTAACGCATAACTTTTTTGTCTTTAACTTTTAAGCATTTGTGACACTAGATTATTAAATTTTCAGGTATTCTAGTACTAAAAGGTACTCTTACTTTAAGTCGGTAGGATACATCGTTTTCTAGAAAAATCGATTTGAAAATTTTTCGTTTTTTCGTCATTAAAATTCAATTTATTATTTTTTGCACTAGTTCGCTCTGAACTGCCAACAGAAATAAAACCTACGTTTTTAATTGTCAAATTGTTGTCAGCTCGCGAAGTTGAAATGACGAAAGATGAAATGACGAAAAAACGAAAAATTTCAAATCGATTTTTCTAGAAAACGGTGTATCCTACCGACTTAAAGTAAGAGCACCTTTTAGTACTAGAATACCCGAAAATTTAATAATCTAGTGTCACAAATGCTTAAAAGTTAAAGACAAAAAAGTTATGCGTTAAAATAACCGTTTACCTACCCAAAACGGACGCCTATGGCCGGTACTAGAAATTCGCAATTGATGGAATCGATTCATCTCTGGAGGATAAATAAGCATACCAGTTTTTGTTTTTCTAAATAGAAGCGTTCGGGAGATATTAAAAAAAAACTAATTACAAGGCGCCATCTTCAAAGAGCTCTAGCTCCCTTAGGAAGCATTTTCGGACTAGGGTGAATTGGGTTAAATTGTCTTAAAATTATCTGGGGAATCTCCGGTCTTCGTTTGTCAGGAGAGTTTCTGGACACCCTGTATAACAGAATCGTTTATGTACAGCTTATTAACTGTGGATAAGATCGAATTTAAACTGATACAGTCTACCTGAGGAGAATTTGGAGATTTTTAATCTAGTAGATTTGTACGGCTTCCATTTTCTTTAAATCTACTTTTGTCGAAGTTAGAACACATGTGGTTTTGGTAATTAATTAAGAGAGATTTAGTGCAAGTTTCGAAGCTCTCTCTTATCTAGTATTACCTGAAAAGCACACTTTTTATCTAGTAGTAGGTTGAGGTTTAGTATCTATTACCCAGTACATAATTTATTTAGCACTACCTGTATTCGATCGTTCTGTTGGAGCTAGAATTGGCAGAAATTTATACCTCTGGCTGTTGGTTCGACACCATCCAGTTTCAGAAATTCCTCTGACTACACAATCTAAGTGTTAACCTAATTTTTATTTGTTTTAAACGTTAGATTGCAGTTAATTTACGAGCCAGATTTCGACCCTTGTGTGGAACAAGGTGCCCGCACACAGAGAATGTACTTCAAAGGAAAAAAAACGTATTTCATATATTTTGTATAATTAGTGTGCACTGAGCCTTGCAATAGAACAACACTGATGTGAGCATAGTAATTATTTGATGTAAAATATATCCTTTTAGAAACTAGAACTTTAGAAGTTAGATTAATTTATTCTGATTATTTGATACACTTTTGATTTAGCTGTTATGGCTCTTCAATTTGTAAGTTAGTGAATTATCAATATTCTGTCTACATCCTGAAAAATTAGGCTTTTTTCTCTCTGTTTGTCTCCAGTCAGAGTCAGTACTGAACAATATTATTCTGTACTGTAATTGAAGACTGTTTAAAGGGTTTAAATAAATTGGTGTTTAAAAGCTATGATAAATAGTACTCATATAAAGAAAGTGATATTTTTGCACATATTAATTAAAACGGCCGATAGTTGCTGGAAATCCATAATAATTAGGATTGAAGTAAAACACAATTTACAACCAATTTCCATTATAATCACAATTTATTCAAAAATAAAACAAGTTTTCCTACGATGTAGCTTCTTCAAATATTACTTTACTACTAAATTCATATCCGACAAATTTCATAAGTTTTCAGCCCTTATTCGTACTTAATTATTATAATCTCCTAATGACTATACAGCATGTGTCAATTTTCATTAGCCATAGGCGATTAATTCATGCAATACGTGACAACATAGCACCCCTACTTTCCTCTCCAATGCGAGCGCGACCGAAACAAGCTCAAGTTATAGCAGTAACTGTTGGACCACTGACTTGGGTCTTTGTAATGCGTTCAGAAATAATATTTACGCGTTGCAAGGAATTGTTTTTCTTTTTCGTTTCGTAAATGCAGAGAATTATTAAGCTGCGTTCACGCTGCATGACACAAACAAAAGCGTAATTCTAATAAAATTAAAAATAAGGTAAATAAAAAAGGATTCTGAAAATAATAATAAACTACTAGATGAGGAGATCGCGGCGGCCATTTGATGTTTCCCGTTCCAGTAATACGACGGCTTTTATTGCAGACTAGATCGTAACGTGTTCGCAGCTAAAGATTGAATGTAAAATCTGGTGGGGAGATCGGAGAAAATCGTTGGAATGTCGATTGTTGCCGGGATTGGTGACGGAGAGTAGGGGTGACACACGCTGCCACGTATTATTTGTATACGTATAAATCGCATGTAATCATTGAATCCCTATACCTAATGAAAATTGACACATACGGTATAATGTACTTTTATTGAATGTTTAACAACTATGTTATTAACGGTACCAATTCGCGGAATTAATAAGGTCTATCTTGTCGTTTAACAATATATCCGTATATTTAAGTTTGTTTATTTCTAAGGCTTCAAGTAAATTTAATTTTAAGTTTTTTGGTTGTGAATGTAGAATCTCAAAAATTTATTGTTGAAATTATGATTATTTTCTAGCAAGTGAATTGCATAATTTGAATCTATAATAATAAAAAGACAGATTCAAATTACGCAATTCAGTTGCTAGAAAATAATCATAATTTCAACAATAAATTTCAGATCCTACATTTACAACCCAAAAGCTTAAAACTAACTTTACTTGCTAACTGCTATATTTCATACTTCTCATTATGAAATTTGGTTTTAATATTAAATTAGTCTCTAAATTCAATATTAAAACCAAATTTCATAACGAGAAACAAAGTATTTGGACATTCTGCTATTTTTAAAGTCATATGTTACTGGTAAACCACTTCATTTCACATATTTACCTTATCGGCTTTCTCTTGAATTCTGATCACCTTATAATTTCTCATTACTTCATCAATTTCAGCAATTTTTATTTGGGTTAATGGGCGAGCAGAACGAGGTTCATCTTTAAAGGATTCTCAACATTCCTTGAACAGTTTTTATCACCTAAAATTCTATGTCGCGTCAAATAATTACCTGGATATGTAGAAAAGCCAATTTAGGTATAAGTGAAGTAAGCATAATTGTTCTATAAACCATTTTTAATGATATAGATTTTACCGTAATAATAAAATAAGAATACCAGCTACGTTATCCTCCTATGGACCCTCGTATTTCTAGAAGACTATTTTCATAATAATCTAAATATACTTTGATATAGAAACTCATCTATCAATTTCAATTCAGAATTAATTCAAATGTTTCTTACGTTCTTCCAGCGTCAGTCTGAATCAATTTTTATTTGCATTTAAGATGAACGTTTTACTGTTATGCATGCGTATAGATACAAACATGTGGGAAATAAATTAATATCTTATCGGTATGTGAATAAATATCATTTTATTGGTTTCATTCAAAGAAGTAATATTCATAAGTAAAACTAGTTTACGACTGACAACTGTCAACATGATGCGATGCATGAATTCGCTACAAAAAAATACGCCGCTGCTGCTGTCGGCGATGCGCGATCGAAAGACAAGGAAACAAGGGAAGAGGTAGAAGGAGAACCAAAGAAAAACCGAAGAGTGAGGGAATTCTGACTTGCAAAGCACCATATCGATGGAATTTAATTGGAATAATTAATGTTTTATTTGCTGTTTGATGGCTGTCGTTATTATACCAACGGGTGTATGCAGGAATATCTTAGGTATAACAAATTACAGTAATTATGAATTAAGAGCATTTCAAACTCGCTAAAACAAACTATAATTGTAAAAGAATATCAATTAATTATATTATGCGAAAAAACTTCTGTACATAAAATTCCTTTTAATATGACTATTACAAATTATATCTAGCTGTGGCAATTAATAGTAATGGTTAAGAATAAACAAAATTTTAAAAACATCAATAATAATAACAATAACTTTTTTTATGATAAGTACGAAAGAAATTCATTTCTCTCTTGTTTGAACATATAGGTGAGTTGAAGACTTGGCGCGTTTCACAATATCTCGTACGATGGTTGGGTTTGTTAAATTTAATTCAATTATCGTTTATTTGCAAAACTATAATTAACTTGCCGCAATCTCATGTTCTTTCATTCTAATTATTTTTTTCTGCAAACACATTATCTTTTTCCAAAATATTCAAAATAATAAACAAAATAGTTGCAGAATATTCACTAACATTCTTAATCGCATTTAATTATCTTAGAATGTTGGTTTTTCTGTTGTTTTCATACTTCTCAGTAAATGCAGAGAGGTACCAACTTAAGTTTATAACGCAACCTCTATCAATCGAACATCTAGGAATGTGAACATTCAACAGTCCGAAGAAACTTCAAAATCTAACAACAACAAATAGCAAGAAGATATTTAAAAAATAAATATTTTATTGAAACCTACAGAAATGGAATTAATACCCACAATGCTGACTAGAATGGATTCATTTGAAGAGTCATTCACACCAAAACTCACGCACATCGAAGCGAAACAACGGCAAAGTGAGTAACGACGGATTTACTTTCATGCCGTAATTAATAATGCCTTCGGTACTGATAAGCTGAAAATGCTACTTGTTGGCGGCCAGCAAACCTAGGACATTTAAGAAAACAGAATAGGAAAGGGGCTCACAATGAATATTTTCCTAAATACTTTTAATGACTTTTTGTACTTGATGTTAAAGAGAACATGAGGAATTCGAATTTGCCGCTGAAAGCAATTCAATTTTTTATTTTATAGTTTAACTAGCTAGCCCGGCAGACGTTGTTCTACTCTCTCCTGTATAGGTAGTGCGATTAGTTTAATTGGCAAAAGACTCTAATGTTGAAATCCAACGATAAATGATGTTCATATGTCAAAATTCAAATTTACCAAATAAACAGCGCCGTCTAGTGGACGGCAGCACACACCAAAACAATTTTGTTGACTACATGGACATATTGTATACATAGAAGTCATTTCAGTCCATAAATATAGAATTTGTTAATAAATTGACTACAGCGCTAAAGCTATACTTAAACCATCGTTTCGACAAAACAAATACATTGTGTGAATATGACCTTAATCCGTCAAGTCGTTTAAATATTATAGATATAAAATATATTAATAACTCGCCCACAGTGCCACCTATCGGATCCTAATTTTGTGACAATCTTTTTTGCCCGAAACCAACATATATTGTGAATTGTGAGCACATAGCTATGAACCATCGTCTCGACAAAATAAATGTATTATGTGAATACTTAAAGTAAGTATGATATTTAGAGAGAGCATAATGTCAGTTTGTAGGCAAATAAAGTGAAGCCTAGTGCGGTACGGGAAAATTAAAAATTTTGCAAGCTTGGCGGGTTGCACACCGTTAAGTAATAAAATTTATTAAATTATATAAATCCAAATATTATTCTTTTTTAATTGTTTTTAAATTAAAGTTACGTCTCTAATAATTATACCATAAAAAAACAAATTATAGATTTTTCTTAAAATAAATATTTGCTAGTGCGCATAAACTATTCGTAAACTTTCAATACATAATTGAAATAATGATGTTATTTCTGAAGATGACTTTCAGAGCAATTAAGAGTTCTGCAAGCAAAAAAATTTGTGTTATTCAACTGTAATATTCACTCAATAATTTCTCTATGTAAAACTAAAATATAATAATTCAGAATGTGTATAATACAGGTAATTAGGTTAGCAATAGTATAAACAACTTACACAATAGAAAATTCATATATATAATCAAAAGTGAAATTATCGCGGATACATACATACATTTCACTATTGATTATCTTTCCCGGGTTCGGATGGCACGCAGGTTGACAATGTCTTCTTCGTGGCGATGTTGGTTGTTGTCCTCAAAACCGAGGAACTTCATTGTTTGTTATATTATATTAAAAGACTGTATAGTATGTATGTTTATGATTTTTAGGATCGTATGAATATTTGCTTTTCATAGAATCGATTACACTTTCAATTGATATGGCCAAAAACGTAATAAAAAAATACTGGAAAAATATCGAAAAATTCACTGATTTATCCCTTCCTGATTTTCTTGAAGCAATTGAGTTAACTTTATCTACAACTTATTTTCAGTACAGTAATAAGTGGTACAAGCAGGTTGAAGGCGTTGCAATGGGGGCTCCTATATCCAGTGTGGTAGCCCAGTTAGTGATCGAATATGTAGAGGAAAATGTACTAAATAACTTTAATTTTGTCCCCACATTTTTTAAAAGATATGTGGATGATTGCATTGCAGTAGTACCAGAAAATAAAATAGACTACATTCTCACAAGTTTCAATTCATTTCATCCTAAATTAAAATAGAAAATAATAACACCATAAATTTTTTAGACTTAACTTTAATTAAGCAGAATAATAAAATTCTAACAAAATGGTACCAACCTCATCAGACCGATATAGTAATTATAATGACGCTCAACCAATGGGATACAAAAAAAATGTGGTGACAGCATTGGTTGATAGAGCAATTAATTTAACCAGTCCTCTTTTTAGACCGCAAATTTTATTAGATATCACAGCCACACTGGTAAAAAATAACTACCCCAGATTTCTTATAAAAGCCATTATTAAACGCAGATTGCATAAATTCTATAGCAACTCAGTACAAAACAACCCCCAAAAACTAACTCCACCAAAACAACAGTACATTCCAGTTCCATATATTAGGGGGTTATCGGAAAAAATTAATGACATCATTAAGCCACATAATTTTAAAGTTGCTTACACTAACAATAACAATTTAAGTCATTTATATACTAAACTTAAAGATCCCGTTCCGATAACAAAACAATCGCATGTTGTGTACAGCATTCCTTGCAATGACTGCAATGGCGTTTACATCAGTCAGACAAAACAGATCCTTGAAGACAGGATTAATGGACATAAATATGCAAAAAATCCCACGTCTCTGAAAAAACATAAAGATAAAATGCAGCATAGTTTCAATTTCACTAAGGTCAATATACTTAAAAAGGAAACCAACACGAAAGCCAGAAACATCTTAGAGATGATCGAAATAAAAAGAACTAAGGAGACTGTTAATGACAGAAATGAAGTCGATAGTCTGTCGAGAATGTATTTTCCAATATTATAACAACTGGGATAATTTTTATGAATGAACCCTGTATGTCTGAAAACTTGTGTTTGACAATACTAAAGTATAAAATGATAAGTAGAAAACAACTAGCAAAAAAGAAAAACACGTGGTACTTTTCGTAGATAGGTGTTCTTGGAGAAATCGAAAAATTTTAGTGTATTCTTATTTTATCTTAAATTGTTTGTCATTGATATGACACGTAATAAACATATGATGTTACACATACTAATATTTTAAACTTATTGTTAACAATAAGAAAAAGTTATTTGTGACGAAGTACGTCTACAGTTTTTGGGTGAGTTTTTTGTTTTGAAAACGTGGGTTGATTGGTATATTTCTAATTTATAAAATTTTAAAATATATATATCAGTATCTTAAAATTAATTATGAAGTAAATATTCGATCAGTCGCATCAATGCTTAGCTTTCTACAATGGTTGTATTATGTTCTATATATCTTTACCACAGTAATGAATTTTTTTACATTTCGGTAGTGTAAGAAATAAAGGGGTGAATATGAAGCCAATTGTACTAGAGTTATTCCACTTGCATATCGCTCTCAAACGTCTGCGCTCCTAATCGCTCCTTTAGTAGAGCAGAGACGATATTCGCGAGGCGAAAAGAGTGGCTTCAGAAACAAATTATTCTGATATCATTTTGCGACAGTTTTTTATATAGAATTTTCCATTAGCGGTTTGTGCGAGCTTTTCTTGTTAGTATTTCAATATGCGACTTGAAATTGCCATGAGTAACAAATTTTGGGTTAGAATTCCACCTGACTTAGAACATGCAACGTAATTTTTTTTTAAGAGTTCGCAACCTTGATTGTGCTATACGCTAAAGCCACTGTATGTACGATGCCGAAGTGTGGTCCTATACGTAAAGCTTAATATATAATATATGTACTTTTATTGAAATACAGCCTTTGGAAAATGTATCACTAATACGAAAGAATGAGTAGAAAAGAGGTTGTATAAGCCATGAAATATGAACCATATGAAATGTACAACTTACAGAAAAAAAAGTTTTATATAAAATAATATGCCCAAAACATATTTGAAATACAGACATGTTGTGAAAGTTTAATGAGAAAATCTTACACAATTAATTTCGTTCAAAGTTGTGGTTTAAATTTGTTTTTTGTCAAAGAAAAGTAATTTATGTTAGTCTGAAATGCATACATAAAAAACAAAAAACTTTAAGATGAACATTTTGCAGAACGAAACAGAATACTTGAATAAAGGGTTTTCCCATAAGGACGATATGTTTTTAAAATTAAATAAAATGCAAAATATTTGAGATAAAATAACAAAAATTTCTTTATTTTATGGTACAACTTGTGACAGTTATGTTTGTATGTGTCTTAGACACATACCGCCAGATAAAGTCGTTGATATAATGACAAGTTTGGCAAGAAACAGTCCTTCTCAGGACTACCCTGATGACGGCAGTAGACGGACTGCCGAAACGTCGGACTACCTATGTTCCTCAAACGATGGAAATAGCCCAAACAACAACTCAAATTATACTCCATCGTCAACAATTACACGTCATGAGTTAGTGCTGTTGGCCGGTCGCGCACCCCCTAAAAATTTTTGCGTATCACAGTTTGGGAACGTACCACTGTGCTAGACTACACAGCAGTACAGGATTCTGCCCTGCATCACCCAGAAGCCATCAAGAGTCGATCTAACACGCAAAATCTGGACCAGCTCTACAGAATTAGAATGTATCAGAGTCCTCCTATATACACATGAGATAAACAACAATCCCCCACGAAGACGGAAAGTAGCAATCCGTTAAACACATGATCGAAGAGTGTCCCGTAAAATTCTATAGTGTCAACCTCGAAGATTTTAGATGTATTGAATTTGTGTTAAATTGTTAATATGCGCCATGCGATAAATAAATAATCTGTCTTATACAGATAAATAAGAAATAGTTTAATCGACAAATAATAATCTTATCATCATAATGAACTAAATAGAGTTCAAATTATATGGGATTCTAAGAAGAATTGTATTATACTTCTCTCTTTAAAATATGAACCATGGAGTACAAATATAATATACAAACATATTAAACTGCTGTGCGTCAGTATAAAATGATTATGGTTTTTTTGTTTTACTTTTTTTATTTGTGTGTATACATACATACATACATCCCAAATGATCATGGGAAAATATTAACTCACCCACAGACTTAAGTACCGCGAGAAAGGACTCTTCCTTTTAAAGGAACACCGAATGCACATAAGAAACACAACTTCATTAGAAATTTTGATTAATTATTGCGTAAGTACTTTAATATAATTCATTTGATGATAGGCCGACTCATCGCTGCAGGGAATGAAAGGATAGATGTTCTCTCACCCCAAGATATCAAAGAACTGTACATACATATGTATACATGTACCGTATACATATACCTTTACTATGATAAATTGAAAGAAATGTGGTCGTTCTTATTATTTACAAATGGTACACTAACATTTATTAAATCAATTTATATTAAATATCTCGTTTAAAAATAAAAATTTGAACAGGGAATTGCTTCACTGTTTTCAATTACAAATACACAATATTATTACTGTGCACAGGTACAATATGAGTACTATGAAATAAATATTTTTATATTATTTTAAATAAATAGTATGATAAGTATGGTATGTAACTTATTAATCCATATAAATAAAACTGAAATGCTGTTCTTTGATAAGCATCACTTGAGGACGGCTGGACCGATTTGGATAATTTTTTTAAAAATTCTCTCAGTGGTTCCAGGGAAGTTTTTAGGGGGAAAAATTGGAAAAGATGATCGGAAAATTCATAAATTCGGGAAAAACTCGAAGTGCTTTTTTATACAGAATTTTTGTATGAACTCAAGACCATACCTTACGATTCGAACGATGGATATGCGTAATTCTTTTTTCTTTTGTTTGTTATGGTCCTGGAGAAGCTATAAGGAAAAAATATCGGGACAATTACAAAGAAAAGTCGGAAAATTTGGACGAATTACAGAAATCATAATTTTTGTATGCACTCACGATCATAACTGACGATATAGGTTGATTCTTCTCGTTATGGTCCCGGGATGGAAATAACTCAATTAAACGTTTACAATTGGAAAAAGAATCTGGTAGAAGTAGTGGAGATAGGACAATTCTGGACCTTCCTCCCACCACTACTGCCTCCCCCCACCACTGCCACCCCCACCACTTTTTTTGAACAGCTTCTGAAGTGCTTTGCACGGCTTCTGAAGAGTTTTGAACAGCTTCTGAAGAGCTTTGACCAGCGTCTGAAGAGCTTTGAACAGCTTCTGAAGAGCTTTGAACAGCTTCCGAAGCTGTTCAAAAAAGTGGTGGGGGTGGCAGTGGTGTGGGGAGGCATTAGTGGTGGGAGGAGGGTCCAGAACTGTCCTTTCTCCACTACTGGTAGATCTGGAGAAAAATCTGGAAGAACGCGTTTCAACCTAAATTGGTGCCTCTGTTAGTTATCATGTAACTTCTGAACTATTCGACCGATTGAGCTCATATTCACGCAATAGATTTGTTTTGTCGAGACAATGGTTCATACCTATGCTAGCATCCGCTAGAGGGCATTGAAGTCATGTTATTAACAAATTCTATATTTATGGACCAAAATAACTCATAGGCATAATATACAGGTTGTTCCGCGACTCGACCGACAAACTTATCCCATATATTCATTACAATCAAAAAGATGTTATATGACCATAAGAGAATTCCTCTTTGTTTCGTAGATATTGAAGGAATTTAATTAAAAAAAAAATTATAAAAGAAAATTTATTCATAAATTGATAGATAATTATAATTAACATAAAATTACAGTAACTGTTCAAATTGATAACCGCCATTTTCTAAACAAGCAACTATTCTTTGTGTCATAGCATGTTAATTGTTACCAATTCATTCTTTAAAGAATTAGTAGCTACAACCATGCGGTCAGTTAACTCTTCGTGTGTATTTGGTTTACCATTAATGTACACACGAGATTTGAGGCAACCACATAGAAAAAAATTTAACGGAGACAAATCAAGTGACCGAGGTGGCCAATGTACAGGACCACCTCGTCCTATCCACCGTTCTGGAAAATTTTCTTTAAGAAACACCGTCACTTGTCTCCCAAAATGTGATGGTGCCCCATCTGCCTGGAACCACATGCCACGACAAGCTTCTAATGGAATATCTTCCATGTAATTCTTCTTCCAAAAAGTGAAGGTAACAAATGTGAACCGTTCTATTTTATTAAATTTTTAAAGATAGTCTATACTGTTACAAGTGATTTATATATTTATGATTTATTTGAATTATCTGTTCTATATTTGTGTACATTTTTCATTTGTAAACGCTTTGTACTCTCACTAACAAAGAAGAAATGTATAGCATTTTATATTATCCTTTGTAATTATGTCGAAAGAAACATCTTAGAATTCTCAACTAATATCAGACAATGAAATAATATTTATATTACACCAGGCTTCAGTCTAGTTATATATACAGCCTTTTTCAAGGAAATGTAGAGCTTCTATGGTATTAATAGGTACTTTTCCACTACTAAGGCGTTACCTTTATTACTTTATTTTTTTCTCGTCTACACAATGTTTATTGACGTCTACATTGGTATTTATAGAATTTTTCTCGTATAAAATTAATAACTTACCATAATTACTTAATTATTTTTCTATTCTTTGCTTATTTACTTCTCACCTCACCACGGCGACACCTACAGTCATTTATAGGAAAAAGCGTGTCGGGATGTTAAAAATTACACCATTTATTGTAAAACAAGAGATATTTTAAATTAATTTACATTTAGGAAATTATAAAGTATATTTTTTAACTTGGGTATGTGTCTCATGCCTAATTTTTATTTTAGTCTCAGTGAAATATCGTGCGATAATCACTTATAATACCATGAGTAGTCAAAGTTATGTCGATTATTTTTGTGGTGGTTACACGAATGTCTTTCATGATTGCATTTAAATACTACGAGTGCGGAGCACGAGTAGTATTCGCAATTATGAAAGACATGAGTGTAAAGCACCACAAAAATAGTAGACTCAACTTTGACTACGAATCGTATTCGAGAGACTATTCAATGAACCAAATCAATTTTTCATATTAAAATGACTCAAAATTTAGTTACACATGATTACGTTTCCATGTCAACAAAAAAAACATTTATGTTTGTCATTAAAATTTTTGGAATCGTGTTCCTATTTAGTTCGTTTCGTTGAATAAAAACTGGTGTTTCTAAATAATGGGAACTGAGAAAAGATTTGGCACGAAATCTGAAGACGAAATCGATGCTGAAATTTGCGAAAATATCCCTTGGAACACGAAGAAATCCAAAGATTCAGTATGGAGACAATTTAGTACATTTTTAACAGCAAAAGGCTATAAACTGGATCAATCTACTTCTCCTGTGGACTTAAATGTCATCTTAAAGTCGTGGGCATGTAATATGAAGAAAAAAGATGGGTCCGATTATAAAGAAGGCGTCATCAAGCACATGTGGAACGTGACGGCGAAAATGGTTCAAGAAATGTTCTTCAATAAGTGGAAAATAAACGTAAACCCGTTTTCTGATGCAATATTTAAGTCAGCACGTGACGCCAGGGATGCTACAAGAAGAAAACTGCAAGCGTGTCCTGAAAAAAGAACCAGCAACGCGGCGGCACTTACAGAACCAGAATACTTAAATATGATACGCATATTAGATGAGAGTACCCCAGACGGTTTACAGAAAAAGTTTTTCTTAATAGCATCTTACGAACTAGCTTGGCGGGGAGGAGAAGGGAGCAACTGTTTCACCTATTACTTCAAGGAGGAACTCGATAACAAGGGAAGAAGAACTGGTAGAATTGAGTATAATCCAGTATTTTCGAAAACTGCGCAGGGGGGAACTAAATCATTGACAGGCAGCAAGTGGTTGATAGAGAATAAAAGCAATACCGATATGTGTCCAGTTAGGTAACCTATTTATATTTAATTTCAAGACGGTATAATTAATATTCTTCTGTTATTTAGATTGTATTATCTACTGAAATCGAAGAGAGGAAAAAATGTGAAAACAGAAAGGATGTTTTTGACACCGAATCCGTTTTGGGATAAAGTTGAGAATGCGGTGTGGTATAAGAACAGTCCAGTTGGTATATGTGAGATCAGTAAATGGGTGAAGTTATTAGCTGAAAAAACTGGATTAGATGTTAAAAGAAGGAAGATATCAAATCATTCGGTACGCTCTTCAACTGTATCATCTCTGGCGAAAGCTGGAGTCGGAGAGCAACAACTGATGAAAATAACGGGACACCAAAATCTGAATTCCATAAAATCGTACTTGCAGCTTGATGATGAGCACCACGAGTCGATTATCACCAAAATGCGAAGAAATTTTACAACAACAAATGTGTCATGTACAACTTCGACATCTGTCAGTAATAGTGACGGTATTAAGCTACAAGAGAAAGGTACTCCCTCGGGTACAGAATGTCTGCTGCAGCACTGCAGTAATGTTAGTTTTTCTAATTGTACCTTCAATATTGTTAGTAAATGAGTTACATTAATAAAAACTTTCACTTGTTTAAAATATCCACTTGAATACCTTCTAGGAAGATATAATCGCTGAAATTTCCTGTTGCTATGATACGAAAGTAAATATTTGCTATTTTATTGGTTCATATTTGAACAATGACAGGTGAATTGAATAGTCAAGAATATTATACATTTCTAAATATAATCCAATCTATTAGCCCTATAAATATACTTATAAAAGCAGCTGTAAGCTATCTGGTTAATTTAATACATTAACTAGATAGAGAATTATTTCATCAATTTTCCAATTATTCCCGTTATATTTAATTCAATTATATGTGCCTCTGTGTCTATATTTGGTAGTCGGAGGAATCATAGCCTTGTTTGTAGATCAATATTAATATTTTTAAACTGCGACTGCCTCCTACTTTGCGCTATCCAGTTCGTAAGATAATTGTTTAATTTTAACGTTAATTATGAAATTGTAGCCAATGATAATTTCTAATTAACCTAAAAATTTTATAACCGCTTAATGATGTGTCATTTTCATATTAAGTAATTTTAAAATAGTAATAGAAGCAATTATTTCCTAACAACAGTATGGAAACCAATAATACGGCAATATAAAGATAAATTTATATGGCATAAACATATAATAATCGTAAGTGGTGATAATTATAACATGTTATTAAATCAAACGAAAAGGAATAACTACAAGTTAACAAAAAAATTCATTCATTTAAAAATTAATTCTTGATTATAATAACTACACAGGAATTTAGTGAGAGATTTTAAATATGAAAATTTAGTGTATTGCTTGACGACTTAAAAATATGGTCTAATTTATGAATGAACAATAAACCAAATGTAACTCTACTTGCTACCTGTAAAAAGAAACACTTTAAATTATCATTTTAGCATAAAAAATAATACTAAAACTTTTAAAATAGAGATTCTTGAGAAAGCACATTCAGAAAATTCGAAGACTATTGTTATATTAAACAAATAAATAAAACTGTTTATAAATTAAGAAAACATTCTAAATATACAAAGAATATAGAGAAGTTTTGTGATAAAGCTTTAATTTTTAATACCATAACCATTGTGTCTAACCGTATCTCTAAGTATTAGTTTTGTTGAGGTTTGCCCCACTCATTAGGCAAATGTGGTGAGGCTAAAACTGATGTCTCAAGCGAATAATATAATAATGATCTCATGGCTGATGGCGTTCACAATCAATTCACACTTATAGAAACCAATCAATAAAATAAACCTTTCTTTTTGAAAGCTGAATACACTTGATATACACATACCAAGGAGGTTCTCGTTGTTAAAAAGCTTTCTCACGTTCAGTCAGCTTTTTATATGGGTAAGAAGCATCAAATTTTCAAGGGGCTGTCAGCTGGATGTTTCACTAGTTTAAGACTGATTCCTGGCAAATGCTAGGTACAGGATGTAGGAGCGATGGGTTGGAGAGATGTAAAAAAAAAAAATTGTTCCTGGTCCCAGGCGAAAGCAAATCTTTTTGAGGACTTTAGAACGACAGTCTCATGTGTTT
This sequence comes from Amphimallon solstitiale, assembly GCA_963170755.1. Lineage (NCBI taxonomy): Eukaryota > Metazoa > Arthropoda > Insecta > Coleoptera > Scarabaeidae > Amphimallon > Amphimallon solstitiale. The sequence continues at coordinate 99,002,958 of OY720678.1, forward strand.
CCGGCACTATATGCTTCGCAGTTTCTTTGGCAATAAAAATGGGCAGTGTGGCTTTCTCTGTGACTATATTAGCATTCCTGTGCTTTGATTAGACAGCCGATTCAAGATCAGAATTTTATGATATTTATCAGAAGGAACTTAGAATGTAAATATTATAATGTTCTTAAAATATTCTTATTTTAATAGACAGTCATTGACTATATTAATGTGAATATACGTGACATGTTTTACGATGTGAAAAAATAATCACAATATTAATTATAGATTGATGACGTTTATGTTAATTTAGAAAATATGAATGGATGCGTGATTACCTAGAATATAATAGAAAACATTAGCTTTACATTTGCATATATAAATTTTACGATTTATAACAAAATCGGAAAGTATAAATTAAGCAGGAGTTGGATCAGGTTTCTTGGGATGGTTGTATTAACAAAAACTCAGGAATGTTTTCTGATTAGAAATGTGAGTCAGCTTTCTTTGTTGTATTGTAATCAATCTTTTTCTTAGTATACTTTAGATACACATTTATGACTTTAGCAATATAATTCTTATATATGTGTTTTTAGGTATTATTTATCACGCTCTTTAGACTATTGTTATACTCGTACATTTTACGTTGGCAAAGTGATGTCAAAATTGAAGGATTCTAACCTCGTTGTTATGACAATGCTCGTGGAAGCAGGACGCTAATAAATATAACCTCAATGATACGTGTGTACGCATGCTATAGGGCAAAACGACCATGAATTTGTACGTGTGAAAATCATCATATATTATTTCCTTTTTCATAGCGTTGTCTTGGAATTTCCATCAATGACAATGTTTTCTATTCTACTCTTAAGTCCTGTAGACTATTTAGATTTGTTTTTTTTATATTAATTAAAAGATAATGTGCGATAAGTATTTCCAATTTGTATTTTTATAAATCTTAAAATTGCTTTTACTATTGTTTTCAATCATTTGTCTTCTCTAATAATGTTTAATTAGTTGTTTCAATGTTAATTTTTTATAAATTGAATATAGTTCAAGATGTTTTGCTTGTGAACAATAATTTCACCTAAACTTTCTATTTTTTCTAGATCATCTCTAAATTAATGTTATTATTTATTTAAACTACTATATCAGTTAATTGAAGACATTCTGAAATTGTATTTTATTACTTGTACCTATATAGTGTTTGAGACATTGATCTACCAGTGCATCACAACACGGATTTATGCCCGGCAGGTCTACCACAACCAATGAGGGTGTCCAGTTGGATGTAATTTATACGGACTTCGCACGTGCGTTTGATTCGAGTGATCACCACATTTTATTGAAGAAACTGAATTTTTTTGGTATTAGCGAGTCAGTCCTTGGTTTACTGCGTTCTTATTTGCTCGGTAGGGTGAACTACGTTTATTTTAATAGATACAGGTCTCGTCCTTTTCTCTATACATCTGGTGTGCCCCAAGGATCGAATTTGGGTCCACTCCTATTTAATATCTATATTGACGACCTCATTAAGTTGATTACTTGGCCCGTGTTGGCTTACGCAGATGATATTAAAATATACAATACCATACGTTCTTCGTCCGACATTACACTTCTGCAGGATAATCTTAATTACATACAGCAATGGTGTTTGCGCAATAATCTTCTCTTGAATACTGATAAGTGTTTTGTTGTGTCATTCTCAAGGAAGATCTGTAGGGTTAAATCCCAATACGTGATTAATAATGTCAGCATTTCCCGACAGTCAACAATTAAAGATTTTGGTGTAACATTCGATGAGAAATTTATACTTTCCAACCATGTCCTATCTATCACGAGTGCAGCCTATAAGTCCCTCGGTTTTATTATTCGGATCTGCAGGGATTTTCATAATATTGATGCAATTAAGACTCTGTACTTTGCTTATGTTGTATCCAAGCTCGAGAACGCAGTTATTGCTTGGTATCCCCTCTACGGTGTGCAGATTGACCTCATAGAAATTTTCCAGCGTAAATTTTTGAAGTACCTCTCATATAGGAGCGACGAGCACTATCCTGCGCGTGGTGTTGATTATGGTGAATTGTTGGAGGCGCATGACTTCATTTCGTTGGGAGAAAGAAGAAAAAGCATAAGTATGTCCTTTGCACTGAACGTCCTCACAAATAGGATCGACTCACCCGACCTTCTCTCCAGGATGGATGTCCATGTACCGCGTCTCCATTCAAGGCATCACCGGCTCCTCTGGGTCCCGACGGTTCAGACAAATGTTTTATGGAAGGCGCCTGTGGTACACGCAGCGAGAAATTTCAATTTTTTTAATGTAATTTATTTGCCTTAGCTTCTATGCATTAGCTTCAATGCATTTGTACTTATAATAGTTAATTTTGTACCCTTTGTGGATGTTAATCTGTTGGGTATTTAATAAATATTATTATTATTATTATTATGAAATTTTTACCCCTTGACAAATGGAAACTTTTAAGTAATAAAAATGACATTTGTTAAATCCCTTATTTTTTTTTAAATACTGTCCCTACTATCTAATTAGTATATTCTAAAATCTTAAACAAAACAAATTCCAGTGTTAACTTTGGGTTTTAATTCACTCTATTACTGGATCATTCTAAATGTATAAAAAAAACTTATTTGTTTGCATATATTGTTTATACATGCTTGATAATTCTGATACAGTAGTTTTAGTTAGGAACATGAACGGGTTGTTTTGCTGTGCCTACTGTTTTGAAAGTTCCTGTATTCTATTATACGTATTTCATTGAGGTGTAATTATACGTTTATTATGTGTATAATTCTATTTCTCATATCACACAGTAAAAAAAAAAATTACAAGTACATTCTTGGTATATTATATATACACCAGAAATATTACTGTGATTTCGCAAGCGTCTGGTAAAATTACAACCGATAACTATACAGAAGAGCTTTTTGTATGGTTACGTTAACTTTTGTAAATTTAAAATTTTTGCTGAATAAATACAGTAAAGTTACCTTAAAATGTTCGTTACAGCAAGAATACTGCAAAATTAAGTATTTACCGTGCTGTATATTCGCAAGGATTTGTGTAGGCTTAGATTGAACAGAAATCAAGCAAACGTTAATGTGAGTAAATATTTGACACTGAAAGCCAATTAAAAAAAAATAAACACCGTAGACAGAAAATGTACAACAATTTGTACAAAAGTAAGTGTGTAAGTTAATAAATAATGAAATTTACAATTGTCATTATATTAATGGCATTTTTTTGGAAAAATTAATAGTTAAGAATTCAGAATTAGTTAGACAAAAATTCGCAAGATAAATACTACACCATAAAATTATTAATACAGGAATTTAAGAGCGAGAAATATGTAGTATATTAATAAAATAATTATTGACAAATAATTTTCCAAAATTCAAAAGTTTGTGCTGTAGCCTATAATTTACATATATAGTCCGATTTACTTTGACGACGTTCTCTTTTTATAACAAATTGTGAACGTGTTGCCCATTGATTTTTCTTGCCACATATACTTATATCAACAATTTCAAACATGAAGGATGTTTGAGAATATTCCTTTTTTTAAATGAGACATTATGCATTTATATAACGTGTATGAATTATCGCAAAAGCTACACACCGCGATATTCTTCGTTAGGTTCTGAATAAAAAATCTTAATGTTAAAATGTCGAATCATGCTCCGTTTGTTTTCACGGGGTTCTTGAAATCCGGACTTTTCAAATTTGTACATTTACCTGTGTATTTAATTCGACTATCGTGTTTCATTTGGTGTAAACTGTTCTTCTTCGTGATCATTTGTATTGTTTTTATTAGTAATTGCGCTATTGTATTTTATCGATTCTTTGTTGTTATTTTATTCCTTCATAATGGATTTTACATTTAATGATTATGCCGATGTGTACGGTCGGTTAGCAAAAACTCCTGGAACACAGTGTTGCATTCTAAATTCTAAAATTTACATATTGCGAGTGTACTCTGCTGAGATTTACTGACGTTTATAAATTGGATTTAAAATCTAATTAATGCGCATTGTTTATCAGATGGAATTAAAACACAGCCTTCTAATTTCTTTTAATACGATTACGGTTATTATTTATTTAAAAAAGTTACAATTATATAGTCTCAAGTCCTTAATACTTGGTCATAGTTCCATTGACTTCAATGACTTTCTGTAATCTTCGTGGCATTGAGAAATGAGTTGTTGCATATACTCAGGTGTAATTTGTGGGTGCCACTTGCATACCGTAATTCGTTGCCTAAACTGATTCACATTTTGCATTGCTCCTCCCAGATCCTTGCCTCCAGACAAATTGATTCAAATTCAATTCAAAGTTTTCTCTTTGCTGACATCACCGTGTTTTTACTAATTTGTAATTCGGCAGCTACAGTCCTTCTTGGGACACCATCAGCCAATCTGGCTTGTAACATTGCTTTTTGATGGGCACTCAAATTCGACATGTTTTAGCTTTAAATTAACCGCTGTCACTTTTGACATTATATTTCAATTTTATCAATGAAATTTACATTAGCAGAAATTCAGGTGTTTCAAGATTTTTTGCTAACTGATCGTACATGGTGTATGGTTTCTGTAATGGAAATGGTAATATGACAGAACGCGATTATTGCGTACGTTACCATAATCCGAGACATCCTGGTGGAATTGTATTTCGAAGGTTGGATCAACGTCTGTGTAAGTGAAACTGATTCGGTTTCTAAAAGAACTGCTAATGCTGGTCGACCAAGAGAAAGGCATACAATAAAACCAGAAGAGCAAATTCTAGACGCAATACAAGAAGACGTGCCGTTATTCCCCTACAGTTAGCTTCAACCTTAAATATTCCTAGTAATATACCGTTCATTGGTTCTACGAGAAAGCCTTCTACATCCATATCGTGTTTGTAAAGTTCAGCCACTCTATGAAAACGACATTTTTTGATTAAGTTTTTGTAGCACTATTTTAAATAGGACTCAAGACAATAAGAACTTTTTAAGACGTATTATTTGGAGCGATGAGAGTATGTTTACCAGAGATGGTATACTTAATACCCATAATTTTCACTATTGGGCGGATGAAAATCCGCATGCATTTCGAGAATATGGTCATCAAAGGAGGTTTTCCATTAACGTTTGCTTGTGCACAATAAATCTCCGAGTCGTTGGGCCAATTTATCTGCCAAATCGTCTTGATGCTAATGCGCATCTTAATGTATTGGAAAAAGTTATTGACGAGATGCCGTTACAAATACAACATAACATGATTTACATGCATGATGGAGCTCCTGCACACTATGCTTGTAATAGAAGAGAATGGTTGGATGGACAATTTCCAAACAGATGGATTGGTCACGGCGGTCATATCTTATGTCCTGCGAGATCTTGTTTGGGCTTCATTAAGGAGAAAGTTTATGTAACGCCTTCTTAAGATGCTGGACGAAGTCAGAAATAGAACTAACGCGGCAGTATTGGAAATTACACCAGAAAGATTCGAACAAGTAGTACATACGATACCTCGTAGATTGCAACTATACTTAGAGACATGGTTTTCAATTCCAACAATTACGTATGTAATAGTGTCACTGTCTTACTGCCCAAACAAAAAATTAATCCTGTTGGAATTAAAATTTTTCTATATGCATTATTTTGACAATAATAGTTATTTACGTGGCAAGCTTAGTAAATTAGTCTTTACGGGTGAGCCGGGAAGATTGTGGGGCGAGCGACGAAGGAGCGAGTCCCATAACCCGGTGAGCCCAGTAAAGACTAATTGCAAGCGAGCTGCGTACAACGTTTTATTTCCTCTTGTAGAAATAGATAAATATAAATAAATGATACAGTAATACGAAGCCAGTCTCTGCACTGTAGAAAAATTAGTTTGCTGTGATGGTAACCAAGGAGATTCGTATGTTTTGTAATTAAAATTACAAAAATAAAACCCTTTGTCGCTCTTTGTAAAAAAAGTGTTATTGTAATGGACTTAATCGCGGATGAAGACTTTCGGGGAGATTTTACTGCTGTTTGCAAAGAAATTGAAGATACGGTAAACGCAGCCAATGCCTGCCTAATACCTAAAAAATCCAAAGAACGGTATGAGAAGCAATTTAGGGTTTTCAGTGAATGGCGAAAAGAGAAAGGAATCAAAGGTGTTAATGAAAATTTAATTATGAGCTTTATTTATGAAAAGGTAAATAAAAATTACGTTTGTATGCCAACACATCTGATTATATTCCTTTTATTAGTCACTTAAGTACAAACCATCGTCACTGTGGGCTTTTATGTCTATGCTGAAGACCACGTTGTTAGTGTACGAGAACGTTGATATTGGAAAATTTACTAAAGTAACCAGCTTTTTAAAAAAGAAGTCATTGGGTTATCAACCGAAAAAGTCTAGAAATTTGAGCAGACAAGATATTGATAGGTTTTTGACAGAAGCACCAAATGACAGATCTTTAATGATAAAGGTATGTTTCGATAACTTATCGGCGTAGTTATCTAAAAATATCTTACTCTACACACAGGTGGCAACAGTATTTGGTGTAAATGGAGGGTGTCGTCGTGAGGAATTGTATAAGATGCGAGTTAACGATATTAAGGACAAAGGAGAGTATATTGTTATTGAAATTCCTGATTCGAAAACCCATGTGCCCAGAAAGTTCACTATTGTTGCCGATGGAGAAGGTTTGAATTGTTTGGAACTCTACCGTCAATATGCATCATTAAGACCGTGCCATGTTGATCACAATCGCTTTTTTATCTCCTACCGTCATGGAAAATGTACCGTACAACCGGTAGGAATTAAAAGTTTTGGCAAGTTCCCGAGTGTCATAGCATCGTTCTTGGGATTGGAAAATCCTGAAAGCTACACTGGCCATTGTTTTCGCCGGTCTTCAGCGACCATTTTAGCAGATGCAGGTGCTGATGTGTTAACCTTAAAACGCCATGGCTCTTGGAAGTCATCGTCTGTCGCTGAAAGTTACATGGCAGAGTCTGTTACAAACAAAATTAAAATTGCTAAAATGATACAAGGAGACAGAACAGTTAAGAGTGCATCTGCATCTGAAACTTTAGATATACATAATTCGAATAATTATAACGATCAGCTGCAAAGTACTAGCCACTTGACTGTTCCTGGCGCAACATTTAATTTTCATCCCGAATCGAAGTGTACTGTTAACTTTTATTCTTGTAAACATTAATAACATATTTTATTATTTAAATTATAAATTATTATAAATAGATAAGAATTGTGAACGTTAAAAATTGTACAATATTAAAGGAAGTATTTATTATAAATGTTTTTTTTTTTTTTTGAAAGGTCTTGACAGACAGAAAGGGCCTGTAAAGACGCCATGGCAACCCTTTACAGGAACCGTTCCTGTAAAAAGTCGTCTACTTAGGTAGTCTAGACGACTGTAATTGGTATCTAACAAGACAAGAGGAAATAAATAAATTGAAGAGCAAATCATACCTTACGTATTGTGTAGAATTTAAAACGTCAGATTTACCCATCTGATAATACTAATAACGAGTAAAATGTTTTCGTAGGTCGAACTACGGAAATTATAGCGGTATCTACAATAACAGTAGTATGCGGCTACAGTGTTGCCAAATGTATGTTTCTTTCAAATTGTTCCCGAACACATACGAAGCATGATACGACATTTTACCGTTAATTTTTTTTATTCAGAACCGAACAAAGAATGTTGCTGCGTGTAGCTTTTGGGACATTTTCAACACGCTGTATATTTCATATCTATAACCAATATAAAAGCAATTTTGTGTATTATATCTAAAATCTACCATTTGTGAGAAATTTTTATATTTCTGAAATATTAGAGCTAAATAAAATTTAAGATAAGGGTGTGCTTCACCGAGTGTTAGAACACATAAACATATTTTATATTCAATAAAAGTATTTTGCTATTAGAATACAATTTTAATCAAAATTATACCGGGTGTTAACATTCTCCTATTCTAGTTTAGTAGGTTATGTTTGGGTTAGTATAACTTCTTACATTAAGGGTCCTCGCTAGTGGATCTGTCAACAATGGCAAAATAGCAGATTTTAGAATCCAGATATTTTTGTTGATTTTAAAGATGGAGAAAACCTTTCAACGTCAACTTATGAAGAATTATATAATCTACCCGGCTGAAGAATCAAATTTAAAAAAAAATTATCAGATTACAGAAAATTAATTAATATGTCAAATTATTAAAAACGAGTTTTCTCAAAAATCCTTCGGAGGAGATTTGTTTGCTTGGGTTCACGTTATAAATTGAATAGAAAGCTACCCGGCTGTGCACTTATTTTTCGTTCAACTATTCTTTACTTTGTTTAAAATGAATATAAAATAAATTAAAAGTACGCAACCCACATTACAATGACTTGTTATTCTGCTATAAATATTTCCCGCAGTTACAAATGTGTAAATAGTTGGTCATAAATGAATTTTTATTCCCTTAGATATTGAGTTATTATTTCAAATATTTTTTATATATTCCCTATGTGTAAAAGTACTCGGACATCCTTGGCTTATTAAATTATGTGCTGTGCAACCAATATTACATTTCCCATTCACTAGCGAGGACCCTTAAATAGAGCACGTATATATGAGAAGATTATCGGAATGAAAGCTGCTAATTATCCTGACAACTGTATTATAGAATATAATTTGACAGTTCAAATGTCAATTGATTTGGTTGGTGAAGTTTACTTGAAATTCATTACACATTTTATTAAATTCAAAATAGAGCTAGTATGATTTTCACAATGTGATTTTCTAGTAAATTGTTATTATCTTGAACGTATACTAAATGTAATATAATTTCAAAGAGTCTTATGGTTTGTGTTTGCTTTATTCAAATCTTTCTAACAAAAGAAAACAAACAAAAGTTTAGATATTTTGTTTTACAACCAATTCTAAACTAAATGGGATAAACAAAGAGGCATCAAAATTGCTTTGTCCAAAGTTACCGAATTTTAACATAATACTTAGAACATAGTTTTATGTAAAAGAAACTTTTAATTACTAGAAAAGTGTTGGCGATAGGTAAGGGCACCGTATTTTTGTTTCAAATAAGAAACTTAACTATCTCAGAAAATTGCAGAATTTAAATATGACTTTTTAACACCTGGTACAGTTTATCTTTAAAATTGTATGTCACTTAATAACGCAACCCTTTTGTTAAATGTCAAATAGCATTGTATGTTTTAGTGCTATCCGGCCAAACACGATTGAATATTAAATTTGATTATGTAATTTCGGAAATTTGTAAATATTTATCTAGAGAACGAAAATATCTTTTTAAAACCAGAATTTTTCATTTAAGTAAACATAACTGTGATATGTATCTTAGATCACAATAAATACATTTAAATATTAGATAAATAGGTCTATATCTGCCACTGAGTAAAGGATTTTACAATTTTGCATATGGAGACAAGGAATCGCCTTGTATATATCATGTATCTAGGCAAGTTATTTCCTTTCTAGTGAATTGGTATTTTATGAACAGTTATGGTTGATCTGATTGAAAGATATTCCATAACTAGAAAGTACACATGTTTAGCAAGATCTGATATGAACACATGCTTCATTAGTTTAAGCATCGTTGTTTCTAATATACACTTTTAATATCTTTCCATTGTTAATTGTAATAAATGCCATGGTATGTTTTAAATAAGTCATACTTGCTTAATTAATAACCTTAATTGTTTTAAAAGGAAAATTCTATTTTCTTTTGACTATTTTGATATAATTTCTATTGAATTGATTTTGTTAGCATACCCTAAATGTAGACATATTGCTTTACAATAGGGGTTAAGATGTTGTTTTAATGTCTGTTTGTAATCGGAGTGGAACACGTTCAAAATGAATATGTAAACAATTTATTACTTTCTTCTTATGTACGGATACAACATTCGAAATTTGGTACCTATCTATTTTGTTATATTTTAGTAGATTAGTTATAATTTCATACCTAAAACTGCATAACTATAACATAAATTGTTTAAATAACTATTCTATATCATATAAACTAAGTATTTTGTCATAATAATTTTCAGTTACGCGTGTATGGAAAATATTATATATATAAAATATAAAATAATACCTTAATCTAGTATATTCATAATCAAAAGTTTCAAAATGATTGATTCTGGGTAATCGCTCTAAATTTGAAAATAAACAAGAAGTACATGATGTCTTTATATTCATACAGACATAATTAGTTAAAGTATAAATTACATGTAATTAATAGCAAAGGTACTTGTTGTTTATCAAGACAAAATTTAATAAAAATTCTGAATGATGCTATTAAATACCTGGCAAAGTGTTGGATTCTGTGTTTCCGTATGTTCAATTACCCAAAATTGACCTTCATTACTTCGAATTTTTTTATAAATTATTACATTTCCAATGTTTGCTTTAAAAGAGAATCTGAAATGAACTAGAATTTAATTTTCCTGTAATTTAAATTTATTTCTTCTTGCCATTAGTGTTGAATGTATAAAAATATATAAATACAAAATAAAATATAAATGATATTTATCAATGATGGCAATAATAATGCATGTCTTAATGTAGCCAAAAACTATTACGCTTACATGATGCGACTTTAATTGGTGCCTCTCCACATATGTCAATAAGTATACAAAACCACAGAAAAATGACACAGAGAGGATTCTAGACCATGGAGCAAGTATTTTGAAAACTTTTACACTAGAAAACATAATAAAAATATACTAAAAATAATGTAAAGAAAACGATATTTTCTGTTTAGGGCTGAGAAAGTCTACAGTAAGTTAACCCTATCTTCCTCTAATCGTTTTTATCCAGTTTTACCTCTAATGTCAAGCTTAAAGTGTTCGTCGTTTTACTTTCGTTTTTAATCCATGAATTATTTAAGCATAATTATGCTTTAGCTTCCGCATTTATATTCATTTTCTTTATTCTTATATTATACTCTTACTTTCTATTATAATGCACCAAGACCTGAGATTTTGTACAATTATGATTGTGTTGTTGGTATTCTCTTTAAGATGATAAAAATACTACTACGTTCAAATTCAAGTTTATTTTTGACAAGCAAAATTTGAGTCATTCTTTACATGATTTTATCACAATTGTGTTCAAAGATGCATACTGTCATGCTGGAAGAGGATATGTTTATTTGCTACTAACAACTGGTCAATACTACCGCATATTATGTTTCATTTTCAACATAGTTTTTGTCTAATGCTCCGACAATGGCTTGTCAAACTTTAGACCACTGGTTTCATTGCCAGCCAAGCCATTTTTAATTGCAAAAATTTCTATGAACTGCTACCGTGCTTCGAAGAGCAGGTTAAGCCAACATGATCTGAAAACTCTGATCTTAGTCAGAAGGTATAAAATATTTATTTATTTAATAGAAAAATCTCACACAAGTGTTGTTTTCAAATTAAAAGAAATCAAAAATACTCAATCAATTTCATTAACTGCCAAAAATTACATTAATATTCAATTTAGTCCACATTAAACAGCTCTAAATATTCGCTTTTCATCAGAAAATTTTCACTATTTAAGTTAAATCGAAAAGCCTAATATCTCAAGAAATTCTTTCGTCTTTCTTCTTTCTTCATTCTGCTGCCAGTTAAGAGAAGTGATGTATTTAAATGATAGTCTTGGGAATTAACTAACCCCAGATGTTTTTTTTTCGAAGTACATATTATTACGCAATGTTGTTGTTGTGTACCAATAACAAATTCTGTTGCAATTATGATATATAAATGAAATAATAGATGTCTACTGACAAGGTTGTTTGCTGGAGATGTTTGCATAAAGATATCTCGATGATGAGTTGGTTTTCGCTTTCTACGGTCCTCTTTTATGCATAGTGATTCTGTCAGCATACATTTGATTAGTTCGCTGTTTAACACGAACACTTATGGGAGTGGGTGGAGTTAAGGTTCACTCGATCAAATGATTTACTGTGGTTCACACACGCATTCCAACGGACCTGGATCTCTTGTGCAATAAAGTTGCACAATAGAACAAAAATCTCGAAGTCGAAACTTTTCGTCATCACACATTTCCGTATACTACGTGTAAAAAAGTAAAAACAATGATTCTTTGTGTTTTTTGCCGAACTCTAACAGGGAAATCCCTTTTTCTTTCCTTTATTTGAAATCATTTGCTTTTAGTTCTTCGATTGTAGCATATAATAAGTCGATATTAATAAGTTAGTTTATTAAAATTTCAACAGTTTTTAGATAACTAAACTATCACCAATTACGCGATTTTGAAAAAGGTCGCATTGTTTGACTAGATGTAAAGAGCAATATAGTTTGTGAAATCGTTAAATGGATACAAAGCAGTATTTCTGCAGCTATTCGTTTTTGAAGACACGGGCCACAAGAAGTTAGTTAGTCGAAGAAAAAAAAAAGAGTGCATTTGAATTTTTTTTTGTTGAACGCGAGAGTGTACAATGAGATTGATGGTTAAGGAAACATGTATGGAAATAGCACAGGAAGTAGGACTTCTGAAGTATTTCTTGCAAGCCATTTACATTTATGATACTATTCTTATTATCATATACCTAAGACCTAAATAAAGCGACCATCTAAAAAGATAATGTCCGTTGTCATTTTGCAGCTGATGCATTACGATTCGTGCAGAAGTCAACTACAATGTTCTCAATTGTCTGGCACATTCACCAGACCTATATCTTACAAAAATGTCTGGATTGTAATTGATCAAAGTGTTGAAATAAGTTTCCCTGCGCTATTTAATGAACAACTTTTTGAGGACCTACAGGTTTGAATGGAACGATTCCATTAAATCATATTATTAGAAGTACGCTCAGGGAAAGAGCAGAATATATTCTCTTACATGGAGCGCCAATTCATTATTAACTTTTTTCTATACGGAGTAGGAATCTGGCAGTGAAAATTTAATGAATTATGAAACTTAACTTAGTTAACATTGTACATTTGGTTAATAAATACTTTATCACGCGATTATTCATGTATTCACTACTCATGTGTAACTAATCTATGCTGACTACATTCATATTTAAGGTGGAATTCTGGCTGTTTCTCGGAACCTTTCCGACTCTCGTCAGCTATGATAAATACATCAGCAACGTAACCTAGCAACCACAGATCTATAATTTGAAAATTCGCAATTTTTTTATATAATCTTTATGTTTAATATGTATACATGTATTTAATTAAAAATTTTGCAGGAAAGAAAATTGTTAACGACGATTGGTAACGTATTTTTTAATAAATATACTGAAAATCTTATGTCAAAAAAGCATGAAGCACTTTGGAAAATTCCAACAAGAATTACCTCGTCAGATTATCTAACAATGAAACTACATAAAACTGTAATAATGCTGGACTTTATATTGTGTTGAACAAGATAAGAAGAAAATTACCTGTCGTGCAATGACTCCTTTATTTGTAAATCAAACTACAAAAGTTTCTTCAACGACTTCCTTTATTTGTAAATCAAACCGCAAACATTTCTGCAACAACCATTTTATTGATATGTAACTATTTTAAAATATTATTGTTTAAAGTTTGTAATGTTATGTTCTAATAGCTTTTGAGCATATTATTGGAATGGTTAAAATATACAGATTATTTTGTATTTAAAAAATCAACCGATCCTGTGAAACAAGCTTTCATTTGGCAAGGTTTGGTCTGAATAGAAGAATGCTTATAAAATAAAATATTTTATACCGAGTACACTAAATCTTTCAATATACAAGGTAGATTAACTTGAAAGTTTGAGTGTGCATTCTACTAATTAAAATCTATTGTTCCTTACTTTATTTTCCACATGTTTTACATTGTTACTTTCCGAGATACACAGCCAGCTTTATTTTTTTTTAAATAGCAATAGGGATCAGATTTGACGTAATTCATAGCTTATTTTGGTCTGAATTTGAGCGTATATCACTCTTGTCAAAACATTGGCACCAGAAGTGTTAAATAATTGTAAATAAACACATCTATTGACCGTACAAAACTAATAGAAAACGTCAAAACTTACACATTGACAGCAGACAAATTGTCAAATATGGTTAAATTGAGGGAAAGAGAGAGAATAGAAAGTGGGGTCATGTAGAAGTATGTGCCCTTTTTAACACTGCGCATCCTGAACAAGATCCAATTAATAAACCTGCACTAGCCAAAATTTGGAAACGGTTTAATGAAAGATTAAATGTTAAGGAATTTATAAGTGTTAGACGTCCAAAAAGTGTAACGGATTCCGAAAATTCTTTGAAACTCATGTTCGATCTTGTGGAAAATCCTACAACATCAATAAGCTAAATCACCTTAAATCACAATATGAGTACTCAAATGCTGCTAAATTTATTTTAAGTTTACTTATGCTTTGTTATTTTTCTTTTTGCGTTTAAACCCTTTAAGTAAGGAACTTAATTAGCCATTGTTTATTCAGTTTTCATTAAGTTCTACTTTCTAAGATGTTAAAATACATGTTCCTGTCATTTTGTCGATAAAACATGTTGGGTTGATTTTTATTTTTTGACAGTTTTTGTAAAAATGATGGTATTCAGAAAAAAATAGGCTTTCGAATTATGTCAAATTTGACTCCTATTGCTATTAAAAAAAAAAAAAACAAGTTGGCTGTGTATCTCCTAAAGTGATAATGTAAAACAGGTGGAAAAATTAAGTGCAATAGATATTAATAAGTAGAATGCACATCCCAAATTTCAACTCGACAATTTCGAAGATATTAAGCTGGTTCCAAACATAATGAAGACCCTGTATATGCAGGACTTGGAAGCCAAAAGTTAAAAGCTGTGCTTTTTGTAGTTTTAACCGGAAACGGATATGAAGATGACTGAGGTTTGCATTACCTCTAAATTGAAAAAACGATAAGAATGTAAACAATTAAATTTTAAAACTCCATGCATTAAAAACAAAATAATTAAATATTCAGATTATATTGTTTAATGATTTAAAATTTACAAACAATTATAAAACAATAGAGAATAATACTAAATATGAATTATATGTTTACTATTAAAACTTAACAACAAAGGTCAAAAAAGACTACAATCACTGGAAAAGAAGCATGTATCCAAATAAATGAAAGCCCGTAATTGAAAGCATTTACATAGTAAACAAACTCATGAGATATATATAAATTATAAATAGCTAACGCATATTTCATTTTAAAATAAGTGACAATAGATGGACGATAATAAATTATTTCCTCAACACCGTAACATTAAATTGTGTTGATTTCTAGAATATCTCATGAGTTTGTTTAGTTAATGTTTTTCTCGGTGTCACTGAGAGTGCGTGCGCGAGAGTCTGTGTGACTACGATAGCGGACAAACGGTTACAGCTTACAATACCAAACTTTATATTAACGAATATAATATTCCTCTTGAAATCATATTAGATTTTCAGTAAAATTAGTACACTAGAAGTAGTAGTTTACTTCAATAATAAAAAAATTACTAATATCTCCTCAGTTACTAAGTTCAGACAAATTTCTAAAGAATACAAAAGTACTAAAAAGTGAATTCTTGAATGATTTTAAAAACGAAGTTTTTCGAAATTCTTACCGGAAGTACGCAGTTTTATCTTACCAAAAAAAACTGTTTTTTGCAAATATCTCGCAAATTATGCATTCTGTAAAAATTTATATAGAATAAAAAGTACTTTGAACCGAAAGTAACACTTTTACTCTTATCGAATAACATTTTTGCTGATATTATATATTCTATAGGAATTTATTACGAGAATAAAAGTACTTTGAGCTGGTTTTGGGATAATTTCTAATAAAAAAAAGTAACGTTTCTAATCAGAGGTTTACTTTATTAAGAAGGTAAAGAGGTTAAAAATTAATTTGAAACAACTTTGTACGCACAATCGGGAAAGCACATACGTATAAGAAGGTCGAGTGGTGCCCACACCTCATTTTTTTAGTCTATTTGTGATGTAGCTCAACCTAAGCATTGTGACACCGGATAAAATTCATACATCAATGTTTGCAAATCATATGAATCTGCGGAAAAAACGGTTATTACAGTTCCACTTATTAAATATTCAATATGCATATATTATTTTTTAACTGTCCGTTGATAAAAAATGTCGAAAAATTCTTGTTATTGCCTGTATCAAATATGTAATGTAACTGTATATTTGTCTGATGAATACGTCTATTCAGTAATTGGAAAAGGTTCTCCACGCGTTTCTTATCATTCCCAAAAATTTGTTTATCATACCTGTTAGGGATTTTCGTTGATCTTATAACGGTGCGGTACCTTTCATAATTTTAATAAATGTTGTAATATTAAATATGTACATAAATGGTATTTTTATAATTACATATTAGAAATGAAAAGATATATATTTCTAGAACCTTATTTCGTATATGTTAATCGGCGTATAAAATTAGTACCTATTAGTTGGATAAGCAAGTATTTGTAGGAACATTGGCACCGAATATTTGTATTTAGTTTAAGATTAGTGACGTGGTATTTAAAATTTCGCACGGTATACGTGACATTTCGTGTGAAAACCACAATGGGAATACACGGGCATTCTAGAAAAAGGGAAACCCCATGATATGAACAAGAAGAGGTCAACAACGAGATTCCAAAAAAAGTCGACGGAGGTCGTTCAATGAGATCAGTCACCAGGGTAAATGTCTTGGTTTTACTGCAAAGTGAACAGTTCCTCTAGTTTAAAAGTATGTCGACTCACATGTACATACATATAGCGGTCGATAAAATATAAAATTATAGTTAGAACCTTAAAGTAAATAATTAGGTTTTTGTTTAAAAAGAAATCGACCGCCAACAAAGTGTTAAAGTGTTCAGTATATCATATCTTTCAGTAAAAGGTTATTTGTCTACGAAGAGCAGTTTATGGACGTTACCGGCGTCTTGGTCGTCGAAGGGACACACCGACAATAAGAAGATCTTCTTCAATTCAAGAAAGAAGAAGGAAAATCTATAAAGGTATTTAGAAAATATTACGTTATGTGACTGTTTAAATAAACTTTAATAGTAAAATTCGTCTTTATGTATAGACGAAGTAAATATAATAATATATTAATCTGAAAAAGATAAATATGTTTGATAAATTGTTTTAAATATAACATTGCGGCATCTTTTAAACTGTTTGCCGATGTTGTAATTATATGCGTAGTATCATATACACATATGTGTGATAAATGTCAAGCTTAAGTTGTTTATTAAAGCCTATGTAGTTATATCATTTCGTAGAATTGATGGCATAAATGAATCGTATTGAATTTTGCAGTATTGAGAACGCATTGATGTTGTTTTATTAATGTATTTGTTTTTTTGTTGTTGTTAAAATTAGTGTTATTTTGTAAATGTCTTCTCCTGTGTTTGTATTAAAATATGGAAAAACTATTGCTTTCTAATGTAAATATGATTTAAATTTATACCATAGCGTTTTATTGAATTGTACCAAATAATGCCCTAAGAACTATTGATTATTAACATCTCTTTTACCTGGATCGACCTGAGATAACGACTGAGCTAATCAGGTAAATAATTCAATTACTTTATTTTATTTTATAAAAAATTATTAAAGAATGCAGGGCATTATAAGGGTTCTCTGTTACATTATGGCGTAACAAAGTGGTGCTATCACATTGCGTTATTAAGCATTTATTGATAGCTTCATTACATTATTATGCCCAACGTGGGGCTATTAGTTGTTCTTTTACAAGTACACATTACAATCTATTATCTGTTTTCGTAAAATGCGCATATAATTTCTAGATAAAAAAAAGTAGAGCATATATTACATTCTATATGCTTTACATAGATTATCTTCTTCCTGCTGTGATATTTATTTCAGATTAATCCTATGAAGTCATCCATATTTGTAAACAAGAACAATAATCAATATAAATTACAACTTATAAAATCCTTATTTTCGCACCTTATAATAATTCTAGGTCATTAACTGTAAAAGTTTTGAAAAGAGTCATCGAAACGTCATATAGTTGTTGGGTACCGTAGCTTAAAAAGTCGTAGCGCTCCCAGTACGCGACAGAATTCCATCCTTAATCAATTATAACATTACAAGTTTTACAAAAAGATACCTGTTTACTTTTGGTATACCTTATTTACTACATAAATATTGTGTACCAATTATGATTGAAAATTAAAGTGTTCTAATTACAGATACTATAGTTCTTATAATATTAAATATACAAATTTTTCTGTTAAAATAGATTATTAGCATATATGTAAATTGCTGTTATTTATTTTAAATTACGAAAGGGGTCAATTTCAAATCTAGTCACAGAAATATAATGAAAGGAATGTGTCAATGAATTTTTATTACATGAAAGCGTAATTAAGAATTTTTTAAAGCACAAGTGTTTCTCACAAAAAAATCATCGACTTGTTAAGCTTTGCGATAGAGATAGAATAGATATATTCTTATTTTTATCTATTACCATAGAAGCTACTCGTTTTTCTAGAGTAACAACTCTCTTTATATATGTGCGTAAGTACATAAGGCGAAGTGAACGTGCTGTGTTAGTCCTAAGTTCAAATAATCCATAAATAAAATACTTCCTTTTCGTTCATCTGTAATAGCAACGAGAGGACGACATAACGTAGTTTGACATCCTTCTCTGATCACAACGCACTGCTTTTGCTACCAGTCAAGTCTCCTTGAATGACATTACCTAACGGACAGATCAGCAGATGTAGGAGTTTGTCCGACATGTATGGTGAATACTTGTTAGGAGACTCCGGACTTCGATTTATATGCATCTGTTTGCTAATCGTTACCATTTTCAAACGATTATTTACATATATTAGACGAAAATGACCATTTTTAGATCGTAAAAAAGCCGAGGAGTTGATAAATAATTTATTTTTGGCCAAGAGTATTGGCAAATATTCTCTTAGGATTACGTTTTCTGTTTCAGACTGAGTTCGTGTGGCAATTTATAGTCCTTAAATAAATTGAATACATTATTCACTAATCGGTTTTATTTAGTGCTGAAATGTGGACAGTTTTACTAATGGCGATTTATTTGTATAAATACATACTGGAGTTAATTTGTCTAAATACTTATTAGGTCAACATATTGTCCTAACACAAAAACTTGTATGGATATCATAGATAAAAAAATCTAAAAAAGGCGAGTTCTTGCAACTAATTTAAAAACCTTGCTATATGTAAATGTACACCCCAAGTTTAATACAGTTCAAATAGCTTATCTTTAGAAGAACGATTTGTGGTCACATACGAGGGCCGCCTATTAAGTTTTTTCAAAAGTTGGAAAAGAAAAAGAAAATTTTTTTCAAAGTATTCGTCGTTAAGATTTGTAGACTTTCGTATGCGTTCAAACCAAATCTCGAAACATTTTTTTCTTTCTGATGTATCTCAACAGGCATGGCTTTTAAAGACAATTTCTTGAGGATAGGAAAATTGCTGACCACCTATCTTTTCTTCTCATAGTCACACAAAGACGTAGTCGGACGACAAGTTACGTGAATACCCTTTGCCCGTATTCACTTGTCGTCCACCTACTCTCTTGCATGACTATGAAAGGAAAAGATATGTGCTCAGCAATTTTCCTCTTCTAGGTTTTGTAAACAATTACGGGCGGTAGTATTTTCCTCGACACAGACACCGTGAATATAACAGAAGTTGCATTCTTTGTTGAATCATTTCTGCATGCTTCAATTTCCTATTAACTACAACTTTTCTGCGGCCAGGACATTCTACAAAATAAGTTTCATCGTAATTGACGACATTTTCGGCACTAAGTCGATCTGAATTCTTTTATACTATTTCAAAAAAATTTCACACACTCTTCGCCGGGACTGTTATCATGAAAACGTTTTCTTTGCGACCAAGTCTATCCAGGTATTTAACTAAATGTCCTATGTGGAAGCAACCATAATTATGTCTACAATCATGTTCTCTTCATCTTCTGTTAGGACACATCGTTCGCGAATTGAATTTATTCGCAGTTACGTGTCTTTGCAAAGTTGATTTTGGAATACCGCAGACGTCTTGGGCATCCCTTACAGTCATTCTATGATTTGTTCATTTGTAACTACCGTAATTTAGTTTACGATGTTATAGTTTCGGTTTTCCGCAGAATTACACCGACTATGCATCCTATCTATCGTTTTGTACATTTTACCGTTAATTTTGAATATAATTTAAGGAACTAAATACGCCGTAGGGGAAAGAGGGGAATGGGGGCCGCCTAAGCAGTTTTGTGTAATTTTCGTCCATTTTTATATATTTTTTGTTTGGTTTTAAGTCAAATAAAACATTGAAGTATACGGAACAAAATTCTATAATTAAAAAATAAAGTAATTGTTTTTCTTCTCTTACAAAAACCTGAAATGGCCCTCATCACCCACAAACATGGGGCAATTGTGGCCTAGGCTCTAATTACCTCCATTTACGTATAATTAGTGACAACAATCACAAATATATATCTTGCCTTCAAAGTCTGCACACTCTTTGTGAGCCCAAAGAAAACAAGTTGTGCAACGTATCCACAAATCTCTGTTTTTCCCGAATTTACCACATATAAGACAAATATCACCATGTACGTCTTTGTCTTGATCATCACTACACTCACTAGAAGAGTCTTCTTCAGGTTTGTGTGAATTTTGACGAGTACATTTTCTTTTGGGGTGAATCCTATTAGCCAAAGTTATTTCTTCGACATTATCTTCACTAAATAAATCACGCTTAGTGCCTTTATCAAGTTTTTGCTTTAACTTCTGTTCCTTTTTAGTATATTTCTCTTCTAACACTGAAAATCTATGAATGCTGTTTTCTATTGTCATTCTTTCTACAGTTTTTGGTTACTGTAGTGTCTCGTGAACACCCCGATAAAGGGATTATGTTAACAAATGTAACAGCCTCTCGTCGCTCATTTTCTGCACTTTGCTCCAAAGGAAAAATATCTGGATTTACAGGAAAAATTCCCGTGCTTTCGATGCCTTTAATGGCTTTAGCTAGTGTAGTAACACGTCCATAGGCATTTTGGAAAATTTCAGCTATCTTAGATAATTTCCACATTCAAAATTATAAGCCGATTTCAAAGAAGAATAAAATGTCACATCCAGTGGCTGGAGGCTGTGAGATATATGGGGTGGAATAGTTAAAACTATTATTCCTCTTTTTTTACAAAAATTATACACCTCCAATGAACAGTAGCTTGTGTGATTGTCAATTATTAATAAAACAGGATCCTCCTTTGAAGGTTTTACAAAATCATAAAAATGTTGGAGCAATTCTGTAAGTAGCTGTTCGTTAACAACCCGTTTTCTGATCAACGGTACAATGCTCCTGGTGGTCCATTTTTCTTTAATTCTGGTTTCATTCTCTTACGCGCATAAATCAGGAAAGGGGGAACATAGGTTCCAGACGCACTTATGCAGCACATGATCGTAGTGGTTCGTCCTCTTTCGGCGCTTGTAATAAAACCAACTCTTTTCGGAAAGTATTTTGGAGGGATTTTGGACAGTAGTTACTCCAGTTTCGTCTGCATTAAATATTTTAGACGCTGTAAACTTATATTTGTCCAAAAGAGGGTTTAGGTTGGAGAAAAATAGATCTACTTCATTTTTGCTGAATGCAGAAATACGATTAATGCTCGTAGCTTTTGGTTTTCTTAAGCTAACACTGGGATTTCGTTTCAGAAACCCGTCGAGCCAATCTCTACCTGCAGTTTTTTTGTCTTTAGAGAACGGATGTTATAAGTTCTTCTCTTCTGCGGACTTAAAGGCACATTTTTTAATTTCAGTGGGAGATATTCCATAAAAATGTTTCGACAGTGTTATAACCTGCTTTGTTAAAATTTCTTCTTTATCTTTTGTAAAAACTGATGGACGCCCCATCGAAGCATCGGACACATTATTAGTTTTCATTCTTTTTTTGAAGTGTTGATCTGGGAATTGAAAAACGTCTTGCAACTTCTCGCGTCTTTCCGCCAGTTCTTATTGCATTTAAAGCAGCAGTAAGCTGTTCAGAAGTCCAGCTACGTTTTCCTGTTACTCTTTTGTTAGTGAGTGGCATCTGCAATAATAAAAAAAAACATAAAGAGAAAGGAAATTTTTTAGGGGTAATCGTGGCCGGCCCGCATTACCCCGAGGCACATGGCTATTATTACCCCAAAATGGACTTTTACACTTAATTATGAACAGTACTTCAATCATTGTAATTAAACAATAACACATTACATTATCTAAAACTACAAAAGCAAGTGCACAATTTGTATAAAAAAAAATGTTACATAAGCATTAATAAACTATTTTAACTTACCTTTGAAATATAAAGAATGATACATCAAACTCAACACAATACTATTTTTTCATAGTTTCCTGTTTTACCGACGTTACAACGCGCCCGCTTTCAGTACAATATGAAATACATGCCCATAGATAGCGCACATAAACTTAAAAGCAAATAATAATGTATACAATTTGAGATAGAGATACTGAATGGCCACTATTACTCCAGTGCCCCCTCCCCCCTAATGACGGAAACTGAAGTGTCTATAACTCTGATGTCAAACGGCGGAAAGATTATGCAACGAATGTGAGTTTAAATAACTTACTAACAATAATATTACTATAATTTTACATTCTTAATTTCTGTTTTAATTAATTTCTGATGGGCACTCATTTTACGCTATATGTATATAGATGATGTAAGTTAAGGGTCCTATATAGTGGATCGGAAATGTAATATTGGTTACATAGCACATAATTTAATAAGGCAAGGATGTTCGAGTACTTATTACACATAAGGAATATATAATAAATATTTGAAATAATATCTAAGCGAATAAAAATTCATTTATGACAAATATTTAGACATTTGTAACCGCGGAAAAGATTTTTACTAGAATAACAATTCATTGTAATGTGGGTTGCCTAATTTTAATTTATTTGATATTCATTTAAAACTAAGTAAAGAATAGTTGAACGAAAAATAAGTGCAGAGCGGGGTAGCTTTTTATTCAATTTATAACGTGAACAAACAAATCTCCTCCGAAGGATTTTTGAGAAAACTTAATTAATTAATTTTTTTTCTGAATTTGATTCTTCAGCGGGGTAGATCACTAAATTCTTTATATAAGTTGACGTTGAAAGGTTTTCTCCAAATTTAAAATCAACAAAAATATCTTGCATCTAAAATCTGCTATTTTTCCATTGTTGACAGATCCACTATATAGAACCCTTAAATGCTACAAAAATTGAACAACGTATACTTGGTTACCGCTAAATAGGTACCAAGCTGTGCAAATCTGATGTATACGTATAAATGTCTAAATAAATATCAAAAAAGAAACTTATTTGTAACTCATCAAAAATGTCTACATTTTTAGGGCTAAAATGTAGTTAAAGTCGGTCCATAACTTCGTTTATCCTATACGCATTTATGTAAATACCATTAGTAAATCCAGTTTTAAAGTTCTTCCAAATGAACGATAAAATGCAAATAGTTACAACCTTTGAGAATGAATGGCAATTGAAAAGATTTTAAATGGCGATGATTTTTTTTGTGTGAATAGCACGCCTTTATGTGCAAAAGGTCGACAACCTCGGTGCATTACCATGTTTTTTTTTTCGATAAATAGAAGTATATTATTTTTAACTTAAAATCCCCTATATGAAAATTATTATGTTTGTTATTAACGACGACAGGCTCGGACTTGAGGAAAGAAAAATCAAATTCTCGTCACTGTGTGCACATTGGACCATGATTTTTTTTTACAGACATTACTCATATTTTTCTTTCGCTACCTTTTTTTAATGACGCTATTTAAGACTAACCCTGTATATGCCTGTGTTTGATAAGATAATTATAGATATTTAATTAAGTTTTTATTAATTCACACGCCATTGTAATTTTTTAGAACTATATTTCCTTTCAATTAGTTCTAGTTAAAAGCTAACAAAGTTCTAATTTAATTGTTGTGAAACTTTTAACGACTGTCAAGTTAATGAAGTATCGTTGTACCTGTCTAAATTTCCACTTACTCCAAAAGTGCCTTGAGCTGACGAAGTTCGGATGGATTTAAAGTGTTTCCGGAATTCTTACTGTAATAGTAGAGAAGGGTTTGAACTAATATTAATTAATAAATGCATTAAATTTAAATTATTTAATAAAACTATGAAGCTATTCGCCTATGTATACCATGATTATTTTAAGGCGCGTTATACCGGGTGTCAACGAGATCATGTATCAGCCCGCCATTTATTTATTAGTTAAAATAAAACTTTGAAATTCGGACCGTATATATCAGTGATTGGTGGGCTTCTTCAGGTACACTCAGTTTCTCTATAGCGCTTCCGGTCAAACCGGAAGTGACGTTAATTTTGAATTTTTAAATACAACATTTATTATTTCTATTCATATTCTGTTTCTTCTAAAAATTTGCCATCTAGTGCAGGTTAACTTTTGACATTTCTGTCAAAGATGGCGGTATCTGTTAAATTTATCCATTAAAGTGAAACTGCTTCGCAACAATTGTCGAAATGTAACAACCATCAAAGTTAGCTTTGAAAACAATTAAGAAACGTATTTTTCACATTTACACGCATTGGCGAAGAAAACATGTATTTCACGTTGAAATTACTAAAGAAAATAAGATTTTTCTTTTGTCATTTTCAAATGACAGGTACTCGTTTTTTTAAAATAGTAACACCTATTTTTTATTACAGTGCCATATTGGCATAATTTTTAGCTTTCAAGTCATATAAAATATGCTGTGGTTTAGTGGTAGACAGGTAGTAGAAAATATAAAATGTTTTAAAAGTATTCTAATTCCAAAGCAACAGAGCACTACTAGAGACTACTTTTACACTGTAATAAAAAATAGGTGTTACTATTTTAAAAAACAAGTACCTGTCATTTGAAAATGACAAAAAAAATCTTATTTTCTTTAGTAATTTCAACGTGAAATACCGCGCGATCATTTAAATTCTAAATTAGAGCAGGCTGTGAAATTTAAATTAAGTTGGTATATAAGTACTAATTTACAATTTGAATTGTCAAAGTGACGTTTCAAAATGTTAATTAATCAATAATTGACATTCTGGAAAACCTAATAAAAAAAATCCCGCCTGCTATAATTTAGAATTTAAATGATCGCGTGGTACATGTTTCCTTGGCCAATGTGTGTAAATGTGAAAAATACGTTTCTTAATTGTTTTCAAAGCTAACTTTGATGGTTCTTACATTTCGACAATTGTTGCGAAACAGTTTCATTTTAATGGATAAATTTAACAGATACCGCCATCTGTGACAGAAATGTCAAAAGTTAACCTGCACTAGATAGCCAATTTTTAGAAGAAACAGAATATGAATAGAAATAATAAATGTTGTATTTAAAAATTCAAAATTAACGTCACTTCCGGTTTGACCGGAAGTGCTATAGAAAAACTAAGTGTACTGAAAAAGCCCACCGATCACTCATATATAAGGTCCGAATTTCAAAGTTTTATTTTAACTAATAAGTAAATGGCGGGCTGATACATGATCTCGATGACACCTGGTATAATGGCTATGGCTACTTTTATACGCAAAGTCGGGATTCACTCAAGTAGTTTTTAAGTGTTATTTATTTTTTTATTTATTTAAAAAATAAAATCGTGATTTTATAATCTTGTCATATATTTTACCTCCTGAGTTCGAAATTGAAACTACTATATTTTCTAGATTCAAAGATAATGCAAAATAATTGAAATTAACATGTTTAAAAATATGATATAATTTAATGTAGTAAAAGGGTACCCTGATTACGCTGATAAATACTGTCGCAGTCGCCACCTCTCGAGATGTTTCTTTTACTTTCTTATACGTAGTGTGTGACCACGATAGCGGTCAAACACCTGCAAATATCAATTCCAAATTTTGTATTTACGTGTATAATCTCCCTCTTGAGTTCTGGTTAGTTTTCCAGTAAAATCGGTCGACCGGAAGTAGCAGTTTACTTCAGTGAAAAAATCGAATTTTGCCAATATTTCGTCAACTACTAAGTTTAGACAAATTTATAAAGAATTCATATGTACTTAGAATTAAAATTGAGAACAATTTTATTTAAAAAGTTTTTCGAAATTCCTACCTTAAGTAGGTCTTTTACTCCTATCGAAAATCAGTTTTTTGCGAATATTTTGCAAATCATGCTTTTTAGACAAGTACGTTACGAGTATAAAAGTATTTAAAACATAATTTTCAATATCTTTTGTATAAAAAATTTTCAAAATTCGGACCGGAAGTAACACTTTTACTCTTATCGAATAGCGATTTTTTGCAAATATGTCGTAAGCTATGCATTTTATATATATTTATAAAGAGTACAAAAGTATTTAGAACTGGATTTGCAATATTTTATGTATATATGAAATTTCAAAATTCGGACCGGAAGTAGCACTTTTACTCCTAGCGGGTAGCCCTTTTTTGATAATATCTTCCAAAGTATGCATTCTATAGAGATTTATTAAGACAATAGAAGTACTTAGAATAAGATTTTGAATAATTTTTGTACAAAAAAATTCTATAATTTGAAACGCTCATACGTATAAGAAAGTCGTGTGGTGGCCACACCTCATTTTTTTTCTTTTTCTGCTTTTATATATTTTTCTTTATTTTGATTAATATGGAGACCCAACTTACTATATTTCGTTCTAATATCTCTTTATCTTATATATTTTTGCTTTGCTCTCGTTGTTCTTCCAAACAAGATCTCTCAAGAATTTTGATACACGTACTGTTTTTATGACGCGTTGTTTAACTTTTTTTACAGCGGTTACGTTCACTTGTTATTTCTACGTTCAAATACATTGTCATTATCAAGTACATTATTTCGATGATCCTTCTAATTCGCACCGTATAGACTCTCTTAAAATTTAAACGTTTTACTTTCTTATACGTAGTATAAGGAAGTATTGTGATGATGAAAATTTTCGACCTCGAGATTTTTGCAGATGTCCACGTTTTGAGGTCTCCTGATACCAAAAAAGTGGTTTTTAAAAAATGTCTGTGTGTCTGTGTGTGTCTGTCTGTCTGTCTGTCTGTGTGTGTGTGACCACGATAGCGGTTAAACCGCTGTAGATATCAATTCTAAATTTTGTATTTACGAATATAATCTCCCTCTTGAGAACTGATTAGATTTTGAGCAAAATCGGCAGACCGGAAGTAGTAGTTTACTTCAGTGAAAAAATCGAAATTTGCAAATATTTCGTCAATTACTAAGTTTAGCCTAATTTATGAAGAATTTATAAGTATTTAGAACTTAATTTCCAATATCTTTTACATAAAAAAAATTCAAAATTCGGACCGGAAGTATCATTTTTACTCTTACCGAATAACGATTTTTTGCAAATATGTCGTAAATTATGCATTCTATATACATTTATGAAGAGTACAAAAGTATTTAGAGTTGGATTTGGAATATTTTTTGTATAAATGAAATTTCAAAATTCGGACCGGAAGTAACACTTTCATACGTATAAGAAAGTCGTGTGGTGGCCACACCTCACTTTTTGCCTTTGGTATGGATATTATACTACTGATACTATATTACTGGTAATTCTTGGTTGTCCTTAGAGTCTTAGATTAGCATCTCATCGTCAGCAAAGCATAAAATAATCTAATTTATGTTTTTTATACTGTCTATGAGAGTCTATTATAATCATATAGAAAGTATCGAACTTAGCATATCCCCTAGTAATATGCCAATGCTACTTTTTTGTCTATTCCCTTTTGTATTTTCGTTTTCTTTTCTGTGTTTCTATTTTAATTATTATTTCTTTTGGTTTGTCGTTTTTTCGTAGTATTGTTATCACATCGCATTTTGTAGTTCTAC
Source organism: Amphimallon solstitiale (assembly GCA_963170755.1). Lineage (NCBI taxonomy): Eukaryota > Metazoa > Arthropoda > Insecta > Coleoptera > Scarabaeidae > Amphimallon > Amphimallon solstitiale. The sequence goes on from OY720678.1 coordinate 99,030,829, forward strand.
TAGGTCAATTTATTATTATTTTTATTAGTTTTATATGCAAAACTTTTCGACTTAGTACCATCATGGATAAAATATCGTTGACAAGAGGCTTCTTTAATTTGTACAAAACTTAAGAATTGTAGAGGTATATTAAACAATATTAGAAGTTTTTGTTGCTTCTGTACACTGAGAAAAGTCGTATTGTTCAGTCAATCGTTTTATTAGACTTCTTACCTTTTACACATTGACTGAATAAAAAGAAAATGGGTGTGCTTAAAACCACACAGCAGAAGTGTAAACTTCATCAAGGCGAGGTTAATAATACGAAATACACGCGTATAATATTCAGTAACGTATTAAATAAAACGTATTCGCACATGTATAACATTTACACATGTACACACGCGTATAATATTCAGTAACATATTATACGACTGATGCGTCATGCTCTCCCATGTAACGGTCGCCGAACGAGTATAGCAGTGATGCGAGCGGCCGCTTCGTTGGGTCGGTTCGGACGTATGTATATGTATAAATAGATGATACGAATACTCGATTACGTCATACATTGGTCATACCCGTGCGGCTCAGGATCGAATCTGCTCGGGGACATGAATTTATTTATTCATTTAAGTTTCAATTTAATTGAAATTAAATACCTCTATATATATGATATATTTATCTTGTTCCCTTAGTCGACTCGAGCCGACATTACTCGAACGAGCGTTACATATCCGAGCGTGATGGTCAGTCTTGTTCAGTGTCTACAATCAGCGCAACGAGCCCAAAGAAGTTTACACTTCAATAATCTATTCAGACAACCAGAAGCAAATTAATGAACCAATTACTTTAATCTTTTTATTGCCAGTATTGTTGATTCAATATTTTTGCTCATTGACTGAGATTCAATCATTCGCCACTTTTGATCGAACACTATAAATTGTTGTTCAAATAAATTGACAGTGTCGCATTAGCAACGCGAGCCATCCTTTCAAAGTTCAAGTTAAATAATTTTCTATACAATATTATATCAAACATGCAATATCATTGATTCAATAACTTAACATTGATAAACCATACGTTTTGATTCAAAATTCTGAAGTGATTGCTCACCGGGAACCAGTCTCTCAGTGTATATTTGTTCTGAGTGGCAGTTGCTTTTAATAGATTATTAAAATAGTCTTCATTTTAGCTAAAAACACTACATTCTAAGAAATCTTCGTTTAGTTCGCTTAAACTGTCGGCAGTAAAAGTTTTTGATTTTTAAACAATATAGTAGCTAGTAATACAATTTGTTTATTTTTAAAGTATTAACTTAATTCTCAATAAAGTTCTGAGATATTTAATTCTTTGTGTTAATTATATCTGCGTATGTAGAAGTAACAGTATGGAAAGAATACATCAACAAAGTTTCTGTTTCTTAAACAAGAAGACGACATGTGTACCTAATTTGTACCGCTGTACAAATGTATAACGTTCAAAATCTTATCTTGTTATGCTTGGTTTGATAGTTGAAATCGACAATGTATAAGCAAGAAATATAGAAAAGAGTGGCAATATGTATGTATTGCTAGCTAATATTGTTTGGTAAGATATAAATCGCAGACAAAGACATTCCTCAAATACAATATCACAATTACTTGACGATAGCTTATTTAGATTTAAGTATTATATTTTTTCTTCTATTAATATTGCAAACACAGAGATAAAACAGAATATAATATATACTAGCTTGTGCTTTAATAATGATTAACTTGCTGTTTTTTTTTGAGACAGCACCATTCCAAAAATCCTTTAGAGATTCCATAGACATGTGTTAAAGAAATATATAAATAAATTGTAAGAGAAACCACAAGAAACAAGAAAGAAAAGAGAGAAATAAACATACACACCAGCTACAAGGATCTTATGGCTCATTAAAAACCATAATAAAACCTATTTTTATACATTTCTAATAATACGTAAAATTTATAGATAATCAACATATAATGTAATATATGTACTTATTATGCTTTAGATTTTAATTATTTTTTACGATCTATATGTTCTAACAAATACATATCTACATCCTTTCCTATGGTATACAAACTGTCACAAACAATTAATAAATTAAAAATTATCACTATAACAATCTAACGCAAGTAATGAAAAACCAAACGTCGCATACTTCTGCACATTAACTCTGAAACAAACATTAGCCAGCTATTAATTCAGTTAGTTATTACAGTGACATATTGCTTGGCTTTTTGAGTTATCATTTCACTGTACTATAAGGTAAGTTTTCCGTACACTTGCAGACGCATGTATTTTATATATCTTCGCTATCTTCATTTGTTATCGATACTGATAGACGAAAGGAGAGACTATTAAATATTATATACATACAGAGATCGATCTACTGGAAGTCTTCAGGTGGACACGAGCAACTTACGAATGTCTATATGAACAGGAATACCTGTGTACGTTGACATCTCGCTGATTTATTACAATTAATGGAAATATTCATCAGAACCACTTTTTGTTATCAATCCCACGGACGGTCGCATTAAACAAAAAGAAAATAAAACCCATGATTTTGCAATTGAACGTACATATAACCAAGGCAACGGTAGGTTGGTCTGCATTTGTGTTTTTTTAGTTCGGCATTTATGTATTTTAATGTGATGTCGGTGATTTTAAATATTTATCATTGCATGCATTAGAAATGGTAATCGCTAGTTTGCACAGCAGTAAAAAATATTGAAATTATGATTATTTGAATTGCATTTATAACTACGTGTATATATACATATATTTATAAAATATCAAAACATTTTTCTGTCCCGGCATTAATATGTTAATAATTCAAAACATTTTTCTTTGGGATATAGTGGCCAAAAAGGCAGTAATAAATACAATTACCTTATTTTTCTTTTTTTCAAAAGAAAATGGTGTAATTGTATTTATTATTCCCTTTTTTGCGGCTATATCCATCATGAATCAAGTATTATATACGTTAGTTACATTGTGAATTATTACAATTAATTAATAAAATTTTATCTGAATTTCTGAAATATGTAATCTTCCAAATAACAATAAATGATGATTTTTTGGTTTCTATTTTTTTTTATTCGGCATTGCTAAATATTTAATAATAAAGTAATTGCCCTTTATAAACCCTCCCTAAGTTTCATATGTTTTTTTAAATTATGGTAATGTAAATAACTTTTTCTCAATGAGGGTATGTCAGAGGACAATTTATTGAGAAATAAATATAGAAATTTGGTGGAATTTAGAAAATTAAAATGCAAACAAAAATGTGTATTTAGGCCATATTAGTTAATCGATGTAGCCAATATACCTAGTCTCAACGTGAAAACCAAAGAATATTATGTTGTGTGTTGAGAATGAAGGATTTAATTAAGTTTCCACAAGATTTCTTGCACACATCATACTATAGACAGTATAGACATATAAAATTCCCAACATTTTACAGGTTTTCCTGCATCCGCGGCTCTCTCTTCTTGCCTACTGCTAAATTCATACAACCAGATGGTAAATATGTACATGAAATCGTGTTGGGTCCTCCGTACATGGGCATGTATTTTGCTTAAAGCTAATAAAGATGCAGTAAGAAACTAAACTGTGTTTACATCATTCAAAAGCTGACTTACCATAGAAATATATTAATCTCTTCATTAACTACAATTAATTATTTCAACTACGTACTTACTTCTACACAACTAGATGCCGCAACTATAAAATAGCGTACGGAGTCTCCACGTGTACTGATGAGGTCTCAAAGACCGAAACACCGGTGTCTGTGCGTTCGATTGTCGGAAATCGCACTTAATGTATGTGTGTATCCCGAACACATGCATATATGCATACACGTTTTACGTATAAATGTATATATGTAAGTCACAGTATTTATTTACTGCTTGATGTTAGTTTTAACATCCATGTGTTTACACTTTTCATTTTCGTTTTGATTGGTAACGCCACATAAGGCTCTATTACACGGGATACACTATTAACATACAGGCCTCTGTATAGCAGAACATGCCGTCAGAAACCATCGCTTTTTTTGTGTCATATTTTGGGTGTTAGATGTCGCTGTGGTACTGTCATGGCATCTACCACGCAAAACTGACATAAGTAGCGTTTTAAGTTTTAAAGCCATTGTCGACAGTCTCCACGTGCACTGATGAGGCCTCAAAGGCCGAAACATCGGTGTCTGTGCGTTCGATTGTCGGCAATGGCACTTAATGTATGTATGTATCCCGAACACATGCATATATGCATATACGTTTTACGTATAAATGTATATATGTAAGTCACAGTATTTATTTACTGCTTGATGTTAGTTTTAACATCCATGTGTTTACACTTTTCATTTTCGTTTAGCGTACTTTCACGAACATGTTATTCACTTATGAAACCGTTTTCTTATTTTGGATATACAGGGTGTTTCATCGGTTGGGGTATCGCGAATTAAAGTGCCTAAATATAAAAATATCGACTTCAAATTTTAACCACTTATAGAGCTTTTAAACCGCTACCAGCAGGTTAGGTTGTTTTTGATAATATTATTTTAATTAATGCGTAAATTAAAAAAAAACGTATTATCAAAAATTAAAAGTGCTCAAAAAATGTTCAAATTTGAATGGTGATACGTGGAAATATCACCCATATTAACTTCACAATCAGAATTTTTATAAACGAAACCGTTTGTCAAATAAAGTCAATATTAAATAATGTCGTTTTTCTTACGACAGATTTATGGTACTTAACTTTCTAATTGTGCTGTCCGCAAACAGGTAGTCCTTTTAAATTTATGACGGATAATAAATAAAAATTTATGACGGATAATATTCAACCCCATTTTGAAAACAGAAAACACTAGCAAAACACAGCTTAAACAAATGAAGTTGACTCCGTGAAAATAGAATCACAACTAACATCACAAAGTACCTAAATGTAAGTTCAGAATGCCCTTGGAAACGCTTCCCGATTAGTAGAACTACAACAACAACTGAAGGCTTCAGGGTTGAATATTATCCGTCATAAATTTTTATTTATTATCCGTCATAAATTTAAAAGGACTACCTGTTTGCGGACAGCACAATTAGAAAGTTAAGTACCATAAATCTGTCGTAAGAAAAACGACATTATTTAATATTGACTTTATTTGACAAACGGTTTCGTTTATAAAAATTCTGATTGTGAAGTTAATATGGGTGATATTTCCACGTATCACCATTCAAATTTGAACATTTTTTGAGCACTTTTAATTTTTGATAATACGTTTTTTTTTAATTTACGCATTAATTAAAATAATATTATCAAAAACAACCTAACCTGCTGGTAGCGGTTTAAAAGCTCTATAAGTGGTTAAAATTTGAAGTCGATATTTTTATATTTAGGCACTTTAATTCGCGATACCCCAACCGATGAAACACCCTGTACATATCCCGATTGCGACTCATCTTCTTTATAACTTTTTTGATAATGGAATTTTAAAACAGTGTTTATTTTTGTCCACTATAAAACGATTCGCAGTTTACAATACATTTATACGTAATTTTGCCTATTTCCAAAAAAAAAAAAAAAAATTAAAGTCACCATCTGAAGATAAAATTTCGCACTATAAATTATTTATACAGGTACTACATATACAACTAAGTAAATATGAAAAGTTTTTAGTAAGAATTAGGTATTTGAAGAAACCAGTCTTAGACTTATTTGTTTTGAAGAAATTTAAAAAATATATACATTCAGTATTTCTAAAAGAAAAATTAATTCAGCGAACAAAAAAGTGTTAATACGAAAGCACTAAAATTTATTTTTGAAGATCTTAGACCGTTCTGACTTTTGTATGGTAAAGGATTACCAATGTCTTGATTTTATTTCTAGACGAGTATTATTAAAATACACTATTGTCATAAGTTTACACTCATTTGTTAAACTTGAAATTTTTATTATTACAGCATTTATTTAAAATAATAATAAAATTCTAATACAAAGACGATTTTAAATGAATCAGTTCCCTGTTTAGTTTTATCTAAATATTTCTACTGCACATAAAGTACTTGTTCATGATAAATAAGGAAATATTTATGCTTATTACGTTTCTTAAAGTTTATGGAATATTCCAGTTTTTGTATTAGTACATATTATATTTATTTTCTATTATCTATTTTAAAATTAGAACATTTCTGCATATTTATTCTCGAAATAACACATACATATAAAAAACAGGCAAGCATAAGCATTTCTTAAGATATTTTTTTATTAACTGCGTTTTATTGTTAATTTTGAATGTACAACATTTTGCATTAAAAAATAAAGAATAGTATTGCGTTCTACCTATTTAAGAATTAATTATATACATAACCTTAAGCTGCTGCTATTTTTGTTTTATATATTCTATATTTTTTATTGTGTCAATAAATATTTGACGACTACCACGCTGCTGTAATTGAATAAACAGATAACAACGGTGCACATACATATGTCAGCACTATATCCTGCTTGTAATATAGTAAATAATTTAATATTTACTGTATGAATTGTGTCCAGTTGACCGTGCACGTTCAGTATACCACAGCTAGTGACTGGGCAAATGGAACCGGGCCGGCTCGGTAAGTTGGGCCGGGTCAACGGGTATGTCAGACCGGGCCGGGCCGGGCCGGGCCGGGCCTTAATAATGCCAAAAATGCCCACCACTACGCGACACGTTAATACGACACTAAATTTCCAGCCTTTTAGCGGTTTTCATAAATGCACTATTGGCATTTTGACTAGCTGTTTGAAAATCATTATATGTGCAGAATTTTTGATTTCGAATGTCGACAGTACGTTCATGAAAATCGCTGAAAGGCTGAAATTTTGGTGTCTGAATACCACGGTTGTAGTCCGACGCGATCCAATCCAGCCATAAAAAGTATTGTTGTTTTAAAATTAAATGAAATCGGCTATATAAGGGATGCCTGTAAGTGATTTGCTAATCGCTTTTTCGCATTTTAATTAGTTTAAGATTTTACAATTTGTGCTCCTGCACTAATTTACCATAATCTCAAATTTGGCATTATAATGCCATAAACCCAATTTGAAGAGTGAGCTACATTTTAAAAATTATCAACGTAAAATAATCAACTTTATCATAATATTAATTTAAAATTACAGGTTAATGTGCTATTTCATTACATTGGCAATGCGCTAGTTGTATGGAAGAATGATCATATCATATGATAACCAAATGATATTTATTAAATAGAATACATATTTAAGCACCACTTTGGCTGTAGAATAAGCGGTAGATGTTGACGGTTTAAAACCATATAATCTTCGAAATCGCAGTGCGTATATGAATTACAGATACTTGTTACATATTTGGTGCTGTGATTGCAATCTCGTACTTTAGACTTCCATATCAGTACCGTATTATTGCTCATCGTTGATGACATTTTTAATAATTAGCTGTCGACATGGATCTAATTATATTTCTTTACTGCTTTGTTATAATCGTATGTAACTCTGATTTCTTGATATTCTAAAATTATTTTCAAGTTGCAATATGTCTGAAATTGATTTACTCCAACGCTATTTGCATTTTAGCGATTTTTACGTTTAAAAATTTCCACCTCTGTGTGAATTTAATTAATTGTCAAATTTGACGTTAGACTATCATAAACGCACTTAAAGTTTTTTTAGCAGTGATTTTGAAAATTATCTTTCCTAAAGGGTTCAAATAAGGACTTAAACTCGGCCACTCAAGCACATTTATATTGTGATCATACTATCTAAAAGCGTCTTTTAGCTAGTATGTACCCATCGCTTCATGTTTTCAAAACGCATATAAATATTTCATGGAAACATATTATATTAGAAGAAATTGTGCTGCATTCTTTACTATTAACTTTTAAACAAACCAACTTAAAAGCTGAACCAAACAGCTTGTTAAATTGTATTATGCCTCTTTGAATTATAAATTTATTAAATCTAATACACAGTCATATTGTGGTTAAAATTCAAATTTTCATTGAAGCGATTACAGTATTCTATTTGTGTGCCCATATTTTAAAGCAATAACGTGAATATTGTTTTTCACTTCCTTCTTTATTATTCCGGATAATAATATTACAATACAAATTTTCATTAGTGACAAAGTAGTTCTGCAGGCTTGTTTTAGTCTTCCACAACATATTGTTGACCTACGTCAAAACCGATTTGTGATTCATTATGTATTAAGATATTCTTGAACACATAAAACCAGTGAGTATTTCCATTTTCCTTGTTAATTTCGTTGGTTATTGGAAAATAAATGGTACTGTTGAACTTAATTTAAATATTCCTCAATGCGATATTAAGCTCAATTATTTGTCTCGGCAGTTTGACAAATGCATAATCACTTATAACCCAAGGAGGATAGAAGAGAAGGAGAGAGCATTGTCCACAAAAAGTGATGTCGAGAGGGGTATGTTTACATCCGCCATTGGTGGAACCATCAGTTGATTATTTGTGTAATATATATTTTGTATTTTATTCTTTATTATCGTGAATTACAAACTTATTATGTTCATATAACATTTATTTTTTTATTTAATATCTTCAATACTATCATTTGTTGTTAATTAGTTTAAGGTTAAGAATTTCCATTATTTCCCATTTCATTTTTTACTAAGGATTTAGCTATTTTATCTTTAATTTAGTACTTAGTATTTAATATGGGTTGATGTGACGCTTTTCATTGCACGAATTGGATAAGCAAGAAGAGTGCAAGACAATTAGAGGCACATTATAGAAAAGGAAAATTATCTATTCATGATTGTAGGTAGGTACATAAAGTTATTAATTTCATCCAAAATTTGGTGAATATAAATCTTTTAACATTGAAAATTGTTGATTATAGGATACAAAAAGAGCCCATTAGAAGGAATCTACAGTTAAAGAAAATAGACAGGCCAAATTGGATTCCAAAGGAAAGTAGTATACTTTGGTCTCATTTTGGGAAGAATTGCCATTATAAACATACTCTAACTACTATACAGGGTGTCCAGAAACTGTCCTGACAAACGAAGACCGGAGATTCCTCAGATAATTTTAAGACAATTTAATCCAATTCACCCTAGTCCGAAAATGCTTCCTAAGGGAGCTAGAGCTCTTTGAAGATGGCGCCTTGTAATTATTTTTTTTTAATATCTCCCGAAAAAAAAATATATAATTAAATTTTCAGGTATTCTAGTACTAAAAGGTACTTTAAGTCGGTAGGATACACCGTTTTCTAGAAGAATCGATTTGAAAATTTTTCGTTTTTTCGTCATTTCAACTTCGCGAACTGACAACAATTTGACAATTAAAAACGTAGGTTTTATTTCTGTTAGCAGTTCAGAGCGAACTAGTGCAAAAAATAATAAATTGAATTTTAATGACGAAAAAACGAAAAATTTTCAAATCGATTTTTCTAGAAAACGGTGTATCCTACCACCTTAAAGTAAGAGTACCTTTTAGTACTAGAATACCTGAAAATTTAATAATCTAGTGTCACAAATGCTTAAATGTTAAAGACAAAAAAGTTATGCGTTAAAATAACCGTTAACCTACCCAAAACGGACGCCTATGACCGGTACTAGAAATTCGCAATCGATGGAATCAATTCAACTCTGGAGGATAAATAAGCATACCAGTTTTTGTTTTTCTAAATAGAAGCGTTCGGGAGATATTAAGAAAAAACTAATTACAAGGCGCCATCTTCAAAGAGCTCTAGCTCCCTTAGGAAGCATTTTCGGACTAGGGTGAATTGGGTTAAATTGTCTTAGAATTATCTGCTGAGGAATCTCCGGTCTTCGTTTGTGAGGAGAGTTTCTGGATACCCTGTATACCTTGGTGAAGTGCTATACATTACAAACATAAATTGTGAAGCAAGTGCATCATTTTCTTTGGTTACGGTGGATTTGTTTATTAAATATTTGTAGCAGCGAGTGAGAGTTAATCAAACCTTCCATCAAAAGAGCCATAAGAACTTGACGAAAAGCTTTTATATATTATTATTGCAAATAAAATCATAAAATAAAACCTCATATATGTAAATTCAAGCCGCACTAGTTAAATGTTGAAGTATGTAGATATATTACTAATAAATATATATGTATATAAATTTGTTGATGTGTAAGTTGTTTATACTATTGCTAACCTAAGTACATACACACATTTATAATTATTAATTTCAGTTTCACATAGAGTAAATATTACAGTTGAATGACACACATTTCTATGCTTGCACAACTATTAATTGTTCTGAAAGGCAACTTTAAATAACATTTTTATTTCAGTTATGTATTGAAAGTTTACGAGTAACTCGTGGGCACTAGCAAATATTTATTTTCAAAAAAATCTATAATTTGTTTTTTGAAAGTATAATAATTAGAGAAGTAAATTTAATTAAAAACAGTTTAAAAAATAATAATTTTCGAATTTATATAATTTAATAAATTTTATTATACGTGAACACTTAACGGTGTGCAACCCGCCAAGGTTGAACCATTTCTACCCTGCCCGTACCCCACCTGGCATCCCTTTATTTGTCTATAAACTGACATTATGCTCTCTCTATATATCTTACTTACTCTAAGCTTATAACCACACTTAGCATGATGACAATCACATGGAAGATAATACGAAAAATAAATATGGTAGGGAAAGTCAGTAATAAATTTGAATTAGTAAAATTATAAAAATTTAGTGATTTTCTTCACGTTGAAAAGTGGAAGTAGATATTTATGTCAAACCCGTGAAGAATAGAATTAGATCATGTAAAACAATTTCAATTGCATTGTATCTATACGAAAAAATTACCATAGTGTAATTACAACTTGCTTTAATTGAATTGCTAATGTATGTTATGTTATTCAAGAACTGTTTTAATTGATGATACACATAAATATAAATATGATGCTACAGAGGAAATTCAAATTACATTATCAAGCTTTCGAATTGAATTGTTCTATGTAACATATTGTCGCGTTTTCGGGTTCGCAATAAACAACTCGTGCAAATGTTTTAAAACTGTCTGTATATTTTCACACTTAGAACTAATCACAATATAAAAATATAAAATAAATGTAACGTACTTAAAACTACTACGAATAAATTAACACACGTATTTATTTCTATTACTACTATTTATGTCTGTAATATTTATTTATTTCTTGAACTACAATAACACTGCACCATTCACTGTATTTATGTTTATTTGCACTGTACGAATACTACTGAATGAATTAATTCTTTCTGGGCATCGGTCGCTTTTTATATCGGCATATAAGACTCTGGAAATATACGCGAAAATTATCTTTTTCTTCTTGATGTTTGTAGTAAATACGAGAAGGGATCCAGACTTTCTGTCGCTTACACATTACATATATGTGGATGATTTATGACTTATTTACGGTGCGTCGCGCCGATATTTATTTTTCTTTTGTAGCTTTCGTTACAATATAGGTATAGTAATATATACCTAATAGGATGCAAAACTTTTAATTTTTTTTATCGATAAAACTGTGGTGTTACAGGTACCTACATCAGCATAAAAGGTTAGTTTTTTATTATTTATTTATATTAATTTATATTCTCATTCTTTCAATAACTTTCAATGGAGGTTTTCGAATAACATTTTCCATTTCGTGCAGCAGTAACCCCCAAAAGGTATGTCTAGGAAGGTATGTACATAAAAGTTTCTATTACATTACAGGAATATTTAATGCTTTTATTTTTATCTATAAAAATAATATGCCTATTTTCCCATACCTTTCCGAATTTTTCAAAGTAAAACGCTACCTATGAGTGCACATAATATCTTTATGAAAGTGGAATATGATAAAAAATATTAATAAATAATACTTTATAATTTGAAAATTAGATACATATTTACGAAGTATATCTACTTGAATTTATTTAAAACGTTTATTACGTTACTCCATTTTGATCTCCGAATATTGCCTATACTTTGCCGGGATTAACATAATTTCAATTTGAGGATTTGCCATCATTGCTCGGAATTCATTTATTCCACGAAACCCAGTTGATTTATCCCGACATTCGGGCAAAAGGCGACCGTCATTATATGACGAGGACATCTCGACAGCGTACACTCATACAGAAATACGCACACAGACCCGTACATATATATATATATACATGTCTTTTAAGTCCGCCTTACTCGGCGGAGTAGAAACCCGCTAACAGCGTCTCAGCAGCAGCTGAATCACTAAGAGACGCAGCTGACTATATTAAATTTGAATTTTTATATTACTTAACCAATCGTCTGTGTAATGTTAAATGCCATCAGGCAGTAAGAACGGACCAATGGGAATCGTGGTAGGAGTGGTCACGTTTATTTGTTTCTGCATATTCGATCCACGTAGGCTTTGCTTAGCAATTCACATATCTTAAAGAGATAAGTCCGGCGAGTTCTCGTTCGCGACGCGGCCTGTGCCTGGATATGTTGTAATGCTGTGACCTTGTTTGTCGGTAGAATGGCATGCGCGTCATACTCTATTAGAATTTTATACGTATGTATTGTGTATTGCGCACACCCATACGGGTCTATCTCACACTGAAAAAGCTACTTATTCCAGCCGCTATTTCTTTGTTTTAGGATTTTTTTCGTATTTAGTATGACATTTATTTGCAATAGTAGGCGATGTATTGTGTTTAAATTGGTTAATAATTGTATTTAAAACAAAAAAAAATAATATCATAACTTTAGCATAATTATCCTACCTACAGATTAAAACTTAAATAAAAATCGAAGATATTCAAATTTAAATATATTATAGACAATACTATGTAGATTTTCATCGAGAATTGTTAATAACTACTTTAGATAAGGTATAACATTTGCAAACATGCAAATTGGCGCCCCCCTTACAATATTATGAATATCAGCCTTATTACGTTTACCATAAGGTTTATTTGTGTCTCCGTCACTTGATCAATAAGGTTCATATTTGAAAAATCTCGCTTGTAAATTTATACATACAACCGTACATACATAACTAGAGAAAGCTGGGAAAATATCAATTGCTGTTTGGGGAATTTTATGCATCACAGAAAAAACAAGTAGGATTACAAGGTGTGTATAAAATGGCATGTACAATACACATGGCGATGATTTTCGTTAAATTAGCAGTCAAAGATTTCTATACTTACCTAAATGGTGTACTATGCTTGGGGAAGCATGGTACACCATTCAGAAAGAATTTGAAAAAAACATTTGGCCACACTGAAACCACATAAAATAGTAATATGCTATACCCTGTCTCAGAATAAGAAAGAGTGATTCAAATACCGCGCCAAAATCCAGAACACATAGCTTAAAAATTCGTAAAATTAGATATAACATGTTGACATGTTATATGAGATTAAGGTTAGAAATAGTGCATTAAATAAGAATTGTTGAACCGTATTATTTTTAACTAAGGATTTAGCTCTTTGGGTTTCATTTTTATTATGGATTGAAATGGTTGGATATGCCACTTTACATTGTCCAATTGAAGCAGCAATAAGAGTGCAAGGCAATTAGTTATGGAGAAAAGTTATAACCACAAGTAGGGGAAATGTGGGTAAAATGGGTTACTTAACGTTTGAAAATATTTATATGTAGAAGTATCCATATCCACGACAGCATAAACAATTTTTTTATGAGTTGCCCGTACATTTCTTTGTTAAGACGAACATAAAAAATTAAAGCTTAATATACTACTTTTAAAATATAATATGAAATAAAAGATATTTATTCATTTGCCAGTGGAATGAAATATATATAGGTATATAAATAGTAGATATAATACTAATAAATTACAATAACCCATGACTGAATATCTCCATAAATTACCCGGATCACCATCAGCAATAAGTTATTAATATGTATCTGGAGTTCAACTTCAGTGGCAATCTCTCAGCATTCGCTAAATAGGTAACTGGGAGAAGCTACAGCAAAAGCAGTCAACTAATACATTTCCTCATGAATTTTGCTGTAGGAAGAAGTATATTAAGCAAAATTTTATAATAATAACTAATGTAATGTCATATACTTATAACACTGCACTTTATGCACTATATAGTTCAAGAGTTCATTTTAAAGAGAGCACTGTTTGAAATGAATCCATTGTTGACACATATACACACAAATATACATATATTAAAATCTATTTTAAGTTGTAACATTTAAAGCAAAATGTTTGTAACGACGAAGAACATTTTATGAACATGTTAAAATAAAACAATAGTGATTATAATATTAACCAAATTGCCACATAAGCTAGTTTGAATCAATTGTGCTAGACAAGTATGAGTCACTTTCGCTATCATCGCCTCCGACACAAATAATAAATGGTTCCACAATATCATCCACTAATCCATCTAAGTTCCACATTCTCTGTTCTAGGTACTTTAATTACATGGTCGATACAATGGCTCCAATTATTTATTGTAACATTTCTAACTGCTTTAGTTAAAGGTTCTCGCACATGTGACATTTTGAAAGTTGTATTTTTTGCAGCAAATTCACCTTTTATTTGGGCCCAAGTCATCTCAATCGGCTTGAGCTCACAATGATATGGTGGTAACCGCAATACAGTTCTATGTGCAGTAGCTGCCATTTCATCAATTATATAAGTATTATATTGATCTTTATGAAGGCGAACTCGATGCATTAATTCAGCACGTATCATTTCTGCATTAAATGGAATATTTTTGGAATGTAACCAGTCTTGGATTGCAACTTTTCTCCATGATGAAGTAGGCAGTTTTCCACTCTGCGTGAATGATAAGATGCATTGTCAATCACTATTACACCATCTGGCAACTTTGGCAATATTTGTTGAAACCATGTTTCGAAAATGTTGCTGTTCATTTCATCATGGTAATCAGCAGTTTTCCTTCCTTCAAAAAGCAATAGTCCATATTCCACAAATCCCAATACAGATCCTATATCAGGTATTATTAATCAGCTGCCTTTACCAGTAGGGTTTCTTAATCCTGTTAATAAATCTTCAACGAAAGCTTGCCGTGCACTGATTATGCCTGTGTCAATCCAAACTTTTGTGTGTCCTTCGTTCAACCATGTTACATCTAAGTAAAATATTGGATGACCATCAACTCTGTATTGTTTTATTGTTCTCAGGTATTTTCTTCTCTTCGTTCTTTGCGAGGCCTTAATTTGCCGGTCTCCTAATATTCGTTCATTATCCGATATACCTACAGTTGACTTTGCCAACCCTAAAATACATATTTATAATACATTGTTATTGTTATTGAAGTAATATTTATAACTTACTTAGTGTTCTGGAGATGTTTATTACCATTTCTGTTGTTTCCATTCTGGGAATTTGTAACGTTAACATTTTATACATATTTAAAACTGTTTGTTATTCGTTATGTGCCCGATGTCCCAATCGATCACGCCGTTTGGGCGGCGAGACTAACGCTTTACTGGGACCTGGCAGATCACTCATGTTCATGTTGTACTTAAAAGTACAGATTTTATTTAATAACAGTTAAACGTGATATATCAAAGCAAAAATGTAACAAAGCAAAATCGCAGGTTATAAACATAAAATGGAGGATTGGGCGTACTTATTTTTGCATATTAAACTTGCCTGCGCAAGAACCAATGAAATCTCAGAAAAAAATGTACCTTTTGGCGCGATATTTGAATCACTCCTTCTTATTCTAGAACCAAATGAATAGTGTTATTAATATTTCATGTAGAAGCTAATTAACTAGCACGTGCAGTTGACTCTTCTGTATTGCGGCTAGAACTTGCTCATCTAGTTGCACTGGGTGTAATTGTCTTGGTTGACCAACGATCGCGTTTCTTGGGATAAAGGAGACTGTTTCACGAAGACGTTGGTTCAGCCTTCTCGAAGTATATATTCTGCTTGGAAGTCTCCAGTTTGGAAAACCTCATGAAATTTGCGTTTCGCCGTGCCAGCAAATCCATTACAAAAACCATATACGATCGTAAAACTCCTACGAAATAAGGAGACACGAAAACACAAAACTATCAAATAAATACGAGGAAACAGGGATTAGAAAAAAACAAGCAAGTCGAATTAAGTACGTATATAAGTGTAAAATGTTGACGGTAGTAGTATATTTGACTAGAATCACATTAGAGTAGTGACAGGAATACTAATGTGTTTCTTTTTGCAGAGATTTAAGGAAATCTCTCCTAGAACCAGTTCATAAGTATTTCGTATTTTGAGTGAAATTAATACTTTTCCATATTTTTTTTACATGAGAAGAGTTGATGAGAATAAATCTTTTATGTACGAATCTATTGGAACAATTTAAAATTCAATGTTAAAATTGTAAAAAGTAGTGTGCCTTTGCTAACAGATACTATTAAACTTTTCATGCTAAAAATAAATTTAAACAATCTGAACAAAATTCTCATTGGGAGTATTGCAAAAGTTTGAGATATCTCACAATCTTCAGTACTAAACAAGAAAAGGTTGCGTCCTTCCCCTTTTCCTTAAATCGATGTAATTCAAGAACAATGTGGGAAAACTTAAAGTCACTTAATTTATTGGGAATAAGGGTGGTGGGGTTCCAACTGATTCCAGTAGAAATTTCGAAAAACTTTTTTATCCAATCTTCCTATAATTCACTTTTTAATACATTTGTGATCTTTAAAAAATGTCTAAACTTAGTAATTGAGATATTGGTAAAGTTTGATTTTTTTACCGAATTAAACTTCTACTTCCGGTATACCGATTTATTAGAAAATCTAACCAGATCAGGAAGATTATACCCATAAATATATATTGGTATTGGTATTGTAGCCGTTTGGCCGTTATCGTGGTCAGACAACACACACTGACAGACACACACAAACACACAGGTCTCGAGATCGAAAACGTTATCATTACAATACTTCCCTGAACTACATGTAAGAAAGTAAAAAAATGTTCTTAATCAGGTTTCTTTTGCATGTTCTGCTAAGCAGTGACGAGGAGGCATGTTATGAGCTCAGTTGTTATTTCTAGTGTGTCGAAGTGTCAGTAAATTGACATTGTTCATTTTTATTTTGTGACACAACTGGGGATAATTATTATTCTAATAATGAAAAGAATGGATACATAAGATGCAATGGGAATCCTGGAGAAGCTTCTGCATTGTATCATATATATATACATATATATAATACAAAAAGAATTACGGGTTTAGGTCTGTGTTTTAGAAAGAAAAAACAATTTGTCCAACGGCTCAATATTTCGGCATTTATTTATGGCATCTTCAGGAGCTACCACTAAAAAAGCAACACATATAACTAATATAACAAGTCAACAATCATAATCACTATAAACCTACAACATAAAACATTAACGTCGAAACACTTCGTCAGACATATAAAAGGTTTGCGGGTAAAAACCAACGTTAACAGGTACACTCACAAACTGTTTGTCATGACTAAATAAAATAAAAATTATTTCAAACTAAAATGTTAACAGATAAAATAAACATGTGTATACAAATAGCGTTTTTTGTTATTTTTTCTTTTTTATAAAAATTACATTTCTTTTAAGTTTTCTTATATTGGATGTGACAAACCAAAATTACAATTAATGGATAAATAACTGTATACAAAGGTGTACAAAGTAGTAAAAAACTCAAACATCTATTTATTTATAATTTGAAAAATGTTGCAATAAATACTGCTCATCTGATTGGTATCGGATTTGAAGTTAATCGCATCGTTATTGTTAATGTGGACCATATCCAAAAATAAGCGTTTCTTATAATGCGTTTCGACGTCCAAAATATTTGCATCATCATAGTTAAAACCGTGATCCAAGTTTTGAGAATGTATCGCTAGGGCACATGATTTCTTACCCAACCGAACATCGCTCTCATGCTGTGTGATACGTGCTTTTAGCGTTTGTGACGTGTGGCAAATATAGCAACCACTACAATCACTGCATGGAATTTTGTAAATAACATCACTGCGCATCAAAGGAGGTGTCTTATCCTTAGGCTTAGAGAAAATACTTTTGCTTGTTAACATGTTGTAGTTAGCTATTTTTATATTTTTAAAAGGCTTGAAATGTGAATTTATTTTCTCAGTAAGTCCGCGTACATATGGCAACTTTTTGTACTTAATCTCAGTGCCACCAACATCAACAGGACCATCAAAAAAATTGGAACTATAAATCAACTTATCCAAAATGTGCTTGGGATACCCATTGTTGGCAAACATATCAAAACTCTTCCTTAAGTTATCCTGCAGGAAAAGTTCATCACTTATATGCGAAACTCTGTTTTTTAAAGCAATTACCGTGTTCAGCTTTCGGCTCGGTGGGTGGTGCGAGTAATAATTAATGTATCTTCCCGAAGAGGCAGGTTTCTGATACCATTTTAAAATTAAGTTGTTGTTCTCCAATCTTAAAACCCTCGTGTCCAAAAATGGAACCCCATTATCATTCTCATGTTCTATAGTGAACTGTAACTTTACATGAAACGCATTGAAAATCATTAATGTCGTATCAGACTTATCTCGCGGTACAGCGGCAATAATGTCATCAACATATTTATATAGAAACGGTGGTTGAAAGGGCAACTTAGGAATGACGTTGTTCAGCAAAAATCCATCACAATCAAAACCAAAATAGAACTGATAGGGGACCTCATCGGAGTTCCAAAAATTTGTGTGTGTAAGTGTATGCACAAATTTTTGGAAATATATGTATATATATTTATCAAGAGTAGAAAAGTGTTTAGAGTTGAATATGCAATATTTTTTGTACACTTGAATGTTCAAAATTCGAACAGGAACTTTTCCAATATCTTGCAAAGTATGCATTCTATAGAGATTTATTAAAAGAAGTACTTATAATATTAATAATTTTTGTATAAAAAGATTGTGTAGTTTGAAACGCTCATACGTATACGGAAGTCGTGTGGTGGCTACATCTCATTATTTAAAATTCATTGGTGCTTTGCTTTTTTTAAAATAAATTTTGTATTGCATTTATTTCAGTTTTTACTTGTTCTGGTTCTATGTTTCGTTTTACCGCTAAATATCTCATGTTTGGGGGTTAATAAATATGAGTAATGCACATTTATTAAGGTACTGTGTAATTTATCCATAACGGAAAAGTAAAATGATATTGAACTATTACGTAAATGATTGCAATGCTTACCGACACGTCCCAACATAAACAAAAAGTCTTAAGGCATATTGTCTACTTTATACAGTCTCTAATAGAACGCGAACAATCACGCAATTACTAAATACGGGCGAGCGACTAACAGAAATCCGCTTATTTTCTTGAAAGAATGGGACTTCAAAACCTTGTCGGTGAGATCTCATTTCAAAAGTGACAAGTGACTCGGCCGAACCCGAGCAAAAACTTGAAAATCTTCTAGGTCGTTTAGTTAAAGACGTGGACCAGGCCATTTCTGCGACTCTTAGAGATTGCCAAATTTAACGAGAATTTTAATACAAATTATGTTTGTAACCATATCATAAATTTACCGATATCAAAAAGGTTCTGCAAAAAAAACTTTGCTTCTATGTACAGAAATACATTGTTCCTACAAAAATAAAGTAATGTCAAATACAGAGTGTTTAAATTATATAGTAGAATCACTTAAATTTCGACATTAGTGAATTATATTTTTGATTTCACCATAAATATAAATTCAAACTTCCTAAAAATACTATTGGTAAGTATGTATTCTAAAATCTGTTTTATATTTGTCAATTCATTCATGAAGTACGGACATATTTATGGATTTGAACATGTTCAAAAAAATTGTCAATTTTCTAGTAAGTTTTACTCATTTTTAAATTTCTAGGTATATTAGATACCTACCAACAGGCTGCGCTTACCAATCAATACTTACAATTTACTTATGTCTGTGTGTGCCTGTATGAATAGTGTTTTTGATTTACGTTTAAATTGTCGAAGAACATTTTGAAGGTAATTTTATAAAGAAAAATAAAATTCAGTCACTATAGGTAAATACAGTATTAAATGCAGCATATGTACTACGGTGTACAGATAACGCGATTTTTATTAATCAGTGATACTGATGATGACAACACAGTTGTCGAAATACGTATCTAGTATTCAGTGCTTTAGTGTGGTAAAAGTGTTTTTATTAGTGTTCAACAATAATTTTAGTGTTTGCTCACTAAAATTGTTCTAAAAGTAATACACTTTGATTTATTGGATAGTAAGGCTTTCGAAATCATTGCATATGTAAGTTTTTATTTTATGCTATTCGTATTGACCGCCTTCTTGATACTTTATTTTAGTGACCTTAGGTGCAATAGTGTAACACAATCGCTTATATTTAAGTGTACCTCAAGTGTGGAACTTAAGTGTCAGATTTACAAACGACACACTTTCAACTTAAATAACAAACAGGCAAAAATAAATCGTATATTATATAATGACAGTCTTTTATATTTTTCTTAAGCTATTGGGCTGACCTTAGTGACCCTTAAGAAATCTAAATTTAACGAAAATATAGAAGTATTTAGTATTTATATTTTACCTTTATATTAATTAAAATGGTTAAATTAAAATGCGAATGTCTTCATTTGCAAATGATTAATCTGTGATATAATTACTCCTTTGACATTAAATATTGACGATAAGAATTTTGGATATATGATCGCTCGTTTTAGATGTCGTAAATTACTTCACTCGTCTTAGTCACGATCATTTTAGAAGACTACAATAAATTGTATTTGCTCACAATGCGGTTGAATATACAGAAACGATAATGTTTAACCAAGCGATTTTATTTATGTGTTTTTGTACGTGTTATCTATAATGGAGTTATTCTCTCTAGAGAGCACTTTCCGAGTTCAGTAACATCTAAGCAGCGTATAATTAACTCAAAAAAATTAACATAATTTAAAAATTGCTTCATTATAGTAATACATATGTAATTATACTCGGTTAATACGTTATTATAATGATTTAACTGTTTCCTAATAAACAAAGTAATATAACCACTGTGATATATTGTCTACCGTTCTGCATTAAAACAGAACACACGGATGTTAGGTAAGTATCAAATAGTCAGTACTTACTATGTGCGTTCGATATTGGTTGAAATCATCTTATTCTATTTTCTGCCAGCTTGATATAAATTACAACTTCCACATTTTATTGTAAAGTTAGCGCCATTTCTAATGCAAATTTGTCGTTGGCGTTCCCTACCATGCTTATTTTTCACAATTATTAGTTTGTATATCATTGTCATTGTGATAAGTGTGGTTGTAGTGAAATATTTTTAGTTTTCCTTCGAAAAAGAGGAATACATAGTACATTTTCGCAGCAGATACTGAAATAAACAAGCAAAAGGAGTTCAAGAAAATCCTGATAATTTAATTAATCACGATATAATTTAGATCTCACTGAATTAGACATCGCTTTTGAGCACAAACGGCGTTTGCAGAAGTAGGCACATCTCCGTTCTAACCAGAGATATAGAGAGGGGAGAATGCTCTTGAACCACTGCGCATCTAATTTTTACGCGACGCAACGATCGCTGCCATTTTGACCCAGGTATGTCATGATTGGTTTTGTTTATGTTCATCTAGGTTATGTTGGTGTTTGTGGTGTATTACTAAATTATTGTGTTTTTGTTTTTGACTTTTAAATGTAGTTCTCAGATATACTTGTGTCTGGTGAATCGTGTGGAAAAAGTAGTTGTGGAAGCAATATTTGTTTCATGTGCACAAGTGTGTGGTTTCATTATTGTATAAATCTTTTAGATATTAAATACATAAATATCCATATAAACATGTCCTGCAGTGCTAAAAGCTGACCAATATTAAGAGGTTTAAACCTGAAGGATAAAGTTTTCACGGGTTTGATGGCAAGATCATTTTAAATTTGTTGAAATATCAAAATTACTTCAGATTTTCAGAAGGTGCCTTGTTACCAATATGCTTGAAAGCTTTGAATATAGCAACTGGTTGGCTATGGTCAGAGAATAAATATGTTTGTTTAGAACATTTCAGAGATGAAGATTATGTGCCACTGGAACACCAGCGATTTCGATTGTGTAGCAATGCTGTAGCATCTTTGAAAATAATACTGGAAACATCTGCTGTAGATGAAGTTTCAAGTACTAGTTTTGCTGGTGTTAGTGGACAAAATCTCACTGATGAATCATTAGCAGGAACACATGAAGTGTCTTCATTAAGTTTTGAAAAGGAGAGAGCTTGATCGGATGATCCCATTAGACCAAGATTAGATAGAAAATTGAGAGCACTAAAAAGTAATAAATTAATTAAAATGATTATCAGATTAAGTATATAATAGCACACTTTTTTCGAATGTTTTCTGGTTATGAGACTTGTTCTGACACGAGCTGCAGGAAAAAAAGGCAAAGTTGACAGCCTTTTCATAATTTTGCAAGTTTTTTTTTATTATATTTAAGAAATATTATGTAAAACAAAATCAATTTATTTTTATGGTATCTCCTGGTGAATATAAAAGAAAATATGAAGCTTGGAAAAGAAGTCAAGCAAAATCAAGAAAGAAGCTTTATGGCACAACACGAACTATGAAAAATGTAAACTCTTACCTGTGTTGCAATTAATATTTTGTGGTTTCTTATTTTATTGTTGTAGATTATTAGAGCTATTGTATATGAATATATGCAGTATTTAATTGCAGTGTAAAGATAAAGTGTTTAATACCTCAAAAGAAATATCTTTAATAAATACAATATCTATAATAAAAGCAATAAGCATCGTTTCATATTGTTATTAATAAAAACTTGTAAATATGAATAAGTATTTTTATTTCACAAAACATTACACTTCATAACAGAAAGCATGAAGAGAATAAAAAGTACAATTTTTTAATTGTTATTACAATAAGTTAAAAAAAATACTAAAATTAACTCTTTCAATTTTACACTACTGTTATTTCCACCAACTTAATGTCAAAACATGAATGTTGATCATTAAAATTACATGTTTTCAAGATCGGATATTGTCAATAATATTTCAGTACCATACACTTTTTCTTCTTCCGTCATGACATGATAAAATCAGCATCAACCATGTTTAATCCTAACAACAAATTCTGAACTATGTGTCTAATTTAAATGAATTCTTATTGGCAGTGACATGATGTTTAACTTGAACCCATACAAGTTCGATGTTTAAATTACAGTGATATCGAGGTAAACGTAAAGCAGAACGACCTTTTTTCCATACTATTTCATTAACACCATATAAAGGTAAATGAAAGGTTGTTTTTTTGCAAGCTTCAGTCATTCAGATTTTAGTATATTGCTATTAGCAAAAGTTCTTCTTGGTAAAAGTTATTCAACCTTTCCTTTGACATGTTCGTTTTATTGGCAATAAGCCACCATTGGTATTAATAACTTAGAATCAAAATCCTCATATATAATTTATACGATAACTCACAGAATATGTACATATATATTAACTAACATTTTTCTACAATTTGGTAACTCATTCCTCAAGAAAAATGAAAGCACATATCGTCCAAATAATTTTTTATGCTTCATTTGCCTTTGTCCAAACCTTATACGTTTTCCTTTACGATTTTTTGAAGGACCCAGTAAAGCGCTACCATCATACTATAAAATATTAGCGATTACAAAAAGAAAGCTAATGAAAGTGACAAAATACCTTCATAAAGGGAGTATTTTACTTGCGCCTTCTAAAAAGGGCTATTTTTTAAGAATGTTAATAATAAACAATAAACTATGTAAAATACAATAAATAAATGTTTGACAAAATAAGCAAAACGCGATTACTTTGGGGTTTAAATGCATAAACCAATCACCCGAACGTTTTTTTCCACATTTTTTTCTCATTTTTTGTTTGAAAATTCGTTCTTTCAAGAATGCCTATGATTGGTGCTTTTTGACAACCCTGGGTCAAAATGGCGCACATCATCATTTGCAATCATGCTATCTTCCGCGCATTTGTAAGAGCATTCTCCCCTCTCTATATCTCTGGTTCTAACCAATAATTTGAGGAAGCGTGAAGAAACCTTCAGAATTACTTTGTCAGTACTACATATTTTCATTGTAGGATTGTCATATGGAACAATATTGCCCTTTAATGGCAATATTCTCATGCCAATGCTTTGAGATATGGGAAAATAAAACCAATATCATAAGTACACAAAATCTACATGTGTTACATGAAATGCAGTTACATCCCTTGTGGGTGTGGATTGCGATGTTAAGATTTAGATTGTTTAGTTTAGTTTAGATTTTGTCAAAAACTTAGTGGTGAAAAATTTACAGTTTCTTTTAATATAATAAATATGCTTCCATGAAATATTAAGTATTTTGAAAATATGGACGGGAAAGTAGATATTTGTTAGCAATATATTAACGTTTAATATGAATCATATTCCTCCATGACAAAGTCATAAGAAAATGTAGACTCTGGAAAACCTTAGTGCTATAAAAGAGAAAATGATTAACGTGATAAACTGTGAAATAAAGTAGCGCTACTTTCTAAAAAACAAATACTCTGTTTATATTCTTGTATTCCTCTTTTAGTTGTAGTATTTACTGTTCTTTTAATTTGTATATTATATAGTAAAACGTTATCTTTATAATACTAAAAAGATGTATTACTTTTTTTTGTATCGAAGATCGAAGCACACCTTTTGCAGGGCAACTAGCGCTACACGACTCATGTGGATGTGCAGCAGCAGGACACCTTTCATTAGTTTTCGTTTCTTTATTTTTAATGACTTCTTTTAATTGTTCTAAGATTGTACCGTAGTATTTTCCAGTTATGGAAACGCTTTTACCTTTGTAATCAGTTAACAGGATTTCTTGTGAGTCACAAAAAACAGCAGCCATAAGTTTTCAGCCTGACTGTGCCACCTTAAGTTTCTTTGCTGGTGAT
Source organism: Amphimallon solstitiale (assembly GCA_963170755.1). Classification (NCBI taxonomy): domain Eukaryota; kingdom Metazoa; phylum Arthropoda; class Insecta; order Coleoptera; family Scarabaeidae; genus Amphimallon; species Amphimallon solstitiale. Next base: position 99,055,730 of record OY720678.1, read on the forward strand.
GCGGCTTTTTTGTGCTACTGCATGGAGTCTTGCTATGACTCAGGTTCAGGGTTGTGTGCTTTCATAGGAAATTATTTTATTTTTGTCAGAAAAGTAAGCCAAAACTGCATCCTTCACTTCTTCATCTCTCGTACATTTCTTCATATTTAGTTCTCTTTTCATTTTAGGAAAATGGTAAAAGCTGCTCGGAGCCAGGTCTGAACTATAGCGTCGGTAATACAAAATATCAAAGCACGCTTTAAGTAGGGCAGCTAGGGTAATACGACTCCTGTGGACGGGAGAATTGTTGTGCAGGAGCAGGATAGCTCTCGTCAATTCTTCGCTTCTTTTTTCTTTAATAACTTCTTTCAACATTACCAATATTGAATCGTAGTAGCTTTCAGTTATAGAAACGTCTTTACCTTTGCAATCTGTTAACAGGGTTACTTGTGCGTCATAAAAAAGCAGTAGCCATTAGTTCTCAGCCTGAATGTGGCACCTTAAACTTCTTTGGTGGTGGTGTGGCTGTTTTATGCACTGCATGCAGTCTTGCTTGGACTGAGATTTAGACTTGTGTGCTTCACAGGAAATTATTTTATCTTTATCTGAAAAATAAGCCGAAACTGCGTCCTTTACTTCTCCATCTCTCGTAAATTTCTTCATATGCAGCTGTTTTTTCATTTTAGGAAGGAGGTAAAAACCGCTCGGAGCCATGTCTGGACAATAGGGTCGGTAATACAAAATATGGAAGCTCACTTTAAGTAATACTCTACTGGACATGACCGTTGTTGTGCAGGAGCAGGGCACCTTTCGTGAATTTTCCGCTTCTTTTTTCTTTAACGACTTCTTTCAACATTTACAAGATTGAATCGTAGTAGTTTCCAGTTATGGAAACGCCGTTACCTATATAATCAGTTAATAGAGTTACTTGTGAGTCATAAAAGACAATAGCCATGAGTTTTCAGCCTGACTGTGGTACCTTGCTTAAAAACCATAGTTTTTCCCAGGCAGTAATCTCCGTCAATCAATGACATTCTTTCACTGTGCTATGAACAGAGTTTTCTTGGTTTGTAAGGAACTTTATAACAGCGCGATACTTGCTTTTATTCATATTTCACGCTTTCTTCCCACTTAAGTTGTTTGGTCGACGATAATTTAAATGCTACTGACGTGATTGTGTTAAAACTTTATATTTCTACTAATAATGAGTCACTGAACATGCTACGACACGAAAGGGCTCTCAATACCGCCCAACCCATCCATTCTGGAAATTTAAGAACACTTCCTCGTATATATGATATACATACATACATATAAATATTACTAAGCTTTTGTATGACTTGGTATAATGTACTCACAATCTTTTAAATAGGCGCAATGAGTGGGTTGTTAATAACAAATACATTGGAGTTTTCTATGAAAAATGTTTCTTGACCTGTGTATTGTGATCTATATCGGAAATAATACATAACATTTATTTAATTCATATATACATGAGAATTTAATATATCTATAAAAGAATATTGTCGGTGCTGTGAAGGTCGCACCAGAATAATTTTATTATTGCACTCAAAAGCGCTTTATATCCTCAAAATTCAGTTTTGGGAAACTAATTTTAATTAATTGTTATCTTATTTCGATTTTAAGTAATAGCAAAAGAAAGGTAACTTTCTGAAACTTCAAAAATTATCAGAATGTAGTTCTACTTACGATAGTTTAAAAAAGTCTGGCTTTGCAATTCTTAAGAAAAATGCAGTTTTCCTGATATGAATTAAATTTTAAAAAAAGTGGTAATAATTATTTCCACAAACTTTTAAACATGTGTTATTAAATTTAGCGTTAATTATAAATTCATATATCAAATTAGAGGTTAACAGTGTTTACGATATGCTTATGGACAATAACTATTTAATGTCTACGGTAAGCAAAAAAATATATTCAAACAGTACACTAATGAAAGATTTTTTGTTTGAATTTCCATTCTTATTACGTGACAGAACGCAAAACTTATTATAAAAATTTCGAGGGACATTTGTTAACATTTCCGGGGGTAACATGATTCGAAAATTCAATCATTTTGGCGAGTAATTGTTCTAAATTAGATGGACGAAACGCGATTTAAAAATATACTAGTTAACTAGACATCTACCGTTAACAAAATTCAAATGAAATGCGTAAGTACAGCTGCTATCCTTGTTGCACTGATTAAACGCGAGTCAATCTAGCCTCAGTTAGAATTCCCCACTACACTCGACCAAAAGAACAGTATGTGTATTGCTTTCTCATACTAACTCATAGAAACTCTCGGTGTCGTTGTTTTATCACACAGTAAATGCATCCGCAACTTGCAGACAAGTATACACCATTTCTAGTTGCTATAAGTTATCTTCAGCGAGAACATTAATTAAAAACGTTAGAATGTGATGAAAATAATTTATGGATATCGCGATAGCTTAAGTACATACGTCTTTTCTGATTATCTATCTACTGGTGTCGATTTAAATGTCATCTGATATACTCTAATTGTGTTGATAAATTTTACTTGATATTTAACAAGTTCTCACTACATGATAGTACGGTTGAAATTATATGATTTTCTTTTTATTTATTTTGTAGACTATAAAGATTCTCATGTTCTAAATAGCATTTTGTAACTAAATTTTAATATCATACTCTGTATGACTTGCCTTACGCTATCTACTACTAAATTAAAGCAGAATCGAGACATTCGTTTACCAGAAGAGCTGGCGTTCAACAAATTCTTGTAATAAAACTAAATTAGTTTTCAAAGCTTGATACTTGAGTCCATTAGAAGTACAAATCTTAAAAAACGAAAGAAATATAATTACTTGAATTTATTTCGTCTTTTAAGATTGGTATTTTTAATACACTCAAATAGCAATCTTTGAAAACTAATGTAGTGAGCAGGCAAGGTTTGTTGCATACTTGCTTTAACATTACGAGCATGGTAACAAACACTAAACACCCACTGCTTTCATTTACGGAGACTTCAGCAGTCACAGTTGAGTCTGAGGCAAAACGAACGCATAAATGGAGTTGCTTTTTATTTTCAAGTTCAACACCTACAGACTAATTATATTATAGGACGAATTAATAAATTGAAGATTAGGATAAGCATTTTGATTATTTATGTCAATCGTGCGATATATAGCGTGTCCCAGGATTGATGTTACAAGAGGTGTGCGGAACTAGAAATCATTGAATCTCAATTTAATCTTTTTAAGTAAGCCCTGCTTGGTTTGAAACTTATTTTTAGTATAGTTTCGAGTTTGTGAAATCACGTAGGCTTTGACAGTTGAGCAAGATCTATTTCCGTTTTAGGTAAAGTACCTTTCTCGTTCACATTATGTTAAAATATTACTAAGGAAAGTTGCTCAGAATGATAAACTATGGTCCTGTATAAAATTTCAGGAAGATCTACCTACTTTGAATAAATCGTTATTTTTTAGATTCACCAAAATAAAACTATATTTATTCACAAATTAAGTGTACAAAATGTAATAATAGTATTGCTCTACAATCAATCTTACTATTATTTCATTTTCTACACTTAATTTGTGAATAAATATAATTTTATTTTGGTGAATCTAAAAAATAACGATCTAATCAAAGTAGGTAGATTTTCCTGAAACCTTGTATAGGGCCATAGTTTGTCATTCCGAACATCTTTTCTTAGTAATATTTTAGCATACTGCGAACGAGAAAGGTACTTTACCTGAAACGGAAGTAGATCTTGCTCAACTGTCAAGGCCTACGTGATTTCACAAACTCGAAACTATACTAAAAATAAGTTTCAAACCAAGCAGGGCTTACTTACAAAAGATCAAATTGAGATTCAAAGATTTTTAGTTCCGCACACCTCTTGTAACATCAATCCTGGGACACGCTGTATACATAGGTATAATAAAAGCGCAAAATTATACTGAATATCCTAACATCTTATGAGCGATTTGTTTAATATATTCCTGCATAATTCATTTTTATATATCTATTTCAGATCATAATTCATTTATGGACATTTACATTATTAGCGATCTAGACAGCCTTAGTTGACTGCGTCAAGCTCGTGACAGATACCCTTCCGTACTAAAACGTTGCACGAGTTCACAGGTATTCCTGGAGCACTGATTTTGCTGTAGCATATTTTGTTATTATGTTATTCATTATTACATCTAATGTGCAACAAATTATTATTAGTCATTTTAAGTGTGACATATAATAACCTTGACAATATGCTTCTCAAGTATTACCAGGCGTCAATGAACAAACAAAAGTATAATCCATTCGTTGTAGCAAGTTCGAGAATAGAGATTTAAATTCAAATTGAAAATAAAACAAATAATATGATGTTTGAAAATTACACTATATTAATAAACTTAACACACTACAGCTGTTTCGCTACACAGTAGCTTCTTCAGGTGACGTACAGTTATAGCGTTTTTAAGTTTATTAATATAGTGTAATTTTCAAACAGCATATTATTTGTTTTATTTTTAATCTGAAGATGGATATACATCAAGCAAAGGTCGAAACAATCCGAGAAACTAAATTCAATAACACACTATGGTCTGCGTGAGAAGCTCTTGTGATCTCCTCCAATATTATGCAAAGAATAGAAAAAGAGGAGCAGGTAGCGATAATGGAAGGCGGTAACAATTATTAAACAAGGAACAGTTAAAAAAATCCGAGCACAACAAAAGAAAGTATAGAAATCGCGGAAGCCTCTCTGATTAAATGAAGTAAAGGAATCGTTATGAATTATGTGAAGATCGAATCTAAATGGCATTATCACGTTTCGTATCGTTTTAGAGTACATTATAATAATGGGGGGAGCGTTTATAAGAGTAAGGCCGATATGGGAATACCTCATTATGTATAAAATGGATAATGCACGGCCTACTACTATATTCTCTTCACCGGACTTGCCTGGCTAAAAATAAAATCGAGTTTTGCATCCAATCAACCAAATCGCTAGTTAATTATCGAAGTCGTGTCCTGGTCTCGGTGAAGTGGCAAACGAATGGTGCAGGAACACCACCGATAACCTTTCCTTTTCGATGTATTTGTGATAAGCTAGCTCTTTATTAATCCCACTTAAATAACTTATAAGACATTGTTCGTTTATGCTTATTATACTTGCTATATGTGTGACGTTTGGAGTAATTAATACGTAAGATAATTTTTAATTACTTTAATGCTCTATCTTAAATATAATAATACAATATTACAAGTAATTCTACAGCGTTACAAATATAAACGGTTGAATATTAATCCAAAGGAAATTACCAATAGGCTAATAACATGAATTCTCATAGATGGCAAACTGAAATGCTACATTTAAACTTTATGTTCTATATTTATTATTTAGTAAAATATTTACTTCCACGATATAAAAATTTAAGTCCAAATTTTTAAAGAATGCTTTTGAACATATTAATCGTTGTTCTACAGTGTAATGATAAACGTGACACTTGTATGAAGTTCTGCTGTACCGTATTGGACGATTTGCAACACAAAGTAGTAGGAACTATTAATGCCCTTAATTATTACAAGAGCGGAAGTAAGTGGAAGTAATACTAAAATTACCTTCTAGAGTTTAATATCTCGACATTTCCCTGCTTGTAAATACTGCAATGAGTGTTACACGTTAAACAAAATTGAACGACTTGTTTTCTCATAATAATCCACAAATATAAAGCGTGTTTCACAAGTGATTACATAAATTATTACGATCCTAACAATTTTTTAAACATCTTAAAAGGAAGTTATTAACATAAAAATATCTTAGTAAAAGTTGCATAATAAGAAAGGTATTACTGTTAAAAAAAATGTGTGGTTTTTATTTTTTTTTATTTTAAAGTGGTGGTCAAGCACATTTAATTAAACATTCTTTTTATGTTTATTTTTTTATGTTTTTTTATGGAATACATTTTACACTAGTTGCTCGACGATCCATCCCAAGCAACATTTTTAGTCGTAGGAACGTAACGGCGACCATCACAAGAACTTTAAAGTTTTCGCCACCAGTCGCCGGAACGTGGTGACAACGGTCCTATTACGTGCCTGGGACCAAAATGGGGAATAATTATTCGGTAGTAGCTACGTTCCAGCGACGTCCCTGGAACTGCTTCCGCGACGTTTCCCGGACGTTGCGGCTACGTAACGGCGACGTAGTAGGGTGGTGACAGCAACTGTAACGGAACTTCTTAGGTTTCTGACACTCTCAGTCGCTCTCTGTCGCACACCTTCAGCAAAGCTTCAACTATATTCTCATCTCATTCCGTTCTCGATGCTGGCTTGTAAACTGAAGGTAGAATATAATACCACACGTTGATGGTGTGAGTAGTAACATACAATAAATAATATAATTAGAAATATTAAACACACGTTGATCATTTTAAAGGATTTCTTGGGTATTAAAGTTATATGCGAATACAAGTTTTCTGACAAATATGATGATGGTACTTATAAAAATGACAACGCGCCCTTAAAACATACGTTTACTTAAAATTTTTTTTAAAAAAAATATACTGTACAATTTCGAAATTGTCCATCTAGGCATGTGTATCTGTTTTTAAATTATTCCTGAACATTCGAAACCAATAAATATTCATTGATTTGGTACTTTTAGTACAGCTCTCAAGAAAAATTAATTTTTAATCAGTATTGTGACGTCATTCAACATTCATGAGCAGCAATGGCGTCGCAATTCTGCTCGATAAATATGGCGAATTTTGCGCAAGAGAACTTACAAGTAGTAGTTACTTAAATATGCGTCTTTAAAGTACATACTACTTGACAAAAGTAACCGTGTAGTAGCAGCCACTGAAAATATTTCCTTTAAAGTTATAGTTGCAACAAAGTAGTACATGGGACCAATCGGTCCACGCCGCTGTAACTTTAAAGTTGTGCAGGTTCGTTAAGACTACCATGAAGTAGCACACAACTGCAAAGTTCCCGGTGCCACTTCAAAGTTACACGTGGAACTTAACCTAATATTAACACATATGATTGCGGTTAGTGGTAGTAAATTATTGTAAAAATGGATTTTTTCAAAGTTGTGGCTACGAAAGAGAAGAATGGGGAAATGGGACAACGACAAAGTATTGTACTGGCCGCACAACTTAAATCATTCACGAAGGGAGACTTTAAGATGCAATTCCGCCAGTGCTCCAGAGGAGAGTTGGGTACATTATTCGTGTATCTTAAAATTATCGAATACTAATAACTTTAAAGATGCCTTACAGATCGAAAAACAATTAATCGGTCTTAACATATGCAGTAGATCATTGATGGAACTGTGGGTTACTCTATGCAATAAAGACCATTCTCTAAGCTGTTGCAAGAATGAAATTTTTGATGAAAATGCTATTATTTTGTCTTTATAGTCTTCATCAATGTCATATTTAGGGACAAATAACTCATCATAGCCATAATATTGTCGATTTCATCATCACAATTTTCAACAAATTTCACATCATCTTCGATATAGTTATTATTTCCGACTTCACATCTACTTACTTCTGGTTCTGCTTGGCAGGCTTGTCCACTGTTAGTTGTTTGAACTGATGACACTGATGCTTTTGCAATACCTAGTTATATTTTTCCTGTGGCCATAATGTAAGGAAATGTCGCCATTACAACTAAGAGCGTTCAGCTGAAGCCTCAGTGTTCGATAAAATGTAGACGAATGTCTATAGGCTTTCTGTTGCGACGAATTTTCTTTTCAGACGCCATGAATTCGAACGCAGTTTCATTTCACAGACACGAGCGATCCTTATTGGTGAGTGCCTTTGTTATTAAAGTCGATGAAGTGAAACTTACCTTGTAGCACTTTTTTTAAAGTAACTGCAACTATGTAGTCGCTCTGAGTTTATACGGAAAGTGAAAATTACCTGTAAGTAACATCTCCGAGTAGCAAGAACGCCTAAATTACTAAAAATATTACTAAACAGTTCCGTAACTTTGAAGTAATTAATACATGTTCCGATAACGTAGCAAAAACTTTGAGCGTTACATTCAAGGAGTGCTAACTTTAAAGTCACACTTCAGTAATACGAGATGGTTATGGCCACTATCGTTCTCTACTTTAAAGTTCTAATAATTATAAATTAATCTTATTTAGTAGCCGTGTGGTTCCGAATACGTTAAGAGCTACCAAGAAGTTATGGGACCATAGAGGACCTACTACTAGTAACAGTTACGCGATTGCTACTAATAAGGTCTGACTTGGAGTAAATCTTACTGCTAAGTCAAACATTTAGTAGCAGTTACGTAACAGTTACCGAGTCCAAGTTCCGGTCTCAGTTCCCGTCACTTTGATGCTGCTTGGGATGAATTGGCATAATTTACTAGACCTTGGACTTGCCGTCGAATTGTCGCCGCAGCTGCCTCAACGAGGTTGCAAAGGTCAAATAAATCAATTATTTTGGTGTACACCATGGTCTTCATACCGCCCCATATATAAAAATCACGGGGGTGAAGGTCGGATGACCGAGGAGGCTACGGAACAGGACCACCTTGACCAATACATTATCTAAATGTTGGCGAACTAAGCGATTACAATGTGGCGGTGCGCCATCATGGAGTAATCACATTTGTCGACGTGCATTCAAAGGAACTTCTTCCAATAGTTCCATCAACTGATTTTGCAAAAACAAAAGGTAATCGAATCTATTCAATCGATTTGGCAACACAAAGGGGCCGATAAATCCGTTGACCAGTCCGGCCCAAACGTTTATCGAAAATCTGAGCTGGCAATGATTACGACGAACTAAATGTGGATTTTCAACAGCCCAGATATGAGTATTACGACAGGTATTTATGGCGTTACGTGTAAACGTTGCTTCATCAGTCGCCAATACAATGGAAGAAAAGTTATGTATTTCATCATATTTTTGTAGTACTAAAAGATGATCTTCAGGTTGTAAAGTCTATACTTTTACTTTCTTATACGTAGTATAAGGAAGTATTGTGATGATGAAAATTTTCGACCTCGAGATTTTTGCAGATGTCCACGTTTTGAAGTCCCCTGATACCGAAAAAGTGGTTTTTAAAAAATGTCTCTCTCTCTCTCTCTCTCCCTGTGTGTGTGTGTGTGACCACGATAGCGCTCAAACCGCTGTAGATATCAATTCCAAATTTTGTATTTACGTGTATAATCTCCCTCTTGAGATCTGATTAGTTTTTCAGTAAAATCGGTAGACCGGAAGTAGCAGTTTACTTCAGCGAAAAAATCGAATTTTGACAATATTTCGTCAACTATTAAGTTTAAACAAATTTATAGAGAATTCATATATACTTAAAATTGAAATTGAAAATAATTTTATTTAAAAAGTTTTTCGAAATTCCTACCGGAAGTAGGTCTTTTACTCTTATCGAAAATCAGTTTTTTGCGAATATTTCGCAAGTCATGCTTTTTAGACAAGTACGTTATGGGTACAAAAGTATTTAAAACATAATTTTCAATATCTTTTATATAAAAGAAATTTCAAAATTCAAACCGGAAGTACCACTTTTACTCTTATCGGATAACGATTTTTTGCAAATATGTCGTAAGTTATGCATTCTATATATATTTATCAAGAGCACAAAAGTATTTAGAACTGAATTTGCAATATTTTTTGTATATATGAAATTTCAAAATTCGGACCTGAAGTAGCACTTTTACTCTTAGCGAGTAGCACTTTTTACTTTCTTATACGTAGTATAAGGAAGTATTGTGATGATGAAAATTTTCGACCTCGAGATTTTTGCAGATGTCCACGTTTTGAGGTCCCCTGATACCAAAAAAGTGGTTTTTAAAAAATGTCTGTGTGTCTGTGTGTGTGTGTGTGTGTGTGTGTGTGTGTGTATGTTTCACTATACTTGTGGCTACTTGTGCATGAATAGAGTTGCACTGTGGCGCCTTCCAAAATTGTGGCAACTTACACGCGTTGCCACAATTTCAAACCTATATTTTCGTATTTCTCATGCTTAATAAGCTGACTCAGTAAATGTATTCCATCTGTCTTTGAGGTTCGGTAGTATCCTCCAACCTTTGTATAGGTAGCACAAGAATTGATAAAGTTAGGCCATGTTTCAGGAATTTGTGTATAATACGCCACTATTTGGGTTTATGCTTGACGTATGCACAGTCATATTTGTGGCAATCTAAATAAATATAGTTAACAGCGCCCTCTATAACAACATGCAATGGTGCCAAATTTCTTTGACCATGTGTCATTCTCGCATTATTTTTAGTGTGTGAAATAAAGTATTCTTTCGGTAACTAGATGCAAAACGTCTAAGTAGTGCACAAAACCGCCATGGTCGTATGAAGAAAAGCATAGGATATAATTCCTGGAAAAGAAGAGTAAATGAATATTATCGAGAAGTATCCAGTATTATCCTCTCGAAAATGGACAGATATCAAGTTCTGTGTGAAGACTCACATTCAGAAAATGAAAAAAATTAAAAATAAATGATTAAAACTTATAAATTTTATATAATACGTCGTGTTTATTTTATGTTTTATTTTTCTATTATAATGGAAATTATTTAGCATTAAAAATAAAAAAAAATCTTACATAAAGTTGTTAATTATGTTGTTATTAAGTTACTCGATATATTTAGTTCTTCATTTTTTAATAGTTGAGACTCTTAATGATAAGGGAGGTTTGGTGGGAGTTTCTGTATTAGAAGTTCCTTTTTGTAACAATACGATTTTTTAATATATATATTGGCAATTGATTTAGTAATGGTTTTGATTTTATTTATGTGGAAAACATGAGGTAAATGAAATAAACCAAGAGTAATAATGCTGTTAACACTAAAACTAGTTTCCATATCATTTTTACCTTTTCATAACTTCTCACAACGAATTTCTGGTTTTTATATATTAGACAAATTGCATATACAGTGTGTTCCAAAAAGTTTTATACAAATGGAGAAAAAGTTTGACATTTCACAAAAAAAATTTTCTTTATAAAAAGCTCTGCATGACTTGTAGATTCATAATCAAGTACAATTTTTTTTTCCAGAAAAAAATTACAAGATATTAATTAAATTATTTATTGAATAAAGGAATAAGACATGATAAAAAATTGATAACCTCTTTATCAATTTATCAACAAAAAATAATACGTAACTAATAAATTTTATTGGGAACATGTAAAATTACTGAAATACTACGGAACTTCAACGTATCTACCGTCCCTTTCTAAACAGGAGATTGTTCGTTGATTAAATTCTTTAATGACATTTCTAATCACATCTAGAGTTATAGCTTCACATGTTTGTCTAATGATTCTTTCAAGATGATCAAGATCTAGAAATGGCCTCTGAAGGTATACCTTTTCTTTTAAGTAGCCCCACAACAAAAAAGTCTAGAGGGGTAATGTTTGGAGACCTTGGAGGCCAAAGAAACTCCATGTTTCTCCCGATCACTTTTCCGTTAAATGTGTGGAGGAGTAATTCCAGAATATTTCTGTTACAGTGACATGGTGCTCCATCCTGTTGGTCCATATTTTTCCTAGTTCATTTAGTGGTAGTTCATCAAGAAACTGAGACAACTGATTATTTATAAATTGTAGATATCTTTCGCCATTCATGTTATTTCGAAAGAAGAATGGTCCAACAATTCTGTTTTTGTAAATGCCACACCATACATTTTAAATGAATACTGATCTCTGGTTTGGACATAAAAATTTGGATTGACATCGCTCCACCATCGACAATTTTGCGAACTTACGGTACCGTTAGACGTAAACATTGCTTCGTCAGAGAAAAGTAAGTCGTGTATCTGTTAAATTGTTATTCGAACCTTCGTTCAGCATCTCCTTCTCTTAAAGTATGGGTAAATTGGGGTTTGTATGGTTTAAATTTATTTGACTTTAAAATTCGTGCAACTGTAGTTTTACTTACATTTAATAAATTGTATCGCTTTCGAAGTGAATATTTTGGATTTTCCACGACCGATAGCATCACATCAGTTTCAATATCTTCAGTTCTAACCCATGCCCGATGTTTCTTTCTAAATTTATTATTAACATTTCCAGAATTCTTGAATTTACATATTACATATCTGACAGTTGTTAAATGTATTCTTTTATCAGGGTGTCTGTTATTAAAGATTTCTGCTGCTTCCCTACATGTTTCATAATTTTCTCCAACAATGAGTACAATTTCAATTTTATCACTAATACTCAATTTTACTGATTATTGCAAACACACACTGATGTAACATTTGACAATTGTTGACAGTTAATAGATATTCCAAAGCTCTCGATCCAGAATGTGTTTAATGTGGATAAACAGCACAAAATCAGGCACTTATTACGAACGGGATCTTACGATGTTTCGTATTGTGCATTAATACAACAATTGCTGACGTGTTTATTTAAATAATCTTGTAATTTTTATCTGGGAAAATCACTAATATGCAAGAGTGCGTAAGTTTTTGCTACTTAGTAACAAATAAAATAAACATTTTGCTCTCCACTACAGTTTGAATGTATTTTACTCTCACTCCAAAAAATCATTTTGATTTTGCCTGTATTCTGGCCAATGTATGTATTAAAAAAATTGTACATACTTGATTATGGATCTACAAGTCATGCAGAGCTTTTTACAAAGAATATTTTTTTTGTGAAATGTAAGATAAACTTTTTCTCCATTTGTATAAAACTTTTTGGAACACACAGTATATCTATAATCATCTATAATTTATTTTCAAATAAGAATTTTCTTTAATTCAAAATAAATGTACATATGTTATTCTATGCCTAATACCAAATAATTCAAGAATAATTTATGGGTTTTTATTATATATAAAAATACTTTTTTGCAAAACGGTCTGTAATACAAAAATCCAAATTAATAGTTATATCAAAATCCGAGATTGTGAAATTGAATAGAATCAAATTCTTAAACTGTTGTTGAAATTAGTTTGAGAATTTAGAAGAAAATGTTTCTGTTGACAAATTTATGAGAATGACACGAATCATACGTACACTCCTAATATATAATATGCATGTTAGATTTGGCAACGCTGCTATTTACACAATGCAACAAAGCAAATATTTATGGCGACTTAATAATGCACAAAGTATGTAAGTCAATAGTAGTGACTCCCTTCACACAGAAAGCTTGTACGCCAACTATTGTGGTACAAGATGCCACAATACAAATTTCCATCTAGATTCCTTCATATGGAGAGTATCTCACATTTCTATGAATTTCTAACCTCTACAACAGATGGCATACATTACCTACTGCATTTAAACGAAAGTGTCACAATTGATGCTAATTCATGGTATGCCACAAATACGGCAAAACATGTATGTGTGTGTGTGTGTGTGTGTGTGTGTGTGTATGTGTGTGTGTGACCACGATAGCGGTCAAACCGCTGTAGATATCAATTCCAAATTTTGTAGTTAGGAATATAATCTCCCTCTTGAGAACTGATTAGATTTTGAGCAAAATCGGCAGACCGGAAGTAGTAGTTTACTTCAGTGAAAAAATCGAATTTTGCAAATATTTCGTCAATTACTAAGTTTAAACAAATTTATAAAGAATTCAAATGTACTCAAAATTAAATTTGAGAAAAATTGTTTTAATAAAGTTTTTCGAAATTCCTACCGGAAGTAGGTCTTTTACTCTTATCGAAAATCAGTTTTTTGCGAATATCTCGCAAGTCATGCTTTCTAGGCAGGTACATTTCGAGTATAAAAGTATTTAGAACATACTTTTAAATATCTTTTGTATAAAAAAAATTTCAAAATTTAGACCGGAAGTACCACTTTTACTCTTATCGAATAGCGATTTTTTGCAAATATGTCGTAAATTATGCATTCTATATATATTTATGAAGAGTACAAAAGTATTTAGAGTTGGATTTGGAATATTTTTTGTATAAATGAAATTTCAAAATTCGGACCGGAAGTAACACTTTCATACGTATAAGAAAGTCGTGTGGTGGCCACACCTCATTTTTTGATAATATCTTGCAAAGTATGCATTCTGTAGAGATTTATTAAGAGAATAGAAGTACTTAGAATAGGATTTTGAATAATTTTTGTATAAAAAAAATCTTAAAATTCTATTATTTGAAACGCTCATACGTATAAGAAAGTCGTGTGGTGGCCACACCTCTTTTTTTTACTTTCTTATACGTAGTATAAGGAAGTATTGTGATGATGAAAATTTTCGACCTCGAGATTTTTGCAGATGTCCACGTTTTGAAGTCCCCTGATACCAAAAAAGTGGTTTTTAAAAAATGTCTGTGTCTCTGTGTGTGTGTGACCACGATAGCGCTCAAACCGCTGTAGATATCAATTCCAAATGTTGTATTTACGTGTATAATCTCCCTCTTGAGATCTGATTAGTTTTTCAGTAAAATCGGTAGACCGGAAGTAGCAGTTTACTTCAGCGAAAAAATCGAATTTTGACAATATTTCGTCAACTATTAAGTTTAAACAAATTTATAGAGAATTCATATATACTTAAAATTGAAATTGAAAATAATTTTATTTAAAAAGTTTTTCGAAATTCCTACCGGAAGTAGGTCTTTTACTCTTATCGAAAATCAGTTTTTTGCGAATATTTCGCAAGTCATGCTTTTTAGACAAGTACGTTACGGGTACAAAAGTATTTAAAACATAATTTTCAATATCTTTTATATAAAAGAAATTTCAAAATTCAGACCGGAAGTACCACTTTTACTCTTATCGGATAACGATTTTTTGCAAATATGTCGTAAGTTATGCATTCTATATATATTTATCAAGAGCACAAAAGTATTTAGAACTGAATTTGCAATATTTTTTGTATATATGAAATTTCAAAATTCGGACCTGAAGTAGCACTTTTACTCTTAGCGAGTAGCACTTTTTTGATAATATCTTGCAAAGTATGCATTCTGTAGAGATTTATTAAGAGAATAGAAGTACTTAGAATAGGATTTTGAATAATTTTTGTATAAAAAAAATCTTAAAATTCTATTATTTGAAACGCTCATACGTATAAGAAAGTCGTGTGGTGGCCACACCTCATTTTTTTTACATGGAAAGGATACAATTGATTCCTCCGAAGTGTTCGCCAGACAATTCGATTTGATACATTTATTTGGCGCGCTATTTTTCGAGTACTAGTAGAAGGACCTTCTTCGACAAAACTTCTTCTTCGGCTTCCAAAATTCGTTGGTGTTGGCCAAGATCACCATCCCGACCTTGACGTGGTTGCAGCACACTAGTTTCTCGTGCACGGGTTACTAAGCGGTAAATTTTAGTAGAATAGGTGTTGGCTTGTTTGAAAACCGCTCAGCGTACAATAGACTTGCAGCAGCAAGCAGAATTCTGGCTTACTTTCCCATAAATTAACAACGTGTCAACGTATTCACTGTTAGTGCGATGGACAATTTTCGATTTCCTTAAAAATAAAAAATAAAAAAATAATTTTTGTTTAACAGTACCTTTCTTATTATGCGACTTTTGTTGAGATATTTTTACGTTAATGACCTTCTTGTAAGACGTTTAATCGCCCATGGAACATAAAATCACAAGACAGTAAGCGGCCTGTATAAATAAATTAAAGGACCCTAACATACAAAACAATTCAAATTGCGAATAGGAAGCTGGATTAAATTCACCATGCTATAAAATATTTGGCCAAGTTGTATAATCTACAAATAACAGGATACTTTTACTTTAAATGATGATGTATCCTTTGTTACAAATTCTTAATTAATATGTTTTTCTTTAAGCAATAAAATTTAATTTAAAATCATATAATACATCGTTCTTAATATAAATTTATTCTATTCTTTACTGCACCTTACATACGAATAATTCATTGTGTATGTTTAATTGAAGAAGAAAGCTCAGTTTTCATTATTATTTAATAGCTATATTCATTGCCTCTTTATTTTTCATTGCAATCATACTGTTATTTATTGTACTTATGGATAATATAATTAACATGTAATAATTAATCCAAGAAACTTTTTTTAATTAACCGTAGAGAGTAAATTAACTGGATAAGTTTTCTTTGTATTTCTGACATCAATCATAATTAAAAAATATGATGTTTCTACCATTAGGTGAATAATTTTTATGCTTAATAATCCTGATGATTTCGAATTAAGTCTTGAGAATTTAAAAAATCACCAGAATTTAATCTTTTCTAGACACTGTTTATAAATTGCATCTTAAATTGATACGGATGAAGTATGACAATTATAATTATATTTACCAGATATGATAAAAATCTTCTTTCAAATCTAGCAATATTGTTTTGTTTATTAGAGTGATTTATGATAGGGGCACACATTTTCCTTTCCATGACGAGACATGTAGGTATGTTTGGTTTATATATATATAAAATAAAGAAAAAAATTTAATGCGGAACTTAGAATAATCATAATCATTTCAGAAATTTAATGGGGAATACAAAATCGAATGTGTAAAATATGTGAAAATGTGAACAATTAAGCATAGAACAGTCGTTACTATCCATGCAGTGTTATTAAATGATCTTGATTAATCATAGGCATGCATTTAAACTCGCCGCACGATAATATCAACGCAAATGTTGTAATTAAAAGAGTAAATGTAAAAAATAGAAGTAGAGCTATCGTTTACCATTCATATGAGTCAAAGGCTTAGATTTACCTTAAGCGAACATCCAATTTCAACACACAAATAATATTGAATATGTGTATAGAAATGTGCAAATCAATCATGAAAGTGTTAAATATGCGTTAATAACCATAGACATAACTAACTTATTTGGTTTCTTCAGTATGGCATATCTAAGAAATATGTGTTGATTTAAAAAAAAGTCAGACTATATTTTTTAATAAGAAAATTATTCGAAATTCAGCTTTATATACGTTTATACTTTTAATAAGTCTCTACAGAATTCATAACTTGCGAAATTTTTACGAATGCTGTTTTTTTATAAGAAGAAAACTATTACTTCTGATTCGAATTTTAATTATTTATTTATACTAACATTGTTCCAAATTAAGCTCTTGTATAGCCTTTACACTTTTAATAATATCGTGCAGAAGGTATAACTTCATAATATTCACAAAAAGCTGTATAAGAACCTGCTTACTGTAGCAATTTCAAAAAACTGTTTGTATAAAATTGCTCTGAAATTCACTTTTGATTTGTTTTCTATTCTTTAGAAATTTGTTTAAAGTTAGTAGTTGACGAGATGATAAAAATTTATTATGACTAAAATAAATTAGGTACTATTTCCAGATCTTGAGAATAAGATTATTTTCTAAATGCATCTTTTGTATTTAAAGTTTAAGCGTTTAGCACATAGGATCCTGTAAAACTATCAATGTCGAAAAAGTAAGAGGATAAAGAAACTTAACTAAAATCAAAGAACTCGTCAGACGAATAATAGCAATCATATCCATACCATCGGCTGCATAGAACTGGTAGAGTTGGTTTTAGGTTGATTGATTTGGGCTATTGCATGTCCAAAATAAATGTCATTTATATGTGTCATATATTATTTGGTTAATATGTCACTAATGAACGAGATTCAGAAAGCTATAATTTGAACTAGGCTGCATAATGGGGTCAGCATAAGCCATAATATATTAATAAGAACGCCATTGTACTTGTGAAGAAAAAGATTATTGAAAGAGGTGTAATAGGACGGGAAAAGGTAACAACTCAACAGCAGGACAACCAATTAGTAAATTATCTTCGAGGAAATCCGATACTGCATGGCGTTGAACTGGTGACACTCAGATAAGAAGCCGCTGCGCCGCCAACAAAATTTTTCTGACAGAGAAGAATAAACAACTAAGGCTTCAGATTTGATAAGACAAGCGGATGATTTCTGGAAAAACGTCGTATTCTCAGACGAAAAATGTTTTCAATCATGCCATAATGGCACAGTGAGTGTCTATCGGCCAAGAGGAGAACGATATAACCCACTATACCCGAAAAACAAACAAAAGAGGTCGTTTTTCAGCGATCGTTTGGGCATGAATCAGCCGTCGAGGTCTATGTGTTTGCGTTATTTTGGAAAAGAGACTAACTGCTATTGTTTATCGGAGAATATTGGAAGAAGCATTACCACCTTCCGTTCAAGCCATTTTTGGAGAAAATGTGTACTTTCAGCATGATCATAGGTCAGGTCATCAAGCAAAGACTGTACAAAATTTCATTGAAAAACGAAGAACAAATGTTTTATCATGAACCTCAAAGAGCCCGGATATCTATTCCATAGAAAATGTCTGGGGACAAATGGTGAAAACTATGTATCAGGAAGGATTTCGACTACGAAATAGCCAGGAATTGAGACAGAGAATTATTGAAGCATGGCAACAAATTGCTCCAAAATACACTGACCGGCTAGTGCTTTCCATACCCCGAAGATTACAGAATGTGATAAATAATAACGGTGTGACAATTTATTGAGCTGTAACGATGCACAAGACCGCCTCATACCAGGATAATTATTTATTTACATTTCATTTGAGTTTCCTTTTGTAATTTCCAGTTGTAATTTAGCAGTTTTTAATTATGAAAACATTTAATGATATTTTTGAGAGAAACTCTCAATTGCAATTGCAATGCAATAGCAGAAAACTCATAAAAAATTATTAACGTACTACACTGTAAGTATTTTGTGATTTGTGTCTTAAAAGTAATGAATAACAAGTGGCAAGAAAGTTGAAGTTAGATATATTGATAAACAACTGTGTCAAAGAAATCAATTGTTGAAGCCGTTAGTATGTTGTAAAACTCAATCATTTTAATATAATATAGTCTTATATTTGTTAAAAGTTTTTGAATTACAATCTTATTAGAATTCTTCTCAAAATTTGTATATATATATTTTGGTAATTAGTTCTAAACTAATGATTAAATAAAAATACCACAAGTATCAAAATTACAATATACAAAGATACTTGATTTTAAACAATATCCTTTACATATAGTTTCAAAATATAGTGCTAATTACTTCGGAACTGTCGACAGTAGGTATAGGGAATACGAACACATTAATTATAAAGACACTTCCGATGAAGCTCTCATATACAGGCAATTATATTTAAAAAAAGAAATAACTTAATGTGAAAACAATGAACAATTTGAATATAAGTTCTTTAAGACGCCGTTTAGATTTACTATTAAACTTTTATACAATTTAATAATGCAACCCTTTACTTGAATGGTGTGTCTTTTAATGTTTTGAATTTTACCCTGTAATTTTGGAAATTTCAAAGTATATTAAAAAGGATTGATTTTAGATATAGCATGTTTTAAATAATATTACTCTAATTTGATCTGTACAGGTCGTTCCAATTTAAAAATAAAGAAGTTTTACATGTACCTCTCTTCTCTAACATTTTGTATGATTGAAAATAATTTTGGGTTATGCATAAAATGTATCTGCCAAACCAAAAATAAAAACTTTTACCGTTTTTTCATGCACAGACCGGCTTGTATGAGGTGAGTCATCCTGTATACTTCGTATTTGTTCTTTTTCATTTTATGGATTGTCGTATTGACAAATCTTGAAAATCAATTTATTATTTTTTGAAATTAATATTAGCATTATTATTATTATTGAACTATTTTTTCTTGAACATGCACCTAGCAATTCGTAGTTCTTCCCTCGTTTGTAAAGAGTTTGTCAGTTTACAGGAAAAATAATGTCCCAATTATTCTTTGTATATAAATTAGTAAAGGTGCAGGATCATAAATTCTTGTCGAATATTAAATTTCTAATATTGTGGTAAAACAGCAGATTAACTACATTTTCTATGTAAATAGATTTAATATATATTCCAATTATCATATTACTTGCGCTAAAATGCTATTATAATTAGTTTTGTAAGTGATAATAAATTATTATTATTATTATTATTATAGGCGTACAATATGCTCCAAGAAAATATTTGATAAGTAATGAGAAAAAGTGTTTAAAAATATGGTATAAAATTAGAATCCAGCAATTTTATAATAGTTGATGATATCAAGATGCATTGGCGAAACACTAAATATCTTGCCTAAGCATTATGTGTATATGGAAAACGAGTTATCGCGTAATTTATAAATAGAAAAAATCGAATTACTGCCATACCACACAGTACAACGTAACTACAAGACCGGCAATGTACTAATGCGATGTAGGGACCCCAATTCATGAATCCCCACGCATCATAAGTATAGTCATCGTATACGGATTAATTTCAATACTGATCTGCATTATAAGAAAACACACTAAATGCACACAAATTTTCGCTGTCGACCAAATAGAGGCGACCATCTTGAGCACGCTAGAAGAGGAATGAGAACGAATTGTTTGGATGTAATATTATTACGCGGCCACCTATAATTATGAGAACATTTCTGATCACGGTTGCGAGGAGCGGGTGGAACCATAACTCCTGTGAACTTTACTCGAAACAAATCGTCTGTGATAACATTCATTACTTATGTGGTTAAGTATAATATAATTCAAGGAAAATAATGCTCAAATGGTCGTCGTTCCGCTCTTCTATGTTTAATAAGTATTACTTGGCCTCTTCAATACACTCAAAGGCACAATGTTTAAATGCATCTTAAAATGTTGTGGTTTTTATTAATTCATGAAGTAATTAAATAATAAAAGAATTTAGTGACATTTTTACAGAGATAATCTACCGCCTGAGATATACCTATATTGAAAATAATTACAAGATTATTGTATAAGAGTAGGAAATGCATAAACTTATTATACAGCCTGATTATATTGGATGGATTTTAAAAATTAATTTTTGTAGAAGCTCATTAAATTTTCCTTTTACTAAATTATATTATATATGTACATTGCGTTTTAATAATTCAAAATATAAATTCTTCAATGCTATACCAGAATAATAAGATATAGCTAATATTTAAGAAACTAAACTTGGAGTACAAAAACACCAAAACAACTTTACCACTTTAACACTGTTTTAGTGTGGTAAAGGTGTTAGTGTATTTGTTTACCTAAAATTTGTATACTGTAAGGGAATTGGGAAAACTTCAGATGGATTTTAAAAACAACAGGTCAGTTACATTACAAATATTGACCACGCAAGAAGTAAATACAATGAAGATATTATAGCAAATAATTATCACAAGCAATGTTGGAGTTACTTATACATATCTTTAGAAAAATTAAAAATTTCAAAAAGCTCGTGATGATAAGTCTGATAGTACTGCAAGAAAACACATTAATCGTTGAAGTATTAAAAGATTTTGAAATCAGAGACGACACAGACACGTGTCCCAGTTTAAATTGGCTTTCGAGGCAGTACTCTGACAAAGCAGAATAAGAACAATAAGTGCAACAGCAAATTTTATTTCAGCAAACACCAAAAAGGGTTTTTAGAAATCAAAACATTTTCTGTATATATTCCAGATCCACCTTGTTTAATTTAATGTTGGGTTGGATACAAATTTGTCCATCACGTTGTGCTCTATAATAATAATAATATACTTTATTGCTATATAGTTACAAGGCGAAAACAAAGCAAACGTCAAAGTAAACAATAATGTAACGCAAGTAATGGTTACTTCAGATAGTCATCCATACTGTATGGTTGCATTTCACATAAAATAACATAAATGTATTATTTTTAAATACAGTTAGAATATTAATATCTCTAATGATTTTTGGCAATTTGTTCAAACAAATTAATCCTGCATACCCCAAACCACTCTCAGTCAGAGTAAGTCTGTGTATTGGATAGCAGTAGAGATCTCCGTGCCCGGTACCGTAGTCGTGCCTAGAAACATTTTTATCAAACAATGCTTTCTTTTTAAAGAAGCATATGAGTTCTTCATAAATATAAATAGCAAAGACTATCAAAGGATTATTATTTTTGAAGCAACCTCTGCATGGCTGATTGAAGTTTATTTTGTACATAGTACGTATGATTTGCTTTTGTATTATAAATACAGACCGGACACGAAAGGTTGGTGACTCATCGCCCATGGGCACACTATTGAAATGTTGTATTTTTGAAGAGGTTCTAATTTTATTTTTATAATTGTATAACACGTAGGTGGTGGTCTATAAAATACATAATACCTTATTATTTGTTCATTATGTAGTTCAAGTCCAGTAAAGGAGTATTAATATTTACTAGCAAGAATTTGTCAAGGTTCTCTTCTTTAAGATTTGTTCTCTTTGAATGAAGTACATTCTTGTAGACAGAAAACGTCCTTTCGACATCGCAACTGGTTATAGGTGCGTACTGGAAATATTCATTTATTTCAGCGTATTTAGCAATTAGATTTTGTGTCATTGCCCCCCCTACACAATTGCCGCAATGTTATTAAATCTGGATTTCTGTTAAAAACTGCGTCTAACTTTTGCCGAAGGTCACATCCGAAATCATTTGGAATACTTTTGAAATTATCAATAGCTAATGTGGTTAATACATCTTTTAATTTGAGATTACGATTTTCGAAATATATGATTAGTTTAGGCAAATATCCAAAGTGTTCCTGAAGGAATAACAACTAATTTTTTAATTTTGGGATTTGTGTTAGTTCCTTGCACTCAGAAATACTTCGAGCATTGTCATTTAAACATGTAACGAAATTTTGTAAACTATCGAAATTCTTTGCATAAAAACAAGTAGCTTCGAACCATGCTCCCTATCTAGTTATTACTGGCGAGGGAGGCAGTGACAAAGATGGAAGTTTTTTCCTGTAAAGACCTACTCTCGATGGTGCTTTTGTGAAAACTTTTTTAAAAGCGGATACAAGTCTATCAACTTCCGGATACCTGCCTCTGATATATCACATATTCTGTGGAGAGCATGTGCCACACAACTAATATGCAGCATATAAGGATATGTTTCCCTTAATAGTCTGCCTGTTCTTAACATATATGCGGCACTGTCACTAACCAATAAAAGTATTTTTCCCTACTGTCATCGGAATGTAGCATTTTGTGCAAATTCTCGTCAATGGTTTCAGTAATTGTTTCCGCATCAACTGTATTTATAACTTTAGATGCTATTACATATGCGTTATATGGAATAGTTGAATGTAGTACACAAGCTAGAACATTTACCACACACCGTTCGACAGCTTCGTCGGCACTTATCCATAGGTACTGATTTGAAAGATGTCTTCTAGTGTATTCTACTGTTTTCGTGAAACACTTAGAAACGTAATATTTGCGTAAGGTGGATTCATCAGAAACATTTCGACTAGTATATTTTTGAAGAAATGTTTTGAAAGTGGGGTTGTCAAGTTTATTTAATGGGATATTAGCCGCCATTAAAGCTTCACAGAGTTTTTCGTTAAAATTGTCAGCTTCCAACGGGTCCAGGTTCTGTGTATGTTTTAGCAATGCTAAGTAACGTTGTACGTGCGCTTTTTGGACATTCCGAAATGATATTTTACAGACTTCGCAATAAATTCAGAATCACTGACAATGGAGGACATACAATCAGTAGATCCTTAATCCAACTCGCCATTGTTTCACGATGCCATTCTCGACGTTCTTCCATATCATAGTAACATAAACAATGTTCTAGATATAAATAAATGACAACTAAAAATTTATTTTTGTTAAGTTATTGAAACTTAACAAAATCCAGTGCACACTTACGTCAAGATAATTGGGAGAAATAGATTCAATGAAACGGTATTAAACAGGGGATTATTACATACAAAAATTACGAAGTTTGTAATTGACAGTCAAAATAATGAAAAAACGAAACTAACGTAAGTATGAATATATTGTAACAATACCTTTAATTAATAAAGATACGATTACACTCAGATAAATTTAATAATATTTATTCCTACTATGTGTTTGAAACCTGTACTTATTCTCGTCTATATATAAAATTGAAATCTTTATGTACTTTTTAAATCTATTTTCAAATTCTCTCAGGTAATTTTTTATTTATGCCCTCACTAACTCAGTTCTTATATAAAATATTTAAACTAATTATTTTATATGTTGCTAACTTCCCTTGAATCATCAAAACCCAAACAGTTGCCTATATGTAACTTTTTCAATATCTGCCTATATCATAGGATATTTACGTTTTATATTTCTTAACTTTATAAATCACAGTTTACAAAACAGTTATTCTTTAGTGAATTATGATGTGTATTTCAACTTTATCTTCAAATAACAATACTTACTGTGAACTCAATCTCAAGGTATATATTAACATACTATTCAAATAATAATATAATCACTGACAGTTGTTTTTTCTATTTATAGGTTACGGTTCTAAGCGTCATATCTGTTTCATCAATTTAATTCAAAAACCTTCTTTATATACCAAATAAAAAACAAATGTATCAAACTAATTTGTTTAATAAATCAGGCAAATTATAAATTATATGGTAGTTCTCAACACACACAACCAAATAAGACATTCATGGAAGTACCAAGCTTGTTTACGTAAACATTCTTTTGAAAATTTATATGTGCATGAAAATACACCTTTCGTGGATCGAAAAATATACAAGTAAGTATATTAATTATATAATTTTAAAAATACTGTATAGTTTTTGTATGTAAATCAAATACCCACACAAATTAATCAGTTTTAGTTTGCCGATCAGTTTTTTTTGACTTCTAAAAATTATACAAATGATGATACAAATTAATGTTGTGCACAGAACTTACAAAATATCTTTTCTTGATTATCAACACAGTTATAATGTACGTATAAATAATAGATCTCTAAATTTTGATATACTTTTCAATTCGAAACTGATAAATTCAAATTATTTCAAAGAATTATACGACCTGTTATTACTACTGAACTGGTATTCTTATTTATACACCAAACGATTTTCTTTTTAGCTTGTCGAAGACATTTCCTGGAATCAATGAGGGAGATCCTTTCCTTTTCCTAATTGTCTGGAATGCTCGGAATGTGGACTGTAATGACTGCTATCCTGTAATACCTTCAACCTCTGCAATCAACTAGAATCTCGAACCGTCGAACGCTTTCGTGAAGACCTTTGAAACCTGCCTTTCCTCTACTGGACTGGAATACCTGTGTTAGCTGCTATGTTGAATATCTCGTATCTTTCAAGTCCTGGACTAAACTATTTGTATAACTTCTGGAATTTCACCAACTCTCCAATGCAATAAATCTCTCGTCAAATATGGAATAATATTTACCAATGCAGTAAGTTTATTTTTAAATTGTAATTATATATTTCTTCGCTTTCTTCTCAAGTATGAATATTCTTCAATTATTTCTTTATTCGTTACCGAAATTCTTTCTTCTAAAAAATATCTGCTTTCTTTTCTACTATCTCCTAACCACTTCTTTTACACTTTTGTATAATGATGAATCTCTTAATTATGTGTTTTTCGGAAGGAAAATTTCGTTTTCCGAAAACACATCTACCGCTTTTCTTAAATTATTTTCGAATCTCCTTATTTATTCCCCATATCCCTGGCAATAATTCCTTAGTTTCTATAATATCCAATCATATTGTTCCACACATTATAATAATCCAAAATATGTTTTATTTGTAATTGAATATTTATAATACCTTTTTGTAATTCCAAAAATTTATCAATTTAATTCTTTACTTTAATTTTCACAACCTTTTATACCCTTCGGCAAACCAAATACTCAATACTTTAACTATATTATTTTAAATGTCAAAATCTGACACTTCTTACATTTGAATTTTAGCGCGTAACTATACATCATTTTCCAACCTTTATGATTCAAAATCCATACTAATATTCTCTATTTTTTCAAAAGTGTTAATTAAACAAGCTTTAACAAATAATATTACATATAAAAATACAACAAGTAACATTTACAATTCTACTTTCAGAAATGGGAAATATTACTACAACAAAGAAACCTGATAGGCAACCAACCACTCGATGCAAGGCGAACTTCAACATAACCCGATATGTAACCAACTTTACACGGTTCACAAAAACTATAGGGAAATACCCAATTAATATTCTCACAATTATTTTAAGTATAATTTAAATATTCTCACATCTATTTATTTAATTATAGTTTGGTCCATAAAATATTACCATCTTTTATTTTTTTTTAATACTCACTACAAGAACATATACAGTATATTTTATTAACATTAGTACTTCCATCATATCCTTACTCATCTAAGTTAGTGAACTACCACATATGCCCCTTTTTTAATAAATCTAAATTTCTATAGAATATATAAATTTATATTTATTCAACAATCTATACTAAAATGATGTACTTCAATTTGTACTACTTCTGTAGCATAACTATACATTCTCATATAAATCCATGTACATTTCTTAATATTTGGTATATAAGATAATTATTTACCTCACTGTATCTATTTTCATTTTTAACTCTCAATTATTTACAACAAACCATTTTAACTAATCTTATTCTCATAAATATACTAATTTATACCAACATATTCAAAATTTACATCTTTATCCATTTGTCTTCATCAATAATGTCATAAAATGTATCTTTTAACATTTCTATGCTTTCTATATAAGTAACTTTATTCCTTTTCTTATCCAATCTTATACCTTCTTTGTATTATCCTATTCATGATTTTAAACCCTCTAAAAATTCTTATCAATATTATAATCGAAACTACTTTTAACATTTACTGGTGATTACTTTTAAGTTGTATCTGTTACTTCTTCAGATATTTAATAGCCTCTACAAAATATGCTTTACATATGCTCACTTATTCTTTATTATTTTATTTTATATAACTGTTCCTAGCTGAACAAAAACCCTATACCTATAATAGACATTTTCGTCTACCTTTTCAAACTTTCACTTTTGGAAAGTACACAAATTATATTTTCGTTTTTTAAGGCGTACGTGACCTACATATTTCTTTTATACATTATTATTCTATATATTTATTATCATTTTGGGTTTTATTTACCCTTTCATACATAATCTCTATAAATTATTCCATATATTTTTATGTTTCCCTTTTATTATTTATTATACATAGCAAGCATTCATTATTATCTTTTCTATACATATTTTATTTTATAGGCTTCTTCTATTTGTATATCACATTTTTTTTTTTATAACTCTTAATGACTTTAATATTTCTTGACCATTAAATGCTTTTATTACTCCGATAAATATCCTTTAAAAAATTTTTTTTTTTTAATAAGGTTCCTTCTTACTCATCTTTCATATATCTACTTTATACATTTCTTCACATTTTTATACTCGTATGTTTCTTTACTTACTGTAAAGTTACTTATATACTCCTCTAACACTTATATTTACAAATTTTATAATGTAAGGAATGAGGAAAATAAATTAAATATTACTAATTTCTTCATACTAACTAATCTTTACAACTCTTCTTCGTCTAAATAATTCTATCCTGATTCAATTAATTTAGAGCAAGGAAATAAAATACATAAACCTTTGTTAGATCATTTTAGCTAAAATTTCTTACATGATTAACTCAATTATAAAAAAAAAATTAAATGCACATACTTATATCCCGTTTTTTTTTTATGACATACTTTTATAGAAACAAAATACATTAACCATGCCCCTAAATTTTGGTTCTATTAACTTTGATGTAGCTCTGGTGGGTGGTAGCGCTATTTACCAACGGTTGTTGCCCTATGAAATTCAACCGCCATGCCCCTCAATTTTGGGCTTTATTATATACAGTGTAGCTCTGGTGGGTGGTAGTGCTATTTACCAACGGTAACTGGCCCTTCAGTACCGCCATGCCCTTAAATTTTTTAATAATCTATTTTTAATCGCACCCTATTTTTCAATATTCCATATGTTTCTTCTTTATTCACATCTTCTTCATACCAAAATTCATTTTCTTCAGTTTTATAAAGCACCTTGTTCACAAATTTTCCTACCTGTTCATATACACTCATAACATCTGCATTTCTCGATGTAACTGTATCTGTACCTTTCTGATCTTCAATAACCCATTCCAATAATTCTTTGTACTTAATCTCCATAATCATTATAACCTGATGAACATTTCTTCGTACATATCTTTCTGAAGAATCTCCTATACTCATAACATAATCATTTCCATTTATAAATTCTTTATACTTCTTAAACATTCTAATCTTTTCATTTCCCAAAACATTTTTCACATAAGATGGAATTATATTATGTCCAACTTTAAAACTTCTTCCGGTATACTTTTCGTCTTTGATAACTATCCCTGTTATCTGCCTTGAGGTGAATAAGTATAGCTTTTTGTCATCTTTTTCTCCTACTAAAAGTGTATCTAAATACGATCTTAAAATTCTTCTACCGGAATCTAAGTATTTTGTTTTCTTTGTTATTGGAAAAATTTTATTCGTTTTCTTACTTTCAGCTGTGTTTTGTTCAACATCAATGCAGTTTAGAACACCCTTCTCAAAATTTCCTATTACTTCTTCTTTTTCCATTTCCACTATTCCCTTAACCTCTGCTGTATCTTGTTTGTCTTTCACGCAAACTTGTGTTACTAGTATCATTTCTTCTGGATTACTCACCAAAGATTCTTTAAATTCTTCAATATCCCTTTTATAATCTTCTCTAGTATCTTTATACATCTTGTCTATCTTTCCACCTAATTCTTCCTTAAATTCCATTAAATTCTTCTTTCTTTCTTCGTTCATGTTTTTATTATCTTCATTCATCTGTTTTAACATTTGTAAAATTGATCCAAAATCTACTACTGGTGTCGACATTTCTATTTTCGAAGTCTCTCCTTGAATTTCCACCTTATCACCTCTATCCTGTAACTCTCCAGTCAATTGACCTTCTACCTGCACCTGTGACATATCTTCTCCTCCCTCTAGTAAATTCACATTCTGTTCTACCTCCTCTTCACTATCACTAGAAGATTCCGTTCTATACAATCCAGAATTACTCTTGGATCTTGTATTCATTCTAAATTATTATAGTACACAATTTCTTATACCTTGATATACTTTAAACTGATTTTATTACCTTTGTAAAATGGATACTAATGTTACCGTTATTATTATAATTAATAAAATATTTGAAATATGTTGTTGCGAGTCTTATTTTAATCGCTCCACGTTGGGCACGCCATAAAATGTAACAATACCTTTAATTAATAAAGATACGATTACACTCAGATAAATTTAATAATATTTATTCCTACTATGTGTTTGAAACCTGTACTTATTCTCGTCTATATATAAAATTGAAATCTTTATGTACTTTTTAAATCTATTTTCAAATTCTCTCAGGTAATTTTTTATTTATGCCCTCACTAACTCAGTTCTTATATAAAATATTTAAACTAATTATTTTATATGTTGCTAACTTCCCTTGAATCATCAAAACCCAAACAGTTGCCTATATGTAACTTTTTCAATATCTGCCTATATCATAGGATATTTACGTTTTATATTTCTTAACTTTATAAATCACAGTTTACAAAACAGTTATTCTTTAGTGAATTATGATGTGTATTTCAACTTTATCTTCAAATAACAATACTTACTGTGAACTCAATCTCAAGGTATATATTAACATACTATTCAAATAATAATATAATCACTGACAGTTGTTTTTTCTATTTATAGGTTACGGTTCTAAGCGTCATATCTGTTTCATCAATTTAATTCAAAAACCTTCTTTATATACCAAATAAAAAACAAATGTATCAAACTAATTTGTTTAATAAATCAGGCAAATTATAAATTATATGGTAGTTCTCAACACACACAACCAAATAAGACATTCATGGAAGTACCAAGCTTGTTTACGTAAACATTCTTTTGAAAATTTATATGTGCATGAAAATACACCTTTCGTGGATCGAAAAATATACAAGTAAGTATATTAATTATATAATTTTAAAAATACTGTATAGTTTTTGTATGTAAATCAAATACCCACACAAATTAATCAGTTTTAGTTTGCCGATCAGTTTTTTTTGACTTCTAAAAATTATACAAATGATGATACAAATTAATGTTGTGCACAGAACTTACAAAATATCTTTTCTTGATTATCAACACAGTTATAATGTACGTATAAATAATAGATCTCTAAATTTTGATATACTTTTCAATTCGAAACTGATAAATTCAAATTATTTCAAAGAATTATACGACCTGTTATTACTACTGAACTGGTATTCTTATTTATACACCAAACGATTTTCTTTTTAGCTTGTCGAAGACATTTCCTGGAATCAATGAGGGAGATCCTTTCCTTTTCCTAATTGTCTGGAATGCTCGGAATGTGGACTGTAATGACTGCTATCCTGTAATACCTTCAACCTCTGCAATCAACTAGAATCTCGAACCGTCGAACGCTTTCGTGAAGACCTTTGAAACCTGCCTTTCCTCTACTGGACTGGAATACCTGTGTTAGCTGCTATGTTGAATATCTCGTATCTTTCAAGTCCTGGACTAAACTATTTGTATAACTTCTGGAATTTCACCAACTCTCCAATGCAATAAATCTCTCGTCAAATATGGAATAATATTTACCAATGCAGTAAGTTTATTTTTAAATTGTAATTATATATTTCTTCGCTTTCTTCTCAAGTATGAATATTCTTCAATTATTTCTTTATTCGTTACCGAAATTCTTTCTTCTAAAAAATATCTGCTTTCTTTTCTACTATCTCCTAACCACTTCTTTTACACTTTTGTATAATGATGAATCTCTTAATTATGTGTTTTTCGGAAGGAAAATTTCGTTTTCCGAAAACACATCTACCGCTTTTCTTAAATTATTTTCGAATCTCCTTATTTATTCCCCATATCCCTGGCAATAATTCCTTAGTTTCTATAATATCCAATCATATTGTTCCACACATTATAATAATCCAAAATATGTTTTATTTGTAATTGAATATTTATAATACCTTTTTGTAATTCCAAAAATTTATCAATTTAATTCTTTACTTTAATTTTCACAACCTTTTATACCCTTCGGCAAACCAAATACTCAATACTTTAACTATATTATTTTAAATGTCAAAATCTGACACTTCTTACATTTGAATTTTAGCGCGTAACTATACATCATTTTCCAACCTTTATGATTCAAAATCCATACTAATATTCTCTATTTTTTCAAAAGTGTTAATTAAACAAGCTTTAACAAATAATATTACATATAAAAATACAACAAGTAACATTTACAATTCTACTTTCAGAAATGGGAAATATTACTACAACAAAGAAACCTGATAGGCAACCAACCACTCGATGCAAGGCGAACTTCAACATAACCCGATATGTAACCAACTTTACACGGTTCACAAAAACTATAGGGAAATACCCAATTAATATTCTCACAATTATTTTAAGTATAATTTAAATATTCTCACATCTATTTATTTAATTATAGTTTGGTCCATAAAATATTACCATCTTTTATTTTTTTTTAATACTCACTACAAGAACATATACAGTATATTTTATTAACATTAGTACTTCCATCATATCCTTACTCATCTAAGTTAGTGAACTACCACAATATATACATATATAACTTTATTTATCTTAAGTAATATAAGGTAAATATAATAGATTTTAAAAAACCCTCACGCTTCTACCTACGCCGATGAAGAAAGGATTTTACTCGTAAATCCCTATTTTGATCGGCTTTTTTTGTTGTCGTTTTCGCGACGTAAACAGATGTTGCAATTCACCATATGAATAGTGCTTTTCAGTAACTGCGTGTTGTTTACATTATTTTTTTGCTTCTTCGTAATTTAAACCTGGGACGTCCGGTGTGTAATTATAAAGATAGATAGATCGCCACTACCACCCCAGACCACGATGACAGGTAACCACTGTAGTAGGCGGAACGAAGAACATATTCGCTGACAAGTTCTCTCATTAGACGAATACTGTAGCAGAAAGGACATACTTTTCTGCACAATATATCTATGCGTTGTTTCCATTTTAGTAATTCATCGACAAAAACCCCAAGCAAGCGGGCGCTAACTTTTGTCGGATATTTATAATTGGATATTGGATCTGTTCGACACAAAAGTTTTACTTACATACTAATAATAGCGAAAGTTTGAAATTTCAATTGCGTAATTTGTTGTAATAACATGTAATGATATAATATTGTACACATTTATAGTATTTGCTACTAGTTTAATTTTCGACACCAAAACAACGTGATTAGTAGAGTTATTTTTTATGAATGAACCTAAAAGTTAAGTTCCATTAATGGTATATATTCTCTGGTAAAGACAGGATTAGCTAATTGTAGTCATATTGTACGATGGTGGTCTGACGGAAGAAGACTACAATGAAATACGATATCAATGTCATCAAACTATTGTTGTACTGCAATAACTTCCTTCTCAACATTGAATTTCCTTCGAGCGAGAAATACCTTGAATTCTGGGAATAAACAAAGGTCTGACGAAGCTACCTCCTGTAAATAGGGTTTATGGGGCACATACTGTTCTAATAACTCCTTCAGTATTTGTCGAAAGATGCAACTGGTTGTGACGAAGCATTGTCATGATGGAAAAGCACTTGCGTTCAAGCCAATGGAAAACTTCTTTGGTAATGGAAATTTTCGCTTTGCCCAGAAGGGCAGCCACTCGTATTTCAGAAGTGTCAGTCGTAGGAAACTTTCACTTTACTTTTAGTTTACGAACTTTTTTAGTCAATTTGGAGTGGTAACTCTTCTTGATGGTCCAGAACGTTATTCATCGTCGAGAGTCATACCGTAACGTGTAAAGTGAGCAACACAGCAGAAAATTTTTGCAGTTGAAAGATTATCGTTGCCCAATGTTTGCTGCATGTCCGCCAAATTGTCAGTTGCACGTGTTTCTTTATGTAACTGTATATTAGAAACTAAAATATCACCTACTACTAAATAATACTAATTCTTTTCACAAACAAACATTGAGTGTCTCACCTTCCTTCAAATCATTTTAAAGTACGTACATATAACATATAACACAAGACGTATAACTTTTGGTTTGTTTGTGTTTAATATTACTGCGCAGAACTTATGCGTCATAGTACACCGTTCGGAACGATTCTGTAATGATTCGATGCCTTTAGCCTGAATTAGTTCTACAGTTCTAGAACGGTTCCAGAACTGCCAATCACAAACCAAAACACGACGTTTTTTGTTCCAGAACAGTTCTGGAAACCCGAACACTTAACATAATTCTGCGCATGACGTGAACTGTTCTGGAATCGTTCTTAGAGAAACAAAAACAAACCTATTATTTACATTATATCTTCATATATTTATATTTAGTTATTCAAAATGGACATAAATTGTCAATTACCTATTTGCTAAAACTTTCCGTTTTTTAATCTATGAAAATAATTCAATTCCTTTGTACATTGACTTCTATGCGAAATTATAGAGTAATTTGCGGAACATTTCTACTTTCAACCATTCTTCTTCTTTGAATTATTCTAATATTTTCTTAACTCAGTGTCGAACGTATTAGTTAGTACTGACATACAATTACAACAATCTAGTTTCAGAAACGAAAATGATTCAAACGAAATGTAAGGATTTTAGAAAACAGAAAATAATACGAGAAACAGTTGTTCAAAATAATTTTTAAAAAATAGACAAATTATATTTGTAGCACATTAACAAAACTAAATAAAAGTAAGGAATGTAATAGAATTCTGAACACTGCGGTATTTTACTGCCAGTATTTAATGTATCTGATCTTCTGAGTTAAGTCGATATTTTTACGGTATTCTACAAGTTACTGTGATTCCTGTATTATTTAAAAATATATCTAAATTTAAACCATAATATAGTATCTATCATTAATAAACAAATAGAAAAGAATTCTGCAAATACAGCTGGTATAACGTTATGGACTGTACATATAGTTTAGTCATTCCTTAGTATATTACGCTACGTTTAAAAATTCACTTTGAGCAAATTGATAATAATCGCTTATGGGAAAACTGTGTGCATTAAATTTACATAGCTTTATGGAAGGTTTATTGGTCACACCGACTTTGGCGGTATATACTTGTAATGTGTATGTACGAGTATTATGGATATAATATAATCGCGATAATTAGAATTAATAGGATATATGTCTACAGTTTAATATCATAACTTATTTGTTATTTATTTTTATATGTTTATTTTTTACATAATCTAACTAATTCATACAAACTATCCTAGTTAGTGTACTTACCAATAAAATCTCATAAACGCTAAGAAAGATGCTGCTAGTTAGTCTGGTCTCTCGTTTTATGTAAAAGATTGATTGATATTATTATGGAACACTTTCATTGCAATTCAAATATTGCATGATAAATTAAGTATATAAGGAGCATAACTTTAGTCAACTCCAAAATAAGTATTTATTTTTAATTTTGAAGGAAATTGAAACATAATTTCGGAAGATATTAATGTAAAACTATGCTGGATGTAATATCCGCCGATTTAGGCATTTTCTAGAGAAAATCTGCTTTAAAGTATAACAAAAATATTAAATATACCTACTATTATATAGAAAACCGATAAAGAATTATTGAAGTCCGATACATGTGGAGTTGTTCTTAATTGAATTTTTCTGCATCGAATTCTGTATTAGATTTGGATAACAAAACATTGCTTTCCTGCTTACGATTCACTGCCATACCCATTCGTTTAAGATTCCTCCATAACACATTCTTAATTCCAGTATCAACCATCACATACTTTTCAAGTACATAGTTAATTAAGTAGCACTTTATCACAGTAGTTTTTCGCAGTTGTTGTAATTTGTGTATCGGTTTATTGACTTACTATTTTCATTTGATCATTCCTTTCTTGTATATAGAAAAATAACATTGTTCCAACATTGAAAAATTATTATTAAAAACAGGCTTTGTATTAAGCAGATTTCAATATGGAATAAGTAATCAAAGATAAGCTTTAGTAAATCTAAATAGAATCGTCCTAATTGAATATAAATTATAATAAATACTTAGAAAATGGTAATTTCTTTAATTACACTTGGGGAAAACTGTATTTGGAATTCATGATTATGTAGATAGTAACTATCAGATTGAATCAGAATCTCTATAATAATAAATAGTTAATTTGACAACACGTTCTTAAAATAAAAAAAAAATATAGTTAGCAATAATAATAATAATAATAATATTTCTTACTTTTGTTCTACTCAAGATGGTATAAGACAACTGAATTGATCTTTCTCCCTCTTCAAGATTAATATAATCATTTTTTAAAAAGGATTAAGCGAGAAGTACAATCCTAGCTGGAAGAATTTTATAAGAATAAATTATTACATCATGGTGTCGGTATGGGACGTATCGTTAAATAAATACAGTATTCTTCATATCTTCATAGCGATCAACAGATGCAGCTATTTAGACATCTTCAGAATAAATTATCTATTTATTATTTTAAATTATATAAATTTTAAGAACTGTACTTATTTAACTCAACTTTAATTTGAAATTTCTAATATAGATTCATAGACGCACGTGAAGAAACATTGTTTTCTGGTATAAAGGTGACGTATCCTGGTGTTTAACTAGGGATGACGACGATCAACTTAGTCTGCGATAATTTTCCGATATCACCTAAACTAGGGTCTCTATAATGACAGAATATATTAAAATGTTGCATTCCATAATTATGAATAATATTCAACGAAAGGTAAAACAGTTATGAAATATTAATATCAAGAATCATAATTAAGATACATATTTTTAAGGTAAACATCCGATGTGTATTAGAAAAGTGCTAACAGTCAAACAAAGTGTATCTCGTCAGTAAAATATGTATATTACCAGTATCCCATTCTGTAAATGGTTCATAATTTCATCCGGCAGATCCTTCGAAGATTTCAGGACTCTTGTAAAAAAAAAATTGCATTATCGTAAGAATTCAGCAAACATATAAATGTACAGTAATATTTGAGAAAGAATAATTTGTACATAATTGCTTGCAGTTTCATGACAATAAACAATCGCTGTTTCAATATTTTTAATACTACATTCCTATTAAAAAGTTTAGAAGTCACTTGTCTACTGTTAATTATTATTAATATTATAATTTTTTGTTTATCTTGTTGAAAAAGTAAATCATATAAGTAATAAAAGTATGTACATACCTGTAAATTGTGTTGTTCCTTTGTTTAACATTATATTGGGGAAAGTGTTAATAACAGTATTGATAAATTAGAAGCAACGCAGAGTTAAAATGAACTCAGACACCAGTCACAACACTGAAATATCATTAACTTATCTACGATAAAAATAATCTCATATTCATTGAAAAAAATATATTGAAAAGCAAAAGAAATACTTTTAGAAAAACCTCATTTAATTGAAAAAAGGTTGGATTTGTAAAAGTTATATTTGGGTACAAGTAGCTGCATATCAATTTATAAAATTATTTAAAGTTGTACATATTGATCAATACTATATTAATTTATAAACTCTGCAAGTTTACCATTTTTGCCAAACCCAACAGTGGAGCATTATATAAATATAAACTCATGTATGTATATGTCGCAGGGACATGATGAAAACAGAGATTTGATCAAATTCCTAAGATAGATGAGCAATTCAGGGAAGAACTAAAAATAACAGCTCTGTGGGGTCATTTCCCTAAACAAATTTTTATGTAAAGTGTCATAACTCTAACTCTATAAACTATAACTCTAGTAATTCGTTTTATACTTTAAATTATATGTTATTTCATCTATTTCTCTGCAAATTACAGATTTTTTAATATAATTAAAGCAAGAGTTAATATTACACATACTTAAAATCATATCTTCTATTTTTATCATTTTACCATATAAATTTATAATCGAAATTGAAATAATAAAAAATATATTAACGTAAATACCGCTGACATATATTGTTTTATTTCTTTAAAGTTGTATTCCAGTAATACACTTGCGATAGATATTATTCTGGAAATACTAGAAATTAATTACTTACTTTATAATTGATAATACTAGAAAAAAGTAACAATTAATTACAAGCATTCGAAAAACATAATTACATCTTAAATTTCATTATTCATTTGTTTCATTACTTTATATCTTCTAATTTCTTGCTAAAGAAAGAAGAAAAATACGAGTAAGAGACCGCCACACATCATGTTAACATCTTCATACATATATACACATATATGAAGGAGAAATGAGAAGTAATATGTGGTGTAGGTAAATTATGATGAAGTTGCAGCGTATTTAATGAAATGAGCCGGGTGGTAAGCGGCAAGGAGTCTTGCAAATCCCTCCTCAGATTAATCAGTATTCTGTGAGCGCTGGACGAGACTTATATCAGCCGTAGAGATGGAATGAAATAAGGAAAACTTAGCAATTCCTCACCCTACTTGCCATCAGCATAGGGTGTTCCATCTCTCTGGGCGGCAAATATTAGTTAATACTTTACCGAAGGAAGTACTTCGTTTCTATATAAATTATACCTACTATAGAGTTGAATTTACAAATATAAAATTGAATTTTCATAAAAATTGTGATATATGAATTTATATTCCTTAAAATTTGATAAAATGCACGTGTCAGATATGTAGGTATAAGTATACAGGCTGGCGCACCACATTTCCGTCGGTTTATATACGAAAAGTGGCAAAATATTCTAACACTTTTTTTTAACCAAGAGTTGTCCAGGTGTATTAGAGGCACGTTTTAAAATTATTTTGAAATATACAGAGTGATTTAATAAAATTTTGCACACCAAAATTATGAAAATTTAAATGGAACACATGTATATTATGGCATATTTTGATACTATAGGCTAAATGAAGGCCACTTACTGTTATATTCCCTATACCTAATTCAATCTATTTTCCAGACATTTAACTATTTTTGAAAATGTAGATCAAAATGTAAGAGTCATTTCTGTCTTACATATTTGAGCGAATTATTTTAAATTGTATTTCTTGTTTACTCAAAGCATGAGACTTTAAGATAAGTTAAAGTTGATATCTAAAAATTATACATGGTGTTTAAAAACAAAATTTTTGTTTTGACTGACATTAAAGGCAATATACCTATCTCTTACAGTTTTTTTTAATTATTTAGGATTTCCTATTAAATACTAATTTCTTGCAATTTATTTTTCAAAAGTAGGCTTTGACGGTGTTATTATTACTTCAAACAGATATATTATTTACTATTATGACTAAAAAACCATATTATTAATTTAGGATTTTCAATTTCAAACACTCGTTTCTTGCAATTCATATTTTAAAAGGCTAATATTAATTAACCTAACGGTTTGATTTGTTTTGCTTCACAATAATTAAAAGACGTCATAAATAGGTAAATAACAAATACATATCTTATTAAACAAATATCAAACTTAAGTGATAAAAGAAAACTAATGTTTTAACAAGTGCTCATCTGTTTCAATATATAAACGAATTCTCTCTTGAAATCCTGTTAGCTCTTGTTAAAATACTTAGTGTTATAGAACGAAACGCTATTCTTATTCTTTCTCTCATATCGTCGGGCGTGGTTGGTGGTGTATCATAGACAATATTTTTGAGTAATCCCCGTAAAAAAAAAAATCGGGACACGTTAGGTCTGTAAATCTTGGAAGCCAATTGTGTGGACCGCCGTGTCCTATCCACCATTTGGGATATTGCCTAACCAATTCATTTATAACATTTACTTGAAAATGCGTTAGTGAACCGTCTAGTTGTAACCACATTCTTTGACAAATATTAACTGGTTTATTTTTCAAAAGTGCAAGCAAATTGTCTCTTAAAAATCGAAGAAATATGGCGCCGTTTAAGTTAGCATCAAAAAAGAACGGACCTATCACTAGCGTTCCAATTATTTCACCCCACACATTGACACGCCATCTGTGTTGCTTATCAAGGGTTCTAAAAAAATGGGGATTTTCGTCTCTGTAGTAGTGAAAATTATGTATATTAACTAATCTGTAATTGTAAAATGTTGACTCGTCCGTCAAAAGTACAAAATCCAAGAAATTTTTATCTTTATTGCACTTCTCTAGAACCCATAAACAAAATAAGAGTCGTTTGTAATCTACTTCCAAAAGTGATTGGTGTGATTGAATACGATATGGAGAAAAGTTGTGCCTTTTCATAATTCTTTCGACGTTCCGTCTGCTTATTCCATTGGTTTCACTTATTTTTCGCTGACTGGTATGCGGATTTTCTACCAGAGATTCGATAACAATAAAATCATTTTCTTCATTTCCCATAATTGATCTTCGCCGTTCTGGTTTTTGATAACACACACTACCTGTTCTTTGGAAAACATACTATATTTTTCTTAATGACCGCCTGTTAGGATAGTTTTGATCATAAACTCTTGATGCTAGCAAGCAATTTTCGTTACACTCTCCAATTACTAAAATCATATCCACCTTTTCGCTTTGAGAGTATGTTCTCGTTTTAAATAATTAAAATTATTTAAACGACGTCGAACAGCAATCATATCTAAATTAATATGTACTGTAACTGTCAAATAATTTATCTGTTTAAAGTAATAATAACACCGTCAAAACCTACTTTTGAAATATAAATAGCAAGGAATTAGTGTTTGAAATTGAAAATCGTAAATTACTATAAGCTAAAAGAGATAGGTATAGGAAACCCTAATGCAGTTTTAAAAGCGATTAAAATTAGAATTAGATATGGAAACAAATACAGGCTATTCCATTTAACACAAGAAGAAAGTTATTTGTCTTTAATGTTAGACAAAACAAAAATTTTGTATTTAAACAGCTTGTATAATTTTTAGATATCTACTTTAACTTGTCTTAAAGTTTGATGGTTTGAGTAAACAATAAACACAATTATAAACACAATTTAAAATAATTCGCTCAGATATGTAAGACAGAAGTGCCTCTTAAATTTTGATTTACGTTTTCACAAATAGTAAAATTACTCGAAAATTGGTTGAGTGGCCTTCATTTGGCCCACAGTATTAAAATATGCCATAATATACAAGGTGTTCCATTTAAATTTTCATAATTTTTGTGCGCAACACTTTATTGAATCACTCTATATATTTCATAATAATTTTAAAATGTGCCCCTAATGAACCTACATAACTCTTGATAAAAAATAATACTTTGCCAGTTTTCGTATATAAACCGACGGAAATGTGGTGCGCCATCCTGTATATATACATACCTATACTCCAATTAGAAACTCCTGAAAGCTATTGCATGCTGCACACCTTACGGAACTGAGTTATAAACATTACACGACTTTTTTGTACATATTTGTCCGATTTCTTTTCTTTAACCATCATAATAAATCGTACAAAATGCAAAATTTTGCCGAAAAAAAATCTCTTTAAATTTTAGTTTGTGAATCTTTTATACAAAAGTTCTTCAAATAATTTGAGAGATATTTGCAAAAAATTGCTTTTCAATAAAAGTGAATGTGTTACTTTGGTGAACCAAAGTCTGGAAAAATTAAATATCAAATACTGTCATACTCTTTGTAAACATATTCGAGAAACAATTGCATTTGGATAATATGAAAAAGCCTACACCTGTTGCTTTCAAAAATCCGACGCACTACTGCTTAACTGAATTTCCTCACTACTAGTCCATTAGTTTCCTTTTGTAATCTGGTTTTCCTTATAGTGTTTTGTCGTATTAACATATATTTTCTTGGAGTTTTGATGGGTTTTGTTTAATTTTAAATAGATACGAACGTCAAAACTGTTTGCGTTTTACAGGTACAATATTTCAGCGAGACACAGACAAATTATTTGCTAGTCATTTCAATCGTGTTAAAACATTCGGTGCTGGTTGTCGATTTTCTGCCAAGGCGTCTCCATTAAATTGTTCAAGTTAGTCTTATTCGCATAATTATTCTTGATTATGCACAGCTTTTGGTGTCGACTCAATTAAGTTTTCAGTATTTGCAAAGACATAATCTGAAATAGAATTAGGGCTGAACGGATAAAAACCTGTTATCTTAAATCCAGATATAGCATTTTCTGAGTTTGCAGATTTTCTCCTATAGTTATTTAGCAATTCTCCAAAGTCTGACTTTGTAACACGTCGTCCATAATATATTTTGAGCCAGTCACTTTCATAAAAATACAAGTAGGTTTTGAAGAACTTGAAAACAGCTCTAACCAAGTACAGCACAATAATATCAATTGCATTCCCAAACAAACATAAACAAAAAGCAAGTTTTTGTTTAATGTATTCTGAAGTAATTTAAAATAGAAATTTATCTCCTGACGCCTATATTCTAGCAAGCAAAATACACCCACCTTTTCTGATATGAATGTCACTGTTGTATATATATTCGTATGAAACTACATGACAGGTACAACAAAAGAAACATATATAAGTTATATTACAAGAGTAGAAATATATTTAGAAGGGCCATAACTGCAGGGGCCCTTTGAAACACTGCACCATTTGGTCTAGGATGTAGGAAAAAACCTGCAGCATAAAAAAACTATATAACTGAGCCACAAAACTAAAGGTCTTTAGTTATTAAGATCCAAGCAGCAGCCTCTGGAGTTAAATTATGTAAATCTGTATATCCAAATTCAAATTTAGCTAGAGGACATTCTTCAACAATATGTTTAACTGTTTCAATCTCAGCTCCGCAATCACAAGCTGCACTCGCAATCACATTCCACTTGAACAAATTCCATTTCCTTCGCCAATCTCTCTAAGTAGTTACATTTGTCTTTGGATATACCTTCAATATTAAGTAGAAAAATCTAAACAACTGGATCAATATAACTAAAAGAAACACAATATGAATTCGAACTTGAAAATATACCTGTCATATGACCGTGAGGATCTTGGGGATCTGTTAAGATCCAAGCAACAGCCTCTCGAGTTAAATTATGTAAATCTGTATATTCAAATTCAAATTTAGCTGGAGGACATTCTTCAACAATATGTCTAACTGGTTCAATCTCAGCTCCGCAATCACAAGCTTGACTCTTAATACCATTCCACTTAAATAAATTCCATTTCCTTCGCCAATCTCTTTAAGTAGTTACATTTGTCTTTGGATATACCTTCGATATTAAGTTGAAAAATCTTAACAACTGGATCAATATTCCTAAAGGAAACACAGTATGAATTCAAACTTACAATATTATACCTGCCATATGACCGTGAGGATCTTGGGGATCTTGTACAGTCTTCCACGTGATGGTTATTATGGACAACATTATATTCTCCATTTTGGACCATCGTAAAGATGGTTACCATTAACCAAAATCAAATCAAATTAAAGAAATATAGATTAAAACATAAAAATAACTAGTAAAATAGAAACTTAAAAGTGACACTGTTATGCCATAAAGACAGGTTCAACCAAGCATTGCAAGCCTTCTTCAACTCAGTGTTGAATCGCTGCCAATATCTAACTTGACATCAAATTCATCGGTAATGGAGCGAATATTGTCACGGGTAAGGGAAAATGGTTATTTTTGCTTTCGCTTCACATGCGCAATCAGCTTGAATTCATTTTCTGCATGCAGCATACAATCTCGACCCAATTTTTCTTTTTTGTTATTATTATAATTAAATTAAATATCAACTACATGGATGTATAATATCGCAAAATTTCCCCATTTATACGGGAGAAATGGCCACCAAACATTCAAAACGAAATAGATAATGTGCGGAACAATTTGAAGCGCACAGTTTAAATATATAGATTAATCTTGCAAAAATTTCATCAGTCCGAAATATATAAAACTTAAATTTTTCTTACGTTTTTATATCAAAGGCGCAAACTTTTACATTGTAAACATATTAACCTATGCTGTAACAAATGTGATATAGTGGTAACATACCATTTATTAACCTGTTCGCAAGTTATAGGGCCGTCACTAAATATTTCGTATGACCATGACTTGGTCTGTGAAGAAAACTACTAATTTCGGTCAAAAAATTTTATTGAAAATCAAATTAGAACTTGAGCGGTAAGTTATACTCACACATAAACTTTAGTATTAATAGCTACAGGCGATTAGCAGCTATCGTAGTGTCATACACACAAACACAGAACGAGCACTTTTTCAGCATTAGAGAACTTCAAAACGTAGACATCTGCAAAAATCTCGAGTTCGAACATTTTCACTTTCTTTACTTCTTTCTACAGTGCAATAGAAAATAAAGCATGCGTGCCTATCTTCAGTGAACGTATATTAGCCACTATAATTTTCTATAATATTATTGTTTAAGACTAAATAAAGTATGTATTAATGGTATTTATTTTTCAGTAATACATTAAGCTCATCTTTATTTCGCACTATCGCAAATATAGATCTTCACTGCTACTTCTATATAAATAAAAAAACTGTAATTGACGTAGATTGTGAAATTTAAATTTACTTTAGCCACTTCCAAATAATGACATTTATTATTTGACATTGAAGCTTAACGTTTGTGTCAAATTTTTCAAAACTTCTATAAAGATATTAATTTAAAAAAATGGTATTCAACATAGAACAAAAAGCAAAACTTATCGAATGTTACTTCCTTACAGGCGTGAAAGTAAATAGCGAGTCGGAGTATTCAATTACAGAATGCATGGCTGATTTTCGTGAAGAATATTCTGAATTAGTGTTGGACTACAATGGTTTTTACAATGTTTTGACAAATTCTGTGTAATTATTCACAGAGACAGGTAGCGTCTGTCAATCAAAAAATTGGAAGTGGGCGGTCGTCTACACGTACAGTTGAGTATATTGAAGCCCTTGAGCATATTATTGATGAAAATCAGAGGACATCTATTTCAGTAGTGGCCCAACAAACAAATTTGTCTTATGGTACATGCCAACTCATTCTAAACAAAAGACTTGCATTGTCATGCATACAAGCTTCAATGTTCTAATTATTTTTTTTCCATTGGATTATTTAAGACGAATGGAATTTTGTCAATGGTTCCAAAATAATCTAAACAATAAGGATATCCTTAACACAGTTTTTCTTTCTGGGATTAGGCTTGGTTTTATCTTTCTGGATATGTTAATTCAGTGAACTGGTCTTCCGAAAATCCTCATTTTTTGGTGAAAAACCATTGCATCCTCAAAAAGATGGTGTCTGGGTCGGAATATCTGAAAGAAGATTGGTGGGTCTCATTTTTTTCGAATGTACACTTACTGCACAGTACTATATTGCAATGAGATATTAGGCTCATTCACAAATCAACTGAATGATTTTTTACAAACTGGGTAT
This sequence comes from Amphimallon solstitiale, assembly GCA_963170755.1. Classification (NCBI taxonomy): domain Eukaryota; kingdom Metazoa; phylum Arthropoda; class Insecta; order Coleoptera; family Scarabaeidae; genus Amphimallon; species Amphimallon solstitiale. The sequence goes on from OY720678.1 coordinate 99,099,899, forward strand.
TTCCATCAAGAAACAGCAAATACGACCAGAGCAGAACTTCAATATCTTATAGGATTTTTTGATGACAGAATAATAAGCAGGAACACTAAAATCCCATTTCCAGCTAGGTCTTGTGATTTAAACATATGTGATCTTTTCATTTGGCCATACATTAAAAATAACTGAATAACTGAAAATTCGCATAACAGAAAAATGTGAAGAGATCAACAACTCAATGCAAATGTTTCATAAAGGTTTTGCTGGATTCCCTAAAGGAGTTGCATGTGTTTAGACATAAACATGGGCAACATTTTTACACATTCTGTAGTTTTATGTAAATTTTGATTATGATTTCGATATTAAATGAATTATTTGTTTCATTTTTTGTTGCAGTATCATTTCGTTGCTATGAACTTTGTTTACAATAAAAATTTCAAATAATAAATGTCATTATGCGGAAGTGGTTGAAGTACATTTAAATTTCACACTCTACTCCAATTACGATTTTTTCAATTTTCTTTCTTTTATAATTTCAATACTCGAAACTGTAATTATTTAGTTGTTAATAAACCAAGTAATTTGTGTTACTAAATAGTCCAATTTACTACTTATTTGATAAAGTCTTATTTACTTGATTCTAAAGCTTAATTGTGTGACGTATCTTATTTGTAATTATTATATACTGTATTATACCATATTATTTGTTTATGGGTCAATAAAATCTCTATGTCTAATCGAAGTAATTACCCATCATGTTCAAATGTGTACATACAATGTATTTGATGCAACTGATCAATATAAAGACAATTATAATGGCTACGTTTTTGGTCACAACCAAAAAACACTTATACTGTTACGCATGAGCGAAAGCAAATAAAATTTGGACAGCGTGAAATTATGTTCCTACAAATAACTAAGTAACAAAACAAATATAGTTAAATGTATTAACAAATGTTAGTAGCCATAAGTGGAGGAAGTACGTCTTCTATATAAGGAATTGGACAATATATAAAAATGTTATGATTTAAAACGCAAAAGGCAAGTGATAAACAATTAATTTCTCAATAATAAAAACATCAATTAGTCACTCAAATTTATTTGTAACATTACTTGAGTATAGGAAATGATGATTTTGTCAAATTGCATTCATTACAGTGTAATTCAAGTATATGTATGCAAAATGATAAAAGTATTCAAAATTAATTTCAGTAATAGAGGTATACACAACTTACAATTATTCTCAGTTATACAAAATGTTGTAAAATCTATCTACCATTTAAAAGATATGTTCTAATTACTAAAATTACATAGTAAATATTAAAGGCCATTTAATCTAAAAAAGTTCTGTAAATATAAGTATATGAAAATAAAATGCTAATTATTAGATAAGCGTTAAAGTTAGATATGCTATATGTGGAGAATCGTAGTACAATTATAAAGGTAATTAAATTTTAGATCTGAAAAGTCTTCCTGCACAAACCGTTCTAATTAAAATAAGAAAGTTGAGTATTTGAGAATATTGTCAAAGTTAAATAGGAGGTTATAACATTCCATTAGTCTTATGTCATTTAAAAGACCAAATTTTGCTGAATGTTAAATACATTTGCGTGTTTTTAATGTCATCCATTTACGTAAGACTAAATTTTGTATTTTACCCAATAATATTGGAATGTAATAGCTAATTTGATATATAGAATTTAGATATCTTAATAAAGGCAGGGTGTTTCATTTAATAAACCTAGGTTTTGCATAGAATGTTTCTGCATCTACCACTACCGTTTACCATACATAGTGTGTTGTGAATCAATCTGGGTATATCACTTCATTTTTCAAAGAGAGAAGGGCATTGGAAATTTTAATAAAGTTATAAATTACGATTAAACATAAATAATAAATAAGAGCAAATATTCACAATAGTTGACAGGCGTTACAACACACATTTTTGCAATCGCGCATACTTGAATAAGATGATATACTACAAAGAAAATATGGTACAATATTACTCACACGGTAATAGGTAGCAATAATATTTCAACTCTACCTCATAAAATTTTATTTTAAATATACCTACACATGACATTGATCAATAATAAAAATATAATAGCTCCATTTCATTTACAATATACTTACTAAAATTAAAGAAAACCTTTAATTAAAAGAATCTCTCGTTTCTTCTCTCTCTATGTATGTATATGCCAGCATATGTATAGATAATGTATATATTAGCATTAACTGTACTCTTAATCATTATACTCATTAGAACACCCGAACTGTATCTATAACATGTAACACATAATACAGCACCTATGTGAATTAACTGAAGAATCTGTACAATTATTTTGAGTTATGATAATAAAAATTTCAACATTTGTTATTTATACAAATAGAGTTTCTAATTAATTGTAAGCGTATTAATTAGAAAGAAGAGGAATTCCATTAAATATGCGGCATTTTAATTATGAAATCTGTACAATTTTATTGTCTTATTTGCTTTCTATGTCAGAAGAAAATCAAATGTTATGGCATATGTATTCTATTATGTACAATTCTAAAATAAAATCTTGTTTAAAGAATCTTGCAATGAAAATAAACATGTTTGAAATTTATATAATGCTTCACGATCAAGTAAGTTCATAATAAAATCTAATAACATAGTATGTGTAGTATTCACTTGCTATTCACTTAACACGGTTGAGATTAACTTGTTTATTGAAATTATGTTGCATGCAAATTGAGTTTATTAGCTAATTATTTTTAATATACGGTCATTAGGCAAATTTTATTTATTACATTCTTCCACGTGATAGAACAAAATAAACATATTCCATGTGGCAAGTACCTTTTCTTTACATAATATATGTGCGTGGTTCAATTATTCTATTTATGCAATACGTACATTTTCAAGAAAACTAATGGGTGACTCAGAATGAAATTCGACTTTGTTTTTTGTATCTTCTTGTGGAACTTTCTTCCAATAGAATAATTTAGTGATGAACATAGTGCTTTCTGTGTAAAAGCGCATTCTACGAAAATGCTCATTCTTACGTGCAAGTCCAAAGAATGTTTCGAAATCATAACAATTTGCGGTATGCTCATAAAGGTCCAACTGCTATTTAGTTAAGCAGTGGATACTCAAATTTCAAGTAAGTGGTTTAAGAGTTTACTCTAAGCCCCGTGGCCGCAGAAGATCTGTTAAAAATGAAATGAACATTGAAGCTGTAAGTGCTGCTATGCGCCAAAATCAACATTGTTCGATAAGAAAACATGCGTTTGCTTTACATTTAAACCGGCGTAGTGTTCAAAGAATTTTGAAAAAGGATTTACATTACCATTCTTATAAGATCCAGTCAGTTCAAGCTTTGAAGAATGATAATGGCCGTAGCAGTCTTAATTTTGCTATTTTGATGCAGTAGTTCAATGATTTTGATAATATTATTTTTAGAAATGGAGTACATTTTCCTTTAGACATGCACGTCAATAAACGGAATTGTCGATACTTATCTGCGGCTAACCTAAGAGTAAAACATGCAGTCTTTTTGCACACTCAAAAAGTAACTGTATGGGCTTCAATATCTTCAAGAGGCATTATTGGTCCTTATTTTTTGAGAATAACCAAGAACAATTAATCACAGTAAATGCACAACGATATTCTTCGATGATCAGCATTTTTGTAGGACCAACATTACAAACATTTGAAGGGTTGATAATCACACATTATTCCTGCAGAATGGCGCAACAAGCCATATTGCGAATGAAGCTTTGGAGACAGTAAGAATGTTTTGTAAGAAGTTGTAGTTTGACACCACTAGATTTCTTCTTCTTGGGCCAACTTAAAAGTAGGGTGTATGAAAATTCTCCGGCGGATGTAAATAAACTTAAAGACCGAATACGGGAAAAAACACCGCCTTTTTTGTAGCACTATATGTGAACGAGTTATTCTAAATGCACGACATTGTTTTTAAGGTTTAATTTCCAAGTGATAGTAATTATATTTCTATGCACAATTTATAAAAACATTCAAAAACCAATGAGCATTTTTAAAATCATATTTCATTCTGAGTCACCCTTTAGTAAATAAATAATATATGATATTCAATAAGTTAATTGTGGAACTTTATTTATGAAGTATATATATTTTTTTTATTTCAAAGATATTTAAATTTCCTCTGTAAGGAAGCTGATTTTTTCGGTTGAAAAAATGTTCATGGTCGGGTCAGGCTGTATCAAAATGCAATTGAACACAAGAATCTTGAATTTAAAAATGTACTAATTATCTTTCTCTCCCAATAATAATAATATTAATATACTGCCGTTTGCTGATAATGGAAAGAATTTATTAATTCCTATGTATAAAATATTTAAATGAGGTTCACAAGTGCTTAGATCTTAAGCTTTTAAAGACATGATTTGATTTAAGCCAATTTATCTTCAAAACACTTCTACATTAATAATTATAATATTACATCTTGCATACAAACTCGAAATAACAACTAAATTGCATAATATTAGGTTACATACAAATACATTTCATTAAAAAGGACTGGCATCAATGAATTAAATTTGTTCATATTAAAAAAGTGTGTATTGGAATTAATTAACAATCTAGGTACAGCATTAGATCAAAGAGTTGTTTGTTTCAAGTACCTTATATATTTTTCAGAAGCTATGTGCCCCAGTCTTAAAGAACAAATAATTGTTGGAATTTAAATCATAGAAATACTTGAGATGCACAATTTATGCGAAAGTTGAATAACGTTTAAATTACTTAGGTTCTTTGGAGGACTAACAGTTCAGTTCATTAGTATTAGAAAGGTAGAAAACAACTTAGACTAAATGAAAACTTCAATAAAATGGTATATAGAATGTCGTTTAGAATCCACTTTATTAAGACTGTTTCTTTGAAGTTTGCACTATCAGTAATAAATTGTAACAGGAGTGCCAAAAATATATTTCAAAGCTGGAACAAAGTTGTCAAAATAAGTGGGATAAAGCAGCGGTGGAAGACTGTTGCTCTTTCCTCATGAAAAAAATGATGTAGGTTATAACAGCATATCGACATTTGCGAAAACATCATCCAGAGTGAATTCAGGTTTAGCATATTATTTTGTACTTTTTTGTTATGGGAAAGCTGTTATCTTTAGAAATAAATGCTACTGCCCTCTATACTTATACCATTTATGTCTCTAATTTATAAAACTATTTTTGAAGCAAAATAGGAAAAAAATAATACCCTGTAAATAAAAAACTGTAAATAATAAAGTCTTTTGCATCCTAGATTCGTGCAACCAGCATAATTTATTCGTTATAATCAGCTAGTTATAATTTTTGGTAGAATTGTATTATTTAATTAGTGTAATTTATTTTTGTTGCATAATGCAAATTTAATAGAAAAACAAAAAGGTATAACATTTTCACTAGAATATTTGTTGTTACATTTAAAAACCTGAAGAAAGAAGAAACAATCCTTTTATAATCATGAATAGGGAGCAAACAGGAAAGGTTGATGACTCATCGCCCATATACCACGCGATCATTTAAGTTCTAAATTATAGCAGGCGGGATTTTTTTTATTAGGTTGTCCAGAATGTCAATTATTGATTAATTAACATTTTGAAACGTCACTTTGACAATTCAAATTGTAAATTAGTACTTATATACCAACTTAATTTAAATTGCACTGCCTGCTCTAATTTAGAATTTAAATGATCGCGCGGTATAATTAAATAACAAGTGGCTGGTGATCTATAAAATAAAAAATGCCTTATTATTTGTTCATTTTGTAGTTCAAGTCGAGTAAAGGAGTATTAATATTTACTAGCAATACTTTCTCAACGTTCTCTTCTGTAAGATTTGTTCTCTTTGAATGAAGTACATCTTTGTAGATAGAAAACGCCCTTTCTACATCGCAACTGGTTATAGGTGCGTACTGGAAATATTCTTTTATTTCAGCGGATTTAGCAGTTAGATTTTGTGTCATTGTCCCCATACACAATTGCCGCAATGTTATTAATTCTGGATTTCTATTAAAAACTGCGTCTAACTTTTGCCCAAGGCCACATCCGAAGTCACTTGGAATACTTTTGAAATTATTAATTGCGACATCTAATGTGGTTAATCCATCTTTTAATTTGAGCTTTCGATTTTCAAAATGTGTGATTAGTTTAGGCAAATTTCCAATGTGTTCGTGAAGAAATAACAACTGCTTTTTAAATTTGGGATTTGTGTTAGTTCCTTGCACTCAGAAATACTTCGATCATCGTCATTTAAACATATAACAAAATTTTGTAAACTATGGAAATTCTCTGCATAAAAACTAGTAGCTTCCAATCATGTTCCCCATCTAGTTATTACTGGCGATGGAGTAAGTGACAAAGATGGAAGTTTTTACCTGTAAAGGGCCACTCTCGATGGTGCTTTTCTGAACACTTTTTTAAAAGTGGATACAAGTCTATCAATTTCCGGATACCTGTCTCTGATATATTCTCAGATTCTGTGGAGAGCATGTGCTACACAAGTAATATGCAGCATATAAGGATATGTTACCTTTAATAGTCTGCCTGTTTTTAAAATATATGCGGCTCTGTCACTAACAAATAAAAGCATTTTTTTCTTGTACCTGTCGTCCGAATGCAGCTCTTTGTGCAAATTCTCGTCAATGGTTTTAGCAACTGTTTCCGCATCAACTGTATTTATAACTTTAGATGCTATTATATATGCGTTATATGGAATAGTTGGATGTAGTACACCAGCTACAATATTTACCACACAGCGTCCTAATAAAACGAAAGATTTTTTCGGCACTTATCCGTAGGTACTGATTTGAAAGATGTCTTCTAATGCATTCTTCTGTTTTCGTGAAGCACTTAGAAACATAATATTTGCGTAAGGGGAATTCATCAGGAACATTTCAATCAGTATATTTTTGAAGAAATGTTTGGGATTGTCAAGTTTCTTTAATGGAATATTAGCCGCCATTAAAGCTTCACAGAGTTCTTCGTTAAAATTGTCAGCTTTCAACGGGTTCAATTTTCCTAAGTGACGTTGTACGTGCTCTTTTTGGGCATTCTCTAACGATATTTTACAGACTATGCAATAAATTTTAGAATCACGACAATGGAGGACATACAATCAGTATGACCCTTAATCCAACTTGCCATTGTTTTACGATGCCATTCTCGACGTTCTTCCATATCATAGTAACATAAACAATGTTCTAGATATAAATAAATGATAACTAAATATGTATGCGTATGTTATTGAAGCGAAATCCAATGCACACTTACGTCGAAATAATTGGGAGGAATAGATTTAATGAAACGGTATTAAACAAGAACTGTTACAAAAATTACGAAGTACGTAATTAACAGGCAAAACAATGAGAGAAATTAACATAAGTATGAATAGGCATATACATATAGTGGAAACGCGTTACATTCAGTTGCACGTTATACTAGATCTATGACGACTCGCCTTGTATATGTTGCCCGATCTATTTTTATTTCTGTCAGTAACCAAAGAAAAAAAATATTCACAATACAATAACTATAACGTAATATATTTAGTAATTGAAATACACTAAGACTTCAGTCTTTCTCAACTTATTTATTATATTGATTTAAAATTGCCGAAAAACCTTAAATGTTTCTTTACGTATCCATAATATAATTTAAAATAAGCCATACTTACGCTATTCGCATTAAATTTAACACATGATTATAGAAAAGTTTGTAAAAAGCCACGACTGTTTACAGAAACCTTTCGGCATTATATTCAATGGACGCAAATAAATTATAAATACACTTCTAAGAAGCACTGTTTTTAAACAATTTATATTAAAGCAAAAATAAACATGAAAAATTTGACAGGAAGAATATGCACAACGCATGTCTTTTTGACAGATATGATTTATCTGTCAACACCGAATTGAACTATTAGTCTATTAAAAATATGTAATAAAGAAATTTAATATATATATTACGATCAATTTATAAATTTTCTATTTAAGCTAATGAAATAAATGCCCTCAAATATAATTTAACAAAGCAACTTTTTTAGTTTCTCTAATACAGTTATGACAACATGTAAACGTCATCGATGACGTGCAACTGAACTTAACGCGTCTCCAGTATAGATTTTTTACATGAAATGCTATACATTTCGATACCTTTATAAGAGGTCATTAAGTGTTGATTAAATTAACAAGTATTTTGCATTAGACGATTTTTAACTATTTCTTAGATACAAAGATTTTTCGAAGAAAATTATACAACTTCTTATGATAATAATGTTGGGAGAACTATTAAGGGCTAAATTAGTAGACTACTATTTGACTACCGATTCTCGATAGGGATGCATATGTAAATTTGTATGTAGAACTTTCGCACAACTAGCTCTACTAATATCTGAAAAGAACACATAATTAAGGACTTGCGCTTATTTAAATATTCTAACTCGTGTACCTGATTGTGCTGATAGCCTTCGTAGTGATGTGTTGCGGTTTTGATTAATTCGTTCTTCAAGATCATTAACAACAGCTTCAGTTAATACTATAGGTCTTCCTGTTGATTTATCCTTACTAATAATTTTTTTTTCTGTCAAAACGCTTTACATTCACAGTTGTGATGGCCGAAAACCTCATATTTGACATTTTTTTTTAGGAAACGCTCCTAACTGATCCAAGCAAGACTGCAACCTGTACGATCAAGTTCCATCCTGATTGCGAGTGCATTTCGAAAGTGGGCCATAAGAATTTGTGTCTCTTGTTCAGGCGTAAACAGTTTAGGCTTTCTAATCAATACTGAAAAAAAGTTAAAATAGTGATTATTGAAACACAGTTGCTTTTCATATTAAATTATTACTTACCTACAACTAACAAACGATGATCATTGAGCTCTGAAAAGAACTGTTCGAAATTGGAGGTATAAATATGAAAAATTCAGAGCAAATAATGTTTACAAGACCGACGATGACAACTGACAATACAATTAATGACAATTTATTTATCTGCCTTGATATAATTGCATTTAATTGACGTACAAACATTAACAGACACATGGTATAAGTATAAATATATATCGTTTACATTCATGGCCGTATATTTGTTATATTTCTCATTTCATTTCTCCACATTTTTTAACTATGAAAAAACATATGTAGATTGCATATGATTTCAGAGACACGCTAATAACAGATAGTCGCTAATACTTGCGAGTCAATATTTGTCGGTTTTATTGCGTAGCTTTATAAAAGCGACTATTATATACCAGATGCAGACCTGATTTTAAATAAGGGTGGTTTTAAATCCAAGCCAAAGATACGGTGCTCTTGAAGGAGGAAGTTACCTTAATAAAGCTTTTTTGAAAATGTGATAGGCTGTCATCTCGCTTCTTTCGTTGATTTTTTCTTGATGGTTAGCTGTTCTAACAAGATGATGAAGCTGTTAATGTTACGGTTATGTATTTAAAAATAATATGAAAATTTCTTCCTTATTGTTTTATCTGCCAATGGTTTCCACATCAGACATATTCATCGTACTTACATTTTTTGAGGGACAATATTTTATAAATAATATAATAATCCTTTTTTGGTTTTGGGCTCAGTTTCAGGTTTTTAGCTAAGAATAATAAAGGTAGTACAATACTCCAAAAGTAATTATTGTAATTCAGCGATATTTACTATTTTTATATCTATGTTTGTATACTGTTTTGTACAGTACACAATAACTCACTTTACCCTCGTCAAAAATCATTCAAAAATTATTGCACTTCCTTTTTCTTTATTTTATTCTCTTAATTAATTGATACTTACTCTTATATGATGTCTTGCTCATACGCAATTTACAGGAGAAAAGGCAGCTATAAATTACAAAATTATTATGTGGTACACGGAACATACATACATGCATTCATACATTTCAAGGAATATTATTATTATCATTAACTATTCTTAAGGAAAAATAAATTGTTATAACAATTACATTAATAATCTAATTAACACAGTGACAAGTAGAGTACAACGAAAAAACGGTAATTACTTGGTAATAAGTCAGTGCGGTCGGTTGTTTTTTGTTGTCGGAACAATGCATTTGCAGCGTCCGTCACATATAAGCTGGATACAATTATAATACTTTTTTTTTTAAATAGTCACATATATTTTAATAAAAGAACGTGAAAGTTTCACTAATTAAAGTAATAAAACATGGCAGTCAATAAAACGTATCTACTTATAACGAAGTGCCACTCCTCTTGGAAGCAATTTAAGAATTGGATAAAGTTTAAATATCATAAAGTTGAATTAGTAATCTATGAAAAGAAAGAAATTAAGTAAAAATCTATATCCGTGTCTCTTCGGTGTATATGTTGCACTCAATTGGGAAATTTCGGTAATGATCGAAATTTATACCCACAACGCGTTGTGGATTTGGCAATATGCTTAGACCTCCTTGTGGGAAAGTTTAGTCGCATTGTTTCCACTATACGATTTGACGATGAAAATCAAGCATATACAAAGATCATCGCGTTATAGGTAATGTAAAGGACCCACAAAACGAAACATCTTAACCTCTTTCATTCGATGCGCTATATAGAATTAGAATATGTGTAAATATGAAAAATATTCAAAAATATATAAAAACTCGTTTAAATATAATGTATGTAGTTTAAGAGATAGACAAATCAACGTCTTGGCACATTGTCAAAAGGCGTCAACATTTGCCATCTGCCGCAAATATGTCAACAAGAGGTCATGTTAATGAGTTCTCAGGTGCAACTGCATGAGATTTTGTACTTCCAATAAGTGTTCCTGTAAACAGCAAAAATTCAAATGCAATTCTAAATGCCATGACTCGCAAACGTACAAAGATAAATAATGCATAGTTATAATACGATATTACGTAATCATTAGGAATACCTAATTTTCGTATTTACGAAATAAGTGTGAATATATCCGAAATTAATGGAAAAATGCGAATAAATGCAAAATATGGAAATAAACGCGAAGCGATGCGCTTCTGGTAAAATCTGTGATCTCTATTCGAAGAATTGTTATTACGGACATGCCGCTAATAAGTTTTTGAGGTGGGGACATGCTCTAGCTCTCTAGCAGCACAGACGTGGCAGCGAGGTGTGAGGTGTGCGAACAGCGTAGCCAACCCTACAGTTTTAACGCGAACACCGGAATGTTCGAATAAATTAGAAGATTTGAAATCATCTCTTGAGCTGCAAAGTCAAGGGGTTTTCTTTGGAAAGACTGAACGCATTCTGTCAAATGACAATGGCGAGATTTTTCTGGGGCTGAAAAGTATGCTGATGAGGGCAGCAGAGAAGAGCTTGAATAAATTTATATAGTCCTTCACATGAAATCTAATGAAACGAACGAGGTCTGCCGACATACCCTATATTTATTGCCAAGCAGTCGCTCAGGAAAGATTTCTTAGTCGTGAGTTTTTCCAAAATTCCGTTTTATAAAAATATCCCGCAAAATGAGTTTATTGATGGATATAGTCGCTTTCATCAAAAGCTCCTAGCTGCAGCAAATAAAACAGACTCTCCCAATGTTCATCAGGTTTTCCGGGCAACTAAATACATTCATCTAAATTTTGCAAAAGCGGCAATTCCAAGTTTATGGGAGTCCTGTAAATAGTGTTGATGTGTGGCGATTTTTCAGCACCTACAACAGTGTCAGCTCGGACAGAAGGACCAGGCTGTTGGAAGAGAATGTAGAAACGACAGCATGTTGGCTTTCAACTAACACTAAGACTATCTGATTAAACTGGGGGACATTGACACATTCTTTCAGGTTTTTGGTGACATTCTGGAATACATCAACATTCGGAAACCGCGTGTGATTATAACCGGCGATTTCAATATCAATATATAAAATAAAGAACAAACCATTGTCAAGAAGTTTTATGACATTATTATGTCTTATAATCTGGATTTATTTTATTTTACAACTTTATTATTCTGTTGCTAACTTCAAGATTTGTTTTTGTTTTAGCGAGTAAAGTGAAAATTTAGGATTTTTGCTTTTGCGAAATTGGATTGTTTTTTTTTTTGCGAAAATTACGTATTCCTAATAGTCATATGTTTGTACACTGAGATCGATAATATTTTTTACCTGTGTGGTTGCAATACGATGGATTTCATAATTTGCCTGTAACGCATTATGGATAGTACGTTTTGCTCAATGGCCGAAACAATGCGAATAAATTTACCCACAACGAGTCAGAGTAAATTGCAAAGTCCACAACGCGTTGTGGATATAAATTTCGGCCATTACCCGAATTCACCAACTGAGTACAACATATATACTCTTCTTTCTATTTATGCTATAGTTCTATTGTTTCAAGAAAAGAATAAAAATTTAGAGAAACATTGTGAAAAACTAACTCTTATTTATTTGACAATTACTAATACAAGATGTTTCTCATTAAAAAATATATAGAATATAAATAAAAGATAAACAAACCTTAGTTGAAAATGATAAAGTTGATTATGTATATAAATAAATTTTCTATTCACTGTCCATATGTTTCAATCTTTCAAATAGACCCCAAAATATTTGGCAGTCATTCCAGTTAAAACACGTATATTTACTTACTGCTATATTATACATGTCCTAAACAAAATCGAATTTTATAACTAGGCTATAGTATGGATTAGAAGTCAAAACTATTTAACTGCTTAATTCAAATGGTTAACGGTTCACATAAAATCTTTTCAACAGCATTGCTCAGATCAGTTTATTTTAAAGCTCATACTTCAGCATAATGCACAGTAAGTTTCAATAACCTGACAGATAAAAAACTATGTACATAATCTTAAAAATTTCTATTTCTAGAAAGCTTTTATTCTAGCATTTGAAGAAACATGCTCCAAGTCAGTTCAAAAGTCTTCAGATGTTATTTCTTGTCATAAGGCGTCGCTCAAATTAGGAATTCTGCCCGATAGATATTAGAATCAATATGAACTGCATATTTTCTATCTTCAATGCTGTACAATTCAAAAGAAAAAAAACAACAAAAATTCAAAAAAAATAGTTTCAGGAGTTGTGCCGGAATAATGTGCTTTAAAATACTGGTGTTTATTTTGATTCTTCTTGGGACTTAAATAATCATGTTCAGGATGTAGCTGTGGCTGTGGTTATTAAGATATTAAGATTTGTAATTCATAATACCTGGTCTTGCACTAGTCTGTAAATACTCAAGATAGATTTTAGTATGATAAGCTCTAAAATGGACTTGCATGGAATCCATATTACCAAACTCATAAGTTTTTATTAGAGAATATTCAAAGATGATTTTAAAGTACTTATTTATGGTATAAAGAGCACAATGCTCATCAATATAGAGGATTTCCTCATAGCACCTTACTGACAGAATTGTCTTTAACATCTCTTTCTTTCTCTTGAAACTCTACGAAACAACATATGCCTCACATTATTATGAAATTGCTATATAATTCAACTTATTTCAAAATTTAATTTTTATATTCTAACACATTTTATATCGACCAGGCTAGAAGTAATTTGTTCTTTCGCTCATCGTTTTTTTTGTATGTTAAATATATAAGGATATTAGCTTAGAATGCAATATTTTGTATTGTTCCCTTAAGCAGCTTTTGCATATAAATTTAAAATAATTCGTTTAATTAGGTAGCTACTGATTTATTATTTTCGCTTAGTACATTGTTCACTTATATTATGCATACTTTGTATAATTTATATATATATTATTATGTATTTTGTTTATGTACTTGCTATAGTATTCTTTTATATTATTCTGTATTCATTTAGCATATTGTTGGTGTAAACTGTTGGGAAATAAACATTTATTTATTTATATATTTATCTGATAACCTGTACGAGTAATAGGCTGTCTATAGTCTCGCTTTTCATTGGGCGAATCACCTTTACCATCATGTGCTAAAACTATGCAATATGATTGGATTATACCAAACCCAGTTCACATCCGTTTTATGCATTGTTGCATTATTTATTAGAAATGTTCTAGAAAAGTTCATATATACATTCAAAAAATGTTTGTGGTACACAAAGGGTACCCTTTTCAAATTCTAATGGAAAAATTACTGGAATTAAGTAAAATAGTATTAGTAGACGATATTTGGTCACTAATACCAGCAATAAGTTATCAAATGTGAACTATATGCTATATCGGGGTTAATTTAGTACCATTTTAATAAGATAGATTCCAGAATCTAGGTTTCTTATAAATATTTCAATCTTTAAATTAATCGTTTTTTCCTATTGGCGCGTTCGATTTTAATTTCCTTGAAATACTTTAGAACAATTTAGAACAAACCCAAAACAACCTGGAACAACATTATCGATTGGTGAAAAAAGGGAGCTGGCGAAAAATCGTTTTTCGTCAGCCCCCTTATAATTTTTATATGTATGCAGTCAGCTTAGAAAATGGCAAAAATGATTTTTCCGCCATTTTAAGCCGATTATAATTTTTTGTTCGAAATACTTTGGAGCAATTTAGAACAAACAACCGTCAGAATTTCGATTTTCGAAAAAGGGGGGCTAACTTGACACTTTTGGATTCGCGTTTTCCAATATCTTGTGATATATAATAGATACGGTTGTGATATATTCGAGCAATGTTTAGAACAAACTTAGAACAACTTGGAACAATCTTCAAAACTTTTATTTTTGCAAAAAATGGGCCTGTTTTCATACCTTTGGGATTTGTTTTTCCACATTTTCTCAACAAACTTTGAATTTTTCTTTGAAATACTTTGGAGCAATTTAGAACAAACCTAGAACAATAGTCAGAATTTCGATTTCCGAAAAAATGGGGCTCGGAAATACTCGTTTTTTTCCAATTATTTCCGTCAAAATTGATTTTTTTTCAAGATTCTTTGGAACAATGTTTACAACAACTAAAACGACCGGATACAACCATCAGAATTTGAATTTTCGAAACAAAGAGGGCAGGGTGAAGAAGTCCTTTTTTTCAATTATTTCGAGCAATTTTGACTTTTATCAACTTAGAACAAACCTAGAAGAACCTGAAACAATTTTCGATTTTCAAAGAAAGGGGGGCTAATATGACACTTTCAATTTTTTTTTGCAACATATTATCTATAAGAGATACGGTTTTGAGTATTAGAAAAATGTTTAGAACAAATATAGAACCTAAAACAACCGTCAGAATTTAAATGTTAGAGAAAAGGGGGACTGGTGAAAAATAGCATTTCCTGTATTTGGCCGATTATAATTTTTTTTCGAAATACTTTGAATCCATTTAGAAAAAGCCTAAAACAACATGGAATAACTGTTTTATTTATTTTTAAGATTATCAATTTGTGAAAAAAGGAGGATGGGAAAAATCGTTTTTCGTCGGCCCCTTTGTATGTATATAAGTAATCAGCTGAGAAAATGGCATTTTCTCAGCCGATTATGTTTTTTTTTCTTCAAGACACTTTGGAGTAATTTAGACCAAACCTAGAAGAGCATTGAAAAACCGTCAAAAAAAAGGGTTTTTTGAAAAAAGGAGGGCATATAGGAGGGCATATATAAATATGCCCTCCTTTTATAATTAAATATTTTTATGTATAAGATTTTGATGTATTAGAACAATGTTTAGAACAAACCTAGAACAACTTGAAGCAACAGCCAAATTCTTATTTTTGCAAGAACTGGGTCTGGTTTCATACCTTAGGATTTTGTTTTTCCCCATTTTCTCGACTAATTTTGATGTTTTCTTTGTAATACTTTGGAACAATTTTGAACAAACCTAGAACAATTTTCAGAAAATTTTCAAAAAAAAGTTGAGTTGCCAAAAACTCGCTTTTTTCGATTACTTCTGTCAATTTTAAATTTTTTTTCTAGATTCTTTGGAACAATGTTTAGAACAACTAGGACCACCTGGCAGCAATTGCCGGAATTTCAATTTTTGAAGAAAGAGTGGAAATATAGTTTTTTTTTTCAATAATTTCGGCCAATTTTGACTTTATTTTGGTATATTAAGGAACAACTTAGAACAAATGTAGAACAACCGTCAGCTTTTCGATTTAGGAAAAAAGAGGAGCTAACTAGATACACCCATATTTGTATGTATATGAGTTATTGAAATATTTAATAGGTTGAGTTATTATACAGTAAATTTATTTTAAAAGTACGGTATTTAAACTCTGAATATGCAAAAGCAAGAAATATAGATAGATTCATATAACATAAATTTGTCAAAAATTTAGTGTCATACATCTTTATTAAAAAAAGTATAGTATAAATTACGGATACGTAATTACACATATAGGGGTAATACGTTTGGACTTCAAGTCCGCTTCGCACACATTCTGATACGAACTACACGAGAGAGAGTCTTATGATATATCAGACTAGCGCGAACTTAATGAAAAGATATGTACTGTATACGTTATGTTGTGCAGTGCTCCAGCGTGTGTGCTCTGAAAAACTCACATTAATACAAAGAAATAAATACGAGCGGTAATGTGTTGTTCTGGGCGGGTCAATCAGATTATATATACAGGCATACTCATATTCGTGCATATGTATATAATACATATACTTATAGAGTAAGATCACAGAAACACCAGAATAATTATCACGCCAATGTAATTTGTAACTTTTGTTAATTAGTTTTGTTTGAGATAAGAAATCACGATACTCATGTAAATCTATAACCCCTATTATACGCCATATATAAGGTATACATACCAGCGTATAATGTATATTATATATCATATATGTATTATCTTATTAACTAAACGTACATTTTATGAATATATGTATGTGTGTACATATATGTCTGGTATGTATATACACACATATCGATATGGATATGCTTGAATACTGCTACTCTTTCATTATGTAGAAATGAATAATCGAATTCATCTTAACACTCCATAATTACGTGTAATATGGTTATGGGTGTGTGTGTGTGTAGTGTAATCTTCCTTGGTTTTGTTACATTCGCGCCTTTGTTAAGGAAGGTCGTTTTCTTACTGTCACTGTGCACTTGGGGCACATTTAATTTATGCGAGCTTACGAATGGTTAATGTCTCAAGAGATTGAGATAAATAAGTATGGATATATGACTGTATGCGTAGGAGGAACAAAGGGAGCTTTAAATGTTTTAAAAATGAAGTAGGTACTTTTTTGTTTAATATATACCCATATTTCAAAAGAAATGAACCCAATTAAGCTATTATAAATAATAATGATATAGAAAACAAATGTTAAAAAAATGATAAGTAATATATTTTCCTTACGAACATTGGTCTGTATGTTCTTTATGTGTTCTTAACGAAACCAGAACTAAGCATTTATAATAGTATTTCTTCTGCAATAATAATGGATGAGCGTTGGGTGGAGATGGTATAATAAAATGATAAACTGGTGTGGACACCACACGATATTTTGATACATATGTGATATCCATTTAAGAGTGTATGCGTAGGATACACAAAGCAAGCTTTATATGTTTTAAAAATTAAATAGGTACTTTTTTGTTTAATATATGCCTTTATTTCAAAAGAAACGAAAGCAATTACACTTTAAATAATAGTGATATAGAACACAAATGTTAAAAAATTGCTAAATATTAAAATATTTTCCTTATTGGTCTCACTGTTCTTTATGTATTCTTAAGAAAAGCAGAATTCAGTTTTTATATAGTATTTCTTCTGCAATAAGAATGGATACGCGTTGGGCGGAGATGGTATAATAAAGTAATAAATTTGTGTGGACACCGCACGACATTCTGATACGAATGTGAGATCCATTTTTTTTTTAAATATGCAGAACATATTTTAATATAAGTTTTAAATACTTTTTTTATGCTCTTAACAAATTTGTTGTTTTACATTCATAGTAAATATGTGGAAACTACTTAAATTGCAAAATATTGTTTTTCTGCCAGGGTAAAAGTGTTATATTTACTCGGTATTTTGAAAAAATCTTCGTACATAAATTGTTCCCAACTGATTTTTTAATACTTTTATACTTTTTATGCATTTTACATAATCATACTAACAGTTGACCATATATATAAAAAATGTTCTGTACAGATATAGCTCAAAAACTGATCAGCTCTGCCGAATAAAATTGCAAACTTAAATATGGAGCTGGCGTCACTAGCTTTACATATAAAGAATTAGCTTTACTAGGTGAAATTAATGTTATGACGATAGGATGAGTCATAAATGCGAATAAACAGAATTTAGCCCCGGTAAATATAGAACTAGTTTTTAAATCCAGTAGCACTACCATCTGTCCATCCTTACTTTCACATTTCAGGGTTGCACAGCTTATCGCTTGTTTTCTTTTTCTTGCGTTTCATAATTATGTATTTTTGTTTAATTGTCTTTGGTTTTTGGATTTATTCTTGTTTTAAATTATAAATTAGTTTAAATCTATGCGGATGGTCATACGGGATAGTTAGCCTCGGTCGTTTCATTTGAGGATATGAAAACATCCAAATAGATGTCTCTGTAACTACTATATCTTACTTGTGTAGAACACATATTACTGTTTATACTGTTTACACTTCACATTATACGCTTTCGATATAAAAACGTAAGTAAAAGTTAAGTTTTATGTATAGAAATTGTGAAATTTTTGCATGATTAATGTATACATTTTACTTTATGTTTTAGACATCGTTTTTAAAGCGAAGATCGATTTAATATTGCTCTATAAATGTCGTACTGGAGGCTAACATCAAATTTAACCGTTCATTAGAGATAGAAAAACAATAATAATAAGAAAGGATAAATGTGTTCAGATTGCATGCTGCTGACTGAAAATTTATTAAAGCTGGTTGCGCACGATTTGACAGCACTTTTGACAGACGGTATGATTAGGCGAAATTTGCACAGGTCAATTTGACAGCGCTTTTGCGGACGAGGTAATTAGCAGGTCGTCACTGACAGCTAATTAAGCGGGATTTACATAGGTCCTTACTGACAGCAAATTTAGCAAGATTCGTGAACTATAAAGCAGGCCAGCAGACAGCATATAAAGTAATCTTTATTTATAATTCAGACTCTTTATATACCCTTAAACGTGTTTCGCGCAGTTGAAGAAACTCACATTTCCGTCTACTAACATGTCTTTATCGGGTGAATATTTCGTGACTCAATCATATGAGAAATACGACTCCGCTTTTTTACAGTAATCTTGGGAAATAAATACATGGTAATGTAACACACCATAAGAATCTCGTAATGATAGAAATACAATGGTAAAAAAATGCTGAATTATTAAAACAAGCTGATACCTAATTTGGAAAATCTTAATAACAAGTATTTTGGTATTTTTATACAAGGACAGATAAAATTACAGCAGTGAGAATAATTTATATTTTAAATTACTCGAGGCTACATTAAACAAAAACTTCCTTATTGAAATTCCTAAAACATACTTAGCATGGATAGGAATGGGCACCATTTGTACAACAGACCCAATCAAGTCTTGGTCGGAAAAGGTTCAAAATATTTCTAGTGTAACCGATCGAAAAAGGAGAAACTATTATTGTGATTGGTATTCTAATGCAGAAAAAAATGTATTCTGAAAAGTAAGAACAAGAAAACTGAAAGTGAGGACTGACACCTAGATCTACATTATACACCACAAAATTGAGCGTATATTATCTCCACCAGTTTTCTGGATTAAATGAAAAATCATTTTGTTGAAAGGCCTTACTGAATGTAAATGGTCACACGTCCCGCTAAAATTAAATTGAATTACGCAATGTTGCAGATGTAAATGATGTAATTTTGCTGTTCCTTTCAAGTCATTCAACACATTATCTTCAGCATTTGGATAGAGCCGTGTTCAAGTCCTTATTAAGCTTGCAGACTCTGGCAAAAAAACACATCGTATACAACATACTACAAGGTACCAGTTTAGAGAAGTGCTGAATAAATTTTGGGGAAAATCTGCAAACGCACACAATACTGTGTCTGAATTTTGGGTTATGGTTATTTATCCGTTTAAACCTAATTCTATTCCGGATTGTGCATTTACAAACGAAAACGTGGTTTTTAAAAGAACTCTCTCTTTCTCCCCCCTCTCTCTCTCCCCTTCCCACTCCCTCTCAGATCTGATTGAAATCTGTGAACCAAAAATAGTAGCTCAGTTCACTGAAAAAATCAAATTTTATACTCAAAGCCGAATTTGAGAAAAGTTTTATAAAAAAAATATTCCACACCAGACATTGAGTAAAAAAGATGTGGATTTTCTACATTCCAGCAGCGATGATTTAGCGATTAATTTTTTTTATTTGTAAATTGACATTCGTCGGACCATAGTATTCTTTTGTAAAACAACGGTTCGCGTCTTAACTGATTTAAAAAAAAAACTGACAGAAATTTATACGGCGTGCTGTATTCTTCTAAAGCGTGGATCTTGCGCGGCACAAATGCTTTGTACTTATGTTTTTTTCAAAACTGAACACACATTTACTCTAGAAACTTGTAGATTTGAAGCAATTTCTCTTACAGAAGTCCAATGATTCTCCTCAACACACAGTAAAACGTTCATCTCTAAATTTTTATCTCGAAATTTCCGATTTTGTGCTCTAAGTTTTTTAAAGCATCCATACTGTCTCAAATTGAATTCCAATCGACTAAACTGAAGGGAAGCATTCTCCATAGATTCTACAACTTTGAGCATTGGTTTTGTGACACCCAAAATAAATTTCAAGCATATCCACGAACTCGTTATTCATTATGAAATGATTACAACTGAAACAATTAAAATTAGTTTAATGACATAAAATTCACATGGTGACAATAATGTCTAAGCAGCTACTAATAGAGAACAAGCATTTTTGAAACGTTTTTTATTTTTTAACAATTTGAAATAAAACATGAAACGGTATTGCGCTACATCATTGAAATCAAAAAAAAAAAAATCTTTATCAAATTCTGTGAAAAAAGTAGCAGACGGCCATTTAACATAAAAAAGTTGATTATCGATCTTTGATGAACCGAATAGCTAAAAACAAAATTTTATATTTCTCTGATAGTACTTTTTAAGTCGTTTAATTTGAGATGTCGATCGTTATAAGCAGGCTTCAAATAAAGGTGCTACGAGCTGGGGCGTAATTTTGTGGACACCTGGTATATATGTATATTCTGGAATAACACTCGTTAATAATATTTTCTAATTTTATTTCTTCCTTATCTTTCTTTCATATTTTAGAACTCTTCTGTTTTCTCACACTTTCATTTGAGGTATATTTAGCAAGATATATTTCCACTATTAAATTTGTTTAGTATACTTCCGTTAACTTGTTGACGCTGACTCTAATATTAAAATATAAACTAATTACAGAAAATAGTGTTATTTCGAAATTAAACATTTTTTACTACGTAAACAAAAGCGCATTTTATAATGAATGCCATATTCAGATAATTGAACATTTTTCAGTTATTTCTTGAATGATGCTGATATAATTGTCCTTTAAATGAGAGATATTTAGCTTTTTTGGTAATTCTTGCGGTTTACAAGAACTTCATATACCACATATTATTTTGATATTTTGTTTGTAAATAGACCATGATAATTATGTACACGTTAATATCACAACTTACTTGTAATACGATTGATAACTCATGACGTGTAATTCTTAACGATCGAGTATAATTTGGTATATTATTTGTGCTGGTTTTGATTCTGAATAACCGACGTTTCGGTGGACATCCCGTCTGTCGTCTTCATTGTAGTCCTATAACTCGTCAAATTAACATTTAGAATGCTCATCTCTTATTTCATTTAAAAAAAAACAGTCCTTTACAGGGTTATCTTGTAGACGCTAGACGTAATGTCCACCAAAACGTCGTTTATTCATAATCAAAACGATGGTACTAGCATAAGTAATATATTAACAAAAAATACGACTTATATGTACATATGTCTCACCAAATTTACCGATGTCTATAGAAATCCACAGAAAAACTAATACTCAGAGAAAGACTGTCGAAATTCAAGTTATACGCACTTTTACAATGAAGCAAGTGTGTAAGACGTACATAAATGTGTGTGCAAATAGAAATTTTCTTAATTACAACACACCTATATGTGCGAAGAGCATAAGGACTGAGACTATGTTTTATACGCGAAACAGAGGAGCATCAGTAAATATGAAACCGATATCAGTAAACAGTGGAAAAACGCTTTTTGAATAGGAAGAGTTGTTTGCTATATAGTTATTATTAAAGTATTTCAAATTACGTGCGATTATGAACACAGTTAACAGAGTACTTCCATATATCATTTTTATGTAGAAGGCTTAAGAATATATTCATTAAGGAATAACAATTAAAACATTTACGAGACAATTACTTTCACAATATAAATCATCTAAATAACCCATTACATTAAATCATTTGTTCACGCTTTAAATTAAATTAATTCGTGCTATGACAAATATTGAAGTTTCTATTGTCAAAATTTTAATAAATATAAAAAAGATGACAATAAAAAGCTATTCGAGGCTAAATTCATAATGTAATTATAAGATGTAAGTAATTTGTAATTCGTTTTCCATTACCGCTAATTGTTATTGTAATTGTCCTATGTAAGATCACACGCCACTCAAAGTCTCGTTAGTGGACATTGTTAATTATACGGCGCTCCTTCAGAAGCATTTGATCTTATTTCATGTTAAATAAAGCCGCCACTCCCTCTTGTCAAAAGACATCTCACTATCTTGATATGTATACGTATTTAATGTATATACCTATGTATATACATTATATACATATGTATTCATGTGTATATGTGTATAGGCATATGTGAGAGTCTACACAGCACTGCGAATAAAACATCAACTTAACAAGTATACATTGTCTCTACCCTTATCTAAACGACATGTAAATTTGTTTCATTTCGGAGTTATTTTAATTAATTATGTGAAAAGGAAATTTAATGTTACTTCTCATTACTCCCTCTGTTATTCAAACAGTGGCGGCCGCTGCAGGGAGGGCAACGGGGCACTGCCCCCCCCCCCCCCGTGACAAATTTCTTTTAACAGATAAATTAATAATAAATACCTAATTTGTATGTAATTTTTCTGATTTGTTTGATGACAAATAATATGTTTTTGGAAGTAACAGTCCGTCTTTTCAGCGCGTTTAAAAATCGCAGTCTGACGTAGGCTCCGGGGCATCTCGCGCGACTGCCCCGTCTGTATTAGAAATCGAGCGATGAAACTGGCGCGGGTAGCGCGCGTATATATGTAGGCGGCGGGGCACTACTCTATGGTGCCGGGTCCGGGTGGCGCACAGTGGTCTGACACGTCCAAAAAGTTGGTCAAAACCTAAAAAAACATTTTTTTTTCAAATAGTCTCTTGTGTGGTAGTCGGTAAATGAGGTGCCTGCGCGTCTATTTCTCGAATAGCAGATAGATGGCGCGCCTACGGGACGTGTGTGTGAAAGTTGCGGTTGTCAAAAACTTGCTACGTGCAACGTTCAACAATAAACGAGAAAAACAACATTTGAAGTGCACACAAGAATTCGTGAACGTGCAAATATTTTCAACAAGAAGATGGAGGATGCGGCTGAAGATTGGTATAATGTTTTGACACTTTACTTTTTTTAAACAATTTTTTTATAATTTGTTATTAAAAATTTTCCGAAATTGTCAAAAAAGTTATGTTTCCGCGAGACTCCGCGTTGTTCGCTGATTCATTTCCCAGATGAATGTCTAACTAACTAGAAAATCGAAAATTCAGGTGCGACTTTCTGCGATTCTCCTCGCAATTGATTTATTTGTATTTGGTTGCGCGGCCCTATACATGTGACGCGTCACATGTATATGTCACATCATAATTACATATTTTTAATTAATCTTGAAGAGATTTAATATGCGCACTATCCGAACCAAATAGTAACTTAGAAGAAGTCACTTTGAATTATTTAAAGTGCAATTACCAAGAAAAAATCATAATTATTATCATTATTATCATTATTATTATTATCATTATTACTATTGTTATCATAATTGTTATTGTCTTTATTGTACGTGTAATTATAAAAAGTATAATGAGAAACAACACAAAATTTATTAAGCCGAATTTTATATTATTTTATGGTATTTTTGAACATAAAACTGGCAATTTAAAACTCCCCATTTTGCAATTTACCATTTTTACCTCAAATCTACAATCAGAAAGTAAAAAAACTAAAGCATACTGATTTTCAGCCAAATTCGAACCTTTTTCGAGTTTTGACCAGCTTTTCGGGCGTTTCAGACCACTGTGTGGCGGTCCAGTATGTAATATACAGCGGTGAGTGTATGTTGTAATTTCTATCGGTGCAAATGCAACTATGAATTGCGTTAGTAACATTAAGACAGAATTAAAAAATCTTGGTCTCCCTAGACCAGATTTATTGATTGAACTAGAAGATCACAATTTGAAA
Organism: Amphimallon solstitiale; assembly: GCA_963170755.1. Classification (NCBI taxonomy): domain Eukaryota; kingdom Metazoa; phylum Arthropoda; class Insecta; order Coleoptera; family Scarabaeidae; genus Amphimallon; species Amphimallon solstitiale. Next base: position 99,124,295 of record OY720678.1, read on the forward strand.
ACTAATAAAACCGTGACGAGCAAATTCAACAGAAGCTCTTACAGTTTATCAGACTGGTTGTGTGGGTGTAATGTGCAAAATGCTTTTTTTCTGTGACGGGAAAAAAAGTTGACATTTCATCCTTCTTGACAGGTAATAAAATGCCACTTTATCAACCCGAGAAAAAAGTACTCACTTTTTTTCCGGGGAAAAAAGTGCTTACTTTTTGCCCGCTTAAATTGACAGATATTTGATTATTTTACAGGTTTCCATTAGCAACGCAGGTGTAATGTCACTTGAAATGTCACATCGATTGATTTTCTGACTTCAATTACGTGATTTTTTCAATATTAAATCGTCGTTTTTCCCATCACAGAAAAAAATAGTGTATTATACACGGGAAAAAGATTAGATTTTAGCTCTCGGTAATTTATCTCACGACGCGAGCTAAAATCTAATACTTTTTTCCCTTGTATAATAAATAACTATTTTCTATTTCGGTGCTATAAAGTTCACTTTACGACATCCGTTTTGGTTCAAAAAGTATTTCTTTATCGCACGCTAATTTTGTTGTTTTGACGTTGGTAACAAAAAAAAATGGAACCAAATTATATCTAAATGTCAAAATGTAAGCCTTTAATGTAACAAACATGTGCAATAGAAGTTGTAGAAAGAATAAAAAGCACACAGGAGGAGGTATATCAAATGTATTAGGAGTAAAACAAAATAAATGTGGCGCCCGCCATCTTCAAAGTAGCAGCCACACTATATCGTGAATATAGAATTCTATATTCACATACATTAGGAGTAAAACAATATAGAATTCTATATTCACAATAGTAGCTATATTTAGGATATAGTCCAGCTACTATTGTGCAGATGGCGCCAATATATTTAATTTTACTCCTGATATATTTGATATACCTCCTCGCTTTTCTGCTTCCCTGATACTACAGACGAAATTTCAAATGTAGACTAATTACCGAGATAAATTTCGTAAATTACAAGTTTCATAAAAGAATTTAAATTTGAGAAATAATTATTCTCTGCACTTAAGGTAATTTTTAATAATGAACGAAATCGCGGCTTATAATGCCTTCCTTAATTAGGATTAGACAGACTTTATTTAGCAAGAAAAAGAGGGAGGAGATAATATATTTTATTTTACACCTGATACATTTGATATACCACCTCGTTTTTCAGCTTACCTGATACTAGGGACGAAATTTCACCTGTTAAATGCTGAGATATCACACCAGGTGGTTATAGTAACTTTGAAATACTTTTATTTTTATTACAATTATACATTGTTAAAGTATTAACTGAGAGTATTTTCGTAAATTACACTCTCTTCAAAGAATTAAATTAAAAAAAAAATATTCTCTGCGTTTAAGGTAATTTTAAATTATAAACGGAATCCGGGCGGCAGATAATGTCTTAAATTCTGTCTTGACAGACTTTTTTTAGTCTGTCAAGAAAGAATAATTCAAGTAACTAAAACCTAAACACTGCACATTTATTTGAACTTTTGTCCGTAGTATCAGGGTAGCAGAAAAGCGAGGAGGTATATCAAATGTATTAGGAGTAAAACAAAATAAATGTGGCGCCATCTTCAAAGTAGTAGCCACACTATATCGTGAATATAGAATTCTATAGTCACATGTATTAGCAGTAAAACAATATAGAGTTCTATATTCACAATAGTAGCTATATTTAGGATATAGTCCAGCTACTATTGTGCAGATGGCTCCAATATATTTAATTTTACTCTTGATATATTTGATAAACCTCCTCGCTTTTCTGCTGCCCTGGTACTACGGACGAAATTTCAAATACAAAGGATGTCCGCTTGCATTTTTATCTTGACAGGTTAAAAAATGTCTGTCTACACAGAATTAAGACATATTATCACTGGCGATTCAGTTTATAATTTAAAATTACTATAAATGTCGAGCAAAATTATTTTTCAAATTCACATTCTTTTAAGAAAGCGTAATTTATGAAAATAGTCATAGTAATTTATAATTGTATTGGGATTAAATGAAGCACTGATAAAACGTATATATAATTAACTCTTTATTACTATAATATTGGTCATTAAGCACGACCAATTAGCAAAACTGCACATATGAAATTTCGTCCGTATTATCAAGGAAAGCAGAGGAGCCAGGAGATATAAATATATTTTATTTTACTCCTGATACATTTGATATACCTCTTCGCTTTTCTGCTTCCCTGATACTACAGACGAAATTTCAAATGTAGACTAATTACCGAGATAGATTTCGTAAATTACAGTTTCATAAAAGAATTTAAATTTGCACTTAAGGTAATTTTTAATTATGAACGGAATCGCGGCTTATAATGCCTTCCGTAATTAGGTTTAGACAGACTTTATTTAGCAAGAAAAAGAGCGAGGAGATATATATTTTATTTTAACCCTGATACATTTGATATACCACCTCGTTTTTCAGCTTACCTGATACTAGGGACGAAATTTCACCTGTTAAATGCTGAGATATCACACCAGGTGGTTATAGTAACTTTAAAATATTTTTATTTTTATTTCAATTATACATATATTGTTAAAGTATTTATTAACTGAGAGTATTTTCGTAAATTACACTCTCTTAAAAGAATTAAATTAAAAAAAAATATTCTGTGCGTTTAAGGTAGTTTTAAATTATAAATGCAATCCGGGCGGCAGATAATGTCTTAAATACTGTCTAGGCAGACTTTTTTTAGTCTGTCAACAAGGAGGTATATCAAATGTATTAGGAGTAAAACAAAATAAACGTGGCGCCATCTTCAAAGTAGTAGCCACACTATATCGTGAATATAGAATTCGATAGTCACATGTATTAGGAGTAAAACAATATAGAATTCTATATTCACAATAGTAGCTATATTTAGGATATAGTCTAGCTACTATTGTGCAGATGGCTCCAATATATTTAATTTTACTCCTGATATATTTGATAAACCTCCTCGCTTTTCTGCTGCCCTGGTACTACGGACGAAATTTCAAATACAAAGGATGTCGTCCGCTTGCATTTTTATCTTGACAGATTAAAAAATGCCTGTCTACACAGAATTAAGACATATTGTCAGTGGCGATTCAGTTTATAATTTAAAATTACTTTAAATGTCGAGCATAATTGTTTTTCAAATTCACATTCTTTTAAGAAAGCGTAATTTATGGAAATAGTCATAGTAATTTATAATTGTATTGGGATTAAATGAAGCACTGATAAAACGTATATATAATTAACTGTTTATTATTATAATAATGGTCATTAAGCATGACCAATTTGCAAAACTGCACTTATCAAGGAAAGCAGAGGAGCCAACAGATAATATATTTTATTTTACTCCTGATACATTTGATATACCTCCTCGCTTTTCTGCTTCCCTGATACTACGGAAGAAATTTCAAATGTAGACATAAATTTAAAAGAACTAAATTAAGAAAAATTATTCTCTGCATTTAAGGTAATTTTAAATTATAAGCGGAATCGGGGCGCCAGATAATGTCTTAAATTCTGTCTAGACAGACTTTTTTACTCTGTCAAGAAAGAATATTTCAAGTAACTGAAACCGTAACACTCACTGCACATTCATTTGAAATTTCGTCCGTAGATCAGGGTAGCATGTATTAGGAGTAAAACACAATAAATGTTGCGCCATCTTCAAAGTAGTAACCACACTATATTATGAATATAGAATTCTATATTCACAGTAGTATGTATCTACTACTAATACATTTGATATACCTCCTCGCTTTCCTGCTTTCCTGATACTTTTTTGTCTGTACTTAATTTTTGATATTACATACTCAGACCCCCCTCCCCCGTGCCCTCCCTTCCCACAAAATCACGGGCCGCCACTGTATTTAAACTATATTACACTGAAATTCCATATGTTTCATATTTTCATTTATCGACAAAGGTCAATAAAGCGATGCATTACCATAACGTTTGACGGAAGTAAACAAACACTTAATGGTATTGTAAAATAAAACACTTTACCTGCCGCTAATATCTGTCAACATAGACATGATTGTATAACATTAAACATAAATCATTTGTCGATGTCATAAAATGTGATAAGTCATTATATCTAATCGTTCGATAAAGATCACATTACTGACTTGGTATATAAATAACTATTATTATTTGCAAAGAATTAGTAGTATGGAAGTATAATATACTTGATATTCTAATTTTGAAATTTTATAAGACAATTTTTAGTATTTCTCGACGTGACTAATCTTGGGCTATCAAAAACATTTGATTTTTTAATGACAATACTTTTTTGCCCGTAATAGGATGGTATCTTCATCTTATCTTAAGTCGGAAGCTTTTTTCTTCGTTTTTTCTTGTCCTTGCATTAGCCTTTATTACTTTTTCCCAACATATGGTAATATCTTTATGTCCGTTTACTTTTATGGAGTTTTTAATTTTTATTTTTTTAAAACTTCTTCATCTTACCTCGACATCATGTGCTCATAGTAGTGCTATTCTTTTTCCAACTATACTTTCCTATTTCATCATGACACATTTATCTAATTGCCATATTCCATAATTTTCCTATATTAATTTCAAGTTCTTAATCCAATTAACTGCTTTTCTTGTGTTTACTCTTCTATTTCAATCACTATAAATACATATAAAGGGGGGCAGGCAAGATTTTTAATAAATTATTTTTATTGTTATACACAGTGTTCCATAACATGGTGGCTAACCTCAGTTATAATCTTTTAAACGGAACACCATTCTATTCCTCTTATAATTCTTAGTCAAAAAGTGCAAGGGTACAATTATTTATAATAAAAAGTCCTAATACAAACACATTTTATTGTTTTGCAATTACTAATTGAATTTGCAGAAAACTGCATTAAAGTAACATGACACTCTTTTTTTATCTGGAAGGGAATGTGTTCAAATTGAACACATTGTATATCGGTCCATTTTTGAATTGCTTACTAAATTTCGTACCAAATCATGTAAGACGTTATTATTTTAAAAGTGACCATTTCTCAGCTATTGTCGTTTTTTATATAATTTTGACAACTTTATGTTTTTTATTTGAATACGATATAGTGAGCCTTGATATTTGTCGCGGAATTGGCAATTGAACGAACTACATTTAATAAGTTGCTTCACAGTTGACAAGCATGATTTTATAATGAATTTTTTTTAAAATGAGCTTGGAGATATGAATTTTTAATGTATTAGGGTTGGGTATTGATATATCTTTTTTACAATACCCTCTATACCAGCAATATAATACAAAAAAAGATGTAGAATATGGCACAATAAACAAATTTTTATACCAAACAAATTAGTAACCCTATATTACTAGGTGTAAAAAACAGGAACTATTAGGTGAATGGATGGGCAATTAGTAGAACAGAAATTATAAATAATCAATAAATATGAACAATACAATAGGTAAAAATTAAAAGTGTTCAAATTAACTTTTAATCGTTTTTGAACATGCTTCCGAAATGCTAAATCGACATTAATAAGGCGTTGAGGACTTATATTTTTAAATATTTGTAGAATATGTTCCCTCATAAATTCTTTTGTGGTTATAGGTATACTGTGTATTTGTTCCTTTAAGGATCAATATAAAAAGAAACTAATTTTGTGATGTCCAAAGACCTAGCAGGCTAGTCAGATGGCCACTAGGGGCTAGCCATTTTCCTGAAAACATTTCATTTATAATATTTCGTGTCTGTAGTGTAGAATGTAGGGATTTGCTCTGTTGTTTAATCACCATATCTTCGTTCCACTAAATTGTTTGATAGAAATGTTATACGCTGCTCCGTTAATACTACTTTCAAAGAAATGCGGGCCGGCCTTTCATCCAATCACCAAGAATACCTTCCCATACATTTATGCTCCACATATGCTGATGATCTGTTATCTGAAGTACCTACCCTTTAAAGGTTTTTATTTGAATAATAATGAACATTTTTTTGTTAATTATTTCGTTACTATGGAAACCAGCTTCATTCGAAAATAACACACCATTAAAAAAAATTGCCCGGGCATTCATTTCAGTTATTCTCCATTGGCAGAACACTTTTCTAGCTTTAATATGATGGGTGTGTAAATCAATATTTAAATGTTATCCATTACGGATGATATTTATATCATTTTAAGGTCCTTGCAACGATGGTTTTCCGAATATTCAGCAAACGACTTATTTCATGAGTACTAACGTTTGCATTCTCTGTTGTTGCCATGAGAATTCTAAATTGATTTTCCTTGGTTTGGAATTACCAATACTACCAGTAGTAATGACAGTATCCATTACTCTTCTAAAGGCATCTGTTCTGGGACATCACGGTAAGGCTGCTGGTAAAGTCTTTGGGCCAATAGTTAATTGCTTTAATATTTCTTGAGTACAAAAATACCGTATTAAAATAAAAAAAACATAAAGTCGGCAAAATTATATCAAGAAACGACAATAGCTCAGTAATGGTCACTTTTAAAATAATAACGTCTTATATGGCTTTGGTGCGAAATTTAGTAAGCAGTTAAAAAATTGCATTGAAGTTTTCAGAAAGATGGTAATAAGTCGTAAACCTTAAACTTTAGGCCTATACTGCCTTATCACTTTTTGACTAAAAATTATACGGGGTATTCAAAGGTGTAATAATATACATGGAGTCACATTCAAAAACTATGTCAGCCACCAAGTTATGGGACAGTCTGTATAATACAAAATAATTTTAAAATGTGCTCCTAATAAGTGGCTATCACAGAAAAAGAACCGCTTCCAAATATCTTTTCTCATAATGTCACAATCTGCCTTCCCCGCGGAGTTTACTCACCCTGCATATATATTGCAGTTTGTTATTAATTCGCTTTTTTTTATACTTAGGCAATTCTTGCTTTTTCCTCAAAAGTCCATGTGTATGTATGTCATGCTTTTGTATTCAGATCAAATTACTTTTCTCCATAATCCAAAAATTGATACCAGAACCACCTTCCCCGTATCACCCTTTACTTAAATAGTTCAGTTTTTCTTTTTTTAGAAAAGATTTGAAGATTTCTTTTTAAATTCAATTGAAACGATATGGAACTGATAGTGATACTAATACAATCTATCTACTTATATTCAGTGGTAATTCTCATATATATTATTAACAGTTAACATTTCAATTGTCTGACTGTTTATCCAATCTTTCTGGTACTAAGTTAAGTATATAAATACCGTGACTTACATATATACATTTATACGTAAAATGTATATGCATATCTGCATGTGTTTGGGTTGCACACATACATTAAGTGCCATTGCCGACAATCGAACGCACAGACACCGGTGTTTCGACCTTTGAGGTCTCTCCAGTGTACGTGGAGACTGTCGACAATAGCTTTAAAACTTAAAAAGCTACTTATGTCATTTTTGCGTGTTAAATGCAGTGAGAGCATCACGGTGACATCTAACACCCAAGAGACGACACAGAAAAAGCGATGGCTTCTGACGGCATGTTCTGCTATACAGAGGCCTGTATGTTAATTGTGTATCCCATGTAATTTAGCCTTATGTGGCGTCACCAATCAAAATGAACATGAAAAGTGTAAACACATGAATGTTAAAACTAACATCAAGCAGTAAATAAATACTGTGACTTACATATATCCATTTATACGTAAAACGTATATGCATATATGCATGTGTTTGGGATGCACACATACAATAAACGTACACGTACACTGATGAGACCTCAAAGGTCGAAACACCAGGGTCTGTGCATTCGATTGTCGGCAATGGCACTTAATGTATGTGTGCATCCCAAACACATGCATATATGCATATACGTTTTACGTATAAATGTATATATGTAAGTCACAGTATTTATTTACTGCGTGATGTTAGTTTTAACATTCAAGTGTTTACACTTTCCATTTTCGTTTTAAGTTAAGTATGCTTGATTATTAATGTATATCATAAATATAGCACATTAACTCACAAGTGTTTATTTCGCAATAGCAGATAATAAAAAAGATTTTTTTTTTAAAACTTAAGTTACCTATTTTACTTGATATAAATTTGTAAGTATAACTAATTTTTCAAAATGCTAAAGGTGGTTCTAGAGAAATTATCACATTATTGCTGTTTTCTTCTATGTAGTTAATACTTGTGCCGTATGTTCGTGTAGGTGTGTATGTTGTCTTACTTTTAAGTGTTCTAAAGGAACAATTGTTAGTCAAGTAGATTTGTGATGATAAATATTTAACATCTGTTTTCAAACAGTATAATTTATGTGGGGTGTGGAGTAAAATTATAAGGAATTAATTTTCAATGTATACATTTACCAGAAAAGTACATACATCCAGTCTTTACCTATAGTTATGTGTTGTTCAACAAAATATCCTGATTTAATTTTTCTTATGTTAATGTATACCGATGCGAGTCCTCTGTGAATTTTCTCTTTTAAGGACAATACCAAAATATCTTAATAATATTGCTTGGTTCAATAGCTTCAAATGGAATATGCTGCTATCCTCATAGACATGGTTGAAGTCTTAGCAACGAATGCGAAGCAGATTGCTCCTGAAATATTTAATTTTTGTAGGGTACATATGTATATTTAGAGTCATTCCTAAATTTTAATAATACTACTATCAATTAATTCTCCACACAACTGAAATTTCAAATATTTACAAAGGTATTACGCACGTTATTATATTCGTACGCTAGTATTTCGTCAGTTTCAGCTCCTGTGATGCAATATTAAATCATCATATTTGCACTTACCGCCGTACTTGATCGTCTTTAGCGATAGACGCATCAAGGATTTCTGTTGTTCTCCAGCGACACGGTGCCAGTAAAGCTCGTTGCCAAAAAATTCAAATCCAAATATTCAGTCCGTAATACAATTTTTCTTTTTTGCGTACATCAATTTACATAATTTAGATTTTTTTCTTATGTACAGTATTGAATTTTCAAGCTTCCTGTTAAACGTCATTTCTTTATTACCCCCTTAACTTCAGGTCGTCCTTCTATACTGATATCTCTAGAAAGTTGTAATGCCAAAAAAGTATAACACGTTAGTATTTGGATTATGATATATATTTATAGTATTCTGTTATTGTAGATATATCAACTCTACTCATAAAATCTTAATTAGGTACATTTAGTCGCAAAAAAAGAGTCCACTTACCATATTGGAGCAGTGATATTCGAAATTTTAGTGGAAACTTTTTTTTGCAGCTAAGTGAAAGACATTTCTTAATTTATAAACGGCAACACAGTTTATATGCACTTTATAAAAGAGCTGAATATCCTGACAAAACTTTTAATGAAATTGTACTAATTGTTACTGCCAGATCCTTAAAAACTTCAATATCATTCGGAATGGTACCACTGCAAAAGTTGAAAGAATTATAAAATATAAATATTATTTTTATTTGTCTATACTTATTTCGAATAAGGTAACAAACATAGTAAAGCAAATTCATCGCTCAATACAAGTTTATATAATGCAATAGTTACTGATCTTCATCTATTAATTCTAATTTAACATATATAGACGGCGGTATATACAGGATGACATTGAAAACACTACAATGCATAGTTCCACGCGATAGAGGACCATGTTATACTAAAAAAAAGTTCTTATACACTAATGTCTTAAAGTTAATCTTAAAGTTATTGTTTATTAGTTTCGAGTATTATTAGAATATAATTATTGTTGGCTATGTAATTATGGTATTTGTCAAATTAATATTACATTAATTGATTCAAGTTTGTCGTTTTTTTTAATTAATTTTAAAAATGGTTCACTTTAAAAAAAAGTTAATAGTGGGGTTACTAGAACTCATCGTACTGTTGAAAATGAAGAAGCTGTTTAGCAAATAATAGAAAATAATCCGAGAATAAACACCAAAAAAATAAGTTTATCAGTACGGAATGTTAACTGTGAATGAGTTGGACAGCTTCTTTACCCATTTCATTTTCATAAAGTTCATAACCGTTTGGAACAGGATTATTTACCCCGTGTACAATATTGCGAATGGTTGCTAAATCAATGGCAAAATTATTCAAAATCATTAATTTTGTTCACCGATGAAGCAGCTTTTAGTTGCGAGGGTGTTTTGAACCTATGGTGGAAACGCGTTACATTCAGTTGCACGTCACACTAGATCCATGACGACTCGCCTTGTATATGTTACCGGATCTATTTTTATTTCTGTCAGTGACATTTGATATAACCAAAGAAAAAAAATATTCACTATACAATAACTATAACGTAATATATTTAGTAATTGAAATGCTCTAAGACTTTAGTCTTTCTCAACTTATTTATTATATTGATTTAGATTGTCGAAAAACCTTAAATGTTTCATTATGTTTCCATAACATAATTTAAAATAAGCAATACTTATGCTATTCACATTAAATTTAACACATGATTATAGGAAAGTTTGTAAAAAGCCTCGACTGTTTACAGAAACCTTTCGGCATTATATTCAATGGACGCAAATAATTAATAAATACACTTCTAAGAAGCACTGTTTTTAAACAATTTATATCAAAGCAAAAATAAACATGAAAAATTTGACAGGAAGAATATACACAACGCACGTCTTTTTGAAAGATATGGTTTATCTGTCAACATCGAATTGAACTATTAGTCTATTAAAAATATGTAATAAAGAAATTTAAAGTTGAAACGGAAATTATGTGTTTATTTGCCATGAATGTATATATTACGATCAATTTATAAATCTTCTGTTTAAGCTAATGAAATAAATGCCCTCAAGTATAATTTAACAAAGTAACTTTTTTAGTTTCTCTAATACAGTTATGACAACATGTAAACGTCATCGATGACGTGCAATTGAACTTAATGCGTCTCCAGTATATATAACATTCAGTATTGGAGTGCGGAAAACCCTCATCAAACCGAAATGCGAAATTACCACTATGAGTTTCTATTAATGTATGGGCAGGTACAATCGACAATTATCTAATTGGTCCACTTTGATTGCCGAAACGATTGAGAGATGATAAGTAAACAATTTATTAGAAAATGCTCCATTGAACATTATTCAAAAAATATACTTTATGCATACCGCAGCGCCAGCTCACTTTTCTCGAATAGCAAAGGAATTTTTGCAAAGAGAATTTGTAAATAGGTCGATCGGTCGCAGAGAACCTACCTATACCATGACCTTAATCCCCTCGATTTTCCTTTTTGAGGGTTTATGAAAGCAGAAGTGTATGCCGTAGAAATAATTAGTGAAGAACAATTATGGAACAGAATTATGGAGTCTTGATCGATTCCGTAATAATCCAGGCATTTTTGAAAGAAGCCATCAATCACTAACACAAAGAATGGAAAAGTATATCCAAGAAGAAGGCCATCAATTTGAACATCTTTAGATATATATAGGTACGTTAAAAATATTTCATAAATTTACTTTTTATGTTATTTTGTTATTTTTAAAGCTCATTTCGACCAAGTTGCGATTTTTCTTGTTATGAGCTATTGAATGGAAATAAATGTTACAATAAAGTATGTAAAGCTTCTTTTTTTTAATCAGCAAGACGACAAATTTTGGTAAATTATTGGAATAATTTGGTTAACAGCTCTATCATGGGAAGAATTAAAACAAAATACTGACAAACCTTAAGATCCTGTATCCTGAAAACAAAAGGCGATCGGACTTTAGTGTATAAGATATTTTTTGTATTTTATGGTCCTCTATTTCAATGTAACCCTATATAAGTTTATGATTATTGCATTAAAGTTTATACTAATCCTGTCTTTTTTTGGCTTTATTGGAATTGGTGCCTATACGCCATATTAATCGTATTCTTCTTAAATTTTTATGTTGGTTTAACTTTACCGAGATATTATAAGTGACGTATGTATATAATATAAAAAATATAGATACTTTCACATATATTCCGGACCAAGTGTTCTTATATATAAACGTTTCTTCATAATATCCTTCGACTAAAATTGCATTTCCTGCGAAGACAATACCAACGAAATTAAATATATATTACGAAAATCATTAATCATCGAAACACGTCACCACTCTCTGTAATTTTCGAGGGTTGATCATTCTTCTATCACTTCTCTCCCTTATGTTCTGCATTTACACACATAGGAAGAATATCCGAATTCGAAAGTAGATATAAAATTTAAACTAAGTAGCCATAACCGGTGGTTAGCAATTATTAACAAATTTTGTGACCTTTTTCTCTACGGAAACCTTTGAAAATGTAAACTACTTCTGGTAACGGCGCCAAATTATTTTTTCTACCTGTGTCCGCCTTAACAAAATTAAGTTTCTCCATGGCTTTCAAAGGTTTATATTCCCACCTATACTGTAATCTATATTTGTATTTGTATGGGAATTGCTGAAACCATATTGTGTAAAAGAATTATCTGCGGATACATCAATCACGCGATAAGCTATATTTTAAATGACAGGCGAAATTTTGTATTAGAATTAGAATAACATTTTGTTTATAATTTGTTTGCAATTTAATGAAGCGCCCTGGCCACAATATGAGTTCCGTTTTAATTTTTTTCGCCACATAATTATTAAGCTATGTCTATGAGTGCCGCTTTTGTTGATGAATGTTCCATAATTTCGTATTAAATACAGAGAATGGAAAATCTGTAATTTGCTAGTCGCATTCTAATTTATTATGGTTAAAGATACGTTTCAACTTATATTATGAACTGAATTGTGCTTTAGTTGATTTAAATCGCAATTGTTTAAATGGAAAAACTTTTTTCCAGAATATTTCTCTACATCAAATTTAATTATTCTTTAAATTTTAGTGTAGTATTAAGAAAAGAAATATTTATATAACAATAATATTTCTTCTTATTTATCAAGAGATAAATTTTGTTTTCGGTTTCTGTTGCAATAGCAGTGGAATTTATATTTAATCAGGCACATTACTTCTTATTTATCATCATAAATGGTGTGATTTATACAAACTTCTCGCTTATGTTTGACTGTATTACAAGCTTCTTTTGACGAAACTAAATCGCTTTGGATCTAGTCCTTTTCTGATTCTTCGGCTCATATTTGTCAAACATATTGAATTACGAATTCTACAATGACTGTGATTCTGAGAATTATGTCTGTGTATCTGTTATGCCTCAGGGGTTTAACCTTGGCCCACTTTTATTTAACATATTTACAAATGACTTGATTATTTCCCTGTAATGTTCGGTACTGACGATCTGAAGATATATCCTACTCTGATATTAATCACCTGCAGTCAAACGTGGATATAATTCACGAATGGTGTATTAATAATAATTATAATCTGCAACTGAAGTGTTGATCCTACACTCATAGGTGTAATAAAATCGATTTGAACTACCTGATTAGTGGTACTCACGTAATCTACATATCTGCAGTGTAGGATCTGGGTGTGACCTTTGATGAGAAACTTAGTTTCTGGGATCATATTTTAAATATTACATCGTCTGCATTTAAATCACTGGGTTTCATTATGCGAGTGGGTAGGCAATTACGAATATTGCTGCTTTTCGATCATTGTATTTTGCATATGTTGTGAGGAAACTAGAATACGCTTCCGTGGTATGGTATCCATTCTAGGGTGTTTAAATTGATGCTATTGAGCGTATACAGAATAAATTTTTAAAATTTGTATTTTATAAAATTGCTGGACGTTGCTGGAGCGACATAGTTTCGAATCGTTTTGATTCAGTGGGTAATGGTGTCTTGTTACAGAAACAAGACACGTACGGAGTTAGAAGAAAGCTAGTTAGTATTATCGTATCCTACTTGTCGGAATTGACTGGGTTAAACTATCGATTCCCGCAAGCCTGAATCCTGAGACCATTATTATCATCATCACCTCCATAAATAATCTTCTAAAATATCGTGAAGTATTCCGTTTCGCTGATGAGTGTTCATGTTAACAAATGGAAACGAAGGAAACTAAGTACAACAAAAGTTTCAGCTTCAGAATTCAGAATTAAGAATCTAAAAGTATTTGAAACTAAATTTGAAACAACTTTTATATAAAAATCTCGGAACGCACAGACGTATCAGAATTTTTTTAATTCTGTTAGTATGTACTTCTTTGCATTTCCATTTTATAATTCATCTGCTTCGACAGGTGATAATAGGTACCTTTTATTGCTCGGTACGAAATTATTTCTACACCTTAAAATATTTTAATTAATAATATCTATGAGGTATAATTAAACAATGATTTATTATTTAAATCGTAATTATAAGACTTGCCTCCTTCAGTGTACGTATTTTATATTATCAATTAGACAATGATACAGTCTTATTTAGCATATACCATACCTGTCTCTGGCACCTGTTTCAAGAGACCCGCCGTTATCTTTCTGAGCGTACCTACAGGCTATTCATTTCAAAATTCCCACCCAAAATTTTAGGATATCTGAAAACCTATGAAAAATTCCCTGAAAGACATAAGAAGTATTATTGTGGGGGTCATTTCTTAATGTAACAATTGACTCCCCCACTTTAACCCCCTGCCCCCGGGGACTACCTCCTTAAAAGCTTAAATGAAAAGGGGTATCGAGTAATACATCATTTTAAAGGTCTTTTGAAATAGTACATTATGGAGTTAAATTTTATTAAATTGATCGATTCGCTTTGAAGATTTTTAAAAAAATCTTTTGGTTAGTTTAATTTTTGTTGTTGTTTGTTTTAGGCTTAAATATCTATTACTCAAACACACTTTAACTGCTAAAAATGTTTTATTTTTCTTTTCTAAGTTATTTAAGAATTCAAATATTTTTTTGCAGAAAATTTCAATTCAATAATTTTTCAAAAATGTTGTCCGTTGATCGCTAAAGAATATAGAAAATTAATAAGAGTTTAGTTTTGAAATTTCGCAAATCGTCGCCCTAAAGTCAAAACCTCGTATCTACCAAAATGGAAATTTTCTGGAGAGACAAAAAAACTTTTTTATACGAAGTCTTTAAAACTGCTTCTTAATAATAATTATTAATTGAAACATAATGTAACCCTCAATTAAATGAAAGTTAGACGAAAAAAGATCTAAAGTGATTTATCTTCTTTTTGAAAAAGAAGTGAGATACGAGGTTTTGCATTGAATTAGTATTCATTAATGATGACTTACGGGGAAGTGAGATTAAAAAAAAAATATAATATTGTTATTTATTTAGCAGAAAAACTTTATTAAAGGTCACATTAAAGTTTATTGCGACAAAATAACAATAAAAGAAACTTACTACATAACACTAGTGGTTCAAACCATCATAAAACCCGTGATAATCCGCGGCTATGACTTTTTTTAACGACTGCAGATGTTGATACTTGTCACCTTTTATTGATAGTGATTTTGGGTAGAGATTTGGTATTTCACCACAATAATTAGTATTATTGCGTTGGGGTAGGCGTACCCAGTCATCATTGAAGCTTAGCTTGAACTGAATGTCACCCGTGGGGCAGTACTTAAGTGCTCGCAGATCGTTCACAGTAGAGTCACCAACACGCTTGCCTGGGCGAATGGACGTTACGTATTTGATCTGAGAATAATCTTTAAAAAATGTGTGATCAATGTATTTCACTTTGTATGGGTTGTTCCGTTTGCGAGCTTCTTTTATAATCTCAACATAATTTGATGGTGAATAAATATGTCGATTTTTCTTTCTCCGTTCTATAGTTGAATGGACGCTATCGCATTCCATTTGCGAGTGCCCTTTTACCAAATATTTTTGGATGATGGTAATTTGGTTCATTTTTGCATGGTGGAGAAGAGAATTGGCTAATGTAACGTTCCGGTTCTGTGCGCCGCAACCGTCACTAAAAATTACTATCTCTTTTTCTTCACCATCTAGCTCTTCTTTGAGATAATCAATCAAACATGATGCAAAACAACTTCCGTCCATCCCTCCTTCTCCTTCGTGCCATACGTAACAAACCACGTTGTCGTTCTTTAGATTATAGATCGTGTAGTTGTGACACGGAAGCTTTTGTTTAAAGTAGACTATTCCAGCCTGTATGTCAGGTACTAATTGTACAGCTTGAACATCTACTGTCAAGGTGCATACATTTCCAGCAATGGCTTCGGATTTGTCAAGATCGGATTTGTCAAGATCTTTCTCGCTTCTGGCCCTATCTTTTTCCGCTATATGACTTCTATATTCCTCTTCGGTTACATTTCCTGCCTTATATGCTAAACAAAGATCACATTGGTCTTTGCGAGGGTGGAATATGTCAATGCTTAAACTCCTCATCTCGGATAAAAATACATTTATGGATGTTATAAATTCTGCATCCACCTCCTTTGTATACAACTGGTAAAGGTCTGAGTAAGACTGAAAGATGTTTTCCAGGTACATTTTACTTGTGGTCGCTCGGCAATAATGAGAAGGTAGTTTGGGAAGACGTTCAAAAAACTCAATAATCTTTCGTCTACGTTCAGCATTAATAGGTTTAGCTTTTGAAGGAAAGCTATCAGTTGATTTGGCAATACCAGAAGAGTGAGCATTTGTTACCCAGTTATGTATAGTCCATTCTCCAATACCAAATGTAGCCAAAAACATTTGCTTGCATACAGGCATTAGTACATTATCAACTTTTAAGTGATAGAGCAAGCTGTTTTTGCGTCTAGACGTTTTCTTTTTTGTCCGTTTTTCTTTAGTCGGTTGCTGACTTACTAAAGTTCCTATAAATAATTTCCGTTGCTTCCAATCTAGATCTGACCAAAACCTTGAAAAAATTTCTTTTCTTTGCTCATTAGTTATTTTCCAACATAGCCTCTTTGCTTTAGAATTCGAACACTTTTTCGAAGAGCAACCTATTTCCTTCATGACTCTTGACTTTCCTTTTTGTTCGACTTCAACTCCATCTACTTCTTTTATACCTACTACGTACTCTTCTCCTTTCATTCTTGACACTTTCTGCTTGTTTCGCTTCCATTTTGATGGATCTGCTTGTCCTTTTTTTGCGCGTTTTCTCTTCGGGCCTTGTTCTTTTTGCTTAACATTGTCGGGTTTCATAGATCGGCTCTTCACATTCGCTTTCTCATCTCTGATGTTTTGCTTAAGTTTTCCAACGTTTTCACGCTTCCTCTTTATAGATTCTCGTTCTGACGATTCTGAGTCACTAGAGGGATGAAAACTGGAACCCGACTCTTCAAATGGATCAGGGTCCTCTTCTATAATACATCTTTCCCCAAAATCTGAAGCACTTAAAGGAACTTCTGAAGTATGTATATCATTGATGTTTGCAGTAACATTGCAGACTTCCTCTTGTGTATTTACTGAATTGGTTACGTCAGAACAATACATCTCTTGCACAATATCATACGCCTCTCGGGGAGAACAGGCATCATCACATTCTTCGGATAAGTCACTTTTTCCAAGTTGAGGACTTGTGTTATTATTTTGTAGCGCCAATTCCAAAATTTTGGCTGTTCGATTACTTGTCTGCAACGAAGAATAAGTTTCACATCATTTTCACTCGACTATAAAAGCTAGTACTCAAAGAAAGTAGCTATCAATTTTGCCACAGTGTATACCTACTTAGTGCTTGTCTAACTACGTTTTAGTCTAGCTATAGATGATAGTAGTGCTAACCAAAAAAGTACTGTTTGCTATTATGTGTTGCTTTCACATTACTGAGAGAGTATTTTTCATGCAGAAACCTCGTAACTCTCACTACTTTTGTAAATGCAAAAACCACGCATCTCGAAATAAATTTTGAAAACCTTGATTAAAATAACTTTGACTGTGTTCTTGTGTGGCTATTTAATTAAGAATAGTATCTAGTCTATCGTTATGCTATCATAACTGTTCCAACATCTACTATTTCAAAAATAATTAAACATAACCTCGAAAAAGCAAGTGATTTACTGAATATTTCTGTACACTAACAAGTACTATTGAGATTAGCAACAAAATAGTGGAAAATATGTACTCACCATTTTATAAGGCACTATTACTTAAAGAAAAATTCTAATATTTCACTTGAATTTCATGAGAAAACAAGGATAAACTACACACGTGTTCACAACTCATTGAGATACGAGTATTTGGTATTTAGGTGGCACATACGCAATTTTGCTGATATCGACATAGAAGCTTTTGCTACTTATGCATAACAACAAATTCCATCAGAACTCCTCGTATCTCAAAATTGCCAAAAACCGAGATACGAGGTTTTGACTTTAGGGCGACGAAATATTAGTTTTGCGTTACGCTCTTTCGATTTAAAATATTTTCGAATTTTCGCTTCTTTCGGTTTTTCATAAAAATACAAAGCAACTATTTTGTCATATGTAATAGTACAAAATACATTGAAACTCCAAGACTCTTGGAAACGTCGTTGCCTAGCAAGTCGAGGGTTATCTTCCGACCAAAAATGGCTATTGTGTCGATTAAATATTCCATTTTTACAAAACTTTGCTTTGCCGCCCATAGAATATTTTTTGTGAAATCGTATTGTTCTTTCTGTGATTTCATTAAAAACCTCACAATGCTGCGCTCTTGTTACACAATCGGCTTCTTTAATATGTTGAACATGATAAAATTTGCATCTTTTAGAGAATTACTAGGATGTGTTGTGAAGTAAGCAAGTGCTATTACCTCTACATTTTCACTATCAACGACAGGTTTTCATCCGGTTGTTTTTGACAAGAATAATCCCTAGGAAATGCAATTTTTTAAAATATTGCTTAAGATACTCTTGGTAGGTCTTGACCAATTTGGATATTTTTCTGCAGAAACACGACATGTCCTCTCGATTACTCTATTGCATTCAGCATATGCAATTATTAGATTCAAAAAATCCAGATCGCTACATTTTCAAGTATTCAAAAACAGAAAATAAAAAAAAACGCTGAATAACATCTGTAAATAGCTTACTAATAACAGGTAATACGGCTGCATTTTGTTTTTATTTATTTACATGAATTTCCATAGCCTAATTGATTATACAAAGTAAAACTTTAGAGGAATTGATACATTTTCCAAAATAACTCTGAAACTAAGATATTTAGTTATAGGGAAGTAAACACATACTAATTTTGAGCGAGGAATTCAATAAAGTTGAAAAAATGTAGCTTGCTATTTAAAAATAACAAGATATTCATATTTTCTGGATGAAATGTTTAACATTGTTATCTGGTCACCTTTTATTATTTTGAAAAGTTTGTAATACCGTATTTGAAGCAGTATACTTTCTAAAATAATTACCTAGAATTTTAAATCTGTGCATATATTCAATTATTGGGAATGTTGTTATGAGTAATAGCCCCTGCAGCTTTAAATTTTTGTACAAAAATCGAAATACTTCAAAAGTGGCTAACTTCAAAGGCCATTAGACAATCATAAAAAATTGGGTATTCCATTTAAAACAAGGAAGTCGATATATATTTCCGGTGTAACCGGAAGAAGAAAAAATTCGAAGCTATTTTAAATCGAAAGAGCGTAACGCGAAACTAATATTTGCGAAATTTCAAAACTCCACAGTTATTAGTTTTATATATTGTTCTAACGAAATCTCGTCATGATATACCCTGTATATACCGGGTGTCCCAGCGTAGAGGTAAAGTCCATTATTGGCATCTAATAATGTAGATAGCGAATAAGTTTTAACACAAAAATTGTATGTAATCATAAGCTCTACAATTTAAAAATATTTTCATGTATACAGAGCGTTCGACAACGACAAATCAACACAAACTTATGTTTTTTTAAATGGAATGCTATCCATTTGTTTACATTTTATGATAGTCCTTGAAGGACTGATTAAACTGACATGTACCTGTATTTGCCGATTTTCAACTGTTTCTGAGATATGGCGATTTTTCGTTAAAAATTCTAGAACATTTGAAAAGTTGCTATGAAATAACGATTGATGATGAAATACTTATTATGGGCTCAATTAGTAGAAATATCTTTACAGTACGTAAAATTAATGTTTATTTCGTCATATCTAGACACGTTTCTTAGAATTACATACCATTCGCTAAAGTTAAAAATTCTAAAAAAAATAAATAGAACGCCCTGTATATTTATGTCATTGAAAAGTACATAAAATTTACTAATTAAAAATATATACTTTCTTGGACCTGTGGGCGATATTGCAAAAATTATAGAATACTATATCTGCGAATAAACCCGATTACGACTTAAAAATATGTGTTCCCATGACTTGCACTACAACTACGTTTAACTAAAATTAATCGAAAAGAGTTACTACTATTTTCCTTTTACAAGTAATTAATTTTTATTAAAATTTTAAAACTCATGAGAAGTTTGGAAGTTTATGAATTAGCAATAATATATAAAATATCGCTGATGCTGTGTGTCAAAAAGATTTTTTAATTTGTTATATGATAACTTATAATTACTGTGATGCTTGAAAATAGTAACTTATACATTCTGCATGATATTGCGAAAGTTATAGAAGTTTTCAATAACGCACATTTAAATACTTGTATTGACGGATTGCTTTTCAAGTGAAGTTATAAATCTAAGCATGACTTCTTTAATTTTAAAGTAATTTAAAAGTTAGTCTAAGTATGACGATAAACAATTTTATGACCCAGAATGACAGCGATATTTTAATTATTGTTACTTTATGAACTTCCAAGCATTTAATTTTATGAGAATTAAAATTTTAATAAAAATTACTTATTTGTAAAAAGAAAATATTAGATATATAATATTAGATTAGAAGTAACTCTTTTCAATTAATTTTAATTATGCTATGTGTAATAAAGTCATAGCAACTCATATTTTTAACTCGTAAACGGGTTTATTCAGATATAATATCCTATAACTTTTGCAATATCGCCCACAGGTCCAAGAAAGTATATATTTTTAATTAGTAAATTTTAAGTACTTTTCAATGATGTATAAATATACAGAGTGTTCCATTTAATTTTTTATAGAATTTTTAACTAGATAAGTCGAAATAAACATTAATTTTACGTACTGAAAAGACATATTCACTAATTGAGCCATATTTCATCATCAATCGTTATTTCATAGCAACTTTTCAAATGTTGTGCAATTTTTAACGAGAAATCGCCATATCTCAGAAACAGTTGAAAATCGGCAAATACACGTTGATGTCAGTTTAATCAGTCCTTTAAGGGCTATCATAAAATGTAAACAACTGGAGAGCATTCCATTTAAAAAAAACACAAGTTTATGTTGATTCGTTGTTGTCTAATACTCTGTATACATGAAAATATTTTTAAATTGTAGAACTTATGATTACCTAAAATTTTTGTGTTAAAAGTTAATCGCTATCTACATTATTGGATAGCAATAATGGACTTTACCGCTACGCTGGAACACCCGGTGTATATGTTCATATAATTACCAATTTAAATTTTGTACAATGACTGCGTTTTGTTTAAATATCTCTAACGGATGATACTTACTCATTACATCCTTTACGCCATGATAAGTGGTTGGACAAAAATGTAAATTTTAATTATCTTTAATTATAATACACCAAATTCCTAAATGGATATTTTTCTTATAGTGCAAGAAAAACGTGGATTTTTATAATTCCTATAACATTAACATTTTCCTATTCTATCTAAATATTATGTGACGTACAAAAGTCAAATTATATGGATACGTAAATTAGATATTGTTTCATTATAAATAAGAGATTCATTTTTTTACGGAAAACTAAATAATTAATTTTAACAATTCTTAGAAACCAAATATAAAATTATGTGAGTGCAATAATTGCTCACAATTTTAAATATATCATCTTTAATAAGGCAAATGTAAAAACCGAAATTTACGCGATTCGTGTGCAATTATTTTGTCATTTATGCTCATGCGACGTATATCAAGTTTATACAAAATTATTTCCGCCTTTTACATCATACAAAAGGAAGCACCAGTAAAGCGCACTTATTTGATCAAATTGACACTTAAGGAGAACAAAGACTCGTAATTAATTTGGGTTCAATTTGAAATTGTAATTTTCCTGAACATCTTAACAGTCTTTTCCTTCTTCATATTTTACTCGTAATTCATTCTAAATTATTGCGCACATTTTTAAAATTATATACCGCGAGTTTAAACCGTGTGATGAAATTTCGTGACACGAACTATGTTATGGAATTAATATCCCCACACAAACTTTGGATGCTTTTTATTAAGTAATTCCTATAATAGATTTATTTTAGTTTTATTTATAGTTTATTATTATGTAACTGATATCATTTACACTTTATATTTCTGTCACACGAATCTACTACTTTATTGGCCTGAAGGTCATATCGTCTCTAAAAATGTATTAAAATTTATTATATTGAAACTATTACAAATAGAAAAATGAAACTTGATAACAATCCTCCTTTATTGTTGATAAAGTTAATGCAATCACAAACAAACCATAGAGAAGTCGACACTGAACACCTAAAATTCCATTATATTTATAACATAAAATACACTAACAAGTATAAGACGTCATTTACCTTCTTTAAAAAAAAACAATTAAATTTGTAATAGACAATTTTATATTATAATACAACAATCTCGCAAATGTTGATATAAGTGTTATAAAAAAAAATAAAAGTTCTTACCTATTCTGTTCACCTATATGAATATTGAAATTGACACTGTTTTATAAATTTGTCAGTGTAAGTTCGTTTGTACTGCTTTATGGCATGAAAAAATATCTGATGTAAAGTGTAAAAAAGAGAATACCTCTGTACGTTCAGTGAGTTATGGTGGTAGAAGCATCAAACGACAAGGAACGGATATAACAAAAAAAAATTAATTTTTCTCTTAAGAGGGATCTCTACTCCCAGCCGCTGAGGCCACTGTAGACAGTTTGACTTACCCATAAAATTAAACGTAAATGTTAATCAATTTTTAATTTTTTTATACCAAATGAAAGAGAATTCGAATATCTATGTACGCCTAGTAATATCTTTTTCTAAAAATATATTAGAAATTGTCATAATTAGCAGCAGAAGTAGATCAATATTGGACATTTTGCCGAAATTATTTTGAAATAAATAAAAAGAAATTCAAAATGTTACTACTAAGCGTGCGTAAATTTGAGTTTTCTCTACAAATTGGTGTAATTATTTATAGCATTGGTTAAAATTTGATATTAATTTTAAGGGGAAATCGTAACCCCTGCAGTGATAATGTTCATGATTTTTGTACCTTGCCAAATGGACTGGCCCGTCCAGTAGAGGTCCCTCTTAAGCATGCGTAGGTTTGCTACCTTTTAACAATACTCGAATTCTGACAACGGCAATATTAAACAATATGGCTTTGTGAGTTTATTCGATCTCTTTATTATTATTGTTCCAACTATGCAGACGTAACGTACTTTTGAGATGTAAATTGAAAATAAAATCAACGTATTTTGTGTGTTCCAAGTCTGTATTCTGTATGTGATACTAAATATGGATGCATTGTTTTATAGTTGAGGCCTAAGTACATTATTTACTATGTAAATATAACGTGGCTTAATATTTAACTCTACACTTTACAGTTGATTTTATGTGAATTATTTGGAAATTTTTGCTGAAGGTATAATATTACCTACACCTCACCCCACACTATTATACTAGCAGTTGTGTCTGTAAAATTTTATCTGCCATCTCTATAGAGCAATTTATTCATTTCAGTTTTAATGAAATGATGAATTGTGTGAATGCTACTTTGAAGTAAGTGTAGAATCGCAGAGTATACATTTGAATAATAAATTTTGCATACACTGATAACATTGTGTATGTTGTAGTTGAAAAAGCAATATATACCCTTCCAACATTTAACGTATGGAAATCTGATCTTGGCAAATGTATTTCTCAAAGATCTTGTGTAAACGCTACGTTACCTAATTGATTATATATCTATGTTTATAAATAAGGTAAAATTTTGGAGCAACGCAATACTAACATATTTTCCAAATTAACGCATGATAATATTTAAAGACGACAAAGATCATAAATAAACATTATCGTGCAATTGCAGCTCTTACGTTCCAGTAGCAGCTGTCATATCTACTTCAAAGTACATTTCAGTACTTAAGTCCATAAATAAATCAAAAATAAATATTGGGCGCTATTTGAGACCTATTGTGCAACATAATTTATATGTTATTACTGATCTTATATTACACGCGATTTAAATTTATATTTTAACCGCTTTGTTTCAGCGCCGCTAAGTCATCGAACGACACAAGCTAAACCAAGCGGAGCTCAGCACCAGTGGCGTTTAACTCCCTCAACGCGCGGATTGTCTGATTGTCAATCAATTGTAGAATAGTAGAATAGTGTGTCCTTGATACAACCGCTTAAACGATTTAGTATTATTGTGAGCAAAATATCAGAGCCGACAAAACACGAGTGGGTCTAGTCTGAGTGAAATCAGAACGACTTCCTCTATCTCGCTCATGTCTAATGAAAAATATCATCAGCAAGGCTACCCTAGTAGCACACAATATCGGACCAACGTTGGCTGTCGGTCGTTTATTTATTGGCCTGATATCGCCGTCTGATATCAATCCGATGTAAAAGTATTAACATTTTACAACGTTGGATAAATATCACTGCATGATATTGGCCCAATATTTTGCACAGATATTTTTCCGATTTGAGCATTTACCCTATATTTCATAAGACAAATAAAGTACAGAGAATTTACTCGATTTGAACTACAAAATGAACAAACAAAAATGTGTTTTGTATTTGATAGATCACAACCCACTTGTTAGCCAATTATATTAATAAAATAAAAAATTCTTTGAAAATACAAAATTCCAATAATGCGCCCGTGGGCGATGAGTCATTGGCCTCTCGTGTCCGAACTCTAAAATTATTTATAAAAGTGTGCGTAGTACTTTTAATGCTAATTTGGTGAGAATCATTATTGCAAATGCTAAATTAACTCTGAGGATGTATATATTTCATTTCACACACCAACAATTATTCATGGTACAGTGTGTAATATATTGTGATTTGCAAAGTTAATACGATGTCGTTTAATCGCAGAATAACAAATTGTGACGTCATTCCCTTTAATCTAAATTTATATAGAACACTGACCTACAACCAACATCACAGTGACTTTGTGAACTTGATATTATGTACACATTTTTCCTTAATGTTAATAGTATGTAGATTTTTGTTGTCAATAAAATATCAGTGTCAGATATTTAACCAAAATATTACCAATGTAGACAACGTTGGTCTGATATCAACCCAACCACATAAATTGACATTTACTTGATATAGGAATTTTATATTCGTACGACATTGGGGTCACTGATGTTCTACCGATCTTAGAATATTGGAGTGACATTGGCCCGCTTTGAGGCCAACGAACTTGGCTACTAGGGTATTGAAGTTCCTGGCAGAATGCACAATAATAATAATAATAATAATAATAATAATAATAATAATAATAATAATAATGATGTTTATTTCACACTAACAACATTACATATATAGTATGAAAACGTCATAACAGAAAATATACAAAGTAAGTACAAATAACAGAAAAAAATACAAAATAATTTAATTCCTATGCTCTAAAAATTCATTTATCGAATACGGTTTAATGTTGCATAGATAAGAAAACACTTTACTTTTAAATACGTTGATATTAGCAAGAGTTTTCATATCATTTGGCAATTTGTTAAAAAATGAGATATCGGCGTAGCCGAGATTTCTTTCAGTTACAACTAAACGGTGTTGCGGTAGTCTATTATTATTTTTGTTCCTTGTGCCATAAGCGTGGTCGAATTCGGAAATGCTGAAAACGTTCTGTTTTTATATACAAACAACAAATATTCATAGATGTATATACCATATACAGTCAGCAATCTTTTAGTCCTGAAAAGATTTCGGCAAGTGTCTAAGTAGCGCTTTCCACATAGAATCCTTAGAATTCATTTTTGAATTGTAAAAATCTTAGTCATATCCGATAAAAACCCCCACGAAATAATTCCAAACCGAATTCTTGAATAAAAAGAGCTGAAATACACCGATAACAGAGTATTTTCATCCAGTATGAGCTAGTATGCGCATAGCGCAACATACCCTCACAAGTACCTCACAAATTTTGTCAATGTGAATCCTCCATTTTAAATGTTCATCCATCCATATTCCCAAGAACTTTGAGCAAGGAGACAACTGAATATTCAAATTATTCAAAACAATGTCTGGCGAGACTGGCATACCATTTGAATATCTAAACATTATGCATGCCGTTTTCTCTTCATTCAAAATGAGTTTATTTGCTGCAAACCAATCTTGCAACCTATTGTAATATTTTAAGCTCTCCCGATAGACCTCATGCAAGTCCTTTCCACTAATAATTAGGTTGGTGTCATCCGCATAAGTAATGATGCTGTTATTAGAATCAGATACAATAGATCCTATATCATTCATAAAAATTATAAAGAGTAGTGGCACAAGGACAATACCCTGTGGGACACCCATAATCACAGTAGTCTCATCCGATTGCGTAATAACTCCGTCAATACAATACTTTACTATTTGCTTACGATTAGTTAAGTAAGTCTCTAGTGAGTTATTTGCTGCTCCACGTATACCGTAAGAACTCAGCTTTTCCAGTAATATTGAATGATCAACGCAGTCAAACGCCTTTGACAAGTCCAAAAACAGACCACATGCCAGACCGTGCTCCTCCAGAATTGACAAAACCCTCTGCGTATATTAATACAGAGCCGCCTCAATACCCCTTCCAGGTATGTAACCATGTTGTTCCACACAAAAAAGGATGTTTTTGAAAAAGTAGTCAGTAATACGCTTAGCAACTAGAGTTTCGAATATTTTGGAAAACGAAGATAAAATATAGGAGCCCTCAGCAGAATATTTGTTCTGGCAGTGGAGAGCAGAAGCGTTTCACTCACCCTTGAGGAGGGCAAGACCCCATTTACTTTATAACATAAATACTGTAGGAACCTGTGCTGTACTGATTCAATTACATTAATATAGCAATTATATATAGGATATAACACGGCAATTTGCTAACAACCAGTGCATAATAAAGTGACTTGAGTGTGTAGATATGTTGTCAAAATCTCTGCAGGTGCGGATAATGAAACCCAATACTCGAAATGCTGATGCAGTGACTAGGAAAAGATGATCGACGAAGGTAAGCCTTTCATCAAATGTAACTCCAAGATCTTTGACATGCGTTTTGGGGTTAATTGCGACGTTGTCAATAGAATAATTTTTGCAAAATCTACTGAGTTTTCTGGTAAACGAAACAAAACAACACTTGTCGATGTTCAACTTCAATTTATTTAAAGAGCACCAATGTGCGACTCGGTCCAAGTTCCCTTGAAGAAAGGCAGCATCCTGAGCCCCATCAATATGATGAAAAAATTTTAAATCATCCGCATAAGCCAAAACATTACAATCGATTGAAGTTATCAAATCATTGACAAAGATGTTAAATAATAAGGATCCAAGATTGGATCCCTGGGGAACTCCAGAGGTAGAAACATACATCCCTGACTTGTAGCCATTATAGTAAACGAAGTTACTTCTTTCAGCAAGGTAAGAACCAAGAAGTGTTACCAGTGAGTTGCTGAAACCGAACAAACTCATTTTAGTCAGGAGAGCGGCATGCTCAATGGTATCGAAAGCTCGATAATACATACAATATTATTCCTTAGGTTCACCACACCTAAGGCGAGCACGATAGATGCCGCTATTTGAACGAAAAAATTTAGTGCAAAAAGATATTTTAGCACAATCCATGTTTGTTTAAGCATCGCCAGATATACAAGATAACATAAAATATACACAAAATTAAGAAAGTCGTGTATTACATTTTGTTTATACAATCTACCAATCATATTTAAATATTTAAATATCTTTAGTTATCAAATGGTTGACGTTGCTATTGTCTTTAATGCGATTTATGCCATAAATGTAATTTGATCTTGTTTAAATACGTATATCCTTGTACATATCTTGCCTTATATTTCGCACATAAATACTTTTTTTTTTCTAGCGGTCCATTTTCGAATTGCTGAAAATATTCTTTAATAATTCCACCACCAAAGAAATCAAACGTAATGAATTTAATAATTGTTTTACATGCCATATCAAAAATTACGAGAAAGTTATTGAAATACAATTAAAAATTACATGTTACAAAAACAAACATTTTCCTTTTTAAGCATAACTATTAGTATTCCAAATAGTGAAAAGGGTAAATTAACAGTTACGTATGTGCCAGCTTGTTTATACAAAAGTTTCTTGAAACTTGTAGCCTATTTTAATGTCAGCGGTTTTGGAACGTATTGACATGAGCCACTTATATGTTAGTTTACTATATGATTATCTTGTGGGTAGATAACAATGAGTAGTTGTTGTACAACAAAAATCGCTCTTTATTAAAACACGAACAAGGGTCAATTTTAGCACCTCTATTATTTTCAGTTTATAGTAGAACTTAGTTAAATACGATAAATCTACGAAATATCATTTAAATGCAAACGACAGGCAGATATCTCATTTACTTAAAAAGCACGTATAGATATGAATAAGAAAATTGGCTAGTTACATTCTAATAGCTAATAGGCTTTTTCTTTTTTTAAATCCCGCTAAGACAGATCTCATCTTGTTTGGTCTAAGGCACTGCAGCTTGGATTCGTTTTTCCGTAAGAAAATCAATATTTATGTGTCAACATTCCTATTACACTTAAGATGGGCGTTTACTAACAAATAGAACCTTATGCAACTTATATTACTCGCGGGACGGGTAGACGCAAGGAGGTGTGAGTAGGTGGAGGTAGACGATATTCGGTTCTGTCACAGCGCTTCGGTTTTATTCACAGATTCTGTCATAGATAAAGGAATACTATAGATGGGAAACGTAATGTATAAAGAATGAGTACTTACGGAACTGTTGATGTTGTTGATGTTTTATATATAATAAGCCAATTTTCGCTTGCCCATAACTTATATTATTAAACACTCGAATATTATAGGTATATATGACATTTCTTTTTAATTACAAACTGTCACTCTGACTTAAGTCTGGAATAGCCGACCGGTTCCGATAGATTTTCGTCTTCGCTAGGACCGGTAGAGACCAGTAGACGACGCAATAGCTTGGAAAAACCTTGTGACAATGTTTACTATTTAATGTTTTTTATCTTCAAAAATAATTACAGAAATTTTTTTTTTTATGTCGTGTGTATTTGTTGTATTTATCTATAATACAAAATAAAATTTCTTTTTTTATAAAATAGCGGATCTAATACGCATTTTTTTTTAAATTTTATTAGCAGCAAACTGTATTCAGTATATTAACATATATTACCCAAAACAATCCAAATATATGTGCTATACAAACGATAAACATATCATACACGCAAATAATATACACTTTACAATACAAAATATGCTTGTGCTAATGAATATAATAAACATAATTTACTTATCTGACATCGCAATGTACCTATTAGACTTAAAATACGACGATAGGCATTGATTAAGGCCATTTAATCATTAAAATTCCCTGTTAACAAATACATTCACCACTAAACTAATGATTATCAAGTTCATAACTCTGCAATATATTATTATTTAAATTCAGCAAACTTCAAAGCATCGAATGATTTGCATGCTCACATTTAATTGCCATAATATATGTATTATAGCTATGCAATTTCGTCAATCAATTTGTATGCGTTTTTAAAATGCATTATTGTAGCTACCTATTCACGTCTTTAATATTTGAAAATTTTATTAATTAAAAAAAAATAGCAATCTACAAAATATAATTTCTATTATAACAATGCAAAAGTAATAATTGCAGGATATCACGGTATTGCTGAATACTATATAAATAATTAAAAGTGGTAGCGTAATATGTGGGAATGCCACTATAGATGTCATGGCGATAACGAGTCACTTCGTTGGTCGTCACGAATGTCACATGTCGTTGGTTGAATATAATTAACAACGTCACTTCCTTGCTTATAGTTTGGTTTCGTGTGGAGGTAATTAAAAAAAGAAGATTTTGTAATTAATCATTAAGGAAGCACGTTTGTCATATTAAAATAATCGTAGACAAGTGATTTACTTCATTTTAATATAAATCTGTACGGTTAAAAAATAATTTTTATTATTTTGAGGAACTATGGTTTTTTATAGGTAATTTTCTAATTTAATAAATAACAAAACTTTGCATCATAGTGTGCGACATTTACTCTGCTCAAGTTAGCTCTGACGAAACTGTTATTATAACATTTGTTTCTGTAACTAGGTGTCTCTCATATTTCACGCTTTAAAAACTTTTGCGTTGAAAATAGGTTCACATTAGACATAGTTTGTAATAATGAGTTCGTGTATAGCATATCAAGTAGTTCAAATTAGGAAAATTTTTCAAAGCAAAATACACTGTTAAAAGAAAACTAATACAGTTCTGAACTAACCATTTCTGCCTAAATAAGGAACATTTTTTTCATAGCTTGCAAAACAGATAATAGTTGTGGTGGGGTTAGTTTCTGTAATACAATGTAATTTATTTAAATTGTAAATCCAAATTTTTAAGATTCTATTTGTTTAGATTCCGAACTTATATTAACTATAGCTTTATTAATCCTACAAGTACTCTCTTCACTTTCATATCCAACAATTTACCCCCGTCTTTCCTAAATCTTTGTCGACAAGTTAAGTAGACCTAAACCTCTTACATAAAGTAACCAATGATGATTGAAAACTGTTTACTTAAGAGCACAGATCACTTTAACTAGAGATGGTATAGCTCTACGAGGAAAGAATAGAAAAGGAAGGAGTATCCATAATAATAATATTTGTCCAAAGTGGTAACTCAATGTGGCCGCCGTAATGCGTAGGTGTGCATAAATGTTTTGTATAGGGTATATGTACACTTCGTATGCTCTTGAAAATCATTTAAAATAGGTCCTTAGTCCAATAATAATTAAAGTAATATCGTGAGTGCATTATTTCTTCAATCCTTTTATTCCTTTTAATATAATAACATTTATTCTAACTGTCAAGACATCAGATCGTTGTGAGGGCTCATTTATTATGTTTTAAACACCCCAGACTGCAACGTACGTATTAATAAAGTATTATCAAAAACATTAAGAGATAATTATAAACAAATGTATACACCCCAGATGTTAAATAAATTCATGCTGATAGTATGTTATTACTTTTATTGGCTATACTTTGGAATAAGTCCCGCACAACATTAAACACCACTTCGACTTTAGACGCTACACGCTAGTACTGATTATATGGCGCGCGGATCGGATTCAATTGCCGAATGACGGCAGTTTGAATTAAATAAACTTGTGTAAAACATCGTTTTTTTTTTATATAAATGTTTATAATCTGTGTTAATACAGTAATAAATATGACGTATAGTTTTTATATAAGGTAATTAATTGATTTTATTCAGTTACTTATGTAGTGCTGAGATAATATTAACCTAAGCTAGGGCATTTGTATGTTATGCGGTATTCTCGATGTACGAGGCAAATGCACATTCAAATTGTCCGCGAATGTTTTACACTTACAGGTTAATTAGTTTATTTTGGGCAGAAATATTACATTTTAAAGTTTCCATTAACATTAAAGAGTCATTCAATCAATATCGGTAAAAATAATGTCCTTGAGAATTATGAGAAAAGATGGAGGAGGGGTGAAGTCGAATTTCAAATGAAACAGTTACAGTTTTGATATACGGTATAATTTGTTTAATATTTTATAACTAAATAAAAAAATATATCTAACATGCTTTTTCATTAATAACTAAAATTATAATGCAGGTACATTAGTTATTTAATAATAAAATATACTCTCTGAGATAGATCAATTTCAGCATTATCATCGTAAAATATTTCAAATATAATATTAAAATTCGTATGGGCTCTTCATTCAATTTAAGCCTTTATACACTTCAATTACCTATTTTCTTTTTTGGGAATATTTATTTGCGATATTAAATTATTTAAATTATTTCCCTATCATGCGTCTATAATGTGTATAGGTAATCAATATCAATCCTTACTTCTAATTAGGGTGGGTTGTTGGAAATATTACATTTTACAGTAACGCTTAGTATTTATCAACAAGTGAGTAGTGTGTGTTGAAAATCAATTTAAAAATCAATTAATGGCGTTGCCGTGGAATAAAAGAAGGATTTTTAGAGAAATTTTAAAAGGCGATCAAGCCATTAGATGGTGTTTAGAGAACGGTTTCCCTCCTCCATCTTTTCTCATAATTTTCAAGGTAAGTACTTTTACTCATATTGATTGAATGGCTGCTTTAATGTTAATGGAAACTTAAAAATGTAATGTTTCTGCCCAAAATAAACTAACTAACCAGTAAGTGCAAAACATTCGCGGACAATTTGATTGTGCATTTGCCTGGTACATCGAGAACACCGCATAACAACTGCCCTAGCTTAGGTATAATATTATCTCAATACTACAATACATAAGTAACTGTATAAAATCAATTAATTACTTTATATAACATTGAAAAAAGCTATACGTCATATTTATTACTATATTCACACGGATTATACACATTTATATAAAAAAAAACATGGGTGTATACGAGTTTATTTAATTCAAACTGCCGCCATTCGGCAATTGAATCCGATCCGCGCGCCATATAGTCAGTACTAGCACAGTATATAGCTCTGTGATATAGCTCTGTAATAGAAACAGTAGTTTCAATAGAGGGAAATAATTGTCCTCCGTCAAACCGACTCGTGCGTGAGTGCGCAGTAGTCAGCCATCAGCTGTTGAGTCGTGGCGGGATTATTTTGTGTTGTACGTATAATGTATTACATTTTAAATGCGTGTGTAATATGAACTTAATAAAAAGCAAGTTTTATCCTCTTTTTTTGTATTATTGATAGGTATAGCTTTTTCATAATTTTAAAGCAGATTAACATAATTTTCTCATAAACGATTTGGTTCTGACGCCACTGGTTTATTCCTGAATAGAAGAATTGGTTGCGCGGGCCTGAGGTGCGCAGTACCATTTTGGGACACAAACATCAAAGGTGCCGAAAGCTATCGAAACTTCTGTATCTCTACAGCTATATGCTGTGGTACTAGCGTGTAGCGTTTAAAGTCGAAGTGGTGTTCAATGTTGTGGGGGACTTATTCCAAAGTCTTACTTTATTTACCGTTTTATTTTTTAACTTGTAATTTGTGTGTATATCATTGAATGAATATGTAAATAAAGATTGTACATTATTGACCAAACTTTGTTTTATTTTATTCTAAGCAATGTATATATTCAACAAAAGGTATAGGACCGTATCAATGCAATCCTTTCTTTGACTTGAGCCACCCGCAGGAAACAACAAAATCACCATCACCTACATTTACGCAATCAACTATAATCAATTTAATCTCTATCTGATTTGCCCCGCTCATAACACTAGTTTGCAAAAAGCAAGGTTAGGTAAACAGATAATATTAAGGTGGTGGGGAAACGAAAAAGGTTGCTTTATAAGTAAACTCTGCCACATACGTAGGCAACTACTTCGACATACCTACTAAACGCGTATGTAATTATTAAGGAGTCCCTGCGTCTTCTAATTTATTATATTAGCTGTGCACCAGAGTATCGCAACTCATTATTTACAATTGAATCGGTGAGTTCGAAAACCGTACATGTCCAAAAACGTAGTTTTGAGAAAATCAAAAAAAACCTATTAACTTTAAAACTAATTATTTCAGAGCATTAGCATACACAAGGAAGTTTTAGATTAGGTCGTTTGGGGTTTATTTGTTGCAATAATTTTTCCAAAAAACAAAATGGCGTACCACTTACAACTAAAAAAAGCTAATGGACTTGTACGGTTTTCGAACTCAACTCAATAAAAAAGTAATTAGTGAACATTGAACAATTTATTATTTAATAATCATACAAAAATAGGAAAAACTAAACTGCTAGTTTGATTAACATAACATCTAATCGTCGTTTTCGGCATTTGTAGTTTTCCACGATGTTACATGGTAGTAAAATTCCAACTGTTCACCAGTGAAATATGACATAACCTTTTTAATATCGGCGATTTTTTTTTCATTGATAGGAACTGGTTCTGTGTATGCGACACTATTGGGCAGAGGGGGACTTTCCTTATGATCTTTTAATAATTTAAAAGTATTGAAAATGAAACCGTCTATATAGTCCCATGTTGTCACATATCCCGGAGTAGAACTTTCATAGAGGTATTGCCTGTAGTTTGACACAGCAAAAGTTTCTTTTCTAGGAGTAGCACCACGAATGAACTTGGAACAAGTTTTTTTGTAATGAGCAGGCCACCAGTTTTTAAAATCAATAATGTCATTATATCGGATTTGCTTCACAGTAAACGGTCGTTTTTTTCTTGCAGATATTATCATCTCTTCATATTCTTCTGGGAGGTAAATTCGATCGTGTTTTCTAATGACTCTTTTTACACAACCAAAATCCCTGTCACAGGGCAAAAATGAATGTCCTCTGATTGGGAAGTAGTGATATATCTTGTTAAATCGCTTGGTCGCCTGCAATGCTAATAAAAATCGGACCATGGTTTGGTTACGGTTCTGCCCCGCACATCCATCGCAAAACAAGTGCAGCTCAGTTATTTCAGGTGGAATGTGATTCACTATGTAGTCATAAAGGAATGAGCATACCTCATTAGGCCCTTTTCGAGCTTGGCCTTCGTGATAAGTATAAAAATGACCAGTATTTTCTGTAAGGTTATGTATTTGAAATGCGTATACCCAAAGCTGTCTAAGATAAAATATTTCCTGGACGGGAATATGTGGAAGGGGCATATTTTGTATATAGTCGAAAGATAGACCCATTACTTCTGGCCGTTCATTACACAGAGTTTGCACTTGTTTAATTTTATTATAAAACTTTTTCGCACGTCTTTTATGAATCATGAGTTCTGCTGCAGCTGCCCTCTTTGCATTATCGTTTAGGTTACCGTCTTTAAGCCGAGCCCCAAGTCTCTCACACTCCGAGCAGACATCAACCTGTGGTCTTCCAAACCTAAGATTGTAGTTTTCATTATAATATTTTAGATAGAATTCGTATTTCACCAACTTTTGTAATTCTGGATATTTCACTAGAAAAAGATCATGCATTTTCTTTACGTTTAAAGTTGCATCTAAATAATGAATAACTTTAGAGGAGTAATGGGAAACTTTAACTGGAAATGACTCAATGTGCTCTTTAATTTTCCCAGTCCACTCATCGCAAATTGTACGGGGTCTATTATTATGCCTGCCCCTTAGATCCTTTGGAGATTTTCCTGCTAGAAGTAGGTTGTTTAATCGTTGAACTTGCCAATGTGATATGGCATGCAGACTCATAAATGCCTGCTTGCAAACAGAAATTCGATTTGATTGTATCAAAACATAGTAAGAAAAATTCGATTTTCTTTGTTCTTTACTTGCAGCACCTCTTACTCGATGTCTCTGAATGGGTTTTACTACCATAAGTCCCTGCAAATAAGTATCTTGTTCGTTTTTCGGCCTATCCTTGTATAAGTTAGATATTATAAGTTTCTTTTCTTCCTCAGTAAAGTGCTGCATGCATTTTTGTTTACATCTTAAAAATATATATGTTACTTTTATATTTAAACAAAAAAAGTAAGTTATTTACCTGCATGGAGGGCCAACAGTCTTTGCTTCAACATGGCTCCCCTTGCTAGAAACATATGCCTGACCTTGCATACGTGCTATTTTTATTTTGTTTCCTTGCCAACTATCTTCATTCTTTTTCCTCTTCCTGCTACCACCACTGTTATTCTGTGCTTCTTCACTATCACTGGATGGCATACTTTTTATTTAAAATGGTTGTAAAATTACGAAAATTAAGAATTCAAACACACACGAAACGAACGCTGTGCTTACAACAAACAACAGACTGCCGATGGCGTTTGGTGGTTGTACTGAGATGAAAAACCGTACAAGTCACGGACATGTACGGTTCTTTGACTCATTATTCGTAGAAATATGCCACACACCGGTAACGGTTAAGTTACGAGTACGGTTTTTAAGCTCAGTCGATGAGGCTTCATTTGTTACACAAAATGGCCATCTTACTTTAAAATGTCCAATTTTGGACTTGTACGATTTTCGAACTCACCGATTCAATTACCCCACCAACCACGTTATAATAGTGTAGGGACAAGATGAAAATGTAGTATTTTCAATAGCTAAGGTCTCTAGTATTATTCCTAAAAGTGAAATTAGTGCTTAATAAAGAGCAAAACACGCAATTATGATTAAAACAATATTTTTAAGGTACTCCAGGAAATATCACCCTCATAACGTTTCAGTGCCTATTCATCAATAGGAAACTATTCTTAGTATATATAGATTCATCTCTTAATTTTTATTGACACATAAAACATCAGAGTTCAAAATTAAATAGTTTATTTATATTTATAAAGTAATTATAAAGTATATGATTATTGAAACTTTAGTAATGATATACCATCGAATTCTGAATCAATATTGCGATATGGAAAACTTCTGTGGGGTTAAAATGGTAATGTATTAAATATACCCATAACAAAACAAAAAAACATGAAAGTTATAATAACTTAATTAATTATTCGAAAATAAACGCTTGGCTCAGTTTCACAACTTCTTTATTAGATACCCTAACAATTGTTTCGGCTATGAGGCCATTATCAAAGAGTTATCTATAACTAAACTTATTCTACTTAAGGGTTAACTTATATACCTGTGTTCATTATGGGTGGGAGGATATGGATAATTGATATTTAAAATTACATCGATATAGGGGGTATTTACAAATTCTAATTGTGTGTTTGTGATAACTCGATTTTGTTTTTGGGCTTTTTTAATTTCAAAAATCTCTAATATATTTAACTTTTTACTTTTTACTACATTATGAATGAGGTTACAGCTATTTACATCTGGTACGTGGTTGTTCTCTATACAATGTTCTGCAAATCCAGTGTGTTTAACACTATATTTTATATCTCTAATATGTTCTGTTACACGTGTATTAATACATCTGCCACTTTGTCCAATGTAAATAGCTTCACAATCCTGGCATTTTATGGAATATACTCCTGATTTATCTAAGTTATTCATTTTATCTTTAGCATTATTCAACAATGTACCTAGATTTACTTTATTTATCCACACTATGTTAATATTTAGTTTCTTTAGTAATTTGCTTATTTTCTGTGTTATGGGAGGGATATAAAAAAAACAAATTACTAAAGAAACTATTGACTATTGACATAGTGTGGATAAATAAAGTAAATCTAGGTACATTGTTGAATAATGCTAAAGATAAAATGAATAACTTAGATAAATCAGGAGTATATTCCATAAAATGCCAGGATTGTGAAGCTATTTACATTGGACAAAGTGGCAGATGTATTAATACACGTGTAACAGAACATATTAGAGATATAAAATATAGTTTTAAACACACTGGATTTGCAGAACATTGTATAGAGAACAACCACGTACCAGATGTAAATAGCTGTAAACTCATTCATAATATAGTAAAAAGTAAAAAGTTAAATATATTAGAGACTTTTGAAATTAAAAAAGCCCAAAAACAAAATCGAGTTATCACAAACACACAATTAGAATTTGTAAATACCCCCTATATCGATGTAATTTTAAATATCAATTATCCATATCCTCCCACCCATAATGAACACAGGTATATAAGTTAACCCTTAAGTAGAATAAGTTTAGTTATAGATAACTCTTTGATAATGGCCTCATAGCCGAAACAATTGTTAGGGTATCTAATAAAGAAGTTGTGAAACTGAGCCAAGCGTTTATTTTCGAATAATTAATTAAGTTATTACAAAATGTTTCACCAAGAAATATCTGTGAAGTCAACCAATGAAATGAAAGTTATAAACTGGACGATGTACTGTCAATTCTATAGAGAAGTTATAAAACACTACAAATAACTGTTCATTTAATTTGAGTTTTTATCCAAAAAATCCATTCCAACAACACATACATCAGTTTCATGAGGCTACGATTAGACCTGGCATCGACATCGGCTAAGTTAACAGTGAAAAGCGTTTAGGTACTATAGGGATATAAAATTTGACAATAACTTATTATCTATAAAAAATCGTAAAAACAATCCTATTGGTATATATAAGAAAGAAATATATATATAGCTTATATTCTTACATATACAATGAGATCAATCTGAAGTGAAGTTTGGTGGGATCTTAATAATCCCTAGATTATAGTTGCAGGGTTGCGGTAACAGGCAGTGAACTAAAAAGAAAACGTGATTCTGCACCAACCATTCTGAGGACACTGTTACAGACATTCAAAATATAATAGATGACAATCTAAATAAGTTTGTACTAAAATTGTCTGCACAATCAGGTTTGTGTTAGTTAAACTTGTTACCCAAGAAGTAGCTTATAAAACATATTGTTTATTGGTGTAGGTATCATATGGAAGTGTTCATAAAGCGGTGAAGAAACACGTACACGTGCATCCCTAGAGGGTATCTGCACTGCAGCAATTATATCTTGGAGATTTTGAGCAGAGAATATATTATTTGCAGTGGTTCAACAATACAATTAACAACGATAAAACATTGGATAGCACTTTTTTCTGACGAAGCGTGGTTTCATTTATCAGCTTATGTCAATAGCCAAAATTATAGGACCTGGTCTACTGAAAAACCACATGCTTTCCAAGATATCAATTTACATCCAATAAAGATTGAAGTTTGAATTGCCATCTCACGAAGACGTATAGTAGGACAATTTTTCTTTAAATGACACCATTAATGCACAAATATATAGAGAACCAATTTTACAGCTCTTCATAAATGATTTAAATGAAGTCGAACTGCACAACAGTTATTTCCAACAGGATGGTGCTATTATGCACTTCAAACAGTACAAATCAATATAAATTATCTAACTGTAATTTTCAATGACAGACTTATCAGTAGGAGTGTTTACCAGCCTGCTCTCCAGATCTTACACCATTAGATTTTTTTCGCTTTGATTACTAAAGAAAGTTCTTCTAATAGACTTCATAATTTAGAAGAATCACAAAATCACATGGAGTTAATTATATAGGCATTGAAACTTTACAAAATGTTTTTAATAACATGAGAAGACGTGTTAATTTGTGTTTAGAAATTAAAGTGAATTTTGAACATTTTCTATAAATTTGTTTACACTTATCGTGACACACACGTACACACTTACATTTCTAATATTATTGTCTAAATAATTTTTTGTTGCCATGTATTTAAACGTTAAAAATCTTTATTGATTTAAACACAAGGTATTCAAGTTTTTCCCTTGTCCTGAGATTTGCTTTTGTGATTTGTTATATATATATTGGATTGGACACATATATATTTCTATTTATTCCAAACACCGTGTTCTCTGTCATTGTGGTCTAAATGATTTTTTGTTATAAATATTGAAAATATAATTTATTTTCATTCTATTTGCTAATACGTCTCTGTCAAAACCATATGCGCACATTATTACGGCTATACACAGTGCCTATACATTAATAGTGTTTCTCAATATGACCAGCTAGTCAATGTTGCCAACTTAAAAATTTAGACCACGCAACCTTCACTTGATATTGATCACATTGTATCTAGATTAAATACTAAGAGGATTCTAAAAAAATAGTCACTATAATATAATACTTCGAACATTCCTCGGAGCGGCCACTCCTTGAAAATATAGCACTTTGCTTCAAAAAATTAATATTTGGATATTTAAACTCATTGGGGTAAATAATAGAAACTGCCCTCAAAAATCGTGTATTTCTTCATTATAAACATTTAAGGACTTTGGTAACTTAAAAAACAGCTACAACTCCGAAAGTACGTGATTCAGTCCTAGTTCCACTTCTAACTTTTTCTAACACATATACGAGGCTATTTAGGAGGAGGTTAAATATGGTGGTTATTTATATATTTTTAACCCTAGCGTTACCATACTGGGGTACCGAGGAGAAACGAAGTCTATGGCATTGCCTGGATTTTTATCCTTGATAGAGGGCTTTATTATTGTGTAACCAATCCCATGTTACAGACATCTACCAGTTAGATAACTTTAGAAACAACATTTGAGTTGTATATTTTTTTTTCTTCTGTTAATAACAATAATGTGAAACCATTAAAATTATGCGTTCTCTTTAATTATTTTGAATAATTTAGTTTGGTTTTTTGTATATCAATTAGTTTATTACTATTATGCGAGTTATTCTAATGTAGCTATTATTGACAGCACACCAAAACACGGTAGCATGTTTTGCGCTTAAGGTGATATCATTGCTTATGTTTAAAGTATGTACTAGATTCGTTTTCAGCTACTACATACTCTTAACGTCCAATCTAAATCTAATTTTGTATTTCAAATAAGCAATTAAGACTGGGAGTAATGAGAAAGGACGAGAAAAATGCTCTTAAAATTAATTTTTGTCACGTTCGGATGTACAAAAAGAATGGACGATGGCGAATGATTCTTCTTCGCATTCTTTTTCTTGTATTTTAAAAATTGCGGAACGTAGGGAACAAAGAGATGTCTGGCTTGCTGATAAACAGAACATAATTACATTAAAGGTTCCATGGTAAATACTGCGAATCTTTACGTGCAAAGTCAACTTCCACAGTAATTTTCAAGGAAGCTGTGTACTAAATTTTACCACTTTAGCAACTGCTATTTCTCGGAAACATGAACGATAAAATTTGCTATTAAAAGAACCACATAAAAACTAGCAGATTTGTAATTAAATTGAATGAAAAGAAGGGGAAGTGCACTGTGTGGCAATTTTTTTAATGTAGCTGCATTAATTTTGCAAAATCCTGTGCGACTGTTTGAATTAAATATAATTTATAACGTTCATTAAAGATGTTAATTTCAATAAAGATAAATATGTTTGTATCAAATTATTAATTATGAATTAAAATACTCGTACTCCTCCTAGTAAGAATTGTAGTTGTTAGTGAATATAAGCACTAACACGTTGCTCTAATGCCCTATTTGTATCATATAAGAAAAAAACTATTGTATTATATTTATTTCTATTTAATAAATTTTACTTACTTCAAATACAAAATATTCGGTAGGCCCGATACTACGAGTATCTTAATCGTTTTGATTTAATTCTTCCTTTTCTTCTTTTAGCAACTTTTTATAACATTAACTAATTAGTTGTTTGTAACTTTAGCAAATATTTTTGACAATCATCAAAATTTATATGAAACTGAACCTAATAGACAGAAATTAAGATAGGTTAATCCTTTAGAAATATAATATACATACATACATATATATGCTGTCAGTAGATTCCGGGTTTACTTCCACCTTTTCACGCTTGGTCTTTGAAAAGACCGGTGCTGGTTTCTGAACGAACTTTCGGCAAAATCACACTTGCTATCTTCAAGTCTGCGATAACTGTAAATTACGAAGAATACGAATAAAAATAGACTTAAAATGCTTTTAAATTGAATATAAGTGAAACATCTCTACCCAACTATCTAAATTTAATGAAACTTACGCGCTTCATTCTACAGAAAAAAATTCGAAAAAATTTTGTTGTCTGATTCATGATCTTGCCTTTTCCTTCTTTTTTCTTCTAATCTAAACTTCAGTGATTAATGGTATATTATGTATCAACTTACATAAACCTCAGTTTAGTCACGAGTTTTATTAATTACCAGCATAGTGTAGCGTATCGAGTGATTAATAAAACGAGTCTAACAAGTTTCTAAAGTGCTTTACAACTACTTTTTATAGAACAGCAAATAATCAAAATAATATAAATTTACTTGTTTGTTGTCACGCCATGTCGGGATCATAGATAAAAATGAGGGAATAGATGGCCTACTTTCTCACTAAATTTTAAAATTTCACTCCGTTTACGTGTGGAATATTGGTGATGATCGTCAGTTATGGGAAACGCCTGTTTGTTCATATCATGGTTGAGCAAAGTACTCATCCATGGAGTAGCACTCCTTTTCCAGAAGCATGCCGTTCACCCTCCCACCGAAGAGATCCACATTCATCGTCTTCCACTCGGAGGGAAGACCATTGTACAGCTTCGGCCCCCAGTGACTCACACCTTGCTGCGTCGATACCAAACGGTGATGTGGGACACCAAATTCGTCCCTGTGTCGAGTGTTGTATGCGTGGTGGTCC
Source organism: Amphimallon solstitiale (assembly GCA_963170755.1). Taxonomy (NCBI): domain Eukaryota; kingdom Metazoa; phylum Arthropoda; class Insecta; order Coleoptera; family Scarabaeidae; genus Amphimallon; species Amphimallon solstitiale. The sequence goes on from OY720678.1 coordinate 99,166,491, forward strand.
CCATTTACGGGAAACTGGTGTCGATGTGTTTGGAAATATTTCAACATTTGCAGGATATACATCGACACCATGGTAAGTATACCCTCTCTCCTAAAATATCCCCTACAGGATTCTCCTGGTCTCAGGTTGCACAGAGATCTCACAGCTCGCTTCTGAAGCAGGAAGACCCTAGCTGCACTCGCTGATCCACCCCAGAAGAGGATGCCATAAGCCATATGAGAATGAAAGGCGCATGGTAAGTTAATTTTGCAGCGTTGTCGGTTTGCAATTGATTTAATTCTTTTGATGGCAAAAATGCCTGATGTTAGTTTTTTTGATAACTGATCGATGTGCTGTGTCCATTTGAGGCAATCATCCAATGTAAGTTCAAGGAATTTGGCTGTATGGGTTTCACTACTTGGTTTAGTTCTAAAGACAAGTTCCTGTATTTTTTCTGTATTTAATTTAAATTTGTTTGCAGTGAACCATTCCTCTGATCTTCTTATTTCTGATAATGATCTTTGTCGAGCATCAATTTTTGTCATTCCATTTGTTAAAATGGAAGTGTCGTCTGCGTAAAGGCATATTTCAGCACTAAGACATTCCGGAATATCATTTATAAATATAATAAACAATAAAGGTCCTAGAATCGAGCCTTGGGGAACTCCACAGCTTACTGGATGAATTTTCGACTTCTCACCCCTCCATTGTACTAACTGAACTCTATTTGTTAGGTAGGATTTGATAAGGTCCAATGGCTTTCCCCTAATCCCATAACGTTCGAGTTTCTGTAGCAAAATTTCATGATCCACCGAATCAAACGCCTTACTTAAGTCCAGCATATTCATTTGTACATACTTTCTCTGGTCAATGAGTCGTGTATATAATTGATAGCATCCATTATACCACTTACTACTGATCTACCTTTACGCAAACCGTGTTGCTTTGAAGATAGTAGACCGCGCATCTCAAAAAAGCGGGACTTTCTAGTAGCTATTACCTGTTCGTACTCCTTTGATAAGGTCGGCAGTATGTTGATTGGTCTATAATTGTTGCATACATTTGTGTCACCATTTTTATGTATTGGTAATACCCTAGCCACTTTCAGAGGTTCAGGAAATACTCCCTCATTCATTGCCCCGTTTATACATTCGGCTAAGCTCCTACTTATTTCAGTGGCAGTCTCTTTTAGAATGTATGTTGAAATATTGTAGATATCTTCTGTCTTCTTATTTTTTTAGGCCTTTGATTATGCTCAAGATTTCCACTTCTGTTGCTGGATGGAAATAGCATGAGGTGATTTGGTTTTTTCCTTTCATTAGTGAAATTGGTCAGACATCACTGTTTAAATTGTTTGCAATGTGAACTCCAACAAGAATATTTATTTAGTTCCTCTGCCGTTAGTTCGGACTCCTTTGCTATTTCCTTTGACTTGATATTATTATTTATAATTTTCCACACAGCTTGCTGCTTATAGTCGCTGCTTTTAATGTAGTTAGCGTTTCGTTCTTTAGCAATGTCTGTTGTTAATTTCAAGTACTCTTTTTTTTTCTACTTTATACATTTCATAGTATCTCTCATCCTTAGTAACTTTAAATATTGTAGCCATAGCATCTAACCTGTTTTTTGATAATATGTGAAACTACGTTTCAGTGCCTTGTTTATTCTTATGACAATCCTATAACAAAAATATTTATTAATAGCAAATAAATCCAGAAGATTTGTTTAGTTAACAATTTAACAATTGATTAGAACTGAGGTGCGCAAATAATCTACATCTGTATACGCTCAAAAACGATTTGGTATTCCGTAAGGTCCAAATTATATCGTGATTTGTTTGTTTATTGTAATATTCTTGAACACATAATTCTACGGAGTATTTTCGTTATCCTTGATCATTTCGTTGGCCGTTCCGAACATGGACTCTTTTCTTATTCGAAACGGTATTGTCAAACTTTGATAAATGATTATCATGATTATCACGTTAACAATGATATGGAAAATAATAAAAATGAAAATATAGGTAATCAACGCTAATGATAAATTTGTATAACAATGGACAATAATATAACTGAATAAACCACCTACACAATAAAAAATGTAAATAAATAGTGATATCAAACATGCCAAAATTATAACACGAACACGGGTGTGCTTAAAACCACACAGCAGAAGTGTAAACTTCATCAAGGCGAGGTTAATAATACGAAATAAAACTTTTTTTTCGTTCTATATTACATTTAAATAATCGTCCGCGAAGTTACCAATTCGCGAACGCAACACAGTTCGCGAAATACAATTTCGCTATGACAGCGGCCGTTAAAGTAAATACACATTTTGACACATGTTTAATCACACATTCTACGACTTATTTTGACAACTATCAAGTATTTGTAGTTTATTATATTCGTCTCATTTCCATGGTAACGCATGTAAAGCATGTAAACCACTTTAACTTAGCACCTTTGAACTAAATTAAATTAAATTGTGTCTCAATTTAAATTAAATCGATTGAAAAATTTAACGGTTGCTCAAAAAATTGTGTGTATATCTTGTACGCGAAAAACTTTAACGTACTCGAGATTGTCTTGCCTCGGCCGCAAGCATTATTAAGGAGATTTTCGGACACATGTATATATATAAATAGACGTTATAAATACTGGCTTTCGACTCCCGCCCTTGGTCTAATGGTTAAGTGCTGGCCTCTCACCCAGGCGGCTCCAGTTCACATCTGCTCTGAGACATGAATTTATTTATTCATTTAAATTTCAATTTAATTGAAATTAAATACCTCTATATGATATATTTATTTATCTTGTTCCCTTAGCCGACTTTACCCGAAGAGCGTTACATATCCGAGCGTTGCAGGTCAGTCTTGTTCACTGCCTACAATCAGCGCAACGCGCCTAAACAAGTTTACACTTCAATAAGATTTTGTCAATCATTGTTGATTGCATGTTATTAAAATTAATAATAATAAGCAAGGCTTGTAGTGAAATGGTGTCACTACACTGCTCATTCAGTTCATATAACTACCTAATTGTACCTGATACACCAATACTGGGAACGTGAAAGGAGTTAATACGTCATTTAAATCTATTCAAAACCAATCGAGATCTCGTAAAATGCAGCAAGTTAGTTAGATTATAATCACTATTTACAATAGTTATATTATAAAATTCAACACAATACTGTATATTTTACCAAATAATGTATGTGTAATACGATATTATATATAAAAATCGTATTTGTAAAAGATCGTTAATTATTTGCACATCAAATCAAAACTCGAAATCGGGAGAACGATGCAGTGATGAGTTCAATATATACAAAACCTTACAACAGGAGAACGGAATAAAACACGAGGAGTCCGGTACGAACACCAAGCGAAGCGTAGGTGAATGCATTTAATAATATATTATAGCATAAAAGAGGCTTATCCCGGAATAAAAAGCGGACGTTTCGTCCTCCTGTTTGTTTTATTTTCTGAACACTTTAAAGCCCGTAATTGGCACGATCGAGTCCAGGGCACGCAAGCTGAGCCCAGATAAATGCTAAAACCGTACATATATAGGTACTCTTCTGAGCCGTTTACGCTTTGCCAATACTCTTATTTTACAACGATTCACATTGGCGAGTCGGTCGACACGATTTAACTTTACGTATATTATAAATTTAAATTATGCATACATGTCTTGATAATAAAATTTACTACATAATTACTAGTTTAATGTACTACAATGTATATAATTCGCCAACATTGAAATTGGGCTATTAACGTTATATACATTTATGTCTTTTATTATACAAAATTAAAGAAAGTATTCCATTACTAAGTTGCCAGATTTTCAAAAATCTTTAAGGTAGCTAATGAATGTGAATCGATCATTAACTGTTTGTCTGGGGTAGTGTATCAAAATTACTAATTTGTTCTCTATATATCTAGACCATATATAATATTATTGTATCGCGTATAGACAAGAAAATTTCGCTCCAATTGAGTTATGAGGTTTTCCCGATCAAAAGTGCGCAAGCACTACAAATCATTTTTCTATTTTAGGTTCGTTTTTTTACCGCATAGATGGCTTATTATAAATATTTACTTAAATTTTCAAATTGTCAAGAAATCGTATGTAGTTTAACCATTGATCAACTTATTCGCAATTAATAATTGTGCCATGTTGAATGTGGAAAAATACTTCACATAAACGGATGAATAAATTTCATATGAAAGCCCCTAGACAAACAAAAGATCATATTGAAGAAATATATCGTCGTCTTGGTGGTGAAAAGAGCTAAGCCACTTTTTTGAGTTAACTACATCACATCAATCTAACAACTATGGAAAATACGTTGATGAAGAAAGCTAGGTAATTCTTCAACTGTAACCTTAAATTCGGGTAAACTGTGAAAGAAGCTAAATGAAAATACGTATATTTCTTTCACTGGTGAAACGTGTATATGCGGCATTGATTTCTTCACCACTACCATACCCAGCTAGCGTTATGAAATTTCTGTTGGTGGTAAACAGAGCTAAGCCGCATAGTAACGGTACGATTTGCGCCAATTTGTAGTGGCGTGACTGTTTCTTATGTCAATTTCACATCATTCGTCTGTCAGTTGTGAATCCAGTGCGTTGTGATTCTATTCATCAATAATTATTATTGTTAAAGGTACCTAAATCTTAATTTTTCCAATAAAAAGACCTACTCTTTAGTTTTATATTGGAAATATTCAGTGTAAGTAATGGCACACAATTCGCGAGGTAAATTGCTGGCGGAACTGTGTTTAAACGGTGTTAGTCAGCTCAAAGAATCTTCAGCAACAGAAAATAGAAATGGACAAAACGTTGAAGATATGTCAGCACCAAGTTTGCAAATACTTTTTTCTAAGGACTTTAGATATTTCCGGAAAGAAACTTGAAACAGTGATGAAGAAGACTTTGGATAGTGAAATTGTAGAAAAAGATAAAAGAGGTTTAAATCCTGCTCCCAATAAAATTTCAGAAGACCGTAAGTAGATTGTACGGAGTCACATAAATTCAATTCCAGTAGTTGAATCCCATTATTGTCGGTCTTGTTCAAAAAGAATGTACCTCCCCCCAACTGGCTTATCTGAAAATCGCTTGTATCAAGATTACTTAAAACACTGTGAAGAGCGCCAGGTGACACCTGCTACTTCTTCTTTTTATAAACATATCTTAACTAGCGAGTTTAATTATGGTTTTCACAAACCCAAGAAAGATCAATGCGATTATTGCGCCCAATTTCAAAATAAATCAGAAGATGAAAAATTAAACTGTCAACATAAATTCAATTTACACATTTTAATAAAACAAGAAACCCGTGAACACAAAAAAGAAGATAAAGAACGGGCTCGTAATGATTTAAGCTTTAGGGCGTACACCATGGATTTGGAAAAAAAATTACTCACACCTCAACTTGGAATTGGAGAACTGTACTACAAAAAAAAATTGAAGACCTATAATTTTACAGTATATACTCTTGCTAATGGAAGTGTCATAAATTACATGTGGCATGAAACTGATAGAACTAAAGGAGCATCAGAAGTAGCCACGTGCTTGTGGCAGTTGCTTTCCAACCTACCTACGGAAGTGTCTGAAGTGACATTTTATTCAGACACTGCTTCTGGTCAGAACTGAAATACGATTTTGTCTGCTATGTTTTTAAGAGCTTTGTCTCTATCAGATAACTTGAAAGTTATCAATCAAAAGTTTATGGAATCTGGACATTCCGACATCGAATGTAACAGTGTCCTTTCAACTATCGGGAATAGAGGGGAAAAAATAGATATACTTGTTCCCGATCAATGGTACACAGTGGCAAAAACTGCAAAATTGAGCAATCCTCCATATGTGGTAAGAGAAATGGACTACACTCAATTTCAAGATTTTAAAACGTATAGCCAGAAATTAATAACAAATAGTTGCAATTCCGAAAAGATTCACCGTTGCTTATTTTTAACAAAAACCAGTTGAGCAACAACGAATTCAACCAATTGTGCATTAGAAGAGCTACGCGTAAAGAAAATAATGTAAATAATGTTAGCCAACTATACCAATCCCGTCTTTCAATTGATGAAAGTGAGTGTACTAATAATTCTGATGATTCTGAGTAGATTCAGTAAAATAACTATAATACAGACTATACTAAGTTATATGTTTTTAAATTTTAGTATTATGTAATAATATTATCAATCACTTAGCTCTTTTCACCATTAAAATTACCATATTATGTGTTTTTAGTTATATTTAAGTGGTGAAAGAAGCTCAGTGCTAATTAGCTAATTATCACAAATCATTTAATGTTTTTGCAACTTTTTGTAAATCAATGTCAAAGTAAGGTGTCTTATTTCGTCTGTATCAAATGTCATTGTAATTATTAAATAAACAACGTTGATACAAATGAAACATTGTTTTAACATAAAACTTCAAAACTTTATTGCCGATTTTCTCGAAACAGCAAGTGTGTGGCTTAGCTCTTTTCACCACCAAGACGACGATATATTTTAGTGCTGCGTCGATTGTGGTTATGTTATAGCAAATTAATTAAATAAAACATAAAGAAAGTTTAGTTGCTTTGCAATAGGGTTGGGTTGTGTTTCTAAGTGGATATTCGCCTAAGATATCACGAATTAAAAAAAAAAACATGAGTGTATAGATGATCTGTGACAATTTTCGAAATCTCGAAAACTATAACTAAAGTAACAATGTTGACATTTAAAATTCAGAAAATTTGTTAATGCATGAAACTAAATGATTCTTAATTGTATGTAACATTTAATTTATAAAATTTACACAAATACTATGATAATAATTGGAAATATAATTATTCTGGACAGTTCATAATACGTTATCAATTCTTATATATAAAAGTGGATGTATATATGTGTGTGGGTGGGCTGAACCGAATTTCAAGAAATTTTCAGGAAAACGCTATCATAGTCTGGAACGTGATCCTGTGAAGTTTGGTGCCGATCGAACTAAAAATAAAAACATTTACCATCATTTAATCTGATTGATATCGGATCATCTGTGATTATTCAGTGGTTAGATTAGTACTAATCCATAAGCGGCACTAATGATCTTATTTACATTAGAGCACCTGTTATTATTTAGTGATTAGATTAGGTATGTGTGTTGGTGGGTGTGTATGTTCTCTACAGACTCCGAAGCCGCTGAACCGATTTTGATGAAATTTTCAGATAGTCTGCAGAGTGTTCCTGTGAAGGAAGTTTGGTGCTGATAAAAATTGTTGTTTTTTAGGGCGTAACAACGCGCGCCAGGTATCACTAGTATAATATGAAGATGTACCGTTAGTGAGCCTTGCTTCCATTCCTTAGCGAAAGAAAACATGGAAACCAGACAGATTTATTTATGAAAATAAAATAATATTGAATTTGGCAAGTTATGATCAAGGTATGACATGGAATTTTTAGTAAAACAAAAATAATATAAGATATGTTTCAAATGGAATCAGTTCCAAATATTGTAAATTAAAATTGGAATATATTTGAAAGGAAACGTATAGAAAGAGAAATATATAATAATGTAATATAGATAATTAAAATAATCGTGTATTAAAAGATCCTTTTCATGTAAGATTAGTTTACATACATTTGATTTAAATTCGAAATAAGTGTAGATGTGAAATAAATTGTATGAATAATTGTCAAATAATAAGAATTTTCTTTATTTTCTCGAAAAAACAAAACTGCTCTAACTCTGATAGTACTAGATACTGCTGCTCGTGCTGGATACAAATCTGTTGAAAGAAGTATATCTTTTACTAGTTATTTGTAGTTATTAATCTTCCTGTTTCACAGGGAATGTTTTTAAATAGAAGTATTTGAAGACCACATGATTCGAATTTATTTAATGATGTTTGTTAGTAGTTTTCTGATTAGTATATGATTGCAACGTATGTAAATGCCTAAATTCAATTCGTGAACCGGTTTATAAAAAATATTTAGACATTGTTTCAATAGACCTAGCTTTTTTATATCTCTTATTACCACAGGTCGGTCCATTGATTACAATTTATCCTCCAACTGCCAAAATATATATTGATTAATATGATATCTTGCATTATAAGTTTCGTATTTTGTAGTAGCTGGGCCTCCAAATCTTCTGTCTTGAATGAATATTCACCCGGGTTTCCAGAGACTCAATTTACCATCAACCCGGGTGACATTTTTTATCTTTCTTGGTTGCGGAATTCCTCTCAATTTGGAGTGGGTAATGAGCAGGTTTTCTCGTCGATATCTTTGATAGCTGGTTCTTTTATCAAAATACAAGGGTGGTCCCAGAAGCACCCGACCTGACGCAGAGATGGCGGTAGTTGTTTGAAATATATCACTGTATTAGAAAGTACACAATCCATAAAACATGTTTCAAGTTTGAGGGCGCAACTTTGTTTAGTATTTCTTTAGCAACTGTCAATAGTGAACGTTTTCAGTGAATTTGTGAAAATGGAGAAAATTGGTCATCGTTATGTGATACAATACCTTTATTTGAAAGGCCTCAGCCCACCCAATATAAAAGTTGAACTGGATTCTACTCTGGGTGAGTCTGCTCCTTTGTTTAAAACAGTAAAATATTGGGTAGCAGAGTTTAAACAAGGTCGTACGAGCTGCCAAGACGAGCACTGCAGTGGTCGACCAAATGAGGTGACGACTCCAGAAATGATGAAGAAAATCCACAAAGCGGTACTGGATGATCGTCGACTGAAAGTGCGCGAGCTAGCAGACATAGTAGGCATTTCAAAAAGTGCGGTAGATCGCATATTATCTGAAAATTTGGACATGAAAAAGCTGTGTGCAAGATGGGTGCCGCGTTTGCTCACACTCGAACAAAAACAGTGTCGTGAAGATGTGTCAATTGAGTGTAGCGAAGTTTCACAGCACCAAAGCAGAATTTTTGTGCCGTTTCATAACCATCGATGAAACATGGGTCCATCACTTCAAACCCGAGACAAAAGAATAATCCAAACAATGGACTGAAAAGGAAGAACCGGCTCCAAAGAAGGAGAAGACCGTTCCTTCTGCAGGCAATTGGAATGCGCGTGGGATAATTTTCATTGACTATCTTGAAGAAGGAAAAACTATAAACAGCGAGTATTATGCGAACTTATTGTAACATTAGAGCGAAGAAATCAAGCAAAAACGGCCGCATTTGGCTAAGAAGAAATTGTTGTTTCTTCAAGACAATGTACCAATTCACAAATCCGTTATTGCAATTGCCAAAATTAATGAATTAAAGTTTGAATTGCTACCTCATGCATGAAATTTAGCCCCCTCGGATTAGTTTCTGTTCCCGAACTTGAAAAATTGGCTCAGTGGTCAAAGATTTTCCAAATATGAAGAAGCCATGTCGGCTGTTAATGGCTATTTTGAGGAGCAAGACTTTTCTTATTATAAAAATGGTATCGAACTTACTGAGCATCGCTGGGAAAAGTGTATAGAGCTGAAAGGAGATTATGTTGAAAAATAAATATATTTTTTTCCAACATATTTGTGTTTTCTTTGTTGGGTCGGGTAATTCTGGGACTACTCTCGTAGCTATAAGTTCAGGAACGTAGCTCTATATAATGAGTACAGTTCTTGACCGCTGCGGCGTTGTATCATTAAAAATAGTTTTTTTTTACTGTTTGCCAGAGTCGCGCCTAATCAATATTGGATATTTCGGCTGATGGGATATACCTTAGTATGGTAATCCTTTGTTGCCCTACCTTTGTTGGTTTTAGAGTTTAAAAACATCTGATTTTTGAAAAAGTAAGAACGTCTAGCGGGCGGGATTGTATACTATCGTCTTTAATTAAATAAATGAAAAAGGTACTACTAATTCTTGGAAAAAATAGTAAAAAGCCTGATAAATGTAAAACACTTAATACAAGCTACAATTTTATTAAAAGCTTGACTATTACTTGATCATTAACTTGCTCAACAGGTTGATCAGTGTAAAATATAATTTATGTATACTCGAGATGTTGTCGAGAAGTTGTTGTGTACTAAATTTTAAATAATTGTAAAATTAGTTTCTCTCAGTGTTAAAAATTATAATTATAATTTTCTGCTTTAGAACTTATTATTATTTTTTCAATTAGGTAAATTTAATTTTGGTGAGATTCGAAACCAACACCTCCCGATCTCTAGTCAGGTCCGCTTTCTTTCGACCCACATCGGGTGTCTTAGTTCGAGTCTTTTCAGTCGTCGGTAGTCCGACGTATGTACTAAACTTTAAATAATTTTAAAATTAGTTTTTGTCAGTGTTATAAATTTTACCTACAATTTTCTACTTTTGCAGTGATGATTATTTAATTAAGTATCTCGATCTCTAGTCACGTTCGTTTTACTCCGCTCCACCGCGGATGTATTACATTTACCTAAAGCAACGTAGAAAATTATAATTAGAAGCTGTTGTGTACTTTATAATTACTTATTAATTATTAAAATGAAGTTTCAACAAGTAACTCTCTAATCAATCAGTTACTTTATAATTTTTGAAAGTCTCCATGTGTCATGCAAATTTTCTCGTGCAGAAACAAGTACGGATGTTACAACAACACGTGATTCATAAAAATTCTTATCGACATATTTATAACCGCTTAAAATAAAGAATTAATAAGACGCAATTATTCACTCACTCGACGTCGGTGTCCAACATGAAATAACATTTAATACGTGCAATTCGTTTATACGTCTACAAGAAAGACGATCTAATTTATTATCATTAATATAACATTAACAATATGTAAAGTCATCCCTATCCACCATACACATGTGCATTTTGCCGCTTGAGGTTGAAAAGTGACACTCGCTCATTTATGTAACATATTAGATATTTGTCGCAAAAGAACGTATGATTAAATTTAGACTGCGCGATCGAACACAAATAAAGTTGTGTGATTTAAGTATCTCTGATATTGACGCATATATTTATCAGGTTGAAATTCACTGTATATCGTATTGATAATCAACTCAGAGAGCAGGAACAGCTGGCTATTCATACATTTTAAACAGTATTTTGCGTTTGACTTTTATATATGTACAGTAACATTCAAAATTCATGTCTCCCTAATAAACTGGTATCTACGAATAGCATATCTACTTTAAAATATATTACAGTGGCTTATGTATTCTTTTCGCCTGCGTAGTTATAAAAACACTCTGTGTTTTTATTATATATTTATTTTCCCTTTTTAAAAGGTTGTTTACTGAACGAAAATATTTTTAAATACGTGCGTATACATAATTATTGCTGCAAATGCATTTGCAAAAAATTCTGATATCATTGAAGAAACGCCTTTAACATAAAAGAACGTGTATTCAATTATTAACTACCATATCTCTGTGAAATTTATGTTATGGTTTAAAAAGTTATCCAAACATACGCAGGTCTTCAAATCTATCAAAATTTAGGAATATTATCCTTTTAATAATTGCTGATTATACAGGGCCAATTGGTTAAAGATATGTAATAATATCATAAATATAAAACAAACATTTTATTCTGTAATTAAATACCACAGTAAACAATATAATTTCCAAAATATGTATTAAACAAAATAACAACTTGAGTAAATAAATTAATAACTCAATAAACGAAGACTATTACTAATTTAATAAAAAAATATTTCTAATGTGTGAGTTTCAGGTTCTAATATCTTGTATAAAAATCGTTGTTTTGAACGCATTCTTGTAGTCTCTCAGTCATAGAATTAACCAGATGTTCATAATATTCACGGCCAGGCAAGCGATCTCATACTTCCGTCACATTTCGAGTTAAATGTTCTACATTCCTTACATTTCTGTTTGCATCATCTAACCAATTGCGGACCATTGGACCCCTGAGGTTTTTAATTGGGTTAAGATCCGCCGATCGAGCAGACCATGGTATAACATGAATTTCTTCATGATACGCAAACCAATTTCTTACGATGTTCGCAGTATGGATGGGTGAATTGTCTTCAACAAAATATATGGGACCATCAGGAAAAAAAGTACGGGCACTTGGTAGCAAAATATCTTCTAATATGGTAACGTATTCTTCGCTGGTAAATCGACTAGTTCTCCAGACCCAGTAGCACACATCCAACCCCAAAATGCACAGCTTATTCGACCACTTCTTCGAGGAGGCTGAACATGTTCGGGTTGATATCTTGTTAAATTACGCCGCCATAGAACTTTCGCAGAATCTTCAGAGGTTGAAAACATCTTTTCATCACTAAATATTACGTTATGCCAATCTCTGTTTAAATTGTCACTCGCAAAACATACTCTAGCTTCCGCGTGTTCGTTCGTCAATTCTATTTTTTGCGATGGTTTTCTATACAGGAGACCTATTTTATTCAGCTGGCGTTTTATTGTAACATTTGAGCAACCCAGCCCAAGTTGTTCTTTGATCTTTTCTGGTGTAGTGAAGGGATTTGTCAATATCCACCGTTCTCTTTGAGCAATTTGGTGCTGACTTAAACAAGGTTTCCGGCCGGTACGTGGCAAATTCCGAAGTGGTCTGTCTTCAACATTGTTGTTCCGGTAACGAGAAATCCAACGCTGAATTTGTCTTGTCTGTAAATGCAACAAACTAATGAACAAATGAACTGTCGGTTTCTATGACATTTGCTTACCGATAAATCCACTTCATCCGCAATTTGTTGCTTAGTGTAACCACATTGCCAAAGGGCAATAATTTTACCCCTTGTTTCTAACGACGTTTCACGACGCTGATTTTCAGCCATTATTATTTGCAAATAATGATGAATATACTGTTGCGTTTTCGGGTTCGCAATAAACAACTCGTGCAAATGTTTTGAAACAGTCTGTATATTTACACACTTAAAACTACTACGAATAAATTAACACACGTATTTATTTCTTTATTGCACTGTAATAAAAACTCCACCGCTCTATTTATATTTATTTTAAACTATTCGAATATTACTGAATGAATGAATTCCTTATCCCACCGGCGGCATTTATATATATCTAGATTTCGTTAGTGCTCGCCGGGAAATGTTTACATTTTAAAGTAGATAAGTATATCGCGTGCGCGAATAGTAATTCGCGCACGCCAATATATTAGGGAGACATGAGTTCTGAATGTTACTGTACATATCATTGTAGTGTAAACAAATAATTGAATTTATCATTTCATTTCATATATCTTTTATCAATCACACAAACTCAAAATTATCAAAATGTATTAAAATAAATAAACAAAAGTAATGCAAATTTACAAAGCTGAAACACTATTACAATAAAATAAGACAATAGACAAAAATAACAGTGAAGAGTTAATGTCCAAACAAGAATTAACGTCAAAGCAACATACAAACCCGCTGATCAACATATATATAACTTCTCAACGTGATTTCAACGAGGTAGATTAAAATAAACATCTTAATAGAGAAATTTAGGAGGATAGAACACGGAGTATACAGTAAAAGAAGAAGAAGAAGGAAAAAGGTAAGAAACACATGAAAAACAAGGACACAAGGACACATAAAAAAGGTTAAGAAGTAAGAGCGAACGCAACCTATCTTACATATATTATAATCCTAGGTGTGCGCATGATCTAGATTGCAGATGTTGTCACCAGATATCGCCGCGGAGCCGGAGGCCGAACTGGTAAAGATGCTTGAGATAAGCGCCATCTCCCGGGTGGTCGTACCACAGCACGCCGCGACCTCTCATTTGAATACGCTCGTATGTTACCATGAGTTGAATTTCTTCCGGACCTTCTGCTATGGGAAATCTGCATTCGTGTTTTAGTTGTTTAATAATACCCTCTTTCTCTAGCACGTTTCCACTTCACCTTAATGTATATGTGCACGCCGTTCTAGGCATGCTTTGGTGCACCTTTAATGATGTGTTTCCCTTTAATAAGATAAGACAAGATGCCAGATAATATAAATTTAATACAGCGCGCCACGCCGTTGTGTGTGCCAATAAAAACGTACAATCGAAAGGCATGCAAGTGCCCTTTATCATCTCTTCTTCTCTGCTGCTTGTGTGCTGGTAAGAAGTGCCGATATTTCACACTGACAATAAGTCGTTTTCTGTACGTGTGGTGAGTAGATTTTCAGTGGGCGCTTGCTAGTTGTGGATATGTCGAAAGAAAATGTTGCTCTTTGGCGTGTCCGTCCTATTAGCAGTGTGAAAATTATAAGGGTTGGACCTACTCGTTGGTGGCGCTCTGAGAGCTTCTTATAATGAAACCGCATTTTGATTAATTATTTAAGTGATAGTATTAAAGTTTGATACGTTTTCCTGGATTTACTATAAAACGGTAAACACTTTTTTACGTAATTAAAATTATTTTACCACAACTCAACAAATTCTATATGAACCTAAATTACATTGCCATTTTAGGTGTAAAATATATCTTGAAAAACTAAGGAGATAGAAAGAAAGCTGTTATCTAGAAAGTTTTATTGACTGACATAGATATTATACAAATGCGAAATGTGTAAAAAGTGAGAATGTAAACAATTAAGCACAAACCAGCCGCTATTATCTAAACAGTTTTATTAAAAGTTCAAGATCAATCATAGACATGCATTTAATTCCACTACACAAACAATATCGACGCAAATGGTGTGATTAAAAGAGTAGGTACCTGTAAAAATTAGGAGTAGATCTATCGCATACCATTCATATGGGTTAATCAGGAGGCCTAGACTTATTACAGATGAACAACTAATCTAATTACATAAATAATACTGACTATGTGTCAAAGATTTATAATATCGAATTGTGTAAATTAAACATGAAAATGATAAATATGTGTAGATCAAAACAATATGTACAGTATTGCTTTAAGAATGTCAAATAGATGTCCATAGTGTAAAACAACAGTGGTTAGTAATGCACTCAGTATTGTAATGCCAGGCAATTAGTAATTATATTAAAAACATTATCTGCCGAAATATACAAGAAACTTATTAAAACTAATGTCATGTTAACGTAGCGGCAACGTAATTGAATAGTTATTACTAGGCCGCGGACACGAGCGAGCCATGACTCATCGCCCATGGGCGCACTATTGAGATGTTGTATTTTCAAAGAGGTTTTAATTTTATTTACATAATTGGATAACAAAGGCTGGTGATTTATAAAATACAAAATACATTATTATTTGTTCATTTGCTCTTCTCTAAGATTTGGTCTCTTTGAATTAACTACATCCTTGTAGATAGAAAACGTCCTTTCTACATCGCAACTGATTATATTTACGTAATGGAAATATTCTTTTATTTCAGCGTATTTAGCATACTCAATTGCCGCAATGTTACTAAATCTGGATTTCTATTAAAAACTTTTGCTGAAGGCCACATCCGAAGTCACTTGGAATAGTTTTGAAGTTATTAATAACCACGTCTAATGTGATTAATCCATCTTTTAATTTGAGATTCGATTTTCAAAATATGTGATTAGTTTAGGCAAATTTCCAAAGTGTTCCTGAAGGAATAACAACTTCCGGATAGGAGACTCTGATATATGCACAGATTCTGTGGAGAGCATGTGCTACACAAGTAATATGCAGCATATAAGGATATGTTTCCTTTAATAGTCTGCCTGTTTTTAACATATATACGGCACTGTCACTAATAAATAAAAGTATTTTTTCCCTGTACTTGTCGTCCGAATGAAGCATGTTGTTTCTCGTCAATGGTTTTAGCAATTGTTTCCCCATCATTTGTATTTATAACTATAGATGCTATTACATATGCGATTTTTGGGCATTCTGTAACGATATTTTACAGACTTTGCAATAAATATCGGAATCACTGACAATGGACATACAATCAGTATGACCCTCAATCCAATTCGCCATTGTTTCACAATGTATTTATCGACGTTCTTCCATATCATAGTAACATTAACAATGTTCTAGATCTAAATAAATGATAACTAAAAATGTATGCGTATATTATTGAAACTGAAGGAAATCCATTGCACACTTACGTCTAGATAATTGGAAGAAGTCGATTCAATGAAACGGGATTAAAAAGGAACTATTACATAAATTACGAAGTACGTAATTAACAGTCAAAACAATGAAAAAGCGAAACTAATGTAAGTATGAATAGGTATACACATATATAACTCTATTTATTATGCGAAATATAAGGTATATACCATAAATTTTGAAAACCTCTGACGTTCCTATATCTCCGCCGATGAAAATAGGATATTTACGACTTAAGTGGACTTTTTTTGTGTTGTTTTTCCGTCAACATGTGAGTCAATAACAGACGTTGCAGTTCACCATATGAATAATGCGTGAATAATGCTATTCAGTAAATGTGTGTTGTTTACATTATTTCTTTGCTCCGTTGTAACTTCGTCGTATTATAGTTTAACTCGGTCATATCCGCGGACTAGTAATTACTAACAAAATGTATTTAGACAGCAAGCTGTCATCTAAAAACTTTCAATGCTTAAAAAAGTATAATGCAAATGAGAAACGTGTAAATACAAAAATGTCAACAATTAATCATAGAACAGCTGTTACTATCTATGCAGTTTTATTTTTATTTCGCCTAAGAATTTTAGTGTAATTATAGATAATGGCATGCTCTATGCTTAATTGTTCACGTTTTTACTTTTTACAAGAACAAGTGTAATATAGGGTAAATTCCGGTCTAAAGCAACCGTAGAGCCGCGTTTTAGAGTTGTTAGTAGTCACGGGATATTCCTTTGCTACACCGTACCAACGATGACCTACGAGTCTGAAACACGTGTCTACGGTTGCTCTACATCGGAGTTTACCCAATATTACCCTTTTGCTTGTTTTTTAATATCCACAATATGCCTTTTATGTTTTATACTGCGAGATCAAAAATTATATTGATAAAGGTCTGCCATGGAATGTAAAACGTCCGTCTTAGGTATCATTCGTTTGAGATAGTTCTGATTAAATTATCAAGTTAACTGTCATATTGATATTTGACTGACATAAAATTTGTAAATATATGTTTATTTAAAATGAATTACATGTTTGAATAACATTTTATTAAAAATTAATAAACAAATTACATTAAATGTTCAAAATGACCTCCGCCTTGTTCGATGCACACGTTAACGCGCTTTTTCATGCTATCAAAAGCATTTTGCAACATTTGTGGCATTGTGGTTGCACATACTTCAATAATCTTCTGTTGCAGTTCTTGCAAATTATGAACAGGAGTTCTGAAAATTCTAGTTTTGCAGTAAGGGAACACAAAATAGTCCATAATAGTGGAACCAGGTGACCTCGAAAACTTATAAGTGGATCATCAAAAAACTCACGGAGAAAGGCTATAGTTTCTCGTGTCGTATGTGCTGTTGCGCTTTCATGTTGTAAATAACCATTATGAAGTTCACTGTCGTGTAGTTGTTGAACAAATTTATTCAAAATGTTATTTCTGTACCTCTCTGCATTGATGATGAAATTGAAAAAAAACGGCCCAATTATCCTTCTACGGGAGACTGCTAGCCAAACTCCAATTTCTTGAGAATGTAGTGGAGATACAACAACAAAATGCGGTTTACTATTGCTCCACATTCGCATATTTTGAGAATTTCGTGGCAGTACGCAAGACGTCTCGGGTGGTCTGTTGGCAAAAGTGCTCGATATGCAATGATTGCATTTTATATGGATGCATGTTAAAGTTCTCCTTTACAATGGTTCGGCATGTTCCATTAGAAACCCCCATTTCTTGGGAGAGGTGTCTCAAAGATTTTGTGTGGTCCTGTTCCATACGATTACGAAAGTCAATCACTTCTTCTGTACGAATAGTTGGCCTACCAGCACCTTCTTTATGAATAACAGATCCAGTTTTGCGAAATACACCAACACTATGTGCGAGGCACATCTAAAAATCTTGCTCTACTACTGCGAAATTTGGGAAGTGTTCACGAAAATTATCCAAATATAAACGCTTACTGTAATCTCAAATACCCCTGTTCTAAAATACGCTTCAATCGTGTAAGTTTTGTGTAGTGTGATAAACCATAACTGAAAAACTACAAGATGTCAGAGAGAAAAGATAATGACAAATATTAATGAGAGTATGTATAACACTTAATGATATAACTTAAGACAGAAGTTTTACATTCCATGACTAGCCTTTATCAATATAATTTTTGATATCGCCGTACATATGCAAACTACAAGCTACTTTGTCATGATTACATAGAGGCTTCATTGATTAAAAATAACAAACTAATAACAAAATGACAAATAGTATGCACTTTCCAATGGAAGACAATTGACTTATAAAAGACGACATCCAACTTGACTACAAGGTAGACAATGCTGACCTGTTTTAATCTCTTCTTTTTTTTTTCGCGAGAAACAGCCCTTTGCATGACTACACTGAACACAACAAAAGAATGTCTACTGAGATATCATATCCTCAAAATTTAATCGGCGATGGAAATAGTCCAAATATCAACTCAAATTATACTCCATCATCAATAATTTTACGTATTGAAATAGAATATTATTATTATTATTATATAAATACTACATCCTACTTCCGTCATTCACCAATAATACGTAAGAAATTTATGGAAGAACAGAATTCAATCAGTTGTCATAATTAAAAACCAACCAAGTAAGTAAGATAGGTAGTATGGCCACACAGAAAATAAACAGTACACTTTATTGAACATTCAATTACTAAGAAGGATCCTATATAGCTGATTCATTGACGATGAAGCAGAAAATAACATACTGCTATGCAAAAAACTCAACAAGCGTATAAAAGAGCATCAAAAAGAAAAGAGGAGTTGCAAAAAGCAATACGTCTAGAATCATTGATTCAAACACAAAAAAGATTTTCATATCAGTGAAGCGTTAAATTTCAAAAATCATACTGAAAACACTTAAACTTGCCAGAGACAGTGTAAGAATAAATCCAATATGAATGTGGTAGAGAATACTAATCAGAAACATTAATCTCTGTAAGTTAGTGTCTATAAACACCACAAAATAACTAAGAAAAAAACGAATAAATAAGACATACCTTTCCATATCTGGAACTAGAATAAGAGTTACTATGGGAAAGGACTGATATAAATCAATAATTTGATAGGTACTCTAAAATCAGTATCATATAGCTACACTTTATCATTATTGAGCTTGGTGATATCAATCGTAATAACTACGTAAGATATTACAAGCGTTTTGTAATCATTAGCCTTCAGAATCTTTCCAAATAATTGCCACCAACTTCCCCGAGCTTGCACCTTCGTCGAAATTAGTCATCAAACCAATTCCTTTTACGCTTTCCCAAAAGCTGAACAGACTCCTAATCCTACGCTTGTCCTTCGAAAACCTCCTACTTTTCAGTCTCTTCTTTACAAGTGTAAAGTGGCACGGAATGAGATCTGAGAGTGTTCCAGCAGAGTTAAATTGTTTTTTTCAAACTACTCGGTATGAATAATGGAGAAATGAGCCAAAGCGTTGCTTTGATGAGGAAAAACGCGCGTCTATTCTCGAGCAAGAAAAAAATTTGTTGATTACTGCATCAACTTTGGGTATGCAGTTTTTATTCTACAGGGATTTTCTTTCGTGTTTTCAGTATACCGCGCTCCGCAACTACTCTCAAATCAAAAAGGCCTTCATTTACTTTCTAATTGATCAAAATGTTAGATGGAGTTTAGTGCGTACGTTATACATAGAAGTAAAGCCAAGTTTAAGAAGATATTTCATATATAAATGTCTTCATTTCTTAAAAGACAACAAAATCATTAATATTTCCGCCAATTTTGATTTCTTATATTGTGAAAGTTTTTAATTTCTCAAATGCCAAAAGGAGATGATAGCACAGTGTGCGAATGCCATGTAGTAAAAAGCAATTAAAAGTAGAATAGGAAACTATTATTGGATAGAGGTAAAGAGGTGTAAAAGTCAACTTATTTAAAAACGATTTTATTATTTTATTTTTAATATAGAGTAATAAATAAGATGACTTTCACACCTACTGCAACTAAATTACACAAAATGTATGAGGTCAATATAATATATTTAATTCGATAGAATTTATTTTATAAAGTAGGAGAAACACATTGAATGACATACGTTTGTAAACACGGCACATAGTGTTCATAAAACAAGCTCCGTAGTGCCACAAGAGAAAATGGTATTATGTGCGAAGAATAATTTCATTATCAAAATTACGGAGCAGATGTCACGCAAAGGTATTTTTTACATTATTTATATTTAAGTTTCTATTCATGCTTTATAACAATCAGATAACAAATTTAATAATTTGATTTTATTTCATAACAACAGAATTAATTTGCCATAGATTTAATTGTTATTGTTGACATTTGATAATTAATTATGATAATGATTGAACAAAAATTATTTCATTTTCAGTATGAATTTTCACACCTCCTTTTAAAATATTCAAACTTGCCTTTCATAACGCCGAAAGAGGTATTTTCATAAATATATTTGTCATCAACATTAATTATAAAAATCCAGCTGGTAAGAGAATGGCTTCAGTAAATCGAAGAAGAAATGAAAGGCGTTTGCTGTGATATACAGGGTGAGTCAACTACGTGGGTAAGGTCGATTGTGCCTTTACGAGTAAAGATATATCGAAGCGGTTTTTTCTTATGGTAGCTGTTCATTAGGGGCACATTTTAATAATATTTTGTATTATACAGAGTGTTCCATAACTTGTTGGCTAACCATAGTTATAGTTTTTTAAATAGAACACCCTATATATTATTGCATTTGTGAATTCCCCGTATAATTTTTTGTCAAAAAGTTATAAGGTAGTATAGGCCTAAAGTGTAAAGTTTTTGACTTATTCCCATTTTCCCATGTCCAGGAAACTGGATTAAAATTAGATGACATATTTTTGTATAAAAGTCATTTTTTTAATGGAACACCCTGTATATCAGTTCATTTTTGAATTGTTTATTAAATTTCGTGTCAGAAACATGTAAGACGTTAATACAGTAAAAGTGACTATTACAGAGTTATGGTCGTTTTTTGATATGCTTTTGGTAGTTTTGCAAAAAAGTCAATTTTTTCAAATGTATATGTTGTCTTCAAATTTGAGGATCTTCTAGCTGACGCTACAAATGGGAGTCTGTCACCTGATGGTCTTCCGTATAGGTTACATCTCCAAGGTTATCCCACGTTATTCCTTGGCTACACCGTACTGATGACGACCAATAGTCAGAAACACGTGTCTACGGTTGCTCTACAGCGGAATTTACCCGTTATTATTCTCTTTCTGGTTATTTAATGTATCCGCCTTATTTGCTTTTTTTGATATATACAGGGTGAGTTTTTTATCTTGAGACAACGGAGTATCTTTAAAACACTGCATAAAATCAAAAAAAGATCTTAATAAGATTTGTTATAATGTAGGGGGCTCACTGAATGGTGACTAACTCGATCCCCCACCTCATCCCCCAAAGTGGGAGGGGGAACTTTGAAATCTTAAATGGGAACCCCCATTTTTTATTGCAGATTCGGATTCTCCGCCATCAAGTATGCTTGTTATGTTTGAAACTTTTTTTCGATTCGTAACAGATTGCGCTGTAATCCCAAAAAACATGGTTGTAAACGTCTAAAAAAAATACTCAAAAAAAGAGAAAATATGATTTTGTGTTTTTTTTATTTTAACATTAAATAACATTTCAAAACGCCATTCAACATCGAAGAACTCTACTTTATCATATCCATTTCAGAAAATGTGTTCGAAAATGTGCCCTTCCACTTCAATACATTTATTTATTCGCAATTGGAATGAATGCACACAACTGAGAAGTGTTTCCGGCGTAATCCTTGAACAGGCGTTGGTGATTGGCTCAATCATGTTTTCCTTCGTGGTTGGCACTTCTGTATAAACTTCAGACTTTAAGTGGCACCACAAAAAGAATTCAGATGAAGTAAGATCTGGTGATCTGGCAGGCTAAGACACTGGACCACCTCGTCCGATCCATCGACTATTGTAGGCTCGATCTAATACTTCTCGTGCTATTCTTGAACAATGTGCTGGACAACCGTCATTTTTGAACCACATTGTTTGTCGTACGTCCAAAGGAAGGTCTTCAAGTAACACTTGAAGTTCGTTCTGCAAGATGTTTTGATATTTTTCCCCATTTAAGTTTCCATCTATAAAATATGGACCAATAAGCTTATTGCCAATTATTCCATACCAAACATTTACGTTTCTAGGTTGTTGATGTTCAACTTGGCGCAACCAATGGGGATTTTCAATACTCCAATAATGCCTGTTGTGCGGATTTACCGTATCGTGATTTGTGAATGTCGCCTCGTCAAAAAATAATACTCGAGTAAAAAAATTGGGATTATCTTGTATCCGTTGAAGCGCCCATTGACAAAATCGCACTCTATTTTGAAAATCATCGCCATGAAGTTCTTGATGCAAGGAAACTCTAAATGGATGAGATTGCCTACGCTTGAATATTTGGCAGATAGTGAACTGAGAAGCGCGAGCTATTTCTCGAGTACTAATGTGCGGATTATTAGCTAGCAACTGCAGCTTATACTGCGATTTCATTATTTTCTCCAGCAATTGTTTTTCGCAGATTACGTTTTCTTGGCTGCACAGTTTTTTCGCTAGAGAAATGTTGAACGACTCGGTAAAATGAAGCGCGCGATCGCACATTGTCAGGAAAACGTTGTGAATAAAGATTAACAGCATCATTGATATTCCTACCACTTTCTCCATAGATTTAAATCATTTCAATTCTCTCTTGTAATGTTATAGCCTCCATTACTGTTCAAATATTCAACACTAACTAATTTGTATTGGATTAATAATTATTAATCTAAATGGGGATCGGACAATGTGTAAGTATTCACAGCTTGCCAAATACTGAATAAAGTACAGTTTTGTATCGTTGAATAGCATTCTAATTGCGAATAAATAATTGTATCGAAGTCGGGGGGACACAGTTTCGAACACATGGTTTTTGAAATGTTAGTTTACGTTAAAATAAAAAAACACAAAATCATGTTTACTTGTTTCTCTTTTTTGTGTATTTTCTCTAGACGTTCACAATCATGTTTTTTGCGATTACAGCGCAATCCGAAACGAATAGAAAAAAAAGTTTCAAACAAAACATACATACTTGATGGCGCAGAATCCGAATCTGCAATAAAAATTGGGAATTCCCATTTAAGATTTCAAAGTTGCCCCCCCCCTCCCACTTACTTTGGGGGGTGAGGTGGGGGATCGAGTTAAGCACCATTCCGTGAGCCCCCTACATTATAACAAATCTTATTAAGATCTTTTTTTGATTTTATGCGGTGTTTTAGAGATATTCCGTTGTCTCAAGATAAAAAACTCACCCTGTATATATATATATATATATATCTAAATTGATTTTTCTGCTTCGCGCTGAGTAAATTAATTAGGAAATTTTATCACAAATGTATTATTTCAACTGTTACTTGAAGAGATCAAGACGTTTAAGTAGATATGAACTCAGGCCCTCGTGGCGCAGTTGGTTAGCGCGCCCTACTGGTATTAGGAAGGTCGTGAGTTCAAATCTCATCGTGGGCAAATTTTTGTGATAAAATTTCCTAATTAATTTACTCAGCGCGAAGCAGAAAAATCAATTTAGATATTTCTACGCTGAGAAAAACGGAATTTTAAAAATAATTAAAATTCAAATTCACACATATATATATATATATATATATATATATATATATATATATATATATATATATATATATATATGTTGTATCCAAAAAATAGCATAATTTTAGTATTCAATCACAGAATAAAATCGATAACCATTAGTGTATTCTCAAGTGTACGTTATTTTATGAAAAAATGGTTGAGTATACAGGGTATACCACGACGAGATTTCATTAGAACAATATAGAAAACTAATAAGAGTTGAGTTTTGAAATTTCGCAAATATTAGTTTCGCCTTAAGCTCTCTCGATTTAAAAAAGTTTTGTATTTTTACTTCTTCCGGTTACACTGGAAATGGATATCAACTTCCTTATTTTAAATGGAATACCCCATTTTTTATGATTGATTCGTATTTCTAACTTAATTTTAAGGGTAGTTTGCCTAATAAACTTAGCCCCTAAAGTTAGCCATTTTTGAAGTATTTCAATTTTTGTAAAAAAATTGACAGCAGCAGACTATTACTCATAACAACATTCCCAATAATTGAATGAATGCACATATTTAAAATTTTAGGTAATCATTTTGGAAAGTATACTGCTTCAAATGTGATATTATAAACTTTTCAAAATAATACAGGGTGATCAGAAAACCATGTTAAACATTTCATCCAGAAAATATCAATATCTTGTAATTTTTAAATAGCAACCTACATTTTTTTTAACTGCATTGGATTGCACGTTCAAAATTAGGGTCAGTATGTATTTACTTCCCTATAACTAAACGTCTTAGTTTCAGAGTTATTTTGGAAAATGTATCAATTCCTATAAAGTTTTATTTTGTATAATCAATTAGGCTATGGAAATTCATGTGAATAAATAAAAACAAATTGCAATCATATTACCTGTCATCAGTAAGGCGTTTCAGTTGTCTTCCGTTTCTGAATACTTGAATAATAATAATGTCGCGATCTGGATTTAATAACGAAGATTTTTTAAATCTAATAATAACATATGGTGAATGTAATAGAATAATCGAGAGGACATGTCGTGTTTATGCAGAGAAATATCCAAATCGGTCAAGACCTACAAAGAGTATCTTACGCAATCTTTTAAAAAATTGCATTTCCTTCGGATCATTCTTGTCCAAAACAACCAAAAGAAAACCTGTTGTTGATAGTGAAAATGTGGAGGTAACAGCACTTGCTTACTTTACAGCACATCCTAGTAATTCTCTAATGGATGCAGAAGCTGAAGTAGGTGCATCCATAGCATACATCGAATTTTTAAAAAGAACAAGTGGCATGCTTACAAATTTCAACCTGTTCAACATATTAATGAAGCTGATTTTGTAACAATAGCGCAGTATTGTGAGTGGTTTTTAATGAAATCACAAGAAGACGACGATTTCACAAAAAATCTTATATGAACAGATGAAGCAAAGTTTTGTAGAAATGGAATATCTAATCGACACAATTGTCATTTTTGGTCCGAAGAT
The DNA here is from genome assembly GCA_963170755.1 of Amphimallon solstitiale. Taxonomy (NCBI): domain Eukaryota; kingdom Metazoa; phylum Arthropoda; class Insecta; order Coleoptera; family Scarabaeidae; genus Amphimallon; species Amphimallon solstitiale. The sequence goes on from OY720678.1 coordinate 99,191,612, forward strand.
AATCCTCGAGTTGTTAGCCAACGACGTTTCCAAGAGTCTTGGAGTTTTAATGTATTTTGTGCTATTAAACATGACAAAATATTTGCTTTGCATTTTTATCAAGAAAATTTAAATAGTGAGCGGTTCAATAATCTAGACGGTACCATGATTCAGCGTGCCACGCGTACAAATATTTTAAAAAGAGTAAGAAAGTGTTTAGAAAGAGGTGGTGGTGTTTGAAAACTTTATTTAAGATTATTAAAAACTATTATTAAGACTACTTCTTCTCGATATTGTGTAGTTTTCATTTAAATGTTTTAGGACATTAAATGATGCCTTGTTTTCTTTTTATTTATTTACATGAGTTTCCATAGCCTAACTGATTATACAAAATAAAACTTTAAAGGAATTGATACATTTTCCAAAATAACTCTGAAACTAAGACGTTTAGTTATAGGGAAGTAAATACATACTACCCCTAATTTTGAACGTGCAATCCAATGAAGTTGAAAAAAATGTAGGTTGCTATTTAAAAATAACAAGATATTGATATTTTCTGGATGAAATGTTTAACATGGTTTTCTGATCACCCTGTATTATATTAAAAAGTTTGTAATACCGCATTTGAAGCAGTATACTTTCCAAAATGATTACCTAAAATTTTAAATATGTGCATGCATTCAATTATTGGGAATGTTGTTATGAGTAATGGTCTGCAGCTGTCAATTTTTTTACAAAAATTGAAATACTTCAAAAATGGCTAACTTTAGAGGCAAAGCTTATTAGACAAACTATCCTTAAAATTAAGTTGGAAATACGAATCAATCATAAAAAATGGGGTATTCCATTTAAAATAAGGAAGTTGATATCCATTTCCGGTGTAACCGGAAGAAGCAAAAATTCAAAACTATTTTAAATCGAAAGAGCTTAAGGCGAAACTAATATTTGCGAAATTTCAAAACTCAAGTCTTATTAGTTTTCTATATTGTTTTAATGAAATCTCGTCGTGGTATACCCTGTATATAAAGTCGATTATTTTATATTTATTCTACCAAAAATACCTTGTCAAAGTTAAAATATAATTATATGTTGCATCAATACTTACCAATAGGCAACGTCTTTATTTAATTTCCTATACCTGTTACTTGTCTCTTTAACAATGTATTTATCACATATAAGATTATGGCTGTTAATCGAAGAATATTTTAATTTTGTTATATTATGGAGACGATGACATATGTGACTTAAAACTGTTGATATGTTTCTAATAAAATATAATATATTTACCAAATTTTGTATTGTTTTTTAATGGTTCCTCTAAGAAATAGTTCTAAATAATTACTGGTAAACCTTGGCATTATCAAAAAAATTGAGCTATATTGCATTTTCGAATCGACAGTCTCAGTACAACTTACCCCAATAATTCAAACGAGTTAAAAAGAAAACAGACAGACCAATTCAGCTAGCAACACATATATATAAGATTAAATATATTTTAATTTTATTAATGTTGTAAAAGAAATTTATTTTATACAGTTAAGACCTTCTTTTTTAGAGATGAATAGGTGGAACTACTTTATTGAATATTTAAGGCCACGCTAATTCTATATCGAAAGGTGGAGATAAATATTAATATTACATTCACGGAAAGTCGAATAAAATCATAACTATCAACTTAATTGGGTCCTATGATATTTGCAAGAGGCATTACTTCAAATAAAATGAATTTAAAGTCCGATGAAGAGTATATATAATGGAGTTACGCTTTTGACCACAAACGACAAAATAATTAGGAAAGAGAGACAAACAGAACAAAAAAGAGAAGTTAATTACGTGAATACTAATTAGAGAAATTTACTACAATTATGTAATTTCACAGCGTTTGTTTCGAGTAGAGCAACTTCTAAGAATCAATTCACGTGAAACACGTGCATTTCATCCACTCTATCAATATTGTCGCACCAACATGGGATTGTAACGAACACATCGCTATTGTATTCCGTTGACAACCGCACACTCATTATACCAACAAATTTGACTAACTCACCATATCTTCTTTCTCTATTCTTAGTATTCTTACCTTCTTTCTTATGGTTGCCTGTTACCAGAATGAATGTTGTCGGATCGAAAATGTAATGGCGAAATAACACGTAAGTCTGGCCGTGATTGCGCAAACAGCCTGAGTAGGTAAAAAAAAACCTTTCAACACAAAAATTTTTAATAGATGTCCTCAAAATACATGCAAAACCGTATCACATAAACAAAATTTGAATTAACATGAAACAAGTAAGTGTGCTCTTAATATCTGTCACAAATCTAATCAATATCAACAACAAACAAAAGCTACAACTTTAGGGCTAACTAATCATATCATACATAGGTACAGTAGTTCCTTGTGTTGCATATTAGCAATCTACTACAAACAAATAACGATGATCATGCAAGTAAATATATATACAGGGTATTCCACGAGAGCCGTTCGTTAGAAGTTTTCGTGGTTAGAAAAAACTTAGAATTCTGAAATTTTGGGTTCCAGGGTTATTCAAGATTCTCTTTCATTTTAAAATATTTTCAAGATCATACTACTTCCGGTTATACCGGAAGTCGCCATTAACATCCTTATTTTAAATGGAACACCCGGTATATTATTTCATTTTTGGATTCCTGAGAAAATTTCATAGTGGGTTTTCATCAGGTTTCCCTATACCTATTTTAAATTTTTTCTTAGATATCTTGATTTTTTTGAAAATTTTGACAGATGTAGCCCTGTTTTGAGCATTGCGCCCTTTAACCAATTTCGATTGGTGGAAAGCGGTTCTGGGGTAGACGGAAGCACAGGAATGATACTTTCGAATGCCATATTGACAACTGATTTATCGCATACAGGCTATCCAAAATTTAATGACCAATTACATCATTTTAAAAGTTGAAAAAGCTCGTTTTTTCAAAGGGACACCCTGTATTTTATTGGATGGTCGGATGCAGAATTTGATTATGCATCGATTTGCTATAACATTCCCTATACCTATTTCCAGTGGTTTTCTTGTTAATCCAATTTTTTTATTTTAATGTGGTTTTTTGGCAGAAACCGAAACATCGCTTGCCTTTCGAAGCCAAATAAACATCAATGAAACGGTAAAAAATTTACTTTAATTAGAACATGACATTAGTACATAACAATTAGAACGAAATATAAAATAAAAACAAAAAATTGGAACATAATGACAAAAAATAATAAGAGAATGTAAAATTACAATAATTGTTCTATATGACCTCCATTTTGGTTCAAACACTGAATAACTCTGTCATATACTCCTCGCGAAACAGATCTCCGAAGTTCGTCTGGACTTATATTAGTAAACGCATGGTGAACACGGTTCAATAATTCCTCTCTAGTTTGTACCGGCCTAAAGTACACTTACCCCAGAGGTAAAAATCCAAGGGGGTCAAATCGAGTGATCTGGGTGGCCAGTTCCAAGGTCTCCGCGGGCCAATCCACCGATCCTCGAACATCATTGACAATTGCCGGTTGAATGTGCTGGAGCACCATCAAGCTGAAACCAACTGTTTGCTCTATCACATTTAGAAAATCACTAACAAACCCTCTAAGTATCTACAGATATCTAGCCGCATTTAAATTTCCATCGTACACTTGATAAGCCACTCTGTTGTCCATAATTAAACAAAAAACATTGAAACTAAAGCGCTCTTGGTGATTATGTTCCCTAATAACATATGGATGATCTTGTTGCCAGTAGTGAGTATTTCGGCGATTTGTAATTCCTTGCCTGCTGAATTTCGATTCATCAGTCCACATAATCTGATGAAGAAATCTCGGATCTTCGGTCATTTTCAAAATCATAAATTCGCAAAAGTTGACACGTCTTGCCTCATCACCAAGACGTAATCCGTGAACAGTTATCTCACGAAAAGGATGCATTCCGTGTTTTTTTAATATCCTGTGGATTGATGTTTTTGAAATACCCAAATTTAGCGCTGCTGTCGAAATTGAACTCCGCGGATAAGCTTGAAAAAACGCCAACACATTCACCACGTTATCTTCATTATCAGTTACGGGTTTTAGGTTATTTTGAGTTGCCCTTACGTTTCCAGTTGCTATAAAGCGAGTTTCGATTCTTGCGAATTTTCCGGGAGTCATTGTTGGTAGGTCCGGATATCGTTCATTAAAGAGTCTGGATGTTCGTCGAACAATTCGTCCACATTCACCGTGCGTGTGAAACAAATTTCATAAATCATTATTGGAATATTCTTCAACATTCTCCATTATAAACTGTACTTAAGCAAGTTAACAAAATCCCTAGAACTGTAAGTAGATACCTCACGAATCTGTACGATGATACTGCTTTGATATTAAATCAACATTGTCTCAATTCCTGTCAAAACAAGGCTTACTAGGTAGAACTTTTGGAGTTTGATCAGCTTTTAATAAAAATATGGATTAACAAGAAAACCACTGGAAATAGGTATAGGGAATGTTATAGCAAATCGATGCAGAATCAAATTCTGCATCCGACCATCCAATAAAATACAGGATGTCCCATTTGAAAAAACGAAATTTTTCAACTTTTAAAATGATGTAATTGGTCATTAAATTTTGGATACCCTGTATGCGATAAATCAGTTGTCAATATGGCATTCGAAAGTATCATTCCTGTGCTTCCGTCTACCCCAGAAGCGCTTTCCACCAATCGAAATTGGTTAAAGGGCGCAATGCTCAAAACAGAGCTACATCTGTCAAAATTTTCAAAAAAATCAAGATATCTAAGAAAAAATTGAAAATAGGTATAGGGAAACCTCATGTAAACTCACTACGAAATTTTCTCAGGAATCCAAAAATGAAATAATATACCGGGTGTTCCATTTAAAATAAGGAACTTAATGGCGACTTCCGGTATAACCGGAAGTAGTATGATCTTGAATATATTTTAAAATGAAAGAGAATCTTGAATAACCCTGGAACCCAAAATTTCAGAATTCTAAGTTTTTTCTAACCACGAAAACTTCTAACGAAAGGCTCTCGTGGAATACCCTGGAATATTATTACATAATATTTCATATTTGTTACTATCAGCTAGACCAGGGGTTCTAGGCAAAATGATGCTGCTCGCTGCTGTGCCGCAGACTTTTCAAGTTGTGATTGATAGTAAGATACCAAGAGAAATAAAACCACGAAATGGCACTTAAGTTTGCTTTTTACATAATAGTTAAGAATTAGCATAGAACATATATTTTTAATATTTCAAAGTTGGTTTGATTAAAATACCTGAATATATTAGTAAAAATTTCATATACATATATAATATATATAATATTTTCTAGCATTTCATTTTAAATATGCTCAACGTAATTCTCTTCAGCAATGATACATTTGAACATTCTTTCTTTCCACTGTTTAAAAGCTCCCAACCAATCTTCTTTCGGAATACCTTCAAAATAAGCGTGAACTACGGTATCAATCTCTTCTTCCGACGAAAACCTTTTACCTCGCAAATTGCGTTTAAGCCCAAAAATAGCAAAAAGTAATACATTGCTAAATCAGGTGTGTACGGCGGATGTTCTATTACTTTTATATTTTTTTTTAGCAAAAAATTGGAGTGTTTCAAACTGCCGTAGTTAATGATGCATTATCGTGGTGGAGCATAATTCCCTTGTCTGGAACTCTATTGAACACTTCTGGCAAACACTTTTCAGTGTACCACTTAGCTGTAAAACTAATCGTCACATTATATACGAGGCTGTGCAGTGCTGTACTGTGCTCCGCTGTGCGAGTTCCTTCGAAGCTGTGGTGGGACTCTCCATTGCTGCTGCGTATTTGTAGGCGAATTTGCTCTGTTTACGCCATGCTTTCAAGTTTTCGTTTTTATAAATATGGTAAATATTATAAATACAGATCATGCAAAAAAAAAATCCTGGGCAGCTGCTATGACAGTTCTTTCATGATTTGATATCCGGAGGTATGTGAATTAATTTGCATGTGGCGGCTTATACGGGGTAGGTAATAATAGTACATAATCAAACTAAATATATATTTGTATTTGAATGAGCTTTTTTCATGTTTTTAGTCTTAAGTTAGTGAATAGTGTCACACTGTACTATTAGGATATGTAATGTAAATGCAAGCTAATAAGCATTATTATTATAATTATTATAAGAAAACACAGATTTTGAATTGCACGTCATATATTAGAAAGAAATATATTTGGCGAATATAATACACCCTCTTTGTGAGACGAGATTATAGGAAATAATTTACATTAAGAGGGGCATTTACCTATCGAAAATTAAGGCATCGCCGTTTCGCGTTTTTTAAGCTCATTTTGTAATTTTAGAATCTCAAATTTGGGTTAGTGATGCAAAAGGCATAAATTTATAATGTCAAGGTCAGTTTTTGTATTAATTTATTTTCTTAAGAATTATGTGTTTTAGAAATAACCACAAAAATGACCTCTACGCGCCAGCTGCACATTTGTTGTACGATATAAAGAAAAAATCAAATTTATGTAATTATTTTTAAAGATAAAAAACATTAAACAGTAAACATTGTCAAACACATTTTACACGCGGTTTTTCGCGTCGCCTATCCACACTTTACGGTATCTCTAATGGTCCTAGCGAAGACGAAAATCTATCGGAATCGGTCGGCTATTGCGGACTTAAATTCGAGTGACAGTTTCATTACAAACTGTCACTCGCATTTAAATGTCATATATACCTATAATATTCGAGTGTATAATAATATAACAGTTATGGGCAAGCGAAAATTGGTTTATTATAAAACATCAACAACATCAACAGTTCCGTAAGTACTCATTCTTTATACATTATGCTCCCAATATATAGTATTTCTTTATCTATGACAGAATTTGTGAATAAAACCGAAGCGCTGTGACAGAATCGAATATCGTCAACCTCCACCTACTTACACTTCCTTGCGTCTACCCGTCCTGCGAGTAATATAAGTTGCATAAGTTTCTATTTGTTGGTAAACGCCACTCTTAACAAAGAACCGATATTTAGAAATTCATGAATTTATACGTTCTGATCCTGCTAAACCAAAGACGATGTTTTAGGGGGCTTACCCAGTGGTGTCGAATAACTGCCGTGAGGTAGGACGTAAGGGGGTGGCGCTATATGCGCTAATGTAAATTCTGGACTTTAGAAGGCTTTGTTGAAACAGTAGTACCGCTTTCATTTACGAAATATCAAAACAAAATTTAAAACACAAACAAACAAAGGCTCAGTGCATGTTCGACTGGAATTAGTTTTTAAAATAAAGTTTCTGAAACTATGTTATGATGTTGTAAATTTTGCCAACTTTGAGAATGAAATGTAGGAGTAAATAATTGGAATTATAAAAAATTACTTCCAACAAAACCTTAACTAACCCCTCGTATTCAATTTAATGCAAAAACATAATAAGAAAAACAAAAATTTCTGCTGTTTGTTTTATTTGAACGAATATCTTACAACGGCGGAATTTGCATTAACGCATATGGCGCCACCCCCCTTACGTCCTACCTCACGATAGTAAGGATAAAGAGTTACTCTAAATAAACACTGCATGAATGTTTTTCACAGTCTACTAGATTCTTTTATTCTCAATAAATTCATCATATGCCTCGTATAGGCTATTTTCTAAATATGTTCCAAAAGAAGTTGTTTTCAACTTGCCGATCTAAAAAAAATGAACAGTTTTAAATAGCAATGCGTAATTCAATTACAAACATTTTTGTAGCGTAAATTTGAAGACTTATTTGCGTTGTGACTTCACTTCTACAGTATTGGAGAGAAATATCTGTTAAATTCCGCCCCTAACAGCTAAGGGCAGCAAGACACATAGTAATCTCTATGAGAAGAGATTTTTATTTCATCTGTTGGTAGGTAGATTTAAACTTACGTGTATTTCAATTATGTGACCACTTGCAGAAAGTCCATAACACTGCGGAATTTATCCAGCAACCATACAGCTTGAAGTGTTTTGCATTTAACCTTTACAATTTTTCTCTCCCGGGCGTTTTTAAAATGAATCTGTAAAATAAAAACCGCCGAAAGGTCCCCATTAGTGTTCAACAATTAATTGTATGACTTGGTACTTTACACAAAATTTTTTTTTTTATAATTAACTCACAGTTTCTTTGGAAAGCTATAAGGTCTTATGGAGCAAGAAATTTACATAAATAATCCACAAAAGAAACTTTATCTATGATAGCACTAACTGGATTTTGTAACTACCAATACAGGTTAAAGGAAAATGATGAAGAAAAGGGATATCAAGTCATGTCTAGTTAGTTATTGTTAGGATACCTACAAATGACTTCCTGTTTGGAATATTTTCATGAACACAACAAACACGATGAAAACATACACATTTTTATTAACTCAAAATCTTAAATGATTTTATTTAACCAGAAAAACAAAGTAGAGTATGGCATATAAACAATGAGAGTCAACAAAATGTTGAGTAGTATTTATAGTGTCATTGAATGTAATCTATTTTACCGGGTATGATAATTACTGAACTCATTAATATAAAACATTACAGAGAAGTCACAATGATCAAAACAACAGAACATTAGGTCTACAGGACTATAAGGGTATATAAAGCTTACTCTCATTATTCTACAATTAACAGGCATAGTACATGCAGTATTCTTTCTAGTATACAATTTTCTTCATATAAATGAAATAAATTACAAATTTGAGAAAACTCTTTCAATTTAATATTAAATGTGTTGAATGTTGTTATAAAACTTAAATATTTAACAACTACAAGTACGGCCAACATCCAACAATTGAATCAAAATGATTTTTGGAGACTAGGATGGAAAACTAAGGAAAACTAAGGACGAAGGGACTATAAGGGTATATAAAGCTTACTCTCATTATTCTACAATTAACAGGCATAGTACATGCAGTATTCTTTCTAGTATACAATTTTCTTCATATAAATGAAATAAATTACAAATTTGAGAAAACTCTTTCAATTTAATAGTAAATGTGTTGAATGTTGTTATAAAACTTAAATATTTAACAACTACAAGTACGGGCAACATCCAACAATTGAATCAAAATGATTTTTGGAGACTAGGATGGAAAACTAAGGACGAAGAAAAGTAGATTGCAATAATAGAAAAGAATAACCTACGTTTTTAAAATGTGGTGCAACTCGTTACGCGCCTCTAAGCGTCACTATTGTACAAAACTACTACAGCCATGTAGTATAGATTGTGTGGGTATAGCAATGTTGGAGTGTATTCCTATCAACTAAGAAAAGGAGGAGGAATATCGATTTCTGTTTAAGCCGATTGTTATTGTAAACTTAAAATAGCTCCTACAGACGTCGACGCACATTTCAACGTCTACTACAACGGCCTGTTGTTTTATCAACTGTGTTACCCACCCCACATGTATGTAATCATTAAAGACAATGGAGATTGCTTTTGTCATACAAAAAAATATGGTAAATGCAACAATATGTAACAGCTAAAAGGAGAGCTTACTGCAGATCGGACTATTTTTTGAAGTGTAAACTTCTTTGGGCACGTTGCGTTGATTGTGGGCACTGAACAAGACTGAACCGTCACGCTCGGCTATGTAACGCTCGTTCGGGTAAAGTCGGCTCGAGTCGACTAAGGGAACAAGAGTAATATATCATATAGAGATATTTAATTCCAATTAAATTGAAATTTAAATAAATAAATAAATTCATGTCCCTAAGCAGATTCGATCCCGAGCCGCACGGGTGAGAGGGCGGCACGTTAGCATCAGACCAGTGCGGGACTCGTAGGCGAGTATTCATATCGTCTACTTATATATATATACATACATGCGTCCGAGCCGACCCAGAAGCGTATCGGCAAATCTCTCCGTCGAGAAACCCTTTAAAGTTGTACGTATACCCACGCGATTATATTTCGCGGCCGCTGCCATAGCAAGGGCCGGGAAATTGTATTTCGCGGACTGTGTTGCGTTCGCTAATTGCTAACTTCGCGGACGGTTAACTAAAAAATTTATTGTGTGTGTATGAGACATTATCTCTATAATAATATAATATAATATTTCGCGCTCAGGTAAGTTTTAGCATTTTTATTAAAATGATATGGATGACTCGGAAACTGATCAGTATATTCCAGGTGTTAAATAACGTCCACACGCATTTACTATAATTTGTATACCAATGCAAAACAGAAACGTTGAGAATAGAGCATTGCTTTAATTCCTCATTATATACGAATTTATAAGCATTTAATTCTTTTCTGTTACACAGGATGGATGAAGAAAATCAAACCGATGACAAATTAAAACAAAAAAGGGAATTGTCTA